>OU696477.1:7500000-10000000 GCA_916048165.1 Spilarctia lutea | reverse complement strand
ATTATACATAGAAAACACCCAAACTCCGAAACAAATATTTGAAGATCATACAAACATTTGATCCGACCCGGGAATCGAACCCGAGACCTCATGCTTAGCAGTCGCATACGCTACCACTACGCCACTGAGAATGTTAATCAACACGTTAAATAACAGTATTCGTCCTGTCGTGTTTCGTTGGTAAACGTGGGACGGCAGGTTTAATAAGCATCACTAGGTGTGATGTGGATCATCACGCTATATTGTTACATTGTCTGAATTCACAAGGAGTATGGTGACAACCTCTTGGATTCTGTTTATGCTTTCCAGCACGCAGAGTACAGCCACTTTGGCAGGCCCATACATAAAAATAAACAACTATGTACGACTACAACAACGCTACCACTGCGCCACAGAGGCAGAAATTTCATGATATTTATTATTTTTTATTATTGGAGGAGGTGTGAAACAAACAGCTATTGAAAGTTGAATAATAAAAGTTGAATAGACTATATTGAGAAAGGTTTCTTTTCAGTATTAATTAGAACCAGTTTTAAATAGATTATGTGTGGTTTTGCTAGTTTTAACATTATAATATCATAGATGTTCATGGGCTATGGTATTCACTTTGTATCATTTGATCCGTCTCTTCATTGCCGACTGTACTATAAAAACATGTTATACAGTTTTTAATATATTTAGTGATATTTTTAGGTTGAACCCGAAGCTTCTAATAATATTTATAAGTCATACATTTAGTTTCATGAAAAACTTATCTAATATATAAAATTCTCGTGTCGCGGTGTTTGTTACCAAACTCCTCCGAAACAGCTGTACCGATTTTTATTAAATTTTGTGTGCATATCGGGTAGGTCTGAAAATCAGCCAACATCGTTTTTTCATACCCCTAAATGATTAGGGTGACCCACCCCTAAACCAAAACTACGTTGGTCTGGTCAGCTAGTATTTTTGCGTTTAAACGAAAAGAGCACTTTTATGAGATGGTTCTAACATAAGTTCTGTTTAAATTGCTTCATTTTCATTGAATGAAATATTTAAAAACGTGTGAAAATGCACCGCAACCTTCTGCTGTTAAGCTTTATTTTCTGGAAGCTAAAGAAACATAAAGTAAGGGGTGGGCAAAGAAATACAAACATAGGCGCCAAATGAGGATATTTGCAAAAGATATTACACCAGGAGTCCGTGTCAAAAATAAATTAAAACCTCTATCACAGACAGTGTCGGCATTTGTTGTCGTGTCATAACTTGTCGCGGCGAGGCTCGTTTCACGCGGGTAACGTTACCCGACAAGCAACCGGACACCTTGGCGTGTTCCTTGCGTGAGGTGGGCGGCCCTCCTTCCTCTCAGAACACAATTGCAAACCAATATTGCTACCTTATATCGTTATATAATTTGCAACAATAGATGTGCTAAACGCAATTGGAAATTGTCGTAATGTTTTAACGCAGGGTTTAACAGACTATAGACTACTTATTACGGATTGTACATTGTAGTCTGAATATTAATTTTACTGAAAAGTACGAAGGCGAGCTTGTCCCACAGTTGAGTTCTCTACCACCAAACATTCGAAGTGAGCTGAATACCCTCTATAAAAATAATAAACAAACTATGAAAGTTATGTGTTGCGTACACAAATCATTTAAAATAGAAGTAATATTGATAATACTTCAGACGTTACATTGTTCTAGACATAACAACTTGCATAGCGCTTTTTAAATAATACTTTATTATCGTTATTACTATATTATTGTTAGCATACCCAAACAAAATTTGTATTAAAAGTGACAACCAGTATTAAAATGTGAAGCCTCAAGGGTCGCTCTTATTATAGAATGCGTTTTAAGTTCTACTCAGTTGAAATTAGTCTCAGTAACTAAGCTCACAGTCTGTTTCTGTTCAGTTACGTTTCTGCATTATCTAAATTATTGTTCCGTATCACGCATCAAACTATGTATATTAAACAAACATAATTTATACATTATTGGTTATTAGTATTTATATAAAATGCTCTTGACACACTAGGAATCAATGTAAAGATAATAATAAGAAGCAACTCGCCCTAATTTAAATATTATAATTAATATTAAAATAAAATGGCTATATATTACCTATAACGGAACGTTCAAATTATTATCACAAACTGATCACATCCGTCAAAATCTGTTCTTCAGTGGAGATTTTGACATAAACACCGTTCTAAAATAAGCTATTCACAAAGATTCATTGATCTACACTCACCTGATTAAGGATCAGTTAATCTTGTTTCAAGAAACGTTCAAAATAAAATCTCTTCTTAAAACTAGTTTTAAAACTAGATTCACAACTAAGAGGCCTGCCAAAAATGCTTTCCTTTTGGCTTCGCCGTAGATGGGTAAAAATAATGTTTTTGTACCCGTAAAAGTAATTTCTATAATATTTTATATACAACACAGTAAAATAATATGCAATAGCTTTTTTTTTAAGTCGGTCTTTGATGTCTACTATTATTTAGAACATGGTTAATGTTAACATAATTTGGGATACTAGAAAGCCAAGTTTACATATACCAAACAAAATGTGAAATCAAACGTATTCATTAATGAACTCATGTCTCGACTGCGTCGGACTTTAAATTACGTTATTACGAGTAAGTAATAAAACTTCAGAGAAGTTAGATTTACTATTACTCATTTATAATTGGTTACCTTTAGGTCTCAATTAATTAATTTTAGACGTTTTTTTTGTTATAGTTTTTATGACTTATTGTCATAAAAAATAATGTGAAAACACTGAATGAACGTCACATGCTTATTTAAAAAAGGGTTACATATACGAGTATCTATAATTAAGGAAAATATGGATAAAACATTTTTTTGTGATTCTGACGGATACAATTTTTGAGACTTTACTGAATAAAACATGTATCTAATATCTGATAAATTATATTTTTTTAAAAATCAGATACTATATATACGCTTAAAATTCTTTGTGAACACACTATCTTTTCCAGCACTATCTCTTATAGCAGCTAAAATACTTTTTCGACAATGTTAAAATATAAAATTAGGTAAAATGTTCAACAGGATATATAAAACCGCATAGAAACGACTATTTTGTTGATATTATTAGACCTTAACTGTCATAATCTGTTGCTTTATTAGCATAATAAGGCAATATATTGGGATTAATTGGGATATATGTATAAATTTTAATGCTGTCAAACAGTCATAAATTAAATATTATATTCTTATATATAATTCCTTATAATATTGCTTAAAAATATATAGAGTTCTATAAAGTTCTTAATACTTGCTTATACTTACGTTTATAACTCGCTTGAGGTGATTGGTTACATTACTCATACGCATAACGGAACATTTACATTTTAAATTATCGTTATATTATAAAGACAAGCGAGACAGTGATTTGTTCCAATTTATCAGTTTTATGGTAAAATATACAGACCCAAATACTCGAATAAGATATTGAATAAGTACACCAAATGAGAAAAAAGTTAGAATGACGAAAAAGTTAATAAAATATGTTCCTGTTTTGTGGACCTTGGTTGGATGCGAGAAGTATGAATCAACTATTGCTAAAGGCCTATGGTTTGCAGTGGACCAGCCGGTATAAACTATACAGGAAATATCTTACCATCACGTATATTTGCAGTACAATAAGTTTTTATTAAATAGTTTTAACAACTACTTCGTTCATTAAAAAAAAATATTAGATACAAAATAACTAAAAAATAACATGAAAATAAATCTTAAAGTTAGAAGTTAAAACATATTTTCAACTAAATTTAAACTACTCGTGATTCACTAGTAACATATGATTACCTCTTCTTCACTACATATAATATTTATTGATTTATGATAAAATAAACCTCAAATTATCATATAACTCAGTCCACCCAACAAATCTGTAATTAAGAGTTGAGAGAGTTAAACGTATAGAACTATAGTTTTAATGAATACTTTGGGTTTCTTTATATTTGTAGTGCGTAAGGTCACAAACAGTAACATGAGTCAAACATGTAAAAAATGGACATTTTATTAATTTAGTTGTCAATGGAACCAATTGCTGTTATTGTTGATGTTAGTTTCACCTGCCAAAACGTTTTAAGCACTTGCAAAACCCCATTCGGTTCATAACTCACTTTTAATAACAGACCGTGAACTTGCTTTTAGCTTAAAGCTATAATTTTTAATTTTGTTTATTGATATCTAATTATTTAAACTATCCTTAAAGATAACACAACATAACCTTCTAATCGTATCGTTCTGCCCCTGTTCCTAAATCTACCATGCGACGGAATGCCGGAGAACGAGTTTTGTATCCGTCTCGCTCTTTTCAACGCTATGGTTATTTCCGTCCCTGTCAGCCGCTTGTCATTTTCTATAAGTTTTTCTAACATTCTCCACTTGCGCCGCCCCCTCTATTTCGGCCAAACGTTTGCCTTAAGAGCGATAACTTTTGTTTGTTGAACAGTTATGACTATTGTTTGACAGACCGATGCTTGTTACTCTCGGTTTAAGTGTTTACTCTCTTAATGAACCTCTGTTACCTCAACCCTCTAATGACTATGTATTTATTTCATTCATATATTTATTTAGTATTGTTCACACCTTTTCTTTTATCGAATATCAACGGACAAGAAAATTATATTGCGAACTCCTATGATAAATCGATTTTTTTGTTGATTTCGTATTAAATTCGGTCACAATTTTTAATCTACATGTTATTGTTCTGTATATTCAATATGAAAATTTTGTTTAATCTACAAACAGAAATAAATTTTCGTGCGTACGGAAGCAAATAAAGTATTGAAGCGCGCGGTGAAATCTTAATCTAAGCATGTCGCAGACACTGGCTCCTTAAAGCTAACGAGTTACAAATTAAAGGAGACCGAGACGTGTGCCAAAGGTAACTTTATGGGCTTCGCATGTCTTATATCAATAAATTATTAACTACGCTCCTTGTTTGATTTCACATCCATTCTTAATTTTGTTTACCTTAAAGTAGACTTTAGGCCCTTTGCTTATAGTTTGAAATTGAATACAAAAGTTTTAACTAACGACTTTGGAATTTAACTCTTACAACATAGGGTTAATGTTCACTTTGTACTGACCTGGCTGAAGATGAGTATGCATAAGTTGAGTAGTGAGTAAGTAGGTATTTCAACATAGGCAAAGAGAGGCGAGAATCTTTAGTTTTAATTAATACGCTGAATCTAGGCACCGCATATTCGCAATTTTCAATTAGTCCTCGGCGCCGGTAGCATGTTTTAAGTATGTGATTTAATGGGATTCGTATTTCCCATGCAATTTATTGTTACATATAAGTTTTTTTTTTTTTTTTTTTTTATTGAATAGTGGGCAAACGAGCAGACGTATCACCTGATGGTAAGCGATTACCGCCGCCCATGGACACCCGCAACACCAAAGGCGTCACAAGTGCGTTGCCGACCTTTAAGGGATGGGAAAGGGGATGGGGGAGGGGTTGGTGTATTCGTGTGTGTTTATATGTGTTTGGTCGGTATTCGAAATTAATACCTTGTGTTTATATTACTACAGTACCAAAACAGTCGTGACTACTAATAAGATAATATAATGAATTTAATTGTGTGATGGAGTCATTAATATAAATATATCTTTAGTCTCAAGTACCTGAAACTCTGCATTACTTATGAACACGAATGATATAGATAATAGTTCTAATACAAGCTGCAATGATATTTATAGAGCTGATATTTTACACTTAATAGAAAAATTATGAAATTTATAAAGTGTTAATAACTCTGTAAAAACTGAAGTTATCAATTTACGATGTGGTTTCCCAATAAAGTAGTGAAGTCTTACTGAGAGTGAGTTGTCAGCCACAGTTTCAACGTTTACATACAGTCACGAGCTCTCGTTCACTTGATGTTATTCTCACGACTTTTCTCACTATTTGACACCAAATAATAATTATCACGTCGCTTTTCAAACATTCATGTCAAACAAATCGCCTACACACACCAAGTATCAGATTAGTTCACGTAACTAGAGTTCTGTATAACAGCCCTATCGTGTGAATTAACTAGTACTTGGACATCTGTTGGTGTTTTATAAATATCTTATAATTGTTTCTTTATTACAATTTTCATTTCTTTCTTTAGCGTATAGTTAATAGACTACTTAATTATGTTTTTTAACTATATTCATTGTTGCTTCCGTTGTTTAAACATGCTATGCTTACTATAATTTATATACAGAATGCTACCTTTATCTTTATACATAAGGTTTGGCCCGCTACTTTGCCCACGTGAATGTCGAATCGCAGTAAATAGTATTCCTATTAGTTATTCTGATGCTAATGACGTTAAAAGATCGTCTAAATCCATTCAGTCACATTTTTGGGAAAGATTTTTTTTTATAGCAGGCACCCGCCATCGCAGGGTGTTGCTGCCTTTTCTGCTTTTCCCCATCCATAGATAACGACAGGACCTTTTTTAACTTTGTTTATTTATAATGCAATTTTTGATGATGTCGTTATAATTTTAATATATATGTATATATAATTTTAATATATATATATATATATATACTAGCTGACCGACGCAACCTCGTTTGCGTCTTTTATTGCCCGTAGCGAAAAATTTTCCCCCGTATAGGGTTGATTTTTTACACCTTGTGTCCGAAAAACCCCAATATCTTACGGAACCCTATTTTTTTCCAAAATAAAATATAGCCTATAGATTTACCATAGCAGCGCTATCTATTGATTACTCACTCAACCCAGTCGAAAGGTATCGACATCTGTTAGAATCATTTGGAGTTAACAGATAATTGTGACTGTCAAATAATAACAGACAAATAATTAGCAATAAATTAAAATTGCGACTATAATTTGAGATTTAAACTATCCTATCTCTCAAGTTGGATCGAACTGCACATGGTGTGCGAATTTTATTATAATCGGTTAAGTGGTTTAGGAGTCCATTGAGGACAAATATTGTGACACGAGATTTATATATATTAAGATATATATGTGGCAAAGATTAGGTTACTAATATCCATTCATCCTGACCAATGTTCACATTTATGACAATAGTAGGATTTTTATTGGGATAGAGTCTGTTAACATATAATTGATTCCAATATCATTTGTTATCAAAGTATTATCACATGAAAGAGTGATGTGATGATACTTTGATAAAATAAATAAATAAATATTTCGGTCATCTAACACACAACGCCTTCTAGTCCCATTCTAAGTAGAGCTTGTGTTATGGGTACTAGACAACTGATATAAATACATATTATAATTTTTTTTTAAATACATACTTATTATATATGGAAAACCCCCTAACTCCGAAACAAATATTTGTAGATCGCACAAATATTTGGTCCGACTCAGGATTTGAACCCGAAGCCTCAAGCACATCAGTCGCATTCACTACCACTGCGCCATCGAGGCAGTCATGTGATGCCTGTGATATCAAAGAGCTATGTGAGAACTATTACGATCTATTCACTATTACTGTAACATATTACGTTTATTAGATAAGAAGGTCCATAATTGACCCAAGATATTTTTTTATGTTGTTTATCGCCTCGGATGCTACCCCCTATGGCATGTCGGACTCGAACCGACTAAAAACCGCACGCCGTCTCGGGTTCTAGATACCGGGCAACCAGGTGTACCTACCGTAGAAAGGAAAACCCTGGCCCTATAACCCCTAGAAATTAAATAATGTTGTTAAAATACAATAGATAAATGTTTGTTAAACCCATTTTACAAAAAAACAATCCAGTATACCAATAATACTCGCATCTCAATTACCATAATATTTACTTTCTTTTATTACATTGAAATTTTAACATATGTACAAATCAACAACCTAATATAATTAAATCGTTAGTGCTTTCACTAATCATATTAAATTAGATTTAAATTGCTATAAAATGAATATTGTAGCATTCGATACACTTGAGAAAAATTAATTTACATCATTAAATAAATTAAAAGTAATGTGATAAAGTCCGGAATAGCTGATCCAATTTCATTAACATTGTCGCAAAAGCATACATCCGATATTACGCTGATAAATAAAAAAAGAAAGTGGATTCTGTGAGAAACGAAAGCTCAGTGTTCGCTTGTCGTATTGTCACATAGCACATTCAATACATACTGGAGCAATTACGGATGTCGGTAGCAATATAATGTACTTATGTAGTTGCGTTACGAGCCGATGGCGTGGCTTAAAACTAGGATGCTTAATGATGACTTTGCGAATCAACTTTCGTTACTTGAGTGCCAATTAATATGATTTATAGATGTTTTTGTGCTCATGCAATGTCTTTAACCTCTTTTTTTGAAAATATATGGCAATCGTCTTATTCAATTCACAATACAATCTTATGGAAATGCTGTACGACTTAAAGCAGTGTTTCTTAACAATACCATCGCAGTACAAATATACTGAAAGTGTCTTTTAGTCATACAAACGCTTACCATTCTGAGTACAGATTTGTTTTGTTTTTTAAACTACTCGACAGCAGAACGTAAACATCCTAATTATTATAAATGCGAATGTAAGTTTGATTGTTACGCTTTTACGCAAACACTACTTAACCGATCATCGTGAAATTTTGTATACATATTGTAGGAGGTATTAGAAGTAACAAGCTAGTCACCAATACAGAAGAAATCGTCTCCTTCAGAAAATCGATTGAGTAATGTTAGATTAGAATTTTGCAATCTTAAATTCAAACGCTTGATGTAGCAAGCTTTTGTCTAGATTTAAAGGTAAATAAACAATAAAAAAATTGTACAACAATAATTTAGACGTGGATCTAAACGATAAACAGCCACAATCTATAAAATAACATGTATTGATTAATTGATGGTAATGATATGTACATATTTAGTTGTATTGTAAATTCAATCTAGAATATATGATGTCAATGAACTTGTGGACAAGTGGGAAGAAAAGCAATAAACATTTTTATGGTCCAACGAGCCTATTCCTTCGGATTTGGTTTACGATATTCTTTCTACTATTGCGTAACTAATGTCAAGCGCTTGACTGTTGATTATGGCATTTATAAAGTTGTTTGTTTATGTCTCCCTGTTTCAATGATCGGCTTCACCAATGCCCCATGGTGATTGCTTTCAAATGAAATGTGCCGACGAATGTTGAACGCAACTTTTCAGCATCTAAACAGTAAACTGGCTTTTACTTGTGTATAGGTGTGGTAACACCCACGTTTCTGTTACAAGTTTATGTCACAAGTAATAGGGGCCAAGACCTCTAGTAAAGAATCCGTGACGGAGTGTCTAGCAAATTGAAAGATTAAAAACAACCTAACGAGTATATCTACCGCCATGACCCTTCTCTTGATGCTTGAAACCGTCTAAATTCAAAGTTGGAACAGTCGCTTATGCGGTTTGATAGAAAGTTACTTCCGCGAATGCCTTTAAAATTAAATTATTTTCTCTCTAACAACTTTAAAAACTATTTTTGTTAAACAAAAAATACATATTCTTAAACAAATTTTTATAATTTGTTCCTGGCCAGTCAATTTGTAGGTCCAAGAATTAAGTGTCATTGTGTTACTGCTATGAGTTAATGTTATATTGATGATAAACATAATTTATGTATTTAAATAACATTTTTTTTATTGAAATTTGCTTGTTGCATATAATTAGTCGAACATGGATTTAATTTTAACAAAATACATTTTTCGGGTTAATAGTGATTAGGTGCAATTTATTATATTTCCGGGTTATGTACAAACTTTTAGTTATATAGGGACAAACTTAATTTTGCAGTTGGAGTACTTTGCTATATGACATAACTTCATGTCAAATTTCATGATTCTATGTCAACGGAATATAGGTTTTTATTGCCTTGCGAGTGTCAAAATATGCGGCAAAAAGGAGCATAAAAGACCGTACCAATCGATATAGAAGTTATTTTTTTTACTACTTAACTACAAGAGACCACAGCACTGAGTGTCTTCGGGTCGTGTTCCTGAAAAAAAGGTATTGACAGACAAACAGACAGACAGACGGATAACGAAATTATAATTAGTATAATGGTTCCGTTTTTGGTACACAGTACAGAACTTTAAAAATAGCTGTCAGTATTATTTAAATATATATTGTTTTGACAAACGATATTAACGTATAATAAAAATAAGAATTTATACATATTTTTTTTACGATAACAATATGTATCCCTGATAAAATATTTATTTACCGTAGAACAATACTCTTATATTACGTAAAGCCAACAGCAATGGTGTCATAACCAAGTCATAGGCAGTCTTTATCTGTCTTTCATTAGTGGAACTCCGCGTTCACAACCATGGCGTTTAGCCTCGATACTGCAACTGACGCCTTTACCCACCAATCAACAAGATAATCACTGTCTAATCAAAACTAAGGTATTAATTTATTTAGCCAAGTGAAGCAGTAGTTAAGTCGATTTAGCGCAGTAAGTTGCAGATTCACAGCGGGTATGTTCGAGAGTGGCTTCCGGCGTGCGCGTACGCTTTCTCGAGACGAGACCTCAGAGCCAATAGCCTTTTATGTGTGGTCGTAAATTTCACAACACGTTATTTTATTATTAAATTATTCGACATGAAATTATAGGAGCTATTTTAAAGCAAAACAATACAAATAGTGGGAATAAATGATTTGTATTAATTCTGTTCACATCTGCAACTTTGCAAGTAAATGTGATTTTGTTAGTGTTGTTAACATTTTATAATCGATCCTTTTTTTTTACCTCGTTATAGGTACAACAAGGCCGTTAGCCTTGACTCGGATGATCTCTACTGTAGTAATTTTTTGTTTTGGCTTCGGCGTGCATAGTAGACCATTTTGAGGAATTTCTACTTTTTACCTTTATTTTATGTTACTGAGTAGCATTATGATGGAATGAGAATAGTATTGTAGACTTAGAAGTATGTACAAATTTTACATTTGTTTTCTTAATTTATAGTCGTTAGAAGTTTGTTCAAGACTTCTTTTTTCAAAAATATGTTGTAATGCATATCATAATTTGATATTTAAAAAACATTCGAAAGTTTGACGGTCTAATATTTTAGGTTATCGCTTCATTAAATTGTTTTTTTATAATTGACTTTTATGGACTGTGGATTTCTTTTGACTTTTCATAAATTACGTAAGTGTATATGTAGGTAGTTTTCACAAATAAAATAAAAAAAAAACAGTAAGCTGAAACAATGTTATATTTATTAATTTGTGAAGATAAATAGGAAGCACTCAGTCCCCTTGAAAGTTGGATTAGTGCGAGTCGAAAGCGGTCATTTATAGATAAGGGGATACTTCTCCCTGTTCTCAAGTTAAAAGTAAACAGTCGGACGAGGTTGTGGGGTGGTCTGTGCGTGCTCGAGACCACACAGAGATAAACAATGAATATAATTCCTATCGCAATGAATATTACAAATTCCTAACTTAAATTACATATTGTAAATACAACCTAATTTAAAAATCGTATAATATAATTGGAGTGTTTGTATGTATACAAAAGTTTATTAGAGTAGGTCGATTTTAATAAGTTTTCATGGAATATATATATACTATAAAATCCATTTGTTTTTCGTCGGTTAAAAAGTTCTTATAAATAATGACACTATAATTTACACATACACAAACCACACACATATAGATAGATACTATTATTACACCACACAATATTTTTAAGAAGATAGTTGAACATATTTTCCAAACACTAACTCAACTATTAATTTAAATGCCACAGAGGCATTTCCTAATTTTTTGATCCATCGAAACGAATCAAAAGGAAAATTAGTTAAATTAAATAAACACGAGTATCACATTAAAAAAGGTAAGGTACAAGCAAGGTCTGAGGCTCACACCGAAATTAGTTTCTTAATCAGAATGCCACGGCCATTTTAGTAATTTATAGCATCGTCTATACGTTAGTGTTGGTTCTCCACCGAGAGCAGGTAACATATCTCTTAGACAGCGGGGGGTGTCTGCTCCAACCTCAAACGATGCACCCGAATATCCAACCCAACATTAGTTATACACCAAATTTACGAGCATTGGGCTATGGCTTAAAATCATATACTAAAACAATAGTCTTGAAAATTTTCCGAAATGGTTTGTATAAAACTGCAGTTATGTTCTAGTATGTTATAATACTACTTTTTATTTAAATAATATTTATACGACTCTTGATGAAAAAGTCCTACAATGTAAAATCAATAGAACAGTTTTATGATGAACTATATAATACGTATATGATACGCAAATATTAACTACAGTGTTTGACTAGCCAACGTGGTAGTAAAACAAAACCTTCGGTCACACAGTTGTAGACATTATTAGCTGTCAACTGTAGACTATTAAATATCTTTTGTGTGTTTAAAAATCAATTAAAGTTCTAAATATATATATATATAATAAACAGGGCAGGATAATACAAAGGTCGGGGCAAAGACATAACATTGCAATATATTAAATAGCACAGATATTCATTATGTTGTAGGACTTAACAGCAACAATAACTAACAATAGTAGATAAACTAACAAACAATTGAATAGTATCAAGTCAAAATGGTTAAAAAAAGATGAATGAACAGTTATTCAAATTTTTTTGTCATCTCAATTTGGTTTCATGTTCTTGCTGCAAGATCTCCGCATCAAATTTCCATTTGTGACAAATAATAAATAATTATTGTTTTTTGGAGAAGTGCAGTAAAATAAAAATAAATTAATTGTGGTTTAATTTTGATCATAAGGCGACTACTAATAATAATAAATACCTATTTAAAGGGGTTTAATTTGAAATTGTAATGATGAAGTAGCAGTTGTCTGTCTTGATGATATAATTGATACAAATTATAGCATCTGTTTTGCAAAAAAGAACCAAAAAAAAAAGAACGATCCCTTCGTAATAAATCAACTCGAGCTACCTAAAGTGCATTTCATCTCTTTCAATGGTTATTTCTTGTCATACATTTTAAAATCACGCTAAAATTTTGTTTAAGAATCGGTATATTTATGTACACTCTTTGCAGTAAATATGTTAGTAATCATAACGGTGTTATTAAATAAATATTATAGTTTCTTCATAAGATTCTATTTCTGAGCTGTGTGACGGTTATAGAACTCTATCTTCCGTAGGACTGGCCTTACCTGTGCCTCTGTGGAATCGATTAGGTGCGTTTCAAACACATTTTCGTCGGAGTTCCATTCGATGACGTGTCCTAACTTTTGTCGCTTGATTGCTTTTTGATGTGGCGATAAATGTGACTTATGTGGTTTTGAGTAAGCGGTGATTACATTTGTGTAATGATGGGTTTTGTGCACTACAGGCGGGCAACGTTTAAAGTCCAAACATTTTCATTTACTGTGATGTGATGTATAACTTGTGTTATATTTTAAGAGAATTCGAAATCAAATAGGAATTTTAACAATGTATTAGAGTAGAATAATATAAAATTGACCAAATCACAAATAAAAGCAGTCAGCATGTTTTATATTACTTATTGTATTTGCAAAAATCAAGTATTTCCTTAAAATTGTAGTAATTATACTAGAATAGAATAAGTTAAACGATTATTAATAGATAAAGAATGACAAAATTGAGTGTCAAGAAATGATTCCACACACACACACACACACATATATATATATATATATATAGAAAATAAGTAGCGCATCCAATGGCAGACATGAGAACTATTCTAGATAGGTTCAGGAACTGGACATTATGTTTATGATATTTCAACAAAATTAGATAATTGATATCTAATTTTATTTTAGGTGCAGAGCGTTTTATTGCTTTAGGAATAAAATGCACATAACACTAATACCAAGCTTTTATGTTGCAGGTATGAACTACGATAATGTATCTACTCGGAATATCTACTTTTAGAACGGTGAGTTAACAAACAATTCGACGTTTATTGTTATGTCTTGTTTGTACATACAATACATGCGAGTCATACATAAACTCCAACACACAAGATAATCACGGAACATTTATCAAACAAAAAGTATTTTCATTTACCAAGCGGCCAAAGCTTCATTCCTGCATGCCAGCATGCTCTCAGATAGATCGACTCAACCTAGATCGCCGCTGGCAAAGAAGCATTCAGCTACTAGTCAATCTTGGGCAGGCATGCGGCGGCCATATTGGATGCACGGACAGACGGACGGACGAGAAGACGCTCTGACTGTAATTGCAAGGCTATTCGCCTTGAGCCGTTTTTCTAGAATAGTACTTAATCCTGCAAACTGCGTTTGATATTTGTCCTTGTCGCTACACCGATCTTCCTGGAGAATATGATATTTCTATTGTCACTACTACTACACCACTTTGTGTGCAAACGCTGTGGCACAATCTCGTGTTTAATAGTTTATTCACAAAATAATAGATCATTTTAGCAGAAACCTATCACATAGTTAAAAGAATCGCTCGATATAACTCTCATTATCATAAACAGATAGTAGGCGATATCAACATTAACAAGTTGTTTCAACTAAGTGCAAGTTATTTCAAAACAAGTGTAGAAAAGGTTGTAAATGTATTTATGTCCCAGTTTGTTCACTAACTACCGATAGAAACTCTAGATACGATTTCTTTATAGAAAACACTTAGATTTTAACTATTATGTAAGGCACGTAGCTGGCCTTAAATGGTTTGTAATTGCAGGTGCTTGTGTAGAAGTTTTTGCACCTATGATTACTGTCACAACGATCCGACACCAACTTTTTGCTACTTCCGAATGATATATTGTAAACGTTAGACTGGGATAGTGCGCTGGATGCCAATCCACGAGGAAAATAAAGTACACCTATATTTCCAAACAGTTTCTATTCCGACACCAATAAAATTTTAGTCAGTCTTCAGCACTACCCAAGTACACACAAATACAACCATTTTATAACTCTTGTTTTTGAACGTCTGTCATAAATATATTCATACTCTTTTCTGAAGGGGTCAACGATTTCTAAGAGTAATTGTTAATAAAACCAAGTAAATTAATTGTAGTTCCTATTTAGTCTATATCAAAATTGAAGATAGAACGGACGTTTCGTATTTCCTGGTAGAGTTCCTTTCTACCCATAGCATAACTTAAATTAAGAACACAAATACATTTATCATGGGCCTTTCGAAACAATGAGAATAATTTATGTTTTGCTTTTCTAGCCCACACGAGGCTCATGTTCGTTATGTGTGCGACATAGATTTTGAATCTTTGACATTTGTAGATTGTCCCAACGTGTATCGGCTGTCTACATCTTATTTTGAGTATTGATATTTATTCATTGCCTTGCCATTATGATCTCATCTTATTCTTTTTTGAACGCGTGTACGTTATAAATCTCTGAACTGAACATTCCAATCTATTTTCAAACAAGAGATTTACGATATATCACGTTATTCTGGTGTACTTATATATTAATGGTTAAAAAAACATAGATCTCTCTCGCTTGCCTTGTTCGCCACTTCGAAGCAAATAATTCTTTGTATGAATGATTCCCGCATTAATCTAAATACAAGTATATATATTAAACTAAATCAATTAAGTGGATACTTAATTAAGTTAAATTACGCAACTGCCAGGCAAGATACTTTGACTGATGCTTAAGAAAGATCCTAATTGGATCACAGAAACTAGAATTCTCAAGTAGATTGATTGCGATATAATAAATGTTTCAGTATTTAGGCAAATGTATCTGGGTGTACGGAAGTACTGATCCAGTTTCTATCGTAGCATGTCCAGCGTTATGGTCACAGTATATTTACCTCCTAATTACCACACGAAGATGGGCGGTCCATTATTAGACTAATGACACTGTTAAATTTAATCATCTTAATCTTCAGTGCAATGAATCAATCAATGATTATATAATAGAAAAACATTTATTTAACGCAATTAATTGTACAATAATCTGCAGATCGTTAATCGACATTCTTGTTTTCGCAACAAAACTTAGACAAACCGGTTTCATAGACTCAGTTTCATTCTTTTAGAATAAAAGAATATAAAAGCTGTAAGTCGAATGATGAGACTCCAGGTCAGTCTGACTGCGATTAAATTATTTTATTTTAGACATCGAAAGAAATATTTGGGCCAGTAACTTGAAACTGTTGTGTATATTTTACACGCGGCAAAGGGGCGATAATTTCGATACGAACCTGGCCGTCTGGCAGGCCTAACGTGGCAGTTATGATTTATAATCCGGCCCCCGTCGGGTCCCCACTTCGAAGAGACAGCGTTCTTAAAAATAATTTTGATTTTAAATTGGAAGCAACTTATTAAAGTTGGATTTTATGTGATGGGACATCGTAAATGATTGGCGGGGCATATGCATTGGAATTTGCTTAACATTGACACTAATTAGGTGATTCTCGATACCAACTCTTACTCTTTGATACAACTATGAAATGTAGAAAACAATAAGCTTTGCATTATATTTAAAGGCAGTTTGGTTTGTGTCCCTTTACGATGTCAATTACTTTAGAAAATAATATGATAAAATAAACGCTTTAAAAAACTGTATAAATTACTAAAAATATACAGAAAGAACTAGTCTCATATTTTTATTAGAAGAAACAATCAATTCACACGTATTTACATTCCAGTTCAGATGAAACATGTCACACGTGGAACATGGGCTCACTGGAAGTCATAAAACATGTTAGTTAATTACGCATAGTGCAAGCAGCTGTTTACCAACGCCAACGGAGATTATCTTGCATGATCCGCGCGGTCGAGTGACAGTCGTATGCACACGCCAATGACAAAATACTGATGATTTCTATATTATGTATCAGAACGAACGTTTAACACGACCTGAATGCTCTCGCCACCTAATTACGACAGTCACGCTTCAACTAAGAAAATCTTTTGTGCTCTTTTTCCGAGCGTTGAGAAATGTAACAAAACGGGTTGAAGAATTTTTTTAGTTGGAATGACTTTTAGTGTCACGGCTTTGACCGGTGACGCTTTAATGAGAAAGCTTTGTGATCGCTGAGGCAGTCGACTCTGTGTCGAATTGTCGTTGTGATGTTCGTTAAAGTTTTATTTTACAAGGATCGCGACGGGTACACGTAATCCCCGTGGTTAGCATTCACCACGAATACAACGCTATTTATTGAACTTATCCGAAACAAAATATCGTGCAGATTCGCTGTATAATGCGATATAATTATGTAGACTCTCTAAAACGTTCTTGTATAACGGTATCATGATTGATGTTAAATGCTATTAGCGGTCAATAATTTACATCAAACATTTTGCGCTCTGAAAAAAGGGACAGTGAAAAATAAATTTACAAAATTGGTATGAATGGGGTCAAAATTCAACCGTAACACACAATACATGTATGAAAGTTTGAGAGAAATATATATATTTATTATTATTTACTTTACAAATTTAATGAAACTTGAATGACAACTTTATCCCAAAGAAAATATTTAGTCAATACGATATGTTTGTATCCTAAAAACATAAAAAAACCTATTTCTGTTAAGGAATAAGTCCTTTAAAACCTTGTTTATTCGATAAAAAGTTTAGTTTAAAATTTTACATCTCAATTGTGTTTCGATTCAAGCATTTCACTCTCTCATGTCATCAACTAGCTAGTAATATTAAAGTTACAGCCTTTTTTATTAGTCATTTAGCGACACGTCGTCACTAAATTGATATTAACACTGTTTGATAACTACTAATCAAGAAAACTAAGAATTTCTGAGACGAACGTAGGAGAAATGATTCTCAACTATTTTAAATTCGTCTGTTTTTAGGGTTCCGTACATCAAAAGCAAAAAAATGGACCCCTTATAGGATCAATTTGTTGTCCGTCTGTTTCTCAGTAACACGAGGTGGTATCAAGCTGAAATTCATATGAAATAATCAGGTCTACTGTCCCTTGGAGCTGTGAAAAAATCTAACATCTGAGCGAACGCAATTAAAAGATCAGCTGTTTATTCTGCAAGTTTTCGACACTTGCAAGGGAATCAAAACCTAAAGGGTACTTCTTGTGAACATAAAATCTTAAAATTTGGTACGAGACAACGTTTTATAGCACAGATTAAGGAAATATTGTCAGAATAGAAGAGTTATGAGATTTTTTACTAGTTTTTGATCTCTGCATTAGGGTCGCCACCTTATGTTACAATGTCGCTTTTCGCGGCTCCGTGACGATTTTTACTCATAATCAACTTCTACAAAGCAAATGCGTTCTGAACAATTACATTATCACAGTATGTACCTTATGAAATTATACTCGTTGGTTTTATACAAACTATTTTTACATAATATTTAATATTTCATTTAGATTTTATTCGAAAATAACTAAAACGAACAATTACAAAAGATTTAACTTGTACAAATCAAGTTTTTTACAGTTTATCAACTAAAACTAAAATAACAAATAAAACAATATGTCATTATTATTTTTTTAAAACAAGGGTAGAAGAATACAAGGAAAAATGGTAAAAATATGAATCTAAACTTTGATGACAGAAGATATTGATGCCTAAAAAGTATTAGCACTTCGAAGCTCACATAACATACTTTTATGATTTTCACAATAAACTTTTTCATCTTAACCGTAATAAAGTCGAATTGGTCTGAATCAGATTTCTTATGCAAGCCTAAAAATAAATAAAATTTGAAGTACGTTCCTTTACACCATAATTTAAGATAAACTCACTTCATTATCGTCATTATAATTATTCTCATTAAATATAAGTACACTCGCTTAGTATTTATAATTTAAGTGTTAGTTTGATTTAAAGTGATTGCAGTACACCGTTAACTGCTTTAAGAAAACTAGTATCTATCATAGAAAATTCAATGAAATTGGCTATTGTGTTGGTTGAGCCCGTAGTTTGAACTAGCTTATGAAGTATCGCTCTTTAACCCTCAACTCGCTTCGTGATGTCGCGTCGACCTCAGGCGAATCTATTTTGCCCATCATAATCGCTGCTTTCAATTTACGGTGGCTATCCTATCGGTTGACGTATAGTTCCGTACGATTTCCAATATTGATTACAATTTTTTAGTAATAAAAATTTCTGGGATAAATTTTTCGACACTTACGTAAACACATTGTTCCTACATTACTTTTGAACATTACTGTTGGTTATTTTTAAGAAAAAATACTAAAACTAAACTTTATACTTCTTCTTTTATTTGGACAATTGATTTGGCGCCACTTTAATTTCTAAAATCGATTCATATATTACAAAAATATATAATAACAGAAAATAACAGAGTATCTTATACAAGTATTAGATATTCTTTCATAAGAACATATATTTAGGTATGACCTACGTGGTTGGAATGGGCCTGATAATATTGTGGTTTTTGAGTATGTGTGTAAGTGTGATTTTTAAATAAAATAATCAGTTTATCTCAATATTGCCACTGCGTACACTCAAATGCGTATGTACACATTATATACGGCGTATGAACACCATAAAGAGATGGGTATTATATTAAATAAACTCAGAAGCATTCCGATACACACGGGAAGTATGGAAACCTTATCAATAAGGCGACGGGGAGTCCGATCATATCGCCCGGTGAGCACAGAAAATCTACAGAGCAACGAATATGCTCACACATTACCTTATTTCGAAATCGTGACTGGAAAAATATTATATTTTTATTATACATTCATACATATTATGTTAATGTCTATCAATTTTATTGTATCCCAAACATTTTATTTGACCATAGTATAATTTTATGATTGGATCGTTTTGTTTCTTTTGCTTTATTTTTATTTGATCAGCTTGTACATAGCTACTAAATATATTACTACATATTGATGGGCAATAACTTAAATCATTATTAAATTTACATTGTTTTTTAATTTCTTACGAAAGAGAATATTTTTATTTTAGAATTCGTAATGACTGGTCATGCTTTGTGTGATAATGATTACAGAATCTGTGAATGTGATTTTTATGTACATAGTGTAAAATAAGAATAGTGATAACTTATAGTAATGCAGTTGCAAATAATTATTAAAAAAAAGATTTTAATCTTATTTTGGATTATAATATTAAATATAAAACTTGGATTATAGTCATAAACAAAAAAAAACATCTAGTGTTAATGTTCTATTATTGAGAGGATGTTATACTTTATAAATGTTCAAGGTTTACTGAATCGTGAACAAAGATGGTGTCCGGAAAATTGTTATTGGTAATGGTTGAGTATACTGCCGGGCGTCGCGCCTCTGCTTAAATGTGATTCATCAATATTTGTTGGTCCGGCGCCATTTGAAGATTTTTCATAAAGATAGTGTTATTGTGACTTGTATCACCCGTAATTCATGATTTCATTAATTAATAAATAATTTTATGAGTAGCATTAACATTTTGTTAATTTTTTGTCTTTTTGGTATTACTTGTCTGCATACATCATATTCCACCATCAACGCAAAGAACTTTTTTTTTTCACAATACATATATTACTTATTAGGTTGTGAACCATAATATAATAGGCAAAATACAAATAAAATAAGTACGTTTTATATGAACGCTTTTGTAAAATGCTCTTGTAATAAATCGCAACAACGTTCATTTTTCTGTTGTATACATAGGACGTTAAATAAATAAATGAATGTTGATATATCTATTGAAGGCTTCACGTGTCGACGACATTGTATAAAATATGTCTAAATACATACCTAGAGATAAAGTCTACGGCTAAACTCAAAGCTCTGACAGAAACAATATTGCAACCTACCGTAAAACTGAGGATAGCAGACAATAATTCTATCGATTACGTCTAACGATAAATTCATCAAGTATGGTGTTACCGTAATCAAATTATCTTTATTCCTTATAAGACTGCTCGCTGTTAGATGAGTTTGTGAAGTCGCGTATATTTATATTCCAAGATTAAACTTTTAAGATGAAACTAATGACAGATATCTACGTTCAAATTCAAAGTTCTTTTTTAGACTGAAGTCATTGAACGTTTGTAGTTAGATCAGAATACAGATTAATTCATTTATACAACTTTCTTCTTTTTTTTTCTTTATTCAAAAAACGAACGATGAACGAAAAGAACGAAGGGTTCACGGAATCGGTGTTGTAGCAAGGATATAGGAGAAGCAGATTTTTCGTTAAGCGAATATTTATGTTGTGATTAGAGGACAGGAAATGCCAACAGGGATAACGGTGAGTGACTTTAATGGGGAGTTGAGAAATCAAAAGAAGGAGGTTAGCGCTCACTGATTGCAGCGCAAACGAATTGGTAGCCATTTTGATTGGGAGCGTAGAGAAGCCACGTGTACATAATTACTTGTGGAGATTGAGTATGAATCAAATTATGTTTATTTAATAAGAATATATTTAGTATATTTTATTGTTTATGTCTTGTACAATAAAACTAATCGAATTAGCAGTTCCATCCAAGACTGAACATAAAAGTGAACGGTAAAGCATATTCAAATTTGTAATGATTTAGACGCATTGAAGGTATTAGTTTTCCAAAAATATAATCGTTATAAAGTATATCGAACGTTCAGTAGGCAAAGAAAGTAACTGTTGTATTAAAGAACTCTGTTATGTACATATAATCATGGGTGACAAATATTCACAGATCTACACGGGTGACATACTGGCAATACGCTAAGACTAGGCAACATATGTTTGCAATATCCAAACAAATCCTACCATAGAGTAATAGCTAATGACACAATATGCAGGTATATCGCGGTTCAGTATAGCATAGTCAGAACAGGGCTTCAGACAAGTCGTGGCAGGGATCACACGCGGACCGCTCTGCTATCACGAGATGCTATTTCCTACCGACATACTTCTGTCCATCTGTGGAGATAATGTGGTGTGCACTTTGTAAGCGGTTTGAATTATTATCTTAAGTTTACACGGAACATCACGGTACGTGAACCACTTGTTTTGTGGTTCTTTATTATAACGAAGCATTCCGTCAAGGAATTTACGTGTCTATTCAAACATTGTATAAATGGATTTAAAAATCTTTATGAGGTAGGTAATCCGTAATCCTTATGTTGACGTATTAACTTAAATAATTTTGGGGTTAATGTATTGTATAACAGCGTTTTGCAATATTTTAGAAAATTTAATTTAGTTAATTTATTCTCCACCAGAGTTTAGTAGTCCTCTACTGGATATGAGACCTTTTCTTAAAATAGTTTTTGGTGTACTTATACCACGCTGGCCAAACAAACCCAATATCAATCCAGTATAGAGTTTGTTTAAGCTTTTCTTCTCTTTGCAGTGCTATTGCTCTGTCTATTTTACTCCCTTAGTCGGCTATTGTAATACCCGCAGCCCACTTAGGGTTAGTTACACTCAGTATTCTTGATACGTCACGACATGGGACGAGGCTTTTTAGGCTTAGCAAAAATATCAGAACTTTATCTTTTGCTAGTAGAATAAACAAATTAGAATCAATAATGAAGTTATACACATATACTTCTCTGAAATAGTGCAGTAATAATTTAATATAACACGCACACAGATACTCGTACAATATACAATTTTATCAATGCAAGTTTAGCAAATGGATTAAGTTAAATTAAAACATGTACGTATCAATAATAATTGATACGTACATGTTATTATTGACTGCCTCGGTGGCGCGAGTGGTAGCGTAAGCGACTGCTGTGCTTGAGGTCTCGGGTTCAATTCCCAGGTCGGACCAAATGTTTGTATGATCTGCAAATATTTGTTTCGAAGTTTGGGTGTTTTCTATGTATAATATGTATGTATTTACAAAAAAAAAGTATATAAGTATTTATATCAGTTGTCTAGTACCCATAACACAAGCTCTGCTTAGCTGTTCACCCAGTCGAAAGTTCTGAGGCAACAAACAGGAAAAAACAGTTGAATTGAAAACCTCCTCCTTTTTTCAAGTTGGTTAAAAATAAAGCTTTCATCCAAAAATTTTAGGGCTCTTTCAGCTGTTCATTGTAGTACTTGTTAGGTAATAATGATTGAATTGTAAATTGTATTAGGTAATACAATTATTTAAACAGATACGAAACTAAACCGCATCTCGTCTGATAAATATATGGGCATGGAATAAACCGACATACGTAAAAAAACCTTAAAACTCAATGCATGTACAATTAGTCAGGTATTTATGACTGTCGTAATAGTAAGTATTTACATAACTATAGGTATTTAAGTTGGAATTAACAAAGTATATTTATCCAGCGTCCCTGACCAGTGCAACCTGGCCGGGGCCGCTGCATAATCATGAAACATCCGAATCAGACAATTCATTCTGTACATATATATAATCTAAAACATGGAATACGATAACTTGATAATATATGTTCGTCACTTGAATTTTACGGGTACTGTGCGGCTTCCAGTTAATGTACCAGCTCTTAGGAACCTTCTTTCTTAATAAATATGGTATATATAGCGTATAAAAATAATTAGGTTTTGAATTTATGTAGAACTCATTGATTTTCATATGAAAATCGTTTAAAATTATAGAAATAAAAAGTAAGAAATAAACAATGTGCCTTATCCCTTTATAGCGGTAAATCTTCTTTGTTGGATATAAATTGTATATTGATATTTATTTTACTTTCGAAGCTGAGGCTTACTATGTAACGGACAAGGCAATTTTCTCATACAACTCAAACTTAACTCTAGATATTCGCATAGCAACTCGTGCTTTGTAATAGCGAGAACAAGTTCACATTTTAAATACGAAAATTGTTTCTATAACTTGCAGAACAATAGCGAACAATTGCAATGTAAGTGTCAATTCAAAACTAACGGGTTCGATAAATTTGTATACGTTTGTGTCAATGTTTAAAATACTTAAAATAAAATACTAAAATAATCATGTGTTAAGAAAAAATACGGCACTATTATTATTTTTTATTTTTTTTATTGAATAGGGGGCATACGAGCAGACGTATCGCCTGATAGTAAGCGATTACCGCCGCCCATGGACACCCGCAAAACCAGAGGCGTCACAAGTGCGTTGCCGGCCTTTAGGGGATAGGGAGTGGGATGGGGGAGGGGATGGGGTATGGGCCTCCGGTATCCTCACTCACTCGGTGAAACACGGCGCAAGCGCTATTTCACATCGGTTTTCTGTGAGGCCGTGGTATCACTCCGGTCGAGCTGGCCCATTCATGCCGTAGCGTGGCTCTCCCACGGTGTTAGCAAGTACTTTTATATTGGTATTGTATATTTGTAGTATAAAATCTGTATTTAAGAAATTTTGAATTTTTTTTATAAGTAAAGTACAAATAGCTTTCAATAGAACATGAAAATCAGAAAATTAAAACCTGCTCTTTAAAAAATAATTACTAAGTCATTGTTTTTGTCATGCCGTTAATTTGAAATAAACTTGTTCAGTCTTGGCTTGTCTCATAAACATTTGACCAGAATACTTGTCTGTAAACCAGCAGATCAATTGCTAAATGTTAGACTATTAAACTATTTATGGCTCTGAGTTGGAAATTAACAATTCAATTTATAAAATTACTGCCTCTGCGTATTCCTTGTGTTAAGGCTTTGCCTTCGGGCGGCAGCTACAGCACGCCGTCCATACTACCTAGTTTATGGTTAAATACGGGAATTAATCACCTTTATGACTAAGCTTCCATATCTACGTGAATGCTGAGAAAGATAAATCTAACCTCTTCTATGAATAATATAAAATGTGGACCCTACTAATCATCATTTTATTGTTTTAAATCAATTTATAGCCGTTCACTGCTCAACGAAAGAAAAATAGAATATGGACCGCAACCAAATTGTAATTATCGATTAATATTTTAAAATGTTTGCTATAAAAATTATGTATAAAGTCTCTTCGCCTCGCTAACAACTAAAGGATTCTTGGATGGAGCAACTTTAGAGTCAATTCTCTGGTGTTCCTTTTCTAATATTCTTTTATTAGGTTGAAAAAATCTATGACAAAAGCATATTCCTCTCAAAGGAAAAAATGTCATCAGTTCCAAATATACCGTTTACAATTTCTTACTAAGTTATCTCCGTGGGATAGCCACGCTTCGGCATGGAATGGCCGGCTCAACTAGAGTGATACCACGGCCTCACAGAAAACTGGTGTGAAATAGCGCTTGCGCTGTGGATCACCGAGTGAATGAGGATACCGGAAGCCCATACCCGAACCACTCCCCCCATAAGGCCGGCAACGCACTTGTGATACCTCTGGTGTTGCGGGTATCCATGTGCCGCTGTAATCGCTTAGGTGATACGTCTGCTCGTTTGCCCATTACTCCGTAAAAAAGTGCATAAAAGTATTATTGACAAAAACTATATGGCGAAAGTTTAATAACAACACAACATAATTTATTAGAGTATGGAAAACATATTAATGACTAGCTGACCGACGCAACCTCGTTTGCGTCTTTTATTGCCCGTAGCGAAAAATTTTCCCCCGTATAGGGTTGATTTTTTACACCTTGTGTCCGAAAAACCCCAATATCTTACGGAACCCTATTTTTTTCCAAAATAAAATATAGCCTATAAATTTACCATAGCAGCGCCATCTATTGATTACTTACTCAACCCAGTCGAAAGGTATCGACACCTGTTAGAATCATTTGGAGTTAACAGATAATTGTGACTGTCAAATAATAACAGACAAATAATTATCAATAAATTAAAATTGCGACTATAATTTGAGATTTAAACTATCCTATCTCTCAAGTTGGATCGAACTGCACATGGTGTGCGAATTTTATTATAATCGGTTAAGTGGTTTAGGAGTCCATTGATGACAAACATTGTGACACGAGATTTATATATATTAAGATGTAATGTTTATCGTTTGTTTTTACTATTTAACGGCCTATACCAATTATAAATATACAACTGCTAACCACAAGCTCTTAGCGTGGTGTTTTTGATTCTTGACGGTTTGGCGTGACAACGACCATCGCGTGTACGTATTGAAAGACGCCATAAATAAAATATATCGTCTAAAATACAATTAAATATAATTATTCTGATTCACAGATGTGTATGACGTGTCCGTAATTACTATATACCGGAACTAGTACAAGTTTAAGTAAAAGTGAATCAAATCAATTGATAATTTGTACTTTTATGTGTCTTGTACAAATTAACGCGAACATGTGTAGAGATTTGCGCCAAAATTTAAAATATACCATAGAATGTAATTATAATACTTGGATTTTTTTATAATATTTGAATAAACGTTGTATAAATGGCTAGTAATAATTGAAGTACGTCATTGCGTGAACTGTTGTCATATTTTCTACTAACAAGTCGCTAACATCTTTATTAGCAACGTTAAATAAAATTCCGATAGACTATATAATACTGGCGTTATAAAGAGTTTTATTGAACAATTGGACAACATTTGTCACTACAGTTAACAAGGCACATCCGTTGCTTAACTAGTTTGTAAACATAAACGTTATTTGACCCGATTAGAAAGCTGCTTATCTGCGATAGAGATGAAGATATCGTGCGACTTTGGGCTTCATAAGTACTCAATTATGATCGTCATGAGAATAGAAGACATCTCATTAAAAGAACTTTGGAAATTTTATGTCGAACTTAGAATTAAACAGCTTCTGATACATAAATTGGAAACTCGTGAAAAATTCTTTTGAACAAAAGCTATGAATGGTTATATAATCATACAATGTATACTTTTCGTTCAAGATCATAATATTTAAAAGTTTATTTCTTAACTGCAGTCCACGGTTGAAAAACATAAATACTCTAACACCAGCTGGTTATAAATTCTTAACGTATTTTATTAACATACCCATGATTTATGTATTATAATCAAAGTAAAATTTGTTTCTCAGTTACATTTTTGATTATTTCCAAGTTTTGAGGTAAGGCTATGTATACACATACAATAGCGATTATGACCAACGAAAATTTTTATTTTACCCAGCTTTAATGTTTTGTAGGAAATTAAATTCAATTTTCTGCTCCACATGGCTAACGAAATCGCAGTCATTTTCTGAGTATTTCCAGAACTTAGTCACTGTAACTATTCCATAAGCGGTAGTTAGTAACATTTTTCACACGCATTTGACCGAACAAGTTCTTCGAACACGTACAACCGTAACAAATGTAATAAAATCTTTATCTGATATAAAAATGCAAGACAACATGAGTCACGTTGTCTGAGGATGCTCAATTTGTAACTAGTTTTGGAACGAACAAGCTTAATTAGTACTCTATTTCTCAGCCCTGTAGACAGACGTAGCTTCGTATCTCTATTTTACAGTCAAGATAGTGATGTAGCCACATCACAATCAAAACAAATATGGTTACCATACCATATGGTTTGAGAGTCACCACTATGAAATACTCAGTTTAGCTTGATATTTTTTGATTACTTTTTTTGTTTTCTGCAAATTCCCTGAACTTTCGCATGATACGTTTGAAAATTTCTATAATCGTGTAAATAAGATCATGCGATAAAGTTATCTGTAAGCAAATAGTGTTGTGTGTAACTTACATCAAATTTAATAGCTACATTAATTAAGATATATAAAAACAAAACGTAAACTGTGTTCTATTTAGAATCAGCATCAAGCCGATCATTCATGTCACTTGCTCGATTCAAATGGCAAATAAAATACTTGAGTCTGTAGATGTGTCGCAGCACTAACACCTAGGTCTGAGTGCCTGGACCCGTAATTAACGCTCTGTCTTGATTTGTGGCGTTATCATGATGTCTCAGTACCAATTTATAGACGCATTTAAAACGTTCCTGGGTCACAGTTATTGTTGGGCCTATTACAGAGTGCATAAGCCGATCTTCAAGATTAGAAATTGTGTATGGATTGGACGTTGTTAAAGTTTAGTATTTCTTTGTTTGCTTGGCGGTTTAAATTAGAGTAAATTAACAAAACGAAATGTTTATAATACTTTTTTAAGTTAAATGAAGAATGGTTAATTGGCGAGTAATTTTTAATAAGTGAGGCAATTTTTGCGTTGTCTCGTTTATTGTGCAGTAGTTAAAATTAATCAAGAAGCAGCCGACCTATACGGTACATATATACTTATAGAGGTACATATTAACTCCAGCATGTTTTCCTTCCAACCACGTTAAACTTAATTTTGTATTTTTTTTTAATACATATTCAACGTATATATAGAGTCATATAAATTAGTGCACTCTTTAATTTAATCTTACATTACATTAATATTTAAATGAAATATATCCTACGAATATGAAAGAATCGTGTTTCAAATTTAAGATGACCTAATTATTAACATTAATGTCTTTTTTCAGGCATATCACTACCATTAATTACTGTTAAACACAGTCATATCTAAAGTTATAAACGATATTAAAATTTTCTTGATTACTTCCTAATTAGGAACTACAGTTGTAAAAGGCTTTATTGATTTTTAAATGAACTATTCATGGAAGAGTCTCGCTTCGTATTCTACCTACCTTGCCCAGTTTTAATAGTTTACATTTATAGTTAAAATAAACTTGTACATATCTTAAGTGCTATACTTATTAAACGTTTTCGTATAAGTACTGCAACGGAGCATTTTTCTTATAGTTATTTGCGTTATAATAGGTACGCTAACCTTATCGTAATATATGAAATGTTGACACTTCACATTTGTCGTTATTTTTTTTAATTACTGCATAGGTTACCTCTAACAGAAAGAGTTGTGGATTGTGCCAATCCAGTGTCATATTTTACAGTTCATCAGTTATATCGCCTGATATAGATCAGATTCGACTGAAGTGATGGCGTTGCAGAAAACCAACCTTATGTTGTTCTTTTTACCAAGGTAGTGAGGCAATTATTAATAGGCGGTGGTTAACCACTTACTTACATCAACAACAGACTTGTAGACTCATTTGCCTCCATATACCATAAATAAAACTGTTTTATCAGTTTACAACTTGTCACGTATATGTATATATACATTCCAGATCACGCAAGAATGTATTAGTTGAGACGCTCGTATTGTCTTATTAGCATTTGACGTCTTATTGACCTTATTTCATTCACATAAATACCTCAAATACTAATAAAACGCTATCGTAACAACTCTCAATTATGTGAACTACAACTTAATACCATATTTACGACTTAAACTTCCGTGTAGGCGGATCCTAAAATACTTTCTATACTTCGATTTGCTTTTGCTTCAATTACTACGTTAATGAAACCCGTTGGAAATATCTGCAAACCTAGCTTAATAACGTCATGCAAACTAGAGAGTTAATATTTGACTGAACAGGGAAACAATAAACAAGAATGAGATTACGAAAACAAGAATAATACACGTGGGTCGGAGCTTGCGTTGGCAACCGTTCTAGATAGGCGAAGACGGGGCCTGCGTGAGGAATCGTGAGGTGAAGCTCATTCCAGCAAGGTGCATAGACATATCCGACGGGTAATATTTACCTGTACGGTTTTTTGTAGGTACAACCATACACTTGTCTAACGAATGCGTTCATACCTACTTAAAACTAGGAGAGATACCGTAGTTAAGTTGGGGGTTATATTTAGGATATACTTTGGGTTAAACAATAGTATGTATGTTTTTATACCCTGTATTTGATTTTAAATAGGTTGTAAAGTTACTTAGCTTTTAACTCATCATCATTAATTTTTTTATTGTAATAAAATCTTCTTGGCTGTTTAATTATTTTTCAAAGTTGCATTATTATGTCATTTGATTTAAATAGCAACATTTTATTATGTTTCCCAAAGACAAAACGGAACTAAATTCGGGTTACCACATGGCCTAAATGTAAATAAAGTTTCATAAATGTTGTGGTGATGACAAATTAATTCGTTGTTAGTTTGGGATCCGTGTAGGCGGATCCTGTATATATAGATTAAGATTTTATTTTAAGCCAATTTTTATAACGAATCATGAAACGTATACATCTTATACAGTATTTACCATAATATATTTTTGTGTGTTATCTTTAATGTAACATTAACATCATCATCAACAACCCATAACGTCCCACTGCTGGACTCGGGTCTCCTCTCAGGAGAGGACATATGTATTAGGTTTTAATAAAAAATATAATATTATACACTATAAACAAAAGATGAGATTTTTGATTTTGATAACCCCTTCTCATTTGGCATGAACCTCACACTCCAACAAATTTTAGTTGTTTATACATTTAGTCAAATCCATTCTTAAGTCAACAAATAACGGACGGTGAGCCGATGATATCTAGTCAGATTCCGGGTATGTTGTGTGAGACTGAATGCCTAACGGACGCGTCTGGCTGAATTGGTAGTGCAGTCTGACAGGCGAACCCTGGGTCTGTCCTGTCACTCAACCCTTCAGCCGGTTATAAGCCACGTTAACAAATAACTGTACTGATACCACGACATTTAACAAATGCGTTCCCAGGATCAGTATTTACGCTGTTATGCGCTTAATGCGCTTGGAATAACAATATTAGATATTATTCGTGTTGCATACCTGATTCCTACATTATTTTCAAAAATATACGTTATTGCATCTATCTGATATTTGGTTCATTGAGATTATTATAGAGATGCAATACTTACTGTTGACGAATGTAGCTACTCAAAAATTTTCCAGTCGTTTAAATTAACAAGTCGTTGGATATAATTGATACCTCGTATACTCGTGCATACTAATATATGTTAAATCACTTCAAACATTTTAAAATTGTTATTATTAAAATTTTTAACTTTGAGTACAAACTCAAATACTACAGTATCTAGTAAATAGCATATTGATTTAAAAGTTTCTTGACTAGACTTGTAAATTCTCAGAATAGTATTGTGCTTTTTATCGAGGGAAAAGCTTGTGTTTATCGAAGAATAACAACAGTGACTTCCTGACATTTTACACAGTGTATCCTCCTAGTTTTATAGTGAAAAGTTTTGCTACTGCCTTTTACGCTATGTTCATTCCCATTGTACCTCTCAAAGCTAACGAAACATGGTAATTATAGGGGCAATTGAAGGCAAGGAAACGTAAATAAGGATATGGTTCATTTTGAGGTTATATGTAGATATATTTGAAGAAACAATTTTTTGTTTTTATTATAAATGTGCTTGCATACAACAACAACGCAATGTTGCCCTATAACTTATTGCGATTCTACAATCAACATCACCAAATGTGTATTTCTCGATGTTGTTTATATTATATGAGGGCTCTTGTTGTACGGCTCTGTTTAGGACAGTTTTAATAAAATTACCGCAAACCAATAGTATATAATATTAGTGTTTAGTTTTTAAACAATATACCGAATTGAGGTAATACATTTATTTTGGGATCAGTGTACGGAGTTTTTCGCTTCTCTTGCGACGTCTTCTGTCATGCAATCCTTATTATTAATTCATACACATAACATAATTAATTGGAAACTATGTTATGTATGTATATGCATTTACGGTTATGGGTTTTTCTTTTAAAGCCGGTCCCTCAGATATTAACGAAATGTTGAGTATCAAACACGTGCTCAAATTAAAGATCTTACGAAAATTAAATATACATAAATGAAATTACATGAGATCGACGAATCTTTTAAGCAAGTCATTTAATTAAAAGATGTCCCCTTCGTTATAAGTAACTCGCTTGCTATGTATCATGCTAAGTAACAGTACACCCTTGCAACCCGTTTCAAAAGAAAATTATGATAATGTTTAAGTACATATGTTATCGTTTTTCGGTCGTATTCTAGATTAAAATCTTTTCCAAATATAGCAGCCGCATTAAGCCTTTCTGTGTTTGTATAAACGGTTACTACTATTTTACACAGATAATAAAAAATATTATCGCGTAGCGTCATAAAGCTCTCATTTGAATTAATGATAAGAGCGTTAATGTCTTAATTTTCTGTCTTGTCATTTCGGAATGTGGTTATAAAGAGAACCAGAAATGCTGTCTGTTTTATTCAGGTCATTAACTTCTAGAAGGTATTCTTTATATCAGAATTTACTAAAAATAAGGCTGTATAGAAAATCTAAATCGCCTTTATACTAAAAATGATACCTTAAGATGTACTCAGTGGATTTATGTGAATCGCTTCAGCCAATAAAGTAGGCGATGTCTCGTAAATCGTAGGTACATAGGGACGGATGGCCGGCGCGAGCGCACTCAGGCGACACCTCAGAGTGGGTGCATCCACCGTTAGAAGTAAGGCCTGGGGCATACAGACTTTAGGGTACACCTATAAGCCTGCATTTACCTACCTACACCCTCTTATTTATGCCCGGCTCTTAGAATGCATTTGTTTCACGGTAAATTTACCTAAACCTTATGCAACACATACATGTGTATTTATTTCATACGTATTCGTTATAAGGAACAAAGAAGAAGTAGTTTCTAGAAAATAATAAATTATGACTTACTGCATTGTTATTATTTTTTTAGAAGATACGGACATTATTTCAATTAAAATCATAGCAACACTATCTATTTTAAAAAAGACCTGGTGTAAAGACATTAAAAATGGAACAAAAAGGATGATCTTGTTGGTAAAGAAGTGTTGATACGTATTGTACCACTTAATGTCAATCTAGGTATATTTTGCTTTCCCTGAAACTATAAAAATATGTTACAACTATAGGAAAAACTTCTCCAATTGCAACACAAAACACAGAAATTAGTTGTTATTTCGTAAACCTGAACTGGACCTGACAGTCGATCGACAGAAAAGCAGACCATCTACACTTAGTGATAGATTGTCTAGTATCAAAAGTAATTTTCCTAAAACTAGGGCTTTATAGAGCACTACTGAATTAACTATTTAATCATATTTAAATTATTTTTTGTAATTTACAAAACTCTTTATCACCACTACAGTTAAGTAAGAGAATTGTTTTCTACCTGCCTTGATCTTTTTAGAGGAGGTTTGTGCTAGACACCTTCAAAGTACATAATTCATACTGTCAAATATTCTGTAGCAATCGCAAACATGTTCGCAAAAAGCAATGATATTTATCTTCAATACGAACTTCACACTTCACAACACGACCTTTAGTAACTTTATCAATCTACTAATTCTCACTCTAAAATGTCAAATGTGTTAAAATCACATGGCTTGAACAACGGTGCATAGCAAAATGTTACATCAAGCAAAACTATGCGTAAAGTGTTCGAAATAATGCATCATTTGTTTATCCTAGAGGCAAAATGTCGTCGGCCTACATAGCAGCGTATCATTTATCTGGTATTGGATTAGCACGCGTGTAACCCTAACTGTGGGCTTGAACGGTACAAATAGTTCGCACTGCGAGGTAGGCATCTATGTCGACCTAGTAACAGCGGGTGTCGGGTAGCGTGGTTCACTGAGGTCGGCTAAATATCTAATGAACAAATTGATTTTATACATATAGCCTAATGCATGATATAGGGCTAGAGTTGCAGTTTTGCTTAAATTTATTTTCTTATTTATTTAGAAACCTTGTTTTTGGACAAAAAGGTGTAGTCTTCTGGTCGAGCTAGCCCGTTCATGCTGAAATCATCGTAAATCATGTTACTATACTATGTGTCTAAACAATTCTTGAAAATTGTTAAATTACTGAGTATATACAATCACTAAATTAATAAATACTCAAAAATCGTTAAATATAAATTACTCATAGCTGCGAGTAAAACTGTAATTTAACACATTCTAGAATAAAACTAACTTGTACTTATTTCACTATTTTAATTAATCTTACTCCTGACCAGTTTCGCCTTATGGCATTCTTAATGGATATATATAATATTTTAACATCTAAAACTGTAGGTATTTGGAAATAATAGTGTGTCAGTGTAAGGAATTCTCCCCGAAAAATAGCGAGATTGCATTTTGTAACTACCACTGCTTTTATTAACATGGAAACTTATAAATTTATATAAAGTTAAAGTTATAATATGTAATTACAAAATTCAAGTTATTTTAAAAGTTAAAATTGATAAAGCGTTAACTATTAAAAAATAGAAATAAAATGATTATACTAAGTCCTCTATATATTTAATGTCCAAATTTGTGTCATACTATATGTCTATTGAACTGCATGTCCAAAATTAATAAAAGTCATTAAAATAGTAAACTATAACTCGACCAAATTATACAAATAACTCGTATAGGTACGAGTAACGTATTTGTACTGAGCGTGAGCGGGAAAACGAGCAGACGTATCACCTGATGGCAACACCAGAGGCGTCCCAAGTGCGTTGCCGGCCTTTGGAGGATGGGGAGGGGGATGGGGGAAGGTTTCTCAGTTTCACACCGGTTTTCTGTGGGGCCGTTGTATCACTCCGGTCGAGCCTGGCCATTCATAAGCGTGGCTCTCTCTCTCTATGTATTTAATTTATTTAAAAGTATCGGTTCGGAGGGTTTAGCTAATCATAGACAAAGTAGTATTATTAAGTAGACATAAACCTACATTATGGCCGAAGATATTGATCTTTATTTTATTGACAAAACATAAAGTTTAGATATTAAGGATGAATCAAACAAGAAAGCACAAGCTATATTCACAGTAACTGGCAATTTCAACATGTATTATGCCTGTCTTATTTTATCTATCAAACTATACACTATAACTCGTAAATGAATAGTTTAAGAGTCGTTATAAATTTTTATTCCGTATTTTAGTACTGAAATATAACCTAAGTTTACCGTTCTCTGAGGATTTACTGTATAAAATGTCAGTTTAATTTGGTTCTTTACTCAAAATATTTACATTTTACCTTTTTTGACTAATTGATTAGTCAAAAAAGGTAAAATGTAAATATTTTCTATGACTAATAAGACAATAAATAAAATTAAGGAGTTCATTACGTTTCGCTATACGTCTAAGTATGAAGATATTGAGAAAATAAGCATAATGATACAGATTTTGAAGTGTAAATGGATCGTATAGAAATGTAATAGTTTTACTAGAATTCACATTTACCATTAAAATTGAAATTTTATAAAAATTACCTTCATAGATGTTAAAATTTAACAGTCCACTGCTGGACATAGAGCTCTCCTTAGAAACGGGGTTTAATTATATATTTAACTGTAAAACAAATTGTGAAATATGTAAATTGAATTCTATAACTTAAAAAAACTTTAATCATTAATTTTGTTTATAAGATCAAACAGTAAAAGAGGCATTCATTTGTTTTAGATATAGTTGTAGAATCTATCAGAGTGAAATAGACCACAAAAGATATCATAGCTACATTATATATCCTTAACGATGCGCAAAAATTTGAATATTCTCCAAATTGAAAACAATCGTTATTGGTATTATATTGGTATTGGTCTTATTTAATCAACTCAAGGTATTTAAATTTTGCTGCTTTTTAATGACATCATTAAATTCATTTATTTAGTATTGATAAATTCAAGTAAGTATATTGGCTTAAATACGGTTGGCAATACGAAATTGGTACTAACATACTATGTATTAATCCGGCAACTATGTTTTCTTCTAGTCTAATATATAAATACTCGTACAGCATTTCGTTGGTCTGTAACCGTTCAGATAATAAGTTTAAATAACATAATGTTATGAACTCTTGTTTTACTATCCATGCAAATAACATAATTTGTTCAAAATTGCCGGCCAATCAAGTGTTTCCTTTTCTCCATAATTTTAATTTTAAATATGAATACGGAACAACGTTATAATTTATCAAAAAACATGGCCATATTATATTTTAAGTTGTATAGCCATGAAAAATTTCATTCGATGCAGACGTTAAAACGAAATGTTGCGACATGATTCTAGATGAGAATCGTGAAAGTTTTTATATTCACATTTTCTCTGATACTGTAACATAGCGGTTATAAATTAAAAATAGTTTCTATCGAATTTGTTACAGTATTTTTGTAATAAAAAATGGTAACGACAAGTAACGCTATTTTAACCAGCGATGCAGACTATGTAAGTCATTGATAATTAGTTTCCTTTTATTATTAAAATAAATTGTTATTATTTTTTTTTTTTATTGAATAGGGGGCAAACGAGCAGACGCATCGCCTGATGGTAAGCGATTCCTGTAGCCCATGGACACCCGCAACACCAAAAGCGTCACAAGTGCGTTGTCGACCTTTGGGGGATGGGGAGAGGGAATGGGGGCAGGGGTTGGGGTATGGGCCTCCGGTATCCTAACTCACTCGGTAAAACACAGCGCAAGCGCTATTTCACACCGGTTTTCTGTGAGGCCGTGGTATCACTCCGGTCGAGTCGGCCCATTCATGCCGAAGCGTGGCTCTGTCACACACATTATTATATATCTGTAGAAGCGATGTACAACTACATTTTATTAAATGCACAACATTTGAGAACTTAAGTAACAACAAGGGGTTGCCACTACGGTTTCATTTTCCATTTTCATATACATATGAATAGCGTCTGCAATATTATACTCGATATTTATAAATCCATTAATAACTTTATTTTTGATAAATTAATTCATTCACAAAAATATGTCTGTTAATCTTGAATAAACATCGTAAACAACAACAATAGTTATGAAAGTAAATAACCTGATAAGTGAGGCGCATATTTCACACAACTATCAAGAATTCTCTACCAATACCAGAAACCAGTTCGACGTTAGAACATTTACGGCAAAGACTGTTCCGATAGTGACACCCGCTCCGATCGTCATGACCTGATAGTGTTGTAACAGTGTACCGCCTCGATACCAACATCTAGTAATGTATTATGTATTTGATTTTACTTGCCCGATCGCAAAGCCTATTTATATTATCAGCTAAATTAATTTGCTATTTTTCTCCTGCTGGTTATGAATGGTTCATCATAACCTTAGATTAAGAAGTTTTGTAGCAAAATTATAAAGTAGCAAAAAATCCTGCCTTTAGTTAAATAAAAAAGTGATACATTGCGTAAACGGTTTTGTCTAGCAAGTAACTTCAGCCTGTATTATCTACATTTATAGAAGTGGGATAGTAACTTGTCTTTTGTGTGTCAAACTACTTCTTGTGTCCTGAATAGCTTATATCTCATTTCATTCACTTTCCTTCATATTTCATATTTTCTTTATTGTTACATTGCTCTATAAAATTTACCTGATAAAAAATATTAAACCGTATTATTTACCTACAAAACATGTATGAAGTTTACAAGCTACTGCACGTTTGGCCTAGTGCTTTAAGCGGTCACTACGCCGCTTGCTACTGCGCCAAGTGCGGTGGGTTCAAATCCCACGTGGGACTTCACTTTGTGTGATCCACAAAGTGTTGACCTGAGTCTGGGTGTTCTTTGTGTCCGTTACATGTATGTTTGTAAAGTCCCCCGCGTGCACAAGATGTATATTCCTAATGCGGGAGTTGTCTTTTTTAAGGAATATTGATACTATTTGAAATCGTTTCGGACTTACCTTTTCGAAACTTGATAGTTGGTACACGATTTACGATATGGGAATGAGTTTACACCATACTATATTAGATTATAGTTTGTGATTGTCTCCTAGCTCTTTACTCAACAAAATATCAACTAAACTATTATTGCTATAAACGTGTTATAGACTGCGTGTAACTCACCGAAGTAAGTCCATCCCACACAAAATCTATCCAATAAATATCCAAAAAGCTTGTTCTGCAAGCATTCCGCGTCCATTGTGTTCCCTGCAGATATATCTTGCGTAAGGAGCATGCGATTCTTGAGAGCTTTGCTTTCTCCGCTACCTACGCTCGACGATTCTCGTCACTGTTGATTGACAAAGTATCCATTACCTCATTGAAACCAACTTTTATTCGAATCTATGTAATGTAAGAAGAGACTGAAGAACGGGAAACGTTTGCGACGCGCGGAGAATTTCGAGTCGCCTCCGCTGACCGGTTACCTAATGCAATAGTTGACAAATCGCTCAATTGTCCCAACATGGTGGTTTGTCGGGACCAACTAGTTGGGTGGCGGGTTGCACAACGAGTGGCCACTTCAGTCCGTTTGACGAATGCCGGAAGACGTCCAACTTTATTGTGCTTTATTGGGATTGTTGTAGTGGTAAAGACCGGCGAACCATTTTGTGAGAAAATTGGATTTAGAATTTAAAGTATTGTAAATATTTTAGAATGAAAACATCTATTTATCATTAATAAATAATTTTTACGCTTTTAATATTAATATGAATGAACACATTAAGTTTTTGAAAAGATAACTCAAATAGGTTAAGGTAACCTGAAGGTAGAAATAGTCCCGTCTGATTCCGGGAAAACGATAGCTTTTACGTATCGCAAAACATAGTTAATAATTTTGTCTAAGAAGTCCGCTGTTATTTATGTTATTACTTTACTTTACTAAGTTATTAAAATTATAACTTTCTTTTTCTGACTAATATTTAATCATTACTAGGATTTGAATCACATTAACTAGGATTTGAAACTGTAACTTAGCCATTGAGATGCCATCGCTGCCGCCAATTCACTTAATTCTGCTTTGTTTAGTCTATGGCTGTTTATTTCCAAATATTAGGAGGCTTCTAATAACATTCATTAGGTATCTGCTAACGACCTATATGCAATAATAAATTGTTTATATATTACTTAATCATTTATTTTAAGCACAATAAAATCAAAATATTAGGTGTATCATAAATATGTGTCATATATCACAGCAGGGTGTGTGCAGAATTCTTGTACCCTTACATACATTTGCATAAAATCTCAAATTCTCTTTTGATCCATAACTTTAATATATATTACTCTTAATAAAAGAGCACGCGATAAAACACATAATATTATGTAAAACAATATATTTGAATTAAGTTTTCTTTCAAAATATTTAAAATGATATATAAATATTCTTCTACGTGTAATAAAGACGTTGATAAATATGTATTTATATGTTTATTTGAAATATAAGAATTTGCAATGGAATTCTTCGAAAGTCTACATTTTAAAGTGTTTACTTAGATCTTGTAATCTACCTAAACACATTTTTTTCTTATAATATTAACCGAATGACAAAGGCTTAAAAATCATCTAAGTTAAACAAAAAATTAGCTATGACTGAACCTAAATATAAATTAGCGCTGGCCTAAAACAAATGAAATACGAAACAATGTTTCTACAAGTAGCATCAATTTTCAAGTGATAAAGTATCCTGCATAGGCCACATGGCACTTAATTCACATACGAGTACATACGTAGACCTACAATAAGTAAAATTGTTTAAAAAGTAAATATATTATATATCTACAGAAATAAATAAAATTGGAGTGTCTGTTTGTAATATAAGTATAACTGCACGTTATTAAATGTATTTCTATGTATACACAATACACATACCAAAATTTATTTTTGAAGTGAAAACTTCTTTAGCAGCGCTGTGTACTTTTTTGGAATGGGTAAAAATGTATAAACTCGCGTCAGGTGTCACGTGACCTGCACCGCGTCAGGGGTCACGTGTCCTGATCGAAAATTCGTAGGACGGATGGTATAAACCATTTCTTGCTTGCGCGAATGTTCGTGTGTGTATGTAATATAAATTGTCATGTTTGTGTACGATAGCGCAATAAATGAATATTGTATTCCACCACATAAATAATAGTACTTTTATACTGATAATGAAAGCAATTCGTACAAAATTGGTAGCATTCGTTTTTCTAGATAGTGGTCCTTTCTCAATATGATTTTATGTACTTAAAGTTAATATTTCAGTATCTTAAAGTGATTTACAATAAATTAAAATAACTATTTTCTACTTACACAAAACCTTTTGTAAATCAAAAAGATTGTTTATATTTTTTTTTAAAACAGCGACATCTATTGGTTTATCAAAGCTTTACTTCCATTTACTCTACCGATATAATTTGGTAGCATTCGTTTTTCTTGATAGTGGTCCTTTCTCAATATGATTTTATATACTTAAAGTTAATATTTCAGTATCTTAAAGTGATTTACAATAAATTAAAATAACGATTTTCTACTTACACAAAACCTTTTGTAAATCAAAAAGATTGTTTACAATTTTTTTTGAAAACAGCGACATCTATTGGATTATCAAAGCTTTACTTCCATTTACTACTTACAATCATAATAATTGGTACTTTATTGAGGTGAAAACTTCTTTAGCGGCGCTGTGTTCATTTCAGGTAAGTTAAAACAACCGTTTGTTTATAGTTATGAGTTTTCACTTCTGTCGGCAGTCCTCAAGACTGCTTTGTGTTTTTTTTTTAACTTTCTATCTGTTTGTTTCGGTTGTTGTACTTTTTTTAGACTAGCTTTGCCTCGCGGTTTTACCCGTGGTTATAAAAGTACAACAATAACCGCGGGTAATACCGCGAAGCTCAGCTTGTTTACAATATATTTGCATACATTTCTGGTTAGTATCACACAGGACACTAACTAAGCAGAATGCGAAATGCTAATGAAGTGTGGTTATCTGAGACGAGGATTTTTTATTTCGTGGATAACCCGTAATGTGTTTTAAAGATATGCTCGCCTTCAACTTTTGATGTTGTCTCGTTTTTGTAGCCTTCTTTAAGTTCCCGCAAATGCGCAATGTTTGTGTGTAGCAATACTTTACCGCTATCTTAGCAGAAGTCATCGTTTTGGGAAGGGTATCGATTCACAAGTTCCAAGCAGGAAGTAGTTGACATATGTGCATTCCACCCCACTAGTTAACAAAAATTAAGCTTAAAATGATTTGAAAGGAGCTGCAAGAATTTTACGGAAAGTACTTTTTTTAATAGTTAAAGATCAGTTGCAAAAACTATTTATCAATTGAAACTCATTGGGATTAGTAAAAGTTTTCCGTAATGCAATTATTAATAGTGTCTATGAGCGCCCGAATCTATCGATCATACATGCAGCCTAAATAAAGCCACAAACTATAACAATATTATTAACATTTTTAAATTTGTATCTCGCAATCGTCGTCGCTTCTGCCATCCTTATTTTATGGTGAGTTCTACTATAATATCAACTAATATATTATATGAATATCCCAAAGAAGTTTTAAATGGGAACAATTAAGTTAGATTTATTACAATTACTGTGGGATTTTTTTCTTTATTGTTACATTGCTCTATAAAATTTATCTGACGAAAAATATTAAACCGTATTATTTACCTACATAACAGGTATGTACTATGTATTATGAAGAGCATCCAATACACACTAGTATGGGTACCGTGTATGGGTTCAAACGACCCTTGAGTTCGAGAAGTTGAGTTTCAATTTGTGAATGGGACCACTCTATCTGGTGACAAGTAATTTGATTTGAATGTACTAGTGTCTAGTATCATGTGTACAAAATGAGGCCGAAAGATATATAGTGATATTGCGATGCAAACCTTTTTCATATCATACGTTTTACATATTTCAGATAATATTGATTTCTTAATTTGATACATACGTCATCTTGAATGATCAAAAAACTTTTTACAATACTTAGAGAATTTTGTTAAGTATTTGTTTTCCTACAAATTGATAATAAAATATTTTTATTTCTTTCTAAGTCAAAAAACAAAGTGAAACGTTAGTTATAACTTTAAAAGTAACCTTTAAAGGAATGCTTATAAAACAATCAAAGAAAGTATAAAACATACTGTGCCGTCTCTAAATAAAATTGGGATAGGGACTTGCAGATAATGTTTATGGACAATCGTAAGTGAATGTGAACCAATGTAATCTATTTTTTTAGTAAAATAAAAACATTAATAAAAAAAATCAAAGACATCTATATAATTATTTTCTTAGTTTACTTACGTTCATTTAAACTTATGTGCGTATGTGTAAAATTACGTATTCAAGCCCGCAAATTATGCATAATTTGTAAAAGTTATCAGAGCTCCGATAGGAATTTGTACATATTACAGTTACAGGACTTAGTTATTCAATTGTACCTTACTATTCAGTAATAGATACTATTGTTGTTTCATGGAGGGAAAAGGTCAAACCTTGTCGCTGCTTTCAAACAGAACGCAAATACAACTTTTAATGTAATGAGTTCAATATTTCCATACAATAATACATTGTTACGTCTCAAGCTAATTGAAATAATATTCAATTTAAAGGTCCTGTCACACGATAGGTACATTAATTGAGTGAATATTTAAATCTAAGAGCAAATATCTACTTTTTATGTATTGTCTATGAACTTGGATTTGCTTTCTAGTTTTTAGTAGGGGTAAACAGGCCGCTTATTGTTGCATGAGGTAACTTCTGTTTCCTCACGTTAAATTTCTGCAGTAGGAACAATTCTATTTTGCGAAAAAATCACAGATCACCACCTGGGTGATTTGTGCTGCTGGTGATGGGGATGATCTGTGGAAAGAATACATGTTGCGCTAGAACTAGTAGTTTTCTCTTGCAATATTCTTGTTTCTGTTTTAAATAATTTAAGGTATTATTTAAATAGGTACCGAGGGAATATCTTGATACCCAAATCGTATCAACTAAAACCACATGGTGTCTCGGAGAATAGAGGTAGAACATTAAATAAAAGGCGTCTCCATAATAAACATATACGTTGTTGCTTTCGTTACCAAAAAAATTTCCTTACCATGTACTCATAAAAATTAATCATGATGGTGACAGATCGTAAAAACTGTAATTATATGTAAGTTTATTTAAAGTTATTATGTAATTTACAACGTTAAAAAGATTATTTGTTGATTACATTTATGACTTGACTCACTGTTTATTACTCTCGTTGGCTTTTAAATCTAGTAAAACCATCAGTTAAAGGAAGATTATGTCACAACACATAGCATGTGCAATATACGACTAGTTTTTTTAATAAGAACAAATAGTTTAAAACACAAAGAAATGTACTAATGTTGTAGTGGCCAGCGAGCGCGCAGACAGGGAGGCTTTACACCGCGAAATATTTCCCAAGATACATCGGTCCTAGTGCGATGTGCCGATATCTTAGGTGCGCGCCAGTTCGAATCGTCTATCGACTCTATGATCGGCTCTGTCGAGGGGTCACGCGCGTTAAACGTAAATCAACATATCTCGCGACGGGAGATCTAGCCGAGCATGCGCTCAACCAACAAAAACTGAATTTTATAGCCGTAACACTACACCTGGGAAAAAAGTAAATAAATTGGACGAGATCGAGTGAACGACCCGCCTCAAGACTATCATACTAACTGCCCTGAAACCGTGAGTCTCGGGTACACGTATTCACTTACAATTACAATTATCTTCCTTTTCAGTTTGTGAATAGTTTTATAAATTCAAAGTTTTATGTCTTTTCAGTATGTGTAATCTTAACATGACAAAATACATAATACATAATAAACTAAACATAAGTATTTGAACTTAAAACAGTTTATGATAGTGACCTTATTAGCTATAAATTAATCACGTATCAGTTAGCTCATTACAGAATGCAATCTTCTTAGTAATAACTTTTACCATGAAGTATGGTAATTAATTGGTCGCTTATCGAAATTAATTACCATACATTGTTAATTCCCATTTAACATTAGCGTTATATTTTAGATACACAAAACTGCTATACTTTCCGTTACAGCCGCAACATAATTCTTTAAATGTGTCAGATAATCCATTAAAATAAAACAACATCCTGTAAAGATATGCATTTAAAAAACCGACTGCTTAAAGCCTACTCTTTGAATTGCTGTACAGGCATACTCTTTCAATTAGTATCGTCATTAAAGTAAGAATCTATTTTATTGATTACTTCTTCTTCTACGATACTTCTATTATTATTGATTGTTGCATTTCTTGAAATGCAAGGCACTTAAGTTGCAGAAAGTTAATGTCATACTTTCCATAAACAAATTAGAATTCCTTCTAAATTTGCAAAAACAACAACGTAAAAGTATCAAAATAAATAGTACATATTTTAATACGAGTATGTTCAGAGACGATTACTTAAATTTATATTACATATCTTTGAAATATTTCGTATGTTCACTATCACGTTGAGAGGAACATGCACCTAAAGAATCTTATGTCAAGAATGTGCAGCAGCGTCTTAGTAACCTGTGTACCTACTACCAATTCGCCTGCCAAGTGTGGCGATTTTGATAGACACTTACAACCGACCGTCCTTACAATCGTGTACTTACTTACTTTATGGCCACGGTTCGTGTTAAACGTATTATACACACATTATATAACCTCTCGGACCAAGACCTAGCCATACCTTACTGTCTGAGCTCTCAACTCACCAGAATCCACTAGTCACATATTATATTTAAGGAACTCCTATGCAATATTTGACTCTTCGCTTCATATTGTCTACTCGTATCAATGTCTGTTAGTAAACCTGCTGTTTAAAAGTTTCTTTAGATATTTAAATATGAGTTTAGTTTATCTTAGTATTAACTTATTTTCTGTAGTTATTATGACACTCATTCAGTGCTTTCCTGTATTGTTTATATAATCTGGGCCAGTCGTAGTTGCTAATAATGTTTACGACATTACAGCACAAAGCTAAAATAATAAGTAGGTACGAGTACATTAATTAAATTCTAGCCCTTATTACATCTGTAACCGAGTTTCTTATTATGTTTCTACAAGCAGAACATCAGTTTAATTATTCTGTTTCCAATCAAGTGTATTGAGAGCAAGTTCAATAAATATCCGCTCTATGTCATCTCCATTAAGGTCGATGTTCCGGATGGGGGCTAGACAGGGTGCTTTCTCTGGAATGTGGGCAACTGTCGTACGAATCGAATCGAGTACCGCTCGAGACTCGATCCATATCTAGGCAATCGATTCTTATCGTGACAGTTTTACGCTTCGCGTCGCGATCTTACTTATAATACTTCTGATGTATAACACCATACTCAGATCCCTTAGCTTATTCTCTACCTTCTTAATTTATATGATACTGTCCACCGATTCGAACTGTCACTCGAAGAGTTATAAGTTTTCGCATGCTTGTAATTTTAACGAACAATACTACTTGGTCAAGAATAGTTCATAACATTAAACATTTTATTATGATTGCGTTTGTGGAGAGTTCTTCAAGAACATTGAGGAAGTAATTTATTGCAATTGTTTAGGCAATTACAAGACAGTGCGATTCTGCGTCGTTGTTTAAAAAAAAATCCGTTATTATAATATGCTATATGTTTGCAATATATAAGTAGGTATACTATGTTTATTATACTAGTAACATCTTCTGTCAGTGTTCGAGGCTTGTCAACGACTTGACAAAGTTGCTCATACTAGGTCCGTTGGAACTTAAATTTGAATAACAAATAGTTAGCTAGAAGTCAACTGGCGATGTCCACTATCGCTATGCGAATCTACGCTGTCTGAATGACAATATTGAGTTGCAGTTCATTTAATTGGAAACATTCGTTTATCTCTTAGGCATTAATAATCTAACCACGATTATGTTAATCATTCAATTGGTGTTAGTGAATTATATCACAAGATAACGTCTAATGACGGAATCATTTAAGTTATAATTTAAATGATTTCGGCATTAGACGAATTATGAGATAGACTCTAAGTGTTAGAGTTTTAGTAACTATTTTTTCTGTACTGTAACTCGTTTACATAAAAAAATAGAAAAGTAGTCTAGGAAGTCTAAAAGTAGAGTTGATATTCAAGTTTAAAGAATATCAAGAATTAATCGGTGCGGTAAAAGCATCGCAAGATAATACACACTCACATCCTCACAATCTTGGGTCCGCGGTGAAGTGATAGCGCTAATGAACCCATGTTGCCGTCACAGAAGTGGCACGCTTTGAACGATGCCACGACCATTAGTGGGAAACTCAAGGCCAGCTGAGGGCGGACAGCTACCCGTAATTATCTAAAATAAACTTAACCGAAAGGCGGATACATTGCCGGTTGCAACATATGCGAGACGTACTTCTAAACTAACAGAGACTATAGAATATAACTGTTTCTAAAATGCAACGAACATTAAGACAATCCTAAAAGTTTTCAAGGTAATTACGCACAAATATATATGCAACTGTGAGTGAAATAGGTAAAGTATGAAAGCGGTTATAGCTGTATTGTTTGAAGGTAAAGCCATGATCATTTAAAGTGTCAGCTTCTGTTGTCAAGCGATGACTAACGATATATTTTATACCACTTGTAATACTTTTATCTTTATCTTATATATATCCTTATATGTTTATATATCTAAATAAAGTATAGAACTGTAAAATATATTTTTGCGCGTATTTCTTGTCATTGTTAACCCAGATTTCATAACTGAACAAATATCTATATACCTTAGTCTTATATTTAAAAAATGTTGTTAAATTGTTGCGATTAAGTTACAGTATTATTCATCGCTAACTTTGGAACTATCTTGAATTTACTACAATGTAAATATTTTATGTGGTGGTATGGCACATCGATATAAATGGTCGTAACATGTTTACGAGGAACCTGATACATGCCGATAACTGGCATCTCATCTGGGTATGTGCCTTCTTACCTCTTCGAGGAAACCGCTAGATTGATAGATTTTATAGAAATGGCTGTCTAAGTAATTACTCAGTACATAGCTGTTGGTTAATTGAGACTTGCTTAGTTAGAGTATGTAAACTGAGCGAGGTTACTAAAACTATTGGTCCGTAGGAGCACTGCCCCTTACTTGGTGGCCGCTTTGAGTATACTTCACTGCTTCCACTCCTCGTCCTATGACGTATATCAATATTTCAAATGTCACTTTGCTTTGACAGTCGCTAATAATATAATATTTGCCTAACCATATTAAGCAAACATTTTATTGATTTGCATGAATTTATAGTGCCATTCATTTACATTCTATTTGTGTTGTGACAAAAATGTTTATATGATGGTATACGACGGTAGTTAGACATTCGTGAAAGTACTTGCAAGATAATAATAATAATTAATATTCTGGACATCTAACACACAACGCCATCTAGTCCCAAGCTAAGCAGAGCTTGTGTTATGGGTACTAGACAACTGATATAAATACTTATATACTTTTTTTTGTAATTACATACATATTATACATAGAAAACACCCAAACTCCGAAACATATATTTGCAGATCATACAAACATTTGGTCCGACCTGGGAATCGAACCCGAGACCTCAAGCTTAGCAGTCGCATACGCTACCACTACGCCACCGAGGCAGTGGATATTATTTATAAACTCTATTAAATAAATTAATGCAAGAGATACTACATTACAATGAAACGGCATTTTTGTTCATTAAACATAGCTAAAGATGTAAGAAGAATTATTATACTTCAAAATATTTATTTTTCTGCTTTTAACTACGTCAGAACTGTTAGTAATCAACCGCAATATTATCCTATGTAAATGAAAACTGCAGCAGTTATCCACATAAACAGGTAGGTAATCATAAAACTTATTATTTGTAATACATTTTCATTTTTGTTCTTATAAGTTTAAAGTTTAACTTGTAAGTTTTGGATCAAGAATATCTAAAAGCTCGCTGATCATGTTATGAAAGGTATTTTAAGCGTAACCATATAGTGGGCTTTGATATGGGTCTTTAAAATTTGAGCCTTAATAGTAGTCAGATGTTACGTATACGTCATTAAATGAACTAACATTGATGCCCTAGTTGTATTTCCTTATTCACTTAAACCTCTTTGACCACCAACAAAATGTTGCATTCTGTCGTTAATCAGTCGATGAGTATCGGATTAATTCGCAGTGATTAGTCGATGGTATCTGAGCAAGTGGGGCGCACGGGCACGCGTCACAGTTCGTTATAAATGTGCATGCGACGATGCTCCACTTCGTTGAGCTATGTGACGAGCGTGAGAAACATCCAAAGGAGTAGGGTAATTTTTCCTCAGCATTTACTCAAATTGAAATGTGTATTATAAAAACGTTATTTTTATACAAACTAAATTACAAAATATACATAAAATGATATATGTGTTTAAACATCGATTAAATAAAATGTGTTTGAATAACTAGTAGTCGATTGTGAATAAATCGGTAAAATTTATTCATAGTTTGCCTTTTATGTTTGACTCTGCTGAAATGACTCTATTCTGCCTGATGGAAAGCATAAGCAGTATCCAAGAGTGGTGGTCATCACACTCATTGGGAATGCAGACAACGCAGCATGGTGACCCACACCATGGCGGCCTAGTGATGCTTCTACATCATTAGGCCTACGGTCTCACTCACCTCACTCACACACTCACGCACTCACCAACGAAACACGACAGCACAACGCTGTCATTTAACGTTGATTTTCAGTGCCAGGGTAGTATCACCCCGATCGAGCCGGACCGTTCGTGATGAAATGCAGCATGGCTCTACTACCTTGAAAATACTTTTCAAAGTTTTTAACACTGGTAAACAAGTGACAGATGACAGCACCAGATAAGCAGAGAAAAATCTGAATATATTAGATTTGAGTGCATACTTTCCATATTATAAAGAAGTATTAGACGGACCATACTATTTTGAATAATCTCGTGGATCGCTGAACTTTACTACTGCGACTGGTCTTTTACTTACACTTGATAGAACTTGATTCCTGGATAGCAAAATATCACCAAACTTTTGGTTAAGTCGATATAGATTTAATGAAAATTTGAAAAATAAACTGAAAATTATAAACTCTTACAAATAAACCAAGTATGATTGAGCTAATGCCTGCATCTAAGAAAGTATGGAGTCGTACCCTGATAATACTAAATTCTTTTTATATTGTACTTAATGCCATTTTTACAAAATGGTTCTAGAAGTACATCGTCGCTATATTCTAAAGTGGTTAGAAATATGCTACTTGTGCTAACATTAACAGATTAGTATTTTTTACTTCGTACACGACGTAGCAGTTGATTTTTATAAATAAGAGACTAGCTGAACCCCGCGGTGCTACCCGCGATACGACATATATATTATTATATATATATTATTATTCTCTTTATTCCATTTGTATATACACATAAATTACATTTTTAAATATACATATAAAACAAATACATTTAAAAATATAAAAAATAGTAGACCACCGACTTCGGGTACAGGGACCAAGAAACCGGTGGTTAGGGCTCCAAAGACAGGAACCTCCTCACTATACGTGCCGTGTCAAGAAGGACTGCCTTCTGTATCAGACCCTTGATCCAGCCCCCTAACGTGAGCCTCTTAAGGTGTTGGTCGAGGCTCTTGGCTATCAATCCGTGAGCTGATACGACTATCGGAACAATGATCACCGAATCCACATTCCACATATCGACAATCTCGTGAGATAAATCCAAATATTTTATTTGTTTTTCTTTTTCGACTTTCACGAGATTCTCGTCATGAGGAACGGCGATATCGACAATCATTGCGCGGCGCTCTAATCGATCTATCACCACAATATCAGGCTTATTGGCTACAATAGTCCTGTCTGTAATAATAGATCGATTCTTTTTCGATCTTCTGATATTATTATTATTATTATAAATTGTAGCTTATGTGTTATTCTGATGTATAAGCTATATTATTGTAAAGTTTCATCAACATACATTCAGTAGCTTTTGCGTGAAAGAGCAACAAACAAACTCACTTACATACAAACTTTCGCGTTCATAATATTAGTAGGATTAGTATTCAATTTCAACACCTTTAGGGCCGGTCAAACGTCTATAAAGTCTCCCGCATTTACCTCAGTTTATAAATTCATTTGAAAGTCGACACCGGTATTTCTCGTTTTCATATTCACAACGTCTTGTAATAAGATTGCTTAATAAAAATGAAACATTAATTAAGGATAGCACTTACGCTTTATGAAAGGGCTATAATTAATTAGCATTTGATTCCAAATAACCTCAACTTTTGAGACCTGATTTCAGGATATATCTTCGCGTGAATTACGTATGCTGTAGTCTATCGTCTGACATTTTTAGAGAACATAATAGGTTAAAAGGAATAGTATCTAGTACTTTCTGTAAGTCGTTGAATACATACATACATATTTTAGGCTGTAAAAGATTTCACAAGATGGTCGTGGTCTTTTGACTTCTAGCTAATCTTAGTATAGGAAACTTAATATGTTTTCAAAGTTAATTGTGTAAAAATATATCATAATAATGATTACACCTTGTCAACAAAACGAGTTGCAACTCGCTATTAAAAAAATAGCCCGCGTATAAGTTACGTAAAAATGCCGAGGTTCCCAGTTTTCCAAGATAATTTGTACGGCAATGAACAAGTTATGAAACAGAGTATAATTTGAATAATATGCCTGGTTGTCTAAAATGCAATACACATCGTGAATCACTCACGAATTTTTAACCCTATTAAGCGTGTTTTGCAAATTTCGTAATTACGTAAATTGGATGAAGATTTAAAGATGTATTAAATTTAGTACCATGAAAAAACTCTATTCTCGAGTAATACAATATAATTTAAAGAAATAAAATAAGTCCCCAAGTACTCACACTGCATTACCGTCATACACAAAGCACATGTACCGCTAAACTTTAAATAAAAGCCCTCAAACGGCAACATAATGCAGGCCAACAACTTTTGTACAACCTTAGTATCTTCTCATAACGGTTCTCTTCACCATCGTCGCTCACGTAAAAAGGAATAGTGAAAAAAACGGTATTTAGGTAACAACACTATCGGCCGTTCGTTAGCCTGAATTTTGTCGAACGGGAATCGAACCCCAGCGGCCGTCGTCGTGGCGAACAACAGACAACGATCTTGCTCCCATATGTTTGCTTTGGGACATGATAACGTTCTACTTAACTGTTGTTAACATCGTTAGTTAAGAATAAACTGCATGAAAAGTTGAGTCAATGTGTGATATGATATTTTTTTAATTTTTTTTTCTCAATGCGGTGCCGAATTTTAGTACCTCAAACATTTTAATTATTCGATAATTTCTATTAATATAGCTTAATGGGTCCGAATTTCTTAAATTATAGTGAAATAGCGCTTTTTATTGTCGTTCTAATTCATATCTTAATGCTAAAGTTTGTGAGGATCGGTTTTTGTTATTATTTCACGTAAAAGCTATTGAAAGGATTAAGAAGATATTTTCCTAAAAGTTAGGGTTTATTGATATGGGCATTTAAGGTATGCCAAAAATATTCTTGTTTAACTGTTCTTATTGAAGTACTTACAGTTTCAATCATCTGAAATAAGATTAGGTATGTGTATACCTAATCTTATTTATTTAAAAATATTAGATATTTATAAATACTCCGAGAATATATTAATTGTATTATCAAAATTATAGGTATCATCAAAATTTTGGTACTGTTAACAAAAGACCGTAGCATCTTCCAGTTCGACTAAGCAATACTTCATTAAATAATGACAAATATTGATGGTCAATTGATTCAATACGCAGACGGAATAGGTAAGTAGGTACCTATTCATTAAACTAATGGCGTTGTATTGTCGAAATACATTTTTTTCTATTGGCAATAATGCTATGGCTATCCATTAAGAACTGTCCAAACAAAAGTCAATGACTTTAGGTGTGTCCGCTAATAAAATATCACACGTCGTTGTTATGAAAATTTACATTATCTAAAATGAGATAAAACTTTTAACGTATTCTTAACACCTATCCAGGTTTTTCAAAGCAATTTTTTTTAAATGATTAGTCATTCAACATATGAATAGTAAGTTAGCTATTTACTTCAAAATTACTTGATATACTTGGTACTTATGTTATTATGAAATGTCCTAGTACAGGCGACTAAGATAGATACCATAATCAAAGATTTTATGACCGAGAAATAAAAAACAATAAACATTCTTTGAAGAGATCCGTGACTTGCCAGTTCCAACGATGTTCATATTAATTGAGATGATACTACGAACCGTACACTTGGCAAAAACACTATAATGAGAACCAACACTTATTCACTTCGAATTGTACAAATATTTCACTTATAGAAAACTGATGCGTGATAGGATTTCGTGGTCAAAAGATTAAAATCTGACACTAATTAATATTAATTATGGCTTTTGTAAAATTATAGGTAGGTAACCTATGGTTACAAAAAACCGATAAGTATTGACTTACAAAATTACCAAAGATTTTGCTAACCAGGATGATGTCTAATGATTTATTCAGACACAAAATAAATATGTTTACACTGAATCATTTTCTTTAATTGGCCAGTACTAAGTAATGAGCGTCTGTTCTACGTTAGGACTTAATCAACGTCAGTTAGGTTAGATAGACGGACGGAAGAGGAAATAAAACAATCGAAGTTCCACACTATCATAATACGATATTTCAAAATACATTTGTGGCAAAATAAGCAGTTGTCTAGAAAAGAGATTGCAATTAGTAATGGGGCCGCCCTTTTGATGTTATCCTTGTGTTATAAAACAAAAAGTATATTGCTATATCATTATTTGACTTCAGTATTACTGTTTAAGACATTTTTTAGCTTTCAGTATACTTAAAGAAACCGTTAGTCACAGGATATCGTACCCTGCTCCTTTTATTTGTCCATTTCAAATGTAACTGCAAACTACAGCAGTCAACTTATGGATATAATTTCATATGGCTTCTATATTATACTTCTACCTAAAACACACTAAGATTTATTGGTTTTAGTGTAGACTATGTACGTGATAAAATATGAGTCGTCAAGGTATATTTTTTTAAAGTTAGATATTCTTCTTAAACTGTTGTCTGTTCTCATCGTAATCATCTCAAATCTTAACAAGACTTAAATGCATAAAAAGCAAAAGAAATAAATGTTATAAAATGTCAGTTACAGAACATAAATGATGAATGATTTCATTATTACTGATTTCTCAAGTAAATTTCTCGTTAAATTATCGTTTTTAGTCCTTCAATTTTATACAAAAGAAAATAATACGAACACTATATATTTACTTAATCAAATTTATTTGTTTCCTAAACCAAAATACTGCAAAACTATAATTATATGAGAGATATTTACGATGTTTAAGATTAAGAACACTTCGAGATACTCATTGTTATTGGATTGACATTAGTAATGAGGTGTCATGTCAGCACTATTTCTAAAATAAACATTGGTCTTAATATATGGCTATCATAAATGTTGAAAAATTTACAACCAATTATTTTCAACAAGTGAAGTTATCATAATGAATGGTATTTCTTCGTGTAATGAACCGTAAGGAATAAAAACTGTGCATATTATTCACTAAGGTTGTGTGGACGCTATAATATCGCCCGGCTATTAAAGCCTTGCGGTTAGGGGACGATTCGAGTATAATAAAAAGACGGTGGACGTATAACGTTTGTGATAAAATTGTCACTATATGCGTGATCGTTGTTTTACTACTAAGCAACAGGTTTTTAGTTTGTAACCAGTTTGTATATTCCTGTCGCGGTTTAGATACTCGTAACAAGCACCTTTCTAGTAAAATCAAGTAAATTAAATTTGGTTGCTATTCTTTGGATTGTATTCATGTATGGTGACACAACTAAAACAATTTGATTACGATTTCTTTGTTTTTCTTTATCTTGCCGTTACCGATGAACCGATGTAAGAGTATCCATTCTAATAATGTAAATCCTAAAGTTCTGTTACAAATTCACGGCTAAACCACTGCACCGATTTTTATAAAATTTGGCATTTATATACTTTATTTGTTGAGAAAGAACATAGGCTACTCTTTACATTGATATCGACATATACGGGGGCGGAGGCTAGTTTCTTATAAACAGTTACATCTTCTTGTATAATAATAAGCTCTACAAAAATCGAACCAAATACTTTGAAGATAATTTCTCGTAAGATACGTCTACCATTACTATACACCAAAATCAGATGTATCATTTAATTGTTAATAAAGCGATAAAATGAGTAAAAGTTAATCAGTACTCAATAGTCTCGGTTTTTTGCATACCCATCAGGGGCACAGTAAAAATATTTGACCAATGTCATGGACGGCCTTTGAATAGAACACATGCTTGAAAATTTTAAGCGGAAATTGCGCTTGATTATTTTTAATACCTATTTAATGTTGGTTGATCGCTAACAAAGCGGCTGCAGTGTGGCTTTGCTGTCACATCAAAATCCCACCAGGTGGTCCCACAGTGTTCTGCTCGCAAATTGCAATACAAGTTCCATAGACAACGTCTCGTATTACACGACACTATAATGTTAACTGAAATTATTATAAATAAACTTCACTTATAGGTGCAAACCATTTATTTTCGTTTTATGTTAGTACATAAGTGTCACGTAGCTGTTTGAAGTATCGCCGATAAATGTTAAAGAATGTAAATTAAGTATATTAAATATAACTAGGATTTAATTATCTTAATACAAACACGGTCTGCAAAATTTATACAATGGTAATTTTGAGGAAATTACTCTGTTATTTTTTTACTCTGTTAGCTTTTTATCAAATGTTGTATATAATTTCTATTTTTTGCTAAGGTAAATTTACTACTTAAGTAAATTTTGAGCATAATGCAGAAGCTACTTGTTATGTTAAAGTTAATAAATTAATGTTATAATGTTGAATAGGTCGAAATTAATAATATAAGCAATTCCAATATAAGTAAAACAAATATTAAGTATTATTTTAAGTACAGTACGGTATATTACTAGTTAATAGCAAACTAAAAGTACCGAGATGAGTTATATCTGAGCGGAGATCACGGTACTAACTTGAAACGGAGATTATCATAAAGCAGCAGCGAGCAGTGTCGCCGCAGATTCTTGATAAACGCACTAACAATGCCACATTAGTATGAACTTAGAAACAATGTATATTATAAAGATACATAACTTGTAGTTCCAATCCAGAATGGAAGTTTCACTATTCAACATTCCTCTCCGGTAAACCGCAATACGGACGTAAGTATGTAACGTCTCTATTAATTCAAGTTTACTGCGACTCTGTAGGGCCTTAAAGTTCATCAACATACAAATAGTCACCGGTCGATAGTTAATAAGGTTACTAACAAATCGTTCATGCTAAACAAATTCAGCTAAACTAAACACAAGTAAACGTAACAATAGTCTCGCCCGACATGGAAAAAGTCGTGACCGACTCTAGCTCAGGTCAGACAGGATGCTGCGGGCGTAAATAATGCCGACGTCCGATCTTAATTATCGCTCCATCGTTAGAGATGACCGACGGGCAGACCGAAATCGGCGAGTTGGTTGCGACATCGCTCTTCTGTCGGCCGAAGTGCCCCGTCATTATCAAACGGTTGTATCGCCCACCGATAAATCGCTAGAACCACCTGCGAGACGACGACCGGTGTTATTGTACGGTTTTGGCAGCAGAGATTATAATTCTTTTGTTACTATTGCTATTATTTTCATCGAGATGACTCGTGATTTCTGATACATTCGAAGATTGAAGATAATATCGTATGATTCGGAAAGGATTTCATTTGAAACAAAAGAATGTTTTGTTACTAACGACGGCTACGAATAAACATTTGAGTTTGGAAGTGGGTTAAATTCGCGGGTGACTAACTTGCCGTGTTTAGTTCACGTTTCTAAATTTTTTATCTTAAAATCACGAAGAATTGGTGTCATCCTAATTCAAAAAAAAGTTTATCTAAAATAAAAATTATACGCCCTCATTTGGTTTTAGTTCGTTAATCGTTAACCGCTTTGTGTTCGCCGCTGCGCAAGCGCCAAACTCGATGCGCGGGCGACGTTGAAAAATTTAGAACTCGTGATTTTCGTTCGGGTACCTAATTTATTTGCAAGGAGACGGTGAATATTGTTAACTGTACTACATCTAGATTCATCTGCGTCGTTCACGTTAGTTTCGTGAATTGATCAGATACTATGTTTTATTACTCTTTTACAATATAGTAATAGTGCACTATAGATAATACGTATTTTAAACGTTTTAATTTTTATTCATTTTGAATAAACACTAATATTAAAATAAATCTTGTTTATTTATTAATAAATTTATTATAACTTGGAATTTAATATTTTATACTATGTCATATATATGACAAGCGAGTCCATTGTAATTTAAATTCAACTATTAACTTAAGTATGTGCAATTTGATTATCTTTTCCGAAATATTTGAGACTCGCGTTGTTATTACGAAATTATACTATCGATCAGGCAATAATATGACGATAGTGCCCTCGGGTGGCGAATTTATGAGAAATTGAGGGTGCTTGCGTGCATTCCCGCGAGCAGTATAATCCTTCCATGCATAATAATAAACTTTATTTTGCAAGATCATATAGCACGATGAAAACGATTTTAACACAATCTAAATATTGTATTAATATGGACATGCCATTAATGACCATATTTAGACAATATTAAATTATAATATACACATATATATATAAAATAAATTAAGAGTACTTGGTTCTTAATGTTATATATAAGAAGTGAAGTTCTAAGGTACAAATTACTTTCGTTGCCTTGCCAGTTCATCTAGTGGTTGGCAACCCTAGGAAACCAAAACTTCAATGCCCATCCAATACATATATGTATATACTGTGATGAGCACAAACCTGTGACGATGACAAATTTAGTTAAATAATGTATTAATTTACATCCATTTATTTTTATGTTTGGCTCTACCAAAATGACTCTACTCTGCCTGATGGAAAGCATAAGCAGAATCCAAGAGAGGTGGTCACCATACTCATTGCGAATACAGACAATGCAACGACGCAGCATGGTGATCTACACCATGGTGGCACAGTGCTGCTTCTGCATAATTGGGCCTCCGGTCTCACACTCACCAAAGAAACACAACGGCACGAATGCTATCATTTTACGTTGATTTTCCGTTCCCGTGGCCCGTTCGTGCTGAAATCAGCGTGGCTCTACTACTTTGTTAATGTACCGTTATCTATTGTTTGTTTATGAAAAAGTAATTTAGAATTAGACAAGTCCGACTATTTTGACTACGCTTAAAATAAGATCGACAAGTGATGACAGATATAATGCTTCATGTGTGAATAAGTTACATTATCTATATTAACAGGATTCTAAAATTACATAATCTTAAAAATCCTCTGAAAGCCGTCTATCTGTCCTGTTATTTCGTTTAGGATTTTAGTACAGGCTCACTTAAAGAGTAGTGTTCAATGTTGGCAAAAAGTCATGTTTAAAGATTAAGAATTTATAATCAAAGGATTTCCTTTCTAGGTGTGTATAAAGCATGTTGGCAATAACAACAATTGGTAGGTAGGTGGGTAAGGTAACATAAACTGCTTATAGTAAGTCAACGTACGTTTACCAGACGTTTGCTCGGATTGAAACCCTCTAACTAAATAATCATTGATAACAAAAATGATAGAATTCAGTCTGTTAGTTAGTCAGGAGACTACCCGCGACCAGTAGTTGGAATATAGAAGGAATTGTAACCATTTAAATAATTTTATTTCGAATAAGTCCCACTATATAACAAAAACTAAGATATCATTCAATACAAATAAGGCACTGATAGACAATGATAAAATTAGATAAATTATTTTTTCAAACCACGCTATCATTTTTAAGTTAAGCTCATATTTTAGATATATGCGTTGTTCGCATATCCACAAATCAAATTATAATATAATAGTGGACATTATTTTCGGTAAACATAGGTCCGAAACGGTTTCGACCGATGTGCTCAGGGCGATGTAAATTGCGTCGCCTGTTATCGGTGCACTTTATCCGGGATACTTTTGTGCATATTTTACATATATTTGTGGGGATGCGGCCGATAGCCGGTGTGGGCGGATCCAGTGCCCGCATGCTAATGTATGCGGTAAACGGCGGCGAACACGCAGATACGGACTTAGGTAAATTAAACTTTAGTAGTGTTGCCATTATGAACAGCCATGATTCACTAAAATACTCGTAGAATTACCTATGACGTTTTTTCAATAAACATCCTTTATATTTAAGTCCCAATAGGGTATATTTTCTGAACATTCTCATAGCTTTTTAATAATTCAATCATACTGAGGTATGATTCGAAAAGACATTTATGAGGTTAGATAGGTACAAAATAAATACAAGTAATAATGATCAGTATCGCGTCTGTCGGCCACTAATCTCTGACACCGTAACATAATTGTGCCTGAGTCCTGGGGGGATAGCGGCCGCGCTGCGGTCACGAAGCGCTCTAAACATAGAGTCTAGCCCTAAACGATGCCACCATATCCGTCGGCCGACAGCATCCACTCATAAGTTCGTGTTACCAACCTCACGGCTATGGTGTACACGTATACACCAGCGTTGAAACGGTATTAAAGATTTGTCCTATGTTTTACAACATTATGGTCATATAACCTCTCACAATGTTTAGATTATTGTTGAATGCCCAATAGAAGTTTATATACTAGCCCATATAGGGGAAAATCTTAATTCTCTGTGCATTTATATTTCTTCTATGTTATAGTGTGTGTCTTTACTAAATCCGTTAGCATTTACTGAAGAATTCCCTATAAAAAAGAGCTATTAATAATATTGCAGCATACGATGTTTCGTTTATTACTTCCTTGCAATTTTGTGTCTATTGTTGCAAATGCTATAATAAATTAATTCTTAGATTCTTTTACCATTTTAAGAATCAAGTAATCAAGGCAATCTCGTTGTTACAGACTTACTTGACACTCTTCGTTCCCTTCGAAATTTGTTCCACCATTCCAAAAGTGGAGTCGCTACGTCAAAAGATGACGCACATTCATTTAGACATCGGTAAAACTCTTTAGTTGTTGAGTAGGAACAGGTCATGTAAAATAGGTAGGTAGGTAATCCTTTGATCACAGCCATCGGTAAATATAGGTATACAAGGAGATACTTTTGCCTATTCATAGTATATTTTAATAGGTATATACCAACTAACTTTCCGCCTCAATACAAACATCATTCGGCCATTTTAGTGTTAAAATAAACTACTCGGATAAATTATATTTACATTTTTTTTATTATAGATAAGTACTTCTTATTTTTAAGTGTTCTATGGGTCGTTTTATTGTTTTTGATAGTATAAACGAACACGCTGAGTTTGTTGTACCATAAATATAATAATTGTTATATCTGTTCACAATGTTGAAATTTTAACTTTTCACTTACAAAGAATCCTTTTTAGCGGTTTTTTTTATTTTATTCTCTCCTTTCTGGCTAATCTCCGGAATGTTGAAACGGGTTTTCATATGACTTTCACTTGTAAGTTAATAATAATAAAAAACGATACAGTAAGTTGCTCAATAAAATATAACAACCAACAAGAAACCAACTGTGGCTATATAAATATATTCAGACTAAGAATAAGAAAAATATCAAAACAATACTATCATGATGATGTTAGCATTAAATAGCTGTAAACAGCTTCCGTCTCAAATATACATTTGAACCTAGAGTTACAAGTGTATTGACCCTCTTTGAGTCCCCCTCCTCTCGATATAGGAAGAGGGAGTGTTTGAACCTCTAATGACCTCCTTCTGTCGGTGAAAGGCAAAGAGGATTTTTGCGAAACCATGATTTTATTAAAATGCACTATTATTTTTCACATAACATTATCACAAACACCCATCGTGTTTGAATAAGTTTTCGCGTAAAAAGTAACAAACAGGGTGCGACCCGCGGTACGACAATAACCTCGGACAACGCCGTGAGGCGTTTCTTCATAAATTGTAGCCTATGTGTTATTTTGATGTATAAGCTATATTATTGTAAAGTTTCATCAAAATCTATTCAGAAGTTTTTTCTTGAAAGAGCAACAAACATACTCACAAACATTCGCGTTTATAATATTAGTACGAAGTAGGATAGGATAAGTAATTGAATAAATCATGCTACTCTATAAGACATGAGTTAGCCATACTTAGCTTAGAAAGATGTAAGTACTGTGACCTACTTTTAAATAATACATAATATGTTAGTATACAATAGACCTTAAGAACTATGTTAGTACATGTGATTTACATAAATAATTTAATAATGGACTGTCATTTCTGTCTGCAATGACACTCAGGAGACGGTTAGGACGACCACGTATTCTCTGCAGTAGTGAGGCCGCTCGCTTTCACCTGATGGTAAGCGATTACCGCCGCCCATGGACACCCGCAACAGCAAAGGCGTCACAAGTGCGTTGCTGACCTTTGGGCAATGGGGAGGGGGATGGGGAGGGGTTGGGTTTATGGGCCTTCGGTATCCTCACTCACTCGGTGAAACACAGTGCAATCGCTGTTTCACACCGGTTTTCTGTGAGGCCGCGGTATACTCCAGAAATATATTGCAGCAAATTTTACAAAAATCATGTTTTTTTTTAAATAATTTGTAAGAAATAGTGGAAAATGAAAATAATAAAAAAATCACAGTATCTTCAGGGCATAATTCTTGTCCAAACTTGTCGTGTTCGCTAGTTAATTGTTATAAATTACGTTTAATTTTACTGCTATTTAACAGTATTAATATTGCCGTTTACTATTATTGCGAAGAAATACTTTCTCTTGTAATGCAAAAATATAAAAATTTAATGAGGTAATAAAGGAAGTGACGTTTTTTGGGAGTAAACGACTCAAATGATTGATGTTCGTAAAATTACACTGTTTTAAAAACGACAAAGCTGTGTGGCCATCTTTCAAACCTTAAGGTTCGCGTTTGGCTCAACCAAAATCATAATTGCATGAAAAATGTTAATCTTGTAGTAATATACCGTGTGCTACGCGAATTTTGACACATAAATTATATTCGTGTTTGATTAAAATTAATTTGGAAAGTAATTAGTGTTCGTGTATAAATTAGGTTTATTTTGGAATAAAAATATAGCAAACTAGCTGTTGCCCGCGGCTCCGCCCGCGTTTATGTCGGTTTTTTCGTGTTTTTTCGCGGTCGCCGATATTTGACTGATGCAAAAATTAGATAAAACAATCCTTGATGCGGATTATATATCATTCTAAAATTTCAGCTCGTTCGGTGCTGAACTTTTAGAGTTTTTGAAGCGTACACAAACCAACATAACATTTTTATATATACAGATATATTTGGAAACCCCCTTCGCACCGTAAGTGACGATCACGAAACGATTTTACACCTACGTAAGATACGCTCAAGGAACTGAGGTTGCTATTAAGCACAATAAAATTATTCGTGTGATAAAATTACCTATATTTGTTATATATTACTTCTTAATTTGGTGGGGTGAAAAGGAGGTGAGTCATCAGTGACAACTAATATCCATGGACACCTGCTGATCCAGAGTCACGAAGGAACAAGTAGCTCAGTAATAGTATTTTTCTTGGATTAAAAGTGTACGTCTTATGTGTCTCTCAGTAGTCCGAATAAAAACGTGTAGACGCAAGATTTCGTTCTGAATAGTTTTTGATCTGTCTCGCACCACGTGGATTACAAACTATTATATTCATTAAAAATAGAATTCATTACCGTAATTCCAAGATCCGATTAAGGAAGAATAAGACACCAGGCCTGCAAAAAGAATTAAAACTTAAAACATAGTTTTGTTTTTAAGTGCAGAGCTCCCCGGTTTGCCGCTGGGTAGTGTGTTGGATAACTAAAACTACTTTTGATAGGTTCTGTTGCGGGCGATTTGTAAACGGTTGAAGTTACTTTAAAAGCTCCTTATATTTTTTTATGGACATTATAAAATGGTGGAAAGACTATTATCGAGGTAGGCTATATGCTGTATAAAATGCACGCTATGACCATTAGGAGACGCAAACAAAGTTGCGCGTGTCAGCTGATGTAATTATAATGTGTTATGTGCAGCATATAAGTCAAAAAAGCAATAAAAAACTTGAGAGGTGTCAAGGGACACCCGGATGGAACGAAGTTCGAATAGAAAGACGAAACGAAAATATCTGTGTGTGTCGTCGTCGTGTCGTGACAACAAATTGTGTCGTGACAACAAATTGTGTCGTGTCAACAAATTGTGTCGTGACAATTTTTCCGTCTAGCCCCCTTACACAACGCGCCATAAGGAACTTCGTTCCAAAATACTTGATGACATCAGGTTTTACTAAAGTTACAGATAAGTCATTACTTTCGCTACTCCCAGTCTGTTTTGTGGACCTTTCGATAATTATCCTTATCACTTAATTTTAAAACAGACCTTTTTTGTCGACATGTCGACAGTTTATTTGCGGTACAATCAAAGCTTTGAATTGAATAAGCAAGGAGCGGAAAAATGATAAAAGAATTATTAGTTTTATTAGACATCCGATACGTTTATTATTATAACAATATACAGGTTTATTAAAAAGTTGTGGCATATAAACTACTAGTATTTGAACGACAACACACCTTCTACGATAATTGCATTAATTCCAGTTCAATGCGAGATTATAAAAGCCGTAGGTGTTGGTATATAAGAAAATTAATAGCTATACTACTCGGTAATATGTAAATTATAGTACAATTTATGTTCTTAACAGATTCAGCCGATAAGATGTTCAAGTTTTGATATTGTCATTTTTAGTATCTATTAAGTACGGGTCATTATTCAAGACACGCATACAACAAGGAAACATTCAATATTTCTTATTAATCTAGTAGCGGAGTGCAATCAATTATCGAAACTTGAGTAATCGTCAGACCCAATAAACCGACGTTCTGTCATTTCTCTTCCCTTAATCGATTACTTCAAATATGAACTCTAGGGGGTCCACTAGCGCTCTCGGTCAGACGAGCTACGCGCAACTAACATTTTTGTCCATAATAAATCTTAATGCTTTTTTTTGTTATGACGTATGTTGCGCTTGCCAAGTCGTCTGTACATTGTTTGTGTTGGCTGCACGCCACTGCCGGTGCCACGGCAGGTATTCTGCCATCTCATACAAATTAATATAGTGTTTGATTTTATAACACTTACGTTTATCTCTACCCAGTATACCCAGATATCGAATATCCGTCATTTGCTGACCAAGACCGAGACAATCAAACCTGTCATTTCCGTGTTAAATCATCTCTATTCAAAAATATTAGACTCGCTGGGAATTTGTTTGGCTGTAAAATAAATGTTTACAATCAATCCCTAGGTTTTCTCACGCATTCTTAACCTTTGAACAATAAAATTTATTAACACGTTTCAATTTATTTCCTCGAAAGCCAAGATCACACAATCAAATTTAATTGCTGCTTCTCTTACGTAAAGTTCCGTAGGCGTTAGGATAAGTTTTCTATGAAGATTTCTTTAGACGACACCCTCTACCAGATACAAAGAAAAGATTGAGTCATCATAACAAATGCGCAGCCTGTCCTCGGCGGTCAAGGGGGGCAGGGGGCAGGGAACTCTCGACAATCGGTCTGTTCTTATCTGTGACGGCTCCGATCATTGTGTCTCGAATAGTTCGTGCTTCACAGTACCAATGACGAAATACTGGTGCGTTTTAGTCTTTTACTTCTCTCTGCCTTTGTTGACTTGTCGAGTTCTTTACGAATGATTTTTTATAAACGTTCACTCGCCACGCTTATAAAACTTGCCTCCGACTTCATAAATCTTATCGTATACATCTCATCAAACGAGGATTAAATACTATGTTCTTTTTAAATCACCGAGCAAAAAATAGGCAATCAAAATCAGTCGATCAATACGACTCATAAGCCACTGAAACAAAAACGTAATTATCTATCATTTTGTTTATTAACGACTATCAATAGGTAATTATTACGCTATAATCAATCTTTGCGAAATATTCCAACAAAAACTCATCAAAAATTCTCTTTAAACATAAAGAAGAAAAAAATTTGGGCCCACCAAAAAGCAGAAAAAGTTTAAATTACAAAAAAGGAAAAAACTGCTCCATTAATCATATTGATGAATGCACTTAGTATCATGTATACTAACGTCGAATGTGAAGTATTCAACTCACATTTTTTTGATTTTCTTTCATTCAATCCTTTTATGTATCCCGAAAGAAATATTATTTTACGTAATTAGACATAATTATTAATATATATTTCGCATATGCTCTACAATTAATTTGTAAGTAGAAATATTATAGAATCTTAGCATTACAATAATATCCTATAAAAAATTAAAATATATGTATTATCATAGTTGAATATTACCTAGGCATGTATTATAAATATTTTCTTTTATTTACTAGTTTTTCCACGGCGGTGTTTACAAAATGCATTATATTAAGTGATTAAGGGTAGTATTTTTTTCGTAATAATACACAGTTATGATGCAGTTTAATGAAAAAAGATACAATCGGATATTGAGGTAGGAACGTACCTAATAAAAGGGCCACAGGCGCATTTTGTCATCCTTTCTGTCGGAGAATGAACACCCGTCAGTAGAGTCGCACATTTGTCGAGTTAACCGCTCGCTGGCTGCATTTTTAGAATTATTAATTTGGTTCGTGTTCTTATACTGTGTTAAAGTGGCCGATTTTGTGCCAACCTTATACATAAAAGATTACCAGACTTCTGCGTCTGTTTTATGCAGTCGTCTGTTGCTTAAATACTTTATTATTTCGTTACATTGTTTAACTTTAATGGGTTGCAATTTTAGACGTACAATTAAGAAAGGTCTATATCACTAAAGTGAGTGAATTGTTATGAAGCTACACCGATTTGGCTTAACTGACATGGTTTTCTAATAAATAATATGGTTTAATATACATCGTTTTTCAGTTAGATATTTTTTTATTTCTATGAAAATTATTTCGGTTTACCGTTATAATTAATATACTTTCAAAAAATCTAAAACTAATGTTATAAGTAAGTAAAGTTTATGAGGTTGTAGGAGATCTCTGGGTCTTCTAAACCGATTTTGAAAAATATTTTACCAATAGAAAGACACATTACTTGTAAGTGTCATAAGCTATGAAAAAAAAAACCGCGATATCCGATATATACAGCCTCGGCAAAAGCTAATAGGTAATAAGAAGAACTTACAATTAGTTTAACTAGCTCTCATAAAATCATCATCGACCTTACAACTTTATTTATTATTAACTTTAATATATAGTGTTTACAACTTATACGAATTTATTCCCATCGTAGTATCTACATAAAATATATAGTAAAGTAATGTTTATTTCTCTATTTTCAGGTGGAAATCGTGATTCTTGACAAGAATGATAGTCCCCCGGAGTTCAAAAACATACCACCTTCATATTTGGTGTCAGAAGATTTATCTCCTGGACAGCGTATCGCCAACATCGCTGCTGAGGACCCTGACACAATTGGGACTATCACCTACAGTATACAGAATGATGAAATAACACCATTTTCTTTAGACCCACAAACTGGACTTTTGACTCTCAAAGATCCTCTGGATAGAGAAACTATTTCGGAGTACCATGTCATCGTGAGAGCCGACGATGGTATTCAGTTCACGGATGTTACCATCGTTGTTCAGGTTTGTTGTTTTAATTCTTTTTTTTTTACATATGTAACTCGAGTTATATGCATTCCTAGTAAAGATATTTAGATCTTGTAATGTTAGACATACAATCGAATACAAAAGTGTTTTTATTTATTATAAAAAATACTTCTACTGTTGGTACAAAATACAAAGATTCCTTGCTGGTTAATTACTCTACTGAATAAATACAAACTTTTACTAAATACATTGCTAAACATTATAATAATTTTATTGTACTATGAACTAATTTGGCGGTGGAAAATTTGACTCTTCCATTTATCCTACTAATATTATAAACGCAAAAGTTTGTGAGTATGCAAGTGAGTATGTTTGTTGCTCTTTCACGCATAAACTACTAAATGGATTTTGATTAAACTTTACAATAATATAGGTTATACATCAGAATAACACATAAGCTACAATTTATAAAGATACTAGCTTCGTATCGCGGCCATGCCCGCGGTTATTATCGTACCGCGGGGTTCAGCTAGTTTATATATATTTTACATATACTTTTATTGATATTTTAGTAAAGCTCTATATAAAATCATTTGTGCCAAGGTTAACTTTTGATTTGGTTAATTTTTGATTGAGCTACGTTTGCCTAGAAATAGATTTATATATATAAAGAACATTACAAGTGTAAATAAAAAAAATGTTTTATTAAATCTTTAAGATTTGATGATCTGTAATACGTCTTGTCCGATTGTAATTTTCTTTTTCATTATTGTCAATTGTAATTATAAATTATTGTACAACAAATCGGTAAATAGTCCAGATAAAGATGTTGTTGGCGAGTGTACATGGATACAAACATCTGCATCTCGGCCCATTGCCGCGTCGGCTCAAATCAGTAGGATTCTTATCATGGTGCCTCCATCCACTTGTCTGCTCGACGGATGACCGCCCGATTAACTAATCGTCGAAGCTTTTACGTTTCTGTTTATCGTATCTATCTACAACATTTCTGCAATTTAAAATTATTTTATTTTATTAATTTTGTCTGAAATTTCGCTTTCTTTACATTCAAAAATACATAGGGAACGGGTGAAGTCTATAAATTATCAATAACTATTATGTTTTTTATTTTAGTTTTTTATTTTCTATTAAGTCAGAAATCACTTTATCGATACAAAAAATTTGGAAATAGCACTTCATACTTTATATTGTAATAAACTTATACTGTTCAAGGTATAATACCAACTTCAATAAAACGTTGTTTTCAGGTAACGGACACAAACGACAACCCACCAGTCTTTAAAGAAAGTGCATACTCTTTTGACATATCCGAAAACGCTGCTCGAGGTTCGGTGGTTGGTACCGTAGCGGCTATTGACCTCGATTCAGGACCCAACGCTCAGCTCACTTACACCGTCATCTCCGACTGGGCTAATGACGTCTTCTCTCTAAGCCCTCAGACCGGAGTTTTTACTTTAACTGCAAGATTGGACTATGAAGAGGTAAGAGTTATTTTATTTGATATATGGCCCTACCGAAATGGCTCTACTCCAGCTTGATGGAAAGCATAAACTCATATACTCATTGCGAATGCAGATAATGCAACAATGCAGCATGGTGACCCACACTACGACCGCCTAGTGATGATTTTAAATCAATGGGCTTCCGTTTAATTACTTTAATAATTTTGGATGCAATGATTAGCTTTAGTAGAAGAATAACATTATTAAAAAAAACGTGATTACACATACTTCCGCTACGTTTACTAACAAAAGTAAACTAAAAAGATATAAAAGTAAGGTGCAGGGGTACTCGTGTTCAAGGGTCAACGATACGGAAAAATACTTAAAGTAAAACGTTAATTGGACTTTTAAAACGATTGAGCGGTTTATGTGCATTGACAATAAGCTGTGAGCCTGAAGGCAAGGCGACATCGTCGTATTATGTACCAAGTATGCAATTAAGAACACTTAAAATAGATTAAGTGATTACCGCAAAAAATATTTCAAAATGATGAAAAATAGTGGATTCTTTACATATATATTTTTAGGTATTGTTACGACATAATGTGTTTTGAATAATAAGTAAGCAAATTTTGCGAACAGTAATAAATCTGTTCTGCGACGCATCTCGATTTTTATTTATTTGCATGTAAAGTTTAAATTGATTTAAATGAGGATATGATTACATGCATGAAACCACCTTACCGTGTACTAAAATAGTCTGATTGATTCAAATTCAACCTTTTATTACTGGCCACTAATAAATAACAATTGGCAACTGCATTTTTAAGATCGTTATTTTTAAAGGCTTGCGTGTTTAAATACAATGAAGGAACGTAATAATTAATTAATTTATTTAATACAAAATATATTGTGTTTTCAACTGAGAGAAGAGAATGTCAATTGGGTCTATTTCATTTATTTTTATTATTGACAGCGCTTTGACTTACTTACTATTTAACTATATGTACTTGTAACTTTGAGATAGGCAAGCTCATTAATGGGCTCATAGGCCTGCGTTATCCTCGCTCACTCGGTGAAACAGCGCAAGCGCTATTTTACACCGGTTCTCTGTGAGGCCGTGGTATCACCCCGGTCGAGCCGGCCCATTCATGCTGAAGCTCTCCCACGAACTGCAATAATGTTTTTTCTTTCAACTTGCGTAGGGTTTTCTTTTCCTACACCAAAAAGTAACTATTTAAAAAAAATATTTTAGTTAAATGTTTTGTTTCAAATATTAATATAATTAAACAAAAATATGATATATTTTTTTTCCGAACTCTAACAGTCAGTAGTATTTATGTCAGTTTTTGAACTGCATACATCATACTAATTTGAGTATTTTACTAAAGCAAACTCTCATCGTAGGAGTGTTTAGATATGTAGCAAAAAAACAGTGGATAAGTTGAACCGATACCTACGGATATTTGGTACCGATGTTTTTATTTTGTAAGAGAGTTACTAAATGCTAAACAGAATTTATTAGGGCGAATGTCAAATATATTGTTAGGCAAATATTTTTATTGTTTCACACAATCTCAAAGTAGTTTCACATAATAAGTTAGATGCGTATCAAATGTTCTATTCGCGTTACATGACAGGTTGTTTTTTTTTATCAAATTCTGTGAATAATAAAGATAAAATCTTTGTTCGTTGACTTAACAATAATTTACGATTGTGCCGCTAGTGCTTGGGTGCAAATTAGTTTTAACGTACTTTCATATAGTAAAATATTAATATATTCATTTGTGTATTACGTTCGAACAGTATTGAAAATTGTATGGTTTGCGATGATAGGGATAGTCAATAACTTTAAAACAGTTTTTGCTGCGGGTGAATATATTAAAAAAGTATTTGATATTAATTTTCATAAAAAACATTTAAATTTATTTGTTATGTTCGAAGTATATTCTAATATGTAGTTGAATATTTAAAAAAAAATGGGTAAACTCCGGTTTATATATGAGTAAGTACACGAACAAAACTGCGTAACTCTGTGTATACATTTTTTTTACTAGAAAAGGTGTTAACAAAATATTTTCTAAATTTTCTATAAATGGAAATTATTTTGTATATTCGTTATTTGAAACTAATCCATAATTTAAAATAAGTGACTTGACCTTGTTAATTTATCCACCTGCGATAGATTTACGTAATAAATTTGTTATAACATAAATGTATAATTTCCGAACTTCATTGTAACAAAGCATTGGTTGGCGCTCTTTGGGGGTGGCCTTCGTTCAGCAGTGGACGGCAATAGACTGACTGATTGTAACAAAGCAAGCAGTTGAAGATTAGCATTGAACTAAAGAATGGAATACAACAATTTGTTCTTGAACCAGATATATATTTTATATTTATAGGATGGATGTATAAGAGAATGCAAAGCTTTTTAGATAGCTTTTTTTTGGAGCTTTGTTCTTACAGCGATTTTATTCCATTTAACTCAACTGTTTAAAACGCATTAAAATTTTATGTATGTTGTAATTTTTATACTGGATACCTATTTATAGTGCTTTGTACTGATTCACATGTCCCATAGCCGCGCTGCCCCTCAGTGCTTGCGGCCATACATTGCGGTTGAAAGAATTATCGTAACATAGATCTTGAAGAGGCCATTGACCGCTCGGCCGCTCCGAAGCGACGTAATTTTTTTAAGTAGTTCCAAATAACATTATTAGTTTAGTTATTGTTAGTACAAGTTGCGTTAATCCAAAGTTAAAAATCGAATATAAAAACTCGTTTTAAGTTGTGGGTACCCAATAAACTTTGTTTTTTATCTATTAATGGTTAACTAAGCCGGAAAATTTATTATTTCATTGAACTTATGAAAAACTCGTTCATTCAGAAAATGGGCTTGAGTATGAAGCTTACTGATTCTGTTATATTATCAAGATAGGTTTTTGCTTGTGCCTCTGATAACCCCTATATTACTACGGACAGTAGTACCCTTATTATCAATACCCATAAGCAACAGAATTTTACTAAACTAACATGAATGAGCTGTAAGTTATGCAAATTAAGCGAAAATAGGATAGTCAAGGTTTCCTAGACGTATTGAAATAAACTTTTTAACTAAAGCTTTTTGTTTTAAATAAGATTATCTCTAGAACATTTAAAACACTTGGTGATATATTAATTTGATTATTTGGTTGTTCAATTATAAAATATACTTAAAAAAACTTGAGCTGTAGATCTGCAAAGTTAATTAGTGGTTTCCAATAAATTCTCACACATCTATACATACATACTATACCTGTAGGTATATACACCACATACGGCTCATATAAAGAATTTTTATAAATTTATGAAAGGATTGAATGATATTTATGATATCCCATGAAAATTATTGCATGTCGTAGATAATACACGTAATTTAAAAAGCAAGGTCGGCACTGCCTTCAGGCTTGTAAGTATTTAATATAAAACGAGTCAGACATGACTTGCTCAACATCATTATTGAATACAGGTACCTAGTTCATACTGAATTAATAGGAAGTCTATAAAACAATCCCTGTTTTCTCGTCTCAGAAGTTAAATAGAAAAAAGTGAGTGAGGCAAACGTACTATAATATATAATATATTTGTGAAAATATAATGTACTTGTGAACAATTAATACATTATTATTATTATTAAACGGACTGACCGGTGGCTACATAGCAGTGTTGGGCAAATTTTAATTGCAATTAAAATTTGCCCAACACTGCTACATAGTAAGTGAATACCGCTGCCCATGCACAATCACAACTCAAGGGGCTCAAGTGTGTCGACGCCGACACCGACTCCGACGTCTGAGTCCCTCCCCTATAGTATCAGGGCTCCAACCCCTTTAGTCTCTTAGGGCTCTGGGCTACGGTGGTTGTTTTATGGCTACTATACCGCGCTGGCCAGACGGTTTAGTATTAAACTTTCCTTCTCTTTGTAGTACTGTTGTCCTGTGTTCATTCCGATCGTTGTACTTGAAACGATAGAAGTATATAACACAAGAAGTGTTCATAGTATTACCAGAAGACATCATAGATGTCTTAAACTCATTATTGTCGAAAAATTAAAGAAGGGTTGTCGTGAATTTAGATAAGTAGATTTAAATATAATTTTTTGTATACATGCAAATAAAATTAAAAAAAAAAAAAAAGTATACGGGTTTATAAACCGCTCTTACGCAATCTCACCGACACGATACGTCATTTGGTTACTCGTTACGTACCATATAGAGTATTATATGAAAGAATAGTTTATAAAAAACCGGGCAGTCTAAAAATAGCAGATAACTTAAAGCAAATAGCACGTCTCTGGCGTTTTAACATTTACATGTTAATTTCTTAGGAATAAGAAAAAAATGGGCGATTGTGCAAAGCTAGCTTCGCACAAAAGTTACGTACCTATACGCTGTATGCACAAACTTTTTATTTCCATAAAATGTATCCCAGCATAAAGCCTATTTAACCTGTTTTTGCGGCTCTCGACGCAACCACCTTATTGTACTCATCAATGCCGCAGTAAAATGACAAACAAGTCGTTAAATTTTCTATGGGCATAAATCAAAGGTCGTTTTGTAATTTTTCGGTTTTAGGTAGGAGGCGATTTTATATTTATGTACAATAATTGTTAAGAATTCCAAACAAGTATTTACTACTCTTAGATATATAAATAAAAGGCTGTAGGCGCGGGAGTCATTTAAAAACTTGTTTACTCAACATAGGAAAGTTATTAAGCGGTAGTCTCGCGAAACGATCTCAGATCATTTTACCAATTTTTAATATATTCGTCTAATAGACTACTGGATTACATAAGTATTTCTAATTTGAAAAGGTGTACATACGATCTTGATTCAACTTTTGTGGTGTCTTATAATAAAACAATTTCAGGTACATATGGTAACAGTCTTTGTGTTCTTACTTTCAAGTATAATCTTTAGTATGATAGTAAAAAATAATTTAATATTTATCTCCTTTTTTAGGTCAAGCACTTTTGTGGACTATGAGCAGCTATTTCTTTGCTAACTATGTCCTTTATTCGAAATGTATTAATTGTTTCTGCCGTCTACGGAGCCTCAATATATATTTATTTTAATAATTTTAAAGGTCTCATATAAGGCGACTGCCTCGGTGGCGTAGTGGTAGCGTATGCGACTGCTAAGCTTGAGGTCTCGGGTTCAATTTCCGGGTCGGACCAAATGTTTGTATGATCTGCAAATATTTGTTTCAGAGTTTGGGTGTTTTCTATGTATGTATTTACAAAAAAGGTATATAAGTATTTTTTTTTTTAAATACAACTCCCTCATTAGGAATATACATCCTGTGTCGTGGGGGACTTTACAAACATACATGTAACGGACACAAAGAACACCCAGACTCAGGACAACATTTTGTGGATCACACAAAGTGATGTCCCACGTGGGATTTGAACCCACGGCACTTGGCGCAGTAGCAAGCGGCGTAGTGACCGCTTAAACCACTTTTTTTTTTTTACGTGTGGAAACCTTTTTTTTTTACGTGTGGAAACCCCCTCGGGCCGTCACCCCGCCGGGGTTTGCGGCGGGGCGGTGTGTCGGAATCGAACCGACTAAAACCACACGGTGTGCCAACTCTGCGCCTGAGAAGGGAGGGGTCCGGGATCGCTGTTATTAACGCAAACCGGACCCCTCCCAGCGCCTGCCCGCACTGAAGCGGGCACCGTCTGCTGGTAAAAATCTCAAATTAGGCGACGCACGGCACACGCGTACGTCGCCCCCTCGCGGTTGGCCTGTAATGCGGATGGAGGGGAAAACCCATCCCGTCCATCCGCGGCCACACTCAGGGCGGCATGAGGCGCTGATAGGCGCGCCTCCGCCGCCCCGTGCGCCGGCGGCGGATCGGGTCCGAGTGGATATCGTCCTCCCGGGCCTTCTCCGCCGCCTCCTTCTGCGAAATTACTTCTTCGCAGAAGGTCGCGACCGCGGTAAAACTGCTGTCGCTACCGGCCATGGACAGTACGAAGGCCGGCAGCGACAGATCTCCTCCGATGACTGCAGTGAGGGCCCGGCGCTGATCCGCCCAAGCGGGGCAGATCTCCAGCGTATGCTGGGCCGAGTCCTCACTGCAGTCGCAGTGGTGGCAGGCGGGACTCAATTCCCTCCTAGCGACCGAATGCAGGTACTTTCCGAAGCAACCATGCCCGGAAAGCACCTGCGTCAGCCGGAAGGAAAGGGTCCCGTGCTGCCGCCCTGCCCACTCGAGGATGACCGGCTGGAGCGCCTCCACGGTAGCAAAGCCAGCGCGTGGAGCCTCCAGCCGGGACGACCAACAAGCCATCGTGGCTCGGCGAGCGGCTTCACGCCATTCGCGTACCTCTTCGGGCGGAGCACGATACCCGTACTCCGCCCGATATTCAGCCGCTCGGACCGCTTAAACCACTAGGCCAACCGTGCAGCAGAAAAGTATTTATATCAGTTAGACAACTACTAGACAGTACCCATAACACAAGCTCTGCTTAGCTTGGGACTAGTTGGCGTTATGTGTAAGATGTCCGAAAAATATTTAAATTTATATTAAGGTAGATTTAATTTAGTCCAATTTAACCCCATAAAGACACAAAACAATGGCTTTTAAACCTCTATTAACTTAATTATTAATTTAGTTGTTTACATTATTTTAGTAGCAATCAAATTGTTTAATACACAACACGATTTGTTATTGTTTCAAAAATTTTCTTTCTACATGTGTTTATCTAAAAGAGCCGGATGCGTCTTTAATTGTATAAGGGCGCAGTTTGCTCACGAGCCAACCACCGCAGCAGACGCATCAAGTCGTCCTGCCCCGTTAATTAGTAAGAACAATTCGTTAGGTACTTTCGTTCCCTCGACCGCCCGCCAATTCCGCGTACCCCGCTAGAGAGCTGCTAATTTCATCCCGGTACACTTTTTTCGCGTCGCGCATCATATTCGGCATTTGCCCGCTCGATTCGCCATCGAAATTAAGGCTCGAACAATGTCAGACAAAGCGGCCGTCCGCAAAACATCCCCGGGCCGGATTCCGCGACCACTACTTGTTTTTTAAATTGCCATCTCGCTTCACGATCCGCGAATGAGGGAGCTTGTCATAGCTGGGAAGCTTCGGTGTCCTATTATATGGAAAATCTGAATGCCGTTGTGACTCGTTAAGTCTTATCATCGCACTTAATGTAAACGCCAAATATTCTTGCTTGAAGTCATTCCGCAACATAATTTAGAGTGAGATAAATATGTACATGTATTTTCATTGTATCTTAATTATTTATATTCGTTTTAAAATAATCCTTTAAAATTTTACCTCTAATAAGATAGTAGCTGCTTCTTTTATTAATTTGAATTAATAACGTTAATTGATTATTTCAGACTCAGCACTACATACTAGTCGCTCAAGCTCAAGACAATGGCCATTCATCTCTGTCTGGTACCGTCACAGTGTATATAAATGTCATTGATCTCAATGATAATGCACCTATATTCGACCCAATGAGCTTCTCTAACGAAATTCTAGAGGACGTTCCTGTTGGATCTTCCGTCGTCACAATAAGCGCAACAGATTTAGACTCAGGTAAAAACCCAAGTATTTATTTTGTTGTAGTTATAAATAAATACTTAATAAGCATAGTAGGTATACTACAAGTCGCAAAGGTTCGTTAAGGTAACAGTTTGTTTCATATTAAGTAAAGGCTTAATAAATATAAAACCTCTGGGACCCTGGTAATAGTAAAAGAAATCCACTGTTTAACGATTTTTTTTAAGATTTATGATGTGCAGCATGTTATAAGAACCTAATAATATTTATCCAAAAAAAATGAACAGGGCTATATAGGAAATGTTTATAATTTCTCTATTTTTTTTTCCTAATGGTAAAAATTGGCGTAAAAATATATTAAACGTAGAGCTAATTGTTTTTGAAGTCAGTAAAGTTTACTTAACTAACTTACCTTAATGTAAGTGTATATATAAGTATCATATTTTAAAATTTTATATAATTTTTGTTTTAATGCTTTCAAAGGAGTAGCAAATTTTGGGTAAGATTAATTATTTACTATCGAGCATAACATCGACATAAGCCTATTACAATTTAATACAATGAACATTCTCATTTACAGGTTTAAATGGTAAAGTAGCATATAGCATATCCTCCGGAGATGATAGTCAGGATTTCACTATCGTGGAGAATGGAACCATATATACAGCAAAGCTGCTGGATAGAGAGACACTTCCAATTTACAATCTTATTGTGACTGCCAAGGATATGGCAAAGTTGCCTGAGCCTCAACTCTCTTCAACTGTCCAGGTATCAACTTAATTATGCTTAATTAATACAACGGTTACGACTAATAGATTTTTTAAAAAAATTTCGGAATTTTGCAGTAAAAAATATTTGACGTCCTTTAATTGTTTTCATTGTTAGAATTTTTTTATCGATTTCGGGGGTCGTTCATGGACATCGTTTCGTCATTACGATTAATATTTTCATTGAATAAACAGTAAAGTTTTATTTTTGTTCTTGATATTTATCGTAAGGTATTTTTAATATCATACATTTTATGGGAAATGTTCAAGTTCATTACGAACTATTCTTCAGTTTGCCTTTGTTACATTTCACAATGTAGTCTTGATGAAGTCAACGGAAGCGTAAGGCACGCAAAAGCCGTATTATTCCACTTATTTTAAATTGAATTCAACTACACTTACAAACAGAGTGACTTATTCCTAATAAAATCTAAAATTAAATAAATGTTAAATATAAATTCGAATCCGAAAGTTCTTACTCATTAGTTTTAGCATTTTAGTTGTTTTTATGACACTGTTATTGTTCGTTCGTTTTTCACACTAGGTTTTATGATTACAGGTTACGATACAACTAAAGGATGTTAATGACATGGCGCCTGAGTTTGTTACACCCAATGTAACAACAGTTTCCGAAAATATTCCATTGAATACAGTCGTAATGACAATAAAGGCTGTTGATAAAGATGAAGGTAGAAATGGCTATGTTGAATATTTTATGACACCAGATCCGGAAATAAACGGATATTTTTCATTGGGTAACGTAGATGGCATCTTAAGGGCAACTGGTAAATTAGACCGAGAATTAAAGCCTAGTTACATAATAACAGTAACAGCTAAGGACAGAGGTGATCCACCTAATATGACGAAATCGAAAATAACGATAAACATTTTAGATGAGAATGACAACAGTCCAGTATTTGATCCTAAACAATATAGTGCATCGGTTCCAGAAAATGCTAGTATTGGCGCAAGTGTCCTCCAGGTAAATATATATATTTAGTAACTAGAGATAGTCTGGTAGTCGAATATCAACTTGTGGAACTTTTTACACATTATATATATATATTATGTATATACGGTTAAAAACAGTAACTTTCAACACTATATTTACTCACCATAAAATAAAGTTAATATATCTTTAATAACATATAACTTATAGGCATGAATGTTTGGTAAATAAAAGTATAAAAATCTTTTTCAGGTTTCTGCTACAGATATAGATGAAGGAGTAAATGGAAGGGTTAGGTACTCGATTGCTTCTGGTGATGAAAATCGTGATTTCAGTATCAGTGAAGACAGTGGTATTGTAAGAGTTGCCAAAAACCTCAACTTTGAAAGAAAATCTCGTTATTTGCTTACGATTAGGGCCGAAGATTGCGCCAAAGATGATGTGAGATTCGATACGGCTGAATTATCTATTTCCATTCAAGATATAAACGATAACCCACCCACGTTCTTAGATTCTCCGTACTTAGCATACGTAATGGAAAATATAATTCCTCCTAATGGCGGGTATATAATAACAATTCATGCTTATGACGCTGATTCACCACCATTTAACAACCAAGTCCGCTATTTCATAAAGGAAGGAGATGCTGATCTATTTAAAATAAATGCATCGACCGGGCAGATTTCCTTACTGAGAACATTAGATCGTGAAGCTCAAGAGGAATATACTTTGGCACTTGTTGCTATGGATACAGGTAAAGTAATACCATTCTATATCACTCATAACAGTACTTTGAGCTTTATACGATATTAATAGGTATATTAGGATATTTCTCACGTTGAACAATTATTACTGAAACTATATTATTTTTAAAGTTAAAAAAATTTAAAGTGAAATAGATTTAATTGGAATATTTTTCTTCGAGGTATCTATATATTTTATTTATTCTTGAAACTATTGCTGATATTTTTGTAACAATGAGAAATATACATCCTGTGTCACGGTGGACTTTACGAACATACATGAGACGGACACAAAGAACACCCAGACTCAAAATAACAATTTGTGGATTGCACAAAGTATTATCCCACGTGAAATTAAAAGCCACAACGCTTGGCCCAGTAGAAAGCGTCGTGGCTACGCCAACCGTACAGTCAAATATAAACTAATGTAAACTAATCTTATTGTTTTAGGATCTCCTCCACTGACAGGATCAGGAACGGTTAAGGTTGTAGTAAGAGATGTAAATGATAACAGCCCTGACTTTGAAAGGCAAAGTTACAGAACAAGCGTGAAAGAAAACTTGCCTTCAGGGACTGTGATTCTTACTCCAAAAGCTACAGACAAAGATATTGGAAACAATGCAAAAATCCGATACAGTCTTCTGGGTGATAAGTCTGAAAGATTTGAAATAGATTCCTCAACTGGAATTATAACAACAAATGCAACTTTGGATAGAGAAGACTGGGACGTTTATTATTTAATTATAATGGCTCAAGATTCATCTACCACCGATCCTAGAACAGCTACTGCAAATCTTACGATTATAATTGAAGATGAAAATGACAATACTCCAACTTTTGCTCATCCAGTTTATGAAGCACATATTTCTGATCGGACAGTGAAAGGTGATTTTGTATTTGGTGTTAAAGCTACTGATAATGACATTGGATTGAACAAAAAGATTGTTTATGACTTGAAAGGTGAACATCAAAATTTATTTACAATAAACAGAGAAACTGGAGTGATAAAAGCAAATGACAATCTGATGAAATACAAGGACAAAACAGGCCCAACTTTTAACTTATTAATCATAGCAACTGATAGTGGTGAGGATCCAAGACAAAGTAATGCAGAACTGATACTAATACCAAAATCTGTGAAAAATTTTCCCAAGTTCACTGTTACTAATAAACTGACTTTCACTTTCTCTGAAGATGCTCCGGAAGGAGTCTTAGTAACAAGATTATCTGCTACGTCCCCCAAGAAAGGACCACCTGGGTTGTTACAATTTGGTATTGCAGGTGGTAATGTTGGAGATGCTTTAAGAGTGGAACCTATGAGTGGGGAAGTATTTATAACTGGTAAAGGACTCGATTATGAAACGATGCCACTCTATGAAGTTTGGTTTGAAGTACGAGATTCTGATAACCCCCCACTTAAATCATTTATTGAAATAGAAATAAAAGTTACTGATGCAAATGATAATGCGCCGGTAATTGATAATGTTCTGTATAATGCAACTATCTTAGAAGAAGAATCTCCGCCTCAACTAGTATTAAAAATAGATGCTAATGACGAAGATTCTAATGAAAATGGGCGTATCTCTTTTAAGTTAGTTGATGATTACGATGAAACCTTCAGAATAGACACTGAAAATGGAGAAATTTATACAAATATTGCTCTAGATCGTGAGTCGATTCCATTTTATGAACTAATTGTGGAAGCTGTAGATCATGGGGTGCCTCCGCTTATAGGAAGTTCTACAGTACTAGTAACCGTAATAGATAAAAATGATAATCCACCTAGATTTACGAGACTTTTCAGTGTTAATGTTACAGAAAATGCTGAAATTGGATCATTTGTAATCAGGCTTACAAGTTCTGACTTAGATTCAGGCTCTAATGCTAACGCTACATACAGTTTTGTTGAAAACCCAGGTAAAAAGTTTGTAATAGATCCTATAAGTGGAAATGTAACTGTAGCACGACCTTTGGATAGAGAGTTACAAGACGAGTACATTCTAAAAGTAGCAGCAACAGATGGAGCATGGCGTTCCGAAACACCCTTGACTATAACTATACAAGATCAAAATGACAATGCACCAGAATTTGAATATTCATTTTATAGTTTCAACTTCCCTGAATTACAAAATAAAAATAGTTTTGTTGGCCAGGTTATTGCTTCAGATAGAGATAAACAAGGACCTAATTCTATAATTTCTTATTCCTTACAACAACCTTCTGATCTGTTTTCTATTGATCCGGCAACTGGAGAAATATTGAGCAAATTTAAGATGAATTATAAACGAACATCTATCAATTCATCGCCTGAAAACACATATTCTGTTATTGTGGTGGCTACAGACAACGGGAAACCTCCAATGTCTTCTGAATGCTTGGTGACTATAAATGTCGTAGACGCAAATAATAATGCACCTAAATTCAAGGAACATGAAAAATTTGTACCTGTGCCAAAAGATGCAATTCCTGGCGAGAAAATAATAAAGCTTACAGCAGAAGATAACATGGATTTCGGAATCAATGCTGAAGTAGAATATTACGTACGTGGTGGGAATGGAACAGCATATCTTGGAATAGACAAAATGAATGGATGGATTGTTGTTAATAAACAGTTTTATTATATGGGTCAATACTATGAGCTTAAAATAAAGGCAGTAGATAGAGGAGTGCCACCACAATCAGACGAGACGACAGTAGTATTTGTAGTGACCGGGGAAAACTTGTATAGTCCCAAATTTACAGCTCTAAGTTATCAAGTAATTGTACCCGAAAACGAACCAGTAGGCTCATCTATTCTTACGGTCAAAGCGAGTGATGAAGATTACGGTCCCAATGGTATTGTACGTTATTCAATTTCATCTGGAAACGCTGGTAGTGAATTCCAAATTCACCCGATTTCTGGTGCAATAAGTATTTTGAGACCATTAGATTTTGATACAATACAAGAATATCGACTTAATATCACAGCCAAAGATCTTGGTTTTAAGCCTAAAGAAACTATTGCAACTCTCACGATTATTTTGACAGATATCAACGATAATGCTCCCCAATTTAACCAAACGGAGTATGTAGCTTACCTGCCCGAAAATTCGCCTGTTAATAGTTTTATATACAAAGTAATTGCAATCGACATAGACTCGCCAAAAAATTCCATAGTTAAATATTACATAAATAATGAAATGGCATCATTGTTTCACGTGGATGTTAATACCGGTGAAATATTTTCAAAAGAGGTATTCGACTATGAAGAAAAAATGATATATATTCTGGAAATTAGAGCTGAAAATCCAGATTCAGTTATGCGAAATACAACGAAAGTAATTGTTCACATATCAGGCGTAAATGAGTATTTCCCTAAATTCAAACAGCCTGTATTTCATTTTGATGTATCAGAGTCTGCAGAAGTTGGTGCAAATGTTGGCATTGTTCAAGCTACTGATCAAGATAATGGGGACGATGGAATCATCTATTATTTATTTGTGGGATCAAGTAATGACAAAGGCTTCAGTATAAATTCACAAACAGGTGTCATTCGAGTGGCTCGGTATTTAGATAGAGAAACTCAAAACAGGTTCGTACTTACAGTGTTAGCTAAAAATTCAGGTGGTATACACGGGAACGATACTGATGAAGCTCAAGTTATAATATCCATTCAAGATGGGAATGATCCACCAGAATTCCTGCATCATTATTATGAAGCAAGTATTTCTGAAGGTGCTGTAATAGGACAAGAAGTAACTCATGTACAAGCAGTTGATAAAGACGTACGTCCTCAGAATAATCAGTTCAGCTATTCTATAATTGGCGGTAATACCAATCAAGATTTTAAAATAGATCCTCAAACGGGTGAAATAGAAGTAGCTCGTCAGTTAGACAGAGAAACATTGCCTACCTACTCAATAACTGTTGGCGCTATTGACACAGGAGTACCCCCACAAACTGGTACAGCTACAGTAAAAATATCAGTTACAGATATAAATGATAACGGTCCTATATTTGACGTATCCAGTTTTGAAGGTACTGTGTATGAAAATGAACCTCCCAATACCAGCATTGCTACAATTTCCGCTACAGATCCTGACTTGCCACCAAACGGAGCTCCATTTTCATACGCTGTTATAGGAGGCAAACATCAGAGTAACGTTAAGATTCACAGACATACTGGAGTTCTTGTGACCACAAAGAAAGTAGACAGAGAATTAACACCTAATTTAGAGGTAATAGTTGAAATTGAAGACAGTGGTAACCCAGTTATGAAATCAAACTACACGGTATTGATAAAAGTATTGGACAGAAATGACAATCCGCCAACGCCAAGATCAGCACATATTATTGTTTATGCATTTAACAATAAAGTTCCTCGCGGAAAGATAGCTGATGTCAAACCAAACGATCCTGATATTATTGGTGATTACAAATGCAAAATTATTACAACATCTACATCAGAAAATACATTGTCGCTACTATATATTCCTACAGGTTGCAACCTTTATACAAATGCTGTTAAGCCAGGACAAGGTTATTCTTTTTCTGTTTCTGGTAATGATGGAGTTCACAGAGATGTTGTATCATCAATTAGTGTGGAATTTTTTTCTTTTGATAATAATACTGTGGAACAATCTGTAACTATCAGAATTTTAAACATGACTGCATCCAATTTTCTTACCTATTACTATCGCAGTTTACTCGAAATTCTAAGAGCTGACCTAAGAAATAAAGAAATTATTTCCCTGTATAGTATTGATGAAGTAGAAGGACATTTAGATGTAACGGTAGCCATAAGAGATAATAATACCATTTGGAAAAAAGAAAATACTGTAAAACATCTAAAAATTAAAGAGATGTTAGTGACTAAGCTCCTGAAAAGAGAAATAATAATCTCTTATTTTCCATGTGCTTCACAAAAGTGTCAAAATGATGGTCAATGTACAGATTCGATTAGAGTTTTAGATGATACTAAAATCATTGAAAGTTCTACGCTCATCTTGTCTTCGCCTTTGGTGAAGCATGAGTATGCTTGTCATTGTCCAGATGGATTTATAGGCACCAATTGTGAAAAGCGTCAAGATCCGTGTTCACCTAACCCTTGCCGTTACGGAGGACAATGTCGAAAACAAGGTCATGATTTCACATGCTCCTGTCCAGCTCGTCGTGATGGTAAAACATGTGAATTAGAGAGAGATGACGTATGTAATAATAATCCATGCAAAAATGGTGGCTCTTGCAAAGAAAGCCCTGACAGAAATTCATTTTTCTGTTTGTGTCGGCCTGGTTATCGTGGTAATCACTGCGAAGCATTAGTAGATTCTTGCAGGCCTAATCCCTGTTTATACGGTGGAATCTGTATTAGTTTAAAACCAGGCTACAAATGCAGTTGTACTAATGGTCGATACGGAACACATTGTGAAAGTACAACTTTTGGATTTGGAGAACTCTCTTATATGCAATTTCCCTCTCTTGATGCTTCGACTAATGATATAACAATAATATTTGCCACCACAAAACCTGAAGCGTTACTATTGTATAATTACGGTGCACAGACGGGTGGCAGATCAGATTTTATAGCAATTGAATTGCTCGGAGGCAAGCCATCTTTCTCTTTTGGAGGAGCAAGAACTTCAATAACATCTGTATCAATAATGCATTCTAACAAAAATCTTGCTGATGGCAATTGGTACAAACTTACTGCAACTCGAAATGGGCGAGTCATCTCTCTCAGCGTAGCATCTTGCACTGAACATGGAGATGTTTGCACCGAATGTGAACCTGGGGATGATTCATGCTATGATGATGATACCGGACAAGCAGGGTGAGTGTCATTATTATTTTATCAAATTTGACTGACCAATTTTTTAGGTACTAAAATAATTTTATTATAAATTTATACAACAATATTAACGAACGGTATAAACGCACTAGATACCAGGAACTACCAGCACTTAGACTTACTTCATGTTATAATACATGTATCTTCATAAATTTTAAGTTGCCGCTGTCATTCGAGACTCGCAGCAACAGTGTCATGAAAAACTTTTCATGTTTCATTAAAACACATATATATTAAAATTTAGTTCAAGAACGTATAATTGTTATTGAGCTTTGGCTCCCTGAAACAGTTTTATGATTTGATGATCATATTTGCTTATTTTTATTTCCAGGACTTTAAATTTCAACAACGAACCTTTACTGATTGGTGGTCTTCATAAAGCAGATCCAGTTTTGGAGCGCCCTGGGCAAATCCATTCTGATGATTTTGTCGGTTGTATGCATAGCATAAGTATTAATGGGCGGTTATTAAACCTCACAAACCCCCTAAAATCTCGAAGTGTAGAACCAAAATGCGAACGATCGGAAAAAGGAGCCTGCTTCAAAAAAGATGTTTGTGGCTTTGGCCAATGTTTGGATAAATGGAAATTTAACTTATGCAAGTGTGACAATCATTTTGTATCACCCGATTGTAGTCGTTCACTACAATCTATTTCGGTTGCTGAAAATGGATTTGTTTCATATACTATATCTGAGAAACATAGACGAATGCAGTTACTTGAAACATTTTATGGAGGAAATACAGGTTGGTCAAAGAAAAATAGCAGGTCTGCCGGAAAAGTTATACCTAAAGTAAATAGTCCAGCAAAAATTTTAACATTCTTTTTTAAAACTTATAGAAGAGACGGTGTCCTATTTTACTCAGCAACTGATAAGTACTTCACTTTGATTGAATTGCTAGAAGGAAAAGTGACGTATACATCAAAACAAAACACTATCGTTAATATGAGTCAAGCAGAACAAAGTGATGTTTCTGATGGAAACTGGCATAACATTACTATAATATCAGTTGGAAGAAGTATACGCCTTCTTGTGGACGATAAACACGTAGGCGAGGAACTTGATGCAGCTTTTGTTCATGATTTTCTAGACCCATATTTAACTATTATTTCTTTAGGTGGCATTAAACCTGAATGGGTAACAACATTGAGCCAAAATAAATTTGAAGGTTGTCTGGCCAACTTTTCTGTTAATTATGAAATCCAACCATTCAGTGGAAACGGTAGTATTTTCCAAGAAACAGTTTATAGAGGTAAAATACTCAATGGCTGTCATAGTGCATTTGGTGTTGGTGCTGTTCAGAATAATCCATTACGCATTGGAATAACACTTGTAATAGTATTTTTCGTCATCTTGTTGGTTGCAATTTCCGTTTCTATTATTTTTTACCGACTTCGGAAACAGAAGAAAGAAAAAGGAAATGGATCAGCGAACAAAAGCGGCATGGTACATTCTAAGCAAAATGGAGGTCCTGCAATGTTGAATGCACCAAATCTTATCGCAGGTACTAATGATAGCCTAATGAACAGAAATCTTCATAATAATGACACTAGCTTAAATAGTTATATGTCAGAGAATGCAGACATTACACGTAATGTCGGTCATATAGTTGGCCCCGAATTATTATCAAAGAAGTATAAAGACAGAGAAATTATGAACATAGACCCACCACGACCACAGCGTCCTGATATTATTGAACGCGAAGTAGTAGGAAAAAGCCCAGCACTTAGAGACGACCATCACCCGCTACCACCCCCGTCTACAAATAATTCTCATCACACACATGATCATCCGAGTGGAATGGATTTAAATTCAGAAGTACCGGAACATTATGATTTAGAAAACGCAAGTTCAATCGCGCCTTCCGATATAGATATTGTTTATCATTACAAAGGATTTAGAGAAGCGGCAGGAGTTCGAAAGTATAAGGCAACTCCACCACCAATTGCCGGGTATCATCATAAACATCAAACCCCACAACACCGTCATTCTCCTCATCATCCAAGTGGCTATCCCTCAAGGGTACCACAAGCTGCTCAGCCTCCACCTCAACCAAGACAACACCAAACTACACCGTTAGCCCGTCTGTCACCAAGTAGCGAACTCAGTCAGCAACCTCGAATATTAACTCTTCATGATATTTCGGGAAAACCTTTGCAAAGTGCTTTACTAGCCACAACTTCGAGCTCTGGTGGAGTTGGTAAAGATGCACTACACAGTAATAGTGAGAGGAGTTTGAATAGTCCCGTTATGTCTCAACTAAGTGGCCAAAGTTCATCGGCAGGTAGAAAAACTCCCAGTGCCCCACCTCAAGTTCCACAGGTAGTTTCAGTTGGTTCAGGTGCAGTAGGATTAACTGCAGAAGAAATAGAAAGAATGAATGCTAGACAACGGACTTCCAGTTTAGTTTCTACTTTAGACGCAGTGTCTAGTTCAAGTGAAGCACCGCGAGGAGGAGGCGTTGGTCATCATATGTCACACAGACATCACTCACCGCCAGACGATAATAGAAGTTCGACCGGATCTGATGACGAAAGTGGAAATGATAGTTTTACTTGTTCTGAAATAGAATATGATAATAATAGTATAAATGCAGATAAATTAGAAGATGTTAGAAGACAGAATGTTAGCAGTGGAAGTAATCCTAAAAAACCAATATTACCACCTCCGTACGAAAGTTTTGACTCTTCATTCCGCGGTTCTTTGAGTACTCTAGTCGCATCTGATGACGACCTAGCCCCTCATGTTAGCTCCGCTCTGTACAGACAAGCAAACGGTTCTCCGGCGTCAGCAGCACTTGGATGGGGACCTGCTCCTCTTGATCTGTTTAATTGGGGTCCAAATTTTGAAAGTATGATAGATGTCTTTAAAGATATAGCTGAATTACCCGATTCCGTGAATGGCAGAATATCGTCATCACTTAGATTGCAGAATGGTACACCGAAGCCATCTGAAGAATACGTTTAACATTATTCATAGATTGTAAATATAATTAAGTTTTGTTTGTTAAACATGTGTATAAAACATTGCGATCTTGTATCAAGGTCTCTATTTTCTTGCCATATATTGTTTATATAAATAATTCTTTATTCTAAGATTACAATAAATTGCATTTGTATTTTTAAAAGACTCAATATCCTTCCCTTAAAAAAATATATCGTTTGTCAAATGTTTTTCAAATATATTTGACAGCCAGTATATTACTGAGATGAACTCCTACAGTGCAGCGTGACAAATTACACTTGACAGTGTAATTCGTCATTTGTTTTGTTTGGTACTCAAAACTTAATTCAATAAAATGAAAATGACAATATTAACATAACAATTAGATATAAACTTTATTGTAAATAAAATTTGTAAATATATATTTTTTCGAAAATGTTTTTTATGTACATAATTTTGTAGTAGTTAAAATTGTAAGTCAGAAATTAAAGGGCTCTGTTTGTTCGAATCAGTGTGTTTCCGTCTGGTGTAAATAAGATAAAAATATGTACGTAGGCTTATTTTACGGAATTAAATTCAGGTGACAGTTAACAACGTCATGCACTTTTGTGGTATTTGTGACGACCTTATCAGTGACGATGGGAAAGAGAAGCATTCAGAGCATTCCTACCTTATTGATTGTATCGCCATATTATTTAGTGAAGTGCCAAATGACTTTAAATAATTTTAAATAACTGACTGATTTCATAAATAAAATATAATTTAAACTGACACAATTTGTTTTCTTTAAAACTAACATTAAATATTATTAGGTCCTTATTTAAAGAGATCATATACCTACTAAAAGTGGAACAACATTTCTTTCTTTCTTTTACACCACCTCCATGTAGCCTCCCTTTAAGGCTTTAGCAATATTAAGATTACCTGCAAATGGTGCTATCATTGCTTTAAATCTAGCTTTAAATCTAGACATTTGTCTGTCAATATAATGGACAGACTTTGAAAGTGTATTGGACCCTAACCACTTCAACAAACACCATATGGAATATTAGTAATAAATAATTCGTACATCTAACACACAACGCCATCTAGTCCCAAGTTAAGCAGAGCTTGTGTTATGGGTACTAGACGACTGATATAAATATATAAATACTGTTTTTGTAAATACATACTTATTATACATAGAAAACACTCAAACTGCGAAACAAATATTTGCAGTTCATACAAACCATTGTTCTGACCAGGGAATCGAACCCGAGACCTCAAGCACAGTAGTTGCATACGCTACCAGTGCGCTATTGAGGTAGTCAAAAAGGAATGAAAAGGCGAAGCCATTATTAGGGCCTCTGGTATAATTAGGATAAGATTAATACAGAGGTAAATTAATCCCTGAGGAAATTCCAAGTGCCAATTGCCGACACGAGAAAACTAATACACTAAATAAGTAAGATGATGAAAAAAATTTATGTAATCAAACGGCTACGGCTAAAATCTGTGAGTAAACCATAAATCACCCCTTTTCCCCACTCTCTGGGGAAGATTTTTTTCCAAATTTACATGGAATCAATTTCGAGGTATACCCTATCCAATAAAAAAATATTATGTCGGGCTACTCTGTAAAAGTTATGCGAGGTCATACATAAAAAAATATACACGACGACTTGAGAACCTCCTCTGTTTCTTTTCGTCAGGTAAAAATATCGCCTTGCATTAACTAAGAAAACTCACCATTCCCTGTGCGCGCCTCCTCGTGCCCCTATGATATGAAATTGCGCTCAACTTCGGTTTGAAGTGATAATAATAATAAATATTCACTCAGGACTCTAACACACAGCGCCATCTAGTCCCAAGCTAAGCAGAGCTTGTGTTATAGGTACTAGACAACTGATATGAATACATATATTTACTTTTTTTTGTAAATACTTACATATTATACATAGAAAACACCCAAACTTCGAAACAAATATTTGCAGATTATACAAACATTGGATCCGACCCGGGTATCGAACCCAAGACCTCAAGCACAGCAGTCGCATACACTACCACTGCGCCAACGAGGCAGTCAAAGTAGCTTCTCTAGTTCTAATATATTATCACTCAATGGAACAAGTGATTGTAGTTTGTATCATCTATATTTTCATTCTTTACGTGGCAGTTTTATCACAAATGAAGTGCAACTAACTTGAAGATAACATTTTCATACAACACATTATACCTACTTAAATATAAAAATTTACACCTAAAATGTACCTCGTTAGTTCTAAAACGCACTAGTGAATACTGTCACAAAGAACCCGCTGTATTTTAAGGACTCTAAGTAAGTACGTATCTCTAAATCTACACCACTGTTTTTCTGTGCTGGTATCTCTTCGGATTCCACCTCCTGATGGCATGTCGGACTTGAACCGTCTAAAACTGCACGCCGTCTTGGGTACTAGGAGTCGGGGAACAAGGTGCCTGTCCACTGTGGTGCGCACGGGCCTGTTACTGCTAGGGTGACAGATGGCCTCATCTGTCACCTACAGGCTTGCGCTTATGGAGGATGGAGATCGTTCTGCGATCGCCGTCGCACGAGTCGCCTGTGGTACCTTGCTCGTTCTCGGGCCCGGCGGGCCGGGAGAGTTCTATAGCTCTCCCAATCACACTCCGCTATCTCTTTGGCAAGTATGTATATCTACTACATCTGTAATCCACACCTGAATTTCTAAAATTGCGTATTTAACAGAATATTACCTGACTTTTAGTTGAGTGTGTTTTCATTTTTATATTTTATTTTTTCTTAAATTTATATGCTGTTCATCTCGGCTCTTCCTTCTATTATTAGTAAAATCACTATAACTTCATGCTTGTTATTTCCTCTGTAAAAGGATGTAGAATTAACATAACCCAGTAAGATTTACGGTTCCGGGTGTGAAAGTAAATATTTTAAAACCAGAAATGGTGCCCTTAATTGTTATCAAGTCAGTTGTGAACGCTAATTACACACACTAAGCAGGTATTACTACACAAGAACCATTGATAAGATGGTTGTTCCCTTGCGACAATTTCAATGTCATTTACATAACAATTTGGAACAAAGATACTAAAGAGTAATCTTATAACTTCAGTTTATGTTCAGTAATTTACGTCATAATATATGTATTCATGATATATAATGATGAATTGTACATCTACTACTACACTAGTTTACTCAGCAAGTAATAGATAATAACAATATTAACATGTGTAATGAATATTTATAAGCTGCTGGAATGTAACTGTGATAAAACACCTAGAAACCATTTATATACGAGTACAATAAGTAAATTATATTTCGAACAAAATTTGATACTTAAGAATAAAAACCGAAAAAAACTGCTCAATGTATTTATTGGATTATTTTTCTATGAAAAAAGTATCTAAGATTCATTAACATCTTTTATCTTTATTGTTTTCCCTATTGGCTTATCTGCGATTATAAATTTCATTTTCGGCAACCAGATGTCATATTCTCATACATATATTTTTTTTGTATAAATTAATTTTAAACTCATCATATCTTAGACTGAGTAAAATGTTTCGGAACTTATTACACGAATCAGTCTGAATTTTGACAAGATGATTGTAGTTACTCATCGAGTAACTACAAACTACTTTGAAAATTGAAAATTCCTTGAATCTTGAGGATGGACACACACGCAGACAGAGCCACGGGCAAAAGCTAGTATGCAATAAGCAGTCTCGACACGCCATCATATTATGTATCATTTCGAAGCATTATTAGCTTCAAAATAGTTTTTTCTACTTAGCTTACTAAATTTTCGCACTGCACTTAAGGATTGTTTTACTATCCTGGCAGAACACTTTTGAAAGTTGGCTACAGCGCCCTACTTTTGTTTCCCCCTTTGATCTAACAAAATTAAAACCAGCTGGAGATAATAATTGCAAAACGAAGAAATGAATGAAAAAGGTTTTGATATGAAGACACAGGAAATACTACCTGAGTTGAAAGTAGGTGACGATATTATTGCGGTCGAGAATAAAACCAGTACATGCTGCAAGATGCGAGACGCTGGGCGCATACCCACTCCCTAGTCGTAATTTTTAAGCGACTAATGTAGCAAAAAGCAAGCAAATTAGATTAGAACTAACAGTCAGTCAGATGATTTTTTGCTATCATTTATTATTACATATTAAACAATTGTTACTAACTTATCACAAAATTTCCGTTTTAACATATAGCATTAATTTCTATCTCATCCTATTTACACTGATCCTTATTTAAATCTTATGTATGTAGCTTACATTTTATTTATCAATGCACGTCTTAACATTACATTTACAAGCATTATATATTTATTGTACGAGTATTTTCTACGGTCGTTTTTTTTCTATGATTAACATTATAATTCTACATTATGTTTTAATCATAATATACTAATCCGTCTTGTTCCTTTTATTTTAGCGTTTACCGGTTCAGGCTCTGCTTACACTCTTGAATCGAGTCAAGTACTCGCAGAAACCACCATGCCTCGTTCAAATCTGTGTTGTCTACCTTGTTGGTTCAAATTAACGTACAGTGGTGTACGCGTCCACCGCGCTAAGGACGAAGAGCTTTGTCACCGCGGCGATATTTCCAGACTCGTATCTCCGATTCCATTTTTCAAGCGATCCCATATGGATAATTTTCTTAACGAATTACACCAGACAATGATCGGAGTCAGGATTCCTCCTCAGTCCCAAAGCCGCCTCTTTTGTCAACTGGTCAGCCTCTCGTTTCCCTCGATCCCCACGTGAGCCTTTATCCAGAATAAACACAACATTTTATTCTGTTGGAAGATAGTTTTAGTGTTTTCCCTTGTTTTAAAAATATATATATAATAAGTTTATTCACATACTTACTGGTCAATAACCAAGAGTTTGATCAACTTGAAAGTTTAATTCACAACGATGAACCTTCCTTTCATTACAATTTATATACCTAATGTAATTATTAATATTCTCAACGCAAGCGTTGAGAATAATGTTTGAACCACGAATTCGCTATAGCGGAGTTTAACTGTGTCTTATCGGAACCAACGACACTATAAAAACATTTAAATGTCTGAGGGCGTTTAGTAATCCATGTAGCGTTTCTGCTTTTTACTTGAAGTTTATAGAATATGTCAAGATATTTATATAAGAAAGGTGAATGAAAACGAAACAGATGGAGATTTCAAGAAAAATACGATTAAAGAAATTGTACTGGTTTGAAAAAAGTAGTCTAAAAGAGTAGCCTAAGTTACTCATTATATAATCAGCTATCAGCCAGTGAAAGTCCTGTCAAAATCGGTCCAGCCGTTACAGAAATTATCTAAAACAGACAGATAGACAAAATTTAAAAAAAATGTTGTTTATGTGTCGTTTATAGATACATATACATTTAGTAAAAAGCGGTTATTTTAATTTAGATTCAATTTTATTTATTTGTATAGATTACATTTTTAAAATATTTTTACTAAATATAATCGCATTCGCGCAACCCGCCGGACGATGGTCACTAGATTTGAGGTAATTACTTTACGTGTTGTCTACGGTTGTTTTGTCAAAATTTCGCTTGTAGTTATTTACCCACACAAACAGTTTAATTAGTTTCCCATCTTTTTGTCAATTTGTTGATTGGCGGTGTCATACTAGTAAACAAGGTGACATTGTCAAGGTGACATGTGGTTGGGCGAGCTGCGCTCGGTAACACACTTGTTTATGTTTAATTAGTTTCACATCTTTTTGTCAATTTGTTGTTTGGCGGTGTCATACTAGTAAACAAGGTGACATTGTCAAGTTGACATGTGGTTGGGCGAGCTGCGTTCGGTAACACACTTGTTTATGTTTAATTAGTTTCACATCTTTTTGTCAATTTGTTGTTTGGTGGTGTCATACTAGTAAACGATATATGTAATATATATATATTCATAAATTGATATTTCATTAGCATATTAATATAAATATCAGTTATTATTTTATTATTCATGATTTTTGATAACGATGATTCTTGTAGTTCTGCCTGTGAATCCGCAGTTTCCACAGAAGACAGTTTTGCCTCTCAACCTGAGACGTTTGGTGACCGTTTGCAAAATATACTTACCCAGCAATCTAAGCATCTGCTTAATGCGTTTCACATAAATGCACAGAGCATTCCTAGCCATTTTGAAGACTTGACGGAGGCTTTCGCCAATACAAACGCCCACGCCATCCTGATCTCGGAAAGTTGGCTCAAACCTAACCTGCTTTCCACATCTTATTCCCTCCCTGAGTATATTCTTGTCCGCAACGACCGAATTAACAATGGTGGCGGTGGGGTAGCCATCTATATACATTGTTCATTGAGTTATAAAATAGTAGCATCTTCTCCTGCTCCGTACTCTGCTGATGCCGAATATATTTTCCTTGAGGTCGATGTCAAAGGAACCAAGATGGTTCTAGGTGTGGCATATTGTCCTCCCTCTATTGATTACTTCTACAGTCTGGAAACGGTACTAGAATCTTTAGGGTCAGAATATGCACATCATGTCATCATGGGAGATTTTAATACTAATCTTACCCACCAGTCCTCACGTACCTGTAAACTCCTACACATGATCGAATCGGCCGGTATGCAAGTCTTACTTCTTCTACCGACTCTCCACAATAATCCGGGGAACGACACGTGGCTTGATTTGGTCATTACGTCTGACCCAACACTAGCCCGTAATCACGGTCAACTCCTTTCCCCTGGCTTTTCCAACCACGACCTCATTTTCCTTTCGTACATCCTGAAACCTCCTAAACATACTCCCAGAGTACTGCACAGGTGTTGCTTTGGATTTGGATAGGCTACGTGATGACGCATCTACACTTAACTGGGATATAGTAACTGCGGCTTCTAGCCAACGACGATGAAGTTGTAGCTTTTAATAATGCGGTTAACAGCTTATACGACACACATGCTCCTGTCAAGAAGATCAAACCGAAGAGATCACCCGCACCTTGGATGACAAGGGAGATTCTTTTGGCTGTAGGCTGAAGAGATAGGGCTTTCGCCAGACACAAGGGGGATCGTATAGATGAAAAATGGAATCTGTACAAAAGTGCAAGGAATCGATGTAAACAGGTGATACGCAATGCCAAACGCCGTTATATTCTTGACAACCTTGCTTTTTCCTCCCCTGCCGATACCTGGAAATTTCTTGGAAGTCTGGGTATTGGTAAACAGACACCTAATCACCAAACCGAGACAGTTGGGTTGGATAACATTAACCGTCATTTCTCCTGGTGCACCTATTTGGATCCCCAAACCAAACATCTTATTGTCAATTACTTGATGGGTCTACATGGGACAACTTCCTTTCAATTTGTTCCAGTTGAACATTGTGAGATCAAAAAGATAATCCTCTCTATTAAATCCAACGCTGTGGGCTTTGATCAGATCAGCAGACGCATGATCATTATATACATACTTATACATACCATACTTGATCAACTTTTACCTGCCATCTTCCACATCATAAACTATTCCTTATACTCCAGAACGTTCCCTTCACTTTGGAGTAAAGCAGAGTAAAGTAAGTAAGTGTAAAAAGTAACTATATTATTCCTTTACCTAAAATCACAAACCCCACTCTTCCTATGCACTTTCGACCTATATCCATAGTTCCATTCTTTTTCAAAATTCTTGAAGCCTGTGTCCATAAGCAGCTCTCTGGTTTTATTTACAAAAATGACTTATTAAGCCCTTATCAATCTGGTTTTAGGCCTGGCTATAGCACTACTACTGCTCTCCTCAAAGTGACTGGTGACATCAGGGCGGCTTTGGGCGGTCTCTAGTCATCCCTTTAATCGACTATGGTGACGTGTGCTACTATGACCTGAATGCAGATCTCCTCAACAAGTTAGATCGTCTTCTCAACAACTGCATTCGATTCATTTTTAATCTTCGTAAGTATGATCATATTTCAAGTTTTCCTCTCACACCACTGCGTTTGTGGGCTCTTCTTTCATTGTACAGTCTATCCTTTTGTGGAATGCGCTGCCTGTCGAGGTCAGGATGGCCGAAAGTCGTTTCTCATTCAAGATGAGGGTGAAGGAGCTCTTATTGGGTGAATTGGCGAAACTGGCGAGCTCTTAGATCATCTCCTAGTACCCACAGCGATATATGTATACGTGGATATATTTATAATGTGTCTCTGTGAGTGTGTATGTATGTATTTATATATATATGCGCATTATTGTATATATTTATTGAATGTCAAATAGTTTATAATTGAATACATAACCATTAAGTGCACCTACTTCATCTTTTCTCTGCATCGCTCAATCGGTCGACTGGCAGAAAATGCCTTTGGCATTAAGTCCGCCGATGCATGTATTTGTGCATAAAGTTATAAATAAATAAAAAAAAAAAAGGTTTAATAAATTAAACAATACTCGCTCAGTACAACGCTCCGCTATTCGGTCCGCCGTTATGAATATAAGGCCTTATACTCGTAGTTTGTGTTAACAGTATGTGCTACCAATTACTTTCAGCATAATATAATAGATCTTAGTAAACGTAACACAAACGCATGGAAATCAGAATAAGTTTAGTTTTTATGTGAGTGCGTTTATAGACACGCAAAAAATTATATGACTGCTCAATAGTTTTCTCTGTCCTCATCAGCTGATTTGTGAGTTTTGGACAAAGTTTAACACTTTAGTAAGGCTTTGCACTGCAAGGTTTATATAAATGAGTTATATTATATAGCCCATTACAATAGTTTTTTATCATTGATCATTTTGTAACAATGCTTGCCATATTGTTTTTATTTTATTTACGTGAGTATCTTGTAATAAATCTAGTGCATAAAATATTTAATTTTATTCTTTGGGTAAACGTGTGTTTCGTTTAATTCATAACTTTATAGTTACGTACCTAAAAAGTAGTAAGGTAAGTAGGGATTAAGTTATGAATGGAATCCAACTAAAATATTATATTTTCTGTTGTTATAACACCGATAACTAATGGAAATTCACATTATTGATGTTCATTTCATACAGAAGAATGACATTTTAATATTTAATTGTAAGTAATTTCACACAATTTTTTTACTGCAAAGTTACAAGTAGTTACTTGTGGTAATTTTCTTCGGTTTACGTTACACAGTTGTGTGATCTAAAAAAAAAATAAAATAAACATATCAACAATTTGTAACAATGATATGTTCAAATATTTCAAGAGCTTATTCTCGCTTTATCATCCTAATTAAAAACATTTAAAGGAAGCAGACAGAGTTTGTAATACCAAGAATTCTTACTGACACAAACAGATGCGTCTCCTGCTCACTGCAAATACTCATATTTTGGGTACTTACTTAAATACTTAATGGGACTAATCCCGCCGACACGCCCTCCACTGTAACTCCTGTACACCAGGATCAACTGCAATGACTAACGAACACACCGAGTTAGGACACTCGGGAAGTCCCAGGAAAAATTAAACTGTCTTGGAACCCGCAACCAAAAATAATCAGAAAAAGACTGGAGGAGTTGGAAATCTAATAAGTCCAGTTAAGGAGACAACCCACGTATACCACCCCAGATGTTATTTGTAAGCTATTCAGCATTATGTTACGCTCATTGTACACAAAGATTACATTCACAGAGAACTCGAATCGACTAATTTAAATGAGTATGCCTGTAAGAAATTGTGATGTGGGATTCACAAATTGTTGTTCTTTGTATGGGTGTCCTTGTGTACGTTTTATGTATATTTGTAAAGTACATATTTTCCTAAAGCGGGAGTTGTCTTCTTAAAAGAAAGAATAAGGGCTTATGGAGTCAATATACAGTAAAAATATTATCAAAAATTGTAGTTGCCTACAAAAACTCCATCTGAATTACCTATATTAAAATATGTTTTTTTTTTCAGCTCTAGGATCTGCCTTATTGCCAACTAATTGCATAAAACCGCCAATGGAATGTCCAAATATCAATATTACGTTTTGGTTATATACCAAGTAAGTTCAAAATTTCATTTTATAGAAATATTAATTGCTGTTTATTGGTCTTACACATTGGTCTTCAAATATTTGTCAAGTCCAGGGAAAAGTTAAGTTTAAACTTAACGGTGAGAAAATGTGGAAAATAATATAATGTAAGTAACAATTTTGTAATAACACACAAAAAAAATCTTCATATTACACATTTGACTTTTTATACACCATGCACTACCCTAAACTTTAAACGTGTTTCTTACCATCCAATGGTTGCCTGCAAGAGATTGCCTTGAGCGATAAGGCCGCTAATTGTACCTCTTAGCTTTAAGTTACCTTTGTGAGTAATCTAGTGTACAATCAAGCGATTATTATTATTATTTGATGTGTTCTCTGAGTACAATGAACTCGGGAATTAAAACACGTAGGTGAAGTTCCACGTTTCAGCAGATAGTTTATATAAGTACACGTACTCGGTTATGGCAGAAACCTCAACATCACAAACAGACTTTAATAGTGCCTCTCTTTAGGAAGGCAGTTTTGGCCTACTATGAGACCCTGGTCAGATCGGTTGGTACCGTTGATTTGTATAAATTCTTTCTTCTCTTTACTGTGTTATTACCCTATGTAGTTTGCTTCCTTACGACACACACTGGATGGAAGAATAGAGGTGGTTACACTCCGTACCGTACACCATACTTAAACCGAAATTTTTTTTTTTATCTATTTGTACATTCAGTAAAGCAAGTTGTTGAACAAAAGATTGAAATTCTAAACACCGAACAATTAGTTATTGTTAGTTTTATCCCTATACTAGTCTTACTTAATATTTTAATTTTGTTCTTATGATAGTTTCTTTATTTAAATGGGTTTATAGACTTTTGTTACTGATTATACACACTAAAAAATGTGCATAGCGAAGTCAGAGAGGGTATTACGTACATAGAGATTTTAAAAGAATATAAACTGGAAAATTGAAATTTAATGAGTTCGAAATTTACTAAATAACTGAACATATTTCATTTAATTACATAGATATCGAAGGCACTAAATAAATTATTTAGTGCCTTTGATACCTGCCAAAATGCCTAAATGTAATAAAATTTGTTTATTCGTTTCGTTATCTTATTGCTCGCTTGTTAAATTGCAAATAAAGTTAAATGAAGTTTGTATATAGGCATCACATTCAGAAACTCGTTGTGTGATAAAGTTTTATTTAGGGATAGTAAACAGAAAGGAAATATTATCATGCAAGTGCCGCGGGGGACTTTTTAAACCATTAATTACCGTGTGTAAATAACTAGAAGGCACAAACAAAATTTAGTTTATCGTAGGTATGTATCAATAGGGGAAATATAATCAACTAGAAAATTGAATTTTAATATGCTTAAAATTAACGAATTAACTAACCATTATACTCACAGATTGCACTTTGACGTAATCTTATCGACATTAATTTTAATAAAATATGGTGTAAAAAGTCAAATGGGTATCCCATTTGACTTTTTATACCATATTTTTAATAAAATACTAAGTCCAGTTTATTCAGTACTATATTTTTAATTTATTGAACATTTACCTCTTTAAGTTTTTGGGTAATGTCGCATGAGAAAATAACTTTTAAAACACCCTTAGTTGTGTCGGACATAACACGAAATAGGATATAATTTGATGGTAGGATACACGCTATCAACTAATATATTATAAGACATATTCATGCAAACGAAAATAAGAATAACATGGTGAAAACCTTCTTTTAGAGCTAATGAACATCAGCCATTTCAAATATCTGTAAATGATACGCAATCCATTAAGACAGCGCCATGGGTCGATAACGCACCTATCAAGATTCTGATACACGGTTACACAGGCTATAAAGACTTCTCACCGAACACTGAAATCAGACCAGGTAACTCAAATATGTTAATGTAAAGTCACTCGAAAATATAATTTAACTTTACTTATTGTTAGAGCATTAGTTTCTGAATTGTTTTCAAATTACTTATCTATATAAATAAAAATGAATGCGCAAATATGTTGCTAAGCGCAAAACTCGAGAAATGCTTCACCAGCTCGGGTATTTTTTTAAACATCTTCGTTAAGGCGCTGGGAGGGTTCTGAAAATACAGTAGTGAAGAGTATACAATAGAATTAACAAGAACCGCGGATATCGCTCGCAGTGAAGCTAAAAGAAGTAATGTTTAAATTTAATCGACTATAATTATTCGACACAATCCCGTACCTCGGCGAACACGTTAAGCCGTCGGTCCCTGTTGTCAGGAACGTCTATGGCAATCGTTATTGGGAAGTCAGTGCCCTCAAATATACTGACAACTAGTTCAACCTTCAAATTCAGTTCACCCTCAGGGTTGCGAAGATCCAATGCCAGTCGCTACCTGGAAAAACTGATATTCAGGTAAAATTGGTTGAACTAGCAGCCGACGAAAAATAATCTTGGGAATAATAAAGGTTAGGAAGGTGATGATAAGTATTCGACACATTGGATGATACTAACATTTTAAATTCAGTTAATTCTTGAGAGAAGTGTCATTAGGTTCTCAAAATATTTTATTCTTCTTCTTTTGATGAAACGGCAACCAGCCGGATCACTCGGATCAGCTATTTCTGCCAATGTCAAGTATTTATCGTCTTCAATTATAAGTCTTCGAGTCTTCAAGTCTTCGTCGTGATGAGATTAATGATAAAAATATATAAAATGTGGATGACATGAAATGGAGATCGTCTTTCGAAAAAACAAGAAACGATCTCCAAACTATTTTATTATCCGTCAATAAATTTGTCTTGACACTACCTGACAGAGACATACGAGGATCATTTTCAAATTTCTATTACAATATCTATGGTGACTGGTGTTTCCTCGATTGGTTCATAGCTATCTCAGAGTTTTCTAGTTTTATAACTCTGTTTGTTCTCAACTCAAACACTGTATACATATGGGATTGTAAGAAGAGTAGTTTAGTCAAGTAATTAGAATCACTATAATTTGATAGGACTTATACCTAAATATATATATATAGCCTATAAACTCAAACGCCCTAACTGAGCTAACCTTAAATGAGAACTTGAATAACAAATTTATGCAAATTTTGCAGTATACATGGAGTGCTGTAACTACAACATAATATCAGTCGACTACAAACCGCTGGCGGAAGATCCTTGTTACATAGAGGCCGCTCAAAATACTAAACTTGTAGGAAAATGTACCGCTCAGTTAATAGATGAGCTCGTCACTAAGTACGACTTTCCTCTTGACCAATTCCATGTCATCGGTTTTAGCCTTGGCGGTCAAGTAGCTGGGTTCATCGGCCAGTTCGTAAAGTCAGGGAAGTTAAATAGGATTACGGGTAAGCATAAACTTCATTAAAGCTTCTAACTATAGAATACGCCTCGTCTATGCTTATTGTTTTATATGATCAGCGCTTTATTAATCAATCAATTATATCAATTTGAATTTTAACATGTTACATGTTTAAATGTTCTATTATTATTTAACTTGTATGCATTCTTAATACTTAAGTGAACTTAATGCATTGAGTTTTCTACCCGAACCTGTTCGGTATTGCAGGGAATGGATAAGTTGTACATAAATATTATGTAGTCAAATATTTAGTTATTTAAAGTGCATATATTCTAATAATATATCTTCTTAAAAAATATATTTTTCATAAAAAATGCATCGGCATACAAATTTGATGGTAATTTTTTTGAGACCTACACTCGAAAAAATATTAACATAATCTTGACAACTTTCGAGTGTAGGTCTCAAAAAAATTACCATCGACTTTGTATGCCGATGCATTTTTTATGAAAAATATATATGTGTGTATATATATATATATATATATATATATATACATATATATATATGTATATGAGACCTACACTCGAAAAAATATTAACATAATCTTGACAACTTTCGAGTGTAGGTCTCAAAAAAATTACCATCGACTTTGTATGCCGATACATTTTTTATGAAAAATATATATTTTGCAAGCCCCAAAACAAAAATCAGTTTGTTATTAATGAAAATGAATAAAAATTTTCAAGTCACTATTCTGACATGTTAGAGCTGGGGGTCACTCGGGAAGGTACCATTCACTTTGTATGCCACAAGTTTTTCTCAGTTTTCCATCGTATTTTCTCAAAGAATTGATGTTTAGAAACTGTTTTTATTTAATTTGGGGTACTCATCAAATCGACGTGTTTCGCTCCCTATCCCGCTTTTTCCTGCCACTATCAGAATTTGGTCCAATGATAAAAGTTGGGTGTCTCGTCAAAACGAAGCTGTGTATAAACTTTCAGCCTGTTATTAATCACTGAAATCCCTTGTACGTAGGCCCGTGGACTAATATATACTACTTTGAGGTAATAATAGATACTAATGTAGGTGTTTATGCTGGTTAAGGTTGGGTAACCATGGCCACTAACGTATGTTGTGTTCGTAGGAGTATATTGAATAAGACAGCAGGATGATGATAGAATTATTGTATTCAAAAGATGACTAACTATATACAAAAACAATACTTGTATTTATACAAATTTAAGGACAGAGTGAGTCAGGTAGCAAGCGTATGACCTCTCTCTGTCACTTTTAAATGGTGTAGTTTGATGTACGATGTTACATAATATGTCAAACAGAGAGTGAGTCAGATAGCACGTAAAAATGTAGGCGATTTGACATCTGACTGTCTCTGTCATTTTTGAATGGTGTAGCGGAATCTTATAACAGAATATCACATACACACAATATCTAATTAGGAGGTTTATAATAAAAGGTTTTGTGATTTCTTCTTATTTGTTATTTCAACCTTTTTGTTTTAAGACTTTATGCGAGTAATAACGCATTCTTCCTTTTTTGTCTGAGTGTGACCTCGATATTAAAAATAATTATTTTACAATGTGGTTAATAAGAAGCCAACCTATCCAAAAACACTAAATTATCAAGAGTGTCTGTAAACTATGCATTCAATTCAATCCAATATTTATAATATCGATATAAAAATGGATTTTTGTCATAAATATTAAATATCTAAAAAGTAAATTTTAATCAATTCTTCCTAATTTTTTCTTTATTTCGATTACCATCAGCCGAGATATCTACTCGTCTGCCTCCTATTCAATAAAAAACGAGAAGAAATACATGTGGGGTTATCAGAATCTTTATTTAGTTTTCAATAAAGGTTTAAGTTTTTTTCTTGAGATTCCTTGAAAGTTCAAAGCCGAACAATGACCATAAATACCATACCGTTTGTTTGTAGAATAATCTGAACTGGTGTATAAATTTGGTACATACTTAAATATGAAACTCGAGTTCAAGAACTAGTATATAATTTGCAAACATATATAGTTAAATTCAAATCTTTAATAATAATATAACACACCTCTTACTATAAGTACAAGAGCTCTACGATATTTAATTTCTTTAAGTATATCCTTTAGTAATTAAAACTTTTAATCTAGGTTTAGATCCGGCATTACCACTCTTTGTGACAACAAACTTAGATGATAAATTGGATAAGACCGATGCAATTTTTGTTGATGTTCTCCACACAAATGTTTTAGAAAGAGGGAAGTTAGAAGCTAGTGGAATAGTTGATTTTTTCGCGAATGGTGGCATGATACAACCAGGTTGTACAATAAATGGACCGCAAGGTAAGTATTTTTAAAGGCAATTAATAGCTATTACAACGTCATGCGTGTAGATTTTGTTTTTACTAGATTAGGGAATGATAATTTATTTACATTCAACACGTCTATTTCCATTAATTGCTCTTATTGTCAAAGTACTATTCGAAAACAAATGAAGGTCAGAGAGATATTTCTTCACGCTGCTCAAACAACTTGTTCATATATTATGAACTAATTATATTAAGCCACATATTTATTTTATAGTCTAAAACATATCCGTGATACAGTTCTTTATACATATGAGTTATTTTCCTAGGTATATCCAGTTGCAGCCACGCTAGAGCTCCGATGTACTACGCCGAGTCAATCACGACCAAGGAAGGCTTCTATGGAGCTAAATGTCCCTCGTGGTTTGCGTACGTATTGGGATGGTGTGACTTGCAGCATACGAGCGACGAAGAACTCTTCGGAGAGTATGTTTCGAGAGAGTAAGTTTTTCAAAAATTTTATTCATTAAGTAATGCCGAAAGCATTGATTGGAGTGTATTGTACAATTTGCAATGCATTGATAACAAAATTTCCTATTTCTCGAAAGAGTTAATTGCCTTATATGACAAACATGCACCAATTCGCCAAATTAAGGTAAAACATCTGCCAGCACCGTGGTTAACTGATGAAATCAAGGAATTACAGACAAAGAAACAGAGGGCCCATTCTAAATACAAGCATCACCCTACTGCCTCGAACTGGGATAGATTTGTCCATATTAGGAATCACTGCAATAAGGTGTGTAGGAATGCTCAACGCCGACATATTCATGAATCTATTGAAAATGGTGATCCAGTTAAAGTCTGGAAATTTCTTAAGTCATTGGGGGTCGGTAAAACACGCTCAGATTCTGTTTCAAAAAATGTTGATATCAATTCCTTAAATACTTTTTTTTCTGCTTCCTCCAATTTTGGGGGGACTATTAAAACTACTACGCTAAATTATCTTTCATCTCTACCGACTTCTAGCTGTCCTACGTTTACTTTTAGTCAATTTTCTGCTTGTGATGTCAAGAGGAGCGTAATATCTATAACTTCTAATGCTGTAGGAAATGACAATATCAGCCGTAATATGATACTTCCTATCCTCGATAAAATTCTACCTGTGATTTGCCATATCCTGAATTATTCTGTATCCAAAAGCGTTTTTCCATCTGCGTGGAAAATGGCTCAAATCATTCCCCTTCCTAAAAAATGTAATCCTTCTTCCCTTTCAGACTACCGTCCAATATCCATCCTCCCCTTTTTCTCTAAAGTACTTGAACGTCTTATCTACACGCAGCTCAGCTCATTTCTCTCACGGAATCGCCTCCTAAATCCTCTCCAATCGGGTTTTCGACCCGGCCACAGTACTACCACGGCACTTCTTAATGTTACGGAGGACATCAGATTCAACATGGAGGAAGGAAAGTTGACGATACTGGCCTTGCTTGATTTCAGCAACGCCTTCAATACTGTTGACTTTGATATCTTGCTCGGAATATTGCGCTCTCTTAACATATCTCCATCAGCAATTGACTGGTTTCGTAGCTACCTGTTTGGACGTCAGCAGCGTTCTTGCATTGAAGATAATTATTCCTCTTGGTGTCATACATCTGCGGGCGTACCTCAGGGCGGCGTGCTATCTCCATTACTTTTCGCAGTTTTTATCAACTCAATCACAGATCGATTATTTTCTTCCTACCACCTTTATGCAGATGACCTCCAAATCTACACCAAAGCTTCTACGACTAAACTGAGCGAAGCTATCGCCAATATTAATAAGGATTTGTTACAAATTTGTGCTTGGGGTAGGGAGTATGGGTTGAAGGTAAATCCAACAAAGACGCAGGTAATGATAGTAGGTAGTCCAAGAATGAACTCCTTAATAAATTGGCAACAAATACCTGCTATCTCTTGTGATGGAATCAATATTCCATATAGTGACAAAATTAAAAACCTGGGAATCTATATGGACAAGTACATGTCCTGGGCTCCCCAGATTGATGAAGTTAGTCGAAAGTTATTTGCTGCAGCGGGGTCGCTGCGTAGACTTCGTAACTTTCTTCCTACCAAGACGAAAATCACCCTAGCACAATCCCTTCTCCTTCCTATCCTTGACTATGGTGATGTTAGCTATCTGGACCTTACCGAAGAACAATTGAACAAACTTGAGCGTCTCCAAAATGTCTGCATAAGGTTCATATTTGGTTTGCGTAAATATGACCACATCTCTGAATTTCGTGTTAAGCTCAAATGGTTACCTATACGCCTTCGCCGGAATGTTCATATTCTCTCCATTCTATACAGTACTCTGTTCCTCCCACATTCGCCGTCCTATCTCAAACAACGTTTTAAATTCCTTGAAAATTCACATTGTAGGCTCCTGAGATCGTCGGAGAATCTAAAGTTGAAGATGCCTCTGCATATTACAAAATTTACTGATAAGTCGCTCTCGGTGCAAGCCGTTAGATTGTGGAATAACCTACCTGAGACAATAAGAAAATCTAAATCGCTGCATACCTTTAAGAAAAATGTCACTATTTATTACTTGACCATGTAAAGTATTCCAGTACAGGAATACTTTGGTAAATGTGTAGTACGTCATGGTTTTTAAAGTGTGGTAATTATGGTAATATTTGTGTATGAATTTATATATGTTAGTATGTATGTAGTATATGTGATATATATTAGTGTAATTAGGTATATATGTAGGAAGCTTTGTGTGTATTATAACTTAGATTTATTGAAGTACACCGCCGACTACCCAAGGGATTATTTCATAATATCCGTACAAAGGTTGTCTGGAAGAGATCGCTGTGAGCGATAAGACCGCCTATTGTGATACCTGATGTCGATGTCCGTTTATGTATCTCTGTACAAATGTTTACTGTAGTGGTGTGCAATAAAGTTTATAAATAAATAAATAAATAAATAAATTAATGAGCTAGTTAGGGATAAATCTATCCAAACACAAAGATTGCGAGATTTGTTAATATGTTATGGTATACTACTCTTAGATTATTATATCGGTAAAGGTATAATGTAACTTATTTGTTACTAGCTGACCCTCAACATCATTCGTTTATGATTTTCTTGATCCGTTAATAATGTTGCTCTTTTACTAAATACTTCAGGTAGATCATTCATAGATATCGATTTATAATATATAACTTTTCGGTTTTTTTATGTTACATATATTTTAAAAGATATAAAAACATATTTTCGGCAATCTGATACACAATGCCACTTAGATTTCAAACTGTAATGTGTTTTGTTGCAGTTAATGCAGTTGTAACAACTTATTGAGCAGAATTAAAATTATTTTAGCACAGATCTAAAAATATGAGAAATACATACATGAAAATAATTAGAATGATTCACATAATACCTGAACTGTATAAATTTCATAACTACCATTAAATATTACCAGCGGCACAGGCATGGGCGTACCCAGGGTAGGGCAGGGGAGGGCAGCTGCCCCCCCCTAGATGTTGACGGTCCTACTATCTTATTCTCTCGATTATATATAAAGCACACTCAGACGCGTGACTAAGATCGACTATGGACAAAGACAGATTTATTTTTTGTGTTGTTGTAAGATCGGCAATCGGCATGAGAATCAGTCCTAGGGCTATGCGATGTTCGAGCGCAGTGGCGATCAGAGCGTGCTCTCTAGCGAGGAGAACTACTCATCATAGTCCTAAGATAGTAAATCTTCTTAGTTGTTTTATGTAGTTGTTTATGGTTAGCTGACATGGCCATTCATTTGGAATGTATTTTAGTCACTACAAATAATTATTATTCTCGGAGGCATGTCTTATTTTCTTACTCACTTTTTTCACTGAGAGAGTTGATGCAGTTCCGCATTGGTGACAAACCACGACACATTTACTATCGACCTTAGGATATTGTTCTGAGCTCTCTGTATGACGTTTATATTGGAGTCTTTTGCGGAGTCCCACAAGTGTATGCTGTACATCCAGGTTTAATTATCGTCTAAGATATCAGAAGTTTATTGTCCAGGAATAATTTGTAGTTTCGTCCTAGCATCCAGTACAGGTTTTTGTGCCGCATAGATATATCATTGCGTCATATTGCGACGTCCTCAACAAGTGTTGACCTTCAGGTAGGAGTCCTAAGACTCGAGAAATCGAAGACCAGAAATTTCAATTCCAGCAGGTCCTTGTGGAGGAATGGAAGAAATGACTTGGAAAACCGAGTGCTGGGCACGCCGTAATTGCGGCGGTAAGACCCGTTACGGAGGATTGGCTCGGAGGCATCACGGGACACTCTCATACCGGCTGACACAGGTGATCACTGGGAAAGGATGCTACGAAGTGCCACCACTGCGATGACCAGAACATAGACACGGCATTCCACACGCTGCCAGAATATCTGGAGTAGGGCGAGTCGAGGCGACCATCGGAGTGGGGGGTTCTCTCGCTTGGTAACATTATTGCAGCCATGTTGCGTAGCGAGAGCGCGTAACTAGAACTCTGTCGTCTTTTTCTGCGAGGCAGTTATGCTTGCGAAGGGGATGGCGGAGTGGGACCGTGCGAGGTTTAGAACACTTCCTGGCCGCCAGGCCCGGGAACGGGCCAGGTACCGGTATGACTCGGGCGCCGGAGATCGCCAAACGATCTCCGTCCTCCATAAGCGCAAGTTTAGGGGTGACAGGCGAGGATCTCCCTAGCAGAAGCAAGCCAGGGTAGCGGCGCGAGATCCATAAAGTGCTCGCGCCCCTTTTTAAAATAGTAAAGGAGCAACAGGATTCCTACACAGGAGAGAGCCATCTACAAACCATAAGTGGCCCGAGGTACGTCGGGGTTCCAGGGATTTCCTTCCGAGGGTGCACCTGATTCCCCGGCTTCTAATATCCATAACGGTGTGCGGTTTTCAGTCGGTTCGAGTCTCCGACATAACCACCAGATGGTGATATCCGAAGGAATTTCCGCACAAAAAAAAACAAAAAGGTTCACACACTCACGTTGCGGTAACTTTATTTGAGAATTACCCTATTTTCTGTACGGAAATCCCCCCGGATACCACTGACTGGTCCTGGACCACGCGCCGTCTCGGTTACTAGAATTCGGAGAACCAGATGCACCCTAAAAAGGAAAACCCTCCAACCTACGGTTTGTAGATTGCTCCCTTGTGTGCAGAAATCCCGGTGTTCCTTTTCTGTCCAAATATAAGCGCTTATGCTGCCACCTCGGCCTGATTGCGGACAGTTACCCTGACGAAGAGTGAATGTTATTTGGGCTGATTTAGCGGCACTTGCTTTTAGCCTCCAGTCCTATAGGTAATTGTGGACTTCAAGAAGCAAGTCTGAGACTCGCTTTGGATTTTTGTAGCTCACAAGTACCGTTGTGAAGTTTTGCTTTACTGACTCCTGACTAGGACTGACCAGGCAAAGATAGAATATATGGACTTTTTGCTCAGTGTACATAGAACAATTTGTTAACGGTAACGTTATGTTTCATCTTAAACTGTTTTGCCGAAGACTTTTGAAAATTTATTTTAAAATGTGATCATAACAAGGGCCGTGCAATGAATTGGAGAAGCCTATGTCTAGTAGTGGACTGCGAAAGGGTTTTTAAAACAGCTATTCTATAATGAAATAATTTATTTAAAAAAATGCCTTCTTCATATCCATTTATTTGACGAGGTGCTTTTAAAAAAACCCGATTTGCCCCTCCCTGGCCCAGAACCTGGGTACGCCCATGGGCACAGGATATGCCATTCTTCTTTATAAATAAAATGTATATATACTTTATAATAATCTTACAAAAATAATTAAATTTAATTTTAACTTAACTCAACATAAACCTAATGTCATGTTACACAAATATTATTAGGATTTAAACTTTAAGTGACATTTTATATTGTCATTCTAAAAATACTTAACTGAAAATTCAGTTAAGATCATACTTACTTTGTAGCGTGTACAAGATCACTCTTGAGAGTAAATAAGTCTGTCCAAATATTTCAACATTCTATAGAAATAAGAAGTTTATTAAGCTGCTAATGACTCGTCGTTTACCTGGTCTGCGATAAAATGCAAGCACCGAAACACTTCCATGCTTTCACTGAGAGACAGTTTCCCTTTTATTCGGACTTACTTCCTTTATGTTCGAAGCAGTGTCATAGCCTATTGAAAGCGTTTAGAATCATGAAATATTACCGCACGAACTTTATGACCTTGACAGCGTTTGTTCACTTGGTATGTTACATCAAAATCACAATGAAATTGATATCAGTGTAAATTGCAAGATTTAGGAATGTTTTAGACACAGAGTGCGTAACCACAATAAAGGATACATTTGAGATAAAATTGAAATTTGTTACTTACTTCATTACGTCTGACGACAAATGACTATTAAATAAAGAGTGTTTTTAAAATTACTTTTATTTGATTATTTATATAAACTATTATCAAGACTTTAACGTTTAAAAATAAATTACTTTATAGTATACTAGTTAATTTAAAATATACGAGTAACTTATTGCTAGGTCAGTCAGTCTTACAGGCACCTATGGGTTTAATTCCATAGTTTAGGTCATTTTTATTTATTTATTTACAATCTTAAGGAATCTTACAGCAATATACTTAACATAGGTTATAAAAATAGCAACAATATGCCATTAACAAGTATCCACAGATAGAAACTAAATATTTAGACAAGAAAAACATTTAACAAAAATGAGATAACATTAAATATTATTAGAAAAAATATTATTGAGTCCGTTTTTTTTTTAAATATTGTCTGCTAATCAACCTATAATAAGAATTTAGATTCAATAAGGTTTCGGTTAAAAATTATAGTTTTTAAAACGACGTTGAGCGCAGTCTGCTCCTCATAGTTGATACGCTCATTGCAAAAATATCAAGGTTCTGCTTGCGTACTAAGTCGTTATAAATATGACAAGAACGATAAATAAAACTGGTTTGACGATACCTAGCAGCAACTACTGATGTTGAGAAGAATGGAGCATGGCGCAATGAATGCACTGGAACGTAGGTTTTTACTTTATTCAGCAACTCACGACAAGAAATGGAAGAGATCATTCATCATCATCATTCGAGCAAGAAACAGTATATCAGTAATATCCCGATTTCTTTTGAACTCTCTTAATCCTTTGAATATAAACATCATATCCTGGACGCCAAATTTGTGAGGCATATTCTAGTTGAGGACGAACATATGTGGAATGCAGACTTTTGAGATTTATTACTATATAATAAACAAAAATGTTCAATTACTATTTCAGAGCCCGAGGATTGTACTTCTTTAATACGAACGCAGCGCCTCCCTTTGCCCGTGGACATAATACTTGATCGACTAAGACTAAGTATAAAACGAGCTTCCCTCACAGTCGCATCACATGATGTATAGAATTAAATAATTTTTATTTTCATGTGCTTTTAATAAAAAAATCTCATTATCTTTTTAGCTTTTATTATTCCCAAGATTATTTGGGGTCGGCTACTAGTTCAATCGGATTTAGCTGAATATCAGTTTTTACACAGAGCGACTGGCGTTTGACGTCCGCAACCCTGAGGACGAACTGAATTCAAAGTTTGAACTAGTTGTCAATATATTTAAGGGTACTGACTTCCCAATAACGATTGCCATAGATGTTTATGACAACCGGGACCGACGGCTTAACGTGCTCTCAGAGGCACGGGCGGGAAACACCGCCATTTTCCATACTCCGGGCTGAGATTAAGAATTTCTTGTAAGAAAAACCCAACAGCATTTCGACTCGGGCATCGAACCCGAGACCTCTTGATCTGCCGCCGCTTACACTAACCACTAGACCAACGAGGCAGTTAATTAAAAAACCTATTCCAATAATATATTATTTATTCTAAAGTATCGCCAAGCGGTGGCGGCGGCGTAAAGATTCACAGATAGTTTGAGATTTTTTTTACTTTTAAATCAACTATTCTAACAATATGACTGCACGGTTGGCCTGGTGGGTTGAGCGGTCTCCACGACGCTCTCTACTGCGCCAAGTGTTGTAAGTTCAAATCCCACATGGAAACCATTTTGTGTGATCCACAAATTGTTGTTCCGAGTCTGGGTGTTGTTTGTGCCCGTTCCATGTTCGTAAAGTCCCCCGCGACGCAGATTAATACTCCTAATGCGGGAATTTTCTTTAGAATCAACATGTGCAGCTTTTATAGTCCACTGCTGGCACTCTGATGTCTCTACGTAGAAATGTTTTGGCTAGAACGGTGTAGTGTTCCTGTCAAATGTTACTTCTCTTTGCCGTGTTTTTGTGTGCTGTTTTTTGGAAAATGTAATACAGTATTTTTTTAAGGTTACGCGGTTGCAATATGTTAGATATCAATGAATAATACATAATATCGCAATTAATGCACAATCAACCTAATTATCCGCGTTCCATAAAATTATTTTAAACACCTATTTGCTTTTGCTGCGCGAGTCTGGTTCTAAATTGACATAGTTCTTACAATATTAACATTGAATTTAGCTACGGACAGTGCAAAGACAATATTTTTAAAAATAATTGTTTTAGGCATTACCTGTGAAATACAGATAAAAGATAGACTAAATAGCAGCATAATGTTACATAAGACACTTTAATTTGAAAATAACTAAATAGATAGATTTATATGGTTCACTCAGAACTGGGTAAAATACAGATTAGAATCCGTTATAATAATAATAACAACCTCACACGGCAGTTTGATATCAAAATAGACTGTACTGTAATATGATACGGTATCCAGACTGCCGCCATGCCGCTGAGAATTATACATATAATATTTCTGTATATATATTACCGGCAACCTGTATAATTCAATGAAAATGAAATCTGCGCGGCTAATTCAACACGAACGGGCCAGCTCGACCAGGGCGGTACTACCCTCGTACAGAAGATCAACGTAAAATCACAACGTTCGTGCTGTCGTGTTACGTTGATGAGTGCGAGACCGTAGGCCCAATGATGCAGAAGCATCACTAGGCTGCCATAGTGTGTCACCATGCTGCATTGTGCAGACAATGCAGAATTCAAAAATGCAGATTTACACTTTTGAATTCTGATTATGCTTTCCACTAGGCACAGTAGAGTCACTTTAGCACAAAGATCTGTTGCTATATACTTGAACTAACTAAAGGCGACCAGCCTTGACAGCAAGTAACTAGTAGTACCTACTACTTTCGACTTTGAAGATCAAGAACACGCATACACTGATCGTTTTCACTGATATTAAGCCTCGAAGTAGCATGTAAGCAGTTCCGTCTTCCGTGTTTCGTAAAACCTAATGATTGTTGTTACTTAATTCTAATTGTTTATGCGAGTTTTTGGTCCAATCTATTCAGTGTTGTTATGATTATTTACGTAACACTCAATATCATTATCAGAATTATGTTATACAAGCATGTTTATTTTAAACTTCGTTTTGTTTGATTTTTGATTAAAGAAATAGAAAACATATCTTTATACAAATTAGGTAGTTCAAGCGTTACCGAAAACCGTAAAGAAATTAGAGGAAATCAGATTTGAAATAAATACCACGTTCATTAGTTTAGAAATACCTAGTCAACACGTGTAAAGATAACTTAATCGTTGTTTTAAAAACTCTACGGCTAATAACTAATTCATATTATACTAGCTGAACCCCGCGGTGTTACTCGCGGTTATTGTCGTACTGCGGGTAACGCCGCGGGGTGAAGGTAGTCTAAAAAAAACCAGCCTAAGTTACTCCTTATATCATCAGCTACCTATCAGTGAACTTTCCGTCAAAATCGGTCCTCAAAATATATACATACATATGCATTTAATAAAAAGCGGTTATTTATATATTATTAAAAACAGACACTTCAATTTTATTTATTTGTGTTAATAGATGTATAGATAAATATTACTACACAAGCACAAATTCATTCTCAGTTGAATCAAAATTTATATTTGTCAGTCATAAGATATTAGTCATTACACACAAATATATATCTTATTGAACTTCGAACATTGTCGCAAAATTTGATTTTGTTCCTCAATTATGAAACATACATAACACATTATAATAATACCGTTGTCATAATGAGAAGGCTAATATAATACTGGTTACGTTTATGAAAGATACTAAAGCTATAATTAAATATTTCAAAATCAGGCGAGTGGATACGATACTTACTATCAAATACAATCTTAAACACAAATGCTTGAATATTACCAGTATTTTTAACTTAAGTGGGTCTTTATTTTTATCTATTAGTTACTAAAAATCCAAGAAAATACCTTGACAAGAAAATAAAAGAAAACAAAAACTACTAGTGGAAAATCAATTGACCTTCAAAAATAAAAGACTTTCTAGATTGCTTTGACCACTTCAGAAACTTTAGATCGTGACTGTACAAGATAACCGGACACTTGTTGGGGCTTTACCCACATCCTTCTCATGTATCCTCAAAAGACAGTTGCAAAACTTAGTTACTCGGCATGTCGACAGCATTCACGTTGCATCCGTGGCCTTATTCGCTGACCACCCGCGAATTGGGCAACGCCTGCGTACGTTGCGTTATTATATTACTTACCACTAGTAACTAACACCTACAGGTAACTTTAAATGGAAACGTTTTGGTTTAATGGCAATAGACATACTCGTAATTGGCTTTACGAAACAGCACAATTTAAAATAGAGTTTAAATCGACGTTCGTTCTGTGAATTTTCGGAAGTGCAAAGTGGGTTACGGTCCCTAACCGTCAAATCGATCGCAGCGCGCGATGCGGCACAGATGTGACGAACTCCGGACTCTGATGTGTCAAATTGCAACATCATAATGAACTCCATATTAACGTTATTAAGTACTGTAAGTAAGAATCTCTTGTTGATGGTTCAAATTTTGCATGCGTGCCATATTATTCTGATTTATTGTATATAGTTTTTTTTTTTTTTTTTTTTTTATAAGGGCCGCACTGGCGGTCCTTGAACTAGCACCTCCAACATAATTGGAGCCTTTTGCTGACGAATCCTTTCACTCTGGTCCATTCTCACGCTGTTTCCATTCTTCCTTTCATACTCTGGTCTTTATATACTGTATACGTTCTCATGTTATTTTGTTCTTTTATTAATCCTTTCATACGCTAATCCTCATTTGCGCTTTGTATATATTCTCATAGTATTCTTTCACTCATCCTTCTTATACACTAGTCCTTATTTTTCTTTATTTTACAACACTTTACTTTTCTAACTAACTTATTATTACAATCTTAAATTTGGAAAACTTCTATTACTGCTACTACACTACTTATTACTATATTATTTTTACGCTAACTTTATAATTATGATTTCTAAAATATATCAATATTTTGGATCATATTTATGTTCTTTGCCTTTTCTCTTTTTCATTCCGAAGGTGTGTGTACGTTGTTCTTTCTTTCACTTCTACCTTGTTGTCTGTTTTCTTTCTAAAATTTAAGCTTGGAATTGTAGTTGCTTTGCTTGTTTTGATTTTGTGTGCCTGTCTGTTGTTTATAGGACATCTTGTGAGGGATTGGGGGAATACTCTAAATATAATTTCTCTGAATTGATGGGGGGTCACTCTTGCCGCAGGGCCCTCAGCACTGATACTGCACGGTAGACCTAGCGATATTGTCCCACTTAGATCTTACGGGGCACAAATCGCTGAAGGCATCGTGCCCGGTGCTGCTCAGCTTCTCCCCTTGGCAGTTACAACAGTTAGGCTCTGCACCAATGGCGTAGTCTGGGCATTCGGCCCTCAGGTGGGGCCCGCCACAATGGCTACACCTCGGCTCCGTAGAGGTACAGAGCTTTCTGACGTGCCCGTACCCTAGACACAGGGAGCACTGAACCAGAGGGGACTGATCCGCCACCCTGATTGGTTGCAGATCAAGGTACAGTCTCCCTATGTCTAGGGCGCGAGACCAAACCGCCGGGGAGACCCTGAGCACCACGTGGCACGTGTGGGGGTTCCTGGCCGTCCTCCTATAAGCCACTGCTACCCGGCTCTGGTCAGGTGTCAGGTCCCGGAACACCTCCCGGTTTCTACATCTTACAGCCTGCACGATGTCCTCGTCCTTCTGACTTTTAAGGACGCCGTACAAGATCAGAAGAGGGTCCTTATTCTTGATCTCTTCTACTATGAGATCCTTTCCTTTCTCCATCAGTCTCTTTTGGGCCTTTTTTCGGTCTTCCTGTGTTTTATATCCCATAATTATCTTTCTATCTTTTCCTTTCCTTATCTTTTCCACCTTTACCCAATCCTCGTCTTCGTCAGCAGTCTTTCGTATACGCTCCACTATTTCCTCCCCTGTCTCCGTCTCATCTTTGGACGTAACAATTATGGAGTGCAGGGTCGTACGCACCGGGAGCGGAGCCCTAGCATGGCCCGCCACCGCATCGGCATAAGTTGTTACTCCCTTCTTATTCTTCTCCTTCTCTCTTTCGTCTTGCCTTTCCATCCTTTCCTTCAGCTCCTCCATAATTTTCCCATTTTCTCTTATTAATCTTTCGTTCTCTTCAATCTTCTTTAATATCTCTTTTGTTTTATTTGGTTTTTCTATATCGCCATCTTCGGTTTTTCTTGTATTTTTCCCTTTTGACGCCCTCTTCCTGTCCTCTTCGTAAGCTCTTAATATGTTTTCTATTATTTCCACTCTATTCTCTATCTCCTTTCTGATGTCTCTTTTGATGTTGCGAGAGATGGATAGTTGCTCCCTAATTACTTCGCAACATCTGGTTGCGACGGAGCTACGATTAGGAGGTAGAGGGGCTGTGTTTAGAGGCCAGAGAGTGCGTCTGACTGGGATTGATGGGGTCTCATCATCTATTGCAGGGCTAAAAGTTGAGATGGGGCGCGGTATTAAGGAGGGCTGGGGGCTCTCTAAAACAAAGGGGCTTGAAGAGGAGGTCATTTTGGAGGTGCGCGTCAGTGGTCAACTTGCTGGTGGTATGTAGAGGTACCAACCAGAAAAACAGGTAAATATATTATAAAGCAATATAAGTTGCAGTTATATTTAAAGTTAATGTAAACAGTCAATGAAATTATGTGACCAACAAACTCCGTACAGTTGTGTCGTCAATAACGAACAAAATACAGAATAAGAGAAATAATAAGAGGTGTACAATTCCTCCGTCAACTTAATACTAACTTATAACTAACGAAACTGTTTCCACGAAAACAATTCAAAAAGAGATAAAAATACAAAAATTTAAAAAAAATAAAAATGAAAATTTCCTAAGATATGACCCACGGTTTGTGACCCCTGGCTAGCTAGCCTATATAGCTGAGCAAAAAGTGGGAGGGTGGGCGGGCGATTTTTTGCCGTTCCACTGGTCCGATCTGGACAAATGGGGTGTCGTTCGACGGGTCTCGGTGAGACCTTTCCAAAATTGTATATAGTTAAAGATCGGTGTTACCAACTATGGTCAGAATACTTTGATAAAAGATCGCTGACTAAAGGTATTTGGTACCGAACCATTCAGCCTACTATTATGAAACATGTTTGGATCGATCAAGCTAATATGAGCAGGTCAGACATAGTCATCGCTCTCAGACTTAGATCTGGACATATCCCACTAAACAGCTTTGCATATTTAATTGGTAAGGTTGGTTCTCCCAACTGCTCATTTTGTAACAAAGTTGAAGATGTATATCATATTTTGATGGAATGCATCCGAAACGAAGCTGAAAGAAAACAATTATTTCGTAAACCTAATTTTAATGTGGGTGAATGTAATAGCATTCTCGCTCTTCCCTGCACGGAGAAAACGAGAACACTGTATGAAATAGCTAAAATATGTATGTTAAATAGTTCATGAGTTGTATTTTTATGAGGGCGACATAATCACTCCGTGACTAAGCCCTCATTAAACAAATAAAGAAAAAAAAAAAAAAAAAAGTACTGTAAGTGAAAATTTCAAAAATTCGCGATATGGGTAACTGTGTGTGTGTCTTGAAAGTTTTATTACTTACCAAAATCAAAATGAAAATTTGAGCATAGAAATAAATGCTGTGAATAAATAAGAAGTAGGCAACTTAAACTAGTATTATATTATTGAATATATTTTACTTTTACCATAATACGTTGTATAATTACAACTCTTTTTTGATTTAATGCTGATCTCAAATAAACGATATTTATTGTCATTAGAGGCGCTGTCATCGCTCACACAACAAATATTTACTAGAAAAAAAAGGCTGAGTTTGACGAAAATGAAAATGTAGAAGAACATTTACTCATTAAGACAATTCTGAATGGGTTCTGCACATTATCTAAAGTTAAGTTACCTACATCAAAAAGTGTCAGAACACTCCCTTTATAAGTTCATTTGTTTTAATCTGTTCTCATCTAGATAGTTTCAGATGAAAGTAAAGATTAATACTGAAATTATATTAATAAAGAAATGAATAAGGAAAACTTAGCAAGTATTCGGTGACGTACAAATTGGGATTCTGCATAAATAGTCTTTACTGAACCTCCGTATTATTATGTAAGAAACTTGTGTTTTCACTAGAATACCTACTGCGATCTGTTCCGGCTTATGTAACTGTTTTTATGTCGAAAACTAATATTTAATTATGTGTCTGACGTGCACAGGATAGTAGCAAAAATTGGTAGGTAAATTGACGAAAACTAAGAGTAGAGTATCATCATACAAACGGTGGATTTACTATAAACTGCATAAATGAAGGTGTGGCTAAAAAGGGAATAAACCCTACACTATTTACTAATAGATGTGATTACACTTTAAAAAGTTAGTAATTGGAAAAGAGCAAAGAGATAATGATAATTCGGTTACAATGACATGATTAACGACAATAATTACGAATTAAATGTGTACTTCGTTAATGAGTTTAGGGAATGGAATGGTAATATCGATGATGCGAAATTCCATTACTAAAAATAACTTTGGATAATGTCAACACTATATTACGAGTATATTAGCAACAGAAATGTGACATTATTTTTAATATTATTTAATTAATATTCGTATAAAGTATACCTAGACTAATGACGACAATAAAATTTTGAATTGTTCTTCAAACTAATTTTCCTTATTCGTTATGTAACCAAGTGTTGTTTTGGTTCTAAACGGAGCTAATCACAAAAATGACCTAGATGTGCGTATTTTTACATTAGTTTTATTTTTGATTAATTAGGGATTTACACCTTAAAAAGATTCTCAGCGCAAATAAAATTATGCAAGGAATGACCGAATTTTGCAGTAAACTTAAATAAAAGGGGGGAAGTCAAATACGAGGCGAGGGTCAACATGATACACTCACTTTCGCTAGCTGTTCAGTTCAGTACCTGCTCGGAATACGCACGTGCCACACGCACTTAACGTCTCTATTATAGATAAAATAAAAAACAATCGTGTGACACATTTAAATTATTTATGATACATATTAGTTGTGATAAATTATCTGTGATTTTGTATACTTTTTAACAGAAGTATAAAATATTTATATGTGTTTAGTTTTAGTAATTTGTTTGTTTACAAACTAAGGTATTATTCGTTTGGATGACAAGATGATAACAGGTGCAAAGTGGTTGATATTAGCTGGAATAACAGTGTTGCAAGTGTCTGGTAAGTTTAATATTGCTTTCATAATAGATGTAGGGTTGAAAGATGTTTTAGATTTATTTGAATAGATATGAGATTAACAAAACACGATACTAAAATTTGTTTATTGTTGATCACATCTACACATATACGAGTACACACTACGATATACATTATATATATTAAAAACAAAATAATAGTTAACTTTTGGGATTTAATTACACGTACATAAAAAATATGTTCTATTAACTTATATGTTTAACGAGTTTACAATACTGCCTTTAAAAATTCTTATTTGTTCGTAAATTATTATAAATATATATTTTGCCTTAGTTCATAATTTGGAACGATTATGTAGGAAAGTAATATATAAGCATTCGCATATTGTTCTTCTTTGTTTTTAATTGACCGACTTACTCAATGCAGACTATGTGCAAACAAAACAAAATAATCTGATAAAACTCCATTGACAAGGTATATAAAAGCGCGCAGTGGCAATGCACGGAGCTACGCGCGACGTAACCCACACTTAGCAGTCTATTGCATAAGCTGAGTAAGTTTGTTTTGGTGTAACCAACAGTAAATGCACTTCCTTCGTCCGTGTTCAGATACTGTGTCACATATCACGTTGCTTTCATACTTCGTTGAAGTCTTTTTGATCGTATAACGTATTACGATATCAGTTTTTCAAGCAATTTGACATCTGTAACACAGGTCATGAGCCTAGCTCAGGAGTCAGGAACTTGAAATATTGTTGTACTTTTTATGGGAATATACTAAATGAAAATAAATAAAATAATTAAATTAATAATCACAGTTTTCACCTCGTATTTCATATAACGATTTGTAATATTATTTTGTTTTTTGTAAAGAAAGTCTGACGTTTAGTCCTAATTAACACAAGGTTTAAAAATTGATTAATGTAGATTACAGATAATGCCCAGGGCATTATCTATCAGTCAACCTTACAATTGCTTTCTTTTTAAAAAGACAACACCCGCACTAGGAATAATTCCTGTGTCGCGGGGGACTTTACAAATATACATAAAACGAACACAAAGAACACCCTGACTTAGAACAACAATTTATGGATCACACAAAGTGTTATTCCATGTAGTATTTGAACCCACAACACTTGGCGAAGTAGGGAACGGCTTGGCAACCGCTTAACCCCTAGGCCAAACGTGTAATTTATGGAGATGTAGCTATTTTTGAAGGTTAATTTAAATATGTGACTTTAAATTTGTTTTTATTATCTATTCTATACAGAAACAAATTAGCCGAATACAAAAAAGTTATATATTTATTTTTATGTCGTTGAGATAAATATTAATAGTAGTGGAACTGGTATTGCGTGTTTTGTTAATATATAAACAGACAACTAAAGATTTGAAAAATATTTGTTACAAAATTTTATTAATAATAAATTTTATATTAGCGAAACGTCGCCGAATTTTTTTTTACAAACACATGCATGTTAATGTTCAAACATGACAATGCTATATACCTAGACGACAAAAATAAAAACTCATCCAAAAACAGAAGTATACAAATCTGTATTTACAAAAATAAATTGCTATTCGTTTGTCTCAGTGAAACTTGGAAATAGTTGGTTGGTTAATTTTGGTCTTGAAATATTTGTGGAAATTCAGGGCAGATTTATACGGAAACAAATGAATATATTGAAAAAACTTCCTTTTAAGAGACAGGAAAAGACATCAAATAAACGGTAAAAATAATTAACATCTACAGACTATTTATTTTAATATTATTATGTTATTAACATCGCAAAAAACTTGTATTACACCTCTGTGCGGGTAATATAACTTAATAATAAATGTTAATAAACATGTCAATTTTAGTAGCGCAGTTTCTGTAACCGCATTGCTAAAATGACAATATTCTTAAAAGTCAAATCTCCTTTTATCCTTCATAAAACATAAAATATACATTTAGTAATCACGTAACCCTGACTTTTTCGTCTGTCTATAATGTATGCTGCCAATAAGGCATGCGTGCTCGTTCGTGAGCACATTGGCTACTTCCGAAATGTTATTTGGCCGACATTCGTGTTGCATAATATCAGACTACTCTTAGGCTCACTATACCGGTTTTTGCTATATAAACGCCATAATATTCTCTGAACATATCAATGTTACCAATAACAACGTTCTTTTTATTGATATGTGACATGAGATAAAAATTTGAAATTCATTTGTTACGAACTTAGTGGGAAGTTTTATCTAAAATGAAACTATTTAAGAACTCAGGTCGTTGTGGGATAAAAATAATTATGATCTCACAGCACTCACACACGGCCGTCTGGTCTCAAACTATTAAAAGCCTGTATTATATGGCAACCAATGAAAACCTATGTTTAAATATATATGTATACTAGCTGAGCTCCGCTGTGTTACCTGTACGAAATCAACCGCGGATAATGCAGCTGGGCGAAGCTAGTCTAAAAAAAGTAGCCTAAGTTACTCTTTATGTTATCAGCTACCTATCAGTGAATATCCCGTCTAAATCGATCCAGCTAGTTCAGATATTAACCTAAACAAACAGACATACAAAAAGTTAAAATTGGTTTTTTTGATGAAGTATCGTATATACTTATATTTACATTTAGTGAAAAACGGTTTATTTGAAATTACAAACTTAAATTTTGTTTATTTTTTTTGTATATATGATATTTAATAGTGTAGGTACTAACGTTGACACAATACTACCTAATTATTTCGTCATTGATACTCGGTAGGTACCTAGTAAGTATCACTATGCTAAGCTTGGCATACTCAATAAATTTGAGAAATTTTAATTAATATTTAAACAATTATACTATTATGGTTCCCCACTTGTAATACCATTATAATGATGAAATTAAGTGTTAAACTTGATATAGTTCATAATTAATATAATTCATAACTAGGCGTGATGAAATAATAATTAACACACAAATTATTTTTAACTATCAAGAATGTATTTATTAGCGTGTTTAAATAAGTATGTTATTTTTATACAAGTTGTTCAAGACAAGTGATAAAATTCAACTGCTTTTGACATTTAGTTTTATATTTATGTAAATATACATTGTAAAAGGACCGTAAAAGTAGTTGTCCTCGTTCGATGATACATTCAGGGATATGTAAATTACTTTATAAAAACTTATATTATTTCCTAGTATACATTGAACGATCTTTTTGAGCAGAAGTCTGGTTTCATTTCCGTATCAGGTAAAATTGAATACAAACCTGGAAATAGCTTATATTTATTTTATTAACATGTGTACTTTAAAAAAGATTAAATTTAATTTTACAATGAAACTATTTATAAATATAGGTTTGAAATCGTACAGAATAATTTAGCTATTTATCTTTGATAGTAAAATAATTCTGATTAAAAACCTGTACTAACATACAAAGTCTCTATTACGCTAGTAAAATTACCAAATTATTAGATATTGAAGCACCTCTTACCGTGTTTTGTACAAATACGTTCTTAATTTGCTTACTTTTCATCAGGACCAATATATACTGGCGACAGTCCTGATGGTAATTTCGCTTGCGTAATAGAGACTTTGTATGTTTGTACAGGTTCTTAATCAGAATTATAATTATTATACTATGAGTTTAACAAAATAACAACTAAAAAAATAATAATTTGACCTTAACTAAATAAATATTTTTACTTAAAAATGTTTTTTTTTTTTTTTTATTTGTACAATATCGTGTATGTGACCATTTTTAAGTAAGGATATTTATTTAATTAAGCTCATTTTAAAACAACGAGAAGTATTATGGTTTACTAAAGTGTTAAAAAGAAGCTGATACAATTTCCGTCATGTTTATGTATCTGGAACAGTGTGACATAACTATATAGACTTAGACTACAAGAAGTGTAACTAACATGAACAAGGTACCTACTATAAATCTAAATTCTATAACCCCTATACCAAAAACTGGAAATATAGAAAGTGCGCAAGACAAACTAAGGCCAATTTCGTTAATATCATGTCTTTGTAAAATCTTTCATAACATGTTATGTAAAAGAATAGAATTGTACATAGAAAAAGAAAAAATACTGTCAACTTACACAACGGGGTTCCGTAAAGGAATGTCAACAATAGATAATTTAACCAGAATCGTTACACACATACAGATTGGTTTTTCTAATAAGTTGTCTACAGTGGCATGTTTTATTGATGTAGGTAATGCTTATAATAATGTTTTAGTGGATAAAATGATACAGGTTTTGGATGGTTTAGGGTTAGGACTTCATATTTGTAAATATCTTTGGTCATTTCTATCCTCAAGATGTCTTACTATAAGGGATCGCTCTGATAATCAGGTGATTGATGCTAGGTGGTCTTGTACTGGCTTAGCACAGGGTGATCCTCTTTCACCTTTGTTGTTCAATATAGTTACTCATAATATATGCCAACTTGCTTTGGACAGAGGTTTTATGGTCTCTTAATATGCAGATGACATTGTTTTTTATCAAAGTCATAATGATTTAAATAGTTGTAAAGAAAATTTACAGTCTTTACTAAATGTGTAAATAGATGTCCTAGATAGGATTGGACTTGAAGTGGCCCCTACTAAGTCTAAAATTTGTATTTTTACCAAACGTAGGAAAAAGCTTGACATCAATGTAACAATAAATAATAATATTATTTCATGTGTTGAGAGTTATAAATATTTGGGGTTTTGGCTAGATAAAGCTTTATTATGGGGAAAACATATAAACGAAATTTCATCGAAAATTATGAAACACTTAAATCTACTTAAAATACTCACAGGTCCATCTTGGGGCGTTCACCCTAAACACCTTTGCACACTTTATATTGCTTTGATAAGAAGTAGAATTGATTATGGCAGTGTATTGTACAATAATAGTGCTAAGACTCACTTATTGAAATTGGATAGAATTCAAAACAAAGTATTAAGAATAGTGGGTTTATTAGAACAACACCCATACATGTCATGGAAGCAGAACTTTGCATACCACCCTTGTTTGTTAGAAGAAAGTACCTTGCCTATAAATATTATACTAAGAGTATGTCCTGGACGGGTAATATCACTATAAAGCTTGTAAAAGATCTCAAATCATTATGTAATAATTCATATTGGCATCATAAAAACATTCCTCTGTTGGTCTCCGTGGTTGAAGTGTGTGAATTTTATGACATACACTCATCCATTACTTTAGAAATGTTCTCTTTAAATTTATGGATTTCATATATAGATTTAAATGATATTATTAAGTTAGAATTAGATTCAATCAAAACAGCTAAAAGGCACCTAAATGTGACAATTTTGAAATATGAGGTGACCAGAGAATTGCAGGAAAAATATAATGGATGGCAGTTAATTTTTACTGATGGTTCCAAAAATTATAATGGGTATGGAGCTGCTTATTTCGATGCATGTCACGGAACATCGGCTATGTTTAAAATTTACTGTTGTGTATCCATTATGACACTGGAGCTTATTGCAATCTCAAAGGCTCTGAGCGAAGCTTGTTCATTAAATACCGACAAAATAGCTATATTAACTGATAGTAAAAGCGCCTTGCAACATATTGCTCAATGCGCCATTCGATGCGATTCACGTATGTTGTGTTAAGGCACATACATGAATTCAGATCATCTGGTAAGTCTTTGAGATTGCAATGGGTGCCTTCCCATATTTGTCTCCGGGGTAACGAGCGGGCTGATTCGTTTGCTAAGCTAGCATGTACAGATGGAATCAACTATGCGATTAAATCTTTATGATAATTGATATTTAAGTATAAATATTTACCTTTTTTAGGTTAGAGGAAGTGATTTACACAACACGAAGGATACTTGATATTTGAAACAATTCCAATAATTGCACGTTTCTATTACATGCGGTTATTTATGCCTTTTTGTTTCGAGACATCAGAGGTCTTAGGTCAAGACTGTTGGCCTCTTACATCACGTTAAATTATGATGAAGGAAATTTGAGATAACGAGGCTTATTTCTGTAACCAGGTATCCTTGAGACAACACAAGACATTACGCTATTTAATAAACTATTTACGAGAGATAAGTAGATACATCACGATACGAACGAACCCACCGTTGGAAAGGTTAATGATGAAACCACGCTGTCGACTACCATCACGCGTCCGACCTTATCACTACAGAACTGACGACCCCAATTCTGAGTCCTATTCCTTTATTAAATATTCGGTCTGTTAATACGAATTCTTTACTGTTGATGACCTTAATTACATCATTTAATTGACTGACATTGAACGGAATCACCATTTCCTCAACACATATATTTTGAACATGATACGTTTTAACCTTTTTATTTTTTATTTCTCACTTTTAATTACTATATTCTTAACCTTTAACCGTGGGAGAGCTATGCTTCGGCATGAATGGGTCGGCTCGACCGGAGTGCTACCACGGCCTCACAGAAAACCGGTGTGAAATAGCGTTTGCGCTGTGTTTCACCGAGTGAGGGTACCGGAGGCTCATACCTCAACCCCTCCCCCCCATCCCCTTTCCCATCCCCCAAAGGTCGGCAACGCACTTGTGACGCCTTTGGTGTTGCGGGTGTCCATGGGTGGCGGTGATCGCTTACCATCAGGTGATACGTCTGCTCGTTTGCCCATTATTCAATGAAAAAAAAAAAACCTTCCTAAACCAAGAATCGTAACGTTATGGCAAATTTTTCAGTGATTTAATATTTAATTTTATAACTATTTAACGAAATACAACGCGTAAATTGTGCTCACAGAAATTTGCGTCTAAGAGACAGGGACGCATTCTCTACGCAATATAGTTGTAATAGCTCCGTTTTGATGTCGAACTGTGGTCCAAGTGCTGGCTACATTCGTTGCCTAAACGAGCTAAAATTGTATCGCAATGGTCACGACCAGGGAGAGATCAGGCGCAGCACCGACAGCTTTTTCGTGCTTTCCGAGGCACAGGGTTCAGACCTCAACTTCCAAACTCCGAGCTGTTATTAAGTATTTCTGTAATCAGAAAAACTCAATAACACAATTTTGGCCCGACTCGGGTTTCGAACCCGAGACCTATTAATTCGCAGTCGCATACGTCAACCGCTAGACCAAGGAGGTAGTCACTGACGCTTTATACATAACACAAATCACGAAATTTACTTAACGAGTGGTTCTTTTAAACTGATTTTAGGTTTCGTAAATTAACAATTTACTAGATTTCGAAAGGTCAAGCAACAAGTTTCTTCACTAAATAAAATTAAAATGGTATGTGAAAATGTGTGTGCTTAATAGATATACATTAAGGTTTTACTTTAGAATCATACACATGTCAAGGCAGAAGTACCAACTTAATTATGTATGTCGTGAATTGCTACATCAACGCCTATTGTTGTGGCTTAGGTCCCAATAGTATAATAATTTCGTTAGTATCTATTATTACCTCAAAGTAGTATATATTAGTCCACGGGCCCACGTACAAGGGATTTCAGTGATTAATAACAGGCTGAAAGTTTATACACAGCTTCTTTTTGACGAGACACCCAACTTTTATCATTGGACCAAATTCTGATAGTGGCAGGAAAAAGCGGGATAGGGAGCGAAACACGTCGATTTGATGAGTGTCCCAAATTAATAAATAACAGTTTCTAAAAATCAATACTTCGAGAAAATACTCGAAAAAATATTAACATGTCCCTTGTACGTGGGCCCGTGGACTATATGGCCTGTTGAAATACTCGTATCATAAACTAAAGAAAATCATTCTCTATAATAGAAACAGCTGATCATGTCTGTCTAAAAGATATACTTGGACAATTTTTTTTCAAAATATCAATTTGATTTTAACCCACAATTAACTTACATCATTTACTATTAAACTATGAAATCAATCAGAACTGACAAACTTACAAATTAATCTTATTGATGAACAAATCAAACATAATATAAAATTACGTTCTGTGCATAATTAATGTACCTATATAATAGTGTCTATTATATCTGAGGTCAACGATGAGGCAATGAACAACGCCATCCGTCCTTGGTCTATAAAAAAGATGTCATTAAACAATTTTCGTATTAATTATGTATTCTTAAAGTAGATATTGCAAAATGAATGCTTATGTTCTATCCAGGATTATTACATTACCTACGCAGTATCCAGTCATGCGTGAATCGTACTTACGCAACGTATTCAATAGTGCCAGTAATGTGAGTGTTGTTTTGAAATTCCATCATATATGCGCTAACCTTTACATAATACTGATCAATCTTATGAAAATTATTAACATTATTCATTAAATATTTGTCCTACAAAATGTATCGTTTGATCAAAGAATCCCCTACTTCCAATATATGTCAATAACGAGGTCATCTAAAATGATTACTAACTGATTTCTTTACTATTGATTGGTATATTATATCAGTCTTACGCTCAGAAATTGTAAATATCCCAAGAAAATATTTTTTATTACTAACTGTAGGACAAATATATTAAATAATAGTTTAGTGTATTCTCTGTCCAAACGAAACAAACAAGAAAACAGGTATATTTCGCTGGTCTGGCAAGAATTGTAATTTTCTGTTTTCCATTGGTATTATCAACTTTACATCTTATTTTATTTAAAGAAGAACGTGAAATAAATTTAAATTTTAATCGGTTGATAATTTTTTTTAATGTTTAGCTATAGAAGACTACATTCAGACTCTACAAAAGAATAATATTGATATTGCTATTGCGTTAATTTTATCAGTGTGAATGTTTGGAAACTTTGATATATTAATCGTCTGGATCTCATAAATGAACATGGATTGCTAAACTGTTATAAAATGGCGTAAACATGTTTTATTAAAGAAACAACCACTATTTCTAATAGTCACGGCACTCTTGACGGTTACATGCATTAGGTTAACAAGTTAATTTATATATGCTAATAATCTATACTAATATATAAAGCTGAAGAGTTTGTTTGTTTGTTTGAACGCGCTAATCTCGGGAATCGATAGTCCGATTTCAAAAATTCTTTAAGTCCATTATCGAGGAAAGCTAGAGGCTATTATCACGCTAATACTAATAGGAGCGGAGCACCAATGAAGATTGTTTCAGAAACTGGAAAAAATTTCACGCACTGGCAATAGAAGACGCAAACGAGGTTGCGTACGTCAGCTAGTACCTTATATAATTATAGTTTAAATCAGTAATGGTTGACATTTAGCTCAAGTAAAATATGGGTGTTTTCTATTAGATCGAATGCAGAATTTATTCGAATAAAGAAGTGTGAATTTACATAAATTGAATAATACCAATGCCAATGTTATCAAGGTTAAGATTTTTTTTCATTTTCGTAAACATTTAAATTGTGAAAACCATAGACCGGTTTTAGTAATATGTTTAGAAAAAATAAAAAAACCAGTAAAAACTATTCTTGTGTAGGTGTTTTGTGTTAAGTGAACTTTAAAACTTAATGTTTTAAAGACCTCGATACGTTTATTATCGTGATTTGCACGATAAAGAACAAATTTCACGAACAAATTTCATTAATAAATATTGTGAATTGTGTGTGAATCAAATTTCCTTTCAAAAGTGTCAGAACTCCAGTAAGTAGATCAACATCCTTTTGACCATAAAAATGTGGAGTATGAATTATATAATAATACTTTTTCGTAGGTATGTACAGACACAGGTAAAACAGTGCGTACTTGTTATATCGAATCACAATCATGATACGATATGACAAGTTACATAAACATATACAATATAGACGTAATGAGGATAGGGGGTCAGCAAACGTCTTATTGTTATTCGTTCTAAGCCTTATTAATGTATAACCGGCATAAAGTAATCCGCAATTATGAGGTAATTGCAAGCGTGTACAGGCATAGTAAAATTGGTTGAAAATGCGTGAGTCACAGCGCGATAGGTTACCACGTTACGAAGCTTTCACTGACAATCGATTCACTTGTACTTTCCATTGATGTGAACTCGTAATCTGTTTTATTGTGATGATGTAACCTTTAGCTCTGACACCTTACGATGACTTGCATTATTTTAGCCCAATTTATTAAAATTAAGTTTATTCGTACCACCTATTTAAGGGCTTTTCTACATTTTTTTTTCTTTCTTGCCAGTCATAATAACACGGTATTTTTAAACCAACTTCAAAAAGGAGTCTAGTTTCATTGTATATATTTTTTAATGTAAATTAACCAATTACTCCGTCATTCAACGTTGTATATTTTCAAAGTTGGATATTTTTTTAAACATTTTCTGTATGTTAGCCGATTTTAATAAGTATTAGTGTGACCACCACACTAATGCTTAAAAAAATCGGCTAACTAAATACTTTTTGGGTTTAATAAAATTGAACAAATTATTTTCATCTTAACTTCTTGTTTTTTTTTTAAATGCCAAAGTGATTCTACACTGCTTGATGGAAAGCATATTATAAGCAGAATCCAAGAGTAGTGGTCACTATACTCATTGCGAATGCTGTCAATGTAACAATGCAGCGTGGTGAGCCACACCAAGGCGGCCTAGTATACTTCTGTATCATTGGGCCTCCGTTAGGACTAAGTGTTTTTTTTTTTTTTTTTTAAATGACAACTCCCACATTAGGAATAAACATCCTGTGTCGTGGGGGACTTTACAAACATACATGAAACGGACACAAAGAACATCCAGACTCGGGACAACAATTCGTGGATCACACAAAGTGTTGTACCGCGTGGGATTTGAAACCACGACACTTGGCGCAGTAGCAAGCGGCATGGCGACCGCTGAAACCACTCGGCCAACCGTGCAGTCAAGTGTTGAAACCCATTAACAAAAAGCTCTTCTACATCAATAAGTTCCAAAGGTCTCGATTAACCTTAACTTAGTAAATTAATTCAAATTTAAGGTCAAAACAAAATTAACTAATATTGCAACACGCAACACTTTTCATACACGTAACTAACATTTTTTAAATCGTCGAGGCAAACAGCCTGCAACCATTTCAATGCTATGAAGCAATGTTTAATTTGAATTGCCTTCCTACTACCAAAAGAAATGATAGGTTTGTAGGAATGACAAGGTTAAATAGAAATAAGCCATCGCATAGGCAAAGGCTCACCGCAAAGCGTATTGAATCCTTTGAATGAATTAGACTTTTTATATAATGTGAAAAAGTAATTGTTTTTTTTTTTTTTTTTTATTGAATAGTGGGCAAACGAGCAGACGTATCACCTGATGGTAAGCGATTACCACCGCCTATGGACACCCGCAACACCAAAGGCGTCACAAGTGCGTTGCCGACCTTTGGGGGATGGGAAAGAGGATGGGGGGAGGGGTTGGGGTATGGGCCTCCGGTATCCTCACTCACTCGGTGAAACACAGCGCAAACGCTATTTCACACCGGTTTTCTATGAGGCCGTGGTATCACTCCGGTCGAGCCGACCCATTCATGCCGAAGCATAGCTCTCCCACGGTAATTGTATAGTATAGGTATTCATATATTATATATTATACTATATTAGTATTTATATTATACTCGCTATTCAATTCTATACTTGACTGCCTCGGTGAGGCAGTGGTAGCGTATGCGACTGTTATGCTTGCGGTCTCGGGTTCGATTCCCGGGTCAGACCAAATGTTTGTATGATCTGCAAATATTTTTTTCGGAGTTTGGATGTTTTCTATGTATAATATGTATGTTTTTACTTAAAAAAGGGTGTATATATTTATATCAGTTGTTCCAGTACCCATATCAAGCTCTGCTTAGCTTGGGACTAGACGGCGCGGAGTTGTGCGTAAGGTGTGTGAAAGAAAAATATTTAGAAAACAAAAAACATAGTATCATTTAACGAGAAATAATTCATTTCTCGTTTCAATAGTGTTATATTATATTTGTTATATTTCTATTCTGTTTGATATTTTTTTTCTCGTCAAAAACAATCAAACACGTACTCCAATCGATAGGTTTCAAAGAAAAATATTTAGTTAAAGTTAATAAGAATTTTATATACGAAAAACACGAGAAATCAACTGGCCCGACTCGGGAATCGAACCCGAGACTTCTTGACTAACAGCTAAGTTGCATACGCTAGCCACCAGATCAACGAACCCTTCTTCTGGTGCAGTGGGCTCAAAATCCTTATATATATATTATCAAACATAACTCTACACACTAACCTTTCATTTGCAAATACTATTTGAAAACAAAATAATTATTTTTACGAATCATTTGTCGTAATATACAGAATTATTTCGTTGCATTCCAGTCCTTAGTTACTTGTTATTTTAGAACCTAATTATCTTAACAGTAGTAATTACTGTTAGACAATTTTTGTAAACAATAATAGAGGACGGGCATAATTAAGGTACATTGCCTCATTGGTTAGAGTATCCGTCACGGTTAATACGCTTCGGAAATAACCCACCCAATGAGCAAGGGGTAATGTATGCTTATAAACAATGCTACTCGTTACTATAATCTGTTACTCGCATGTTAATTATCCTAATAACTGGCAACTAGGAGTCTATCGACTCACTAATCAGTCCAATTATATGTGTATCGGTTAATCGATCCGTATTCAAAAAGGTGTTATAAAATATTAGTTAATGAGTCTCTCTCTGTTGGCTCAATTCATATAGAGATTCTTTGAAGGAAAAATCTATGTCTGAATACAGTCATAGAGAACTACCAAACTCTCAAAGGATCTTGAAACTAGAGAACAAGAAGAATAAAAATATACATTGCTGTGTCTACAACTTCTATAAACTGCGAAGAGGTAGTGAAATCAAGGATGCTTGCTTATTAATATACCAATTTAAATTAAATAGATTTAATTAATGGGCCTAAAAGAAGGTATTTTAGGCCAATTAAATATTTTTTTTAGTTTATAATCAAGGCCGGGTTTATTACTATGTATGTGAAGTATTGCAATTGTTTTTATAATCAATTTAAATCATAACAAATATCATATTTTTTCTACTATACATATTTTTTAATGGATTTATTTATTAAAAATCATATACACATTTCACATGCTTAAGTATGCCAAACTGCAAGACAGTTTTTCGGAAGAATTTCTCGCTTAAGGATACATAATTTAGTATAATAAAATACTAAATCATTTTGATTTTAAATCACCGTGTCAGATACAACAGTATAAAATGTTTACAAAGATTTTTATGACAAAATGAAAAGGGGATATTACTAATAGCTAGGGCATAACGAAAGGTAATGTTTTTAAGTTGATTTTTAAATTGATGAATGTACTTGTTTCATTAAATCTGGTGGATTGTACTACATATAGTCATACTTATATATATCTTCATGTTCGTTTACCAAATTTCGTGATTTTCGAATGGTATCAAAAATAGCAATTTCAATTTTCGAATCTTAGATGGCTGGCAATCCACAACAGTGCGCTTTTCGCAAAACTTTCTGCCTCGCACAACAAAACTGTGGAATGTACTGTTACCTGCGGTATTCCCGGACAAGTACGACCTTCAAGAAAAGAGCGTACTCCTTCTTAAAAGGTCGGCAACGCACTTGTGACGACTCTGGTGTTGTGTTGGTGGTGTCCATGGGCGGCGCTGATCGCTTACCATGAGTCGATACGTCTGCTCGTTTGCCTTATTCAATAAAAAAAGAAAAAAAATCGTCGTTTCCTTTTGTTTTGACTAGACGGGTTAGGTACACATATACTCGTTGGATTTTGTTAGATTATTAAACTGTATAACAAAAATACTGAATTTAACTTTAAGGTGAACCGAAAGTAACTTACATAATAATATTTTAAATAATCTAACGTGAACATTATTTAAGCCTTGTTTTGTTTTTTTATCAACAAGCAATCTAAACACCTTAACTGCAAAGCGTTAATTAATTAAATGTGTTGGAAATGTAAGTCCATATGTTGGGTGCATATATCGTAATCGTACTCGATATTTGAGTATGCCATACATAATTATACGACTATTATTAAACAAGAGGCACATTTCACTACCATTTTTCTTTGATACTTTGAAGTTCCTTTTAAGATTGATAAAAAATTCTGTTTAACAGACAAAATATACTGTTAACTGATATTATGTCATCATATTTTCTTTGTCAGTTTCTAAATAACTTAGACAACTTTGCCAACATTTAGTTTTCCTTTGTTCTCAAACTAACATTCACTTATTACGTGATTCTTTTGTTCTTGAATGCATAATGTATCAATGGATAAGCAAAATTGTCCAATTTATTGTCACTATGACACAATTTTCTACATTTGCAAGCACATTTTAGAGTTATTATTGTTTTTTGAAACAATGAGAGCGTGAAATGCGCTACGTCTTCGCTTACATACTCGTGCTGTATAACGACCTTTGATGCACTAATAATAATAAGTGAGAGTACAGTTTGGAGTTAACAAGTACAGCAGTAACATTGTTGACTGAACATTAATCTTTATCTACATTAAACGGATCATTTTGAAGTGATAACTTCTTACAGGAGGATAAACCTTTGTTACGTAACGCGTTACGGCGCCAGTCTGTCTTGCTTCCCTTTCTCTCACGCATACGGCAGCGGCAGGCTCCTCCTCTCTCACTCTAACTCACAATGAATAAAGAGAAGATATTTTATAATCAATAAAAGATTTTATTAATAAATAACCTTACCTTACATTATCATATTAATATACCTAATATTTAAGAAATAACCTTAGCTTTTCTCTAGTTCTTTAATAAATAGTTCAACTTAGATTAGTTAAGTTATCACTTCTGTCGGGCGTCTCGGGACGCACACGTTTTTCTACTATTATTGAGTATAGAAGCAATCAATTGAAGTGATGCCAGTAAAAAGTTCAATATTTCTTCAAGTCTGCTTGATTCGAAGTGTAGCCTGTTATATTCCAATGGACATTGTAATAGACCTATATATGTATTAGTAACTAGCACCGACGAGTAACTAGTAATCACACTAATATTATAATGTGAAAGTAAGTTTGTTTGCTACGCTTTTACGCGAAAACTAACTAACTTAACCGATCATCAAAAAACTTTGTACGCATATTCTTGTAGGGATTAGAAGTAACATAGAATACTTTTTATTAAATGCGAGCGAAGCGAAAGTGAAGCATCAATAGCTTTGACCTGATAATGGATAAGATATAATAGGATAAGGTACGAAGGCGAAAGTTAGTATATACTCAATAACACTAATGTTAAACCTAATAAACATTGATACGGTTACTATGTACTGAAGTCTGTTCATGTTCATGTGTCATTGTGTTAAACAGTAGCAAGATATTTATAAAATACTGGATTTAATTTACAAGGATCACACAATTTGCAGTATATAAATACATTAAATTGTTTCAGTGTGCAGAAGTCAAGACGTACCCACAAAAGAGAAGAAATCACAGTCTGTGAAAGATGTTCTCAACGCTACGTCTTGTATACCACCGCCATACAGATGCCCGCATCCAAAAATCCAATATTACTTGTACACTAGGTATGTATACCGTCCTAAGAAATACATTATTGCTTAATCAGTCTGCCAGCCAGACATTTTTCAAGCCCTTAATTTTATTTTCTTTTAAAAATAAATACCACAAGAAAGTAAAAGATGATGTATTCATATCAAAGTATCACTGAAAACGTTGAAGTTGAAAATATGCGAGACTGTCGACAAGAACCACTATTCACAGGCTGTACTTTATTTTGCTGTAGATTATGATGCACATTAAAATAATTTTTCAAAAGAGTAAAAAGTTCTGGATTATTGTGAAGAGAAAATATTATGGTAGTGTACGAACATTCCAAATTTAAAATATGTGTATATACCTAATAATTAACTCGATCGGAGTTAAATTGTATGTTAATCAATTATCATCTATATCACTGAACAAATAACACTTACAAATAAAGGTACTTTATGTACCCCAGATCAATAAAGAAATATGTATATAATTGACAATTTAACACAATGTGCACAGATGATGCTCTGGGCGATTTTTTTATTTATTAAGTTATATTAACAAAACCATATATCAAGCAAATTTTTACTTTATGTAGTAATGTACGGATCTACAATCCAATTAAAATGACTGGGTTCTACAACACATTGCATAAATTATTGAGTTAAGGATGTACCTAAGTTAATAATTTATTTATATACACAATAAAAATGCAAATTGTTTGACCAATTAAATGAACTCAAATGAAATATCCTTGCAATCTGAGATCATTAGCGTTAGCTATTTGTCTAAAAATAAATTACCCTTTTAGATAGGTAATATTTAATTTATTTTTTAGGTCTACGCAAGAAAAAGGGGAATTAATGAATTCTGTAAACGACAATTCCTTGGCTTATTCGAAGTTTAATCCCAAACATCCAACAAAGATTATCGTGCATGGGTTTGCTGGTGGAAGAAACCAGTCGCCAAGCACCGACCTGAGGAAAGCTTATTTTACCAGAGGGAATTATAACATTATTATTGTGGACTATGCCGCCATCGCCAAAGAGCCTTGTCTTAGCCAGGTATGTATTCTTAATAAAATTCATGATTAAACAGTAAGACTAAGTACGTAAGTCAGTAGTGCTATTACAATTAAGCCACTTAACTGCTTTCTTATATATTGAACTAGCTGACACAGGCAACCCCGATTGCGTCTTCTATTGCCCGTAGCGTGTAAATTTTCCCCCGTTTTTGAAACATTCTTCATTGGTGCTCCGCTCCTATTAGTATTAGCGTGATGAAATATAGACTTCCTCGATAAATGGACTATCCAACACCGACATAATTTTTCAAATAGGACCAGCGGTTCCTGAGGTTAGTGCGTTCAAACAAACAAACAAATTTTTCAGCTTTATAAATAAGTATTGAGTATTGATTATATATTAGTATTGATTAGTATAGATTACAAATTTTGATACAAAGACGATAAAAATCAGATCAATAAACCGTGTATTATGGATAAATAAGTAGAATAATAATACTGATGCCCTAAAGAAACCCACTAAATATAAGTTTCCTCCTTTCTGGGTGGCTAGATAATAAATAATTATATTTCATACAAAGGTAGCAAAAAAAAACTGTTCTTTCGCACGCAATTAATTATCTTTAACTTATCTTACGAATACAAAAAAAATTACAGCCAGAGCTAGGCAAGCTGAAAGATTACGCAGTAGTTACGTTTTATAACAGTTGCCTGGTAACTATCGCCTATTTTTAAGCGAATACGGCGAAGCTAAAAAGTAGGGTAGTGTTTTGAAAGTCCATGTATGTTTGTATATTCCATCGTAGCGCCTAATCTGTTGAAGTTATTTTAATGAATGCCTATCAATAGTTTCTAAATAATGGCCCGAGTGACATAGGTTATGTATATCAGAAGTTTTTACGTCGCTAGTCGAGTCACAATGGCTCGCTAGTCGTCCCGATTGGAGAATCCAAGCGCTGGCTTTGCCGCCGATAAGGCTCTCCAGCCAGTCATCTGCGAGTGCGCAGGACGGCAGCACGGGACCCTTTCCTTCCGACTGACACAGGTCCTTTTCGAGTACAATTTCTTCGGGAACTACCTGCACTTGGTCGCTAGGAGGGAACTGAGAGCCTGCCACCACTGTGAATGCGGAGTAGCGGGATCAGGGTGTGTTAATAAGAGCAGTTCCTGGATCCGTCCATATTTAGGCGCAAAGTGGCACACCGAGTGGTTTTAGTCGGTCCCATTCCGAGACACTACCACCACCGAAGCCCCGGTGGGTTGACGGCCCATGGGGATTTCGATACTTTGTGTGAACCACATACTAGTGGTTAAGCGGTCGCCACGCCGTTCCCTACTTTGCCAAGTGTTGTGGGTTCGAATCCCACATGGAATAACACTTTGTGTAATCCACAAATTGTTGTTCTAAGTCAGGGTGTTCTTTGTTTGCATTTCATGTATATTTGTAAAGTCCCCGTGACACAGGAATTATTCCGAGTGCGGGAGTCGTCTTTAAAAACAATAAAAATAAAAGTAAAATAAATTAAAAAAGAAATATTACAAAGAACCTCATTCTAAAACCAATTATTATTTTTAAAAACATTGCAGTAACTTTCCCACAGTAAATGTTCCTAAAATGAAGTCTATTTATCTTTTATAGCATGCATGTGTCATCTGCCCCGACGACGAAGCACATTGTCATTACCGTACTTAATTCTTGCGTAACTTATACTACTTTAAACATAATTTATGCAATACCTACTTTATCTGGCAGCATCTAAACCTACTTTGTTGTAATACATTTCTCATACAATTGCGGTTAGTTTGAGAATATAATAACATTGAGAGTATATATTATATACTAAGTATAACACCGTCTCTATACTAATATTATAAAGCTGAAGAGTTTGTTTGTTTGAAGGCGCTAATCTCAGGAACCGCTGGTCCGATTTGAAAAAATATTTCAGTGTTTGATAGTTAACTTATCGAGGAAGGCTATAGGCTATTTATCATCACGCTAAGACCAATAGGAGCGGAGCACCAATAAAGAATGTTATAAAACGGGGGAAAATTATTACGATACGGGCAATAGTAGACGTAAACGAGGTTGCGAGGGTCAGCTAGTATAGATGTAAAACTGCCTTACGCAGTCGCTTCAAAAATGAACTAATAGCTGTACCTTATTGTATGACAAAGCGATCGATTCCTTCAGTAGTTTCTTCTTGGAATATTAACTATGTTTATTTTTGGAAATTAGGTTCCGACATTTGGGTATTATTGTCAGCGTCATGGTCATGCATGCTCCGTGTACAAGCGAAAATGACAATGGCGAAAAACCCAAAATATTAAAACAAGATTATACAGTAGGTAAATAAATCTAGCCATGAACTTTATTAGCCATTAAATATTATAGGTATAACATTACCACGTTGTATATATTTTCATAAAATTATAAAACCATCTTCTACGCCCAGTATTTTTTGATAATTCTTTGAGGGCAGATTAAATATTTATTGTATACTAGCTGTAGCCCGCGGCTCCACCCGCGTTTAAGTCGGTTTTTTCGTGTTTTTTCGCGGTCGCGTGGCTGATGCAAAAATTAGATAAAAACAATCCTTGATGCGGATTATATATCATTCTAAAATTTCAGCTCGATCGGTGTAGAACTTTTTGAGTTTTTGAAGCGTACACAAACCAACATAACATTTTATATAAATAAATTATAGATGATGCGTTTTTTTTTCAGATAGATTGGGCGCCTCGTTTTGGTGGGCTATGTATAGCACAGTTAATAGAATACATCCAGTACCACCCAACAAAACCAGTGCCGCCAGAGAAAATGCACACCATAGGCTATAGTGTCGGTGCTCACATTCTCGGACTTGCAGCGAACTATATATCTGAAGGCAAAATTGGTAGAATAACAGGTAATAAATACAGATTATATGCGTATACTAGCTGAGCCCCTCAATGTTACCCACGATACAACAACAATCGCGGGTAACGACGGGGCGCGGGACGATACTAGTCTAAAAAAAGTAGCCTAAGTTGCTTCTTTAAATAATAAGCTATCTGCCAGTGAAAGTCCAGTTAAAATCGGTCCAGTAAATCATTATGATTCAGCTGGAATGAAAATGTAAGACCTTGTGTCTTTTGGTAATTTAAAATAAGCTTTAGCTCTTTAAGCTACATGTTTTTGGAACTGGTTTCCAAGACTTCCTGAAATAACAAAACGGTTAAATATTTTTTAATTTGGTTTAATTGAAAGTTAAGTGATTTAATGACATTGAAAGACTCATTTTAAACTGTAACTTTCCCTTGAGGTTTTAATTTTATTTAATATGTTCTTGCTGTTAAATTATTTAAGTTTCGTTAAGTCGTCTTAAAATAAAAATTTTAGAATATATTTTTGAATCGATGCGATGAGCTTTAAATAAGACAGTGCAAGTATTATCAAATTAAACATTAAGGCAGGCTAAAGCTAAGTCTTAAAATACTTGTATTACATGCTTCAATTGTAATGTGAAATTATTTTACAGATTTTTTTTATTTTACTGTCTTCAGGTCTGGATCCAACAATATTTTTCTACATGGGCAATAACCGGTCCCGAGACCTCGATTACACCGACGCCCATTTTGTGGATATTTTGCATACAGGCGCCGGAATATTGGGTCAGTGGGGACCTAACGGCCATGCCGATTTCTACGTCAATGGCGGCTCCAGTCAACCCGGCTGTGCTCATGACACTATATTTCGTAAGGAATCCTACTTATTACATTTCACTATGGAGGGTAGAGATAAGGAGTGTTATCTCATATGGTAGAAAATTGAAAAAAGTGTCCAGCATAAGCTGTAAATAACAGTTCAAAAACCTTCCAGAATGGCGCTGGTGTAGACACAGGGTATGGTATGAATGTAGCAATTGTGAACGAATTGAAGTACGCCGAGTTAAAAAAAATAACATTATTGTCACTACTTGCGTATTACAAAGTAATGTAGTAAATATATTTTATTTTCTGAACTGTGAATAGTACGTTTATTGATTTTTTATCATTCAATTTTATGAAAAAGTGTGTGTATTGGTTTTAAGAAGTTTACTCTGATGCTAATGTGGCGCCACCCTAATTTAATGCATTTCAACGGACACTTTTCATGTACACAGATGATACTCCTTACCTCTACCCTCCATAATTTCACGCATAGCTACATTTTAATACCGCACTCTGTTGGGTACAATTAGAACTATAAAGTCTACAATTACTTTACTTACAAGTTTAGTACTTATATCAGAGAAGAGATGGCGCTGTAGTAAAATTTGGTTGAACGTACGAATTTTATTTTACAATTTCATAATTTTACTTTGTTTTTAAACATTCTATTATTTATTAATATAAGAGAATATGAATGTATTTCCATCGTCATACATGCAGCAGTCAAATATTACCCAACAATTTGGGTTTTATCAATATTAAAAACTTCTCAGAGAGTTTGGTTCGTAATTGACAGATGACTCTGGCATCTTACATTTTATCTGAGTTTGCCACCTGTTAAAACCTTATAAATTTGCATAATATATCCTTAACCTTAGTTGCCTGTACTTATGTTTATTTTGTGTTCTCTCTTTTTAGAAACTTTATCCTGCGACCACACAAAGGTGACGCCATATTTCATCGAGTCGATCAACAGTCGAACAGGCTTTTGGGCGGGCCCCTGCTCTAGTTTACTCTCATACCTAATAGGGTGGTGCGAACCTAAGGACACTGAGTTCGTACTAATGGGCGAACATGTGACACATAAGTAAGTTTATTATTTCGTTAAACACGCAGTTTATAGACTTTACATTACTATAGTAACATTTAACTTTACATTAGATATTTCGATATTTTTTTTACACTTTACATTGTTGATTATTTGCTTTTCTCAAGATATCTCATACACGACTCTTATAATAAATAAAATAAATAAATATTCCGGACATCTAACACACAACGGCATCTAGTCCGAAGCTAAGCATACATATTATACATAGAAAACACCCAAACTCCGAAACAAATATTTGCAGATCATACAAACATTTGGTCCGACCCGGGAATCGAACCCGAGACCTCAAGCTTAGCAGTCGCATACGCTACCACTACGCCACCGAGGCTGTATAAGTAAATAATTAGATACAGCGTGAGGATTAGCTTCTACATTTCCTATTTTATACACGTTATCCTTAAAAGTAGATTTTTTAAAACCATAGGAAAGCCGCCATACAATAATGAGCGGTAACCATGCCATGCTACTGCGCTGAGTGTTGTAGGTTCAAACCTGACAAGAGACAATACTTTGTGTGATCTACAAATTGTCGTTTTGATTCTAAGTGCTCTTTGTGTTCGTTTCGTGTATGTTTATGTGATTTGTGTGTTCATGTATCTCGTGTAAAGATATTCCTAGTGTGGGAGATGTGATTATATAAAAATATTTTTTTTTGAGATATTATTTAGATTTCTTGAAGTCTAATATAAAAATATAACGTGAAATGTTACCATCCAAAAGATTTTCTCTTTTTTGTTGAAGACGGTCAAAATGTCAGATATAGGTTATTTTACTTTTGATAAAACTATTAAATAAATTTAATCAAAATGAAAAAGGAGAAGACATTGATTTATGCCACCGAGGTTATTCTTTACACGGGAGTCGGGCTTCAATTGCAAATAAATCAATAAATAATCCTACTACTATTATAAAGGCGAAAGTTTGTAAGTATGGATGTATGTATGTATGGATGTTTGTTACTCTTTCACGTAAAAACTACTGAATGGATTTGAATGAAATTTTACCACAATATAGCTTATACATCAGAATAACACATAGGCTACTATTTATAAAGATATAGCTTCGCCTCGCGGCGTCGCCCGCAGTTATCATCGTACCGCGGGTAGCACCGCGGGGTTCAGCTAGTAATAAATATTTCGGACATCTAACACACAACGCCATCTAGTCCCATGCTAAGCAGAGCTTGTGTTATGGATACTAGACAGCTGATATAAATACATAAATAGTGTTTTTTTTGTAAATACATGCATATTATACATAGAAAACACCCAAACTCCGAAACAAATATTTGTAGATCACCTAGAATTTGAACCCGCGACCTCAAGCACAGCATTCGCATTAACTATCACTGTGCCACCGAGGCAGTGGCAATGAAACCATGTTATATCTATCAACCATTCTTATTATTATGTTTTCGTTTCAGTGCCAGAGGTGTCTATTACGTCACTACCAACGCCAAACCGCCTTACGCAAGAGGCTTTCCCGGAAAATCAAGACACCTTAGATCTGTTTCACCTCATAGCTGATAGGATGAAAATAAGCTATTTACATAATTAAATAAATGTTACCAAAATAATAATAAGTCAGGACATAGTTAAGTGGTAACTTATGGGGTTTTAGCATAGCATATTTTACTAAATAACATACAAAGACAGCGATACCACGGATTTATAATTTATGTATGAATGTACGAGTATTTATGGCAATGAGTCAATTTGCGCTGATTATACTACAGGTCTAGAGCGTGCACGAAGGTATTGAGCTGTTTACAACCATCCATCGCTAGTTGCCCACACCAACTTTTGAACTTGCTGTCGCCGTAGATTAAATGATCGATGCGATCAAGAAGGGTCACATGGAAACAAAAGACTTTAGCTTAAAGTATAATATTTATGTATATAACATTTTTGTTGTCTGTAATATACTAAATCAGAATTCCTAAACATTTGATCACCGAAGAACTTAGACAGACTTACCTCTTTTATTTGGATGAAATTTTTGATAATTGAATATTGCTAATATATGTAGCTTAAGGCTCAAATCACATCATATTATGTATGACTACACGGTCGGCTTAGTGGTATAAGCGATCGCCACGCCACTTTCTACTGCGTGTCCACCACCAAGTGTCGTGAGTTCAAATCCTACAAGGAATAACACTTTATGTGATCCACAAACTGTTGTCCTGAGTCTGGGCGTTCTTTGTATGTACGTTTGTAAAGTCTCCCGCGACACAGTATGTGAATTATTAACGCGAGGGAGTTGTCTTTAAAAAATGTATAAGAAGACAGCTACAAGGAGGAGAAAACAAGGTTCAATTTCTTGGTCAACGTAACCATTAGAATATTACACGCACTGTCATCTCGGTTCTTGTATCAACTGATATTTATTCAAATTATGATTAATCTATATTCGTTAAGAAAATAATATGAGTATTTTACCTTTCCAATATACAAGTTTTATACCTCACCGTAATCTCGACCGCAGATGTGATATGAAATGAGATGATATACCTAATTATATTTAGAAATAAACGAATTGAGAGTTGTTCAGGTCGATGTTACCGCCGCCATTTTTATATCTATGACGATATGTGTGTATAGTTGCTCAAAATGAGTGTTAATTTATTGTGTAGTTAAAAGATTGTGATAAAACTATATTTTAAGATTGAAAATAAAATAAAAACATCATTGAAATAAGAGTTTTTTTATATTTTAAATCCTTTTAGATATTATTTCCTAACAGAAGCCATTACAAAGTCATCCGAGATTTTGGGTCTTATCTCGACGGATAAATATCGTTGAGAACCGCCAATGATTTTCCCTTCTCTATGACACTATAAGGTAAACTTTGTCCTCTTTAGAATACAGTACATAGACTGCGTCCGTGGCGCAGTGGTAGCGTATGCGACTCCTAATCTTGAGGTCTCGGGTTCGATTCCTGGGTCGGACCAAATGTTTGTATGATCTACAAATATTTTTTTCGGAGTTTGGGTGTTTTCTATGTATAATATGTATGTATTTACAAAAAAATAAAAAAGTAGGTATATAAGTATTTATATCAGTTGTCTAGTACCCATAACACAAGCTCTGCTTAGCTTGCGACTAGATGGCGTTGTGTGTTAGATGTCCGGAATATTTATTTATTTATAATGTCCCACTGCTGGGCTCGGGTCTCCTCTCAGGAGAGGGTTAAGGCCCACCCTGACCGTCTGCGGGTTGGGGACGGACAAGACAACGTTGTGGCTAAGAAATCTTGACGTTAACGTCACGTGTCTCTAAACCGCCCAAAGGCCTCCAACTAAACTTCATGACTGTTATCATAAGATAACAACCGGGACCGACTGCTTCACGTGACCTCCAAATCACGGAGACGCTCATGATAACATGCCACCAGCGGTCACAAAGGACACATGTCCACGTACGATCCTTAATATTGCCTTTTAAGAAAAAAGGAGGCGGGGATGGAAAAATGAAACAAAAAATATTTTTAAACATACATTAGGGAAGATAATGTTACCTTTTAAAAACAACAACTAAATTCAACAACAATACATAGTTTCTAAATAATCACAGGTTCTAATAAGAGATAATAAAATGAGATCATTGTTAAAATTAAACTAAACTTAATTAAAAGTAATTTTAAGTATGCCAAGAGCTTGAGTACATATAACAGAATACACTTTTCAGCATAATTACATAATTTAAAAAAGAGTAAGTAGGTAATTCATAATAAATAAATCCACCGCATAACGATTTAAGACATCTCTAGCTCTACTTAATCTATTCTGAACAATGAATTTTAGATTATATTTAGTGTATTCTGTGCAAAGTTCACTATCTGCACGCTAAATGGTAATTACAAAATACATAACTCAAAAACAATTTATGTCAAAGAACATATAGAAATAAGTGATATTGGGAGATCGTTTTTTGTTTTTTCAAAAGACGGTATCCACATTTCATGTTATCCACATTTCATATATTTTTTATCATTAATTTCATCACGACGACGACTTGAAGACTTGAAGACTTGATAATTGAAGACGATAAATACTTGACATTGGCAGAAATAGCTGATCCGAGTGATCCAACTGGTTGCCATTTCATCAAAAAAGAAAAAGATAAGTGATATAAAAATTAAGTTTGTAAGTAATAAATAAATGTGTTACGAGTAACGCTAATGGTTTCAAAGGATTCAAATATACACATTTTAAGTAGAAGTAGCCTTTTTCTTTGTTTCTATTACATTTCGGTCAATTTATTAATAACGTATTATGTGAATGATAACTACACCACATTACAATCAACAATATTTTTTCCTAGATAGGTATGTTATTCAGTAATTGGAATTTCCTTTAGGTAATTCCCTGTTTCTACAGTTTTGTGTTATTAAGAAAAATAAATAAACAACTGCAAATTACTATACTCAATAGTCGGTACATACAACACATTTCTCTTCTGTTCTCTTATTTCAAATAATTATACAATTAATATAATATTATATTTTATCTTATAATCAACTAATATTAATACCTACTATTTTCAAACTGGGGTGTGATACGGAGCAACTGAATTTTTATACATTCTTTCTTTTTTTTAAATTTTGATAAAAACAAAACTATATGCTTTGATGTATTTTTTATAAATATCATAACCGCGATAACTATATTATTGTGTATTTTAACCTACATTTATATGAAAAACTGAAGTTTTATTTCGTGAAAGCTTTTACAATTCCGAATGCTTTTCCATATAAATGAATTTAGTTCTATGGTTTGGATACTCCTTAAAATCAATTTACACTTGTAACTATAAACAAAGATAAATATTAAAACCAAGTAATTAAGCTACTGCTTAAAATATTATTGTTATTAATCCTAATGCTATTTTACTTAACAATAATTTAACTGATATTTTCTTTATCTGACCTGAAAGTTAAGTTCGGAGCGTTTTGAAGAAGTTTTACTCAGAAGTGTCGACATTATTTGATATAAATTGCTGGTTACGTGTAGAGTTCATTATTGAGTATATACATGATTGAATAGAAACCATCTGTATATTATCCCTTTCCTTTATGTAAACGTAATATTTGTTTCTCACTACTGACACCTAATCACATAGTTATTTTAATGAATAATGATTTTTAATTTAGAATAAATGTATTTAATTTAATTAATAGATTCCAATATATTTACATTCTAAAGAAATTGTAGGCCAGTTTGGAACTGAGTTGCTGGTGTGATGTGAATTATTTTTAAATGTAATTTAATGTAGGTTTATTACTAGCTAAATAAATAAGAACTATTTTAGTTCTACCTAATTAGTATTACGCAACATAACAAAATATTAACTTATTTACAGATCTTGCCAAGAGGGATATACTCGTAATTATTAAGTACTTCTTTTTTAAGTTTTGAATGTTTAAATTAGTCTATTTCTATGTAAATATGTAGATAATTTAGAATTTTATTATATTATTCGGGATCTATTAATGACTTTGGTTATTTAAAAAAGAAAGCTAGATAACATAAAAAGCGACATAAATTATGTACAGCGTCGATAATATTAGGACTTTGAAAGCAAATCCTTACATATGAGTCTAATCAGTAATTGACAAATCAGTGCATCCGTGCAAGTAATACCTTACCTAATTATCACTACCGTACAGTATTTACATTTACAGAGTCTAGTCGAAAAGTAACCTTAATATTCTATTGAAGTAAAACTCAAATTAAATTGAAGACTCTCGCGACGTAAAGAAACCATTACTACATAACAAACGTGAGAAAAAATGAACGACACAGACAAATACTCGGATATGATTTAAAAAAACAAGAGATTTGATTAAAAACTTAGTTTATATTAATCAGATATAAATAATAACTTAGTTATTATTTAATATAAAGATAAAATATATTTCAATGATATTAAATTTCTATTGAATTTTCTAGTTGTTCACTCGTTATAGTTTTACTTATTATTTTTTTAGTTATTTCTAAACGTGTGTCCTCTATTCTGCGGTACATATCATGAACCATTTCATTATTATGTATTTGAATTTGTCGAGAAACCCGTTTATGAGGCCTTTTATTTTAGCCAATAACAGTGACTTATTTTCAATGCCTTTTGTACGAATATTAGACAGTCAAGTTAAATTTAGAACTTTTTTAAAAGTCGATATCGTTTGAGTTTGTATTTTTCTAAACTAACTAACTCATATTTAATAGTAAAACAATAGAAAAATGAAAATTAAAACCACACGAACCACAAGTTTAGAGGTATACGCAATTAATTTTAACTAGTAACATTTTACCGTCACGTGGTCGGCCATCGGTTGATCCATCGTGACGGTAAACGCAGCGTAGGAAGACCTCCCGCGAGGTGGACGGACGACCTGGTTAAGATGGCAGGAACTCGTTAGTTGCAGGCCGCTACCGACCGGTCAATGTGGTAGTCAATAGGGGAGGCCTACGTTCAGCAGTAGACTTCTTGCAGCTGATACGATAACTAAAATTTTAATCCGGACCTATTATACTTGTTTTGAAATAACTTTGTTTAGTTGCTCATTAGTAGCTAAAACAAAATGTTTTGCTATTTGTTAATATTAATTAAATTAAATATTGTATCAATATATATAGGTATACGTTTTATAGTTACACTATCGTTATCGTTTATAGTAATAATTAGTACACTTATATTAATTATAAATATGTATTATCCTATATATTTACAGCTAGCGGTCGCTTTTTCAAGCTTTATTGTCATTTGTCACCACAGCAAACAGAGTGAAATTACCCCTTTTATTGCCCTATCACCTAACTCCGTTATTTTTATAATTTTCCTATTCTTAATGATATAATAATATTTAGCGTAGATAAAAAGGTAAGAAAACAGAACGGAGAATAATCTGCTACATTACGGAAAGTAAATAAACATGATTATTGTCAAATTTATTTACGACTGTTCAACCGACTTCAAAAAAGGAGAAGGTTCTCAATTCGACTGTTTTTTATTATGTTTGTTACCTTAGAACTTTCGACTATATTCAAAAGTTGGTGCTTCCCGTGGTCACATTCAATTTCATTCGGTCCAGTTCTCGAAGTTGGTTTTTATTTGTTTTTTTTTTTAAATATAAATGAGTCAGGGCTTTATTTGGTTCAGAATTGGAGTTAATCTAATATTTATAGTGTTAGAATCGAAGTTATTCACAATTTATAAATTTGATTAAATCGTTCGTCTATCTATACTAAGAAGATACTATTATAAAAGGTGCTCAGCAACAAGTGCGTGTGGGATCTGTTACCCTTTCCGCCATAGCCTTGGACATTGTGAAAATTATCATTACAGCTACAGTATGATTTACATGTATGTTATAATATAATTTATTGGACTTATAGAAAATCCGTCTAACTTATTTTGCACTTTTCCCAGCCAAAAATTTACATGTTCAGGAATGGAATATTTTTTTAAATTAAAATTACCATACAGTTTCATAAAGGAGTGGAACTAGTGGGTACACGATGGTATCCATTTTTGTTAAATTATTCTATACTTAGAATTCTTGTTTTGTATGATTTTTTGGATTTGCACACAAATAATTCACAGTCCACTACATACCGTCAAGAACTTTAAATCTAGCTTCCAAATATTATAACATTCAATTTAATAAATTTAGTCTCTTCAACTGATATATATCACTAACATAACATTAAAAGTATTATCTTTACAAATAGACACAAGTCGCTACACACACAAGTAATTAATATTTTTCAAAGTTAGTAAAATTATTTTTACATCGCAGAATTGACGGCGTAGAGGTCCTTTAAAACAACAACTTTGTTTTACATTATATCATTATTCTATAATTTTAGTGCGTTTCATGGATCATGTCAAATAAAATATTTCTACCATGATTAAAACAATAAAATCTTGAGACTTGAGAAAAGAAAAATCGCAAAATTCCTCATTCTATTGTTCCGTGTGCCTTAACATAATTATATGATTGCCATTAAACTGGAAATGTTCCTGAATAGATACGTTAAGAAGTATGTTTAAACTAAAACTTTGAAGATAAATGTAACGAAAATACCTAAAAAATGCAACAATTAAGATATTAGTTAAGTAGTACCTAAGTGGTCATACTAAGCACCAGTTAAGAATATTGAATTAAATGACATGATAATTCTCACCTATGTCCAACAAACTAACACCTACGCTCACACCATATATTTTAATAATTTAGCGTTAATTATTTATCAAATCACTATTATTTAATGCTTTTAAATTATTTTTTTTTTAGTGTGGGTAAACTAACTTGATGTTAATAATATGTACGTAAATTATTTCACAAACAGGTGTATATATTTATATAGGTAGGTATGAGGTGTGTATAGAAAAGTATCCTATCCTAATGCAGTATCATAGATTCTAAAAGTATCAGAAATATGAAAGGTAGTACATGTAATTTATATTATATGCAGTAAAACCTTCACGCTTCACAATTAAGTAAAATTAAATCGAAGAAATAGACTTTATTTTTTTAATTGCTTTAAGAAATTTAAAAGAGTCTTTCTGCAATTTGTTAAAGGAAAACAATATTTTATTTATATTATACTTCTTTTTTTTAATTTAAAAATATGAAAAATATTGTTATTTTTGTTTCTGAAAACTGATTGACAACCGGTTGGTTGATTAAAGAGAGGTTTTTCATTTGTCTAGTAATATTGAAATAAAATATGTCGCCTAAGAATTTCAGATAGGATAATCTAAAAACACCCGTCCGAACACAACTTTATAATCTTTAATTAAATTAGTGCATAATTTAACAAGTGAGTATTGGTCTCTAAATTCCCCAAATTGTGTTTATTGTCAATCACTAAAATAGATCAAAATCTATAAATAAATACCCTTCTCTCCTCTTCATATTATTGTCAATCACAAATAGATTGAGCAAAATGTGTCAAAGTCAACATGATATATTAAATCAGTTTAGAACCTAATAAAAAATATAAAAGTAATGTGCAGCGTGTGTGAAAGTGTGAAAGTGAATATCTACAACAGTTATAACCTAGCTTAACTATAAGTATTAGAACTGTACAATAATACTTGAAGTTTCTTCACTTAATAATACATATTATCACCCATCCCTAAAACTCTGACTGCCTTATACATCGGTATTACCTAGAAAAAACGCACAGGCTGCCTCATTATGGTTTATATGGTATGACAAAGAGACATAATCTGCCTTTAAAATTATTCAATGAATATAAAAAAATATTAAATAAATGAATATAAAAACAAAAACTAAGAAATATATTATTTACATTTGAAATAATTTTAGCTAGAAAAGAAATTTGCTAGTATTAGATATTTCCACAAGGCAGCCTGTACGGACTTATTTAAATGTATATACAAATTGTAGAATAATAATGTACAAAAGCCGTAACAATATATCTACAAGGTAATAACTATATTGAAGACAAGTGATTAACTATTAATTACTACGATGCACTTACATGTTATGATATCATACACGTACGACTAGCAATAGAACTGTCAGCAATGTCATGCTTTAGAAGAGAAATAATAACATTATAATTGTATGGATGTATGTATTACTAACAATCTGAAACTGATACAAATAGTAGACTACACGTACTAAACATATTTTCCCAATATTACCTGCATAATGCATAATGCATAATGTTATAGTAAATAAATAATAAAAAAAACAAGTTTAAGAGCAGCAATGTCGTTTATGTATGAGCCTACCATAGTGATTCTACTCTGCCTGATGGAAAGCATGTGCAGAATCCAAGAGTGGTGGTCATCATACTTATTGTGAATGTATACAATGCAACATTGCAACATGGTGACCCCACACTATGGCAGATTATGATGATGCTCGTGCATCATCGGGCCTCCGGTCTCGCACTCACCAACGTAATATGACAGCACAAATGCTGTCACTGTTGATCTTCTGTGCGAGGGTAGTACCGCCCCGGTCGAGCCGGCCCATTCGTGTTGAAATCAACGTGGCTCTACTACCTCGTGTACCGATTGTAAAAAGCACAAATTAATTTAGGGTTGTAGTTACTCCAACAAATGATTATTAATATCATAATTTTTTTAGCCAATAACATCTAATATTTTTATATTAACTTTACTAAACTCAAAATATTTAAGCGTATATGCCTTTAGAAGAGAAATGTGTGTTGGTACATACTGCTTACAAATGTTTTTGTTGTAAAGTCAATATTTATTCAGAATAATAATAGCATTGCAGTTATTATTAATATTAGTTCATAACGAAATCAGTTTATACGAACAATGATAATGCTAAACAAAGATGTGCTAAATGATGATATAAGTATAATTTTTCAATTGAAAATAAACTTTAACAAGAATGATAACATTTACTTCCCTTTATAATATTAACATTTTATTTAAACGTCTACACCTATGATACATTTACGCGTTCAATTAAATACAAGTCTAGATTTGAACAATTCAATTATTTGGTAAATATTTATAAACATTTTACAACAATTTTATGAAACTTAGTAACAGATACATGAAATTTTATAATAACCATCCATTTAGTGATATTAAGTAGATATACATACAAGAAAGCTACGCTCATTCAAAGATGAAACTAAGTATTTCTACTGTGATATGCCAATATAAATTTGTTTATTTACACCTGTACAGGTAAAGTAGTAACAAAAACAGAGTGCGGACTCAACAAAACTTAACACGAAATTAAATACAGAATAAAGCTTGCGAAAGCTAACATCAACGCAACGATTTAACCAGTGGGCAGCGCTAATTTATATTATGTTTTAGAACAAAAAAAAATCATACGCTAAACAACTTTACATACGAGCTAACGACGATGAGAACAATGGTAATGTATTATATTATTAATCTGCCTATAAAACATGAGCCACGCGACGTAACGCTCAACACCGCGGTCAACATTTCCTTTGAGTACATTTCCTTAGTACAAGAGTCGACACACATTAACACAATTTAATTTAAGAGCAGCACAGACTGTAAAAGCTGTTTAGGAAGGTGGTAATCGTCTACTGTTGTTGGTAGTAGTCGTTGGTCGCGGGATAGTCATCCGTCACGTCGTTATACTGGTGTGAGGGAGGTTGCACGGGCTCAGCCTGGTACAGCGCACCCGACACGAAAGGGTTGTTAGGTACGTGCGCCGCTGCGGGCGGCGCGGCCGGTCTCGGCGGGGCGATGGCACCGTAGCCCGCCTTCTCCGAACCTCGCAGCGGTGCCGATGGAGCCTCCGTCTTGGTGGCCAAATATTATCAAGTTATAGAATATACTATCGTTCAGTGAATCATCGACTTATTTACTACATTGTTATACTCACAAAGGTGGTTTCGTGATCCAAAGATTTCATTGGCGGTTCCTCCACTGCGGTTTCGGCCCACGGCTGTAGCTCACCCGACGCGAAAATAGCGTATATTGTGATGCCAATGAAATGCACAGTAGCGCCCATCAAAAAGACTGCACGCCACTCAGTTATAGCCTTCTGCATCTCATTCTGTTTTCATGAAAAATAATATTTTGTCATAAAATACTTTTTTGCGAAATTTATAGACATTTGCAGCGTGCAATGTTAAGTTAACTTACATACTTTAATTACTTACTTAAAATGAGTATTATAGCACGCGGATCTTGTACGATATAAATTACATTTGAAAACTGATTCTATATTTCAAACTTTCAGATAACAATATCAATGCGTAGCATTTGAATATTTAGACTTTACACAATAGGAAAGTCATTCGTGCGAGATGTTAAGCGGTGGCGGGCGATAATAAAGTGCTCAGCCAGAGTACGCCCGCTGTAACGCATCGTCGCGCACCCACAATGATGCTCATTCCATATTCTGTGTGCGACTTGCGCCGAGCTCGATTTCCTTTTTTAAATTAGCTATGGCTGAATGTCCTTTTTGTTTCAATAGTTTTCACCGACTTTAATTTAGAAAACGATACACAATACAATAACATCGGAGTAAACGAGGGATACAACCACTTTTGACTCTGACAAAAAGAACTACTCAATCATTAAAAGTGTTGATACACTTCTACATCCAATCATCATCAAGTCAAGTCAAGTTGTATCATAAATCAAAATAAAGTACATTGAAAACAGTATGAATAAATGTATGGGACATTACCTTCCCTTCTGTCATGTTGTCGATTACGATGGGAACGACAAATCCTGCGATAGTACCGATGCCGTTTGACAAACCCATTAGAATGGAAGCGTAGCGCGGTGCAATGTCCAGGTGATTCACATTGTATCCTGATATAGCAAAGCCACTGCACGCTACTCCCAGCGTCAATTCTATTGTTGCTACATACTGAGAAATAACGATTCCATAAATATGATTAAAGATTTGAAAATGAAACCTGAAAAGTTTAGTACAAAAAAAAACAAATAAATACCTTGTTATTCGCATAAGCGACGAGTACAAAAAAGAACGCCTCTAAGCCGAATCCTCCACAATTAAAGAGTTTCCTCACGGTGGTAGTGGTCATGATGTTATTTTTACGTAAGTAGTCTGCCATCATGCCGCCAATAGGCACCAATGACGTCATTATTAAATGTGGAATGGCGCCGACAAACCCAGACTGAAAATACAAATAATGATGAAGAAGGCACTTAAGTGTGTCAACTTTCGGCCTGTATCACTAGTAACATAGTTAGTGAAATTACCTCTGTGATCTGCATATTGAATCTTGTTTTAAAGTAGGAAGACTGAAATATTACTAGGAGACAAAAGTTCCAAGTCCTGCAGAAATTTGCTACAATAATGGCATACACCTAAAACAATCGTTTTAATTTTTTATTAAAAAGCCAATGAATAATATTGTTTGCTTCATAAAATCTAGAATAAACTTACTGGAGGTGAAGTTGCAAAAGCTTTCCAGGGTGTTGCCCAGAAGCCTGGCATTGCGGCTTGTGTAGCTGTGCCAAGCGATTGCTCGATATAAGTTAATTCTTTAGCCGCGATGGTAGGGTGTTTACTGGGTCTTTCAAATACCAACCACAGCCATAACATGTACCTGGAATGGAAAAACTTGATATACATGACAATCTATGATATATTAGCTGTTTAAAAGCATTTAAATAAAAATATTTACCAAATCACCCCAAAAATTCCGTAAAAATAGAATGGGGCTTGCCAGCTAATGAAATCCGTAAGTATACCAGACAATGGCATGCCAATTACAATACCCGCGTATGTGCCACAGAATGCCAGAGTTGCTAAGCGGGATCGCTCCAGTGGTGGGGCCCACATGCGCCAAATGCCGTGACATGATGGGTAAGTGACGCCCTAAGAAATAAACGAGTTCAATATGCAAGTGTTACTGTTTTTATGTTTTATAGCTTTTAAAGAGGATGTTCCTGTTGGTTGTTCAAATTAAAAAATAGAACAAATACTTTCAAATATATACGTATGTTACGTACTAGTCGATGGCAAGTACATAATAATATAAAACATATATAGTTAAAATAAAATATCAAATAATTTTACAAAGAAATGATTTCTATGAATGGTCCCAATCTTAAAGATTTAATAGGATAGCAGAGGCATTGAAGAATCAACTAAGCCGGGATATGCGGAGACGAGCAAATACGTTTCCATGGCGACGAAGGGCCCGGTAATCCTAAAGAGGCTTTGTACTTCGGTAAGCGATGTCGACTACACTCAAGTGAGATTCACGATAGATACCAATCGTTCTCGACGCTATCATTGAAAATGAGTACTTTGAAACCAAATAAATAATGTTTTCATTAATATAATTTAAAAAAAAATAATTATATAACTGGTTTGAGAGAAACGCAATCCACAAATAGTAATGATTTAGATTCAAACATCAAAGTCTAACAAACATGAACATTAACATAAAGGGTAATATCATACTAACATGCATTTAGTTTCATAAGAGTATCAGATAGGGGAGTGTAATCCAAACGTGACGAGACGAAAATTCGACACGGTCTCCGTTTCAAAATTTCAAGTATTGGTAATAAGCTTGATCATGCAAGCTCACGTACTGCCAGTCAAATGTCCTAAATTTTAAACGTGTGACATTTCACTTACTACGAGTTTCCCTTCCGCTTTATAATTTGAGTGTCACACACGATTCTGTCTGTCATTCATCTTCTGTTACATAAGTACAAATTTTATTTTAAAAAGTTTTGTAAATCAAGAAAACATAGATTTATTACACACCTCAACAAAGCCCTGTGCAACTTTTAAGATGACGACAGCAGCGGGACCAACTGTCATAGCACCGGGGATAGCCATGTTGAATATAGCAGATGTTACAATAGCCACACCAAAAATTCTGTTGGCTGGATACATTGATGCAAGATAACCGCCAGGGACTTGAGTGATAAGATATCCGGCAAAGTATGAAGAGTCTATGGACGACTCAACACTCAGTGTCCAGTTAAAAGGTGTGTCTTCGGGTGAATTCTGTACAGAAAATGAAGGTAGTAAACATTGTAGTACTGATTTAAATAAATAAATAACAAAATAAGTATTTACCCCTGAGCTCTCTGTCATCTTCAGCTTAGCCATGCTCATGTTACACCGCATGCCAAACATGATGCTGAAGCCGACACATGCCAACAAGGCTACAGTGTAACGTGCACTCAAGCAGGGACATTCTGCGCGCACGTACTTATCTGTTACAATATAAACCCATTTACACATTTACATTTAGTGTTATATAATTTTTATTTTTACAGATTAACAAAGAGTCCATTCACGATTAACAACCACTTTTTTTCGATTCTAAGTCTAAATTAACAAAGAGGAGAGCACTTTGATCGATCTGGAAAAGTATTTAGGAATTTATTAATAACACAGTACATTCATAAATACACCATAAAAAAGGTGTGCAAATAATTACAGTAGTCAGTTTTAAAGTCCAGTTCATGTAAGAATGCTCTTTAAAAACGCCGTTACTATATTGTTTTAGAGTCATCTGATAATAAAGTACCTAATAATAAATATTATATGTAATGGCATTTTATCAAATAGCTAATGTTTATATAAGGAATACTACCCACACACACAGTTACCCACAGTAACTGTTATTTTTTTTATTATTTTTAATATCCATACCTATCGCTCGTGGTGGAGGCCGGTCAGGCGACGGTGGTGTTTCCAGGTCTTCCCCATCGTACATCTGATCATAACCCTTCTGATCCACGTGGAAGTTCTCATATTGGGTATTTCTGCAACAAATGATAAACTAAGTAATGCATTTGCACAGTAAATGCTGTACACATTTAATAGTGAACACAATTTAATACATACTTATTTATTATTCACTAAATTAATTCAGTTTTGTAAATTAAAAGAAAATTGAGACTTAAATAGATTATTAAGAGTTCCAACACAAGATTTTGCTCATAGTTATGTCGGTTTTTATTTATTTCTCACAATATATTTAATTTATGCAATTGTTAAGGCCTTAAATGTTATTTCAACAAAGTTATTCCGCTGCATTCTAAATCATAACAAGCTCAACAATATTGTAAATCATCCACCTACATGTACGTTTATCGCGAGATATTTTGCTCTATTTTCTCTGTAATTGAAACGGATAGGAAGCGACTCGCTTCGCAAGAGGAAATAAAATTAAAATGCGTCTGGCTCTGGAAACAGGGTTGACGTGTATCACACCTGAGTTTCGAATCGATACTTGGCATAGACTGCTTATAATGAACACACATGCTAAGGAACTTGAATAAATAACATGATTCTATTGACAACTTAAATTCAGTTGAATCTATTCCAGTTCCCAACTACATTACTCCTGCGAAACTTACTTAACTTCCCTTTTTGTCAAAGAATCCTAGGTTACCCATTGTACAATATTATAAGTTCTTTACAGCGCCGAGAGTCGGATGCCCGTTTAACTTTATACCTCTATTGAAATTGTTTCGAAACTTTTTGAATGCATTCAAAGTGTAAAACGAAAGAAAGAATTCCCGGATTTCCAGTGCTAGTATTTTTGGTTAGCAATAATTTAGATATACTACATAGAATAATTATAATATTTTTGAAGATAGCTTTACTAAATATAAGAGTAAAAGTCAAATAAAGTGGTAAAAGAGACAGTCATTAGCATTTTAAATAAAGAGGCATTTTATTAATGTCATTGTGTCTACGAACCATGCCATTTTATTTCAAATCTGTATAGTTACCTAGCTATGATTTGGTACATAGTACAACAAATTTAATAAAATATCTCTTTAAATAAACATGAATGTAATTACTTATAAACGTTACAATCTCGCCTCTCGGTACCACGACCTGACGCGGCACCATTAGACGCAAAATTGAATTAGTTGGTGTTGTCGTCGCACGTCGCGTTTCATTGTTTGCAAAATGACAGGATAAACTCTCGCTGGAGAGGCCAAGCCGGGCAGCTCACACCTACGAGGATTTCATGCGAAGAGCTGTAACTTCGTTAATTGTTGTTGCCTCTTGTTTCATGACGATAAAATCGTTACGGATTCTAATATGCATTTTATTGGTAAAGCTTTCAGTATTTTTTTATACAAAAGGTAGTGAAGTCGGTTCAGAAGTTGTTTATTTGTAGTGATTTAAAAGTAGTAATGAAGTTATCTGGCGAAGTTTGGCGTACTTTAATGAACTTCATTAAATTTTTATGATTCGCCAAACTGTTACTTCAAAGTATGTATTTTTTATTGTTTTATTTTGTATATAATATAAAACAATTCTCGTCGTTACCTACTTCGTATTTTATTGTTATGTCCAAATTACAGTTTTCAATTGCATTTTATGTGTCTAAAATTAAACATGAAATTTCGTAAAACAACAAGTAATTTTAAAGCTATTAAAACTTGTGATGAATATAACGACTTGTGGGTGGGCTTTGCGTAAGTCATCGACGCGTAAATTCATTTTTCCGCTGACAAAAGTAATAAATGTGGCTATCTGTCCCGTCCCCCGTTTAACGTTGTTGGTAATGAATCGTCGCATAAAAGGCATAACCAAGTGGAAACGAGGCGCGATGCGACGGAACACCCTACCGTCGCTCCGTCGCGCGTCGTGTCGCTCCCCGCGCTAATGCATTTAGATGTGACTGGATCACTGGACGAGATACCAACGTCAACAGTTGCGCAGATGGACCCATCTAAAGGGATTTTGTGTTAATTATTCGATTATGCGATTAAACAATGCACGGTGGAGACTTATCATTGTTTACTATGGATTTCATAGAACCTACCCATTAACATAAAGAGTTTAAGGAATTATATTTTTAAACTACAATAAATTAATATATTAGGTCTTTACCTATGAAATTGCCGTTTTGTATGCAATAAGTGAAAGTACTTATTTTTTCAAACTTTTTTATTTCTGTTATTCGAAGTAATCACCCATGCAATCGACGCATCTTTGCCAACGCATTGGCAGTTTATTGATGCCCTTCTTGTAAAAATCAGCTGCACGAGAGGCAACAAACTCTTCAAAGGCATTTTGTACTGCCTTTCGGGAATTGAATTTTTTACCCACTAAAAAGTTGTCTAAATTTTGGAAAAAGTAATAGTCGGTAGGTGCAAGGTCTGGTGAATATGGCGGATGAGGGAGAGCTTCCAACCCCAGCTCTTGCAGCTTGGAGTCTGTCTGTTGCGCAGTATGGGGTCGCGCGTTGTCGTGAAGGAGCAGTGGGGACGACCGATTGACCAAAGCTGGTTGCAGATGTGCAAGCTTCTCCATCATTCTCTCCAGTTCTTCACAGTACACATCTGCATTAATGCTCATGCCGTTTTGTAAAAAGCTGTGGTGAATCACACCCGCACTAGACCACCAAACAGTGACCATCACCTTTTTAGGGGTCATTTTTGGCTTAGGGCATTGCTTTGGTGCTGAACCAGGGTCTAACCAACTTGCTGAGCGCTTTCGATTGTCGAACAGAATCCATTTTTCGTCGCACGTAACTATTCGTTTCAAAATTCCTTCATTTCTTTGCCTGTTGAGCAGCGAAAGGCAGGTCTCGACGCGTACTCTAAATGATGCCAACACCTTAAAAATGGAGGCTCGTAGAAAAATACATTTAACATGTCTGGTCCACAAAATTGCCTTTAAAAAAATACCAAAATATCTGTATGAAAAGCTAGAATGGGTTAAAAATGTGCAAATGAGAAATACTCGCAGAAGAGAAGCAAATAACTTGGTAATACCGGCACACAGAACAGCTCAATACAAGGGAGGCTTTAAGTATTCTGCTACTAAGATATGGAACTACTTACCGCCACCTCTGCGAAAAAGCATGTCCCAAATCACCTTAAAAAATTATTTACGTACAAAATTTGTTGCTCAACAGAAATTACTGTAGCAGAACTGTGTGTCTATCGCACCCGTCTTAATAGTGTAATAGTGAACCTTGTGTATGCTTTGCTGTTACTTTGTTTGTTTCTTTCTTTTTGATTTTTGTTGTTGTCATATTTTATTTTATTTTGAAGTAGGTGCTTTTTTGCTTGTTTTTCTTTTTCTTTTTTTGTAACTGATGCAGTAATGTCTGCAACTGTTGATGGAAATGTCAGGGGCCAGCTGAAAACCAGTGCTGTGCTTCAGTACAGCGTAAACTGAGCTGGTTGCCTTTGCTGCACAGTGCAATTGTTTCCAACATTTTATTTGTAAATTGTATTTTGTAGCATAAATAAATGGTTTAAATGGTTTACGTTGCGCTGGCGATCGTTAAGGTCGTGGGGCACCCATCTATCAAGCTTTTTGCCAATTTGTCGCAAATGGATCAATATTGTTTTGATGCTTACATTAAAAGCTGCTGCTAGCTCAGCTGTAGATTGAGTTTCGTCAGCTTCCACAATCGCCTTTAATTCATTATTGTTAACCAAAGTCTCCGGACGACCACGAGCTTCATTTTTCAAGTCAAAATTTCCAGAACGGAACCGGGAAAACCAATAAAGGGTTGTGCGTTCGTTTGTACAGTTCTCTCCGTAAACGTTTTTGATGTTACGTGCCGTTTGTGTCGCGTTGGTGCCACGACGGGACTCATATTCCATAATTACACGAATTTTTAAAGTATCCATTATGACGAAAAATGTTCAAATGTAATGAAAATACAACGCTAATCAAAAAACAAAAGACTGAGTTTGTAAATAGAATGTCATGGTTTTAAAACAAAATTAATTTGAATTTAGAATACAGAGCCATTACAAACTTTTTTTTATTTGAAATGACCAGTACTGAAGAAACGCAATTTCATAGATAAAGACCTATTATTAATTGTGTCAATAAAAATTCTAGAAATACATTTTTTTGGTTTTATTTCATATTTCTTATCTCTATTCCATTAATAATATATGTTTATTAAAATCTATCTTTTTATTCATTAAATATAAAATGAAACACATCTCTTTAATTGCCATACTCAAGGTTTTTCATCATCTCAATTTTTATTTATTCTCATTACATTTATTATACCGATATTATACTTTGTTAATAAAACCTTCAGAAAAGTAGGTGTTCATTTTTTTCCATATGAAATGTCCGAATATATTTATTTAAAATATTCATGTTACCTGTATTACATTAAGTGTATGAACTGCGCAAACTCAACAAAAATCTCAGGTGTAAAAATTATTCAGGTGTTCACATTCCTCACTTCGCTAAAATCCAAATTCAGAGGATATACGAGTATCTTCCAGCTGATCTACATATAAGTGTATTGCTTTAAAAACATGTGATTATCAGTTTTATTAAGGTGTCCCCTTCCAGACACCCCTTGTTCGCGTTACGCGTTCGCGGCGCTTCATTGTCCCACTAATGCACCCCATACTTTGTGACTATAATTTTGTGACGTAACTCTAAATGGTATAATTACAGTTTTGTCCCCGTTTGTATACGCACTGTTAATGGATACAGTCATTTGGATTTTAAAATGTACATGAATTGTATGCTTAAAATGTTTTAAACATATAAAATCTTTAACACATAACATTACAACGTGAAGACAAGATGTTTTAAAACTAGAAAAGATGGTATATTCATTTACTATATCTATCCTTCTTAAGCGATCATTTAATTGTAAAGTTACAATAGTTCTAAAGCTTAACGACAACGAACACTCACTTATAGAAAATAAAAGTTCACTACACAAAATCAGAGATGTACACGAGTATTAGCTAATAATATAATATGTCAATCAGCAGAGACATGTGCGTAGGCTGTTTCAAAGTTAGTTAGTGAAATGAAAAAAAAAAGTTGCGTGTACTAGCGTACACTCGTAAGAAGTGAAACTTCTTTATGACGTTATTTTTCAAAAAATAAATATCATGTGTCGACGTAAGGTATAACGACAAAAGACTTATAAACCAGCAATATTCGTGACAATTCTTATTTCAAGTGCAATAAAATTTAAGGAGCGAGACCTGAGTAAATATTTCGCGATCTGTGGTGTGAATGAAGTAAGTTTGTGGAATGTGATGTGTGTAGTTATTTACATTGTGGACTAAATAATAATAATAATAATAATAAAAAAAAAAAGAAAGAAAGTCAGAAAGTTTGTGCATGGGCAAATAGGATAAGACGGTGCAAAAAACGAGGAGACCGGTTCAATCAGAATCGTATGTTCCAAACAAATGAGAAGTGGGTGTACCGAAAATGGGAGGCACCGAATCCATGTGATCGTGATGGGCACTTACCAGATGAAAATGCCACAAATACATTTTGGCGTAACATTTGGTCAGTGCCTGTCACTCATACAGATGGTGATTGGATGCGGGATGTCAAGCGCTCATGTGAGTCTATAACAAATATGAAACCAGTTAGTATAGATAGAGAGGATGTAAGTTGTGCAGTCCGTTCATTACCGAATTGGAAAGCACCTGGTCCTGACGGACTGCACAACTTTTGGCTTAAATGGTTCCGAAGCTCACATGCGTGTTTGGCATCTCAATTCCAAGCAGCATTGGATTCGGGTTCATTACCACAATTTTTAACAACTGGCATTACCCACTTACTCTACAAATCTGGTAGTACCATGGATCCCAAAAATTTTAGGCCTATAACTTGTTTACCAACTTTATATAAACTTCTGACATCCATTCTGAGACTCAAAATTAACAAACATATTAATCACAATTCGATATTTTCTATTTCTCAGAATGGATGTAGAAGTGGGACCCGTGGTACTAAAGAGCTCCTTATCATAGACATGACCATTAGCCAGCAGGTACGTCGTAATCGTAAGAGCCTGGCGACATGCTGGATAGATTACAAGAAGGCTTATGACTCCGTTCCACATACATGGCTTTTGAAGGTGCTTGAGTTGTATAAAATTGATACAACTCTGTGCACTTTCTTGAAGTCATGTATGGGGCAATGGAGAACAGTACTTCGCTATCCTGGATGTCGGCAGTCTGCGATGAACGATGTATTTATAAAGATCGAGCGGGGCATCTTTCAAGGTGACAGTCTGAGTCCCTTGTGGTTTTGTCTAGCTTTGAACCCTCTAAGCACTTTGTTGGAGGGTTCAGAGTTAGGCTATGGGTTGCGGAAAGATGATCCAGTTATATCTCACCTTCTTTATATGGATGATTTGAAACTACTTGCCCCCACTAAATTACAATTGACAGCGTTACTAAAGATTACGGAAAACTTTAGTAATTCTATCAAAATGGAATTTGGTGTAGACAAGTGTGCAGTCATGTATGTAAACAAGGGTTTGATTGTGGAATCTGAAGGAGTAGAACTTTCAGATTCTACAAAACTTCGGTCTCTATCTGCCACCGAAAGCTACAAGTATCTAGGTTTTTCACAGTCCTTGGGAATACCAGAATCTGACATGAAACAGGCGTTGCGGGAACGCTTCTTTGGCCGCCTGAAAAAAGTACTTAAAAGTCTTTTATCAGGCGGTAACAAGGTGCGAGCCTACAACGGTTGGGTCATGCCGGTTCTGATGTATTCCTTTGGTATACTTAGATGGACTCAGACCGAATTAGATGCTCTAGATAGGAGAGTCCGTACATTGCTGACTGCATTTCGAATGCATCACCCACGTTCATCGGTTATGAGGTTGTATATCCCGCGAAAATTGGGGGGTCGTGGACTTTTAAATATCAAGACCCTACACAATCGCGAGATATACAATCTCAGAGAATATTTTCTTCATACTGATGTGGGAATGCATCGCAGTGTAGTTGCAGTGGACACCGGACTCACTCCGCTTGCTCTGGCTAAAGAGAATTGGCGCAAACCTGTGGTACTTGGTACTGATGATCGCAGGGAGGTATGGAAGGGCAAGGAACTCCATGGTCGGTTTTATCGGGCCCTTCATGGACCCGATATAGATTTTAAAACATCTACGTCCTGGCTACGGTATGGTGATCTCTTCGGAGAAACCGAAGGTTTTGTTTGTGCGATTATGGACGAAGTTATCATGACGAATAACTATCGGAAGTATATCCTGAGAGATGGTACGGTCGACATCTGTCGGGCATGTCACCGTCCTGGAGAATCTATCAGGCATATTATTTCTGGTTGTTCTCGTCTTGCTAACGGCGAGTATTTGCACAGGCACATCCAAGTAGCTAGGATCGTACATCAGCAACTTGCCCTTAAATACCATCTTGTGAACTCAGAGGTGCCATACTACAGGTATGTGCCCGACCCAGTTCTCGAGAATGGTCGTGCTACATTATATTGGGATCGATCTATTATTACAGACAGGACTATTGTTGCCAATAAGCCTGATATTGTGGTGATAGATCGATTAGAGCGCCGCGCAATTATTATCGATATCGCCGTTCCTCATGACGAGAATCTCGTGAAAGTCGAAAAAGAAAAACAAATAAAATATTTGGATCTATCTCACGAGATTGTCGATATGTGGAATGTGGATTCGGTAATAATTGTTCCGATAGTCGTATCTGCTCACGGATTGATAGCCAAGAGCCTCGACCAACACCTTAAGAGGCTCACGTTAGAAGGCTGGATCAAGGGTCTGATACAGAAGGCAGTCCTTCTTGACACGGCACGCATAGTGAGGAGGTTCCTGTCTTTGGAGCCCTAACCACCGGTTTCTTGGTCCCTGTACCCGAAGTCGGTGGTCTACTATTTTTTATATTTTTAAATATATATTATGTTATTGTTTATCTTTTTTATGTATTTAAAAATGTAATTAATATGTATATATAATTAAATAAAGAGAATAATAATAAATATTTTGGACAATTTAACACACAACGCCATCTAGTCCCAAGCTAAGCAGAGCTTGTGTTATGGGTACTAGACAACTGATATAAATACATATATACTTTTTTTTTGTAAATACATACATATTATACATAGAAAACACCCAAACTTCGAAACAAATATTTGCAGATCATACAAACATTTGGACCGACCCGGGAATCGAACCCGAGACCTCAAGCACAGCAGTCGCTTACGCTACCACTCGCGCCACCGAGGCAGTCAGAAAAAATAAAATAATATTGTTTGTAATGTGATATTTCATTGTAGTATTAATTTGGTCCTGTTTGTGTTTGAAAATGTTTTTTGTTTTATTTTATAAATTTTTTTTGAAGCCATAACTACTCTCAATAATGATAAAACATTTTATCATTGCCGAAAAACGTCAACGTCCACCATCGATTTACAAGCAGAATTTAAACGATTGTCTCTGAATAAAGTAGAGACTATAAATGAACAATTGTTTCAGTTTATAAATAACAGGAAAAAAACTCAAACGTAACTACCCAAAACGTAACTACTAAATGTGACGCGTAACGAAAAAATGTGACGCGTAACGGATAAATGTGACGCGTAACGAAAAAATGTGACGCGTAACGGATAAATGTGACGCGAAATTTTTTGACAACCCCGATAAAGAAGTTTCACTTCAAAAATAGTTAGAATATAAGAAAAGTTCATTCACAGCTTTTCAAAATATTCCCCACCAATCCCAATGCACTTATGCCTTCGAGTGAACCAGCTTTCAAAACATTTAAGAAACATATCTTGTGGGAAGTCGAATTATACCTAACCGCCGAAATTCTTCAACGGCCTCGTCTACTAGTAATAAATTTTAGCCCACGAAGCATTTTTTTACTGTGGGAAATAAAAAATCACATGGAGCTAAATCTGGGCTGTACGGAGGATGGGGTGACATTTGTACCCCCAAAGTCGTCAAATAGTCCATACTTCTAGCAGTTGTGTAAGCGGGCGTGTTATCTTGGTGAAAAATAATGCCACGGACGCCGATCTTTGGGAGCTCGCTATCCAACTCCCCGAAAGCTTGAGGCAGAGAAACTTCATTATACGTTACGTACGTTATACTTGAGGCAGACAAACATTCACTAGTAACTGTTCAACGGTCTTTTAGCCAAATTTTTGTAGGCAAATCGTCCTCTTCAAACACCCATTGTGTGGATTGCTGCTTCGTGGGAGGATCGTAGCTATATATCCATGATTCGTCAGTTGTAAGAATGTAGGAAACGTTTTGCGAAGTTCTTCCTTTGAACTTTTCTAACATAAATTTGCTCCAATCAACACGACGGCAATTTTGCTCATCGGTGGGAGAATGAGGTATCTCTTGATGTGAGTTCTCGCAATAGCCACACGTGTTGACGTTTCCATGAGTACTGGTACAGTTGGTGGTCGGCCGGGTCTGGGGTCATCGTTTAAGGTCTCTCGACCACGTTTAAATTCACGAAACCAAAAACACACTCCCAGCTTGTAAATTTTTTTGAGATTCCTTAAATAAACTTTAAGCTATGATTTTCCATGATTACCCTCGTTTGTAATCATAGAAAATCATAGCACGAAAAGCTGCCCGCGAGACGTCTAGTGTTGCAAACAAAAGAAGAGTGTCAGATAATCTTTACCTACACATAGGTGGCCAGTGATTTTCACAAAAGAGGTTTGTGTTGAAATTAGCCGTCAATCCAAAATAGTTTCATGATGTAAGAGATTGTATTTTTACTGTGGCTATCAATTTTTGAAACAACCTAGGTACTAGTATTGTGAAATTATACTATTAGGCATTAACTTGCGAGAGTGTAAACAAAAGTCAAAGTTGATCGAACTTTGCGGTTATAATAATCTTTTCTTACTAAACATGTCTTATGCATGTTAGACAAATTTAGTTTTGTAATAAAATAGACAAATTTTGTGAATAATAAACAAAAACCTTCAAAAGCATGCTTTAAGAAACCTGTACTCTGGTATAGGTTTGATATGATATTGTGTGTTTTTGATAAACGGATTTTGTGAAGGTTTTCATTCTTAGTGGTATTTAAACTTTCTTTTTTCTAGGTTATTGGCTTACTGTCCATGACAACGAAGTGTTTCACTGTTCAAAAGTAGACTCTTTCACTTACTAGTAACTTGAATATCGCAACTAGCTATAACTATGATGTTTCAGATTCTAGGGACCACTGCAACTTACATTGCAATTACTTTGAAGTGCAAATTGAATCTGACTGAGTTCCGCTACACAGTTAAACTTTCAAGAGAACTTTTGACAACGAGCACTTTGCAATATATTCTTGTCGCACGAAATCCTTCCTCTACTATTAGAATTATAAATTCTCTCATAAAACTTTTCAAAGGAACACTTAAAATATTAAAGAATTTTTGTATGACAAATCTTGTCATTTGACACCCAGTATTAAAAGTATTACATTAGTTGGCGTGAAATAAACAAACGTATAACTACATACAGGTTTTCTCGATTGCTCGAAGACAAAACTCCTGGATCAGACGTGAAGAGCAGGGGTGCGCGCAAGGCTGGGTGGCAACGGGGGCTATTGCGTAGATCACAATATGCACTTCAACATTCCCCACTATGAATACCTCTAGATGTCAGGGTAGGAGCCAGTTCTTAATTAATTAATTAATGAAGACTGAGACATGAGAAGCTGCATGATTAACTTAAGATACTTTATATGATAGATGATAGTTAAACCTTGTACAATCTAATTGAAAACGCATGTAGAGTAATTTAATTTATATAATATTACTAGGTTAAGCCACAATACTTACCTGCTATTTTTTATACAAGATGATATATTTATTTTTTCATTGATTGGATTTCTTGCATTTGTTTAAAAATTACAGTATAGTCCTTAGATAAATTTGTATTCACGCAGTTCGTATGACAACTATTTTGTATTAAAGATATCAATAAGATATAAAAATTGTGTTTGATTCCGGCCCTGTCAGCACGCGCGGGAGGGAGTAGCTATTACACCCCGTAAAGCCACCCTCTCTAATTGATTTACAATTGTCGGTTAAATTTGTTTCCCGACCACCCCCTGTGATCACCGATCGCGAATGCATAAATTTACGATAGCATCGATACATGGTAGAAAACTATTAGTGCTATAGAATAACAATTGCTGGAATAAATCTACGAAGTTACCTATTTCGTTATATAAAACAGTACAAACCGTATTATAAGGATCAAAAGTCATATAACATTTACGATGCTACAGTAAAACAAAATTTAATCTCGTATTAAATTCTGAAAAATACACTTTAGGTAATTTGAAATAGTGTGTGAATAGTTGATAGAATGGATGTGACTCACGAGAGACACGAAGATAGTGAATAAAACATGTAATAAATAAATGTAAGCAGTGTGACGTAACGACCTATTACAGCTACGCACACTTGGACCATTGAGTAACATAATGTATAGAAACTACAACACGGTGATAATAAACAAGATTTTCATCTTTTTTTTTACTTTAAAAATAAATGTACCTTTTTAGTCACTTACACATTTCAATTGAGATAACGCATCCACAGGGAAGTGTTAAATTTATATCGTTGTAAAGATTCTATAAATAAATCTAGTGAATGATCTCGCATTTCGACACTCACGAACATAATAGAGTTATGACAAAAATGGCGACGAGTGCTAAGAAATATCACTTGGTGAACCCGAGACGCTTGTTAGCGTCTCCTTGCTTTTATTTATGGCCAGATTTATTTTATGGTCGTCCATAATGGGGAAATCAAATGAAAAGGGAAAGATACAAATAAAATAACTGAATCGGTTTCCAATGATAGTTACAATGTAAACGATGTGATTAGTTTTTTTATTTTTTGTTACGATAGATATACAAATGTTATGTTAGACTATTGATATAAGGATCTTTGTCAACACTATGATGATACAGTGTTAGATATGGAGACATCCTTTGTATGACACTCAACAAATAAAAAATGCAGCCTTATATACAGTACAAATAAGATCGTGGTCCACAATACCAGTGAGCTTACCGCTCTACCAACTGCTATACGTAGCAGTAGTACGTAGCGATTCACAAAATTCGTAAAAGTTTTTTGACTTTTTAAATTGTAATACTGTAGTTTATATTACTTTTTGGAATGGAATTCTCATACGTGGCTTTTAACTACTAGTATCACGTCGTTATGGCTAAATTTAGAGTAATTATAGGGTTGTATGACAATGTCACTTTTAAGTCAGTTTAATACGTATTCACAATTATATAACTTACTGTAATAAAACTAGAAGCTAAAATAACCTAGTAAATATTCATGAAATAAAATCACTACATATACTAGTCAGTCTGATGAACGCGCTTCCATTTGCGCTATTTCAAACATTAATTCTATTTTGTCGCATCGTGCAGCGTATACAACAAATATAATAAAAATGGAAAGCTAACAAGACATCGTATTGCTATGATATTCGTATTTGGTTGGTAGATTCTTACTCTCTTTGCTGGAGCCTAATCTGTCGGGCGACCCGTACCTCACGTCCGGGGATACGCCTCTGTTGTTTCTTGATTTTACCGTCCATTTACAGATTTTTATTTTTCGAGTGTAAATGGACTGTTTATTAACATTCATCTTTCGGTTAGGAATGCGCAATTTGTTTTGTTTTTAAATAAAAGCAGGTTTGAATAATAATAAGTATAAAATAATTAACTTATTATTTTTCAAACGTTTCGATAGACTTTAGACTTAAATCGACATTAAAGATACTACTCTAAAAAAAATTACTACAATTATTTGATAAAATATTTTTCAATATTAGACTTCTATATAAAAAAAAATCATCAATTAAAGTTCATAATAAGTGGTTTAAATAAATATTGATCCTTTACATTAAGTGAATTTTAAGCAAGGCTCTCCTTACTGGAGATTTCATCTGTACTAATTATGATATCATTTATTCATTTTTCAGTTTTCACGATATCAGTTAACGTGACGAGGAAACATATTGGTGATGAAAATGGAATTGTGTATAGATCATAACAACACCAGGTTGCAAACGTGATAAAACTTATAATCTCTCCATGTGAGTAGTGAGTCTTAAAATTTTAAGAGCAAAAGATTTTTCTGATTCTCAACTGCTTTAATATATAGTTTCAAAATATACGAGTTTAGAAAATTTCAACGATAATGTTTACATTTGTAATAGCAGTAAATGTAATCCATGTTCTCACAACCCTAAGAAACTGTAAACAAATTGAAGTGAATTCGTAAAGGAGGAAAATCCAAACAAATCCCTGTTTAATGCTGGGCAAAGCGTTTCCAAATCCACGTTAGTTGTAAATATCAATTACGAAAATACCCCGGATTAGGAAGTAAATCGTTTCAAGTCTGCGCTCGCAAGAGATAGATTTGCACATCACATTTCCACAAAGTTTTTAATTTTCACAACAAAAGCTCATTTTTTACAATAAATATTTATCATTGTGTTTTTTATTTATCAGAAACGATTAAGTTTTTAAATCCTGTTTATTAAAGACTAGCAACTCTTCGCAGTTTCACCTGCGTAGTATTCGTTCCCGTGAGAATACGGGAATAAAATATAGTCTACTTCATTCAGGGATAATGTAAGATTCCAATGGTAAAAAAAAATTAAAATAGGTCCAGTTTTTTTTTTTTTTTGATGACTCCCATATTAGGAATAAATATCCTGTGTCGTGGGGGACTTTACAAACATACATGAAACGGACACAAAGAACATCCAGACTCGGGACAACAATTCGTGGATCACACAAAGTGTTGTACCGCGTGGGATTTGAACCTAAGACACTTGGCGCAGTAGCAAGCGGCATGGCGACCGCTGAAACCACTCGGCCAACCGTTGCAGTTGTTTTTGAATTTATTCGTAACATACAAAATTACAAATCTTTCCTCTTTATAATATTAGTGTAGATTGTTTTCAACCTAAGTTTTAAAATAAACTCTATATTGTACTCAAGTAACAATTACAAGGTAGCAGTATACCTGAAAATTATAAAAATAAGAACTTAACAAACTAATAAAATTGTTCAGCAACAGGCAATTGAATAAAATTCCCTGGGGCGATTTTTTCCCTCAAATCTAATAGAAGCGAGGCCGGGGACAGTCGTTGAAGACTTGAAGATAATTTTAATATTCGTGTCGCAAGCCCCCGGAGTCTTGTATCGATCTTATGCCAATCTAATATACGTGTTATTAGGTCACATAACATCTTTTATTGCGGACTGCCTGCGGAACTACTTAAATTTCAACGTAAAATTTAATTTAAGAATGTCTTTAACCCTAAAGAGGTTAAAGACATTCTTAAATTAATATTATATATATAAAGTATTAATATTATATTTAATGTTAAATACGTGTTTTACTAATAGCATTTACATTTATTCCTATACATACTTTTAATGAAAAGTTCAATGTCAAAAAAATTATATAACAAATGAATCAGAATATTTCTATTATATAAGTAGCTAAATCGTAAAAATAAATTGCTCTACCTGTGACATCATAATTCTGTCTCTTGAGACCGTTGTCGAGGGGCACACTGACATATGGAGACATAAATATAACAGTGGCTTATTGTACTGTGACGAGGGACACCGATCATATGAAAATGCTTTACTGAGGTTAATTTGCTGCTAATAATGTGCTAATATTGTGAACATTGTATTTTAATGTACATAAATAAACTCACGCAACTTTCATTATCAGTCAACACAGAGAAAGGTTATATTCATACTATTGCAGAGACAAGTAATTTTTCATTTAAATTTTTTATTATTATTTTACGCTTATAAAAGTTCTCACAACTTACTTTCGGAATAGGTATATTCTGACTATACCCGTAGCAGAAGGTTAAGATGTGCTTTTAAATTATTACTCATAGTAACTTATCAATACGAACGAAGTCAGGCCACTCAGAATCATAGCGAGTAGCTACCGCGCTGTTAAACACCCCGTGTGCATTTAAAACAATATAATTATAAAGCAAATGGACTGTTACTATTAAAATATGATATATGTTACTGTTAAAGCCCGTATCAATATACGGGCTTTTAATCCTAAGATTCTATTTACTGGTAAAACCTAAGATTAACGCTTGTTAATCTTAAGTTTTACCATTAAAACCGACATTAGTTAGTAAATGTAAGGATTTTTAAGAAAGGAACGATTTTTTTATTGTTTTTACCATTAGAATTTAGTACATGCTAGGTTTTATCAGTGACGGCTGAAAAATGTTAGTTTTGGGAATAAAAAGAGAAACTAGAATAAAAACGAAAAAAAACACTTTAACCTAAACTTACAATGTCACTAAAACAAGGCCGGTAAATTGCAAGAAATAAAGTCGACTGACAGTCTACCGTTTTATTATAATATCATGCCTTTAAGGTAAATCCTAAGATTTACCAAGTGAAAGGTAGTAAAAGTTCGAAATGAACGATGATCACAGAATTGTTCGGACTTTTACCATTAAAAGTTGGTAAATCTTAGGTTCTACTGGAAAATCAACAGCCTTTAATGGTCCATTGAATGACATAGGCCTCACCTTAGATAAGAGATTAGCCTACTATAGTAATCATGAATTAAAATATTCCAGTAGTCTTCTTAGAAAATATTTTAAATCTCTTGGTAACAAAAAAAAGTCACATAAAGTATGTAAAATAGGAATAAATTTAATATTAGATAATGAATAAAATAAAAAATTGGTTAGTAGTAAATACGTAATCAATCTACATTTTATTTGATGCTTTGGAATTTAAACAAATTTGCATAGACAACATACATATTTTTATTAACTTAATGGTTCTGTCTTACTTTAAACTTTAAACCTACAGTTGTAAAGTAAAAAAAAACACAAAACTGCTGAAAATAGTTAAATAACGTGTATAAATAGGACCCTTTATTTAATATGACAAAATTAAATGTTATAATTAATTCATACACCCACAATCGCACTTAATTATATAATAATACTTACATTAACGACCTCCAAAACATATTTTGCGAATTTTCTCGGTGAAATCAACAGGTGATATCGAAAATCTTACTCTGGTCTTTCAAACAACTTACTGCCTTACTTCCAAGTTATAGAGCCCGAATTTCAGCTACTGTTATTTAGAGAATGTTAAAGACGATAAAACAACCTGTGGATTTCTTGAAACACATTGATAATAATGAAGTACATGAACTACTTTTGCACTGTTTCAGAGAAACTGAATAATGTCTATCTTAATCAGTCTTTTATAAATGAGCTAGTCAATTACACTGTTTTAGACGTACAAAACTGTCAAGTTCATCTTGGAAAGAATTCAATTATTAAGTAGAAAGAGATCTGTAATTAAAATGTAATTTATCGTACGTTAAACCACCGACGAAGGAACGGTAGCGTTGTGACGGGCGCTGATATCAAACTAGCCAGAAATGCGTGCCACGCTCCCTCTGTCCTCACTGACAGTCCTATTCTGCAATAATATTTGACCTGTTGCTCATTTATCTCTTAAACAAATAGCTCACATTTTCTTCATTTAAACACCTTTAATTAAGACACCTAAAGTGGTTTTAAGATATAACAAACATGTGTAACTATGTCCGAGTAGGCCACACTTCATGTAACGTTGATTTTAATAGTATTTTTGAGTTTTAAAAAGTAACTCGTACTATCTATACTAATATTATAAAGCTAAAGAGTTTGTTTGTTTGAACGCTCTAATCTCAGGCACTGCTGGTCCGATTTGAAAAATTATTTTAGTGTTGGATATTCCATTTATCGAGCAAGGCTATAGGCTATATATCATCACGCTAAGACCAATAGGAGCGGAGCACTAATGTAGAATGTTACAAAAATAGGGGAAAAAATTTACACTACAGGCAACAGATGACGTAAACGAGATTACGTGGGGCAGCTAGTATTTAATAGGCTTTAAGTTTCTGGTAGTTTAGATGATTGTTGCACGGTAAATAATAATTCTCAATCAAGCCTTATTAAAAACTACAAACTTTTAAAACTTGCCATCCCACTGTTTTAAACGCATGAAATCAACTGTATTACATAAACACTCTTACAAACAGTTCGAAAATGTAAACGAAAATATAAATTAACTATTTCAAATGTAAAGTGTATATTTCGACGTTTACGATAAATATAAAGTACCGTTATAGTTTCCTTGATTATTGGTTTATGTTTTTAGAACACAACACTTTCATTCCTTCATTAGATATTTATATTTAAAAAGTATATGTATTGCGTATTTTTTAAAAAATAAAGGAATCACACTGCGGATTGATCCTGTATTCTGGTGACAGAAGTATAGAGTGCTAAGTCCTGTGCGATAGAGCGAAACAAAACATGACCAGAGCGAGAAAACAAAGAGAATTCATTCAAGATCAGCTATCTTATTCTGCAAAAAATCCACACCAATATTAATAATCAATCCTCATCTCTCTCTGTCTAACCTTAGAGAAATTCTATAAACGTGACAGAGAAATGTGCCCCATCGTAGTCAAACGTTTTTCTTTTTATTGCAGAATTGCTCTAAAAGTCTTGCGAATGCTCCAGATTCACAGACAATGCCCCAATTTATATCCAACTCACTTACTGAAAGTCAGAGAAGACGGGGTGGTTAAAACAGGAAGGATGTTGTAACATAGCCCACATATTATAATTTTCAAAGCGAAACTAGATAAGTAACCATTAATTACGTTGTAATTTTTTTGAATGACATGATAAAATTTTCAGTACTTCACTAACTTTGAGATATTAATAAAGCAATAAGAACTTTTATGGTTAGTGTAAAAATATAGTACTAACAAAGTTTTCAGAATCTATACCGAAAATTAGTTTATTGTTGCTCAAAGAAGCTATCACTAATTATTTATTACACAAGTTCCAATAAGTCCAGTGGACTGAATATAGACGAAACTTTTCGTGTGTTACGACACAAGGGGAAAGTAGGGTAAAAAAACCTTCTCACAAAGCCAATTACATTAAAACATTCGGCGCGGGACAAAGGGCGAGAGAACAATGGAGCCTGGAAGGAACCCGCGATATGTCTTTCAATGCTTTTAACTTTCCACTGATGGCGGCGGAGTGAAGGAAAAATGGTGACGTCCCGCGACAAATGCCCGTGAAATAGTGATGTACATCTACTATGATAAACGTTTTATTCTACTATTATTTTTAATTTTATAATGTCTTTAAAAATACTTGAATTGTCTTGCGAGTTTGATTACCTTTATAAGTTTTATTATTAAACAGACATTATTAGGTGATTTACATGAACAGAAAATAACATAAAACTGTGATCGAGCGATCAATCCCTCGATTGTCACCGATGGATTGGTGATTAAATTGTGAACTAAAGCTTTCTTTTTTACTTCAGACTCGATATTTTCTATGCTATTTTTTTTTGGTGATTAAAGTAATCAATAATAATCAAAGTTTTGGTTGTGTTAATATTCTTGTGTATCATCTACATATATATACTCGTACTAACTAATGTTATAATGAAGTTAAGTTAGTGAGGTTGTAGGTAGTACTATAGAATCAATTTTTAAACTTCTTTTACCAATTTGTGCGTACCCACATTATTTGTGAGTATCATATGCTGATTGATTGAAACGATTACCGCGATATTTGGCATACAGGTGGGTGGAGTCGCGGGCAAAAACTAGTATGACATTTGTGCGAGGTATGTTTTTGAAAGTGTATTTATTTAACTAAACAAAATCTATACTCTATAAAAATAAATAAAATTGGAGTGTGTGTTTTTAATATTAATATAACCGCTTTTTACTAAATGCATTTGTCTGTATACACAGTATATATACTTTTTTTTCATTTTTATTTGCCTGTCTGTCTGTTTGTTCCGGCTAACCACTGGAACGACTGGACCGATTTTGCAGAGAGAGAGTTGATGGTAGAGAGTTGATGTAATAAGTAGTAACTTGGACTACTTTTTTAGACTAGTTTTGCCGCGTTGTGTTACCCGCTGTATTGTAAAGGTACAACAATATCCGCGGGTAACACCGTGGATCTCAGCTTGGGTGACATATAATATTCATTCATCTACTGTCTCTCACTCTCAGATTATTGTCACAAATCAAAACATGTTAAGTTAAATCTATACGATAAGAGAAAACCATATTGAATTAAGTTGATAACTAAAATATCTGAAAAAAACCTAATAGACTAAAATGAGTGAGTCAGTGTGATAATATAATAATAGTAGTTTTTCGGTAGAACATTATTATTAAATCAAAAATGCAACATATCTTTTGAGATCTTCTTAACACGCTTTTAATAGCTTCATTTGTAAATTTGTTTGATTGTACTTAACTAATTGTTGTGTGTGCAAGTGTATTTTTTAAATATTAGAGTTAAAAATCGTCTGCAAACAAAAACACACATAAATATGCCGCTTGCTACTGCGCCAAGTGTCGTGGGTTCAAATCCCACGCGGTACCTACAACACTTTGTGTGATCCACGAATTGTTGTCCCGAGTCTAGATGTTCTTTGTGTCCGTTTCATGTATGTTTGTAAAGTCCCCCACGACACAGGATGTTTATTCCTAATGTGGGAGTTGTCTTTTTAAAAAAAAAAAAACAAACCAAAAATTACAAGATAAAAATCGTCACTCAATTCAAATGTCACGTGTACGAAGTAGCGGGCACAGCTAGTATATTATAGAAAATTACGATATCATCCAAGTAGAGTAGGAATGTAATATTTATTCAGGTACTACCGGGACAGCTGTCGATTTAACAGCTTACTATTTAACAGTAAATATAACTCCAAAATGGGAAAAAAGTTTAAAATTATTACTATACTTAAGATGCAAAAATGTTAAGTTTATATCGTTTTATATCGATACCACTAACGGTAAGTTGTGTGCGAACATCACTAATAAAGAAGTAAGACGTAACCAATGGGGTACCACGGTTTGGTTGCACCGCAAACTCATTTTATAAATCGTCCGTCCGCTCGCCCGGAACCACGCGTTAAATCACCCTTCCGTAATGCATCTCCTTTGTAAATTATAGTAAAAAAAATACACAAAAGAAATTAAATAGTTAAACTGTTTTTATAATTCGACTTTATATCGTTCAGTGCTGAAAATGACTACAAAGCAGTGGCTTTATTTTCGACAATAATAATTCATGTCTTTTTTGTTTATACCTAAAGTAAATCATTAATATCCTGGTCGTTCTATAGAATCACAATAGTAGGAGCTATTATGGTATAATCTATAGAACGACAATCACACGATTATTTCGATCGATATAAAGAATTGAGCCACCGACCTCTGACTTATCAGTCACTAACCGCTAAAACAATACACGTAAATGAGTTAAACCTTTTGTTTTCATTTAATAAGTCCTAAAGAAAGGAATAAAAATTCTTTGTTAGGTAATAAAAATTTTAAAGATAAAACCCAATTAAAATTGCTGACCACATCAAAAATGATGAACGAAGTAAATATTCACAAAGAAAAATAAAATTCTTTCTTTAGATTAACTAAACGTAATAATTTAATAAAAATCTTCCTGCTACATCTATGTTCCCTACAATATTATACTACATAATGTCAGGATAACTCATAGTATTATACTTTTCAAAAACGACCGTCGTCCTTTCGGGAACCATTCACTTAATAGACAGTATCAGGCCAAGATCTTAAGTAAATCAAATCACCCCATGAATGGAGAATGAGTCCGGGGCTTTTCATGGACTTTCCTACAGATGGCTATCACAATGGCTGGGGATCAAGAGAAAGTTATCTTGGTAGAGGTCGCAAAAATGTTTCTTAATGCTTATTTAAGTTACGACCATTTGATCGTATCGCTGTCATCGAGTTCGCTTTCAGTACTAAGGCCCTTGAATTAATAGGGAACATGTTTTAGTTGTAAATATCAATAGATAACTACTTTATATTCCAGGCTTATTGTGAACTAAAATCTAATGTCTAGACTTGAATCTCGTCTCAAGCAATAAAGTTTTTAAAGCTGTTTTAAACTGTGAAGTCAAATCTGAAGTAATTTGGCTACAAGTTTAATCAATGTTTTTATTGTATTTTTCCATCAGAATATATACTAATAATAAAGCTGAGTTGTTTGTTTGTTTGAACGCGCTTATCTCAGGAACTGCTGGTTCGATTTGAAAAATCCTTACAGTGTTGGATAGTCCATCTATCGAGGACACGCTATATATCATCACGCTACTACTAATTGGAACGAAGCACTAATGAAGAATGTTTCAAAAACGAGGGAATTTTTCTACGCTACGGGCAATATAAGACGCAAACGAGGTTGCGTGGGTCAGCTAGTATTAGTATAAAGAGGACTAATTTTCCACATAACGATATGAACTAACGTTAGGAGAGCAATAAGTACTTGTAAATATCTACTTACTGTTCTTAATTATTCTTATTTCTACGTAAAAAAATATACATCAACATCAATAAATACAATGTCTATAGGTATACTATGTAATAACTTTACATTATTATGCGCCTTAAACGCTCAATAAATCCAACCACGGGTTATAAAACCACCCACCGTGTATTAAATGTGCAATGCGTAGCTACAAATCTGTTAGAAACGAAGTGAAACCACAGTAAAACCCCTTTCAGATAGGCGAAATGTTACCAGCTTTGAAAAACAACAATAACCCTCGCCATACGTATGTATGAGGATACGCAATATACTTTAAAAGTACTCCCCAACACAGACTAGTGAAAGTATAGAGTCGACATTAGGAAAATAAATTCTCTGTATCCCTAATTAATCAAACTTTTATTAACAATAGACATAAACCGACACATATATTCAGCACTATATTTCATTTTTCCACTTCAAGTTTTACAAGAAACAATTAAAACTTTTGAATTATGATGGATATAAACCGTGATATTTTAAAGTATAAAACATGAAATATTTCTCACATTTATAAATTATAAATTTTTTACTAACCTTATATTATCCCCACAACTTCGTCATCTGATTTGCATACATCGTCGTCAGCAGACGCTTTGTGCATTTTATTAAGTCTATGCAGGACCCCTCTCTCTTCGAGAGCCACGCTATTTTCATGTTTCGGGACTACAAATGGGAATCCATTTAAATACTAAGCCTACATTTCAATACGATGCGATGTAAGTGTTTATTGTAAGATTGATGAATATTAGGGATGGAGTTAAATGAATTTGTATAAGTCGTTCAATTTATATCACTGAAGCCATTTGTAATTACATCAAATTTTATGCATTACAGCTGAATATTGTTAAGTGCTACAACCTGGTGGGATAGATGTATTTTTAAGGAGATATTTGTAGTATTATTATTATTAACTGATCTAGTGGTATAATTGTAATATGATAATATTGTGTCCCTTTTTTGTGTATTTTTATTTAACATGTTTATATACGTAATGAAGAGTATCTCTACTGTGGTTAACATGCTGCTTATAAACCTTCTCATATGTTTCTAAGTACAATCATATGATAAAAACTCCACCTAGACAGATAAAATTATTGTGTGTGATACAAAATTTGCCATGGATGTAGATCGAATTCACGACTTCTTGGTCAGCGGTCAAAATCACTAACCACTACTTCACCAACAAACCCACCATGAGCATGTATGAAGATAATACACCTAGGTACGTATTATAGAAAACGTAATGGAAGTACGTTGAATTCTATCTTAAAATAAAATGATACAGAGCTCGTAATACATTTTAAGTGGTGTCTTTGTAATGTTTGAGAGAACTACACAAAGGACTGTCGCTGTATCGCTCAGGCTTCTCTTTGAGCGTCAGTTGTGGGGCTTGCATGAAATAGACTCGATTGTGGCACCAATACGCTTTCTTGTTTGCTGTTGATCGACTCCAACCGAGGGTGCACTCATATACTTACAAGGAAATGAATTTTTGTGGTTTCAGTACTTCAGATGAAAACTGATTTTTTTATTTTCAACCACGTAGAATTCAAATTTAGCTCATGTCTCAATCTCAGATTTTAGTTAAATAAATATTTAATAAATTGAGTTAATTTGTATAAGTACATCTTATACAAATTTAGTACACTATGAATGATTTTTATCAATAAACTAACGATGATAATCTGAGATTATGATGTTTAACTTATAACTTGATTCAATTTGTACACAACTATATTGAATGGAATTAATGTGATCGTGTAAAAGGTTTCCAAACTTTTAAATTACCTAACGCGAATTAATTCGATGCCCCTGTTACATTACTACGTTAAAATTTAGAAATACACGTTTTAATAAATTCATTTATTTATTAATTTTTCAGTGGAATAAAAGGTGTGTCATTTTTCTGAACAAAATATGCCCCATATCATTTGTAAAATAAAAAATTATATAACAGAGAATTGAGTTTAAACAAAAGTAAGGTTTGAGCGTGCTTAGTTAATGAAAAAAGTTTGTAGAAAAATAAAATGAAACTTTTCATTTAGCATCGATCGTGGCGGCGCCTCTCGTCACCGTCAATTACATCAACAACTTTACTTTCAGCAAGTGGAAGTTGTCGCCCCCGAGATTGTATTTTAGATAATGGCTCGGTAATCACGTCGGTGATTTATCACAGCGTTATCTTCCTTCACTGTCCATTAAGCAATCTGCCAGTGCAACCCTTTTGTTGTGAAACCACACACATGAACTACAGGGAGCTACGTGACTGCACGTCTGACAATAGATGCGATGACAAGCGACGAGTAGATACTTTAGATCTGTACTAATACAGTGTACGAATTTGCATAATTATGTTGAATATAGTATAGTATAAAATAAAGTCCCTACCGCCGTCTATTCGGTTAGATCTTTTAAATTACTCAACGGATTTCGATGCAGTGCTCAGCAAAAGATAGAGTGATTCCAGATTAAGGTTTATATGTATAACTATGTGTTTTTTTACCTTTACAACACCAAATGCCAATACTACCCAATGGTAACACTGCAAGGCTTAGCTTTTGTTTAATATAAAAATGACATAGCTTAATTACTAATGTAAGATAGTAGTGCAGGCAAGTCTTAATGCTTTGACTCACATATCTAATTACATTCCTAGATGAATATCGAAAACAGAGTTAATTTTATGACGGATATTTCATAACTATTTTTAATACATGTGTTTGTTCTGGGAGATTGGTTTTACAAGGTATGAAATATTACACTGAAATATCAGCTATGAAATATTTAAAAACAATTGAGATTGTTAGAAAATTAAAATAGTTTTATAGCTCTGGCCTTAAAAAACAATATTACATTTTGTAAAGTATTTTTCACAAATTATGTATAAAAATGATCTAATAAAGAAAAGCCGGTGGGGATCGCACCGACTCGCAGGGCCCGTAGTTAGGGAAACAGCAATTGACATGCATTAACGGTATTTCCGGTGGCGTTTGGTCGGCAACCTCGTTACTTTCCGGAAATTTAATCGAGTGTTGGAAGTTCTCACTCAGTATTTCAGAGAACTGTCGTCTTCTAGTCATCATATTATTACTCTATGTCTTCTTTTAACTAATATCTTTTAAAGTTTGTGAGTTTGAATAAATTTATTTGTTTATAGGGTATAGGTACATAATAAATAAATATTTTCGGACTTTTAACACACAACGCCATCTAGTCCAAAACTAAACAAAGCTTGTACTATGGGTATTGGACAACTGATATTAATACTGTCATTTTTTTTGTAAGAACATACATATTTATTACATATCATACACAAAGTAAAGAAGGAACAATTTAGACGTTGCTCTCTCAAAACATTTTGCCGACCAATTGAGGCTACCTTATTTATTAATCGTATTGTTCATTTATATCAGTACTCGTTAAGGACATTGACCAAGTGAAAACTCATGGAAGGTTAAGTAGTACATTTTTATTTACCCCTGTTTTCTATTTTGAAACCCTCTCTTTTTAATACGATGGTGTTGTATTTTGGTAACACTGATAATATAATAAAGCATATGTTACATTGTTGTTATATTGTTGTTGAAAGAGGTGCAGCTTATTTTTTTCCGACGCTTTCAACAAATATCGTTGTCGTGTGTCGTGTTATACGAAATCTTTATTCAAGAATCACTCTATCAATTGGTAAAAATCGTATAAAAATGCGTGCAGTAGTTTTTGAGTTTATCTCGAACATACAGACAAACAGATTCGGCAGAGTACTTTGTTTCATAATATGTAGTGATAGCTTAACTCCGCGGTTTTACCCTCAATTGTTGATGCAATCATTGGTGCAACGTTGTTGTAAATTGTATCATCAACAGCCTTTAAAAGTACACTGGCGCACATAGTCCTCTCTTAGAATAGAGGTAAATTAAATTATATAGATATCTACATGGATTACATTAAAACTAATTTAAAAAATATAAAAAACATTATGGTCACGGTTTCCCATTGGTCGTTTCTTTTTAATTTACTCATTGGACATTTTCCGTAAACATACTTGTTGGCTATAAACCCAATAGGCGTATTTGATATAAATACTTTTAGTTCAATTATAGATTTACTTTCTTTCAAGTATTTTAAAACTTTTCAGTCAATGATTGCATCAAATAGGTACTCAACTACAAAATTAATATAAAACGGGTTTTGATGTGTAAAAACATTTCTCTCCTGTCTACAAGGGTGGCGTCTAAAAGTGCGAAATTGCACGTACAGCGACGAACCGTTTACAAGCACTCGAAACGTGACGGAAGCGGCGTGTGGAGTGCTAGCCGTCATGATCGCTCTCTGATCAATAAGTCTTGCCAACTCAAATATTTACACACCACGCACATTAGTTGAGACTGGAGACGGCTGACACAAAACAACTAACGTCAATCGTTCCTTTGATACGGAGTACCAGGTTTAAATATATTTTATTATTTTATTTTTCTTACTGTATGTTTTCTCTAATGTGTGCAAATAACTGCATAGATTTATTGTCGGAATTGGTACAATAATACTTTAAAAATGTATGCACACAGTTTGTTTGTATGTAGGATACCTAGTGACTGCATGTAGGCCCTTTTAACCAACACATGCTGTTAGTGTTTTATCTTATGAATTCTAAAAATACGCCTTTTGCAATACTTTTTTAGGATTTAAATTATTTTCTATATATTTAATGGATAAATTATGTATATACGTAACATGGAAAAAAAGAAAATAATTAAAAAGGATTGTTACAAAGTTGCGAAGTAATCTGTTCATAAAAATGGAAAAAAATTTGTTTATAAAGGCGCAGAAAAAAGTGAATGCGTAGAGGCGCCGAGGTGTCTGTCTACTTTCTGTTACGTCACATCCATCTAACTTAAGGTCTTAAATTATATTATTGGCGTTTATATAGAGTAATACATATCAGTTTTTCTACTCAATATAAGGTTTAGGTAGGTTTCTTTCCAAATACCTGGAACTCTGACGTTGCGTTGGATGCAGTACGGCAACTGCATTTTAATTATATGATATATATATTGCATAGAACAGTAAAATGATAGAAATAATTACCAACTACAAACTTCATTTTGAAAAACCACCTACAGTATTTAATATTTACTAATACTAGAAAAAAGGTAAATAAATATGTTTATACATGAGCATATACGAGTGTATCAACAGAAATAATTAATTGTGTACAAGTCAAACTACGTTCATTTGAATATGGTATTGGTATACGTATAGAAAGTTTGAAATTGCAGCGTATCCTTTGAAGTGGGATTAATACCGGCGGCACCTCGTCCCGCCCCGTGCGGACCGCACCGCGTAGCGTCCATACCAAATTAAATCTCTGTCCTTTCACAGAGGATTCTCATTATTACAATTTAGTTCCTTTAATGAGCACAAGTTAAAGGGGCTTCATTACCACACAAAAAAACGACTTTTCATATTATCTGTCATCAGGGATGTTGTAGAGATACGTATATTTCTCTTTGCAATGTTTCTAATTAACTTTTGGTCAGCCAGAAATTAATTCATTTTAAAGTTATGAAACGTAATATATGTCTTGATTAATATTATCATATAATTAGTACTATCCAGACATCATTACAAAACACAGAGTGAATCCTGAGTTTCAAGAACAAAACAACTTGAATTTCTACAAAAGACACATTCAACAAAAGGCTAATCGATATCACAATATAGAAATAGTCAGAAAGATAAATAATTGAAGACAGTAGCGGTTTATCAGATTTATTTGGTGAGATCGCGGCCCCTTGGCGCCGGAATGGGAGCGACGCGACGCCGCCGCCGGTACAGGCGCCGCGCCGTCCCGACGGGCAGACACCATGGCACCAAATATATCGATCTCGTGAGATGACGACATAGGCTCAGCACTATTTTCTTTGTTTTTCACGAGTCGAGTTGAGTAAAATATCACAAACACATTATAAAAGTGTAAAAATTAACCGCATTGAAGTATGACCGAGGGGGTCTGACTGAAGTTCTATGCACCGTTATATAGACCGTTAATACAGTTGCTAATTGGCCATGTCCACCTATACGTAACCACAAAAGATAAAAGCTCATTAAAATTTAACCCTTAGGCGCAGAGGACCAATTAGTTAAGTAATATAACACTTTGCTGTCAAACTGCCGCCAAACAAATACTCGTTGAAATGTAAACGATATTGTTTATACATATTTTATGTAAATGATTTGAAGCACACCCTACTAAAACCCCTTAACAAATTTTTCAATTAGGATTTAATAGTATTTTTTGTTATGTGACGTTCACGTTGTCTTCATGAAACACATTCATCTTGTTTTTTACTTTAATTAGAATTATTTTGACCTAAATGTGGATGGTTTACGAGTATGTGTCACATATAAACTTGGTTATCGACGTATTATTTTAGAGAAAAAACCTTGATTAAAGAAGAAAAGCATTTATCATTGAAGTAAAGGAATGACACGATTTTATTTTGATTTATGATTATTTTCTATAACTTTGTTTAAAAAATTACTGAAATATTTTGGCTTATACTCTACAAGGTTTATATGCAAAAAAGACTTAATTATCTCAATCAATAGGTTTTACATAGCTTTTAAATTAGCATGTAATGTGACGTAACAATTTAAAAGTCATTACAAAAGCCGATGGCGAAAACCAACAATCAAAATAGTTTAAAAATCTAAGTGTTATATGTGTAATTACCCAGAATAAGTATCAATAGTTAGTTAATAATAATAATAATAGTTAAAATACGTACCTATCCATATAACTTGGTAGAAGTGTTCTAGAATTAAACATTTTTTTTAAACTTAATAAATCTATTCTCTAAGAACAGGAGAACAGAAAACTTTCTAATTTTTGGGAAATACGATAGACAGTGTTATCATCTGGTCATATATCGATATTTTTTATGTACTCTATACTGCCTGATGGAAAGCATAAGCAGAATCTAAGGGTCACCATACTCATTGCGAATGCAGACTATGCAATAATGCAGCATGGTGACCCACACCATGGCGGCCTAGTGATGCTTCTGCATCATTGGGCCTCCGGTCTCGCACTCACCAACAAAACACGACAGCACGAACGCTGGCATTTTACCATTTAAGAAACCAGGCCTAAAATTTTAGGGTCTACTATTTGGCAATAAAAATTAGTCTATTGTATTTTTGTTTAACCGGGCTATTACCGCACTTAGCTTCTTGATTGGGTCCTTGTACGTGGGTTTGTCATCTTCCTACTCAAACCATACTCGTATATCATAGAAGCTTAGCAGCCTTCACTCATGTTTTCGGGAATGATGTTGATTGCAGGATGTCCGCCTTTTGATCTGCCACACTTTTACTTTCTGTCAGAACGTGATGCAGCGATGATCTCCTGGTTTAGGGGAAAATGCCCAGTCAGGATACCTATGACGTTCCTGAAATTGTCCCTTTTCAGTCTAATCAGGTTGCGGGCTAGTCTTTTTAATGCTACCGGAATTTTACTTTTTTGTCTATGGTGATAAAATAACGCTAATATTCATAGAAAGATATTATATTATTATAAAAGAGTTTTGCTCGGCTTTTGTTTTTTGGTAAATCTTAATATATATAAATCTCGTGTCACAATGTTTGTCATCAATGGACTCCTAAACCACTTAACCGATTATAATAAAATTCGCACACCATGTGCAGTTCGATCCAACTTGAGAGATAGGATAGTTTAAATCTCAAATTATAGTCGCAATTTTAATTTATTGCTAATTATTTGTCTGATATTATTTGACAGTCACAATTATCTGTTAACTCCAAATGATTCTAACAGACGTCGATACCTTTCGACTGGGTTGAGTAAGTAATCAATAGATGGCGCTGCTATGGTAAATCTATAGGCTATATTTTATTTTGGAAAAAAATAGGGTTCCGTAAGATATTGGGGTTTTTCGGACACAAGGTGTAAAAAATCAACCCTATACGGGGGAAAATTTTTCGCTACGGGCAATAAAAGACGCAAACGAGGTTGCGTCGGTCAGCTAGTTTTCTATAAATAAATCGCAGCAAAATCTATTTATCGGCCCCAAAACCCACTGCGTAGTAAATTTCATGAAAATAATTGAATTGAATTGTTACTCATACTAATATTCATATTAATGTTTTGTTCTATGCGACTTATATTATATTTCTATTTTAACCGAACTGTTTTTATTGACATTAACAACTAAATTAGTCTCTATATTCGGTTAGTGAGCTTTTTATTTTTAATTTCCCTTATGTTTGTTGAGCTCGCTTTTAACTTTTCATTTGCTTCCAATGCCATTTTTGTCTTGTACAAAATAAAACAAAGTGAGCTGAGAGCAATTAATTTAGGGCTCTATTGTGCAGCAGCGGCCTCTGGCGGACCAATTGAGTAATTGTCCCAAGCAATATTCAAATGGCGGCAACAATTAGTGTGAGTGCTGTATACATATTTAGTTGTCTACACCCTTTAGCAAGAGACTACTGGTAGCAAAATAAACTTGTACAAAACAGTAGTTGGTGTAAGGAATATTTTTTAATTTTAATTGAAATGTTAAAACTATAAAGTAATATATATTTTAAAACATTCATGGCAAACTTTTATACCAATTTATCGGCAAAAATACGCCTAATTTATTACTTTGATGTACTATCACTGCTACTATTCTTTGTCTACGAGATTTTATACTAACGGGCATATTATGTATGAGATTACTATAAAAAAATCGAATAAACTATGATAAGTTTTATAACTTCAACTCGTATAATGTCCAAGTGAAATATAATCTATAGTCATAACTAAATATTCCATAATTGAATAAAAAGTGAAGAGTATCTCCCCTTATGAGCCGCTCCAAATCTCTTTTGTGTACTGCGATAATGCTACAAAGCCTGCTAATGTCTTTTAAGGACTTAGTGATTTAAACGGACTAAATAATGAACAGGCTACCCTTTCTGTTCTGCCGGGAGGTTGCTATGCAATTTATGAGCTTTAAAAGACTTGATATAGATAGGTATACGTAAATGTATGAAGCTTTATTAACAAATATATACAAAGATTACTTATAGACAATAGCCTGCTTGACTATAAGCTAAAAAATTCTCAAAAATTGCAAAATTATAAGGAGTTTTTTAAATATTTTATAAATGATATTAAATTCAACTTTCCACAGTACAAACTCTGTATATTTTAATTCTGAAATACTGCCTCGGTGGCGTAGTGGTAGTGCATGCGACTGCTGTGCAATGGTCTCGGTTTCGATTCCTGGGTCGGACTAAATTTTTGTATGATCTGCAAATTTTGTTTCGGAGTTTAGGTGTTTTCTACGTTTAACATGTATGTATTTACAAAAAAAAAAGGAATAATATATATTTATATCTGTTCTCTAGTAACTATAACACAAGCTCTGCTTAGCTTGGGACTAGATAGCGATTTGTGGTAGACGTCCGAATATAAAAAAAAATTGTATCTATAAATATCGTACTAGAACAACTGATACAAATATATACATACTGTTTTTGTATATACATACATATTATATTATATAGAAAACTCCCAAACTCTGAAACAATTATTTGGAGATCATACAAACATTTGGCCCGACCCGAGAATCGAACCGGAAACCTAAAGCACAGCAGTCGCATACGCTACCACTGCGCCACTGAGCAAAGAACTGTAGGAACAATGAACACCGAATGCACATTCCACATATCAAAATCTCGTGAAATAAATAAAAAATGATTTACTTATCTTTCTTTTTCAACTTTCACGTAATTCTCCTGTCGAGAAACGGCGAAAATCATTGCAAGGCGCTCTAATCAATCAATCACCTCAAAATCAAACTTACTGGCACCTCGTTACTCGTGACAACTGAATACATGATCGCAAAAAAACCTTAGGTTTCTCCGAAAAGATTACCGTACAGTATCCAGAACGTAAATACTTCACAATATACCAGGACGACTCTAAATGGGTCATTTAGAGCTTATAAAACCGACCGTGAAGTTTTTTGCACATCCATATTATCAATCTATGCACACAAGTGACAAACAATACTCACTCACTTACTAGCAAAACACGAAGTACTGAACTATTAACTGAATAAAATTTCATTGAAAGGTAATTTATGGTAGCCTTAGACATCACTTAAAGATTTTGCAATATAATTGAACTGAGAAAATCTTTCTGACGTTTACATTTAAGTCCTAGGTTTTCTGTACCTAAAATATGAAACGGGTATGATGATTGTTTAAAACTGGAGCACATAAGGTGATAACGAATTTTGTAGCAAGGTCGATTGAGTGCAGTCTAAAGGTAACTTTCTGTAAAAGTTCTTAATATTCTAGGTCCCGTCTCAAGCCTCGATGAATAATTTATAATCAATATCTTTCGAGCTGTCAATTTTCATGAAAAATAAAAACCCAAGATGGGTAAAAATGCTACTGACAGTTTTATGTAAAATTATGTAGCCACATTAATATCGATTATACTTTTTTAAATCATTATGGCTACTTCATTTGTTTTATTTTAGCTGAAGAAATTTATAAAAAAAAATTTAAAGCCAAATTATAAAACTAGATTAATAAATAAATAGCTCAAAAGAAGATTTTGAAAACTAAGCTATATTTTGGCGTCTTAGAAATAGATGATTGGACCAAGAAAGAGGTGGATAGTTAAACTCTGAAATAAATCTCTTAAATATGTATTAATAAATCCAGTAAGCAATCTAAATTTTACTTTAATGACACAAGTGGCGTAATGGTTTAAGCTTTGCAGCGTCCTACTGCGCTGATTATAGTGTTCGCTCCCCACTTAGGATAATACATTGTGTGATTCATGCAAAAAGTTGTACTGAGTCTTCTTTGGGTCCGTTTCTTGAATATTTATTTGTATAGTCTTCCACGATACAGGGCATATAGTTTCATTCAGTATTAGAAAACAAAGTTAGTTTGTACCGGCTTTGTTTCCATTAAATCTAACTTTATATCTGCATTGTAATTTTTATTATGTGGACAATTACAAAGTCTAAAATACAAATTTAAGCCACGCTGATTTCAGCACAAACGGGCCCGCTGTCAGGTTTCAACGCAGTTTCAGGTGAGACCGGAGGCCCAATGATGTCGAAGCATCTCAACAGGCCGCCAAAGTGTGGGTCACCATGCTGCATTGTTGCATTGTCTACATTCACAATGAGTATGGTGACCACTACTCATAGATTCTACCTATGCTTTCCTTCAGGCAGAGTTGTCACTTTGGCAGGCTCACATAAAACCGAATTAATTATTGCCTAAGTAATCATATGAAAAGAATTGAGTCATACGAAATAAAATATGAAGCTAGCGCATTAGTTTATTCCATTTCTAAATCTATAGTTTTGCAAAAAAAAAATTAAAATGAAAGAAGGGGAATTTTGCTAACAAATCACGGTATTAAATACATGTGTATGTGTGCGCCCCATATAAGCAGCGTACTCTAGTATTGAGAGCGGGAACGTTCGCATGACGACACAAATCCGGATGATGTCTGTTTGTTATCAGCATTGAGCAGTCGACTGTACCCTTAGGGTTGCCACCAGCCATCGCAATAATCGCATTATTTGTTAAGTTCAGACGATTTAGTATTATGATATGTTCAAGGAGATTATTCTGTTCTATTTTCTGACATTTTTCAGCTTAGTTGGCAGTCATATCTGTAGCTGACCCGATATGAAACTATTACTGGTGCCAACAAGATCGTAAAGCTTCTTAATGTTACTCGCGCGTCGCCAAATTCCTAAAGTTTAGTTCTGGCGTCCCAATTTACTTGTTTTTACTAGTACTTGTTCCACAGAATTTGGGTTTCTTTTAGTAGATCTAGATGCTGTCTGTCGAAATAAGCATCGAATCTGCCCTATTCTACTCTCCAAAAAGATAAACCGAAACATATATATTAATTGATGTAATAAAGGTCATTCAAAAAATGTTCTAATTTTGTTATCAAATTCTGTCTAAAATCGAACGTTCAATTTAAAACACTAAAGTTGCAATACAAAGAAGAAAACTCATAAATACTCAAACTTAAAAAAGGCATAGTTATCGACCCTATCTTGTTCTGTGTTCTCGTTAGAAACAAGTCCAAGAATCTCCGTCCCTATATTTTATTTCTATTGCAACAAGTATTATCCGCTGTCAATATTATTGACGATCGTTTCACGGCTTCCAACTAAATTGCTTCGATTTGAAGCACGTACCAGCCCATCAACGGTTTCTCTTGTTTATCTAGATTCGTTTGAAACTTTACAGACATTTCTTTAGGTATTTAACGCTTTACGCGTTTAATAAAAAAGGATACAAACTCTTCTTTTTTAAACCAGTATGTTCTTTTATGGAATTATTACAAGATCCACCGTGGGAGAGCCGCGCTTCGGCATAAATGGGCCGGCTCGACCGGAGTGATACCACGGCCTCACAGAAAACCGGTGTGAAATAGCGCTTGCGCTGTGTTTCACCGAGTGAGTGAGGATACCGGAGGCCCATACCCCAACCCCTCCCCCATTCCCTCTCCCCATCCCCCAAAGGTCGGCAACGCACTTGTGACGCTTTTGGTGTTGCAGGTGTCCATGGGCGGCGGTAATCGCTTACCATCAGGTGAGACGCATCACCTGATGGTAAGCGATTTCTCTCTCGTTTGCCTCAAATTCAATAAAAAAAAAAAAAAAAAAAAGTTATTTACAAGTCTTAGATGAAATGTAAGCTATTAAGTCATAAATTAAATGAACCATTAAATAAAGGTATAACGAATTAACAAATTATAGTCTTTAAAATATAAATACCCTCTCTCCTCTAAAATTTTTATACTTTCTTTGTAAATATATACATAATATATAACACCAAATCTTCTAAATAAATATTTGCAGATAATACAAAAATATTTGTCTTGTTAAGAGTGAGTATAAAATATGCTACTCTTTTTTGTGCTACTCATGTAAAATATATTTATAACTTAGCTTAAATTGAATAACATATGTCTGTTAATTTAAAAGCGTTTAGCGCAGTTATATTCAAAGTATTTTTAAATCTGTGATGAATAAGTTGAAACTATTGACCTACATTGATTTTTAGTGCCGCCTAATTCTCATTCGTTTCTTCTAATTTCAGAATATAACATATGAACGTAGTTCGATTTCTAGAGTTCTGTAGTTCACGTCTCGGGACCCTTACAGTTTTGTCATACCTTCCGAATGAATAGTGCTAGAAAGGAGAAACTTTGCATAGATATGTAAATCTATCACGTCGACAAAGTGCTAAAATAAAATCACGAAAAATAATCTTTTTGAGGTAACGCCCCTACACCAAAAGTGGGATATGCTTTTTTTCTTGCGTCTATGCCATAGTGTAAGATATCATTAGATAGGTATTTTAAAACATAGACAAGTTGCTAAGACGATATTTTGTTTTGGGTAATCTTTTGTCAGATATTTAACTTTAAAGCACGTATTTTCGTTGAAATAGCTCAAAAAATCTGTAAAAATTCATGATGGTAGATTACAGGGTAAAGTTTGAAGGAAAATTATAAGGATAACCTTGTTAATTCAGGAGTTATAGATGCCTAACTTGTAAAACGTGATAACTTGGAAACTTCGTACAAAAATGACGAAATAATGAGTAAACATTATTCTTAGTTTTTTGTTCAACGTTATTTTGCCAGCAGTCCCCAACCCACACTCGGCCAACGTGGGGACGTATGGCCTTAACCCTCTCATGAGAGGAGACCTGAGCCCAGCAGTAGGACATTATGGGGTGTTGATGATTATTCTTAGTAATAAATATCCTATTCATTGCTTGGCTTGACACTCACTTGGTCGGTTTTTTTCTTCTTGTTGAGACTTATTGCTTTCTACTGTATCATAAAAGAAATAATCATGGGAGATAACAGTGAAAAACCCACAATCGGTTTCCCAGTTTTTCTGTTCCTTTTCTTAAGTTAATATATCAGTACTTTTAAAACATTATCGTAATGAGTTGGTATCATCAATAAATATTAAAATAAGTTCGTGGTTGCTGCAGTGAATACGTAGCTTATTCATCAGCGGGATAGATGGCAGCTCCATAAAAGACATGTTGACATGGTCATTCGTAGACCATACGTAGCCGGGTTGAGTTTATCAAAAGGATGAATGAAATTTTAATGTGATGATTTTATGAGCAATCATAAGATGTCTTCGGGTAATGGATTATATAATCAAGTTGTAAAAATATTCACTTACTTGAATAGAAGGGGCTTGCTGGCAAAGAGTCCAGAGGTCTTATCCTTTGCGGCCTGGAGCGCCTGCATTGCGACGGTCCGATATCCCACATCAATTGACACTCTCCATTAACACCTGTTAAGCAATTATAAAAATATTACAATCCAGAATATCGTTTCTTGAAAAGAGTACTTACTAATCAATATAAATAAACCAGAAATGGTTGGTTTGGTCCATTTTCAATTATTGATAGTGTATTATATAACTATCTCGTACATAGCTAGGTACCTAATATAGTGATGTACCTACATATATATATGTAAGTGACACCAATTATAGAGATACCTACAAAAAACAATGTGCAACGTTTAAAATGGCTTAAAAAAGAACATGAACTATGGAAAAAATGAAATAATATAATAAGTACTTACATTTTTCAGTTCCCTGGCGTAGCAGCTCCTTCGTAGCGTCTGTCGATCGTGTAGCTCCCCGCGCGCCTCTGTGCTGTAGCGCTACGGCTGCGCGTAGCCCCAGCCGTCATTGGTGGCTACGCCTGCAGACGTAGATGAATTTCGACCAATCGTAGCCGGTTCTGTAAAGGGGCGTAGACTCTCAATTTTCAGAAATTTTCAGGATTCCCAAAATATCCATTTCCGTCAACCAAACGAATTTTGTACTAGTGCATTCAGATTCACTTAACAAGAGAGTTCAATAAACAACCGTTATTTAATAAATAACTAAGGGGTGTTTTTTTAAGCTAGATAGAACTTTAAATTGTAAAAAGTAACACAAAAAATTAAATTTTGATGAAACTTTTTTTTTTATTTGTTTCAGTATACTCTGACAAATCATCATGAATAAACTCACGCTTGAACAACGCTACGAAATTATCCAAATTTACTTTGAAAATCAGTCGTCGATTCGCGCAACTTATAGACGACTGTTTTATCGCAAAATTGTGTTCAGCGATGAGGCGCATTTTTGGCTTAACGGGTTTGTTAATAAGCAAAATTGCCGCATATGGAGTGAGACCAATCCACAACAGACCCTACAGACTCCATTACATCCAGAAAAATGCACCGTATGGTGCGGTTTTCACGCTGGTGGCATCATCGGACCTTATTTCTTCAAAAATGAGCTGATTTTCAAAGTAAATTTGGATAATTTCGTAGCGTTGTTCAAGCGTGAGTCTATTCATGATGATTTGTCAGAGTATACTGAAACAAATAAAAAAAAAAGTTTCATCAAAATTTAATTTTTTGTGTTACTTTTTACAATTTAAAGTTCTATCTAGCTTAAAAAAACACCCTATATAACAAATAGCATTTCATGATTACCAACATCACGTATACCCACAATATTAAAATTCTTAAAACTATAAAATTTAAAGAAGTTATTGGAAAACAGTAAACTCTGTAATATAGCACTTCAAAATAACATATCTAATCTTCCTAAATCCAAAAGAGTGAGACTAACAATACGACTATTTATTTATTCATTAATAGCACTTTATACACCAAAAAAGTGCAAGGAAGGCCTCAATATCATTAGCATACACTTTACTTAATACATAATTATGAATCTATTGACAGCACATTCGTTAAAATCGGTTCAGTAGTTTTGACGCTGTGTCGCAAACGGTGAGACATACAAAAATACGTAAACGTTTCCCTTTGGGTTCGCTGTAGACGCATAAAAATTTTCTTTTTCACAAATGTAACGATCAAAAATATGATAATGGAATTCCAGATTGCAAATTATAACCCTTACTAATACTATAAAAGCGAAAATAACTCGGTCTGTCGCAGTGAATATGGTTGACCACCACTCTTAGATTCTGTTTATGTTTTCCATCCGGCAGAGTAGAGCCATTTCTGCAGGGCCAAACATAAAAAAAATCGTGTTCATATGTTAACAGGAGCCGACGTCTTAGCAAGCTCGCCGAGGTATGGGCAATATCTTAAAAAAGTCTTATTTATAGTTGGACTTGATCAGGATTTTTAACTTTGGAATGTGTTAAGCTATTCAGTTACCACTTAGTCACGAGCCTCGTATTGTTTACATGGATATATGAATACAAAATGGTTTTTCAACAAAAGAGACTGCTTATACTACCCTTGCATTTTTATTCAAACAAATTATACATTTCATTAAAACAATGATCACACTCATCTTTAAACGAATAAAGCATAAATAATTTAAATAAATTTGAATGCTAAGCCGCTAAGCTGAATGAACATTTCAGTTATACGCGTCAATGATTCGCTGATATCGATATAATATCGCAATATCGAGCCGACTTCATTTCACGGACAGAGGAGCTCCCAAATGAAGTTTCCGCGGTCCAACGCACTCGAACCTTCGGTTCCTTCTACCGTGTCCGCTTAGACCAATATGGATGTGGTATTATTTTCTGTTGAATATTTTAGTGCAATTATTATTTACCGTTATGATTTTTTGGTAATGGTAATAGTTTGAATGTTGGTGACACAATCAGGAATGAAGTGATAAGAGAATGCTGCGGACTGAAAGAAGGTGCACTGTCGTAAATTGAAAAGTGCATGTTTCGATGGTTTGCCCTAAAAGACAGTTCGCACGCGAATAAAGATTAGGCAAAGATGATAACGACCGTGGACTTATATTTTTATGATAAAAAATATTAATAGTGATTTCTTAATAAAGGTAATTTCAGAGCAAAGGAAACCTAAACTATGAATTATTGACAGCACTAATAACATAAATAATATTTTTCGTTTAGTTATTGTAAAAATAGTAATGAAATCACCTATCTTTGTTACAACTAAGTACACCATTCGAACCAAACAAAAAAGATGCTTGCTCACACGTACATGTACTTTGAAGTACTACGTGGGCTGTTCAAAAAATCGTTAGTGAAATTAAATATAGTTAGAATATAAAAAGTTTATTTACAACTTTTCAAAATATCCTACTCCAATCACAATACACTTACGCATTCGGATGAACCAGCTTTCAAAACCTTTAAAAAAAGCTGTCTAGTCTTGTCTTGGGAGGTCGAAAAATAAAATAACTGCCAAAATTCTCCGACGGCCTCGTCTGTTGAAAATTGCATGGAGCTGAATCTGGGCTGTACTGAGGATGGGGCAACATTAGTACCTCCGAAGTTGTCAAACAGACCATTGTTTTTTTTTTTTTTTTTTTTTTTTTTTTTTTTTTTTTTTTTTTTTTTTTTTTTTTTTTTTACTCACAACGCCGTCAAGTCCCAAGCTAAGCAGAGCTTGTGTTATGGGTACACACAAGTGATATAAATACATATATACTTTTTTTTTTGTAAATACATACATATTATACATAGAAAACACCCAAACTTCGAAACAAATATTTGCAGATCATACAAACATTTGGACCGACCCGGGAATCGAACCCGAGACCTCAAGCACAGCAGTCGCTTACGCTACCACTCGCGCCACCGAGGCAGTTGTTCAGTGCCAGTTGTTCTAGCAGCTGCGTGAGCGGGCGCGTTATCTTAGTAAAAAAAATGCCTCGGATGCTGCTCCTTCGGGCGGTCGCTATTCAACTCCCCGAAACCTTGAGGTAGACAAACTTTGCTATACCGAATGGACTAGTAACTGTTCTATGGTCTTCTAGCGGAATTACTCCTATTGGTCCACTGCGACGAAAAAAAAACCGCTATCAATTTTTCAAAGCTCCGACCGCGAACAACTCTTGTGGGCAAATCGTCCTCTTCAAACACCCATTGAGTGGATTGCTGCTTCGTGAGAGGATCCTAGCTATATATCTATGATTCGTCAGTTGTAAGAATGTTGAATACGTTTGTGAAGTTCCTCCTTCAAAATTTTCCAACATAAATTTGCACCAATTAACACGACAGCATTTTTGCTCATAGGTGAGAGAATGAAGAATCTATCGCGAAGCAAGCTGCCTCACTTTAAGGTGTTCATGCAGGAAACTGCCTGTTTACTCTGTATATTTCGATGTGTAATATTCTATAGTCTAGTCTATCCTCTCGCAATAGCCACTCTACCTTGATGACGTTTTCATGAGTTACTACAGTTGGTAGTCGGCCGGGTCTGGGGTCATCACTTAAGTTGTCTCGACCACTTTTAAATTCACGAAACCAATAAATAATTGTTGCTAATACAGGAGCAGACTCCCCAAAAACAGCTTGTAAATTGTCTTGAGATTGCTTGACGTTTAACCCTCGTTTATAAGCATAGAAAATCATAGCACGCAAAGCTTCGCGCGAGACGTCCATTGTTGCAAACAAAAGAATAGTGACAGATAATCTTTAAACATATTAAAAAAACTACAGGTGATTTTCACAAAGGAGATTTGTGTTGAAATTAGCCGTTAACCCAAAATAGTTTCATGAAAGAAGAGAATGTATTTATTCAGTGGCTATCAATTTTCGGAACAACCTAGGTACTGTATTATTAACCGCTAAAAGTAAATGAATAAAACATATGAAATAACGACTGTCCTTAAGTGACATTAATAAATATATGATTAAATAATAATGCGATGATATAATAATCACTTTTCTTTCGTAACTCCAAGCCATGATTCATATTGCTACGGTCGTTGAAAACGTGTTTGTATCAGCATATCTACCCATCAGAGCGTTATAACTTTTTTAAAGGGGCTTTAGACAGTCTGAGATTTCAGTATTAAAATCGTTGTAATGTTAAATTCAAGTATTTTATTAAGTATTGGCATATTACTTGGACACGATACCTTAATCATTACAGTAATTTCTGGTCAAATTATGTTAGAACTATAGTACAATACAAACGAAAAAAATATTTTTTAGAAGCTATAATGGCGTGAACTATTTCGACGGGACTTTCACTCGAAGGTAACTGATGATACAAGGAGTAACTTAGGCTACTGTTTTTAGATTAGCTTCGCTCCGCTTTGTTACCCGCGGTACGACAATAACCGCTGGTAACACCGCGGGGTTTAGCTAGTAACTAATAAAATATAATTAAAACAATCCTCTATTCCTAAGGTTCATTCATAGGCCGATATATTTATAATTATATCTTGACATGATTTTCTGAAGATCAAAGATATTATTTAATTTGTTAAAAGCTATTACCAAAAATAATCATTAAAGTATGTACTATCGATCAAATTGAAAGGTGACCCACTTTGACAATTATTCCTTTGTAATCATAAATGTAGTTAGGTTTTCTTCGCTATTTGCACATAGTACGTTTTAGATATAAACATAAATGCGTCATTACGGGTTAAATGTCAATGCAATTTAAACCTTTGTCACCACTGAACAAGATATATTTTTGATACAGCAGTCTTATTTGAATTTCAAATAATATAATCGTTTATAATCCAAACTCTTTTCATTGCGAAGAAAAAGTATTATAATTTGTAAAATGAAATGACATTATGTGTAAGATGTCAAGTAGTAGTCAATCTGAAAATATTAAAATAAAAATCTAAGAATATATTTATATCTATAAACGAATCGTATAATGGCCAATTTGGTAGAACAAAGAGCTCGGATTGTAGTGCTCAGTGAGCAAGGTTGCGGCGTTAGAGAAATATCACGTGAGTTAAATATAAGTCGTAACACGGTCAGAACCTGGATCAGACGGCACGCTGAAGAGGGTATCCTTGAAGACCGATGACGACATAATCATGGGGTTCGTCGAATCACAAACCAACAGAGAACGGAAATGCAACACCATTACGAAGAACATCCTTTTACTCGTACCCGCTATTTTGCAGCACGTTACGACGTTTGTCTAGAAACAATTAGAAATAATTTGCACCGCACTGGGCTGCATTACAGACATCATGCTAAGAAAGTTCATTTAACGGATGCACACAGAACTGTGAGATTGAATTTTGCACGTAATTATTTAGATTTCGACTGGACAAACACCATCTTTACAGACGAAAAATCATTTCGCTCTTCTCAACATGGTCGCTTAACTTTGTGGCGTTACGATAACACGCGATACACAGAAGACCACGTAGTGCCTAACCAATCATCTGGCCGTATTTCAGCTAACATGTGGGCATGGATGGATGCTGGAAACATAGGCGAACTTGTTCCTATTTCTCCTCGTCATAACTCCTATGTTCATGATAACTGTCGAGTGCATACTGCCAGAATTGTCTCAAATTGGTTTACGGAGCATGAAGATGAATTTACTCTCATTCCATGGCCGTCTAGGTCACCAGATCTTAACCCAATAGAAAATTTATGGGGTTTGATGGTTCAAATGTGGGATAACAGGAACGAGAGGACTAAAGAAGCAATCGAGCTGCATTGTAACGAAATCTGGGATTTCATGAGGGGAAGTGACATTTGCAGTCGTCTAATCGGGTCTATGCGTAATCGATTATTATTAGACGTTATTGAAAACCATGGCGCTTACATTCGGTTTTAGGTTTAGCCAGTAATCCTACAGACCCAAACAATTGGAACCATTATAACCCAAAAATTAACTATTGAGAAGTTTTCTTTTTTAGTCGCTTTACGAAGTGAATGCCATTATTTTTAATTTAATAATATGAAATAAACAAAGGTCTCTAATTTTACTGTTTTATTTTACTAATATGTATGACTAGCTGTCTCGACAGACTTCGTTCTGTTAAATAAATGCTTATCTATTTTTGTTCTACAGTACCCTATGCTCCTACCTCAAGTCTACCCATTATCTACACTATCTACACTAATATTATAAAGAGGAAAGACTTGTATTTTTGTATGTAACGAATAAACTCAAAAAGTACTGGACCGATTTTATTTTTACCGACCGATTAAATAGGGTTCCGTAAGATATTTGCGTTTTTCGTTTATATAATAGGAGCGGAGCACCAATGAAGAATGTTTAAAAAACGGGGGAATTTTTTTACGCTACGGGCAATAGAAGACGCAAACGAGGTTGCGGGGGTCAGCTAGTTCGAAATAAAGTCAATCCTATGTCTCAAACAAATATACAATTAAATCTTTCCTAATATACCTATAGATAAGGACGTTCACTGGGTAACAAACTTTTTCGTGCAATACTTATCATAGTATACGTCTATGTCTATGTCATGGCTTTGTCAGTGTCTAGTAGAATGATAATGGTTCGTCACTTATGAAATGTATGTTCAAGCTAATTTCAACCTAATGGTATAGAATAATTGTAGGAAAATGACTCTAAGGGGGGTCATGAATCAATTTGGTCCACTGTACTCAAATTCAAGTTGTCACACGTATCACATAAAATATGATTTTATATATATATTGGTAATATTATTCAAAATATAATTCAATAATATACTGTCTTGTGTAATTTAACAGTTGATTTCTAATAAACTTTAGAGTTGAAGCATAAATAGAAAAAACACTAAGTTGGTTCAGTTTATTTTCTCTCAGCCCTTATTATCATAAATTGCACCTGATTTTATTTAACTCATCTATACTCTACACAAATACGTAAAATTGGAGTGTCTATTTACGTAAAATGTATACATAAATATAGTATATATAAACGTTGATTTGTTATTTGTACCAAACAAATAACAAATCAACGTTTTTTACAATTTTTGTCTGTCTGTCAGTCTGTCCGTCTGTTTGTTCCGGTTGTAAAATCTGTAACGGATGGACCAATTTTGACGGGACTTTCACTGGCAGATAGCTGATGTTAGAGAGAGTAACGTAAGTTACTTTCTTTAGACTAGCTTTCAGCCACAGTGTTACCCGCGGTTGTAAAGGTACAACAATAACAGCGTGTAACATCGCGGGACTATGCTGGTTTTAGAATAAAATACGATGAAAATATTCATATAGAAGGTCAAAAACTTCCTCCGTATCAACATTCTACATGGACTGGTAGCTTTTCCTCCTATTGGTAGTATTCCCAAAAGACTGATAGTTTACTGAGTCTTGTACTAAAAAGACCGACCGACCCTCAATTGTTCTGTTTTGGTCGTATAACTTTGTTTCTTACATGATTACCGAAATGATTCATATCTTTTGTTGTCTTGTAGTTGTTTCTGATGAATTAACTTAGTGTCTACAAACAACATTCTTTACTAGTTTCCTTGGTTATGATTAAATATGGTTTAATCATTTTTCATTGAAATTAATGTATATCTATCAAAAAGTACATTTTTAAACCATTAGTATCGCTTATCGAATATTGCCATTTCATATTTAGGCTGAAAAATGTTATACGTGATTTTATCTAAAAGTATTATGAGTAGCAAAGAGCCACCTCCCACTTGTGATGATCGACCACTCACCGATATAGCGCACTCAGCTCTTATCGACTTTCATCGCTTACCACTTTAGCGTGCGCTTGCATTTGAATGACCCTTCACCCAAGAACAATACGATCGGCAACCTGTCCTACAATATGTGAATACCAATCAATTCATGTACATTATTTGATTCGCTTATATCAGTCATCGGAACTATAGTTTTGACGTGCATAATTCACTGGTATTTAAAAAAAAGTATTGTTTCGCCGCAAACTTAGCCTTATTGTAAGTTTTGTGACTTAACTTCTTCAGGTCTCAAACAATAGCAATAAATTTATTATAAAAGTAATATATAACAACTTTGGTGAAAAGGAAAAGTGAGGATCCCCGGTATCCTCACTCACTCGGTGAGTCAACCCCAAAGGTCGGCAACGCACGGTGTTGCGGGTGTCCATGGGAAGCGGTAATCTCTTACCATCGGGCGATACGTCTTCTCGTTTTCCCCCAATTCCATAAAAAATATATATATACAACGATTTATAAAATTAAAAAATATGCAAATACGTAAAAGTTCACTTAATTAAGAAAGTGGATTTGACAACACTCACAATGATATAGAATTTATTGTCGTACAGTTATGCAATTGTACTACTGGTAGACACACTGTACGTATATCAATACTTATATTTTCTACATCTTTAAAGTAAGTTACTTCCACTCCGTTATCCACAACGTCTCTCTCATGTAAGATACAGTTCATGCCCAGTAACTATATTGTCGAAAATCGTAACTTTGTGACACCTCATAGCTCTGTCTACTGTACCTTTTTCCAGACGATTGCCTATCACCACCACTACCTGGGGCGACATCCCACCCTGTCGCACTCACGCGATTCGAATCACTCTGTCCCCCTTCACCTCGCTATTTATGACTTATTAACTCCTCTAAGGTATCATGGCAACCGCTCCCACGCCACCGCCGCTCCACCGATTTAATATAGAAAATTGTGAACTCAACCGAAAATAACAGTTAGAGGCAGTTTATTAAATTCTTCAGACTCGTGCCAATTTTGTTTTGAACTTCATCAAGCCTAATTTAGCAGACTTGTTTATAATAAGGTATATGCGTTTGCGTAATCTATACTAATATTATAAAGCTGAAGAGTTTGTTTGATTGTTTGTTCGTTGATTTGTGTGAAAGCTCAAATTTCAGGAACCGCTGGTCCGATTTGAAAAATATTTTAGTAGTGGATAGTCCATTAACCGAGGAAGGCTATAGGCTCATATCATCACGCTAAGACTAATAGGAGCGGAGCCTCAATAAAAATTGTTTAAAAAACGGGCGAAAATTATTACGCTACGGACAATAGTAGACGTAAACGAGGTTGCGAGGGACAGCAAGTAAGGTATAAGTTTTAAATATGTTAAATAATTCATGACATTAATACAAAGTAACATAAAATAAAAATTTAAAGCGATTACCAATTTCTCTATTACTATAACTGTGTTTGTCTAATATTATTACTACCAACATTGTGTTTAATTAGTAAATAAATATATTGTACTATGACTATAAAACATTAGTCTCGAAATTTGTAAATATTTCTTTTAAATTTCACACGACCGATGGTAAAGCGCAACGGGAGCCACAATCCGTATTCTCTAGCGCCAGATTGCGATGTTTGCCAACCGATCGCTCCTTGGGGACGCAACTCAACCAGTTTTCGCTCACAAAGCAATAAAATACCCCTAAACCCTCCAATATTTATTGAGAACTCGCTGATAGAAAATACAAGACACTGAGTTATTAGATTTCAATCGTGCAAAGGTAATTTAGTGTTATAAAAAATACATACGAATAGTTTTTTGTAAACATATTATTACGTAAATGTATTACGTAAAATACAAGTGCGTGAGAAAATGACAATCTGACTGAAATATCGGCATTAACAAACTCTCGGCTCATATATAGATAAAACTAAATCGCACTACTACTTCCCAAATCAGATCACTCCAACTTGAACTGATTTGTGTTAATAGCTTTTAAAATGTTCTGTTTATTGCAGGTGGATGCTTGAGAAATAGCATGTTATTCGTTAGTAAAATCATCACGGAATATAATTGTTATGCATTATTCGAATTTAAATTTTAAGGTAACCTTTTTTGGTGCTAAAACTGACTAGGCTAGTACAGAACTGTCCATCATATCAATAAAGGAAATATTTCAGAACACTTAGGGCCAATTTTACTGATATATTGCAGATATCTATATGAAACTTTATCAAAAACAGTCTGATAAAGTTTCAGATAGATATCTGCAATATAACATTATAAAGTTTGTTAGTATAATCTTATACGATATCTGACATATTTTTCTATATCTGAGACTTGTGAAATTTAAATCTGTAGTTATTTTACAGATAAGTTGACATTAGTCGATCAGGGACTTAATCTGCAAGTGGTGAAATGGGGCCATTTAACCACTAAGTAAGTTAGTTTGTTATAAGAAAACAGCCTGATCTTTGAGGCACCGACTTCAAACAGAACCTTATAATAAGTTCATATATACTTCTTGTATTAACTCAGTGACATGATAGACATACAATTGTGTAATTACAAAGATAATAAAACTTGGTAACCGGGAATTAATGCCAAGTGACTAAAGGAAGAACTGAAGGAAGAAGAGCAATATAGCCGCCACCAAACTATATAAAATTATTCGCAGATTAAGTCAAAGTAAACGCTTATAAGTTATATGTATAAAAGTTATGGTGGACTTGTTGATGCTATTGTTCATTATAGCTAGACACCGTTGCACAAAGTCATATAATCGCCAACAATAATAACAGAGTACACTAGATGAAAAGCTACAAAATATTCCTATGTGGCTGTGGTATCCCATGGATCGCTAGCTTATTTGTGCTGAAGCCTGGCTCTTCCTGAGAAAAGTAACTGTAAGAAAATATTAAACCTTTGAATGTTTAAGACTTTAATTGAAACTTAAATAACACTACTTCTTCAGACATTTTGTCGTCTTATTGCCATGCCTCCAAAAGAAAAGAGTTACTGTACAAGGGCAGAACTGAGCAGAGAAGAGTCACATTAAAAAAATATGTACTACAAGCTGAACCCCGCGGTGCTACCCGCGGTTCTACAATTAACGCAGGCAACGCTGCGAGGCGAAGTCATATCTTTATAATTTGTAGCCTATTTTTTTATTCTGATGTATAAGCTATATTATTTTAAAGGTTCATCATGAAACACTAATGAAGAGTGTTACAAAAACCGGAGAAAATATTACACTACGGGCAATAAGAGACGTAAACTAGATTACGTGGGTTAGCTAGTAATATATATTTAGTTATCATCTATAGATTATTTGTGCATTCGTCTTAAAATCAAGTAATATTGTGTTGTCCTTTTTCTTTGCCTTTAGAGGGTGTCCTTAAAGATCCTTAAGAACTCCTGCATTAGGAATATACATCCTGTGTCGCGGGGGACTTTACAAACATACATGTAACGGACACAAAGAACACCCAGACTCAGGACAACATTTTGTGGATCACACAAAGTGATGTCCCACGTGGGATTTGAACCCACGGCACTTGGCGCAGTAGCAAGCGGCGTAGTGACCGCTTAAACCACTAGGCCAACCGTGCAGTCGAACAACAACACATCCATGCCTCGTTTCGAAAAAAGTTCGAGTTAAAACACAAACTTTAGCCTTTTTTTCCAATGTCTTCAAAAGTGGTTATTATTTCAGTATTTCATAATTTCTAAACCAATTTATACAATTCTGCTTGTGAGGATGTCGTAGAAAAAAAGGCTCAAAGGGAAAACCATTTTCACTATTCAGCATGATGATTTACATCAGTGATTCTTTTTTAAACTTACCTATTAAATATAAGTTGCTCAAACATTAGTCTATTTTCCTTTTTTTTCTTAAAAGTAAATGCATAATTACCAACATAACACAAAGTGATCACAGAAGTTAAAATGCCATATCAAGTTATTTACATTAGCAAGCTTATGGATAGCTCTTAAAGTTCAGACTGTAAAAAAACGATTCAGACAGTTTATCATTATCATCATCACATATTATAAAACAAAGTCCTCTGCCGCTTATGTCTGTCAGCGATAATCTCAAAAATGTCTGCACTAATTTTCATATAGTTTTCACCAATAGATAAAGTGATTCTTAAGGAATGTTTACCTGAACATTCCTTAAGAATCACTTTATACCTATAAAATATATAATTTGATAAATTTTTAGGTACGCTGGCTAAAATATGACCGCATATGTTGGGAGTGTCGGAAAAATGAAGCCGCCTGGGAGCTTTTAATGAAAACGCTGCCTAAAATCTTTAAGAAATAAGAAAACAAAGTAGTATGGGATATTCATCTTTTATAGATCTACAAAACAGTTAGCGATAGCCATTATATGTTTTAAAAAATGTGTTAATTGCAGTTTGATTAGTCGGCTTATATGTCTCCTAAAACTTCAGTTGAGGCATTAAATAGGACAATGCCTGAGCAACAATGTGTGGTTTAGTGTATAGAGCAGATAGAGGTAATATATCGCTCAAAAGATCGTCTCTTTGGCCAGATGTAATAAAATATAAAGAAAGAATTAAAAGTTGCGGGAGTAATAGGAGTGTAATTCCTATCATATCATGGGTAACTAGGTGTCTAAATGTCGTGTATTTATTAAAATTTTAATTTGTTTTTATGATATTAACTAATATTGAAGGCATCATGGTTGCCTGTAATATATTGCCATGGGCGATAAGGCTTGTACATACTTCGTAATAGTCTTAAGTTTACTATGTAATTATATAAGCTAGTGTACAATACAGAGATTTGTTATTATTGTAAAGAGGAAAAATTTGACTGCACAGTTGGCGTAATGGTTTAAGCGGTCACCACGAATGGTTTTCTACTGCGCTAAGGGTTGTTGATTAAAACCCCATAATGGGCAACACTTTGAGTGAGATCACTCAAAGTGTTGCCCATTATGGGGTTTTAACAAATTTAACAAAAAAAACAAAAAACAAAAACAAAAACAAAAAACATAAACCACATCCAAATTCAGGACAAAAACTTGTAGATACAAGTTTTTGTCCTGAATTTGGATGTGGTTTATGTCCGTTTCATGTATGTTTGTAAAGTCCCCCGCGACACAGGAATTATTCCTAATGAGGAAGTGGTATTTTAAAACTAAAAAAAGTCAAAGTACTCAACCGATTTAAGAACTGTTTTCATCATTATAAAGGGACGTCTTCTGGAACAAAGGCTTAATAATATTTTCCGTTAAGAACCTGTGCGAAGCTAGCTCAATTCATAAAAAAACATGGAAAACAGTTTTATTCGTCTAAAGGATAAAGTTTCGATTATTAAAATTACGCAAAGGGCAGACAGACATACAAAAACATTAAGAATCCAATAAATACTTGGGCGTAAAATATGGTTCTAAAAACTTAAATACAAAAACTAGACCTATAAACAAGTGAGTAAATCTATACTAAAATTAGAAATTCGAAAGAAACTCTGTCCATCTGTTACGCTTTCACGGCACCGGCTGCACTAGTTTTAATAAAATTTGGCATTTTGATACTTTAATTCTTGAGGAAAGACATAGGCTTAAACTTTTCACCGCGAAAACCGACATACATGCGGTCGGAATACCGAAAAAAATGCTAGTATTTTGTAAAAGTTCATCTATGACTTACGTTGTTTACTCCTTTGAAGTAAACGATATTGTGTTATACCTCAATCAAAAAAAAAGCCAACAAATGAAGAAAAATGTTAGTACTACTTGCATTTCAACAGCATCTAAGTATTGGGTAATAGCAATACTGTAATAGCTGCATTTAAGTTAAACAAAATATCATTTTAATTTGTGTGCCACGGTCATCTAAGTCTATTCTAAATAAATTACACCAAGACAGAATAAATTTATATGTGGTAGGTGAAAATTCAACCACTCCACGTTGTTTTGTCCGTATATATTTTCTGCTTCACTTATAATAATAAAACCCTTTTATTCCGATCTAGTTACTCCTTGCAATATGTCTCGTAGTTCGGCATGCCTCTTGGCATAGGCGTCTTCCAGCTGTCTCCACTGTGTTCGGTCCTGTCAACTCTAGTTCAGTGTGCTCCCAGGGTTAGACGTATATCGTCAGTCCATCTTGTATTCGGACGCCTCCGTCCTTTAATGTCACCTCTTAGATACCTTAAGGTTACTTGTTTCCCCCATTTCTTCATGTCTCGCAGCCATATATTTTCAGGGAAGAATGCAAGTGTTGAAAGAATGCATTTCTTGATATGTATGCCTAGATCTTTGTTCTTCATTATTTCTTTCAAGGACCAATACTTGTTCCAACTACAGGCTATTCTTTTGTTTAATTCTTTGGACATGCAGTCTTTAGGAGATGTAATTTGCACTAGGTAAACATATTTTCTTGTACATATTCGAACTTGGTACCGTAGATCTCTATGTTACTTTCTGTCGAGTTGTTCATTAGTTTTGTTCTCTCTCTACTATTCTCTGCATATCTTTCATCATGTGTTCTAGTTTCTTAGAATCTTCTTCTAGCAGGACAATATGATCTGCAAATCTCAAATGATTGTGGCGCTTCTTCTTCTTCTGCTTCAATTAACAGTCTTAATGTAACAAATTTAGTCTAGAATCTTCCTCAGTTAACATAATATTTAATACAAACAGAATTGTTCTAGACATTCTTTGTTTGTGAACAATTATTTAGATTTTAACAGTTAATCAGTATGGTTTTATGTTTGAGACTCTATGTGTAAGAGGGGTTCGTGACTCAGTGATAACCGAGTAGGTTAACACATTGCAATGTTAAGCAAACCAAGCCAGGTCAACCTTTGGATGGTTGATCATTTTTGACAAATTGAGACCCTTCGTAACTCATTTTTAACGGTCACGGTTTAAATACAATACGAATATCTGTGACAATCCTTGTGGGTAATTAGAGCTCTAAAATTCCAACAACAATCTTCCTATAGAACTTCAGTGTAGCCTGTTAATTTAAGAGATTTGATGATATTCGGTTTATATAAAGAAATCGAATTTCAACCAAATCGTAGTAGACTTACAGCGGATCCCAATCTACGTTGCGAAAAGGTTCAGGAGTAGGAAGTTTTATATCTTAGACGAAAAATTACTTCGTGAAATGGATGTAAATTAGTGTCACTGGAATCATTTGAAAATGTGATGTAAGCGCGTTATACCTGTCATTCAGAAAGAATAAACTAGGCATTTAAGAATGTTAAACAAATCAAATTATGCTACCGTTTTAATTGACACTGTACCGCCGTGTATTGCATCTCTTTCATTCTCATTTGAAATGCAACAATATCGACTGATGATACATAGCTACCAATGTATTAAATGGCTATATATGTTAATGAGATTTCAGGTGAGTTGGACGGGCGGTGCCTGATAGAGCCCCGCCCTCAGCTTTCATTGTCTTGCTCTAACCCGCACGAAATTGAATAAATTAATGCAAAATTTAATAACTCTATTAACGTTTTGTCGACGCAAACAACTCTTGACGTATAATAGTTGAAACATTTTCAGGGGCGGGTTCTTTATTAGATTAGATACGTTCAACGTTCAGAGGGGACGAAAAAGCTTTCCATACTGATTAATATCATGATACAAATAAAATGATGCACAAAACAAAATTATTTCCTCTAAGAGTATTTGTTGAGGGGTAACAAATTATTCTAAATCTTTTTTCCTCTTAAACAATAAATAAATATCTGATAGTTGCTGTAGAACAATAATGTAAATAATTTGTGATAATATTATCGTTTACGAAACAACTGGCAGGTATACTCATTTGTGATAAAACAAGTTAGGAAATGATAATAATTTAATATTTTTTTCTGAAAGTTACATGTATTACACTAAAAAGACAAACTCAACATTACAATTGAATTGTATTGTTATCATGTTCCTAATTTCGACTTCGTTCACGATAAATTTAGGGCCACTTTCACCGGTTCCTGATAAAATTTCTAATAGATTTCTATGATATAATTTAACAGAAAAAAGTTGTCGGAAAAATACGCGTTTATTTGACACATATGTATGTATCTATCCAAAACTAGTGAAACCGAAATCAGTTGTTATTTAACAGATAGGTTGACATTTGTCAGCAAGTGGTAAAACTAGCCTTTAACATAGTTTTTTCATCTTTAATATGTATTTAGAATAATATTACACTAATATTATAAATGTCAAAGTAAGTTTGTTACGTTTTCACGCGAAAAATACTTAACCGATCATCATGAAAGTTTGTACACATATTTAATGCGTGTGAAGACGCGAGCGAAAGTTAGTATACCTATAAAAAAAATGATTTAACCCTAATATCATCGTGTTTTTTTTGCTCGAACCTTACTAATTTGACTAGAAAATTAGTCCATGTTATTCCTTAAAACTGTTGGCGCAAGTATGTAATAGCGTATTAAAATTTAAAAAAGAAAAACTGGGCTTAAAACATAATTGTCGTTCAAAAACCTATTATTCGGAAAAACGAACAGACATTTCAATTTCAAGTAGGTTTTTGTTTTGATTTACTTTTTTTTTATTGACTCCCTTAATAGTTTAGCGGTTAGCGTTCTCGGGTTCAATTATCGGGAAGAGCCAAAAAGTGTTGTTGGACTTTTCTTTTATTAAATTCTTAGTAATAGCCCGGAGTATGTTTTTTTTTTTTTTCTCTTTTTCAATGCAATCTATCTAACGATATTCAGCATTACTTTGGTGTTTGTAGAGTATAGGGCTTGTACGGTATTGTTCAGCAACAATACCGCTTACTGGTTTCAGTCCATGGCCTTACAGCAAAAGATCTTGTGGGTTTCTGCGTTTAAGCCTACGTGGCTTTGAGATATCACTCATAAGATCCCTAGCAAGTATGGAAATTTGGCGGTATTTCACGCCCGTCTCTCGAAGAGCGAGTTAAGTCGTCGGTTCAGGTTGCCATTCACGTCTTTGACAATCGTCATTGGAAAGCCAGAGCCCTCACTGACTGACTGATGCCAGTCGCTCCGTGAAAAACCTGATATTCATATTAAACCGATTGAACTACTTACAGTATTCGAGCCAAAATAATCTTAAAAGTAATAAAGGCTAGACAGATAATGATTGCAATAAACAAAACAAGTAAATATATATTTATGAAAATCTTCATGTTTAGTTTCAAAAACCAAATGTTGAGATTAGTAAAACAATGATTTTTATAACAGTAAAGGCATATAACTCAGTTTATGATATAGATATATATCGGGTAATATCAGCAAGCACTAAAAGCAATGAGTTCCCATAAACAATTTTAATAAAGAAAAGAATACTCAATAATCAATTAAAAAAAGAACATTGTACCATACCTGGCAACTCAATTTTTTTTTTAAATCTTTATGATATTATTATGCTCAAATTGATACTTACCTTAAGATTTATCTTTCTTAAATTCAAATTTAGAAAACGTAGTCGTATTTTTTTTTATAACAGATTAAATACTCACTGATAATATTAAATTATTAAAAAAAATCGTAGGTATATTATCAAAAACGTGTAATTAAGTTTCGGTATATTATACGCTGTTGATGAATACAATATATTTTTTCTAGTATTGTTCGTAAATAGTCGATCAGGTTCGATTCCGACGGATAACTTATTTTAAAAGGTGAAGCAAACTTCTGGGGAAAACTTTTCTGAAGTTATGAACATAAATACCTTATAAAATAAACAAATAGGTATGTTTACAATAAACAGATGGCTAAATGACTTTTTAATAAAAAAAAATTGTATGTGTTTAATGGACTTCGTATTGTCCTATACATATTTCTAACCCTGTAAATAACATAAAACCACGTCATAAAATAAAAGATTATCTACTTTTATATTATGCTTTAGGTATTCAGATAATAAATAAAAATTAAGTATCTATTCAAACAACTGTAGTGAAAAATAAAAAAATATTGAAAATAAAATGGAAAGTACAAGAAATATTCTTACCTCTGAATCTATTTTCTATTTCACCATATTTATTTCTTCTATGCTTACATATAACTATTCACATCGATAACATTCTAATACTTATGATAAAATACTAACTAACATTTAAGTCGATATATTTATTTAAAGATATGTTATTAATATTAGTTTGATATGTGTTGTATTGATATTCATTAGAGTGGTTGTTGTATTATATACAATTTACTCTAATTCAATACGTAAACATTGAAATATTTCAGAAAGATTATGAAGTCTATAACTTTTTCCTAATATAACTATCACCAACAATTCCCCCGGAGGAACATCACTCTTAAAGGGTCTTAAAAAATCACAATCAATTGAAACTTCACGAGTAAGTAGTGTGAAACAATATCGGTATGTTGTGGTCCTCGCGTTGTTGTTACCAGCGAATCCACCCTTAAGAGTGATGCGCCCCCGGCGGGCGCGCCACGTGACTGCCGGCTTGCCTCAGCTTTGTGTTTACATCCATCCCCCCACTCGTCCCACTTCGCCCTACCCCGCTCCTCACCTCCACTCGTCATATTGTTCGGTATTTCGTACTGATACAAACTACAACTGAAAATTTCCATTTTCTTAAGCTTTATTGCAGACTGTAGATAGACTAGCTAAAGAATCTCTTGTTGATGGTTTAAATTTTGCATGCGTGCCATGTTATTCTGATTTATTGAATATAGTTAAAGATCGGTGTTACCAACTATGGTCAGAATATTTTGATAAAAGATCGCTGACTAAAGGTATTTGGTACCGAACCATTCAGCCTACTATTATGAAACATGTTTGGATCGATCAAGCTAATATGAGCAGGTCAGACATAGTCATCGCTCTCAGACTTAGATCTGGACATATCCCACTAAAAAGTTTTGCATATTTAATTGGTAAATTTAGTTCTCCTAACTGCTCAATTTGTAACAAAGTTGAAGATGTATATCATATTTTGATGGAATGCATAAGAAACGAAGCTGAAAGAAAACAATTATTTCGTAAACCTAATTTTAATGTGGGTGAATGTAATAGCATTCTCGCTCTTCCCTGCACGGAGAAAACGAGAACACTGTATGATATAGCTAAAATGTGTATGTTAAATAGTTCATAAATTATATTTTTATGAGGGTGGCATAATCACTTCGTGACTAAGCCCTCATACAACAAACAAATCAAGAAAAAAAAAAAAAAACTTTATTGCAGACTTTTAACACTTGGAAATACTAATGCAAGAATGAAATATTCATGAATATTTATTAGTGACAACTGTTGCAAGGTAATGTTATAAAAGAAATGTACATAATTATAACAGGAGAAGTTTTTTTTTTAATTAAAATACCTAAATTCAATACATTCTAAACCAACGAAAATTTGAGAGCGTCTTCAGTCTCTTACCATCACAATAACGTTTTGAATTATATTATTAACACATATAGTATAAATCGCAAAAATAATTGTCACAATTACTTACATAATATTTTGTTTATATTATTAACTATATGTAATATTTTAATCATACTACTTTCGCACTAGTCTAAACATGACGATTGTCGAAAATAAATGTACCTACTAAATCCGGAAAATAATTTAGCGAGACCTTTGCTCGAGTGGAAACTGAGATAAGGGGATTGACGCCATAAAAACAGAATTACCCCTAACTGAAGTAAATTAGGAAAGGAAAATATATTAGACGGTTTATATCACAGTTGAAGGTAATAAATCAAACAGTATTTGTGTTTTACAACTTACTAGTAAGATCGTTTAGCTCCTACATGAAATTTAGCACATGAAACACTTAGTTAAATACTTTAAATTATGGATTTATAAATTAAAAGTTTTGCTACACACTTATTTAAAGGAACAAATAAAACTGTTTTATAAACAAATGAAATTCAAAATTAATTCGAAATCTACTTTATAGCCTAGCAAACTTTGAAAAAAGTAAAACTAAAAGCAAAATAAAACTACAGTAAATATTTATAAAAAAAGGTTTTACACAGATAAATACTAATTGAAAAAATATCATGTAGGTGACACCTTTGTGACGTTATGTTATAGTGACACTCGACTAGCGACATCGTAGGGACTAGCCATTTTCCAATATATAACTCTGCCAGCCTTTTGGGAACGCTACCATAACTAAGCGATGATCAGGAGGAATTTTTAGCGCTTGTATGTAAATATCGTAAATGTTGTTATTGTTTTTTTTTTTCTAGTATGTTAATTTAGGTAATTTAAAAGTAGGTTACTAAGGTTCCTAATATAAATAGTCAAAGCAGTGAAAAAAAATTGTATTGTTCTGAAAAATTTTAAACATTTTTCTTGTTTTTGCATTTTAAAATTGAAGTTATTTTTCGTTACGAGAAAGTATCGGAAATAACGTCTAGTATCAATATTGTTTTAAAATAGCTATATTTTCAAAATCTTTTGTTGTTTATGCCTAAGATTTTTTTGTTTAATTTCCCATTTATATATTGTTAAATCTATTTGATTTCACCATCCAAAAACTGCGACAGATTAAAAATTTAGGCCATATATTTGGCTATCAGCTTTCAAGATAGACCCCAGTAACCACACAAATACTTACGTATTTCAATATGAGGTTCCAAGCTAAAGATCATTTTGGCAGGTAAAATTATTTTGAAAAAATGTAGATGTAGAGGCTTTTCGCCATTACCGACAAGTAAATCGTGAGGTCTGTCACGCGATGTATATTTATTACCCAGCACCGAGTAAAAAGTTAGTAATTACTGTTACTAATCACTATCTCCTAAAGGGGATGTATTAGCTTTTTAGAATGGTAAAAAAGAAGTTTAATAATAACAAATGATTGTTATCTATCATGTGTACAGCGCATATATATATATGCGTATAGAACCTAGACTTTTTTTATGGAATTGGCGGCAAACGAGCAGACTTATCACCTGATGGTAAGTGATTACCGCCGCCCATGGACACCCGCAACACCAGAGGCGTTACAAGTGCTTAGCTGAACTTTGGTGGATGGGAAGAGTGATGGAGAAAAAAATTGGGGTATGGGCCTCCAGTATCCTATATATATAACTCACTCGGTAAAACACATTGCAGGCGCTAATTCACACCGGTTTTCTGTGAAGCCGTGGTATCACTCCTCGAGTCGGTCCATGCATGCCGAAGCGTAGCAAAAACATCAAACGTTTTTTGCCTAAACGTTTCAATAATATTTTCTAATTACTTGAAAATCCTTACCAAACGTTTTATCCCTCTAAACGTATAATTAAGTTACCAAACAGTGGTCATAATATCATTTTAAATTAATTAAAACAATAATTATGTCTCGACCCTTTTTTATCCCATGCTGAGTTGACAAATATTAATTTTCTTTCGATGTAATTCAGTTTACATTTTCTGCTACGACTTGTAAAACTAAAAAAAAATTAAGGCCCAATGATGCAGAAGCATCACTAGGCCGCCATGGTGTGGGTCACCATGCTAAATTGTTGCATTCACAATAAGTATAATGACCACCACTCTTTTTTTTAAGTAGTTTATTGTTTGGGGGGTTTATCCTTTCGGATATGACAACCCCATTGTAACAATTTTAACGAACATCGATCTATGCATATATTAAACTAAGATGGAAGTAACTGCGGGCTTAGTCATGCGACATTGTCTCCTTGCTTTATTAGATGTAGGTATCGATAAAATCATTTGCTCGATTCCTATGTCACATGGGTTCGCCCCCACTGCCCCCATTAGTATTTCTCAATCCCTGTGGTTCTTGACACATTCCATCAGCACATGTGGCACGTCTTTCTCCACGCCACACACATCACAATTTGGAGATTCAGCTTTGTGCATCAAGTACGCAAACTTGTTTGATGGAATGTGCCCAGATCTTAGTCTGAGTATTATTCTCTCCGTCAAATGTACATCCTGTGAATCATGGTATACTTTTTTTTTTTTTTTTTTATTGAATAGGGGGCAAACGAGCAGACGCATCACCTGATGGTAAGCGATTACCGCCGCCCATGGACACCCGCAACACCAAAAGCGTCACAAGTGCGTTGCGGACCTTTGGGGGATGGGAAGAGGGAATGAGGGGAGGGGTTGGGGTATGGGCCTCCGGTATCCTCACTCACTCGGTGAAACACAGCGCAAGCGCTATTTCACACCGGTTTTCTGTGAGGCCGTGGCCGGCCCATTCATGCTGAAGCGTGGTTCTCCCACGGAAAAAAAATGCCGTAACTATTTATACGAAGTGGTTCAGACTGTATAGACTTATACCAAATTCCTTTGTCTTAGTATACTTTATTGAAATGTTCTTGCCATTTGTAAAAAGTAAGTACTTTAAATTTGTGTAGTATTTCTGTATGATCAGAAATACTATACAGGGTGTAAAAAGACAACTACCGAAAACGAAAGGATCTGATCCAGCACCCCAAAACTTATTAAAAAAAACAAACAGTTGTCTTTAAAAAAAATTGTAGCTTGAAAAAACAATGTGTCAAGATTTTTATTAATTTCAGAAGCCAGCAATGTACAACTTAACGCGCCCGCGCGCTCTGTCGCGGTCATTGCACTCACCCGACCAGCTGTTTTGATATTAAAATACATTACTGTTTTATTGATTTTCTTTGTTTTTTGGTTTTCTAAATGAGATAATTAGGTAGTTTGGGTCCTGTTATGTTTTACTATGTGTATATAAGCAGAAAAAAACATAAAACGACTTAGATAAATTAACATTTTTTTCGAGTTTTTTTTTCGCTAAACCTATTCAGTATCATGGTCTGATTGCAACCCCCAAGTTTTCGGTAGTAGTCTTTTTACACCCTGTATATCATGGTACGTCAATTTCAACTCCGAGTGAACATCCTTCTTTAGCTGCTTTTCTTGGCACTCTTGGATTCTGCTCATGCTTTCCTTCAGGCAAAGTAGTCATTTTGGCAGTGCTAAACACAAAAAAATACTCGTCACTATTTATATTTTAAATCTACACATAAATAAAATTTAAATGTCAGTTTGTAATTTCAAATTAACAGCTTTTCGCTAAATGTTAATGAAAGTGAATAAAGAACTTACTACAAAATCAGATTTTTGAAATTTTTGTGTTTGTCTGTATGTTCGTCTGTCTGTCAGTCTGTTTGTTCCGGCTATTCTCTGGAACGTCAGGACCGATTTTAACGGGACTTCTACTGGCAGTAAGTCGGTGATATAATAAGTGACTTAGTCTACTTTTATACTAAACTAGCTGACCCACGCAACCTCGTTAGCGCCCTCAATTGCCCGTAGCGTGAAAATTTTCTTCCTTTTTTTAAACGTTCTTCATTGGTGCTCCGCTTCTATTGGAATTAGCGATGATATATAGCCTATAGCTTTCCACGATAAATGGACTATCCAACACTGAAAAGAATTTTTCAAATCGGACCAACGCGGTTCCTGAGTTTGTCGCGTTCAAACAAACAAACAAACTCTTCAGCTTTATAATATTAGTATATATGATGATAATTTAAGTGATAAGATAGGTGGTTATTCAACCCTGTATGGGCAAGTATATTAGTTGTGACGATGTAATGTAGGTACTCGTGAGTGATTTTAAAGATCTCAAAGGAAATAAAAATATTATTCATTCCTATTACTGTCGAAGAAAATAATGATTTGGGAAACAACCTCACCAAGCAGCGACGTAGTTTTAGATAAGCATATTGTATAAATTCCTGCTACAAAATTGTATACTTAGTATTATTAAAATGTATTATTTGTATTAAAATAATAATGAATACTATATTTACTGTATATAAGTGTTGCCTGTAATTTAAGCCTACAATCGTACAAATAAAACCGTGTGTTAACAATCAGCACTACTGTTTTACAAAACTGTGGTTTCATTTATTTATTCATAAGTTATATTTCATTTCTAGCCGTGCGACTCCGCCTTTTAGGTTCTATTGGAAAAAATAAGGCAATGGAAACGTTATACTTTCAGACAACAAACACACGTAGATTGTGACGTCACGTTTGTGATCTATTATGAACTAGCTGAACCCCGCGGTGTTACCCGCGGTTATTGTCGTATCGTGGGTAACGCTGCGGGGCGAAGCTAATCTAAGCTAAAGTTACTCCTTGTACCATTGGCTACCTACCAGTGAAAGAAAGTCCCGTCCAAATCAGTCCAGCCGTTCCAGAGATTAGCCGGAACAAACAGACAGACAGACAGACAATAAAATTTTAAATATATATTTTGGTATGTGTACCGTAAATACATTCATATGCATGTAGTAGAAAGCGGTTATTTTAATATTACAAACAGACACTCCAATTTTATTTATTTGTATGTGTACCGTATATACATTCATATGCATGTAGTAGAAAGCGGTTATTTTAATATTAAAAACAGACACTCCAATTTTATTTATTTGTATAGATTTGCCCGCGTTATCTGCGGTTTTTGTAAAGGTAAAACTGAAAAAATATATGATATGATAGAGTCATCAAAACGATAACAAACCGACCAAATTCCTCAAATCCATAGTATATTAATATAGTGTAAATATGTATGTATGTGACATGTAAATATATATAAGTACAGTATATGCAAATTAATAATATACATAAATGTATATACATATGTATATATTTATTCATATATAAATTTATTCATGTAACGATGTGTCATATATATTTTAGACGTGTAGTTTAACCTATGTGCGCCCACCTCATAAGATTTTTACAATACCCAAAGGATAGCTGTTATAGAATGATCTGGACATTAAATCCACCGATGTATAAAAGTGCGAGTTACATCACGGGGCTTAGCCAGTTTAAAATATAATTGCCGTTCAAGCACGAACTTTGGTGAAGGACTTTAAGAACATTAGAGTTGAAATAGAAGCAGGTAGAATTAATATATGACTTTGATGGGCAATAAGAGTTCAAACCTCGTATCAGCGAAGGTTATTCAATATTATTAAATAATATTTACTTATTATCTAAATAGAGCTGATTTGAACTTTCAATAACGCTTTAACATTTATTATATAGAAATATGGATTCATCTTCAAATATACGGAAAGTTTATACTAATTATTTCTTGACCTTTGAATTTATAAGAGGCATAACAAGGAATTAATACCGTGGGTTGCTTTCGAACAGTTTCCACTGGCGCAAAGCCTCTTATGTACCTTAAGCTGGTCTAATTGGTGTTCTTTGAGCGATCATAACATTTCTACGAATTGCCTCGTTAGTAGCTACTTATTTGAAAGTATCAGATCATGGAATTTTACTGCCTTTTACCTACCCTATATACTTCACTTTGTAACATGTATCACGTACTTTATAACATGTTGCTTTGTTCGTTCGATCTCATTTATTTTCATAAAAGCAAAAGTAGTAAATTTAACAGGTAATTTAAATTGGGAATTACAATTTATCAGAAGTACAAAGTCGATAGATTCCTTCAATATATATTACATAACTAACAACTGACTATTGCTGTCGTATGAAAATGGGGATGAAACGATTGTGTAATGCAAGAATGAGAATCTAATGACTTATTTAACAGCAACAAAAATGCACTTCTGAACATTATTAAATTGGGATGATATCAATAAAAAAAATTAAGACATCTCCCGCACTAAGTAAATCCTGTATCGCGGGGAACTTTACAAACATACATGTAACGAATGCATAGAACATCCAGACGCAGAACAACAATTTGTAGCTAATACAAAGTGTTGTCCAATGTAGGATTTGTACCCACACCACTTTGCGAAGTAGGAATCGGCGTGGCGATCACTTAAACCACTAAGCTATACGTGCAGTCAAATTATTGAACAAGCATTGTTTAAAGATATCACATTTTATACACAAACATCTCAATTAAGTTATAACTGTCTGTAGGCATAGTATCATGACAGACAGTTATTAGCAAACAATATTACATTGAGGATAATTTGAAACCCTACTTATTAACAGTGATTACTGGTGGTATATGAGTGGTTATTCAATGTAAGCAAAGAGCCTGCGGACAAATCATTAATATGAACCGGTATTCATCGCTATGGAAGCATTGAAATCGAGTCAATTCTATCCGAAAATAATCTCAGTGGGGTTCTGTAGAAAAATACCGAGGGTTTGAAGGGGTGCGGGGTGCGGAACAACGGGCTCGTTATGCCAGTTCCGCCGGATGTCGCCTCGTGATGCATTGTCGACGCCTTCGGAGGGTGGACATCGATGTTTTTATTTTCATGACAAACATTAATATGTTCATCCGACCATATTTCATTTATTACGATATGTTGCTCATATCGAATTAATACGATATTAGTACCTTATTTCAGAATTACGTAACACTAATATAGTGTTGTCTTAGCAACCAAATTGTGGAAGTCCGTTCATTTTGCTGGGATAATTGGTAACACTGGTCTTAGTGTTGATATTTTTTTAATTGATTGTTTATGCATAAATTGGCTGCTTGTTTTACATTCTTATAGTATCAAGACTTTTTATAAGACACTAGCTGACCCACGCAACTTCGTTTGTGTCTCAATGACACTCGGCTTTTTGGTCCAAGTCGGCTATTGATCTAAGCGTAATGTTAGGCACGTCAGAAACCCACATTTTTAAAAAAATGTGAAAATCGATTAGATAGTTTCGGAGTTCATCGTGACACGAGAATTATAAGTAATGGATTTGTAAAGGTTAGGTACTTGCCAAATGAGTTTTATTAATCTATTGTATACTCTCGATACGAGGTGGAATTTGCTAAAATACATTCTGGAAACAAAACTGGAAAAAAAGTCACGTTACATATTCTTTTATAATATGTAACGTAACCTTTGCCCTATAAAGATAATATAATATAAGAGAGTTTCATTTCAAGAAAATAATGACAAGTTTGAACGAAGAGAGTTGAGAGGAGTGTAAGCGAGAGTTGTAGATAATTGTCTTCGACAACATCGACCACTTTGTATGAGCTCATGACCAGACATGGACAATTTATTATTGAAATAAAAATATGATTTTTCATTGGTCTATACCCAATAGAATACGAGTACATAATTTTGGGATGTTTATTATCAAGTAAGTTATTTATAAAAAAGAAGATCGAAACCGAAAAGCTTTGTTAGCTTTTGTTAGAAAAAGACACGTCCACAGTACGAGCGAGCGCACTCGTAACAGATGACAGGTGACTCAGGCGGGAAACAGGTTGACAGACACTTGACTAGTGTTGCTAGGATACGAAAAAAAACCTAAAAAGCATCATCACTACATTTTTTTAAGTTTATCAACCCGGGGCAAGTGTGGTATATAAGTTTAAAAAAGTTATAAAGAAATTCTACCTTTGTTAAGAAATTGAATCATCTTTTTTTAAAATATTCTAGTAATATTACTCAACTTAACAATATTAATAAAGTTATACAACCCACAAACAATTATGAAGTCACGAAATAATTACGGGTGCTCAACGCGTCACCAGCTGTCCACGGTATGGGAAAGTAATAATGCGAATGCAACGGAGGTGTCTTTTCGGTCCAGGCCCCTCGGGAAATCACGGTAATCCGCGGCGCGTCGGCTAAATCTCTGTCGAACGACACGTAGTGATGTGACTTCATACTCAATGCTTTAATTGATTTCTACCTTCATGTTTTACATAACGTTTAATAAAAAAAAATTTTATGGCTTTCATAGTCAACAAACAGTAGTCGACAAATAGACACGAGTAACACCCTCGATTTAAATATCAAACAAATAATGATAGTATATATTCAGAGTCTTGATTAATCCCAAGATTATTTGGGATCGGCTACTTCTACCTATAAATATGTACTCATTTAAAATAATATTCCTTATTATACTAACAAAAAAATATTTCTCTTTTTCTGAGTTTAGAGGGTTAAACGGTCACCTCCTTATGTTACTACGCTAAGTATAGTGAGTTCGAACCTCTCAGGGGGCAATACTTTATGTGAACCACAATTGTTGTTCCGAATCTGGGTGTTCTCCTTGTCTGTTTCAGGAATTTTCGTAAAGTCCCCAGTGACACAAGACATTCCTAAAGTCTTTAAAAGAAAAAGAAAAAAGTGTCAGAATGCTTCACATTTTTTTTAAATCTTTATGCTCAACATTACTTTACTTTAAAAATAGACTTTCCCTCATCTCTAGTTAAACCGCACTGAATCCAGAGATCGCAGTGAATGGGCTCTGATGAATCATGCCCGTTCACGTGGAACGATGTACCACGCATTACAGACCCGATACACTAACCACTATAAAAGGGGCATGTTAAGAGCTTACTTTGGTCCCCATGTTTCATATAGTAAAAAAACTGTTTATTTATTTTTTAGAGAGAAATTTTAATTTTAAAAACTCAATTCTTAGAAATTAAACTGTTTGTATTTGGAACAACTTGTATAACAGATTATATGCTATGAAATAACCACATTTTAATATACCCGCATCTTTTTTTAAATAATGAATGAAAATTATAAAATTTGTATAGCCAGCCCCTAGGCCATTTTTATTAACCCATTGACGTACCTACATTTCTAATGTTTCTTCACCCGTTGCCAAAATATTTATTAGGAAAACATAGTTTCTACTCGACTTAATTCTGTTTTATACTCTTTATCCAGAAGCTTTCTCTTCTCATGTAGAAATCTGTCAACGTCAGATAATGCAACTTCGCAAAAGGATAAATTGGGCTTCATTTTCCGGTCTTAATTCTGAGATGACAATTATCGAGTTGCAGACGAGACAGCTAGACTCATAAGTCTTCATTATTCGCTCCCGGCCAAGTTGCTGGCTCCGCAAAACTTTGATGAGTCGATACTGAACAAGCTTAAAGATGATCCCCGTCTATCTACAGTAACGATGTCCACCCCTCCGTTAAAGGTTTTTTGACTTCATTTCAAAAATGTACACTTAGTTTATGGGTTATTGAGATACAAGAATATTTTTTTGAACTAGTTACATTTTAAAAACTTTAAGTTTTATAACAGACTTTACAAAGTTGAATACTTATTTTATATCATTTTATTCCATAAAAAAAAATACACGACGGAATTGCTTGTTATTCCTAACTGTTGAATAATTAGGTTAGAATAATTTTATCTTTTAAATATGGCATACCTACAGGCTACAAGCGTTGAATAATTTTGTTCATTATCATGAGTAATATACTTAAGTATTACTCATATTATAGATTATGACTTATTTTAAAAGCAAAGTTATAATGTTTACTTTGAAAACTCTCATTAAAAGTGACGAATCATTAGGGATGGCGCGACAGTGAGATAATGTTACCCATTATTATCTCCGCCTCTATAAAGATTAATTACTATACCAAAATTTATTATTAAATTTAGTGGCGAGCGGTTTGAGGAATAATATCAATTTGTAAAACAAGCATTGTAACAAAATTTATAAATAACCTATGAATCTGTTATACCTATCTATGAAAGAGCGACGTCTTGAATTGACACTTTTTACTTGAAAAGATTTCTCAACCATGAACAGTAGAACATTTTGCAAATTAATGTGTAATGTAGGTAAGTAAAATTATTACTAATTTCAAAAGTACAACTTGATTTTATGGTCCGATAATAATAATTATGCACTATTAATACCTACCTATCTTGTGGTCTTAAATTCAAACTGATGTCAATCCGCAATGATAATAATTTACGTGTGGTAATGGATTAAGAATATGGAGAGTGAGTAATTAACCATCCCTGTTCAATCCATTGGAGTCGTTAGAGACGACCAAGGGAGAAAATACGTTGGCAAATGCGTGGAGATGTGACTTTGTTATGCATTTTCTACCGCATTTAGTAGATTACTCCGAGGAATTGTTCGGACTGATTCCTGCCGCCTCTTTCCATCATCGTCCTACGCGACTGCCGTTTCATTCCCATCACTTGCGGTATTCCCGGACCAATGCGACCTTCAGACCTTCAAGAAAAGAGCGTACTCCTTCTTAAAAGGTCGGCAACTCAAACTCAAACTCAAATCATTTATTTCCATAGGCCCCAAAAGGCACTTGAACACGTCAAAAATACAAACATAAAAACATAAAACAAAACTCCTAATACTAAATGCACTGAGATGATTTGAATTACCGGAGCTTGGATTGATTTCGATTCAACTTAAAGGTTTAAATTGAAATCAATCCAAGTACCAGCTCCGATGGGTATTGCATTCATGAGAAGAGCTGGTGAGAAACTCATGTGCACCATCTTTTCAGATAATTCATACAAAGCTTGTTTGTTTTTGACAACAGTATTTCTATGTGCAAGTTAAGGCAACCAAAACACAAAGGCTAGAAAGCGGTCTAATAAGATATTTAAGCTAGGAAAATAATTTTTTTGTCAAATAAAATAATAAAAATTAGTCCATAGCATATAAGGTTGCAATCACTTACACATCAAGGAGTAAAAGCAATGTGTGCATACATACTGGTCCCAGAGAAAAAGAAAAAAACGTTTAAAATGTAATAAAATAATAAATACAAATTATTTAAGCTCCAACAATGTAAACACAGATCGCCTCAACTTAACAAAGTTCAAATGTCAGGTAATAAATGCAGAATAAGATGTCAAGAATTAATTACAATCCAATAAATTATTTCACTTTCACTCACATCCAAGGCACTGCATCAGTCAAGAAATCGTTCATCGTATAGTAGCCCCTCTCCTTTAGACGACTCTTAACGGCACTCTTGAACTTTTGTAGGGGTAAGTTCAAGATTTCGACAGGAATTTTGTTATAAAAACGCACACCAAGTCCTTCAAATGAATTGTGGACTTTGTTAAGGCGATAATATTGGCCTACTAATTTGTGCTTATTCCTTGTGTTTAGTGAATGATGATCACTTTTGCAACTATATTTATCTATGTTTTTTCGTACAAACATAATATTAGCAAATATATATTGAGATGCAACTGTTAAAATACCTATTTCCTTAAATCGTTCTTTCAGAGAATCTCGAACTTTAAGTTTGTAAATCGCACAAATTGCCCGTTTTTGAATTACAAAAATGGTTTGAATATCAGCTGCCTTGCCCCATAGTAAAATACCATATGACATGACACTGTGAAAATAACTAAAATAAACTATTCGCGTTCAACGTTCAACGTGCTTGTGACGCCTCTGGTGTTGCGGGTGTCCATGAGCGGCGGTAATCGCTTACCATCAGGCGATACGTCTGCTCATTTTCCCCCTATTCAGTAAAAATAGAAAAGATAACATGACACCCTATACCAAACCGTGATATGATAATAATATAACTTATATGTAAATTGAGTTATCCTCATAAAAAAGTTTCTGTTCAAATGATAAAATTCATTCTACTAAAATATTAATAATTGGAAACTGGGTACTGAATAAATAGACATTGAATGGTTAATATCGATTTAACTCTTGCCTAATTACTTTTAGAAACATTAAGTACGTATAATTTTATATAGGAAGGATGAACAAGTACTAGCATACCATAGCAGGAATATAAGTGTGAAACACCCATACCTTAGTTAGATCTTAGACACTGTGAGACTCTACGACACTTTATGCTTTGTGCCCGATCTTAAAGGACTACGAAATGATGATACACACATATCTTCAATATGAGCCACCAGTGTTAAAAGAGTTTATCTGTAATTTAAATAGAATCCCTCGCTAAGCCGAAGTTCACACACATCAGCATTCGTAACGCATTGCCTACATTATCATATCGAGGGTACATTCGAAATACGGAAACTGATGAATCGGGAATAGCCGGGAGGCGCAACGATATTACTGTTTGCCTTCAACAAATATTTGGACGGCCCGGCCTCCCGCTCCGCTACTTACTGGAGTTAAATCAATATTTAAATCATTTCAAACTTTAATTAATTTGCGGATTTACTGTTTACAATGATGTCGTCAGACCTAGATTAGCGTTCCATTATATTATTGCTTTCTGTTTTACAACAAAGTGTTGCTAATATCTCAATATTAACAATGTTTTGTTGGATATAGAAACTCAATTTAAAGAGTTTTTCAGACTATCTGCTCGTATGTCAATCAATTGCAGAAATACTTTTTTAGTATCCTCGACCACAACTGCGATCATTGTGTATTGTTATGAAAAAAAAAGTACATTCTCTGTATCACCTTGCCTGATACAAAACGCTATTTAATCTAAATGCATATTTCCGTGGGATAAAAATATTGTTTATTAAAATAACAAATTAAAATATATACTATAATATCAAACGGAAAATAATTTTCGCTTTTAAAAAATATTACACTTACTGAACTCTACTTGTCAACTCCAAGTTCACAGCTTATATTTAAACTGCCCAAATCAAATGGACTGGTTGCGTAAGCGAAGCCGAGTAAAGCGTAGGGTACATGTACACTAAACTGCGGCTATTAACCGGTTTTAGGGTATGAATGTTTTATGCGGCTCGGTGTCACCCGCCTCCCGGGGGATACGTTCCAACAAAACTCTACTAGCACTTAATTAAGGGGAAGCAACGAAGGGAATAGATTTTAATTAATATTACAGCGTGATTCGTACGGTATCGCTTTGTTGAGTTTAATTTCAAAAGATTTTTATGTACGACTGAGATTAAGTGACTATTTCTTAAGATAAGGATAATGACACAGAAAAAAACATAAAGAAAGAAATATAAATTAAATATTGAAGTAACAAACAAACTAGCCAACTCACTTAAGGCTTCCGAAACTCAAGGAGCGTAACAATACAAAGAAAAGGGAATATTCTTTTAAGAATTTAAATAAATTTTCACTAAAGAGGGACGAGGCAGCTCCCGTTACAAAAAGGAAGAAGAGAGCTAATAAAAATGCCAACGTAGTATCGTGCTATTTTAAACCAGTGTCGAATGAATATAATAGTAATCTTCTCAACTTAAAGTTAAAATAAGCATTATATTAAGTGCCTTTTAAAAGTAATTTATAGGGGTGGCAGCTCTATATACACATATTTGAGATTAAAAACCTGTTAATATTACTATGTACTAGTATAATCTAGTAATACTATTGCTATGATAGCTATTGAAACTACTGAAAGAATCTCGATCAAAAATTGAGTACATATTTCAGCCAATCTTTACTAATATTATAAAGAGGAAAGATTTGTACCTATTTTTGTATGTTTGTATGTTTGTAATGAATAGGCTCAAAAACTACAGGACCGATTTTAAAAATTATTTCACCATTCGAAAGCTACATTATCCACGAGTAACATAGGCTATATTTTATTTTGGAAAATAATAGGGTTCCGTAAGATATTTGGGTTTTTCGGACACAAGGTGTAAAAATCAACCAGAAAAGTTACTTATTTTGCGAAAATTTTCATGCTACGGGCTATATAAGACGCAAACGAGGTTGCGTGGGTCAGCTATGTTTTATATACAACGTGTATTTAGTATCAGCATTGCACCCGTGCGAAGCCGGGGCGGGTCGCTAGTGATTTATAAAACTGACGTTCTTAGATGTTGTATACATATTTAAAAAAATGTATTGGTGTTAAAAAATACTGACTGCTGTGCTTCAGTTCTTGGGTTCTATTCCCGGGCTGGATCAAATGTTTGTATAATCTGCAAATGTGCGTGTTTCCTATATAAAGGTAACACGTACTCGTATGTATGTCTAAAAAAGTATTCTAGAGTTCCATGAGTCAATCTAGTGTTCATATTGCAAGCACTTAATTTAATATTAATTGCGTTGTGAATCTGATTTAAATGTTAAAAAATATATTCATTGTTTGAAAAATAAAAATCATTGTAGGCTTTACAACAGTATTTACCACATACCACACCGTTTGTAGTTACAAAAAAAATCCAAGCTAAGCTAGGCTCATGAACTACAGGACAACAGAAACGACAGTCACACTAAGCCCTACTTATTACTCCCAGCGGTAGGGCTCAGTGTAACTTTCTTAACTCTTATCCTTACCGATGAATATATATTATTTATTTTTTAGTTCTACGATATTTTTGCCGACATACGGTCCAAATAATTATAAATTTTCTCTCCATGTAAGCATGACCTACTACTACCATCATAAGCCCGTTGCAGTCCCATGCTAGACATAGACCTCTCCGAAGGAACACCACAGAACCCGGTCTGTTGCTTTTTGCATCCAGTCGCTGCCAGCCTTCCTATGTTAGTCATCCTGTCATCTAGTCAGAGGGCGTCCCAACTACGTTTGCCAAGACGCGGTCTCGACTCTAGAACGCGCTTACTCCAGCGGTTGTCAGTTCTGCGACATATGTGACCATCCCATTGCCACTTCAACTTTCAGAGCTATGTCGGTCACTTTGGATCTCTGACGAATTTCTTCTTTGCGAATTTTGTCCTTCAGAGAGACTAAGAACAGCTCTCTCCATATCTCTCACCTACTACTACATTGTCATAAATTACTCTTAAATAACTACTGACCAGCAACGTGTCTGAGTGCACAGCATTATCAGTTTGTATTATGAATATTATAACTAGCTGACCCACGCAACCTCGTTTGCGTCTTCAATTGCCCGTAGCGTGAAAATTTTCCCCCATTTTTGAAACATTCTGCGTTAGTGCTCCGCTCCTATTAGTATTAGCGTGATGATATATAGCCTTCCTCGATAAATGGACTATCTAACACTGAAAGAATTTTTCAAATCGGACCAGCGGTTCCTGAGATTAGCGAATTCAAACAAACAAACTCTTCAGCATTATTATTAGTATAGATAGATGTATTGTATGATACTGTAGTTCATTCTTATTTATGTAGATGGCGGACTGTGTACGAATACTGAATCACGCTTTTAGAGTAACTACTCTCTACTTTCGTGTGGGTCAGTGAATCGTAGTTAGAATGGTGAAAAAAATATCTATAAGGTCTTTGTATTTACGCAGATACATATTATTCGATTAGTAGGTAATTAGCCTAAGACCTAAAATTGGAAGCAGATGTCAATATAAAGGAGAGGCGTTATCTTAGGAATAAATGATTTTTATAAGCAACAAAGAGTTGTATTATAATCTTATTTAGACTTCTACTTATGTACGGTAGGTACTCTGTTTAGGAGTTTTCTTCCAAACATAAGTAGATATCTAACGATTATTACCTATTTCCAAACAGAAAACAATGCAAGATATAAAATAAAACCAGACCGGAGAAACAAATATGAGAGCAATTTCAGAAGCTTTTTAATAAAAAAAACCCGAGTCTGCTGTTGCTAAAACGACTAGTATGCATAGTTATTACAAAATCTCAATAACGAAAAAGTCTATAAATGAACTTTGAAACAACAGTCTGTGCGATGCAATATCGACTCCCCTCCTATTAGCCGTTAGCAAACAACACTTAAACGCTCTCTCCAGTCTGGCACTTATCTCACTAATATCGATTTTACAGAATGTCCATCAAATAGTAATAAATATGCAATAAAATCTATTGATTTTGGTTTAAACAGTTTGCCAGGTCATACTTTAATATACTTTAGAAATTACTTACGTAAGTGTAATAGCAAGTGGCACAAAAACATAACACACCAAAACTATGAAAATGTGGTTGTTATTCTAATTTGGGTGGTTTTTGTCTTAATTTTATGTAGGTTTCATTAAGCAATTCCGCCGCGGCACAGGAATATTCTTAGAGTGAGAGTCGTCTTCTAAAGAAAAAAAAAGTGCGTGCGTACAAAGTATGTAATGTCAGAAGTGAAATTAATTTTTAAGTCTTGTTTATATTTATACAAATCTAAAACTTTAGATTACTTTTAAATTTAATTTACAAAAATCATTTTATTACATATTAATACAAAGGACAGCACTAACATTTACAGGTCATTTAACCCATCCCTGATCGCCTCCGGTGGAAAGGTGTTCATTAAACTAGCAGCATTGCCGCGTTGAATGGCAATGGCCAATCTTTGCACCACGAACGAGCCGGAACGAGAATCACCCTTAAGCAACGCAAGCCTACGGCCCAGTTCACTCACAAACCTCAGAGTATCGGAGGCCCAGCTGCCCATGGTCTCCACTGCTACCGGCACGAAATAATATTGCTGCTCTAACGCCGCATATTTCTGCCTCTTCCTATAACAAGCATCATCCGCGGCGGCCGACGCGGAGTACATGGTACGACTCAGATGGCTGGCGGCAACAGTGCTGACTTTGGAAACTTTAGATTAAAAATAAAGAAAACGCTGCACATCTTCGTGACGTTTCATCTGTAAAAATTTTATCCTCATGCGCCTAAAGAAGTTTCACTTCAATAATAGAAAAACAAAGGAAATCACAGAGATCCATGATATGTGACAAGTTGATGATATAAGTAGAAAGATTCACTTCTTTATTCACACTCTCATTTTTACGACCATAATTTAAGTTACACTTAAAGAGTGCAAACAGATTGTCATGTATTATGTCGTGAATGTTAACGAATTCCAGAACTCGAATTGTTGTATATAATTTCACTTTAACTCCACTTAGAATATTTACATTGTAGTTATATTTGTCAGCAGTGGCGGATTTACATATTTGTCGCCAGTAAGCTATTAAACTTTTGCCGCCCCTTCTAACTCCTGCAATTCAAAACCTATTTTACGTGTTAAAACGAATTCAAGGCATCATTCTACAGAGATAGCGTGTAGTGTGTCGAAATCGAACTGCTCTCCCCAAAAACCTTATATCTTTACTAGCTATAAGGTGTTTGGGGGGTAGGGAGGAGGATTGTGTCTCAATTGTGGCTCAGTCACCCCACAATTATCGCTCTGATTGCATGGATTTACAATTATCATCACACACGCCAACAAAGTTCGCTTTCAACTACTTTCTTCATTAGCAAAAACTAGTTAAAGGTGGATGATATTCCACCCGTCACGAATATGGCGGTAGGGGCAGCTGTCCTACGGATTTGCTGCTAGACCACTGCCCCTACAACAAACAGCCCGTGTTGTGCAATGCCAACAAAGCTAGTCTTTTTATATGAATTGTAATATATTCAGATACCCCCTACCGGACGACCGGTGATGTACTGAGACCGATTAAAACCACAATCCGTCTCGGATACTAGTAGCCAAAGAACTAAACGTAACCTAGAAAGGAAACTTAGCTACTGTGGGAATAATCCTCACGTAGTTACGAGGAGCAAATTGAATCCCGCCTGTTTGGTGTACTAACCGGTTCACTATGCCAGTGCTTGGGCGTCGCAGCGATCGATACTCAATGCAGTTATCGGAGATCACCTCGGTAGCGGCAGATGTTTTATGCGAAGATGACATATCGTAGAAAGAGGCCGCGGAAAGGACCAAAGTTAAAAAAAATCTACGCAAACCTAATTTGCCGCCGCCCGGTGTAGCGCGTTGCGATGCATTTCAGGAGCTTATACCACCCTCCGTGATGATTAAGAAAAGTTTTAGTCAAACTTACTCATTTAAACTGTAATATGAAACTGCTATTATATATTTTATCAAGTGTTTAATAATTTTTCAAATAATATTCGAATTGAGAGTATTTAGTACACTGAATAATCCATTGTTTCTTTTTGTTAAATTGTCAAGACTTCTCTTCTTCCTTTATGTTATAATAATGGATATTTTTAATTACAGTGTAAAAAAATTTTTTCTTAATTTGTCGCCCCTTAAAATTCGCCGCCATAGGCTCCTGTTTCCTCAGCCTAGTGGTAAATCCACCCCTGTATGTCAAGCCAGTATAGATGTGTACGTACTATTGTGTAGTCATTCTCGACACTCGAAATATATTTAAAGATTAAAAAATTAAGACTCAGTCTCATAAAATATTTCGTCAAAAAATATTTGCGTGCACGTGTTATCAGCAACTTCATGTACCTAAATTATTTTATGTTAGAGTATGTGCATACTTTTGCAAGCTGCGTTTGAAATATAAAACTACAAAAATGATGAGATCTTTATCTACACTAATATTATAAAGAGGAAAACTTTGTTTGTATGTTTATTTGTAATGAATAGGCTCAAAAACTACTGGACCGATTTTAAAAATTCTTTCACCATTCGTAAGCTACATTATCCACGAGTAACATAGGCTATATTTTATTTTGGAAAAAAATAGGGTTCCGTAAGATATTTGGGTTTTTCGGACTCAAAGTGTAAAAATCAACCAGTTACTTATTTTGCGAAAATTTTCATGCTGTGGGCTATATAAGACGCAAACGAGGTTGCGTGGATCAGCTAGTGATTTATATAGGTATATCTAGTTACATATATATCATTATCTTTAACCTTTAATAGTTCTACTGTACAAAGGCTCTCCTTATAAAAAACCAAAGCCTGATTCAATGTATATCGAATAGACATAATGTTAAATTTTTAAATAAGTACAAAATTGTTAACTTTAAGTTTAAGTTTAAATATATGGTTGTATACTTGAGGGTAAGATATGTTAAACATTGATACCTACATACTTCCTACTTTATAAGTTTATGTTTATTGTGTTATGAAACTACCCTCCATCATATCTGTTGTTCCTACCCTACTCTTATGATTTATTCACTTGTATTTCTAGGCTACTTAGCTCAATACACAAATTATTTGGTGTTTTATTAAAGACTAGCTGACCCACGCAACCTCGTTTGCGTCTTATATTGCCCGTAGCGTGAAAATTTTCCCCCGTTTTTGAAACATTCTTCATTTGTGCTCCGCTCCTATTAGTAGTAGCGTGATGATATATAACCTTCCTCGATAAATGGACTATCTAACACTGAAAGAATTTTTCAAATCGGACCCGCGGTTCCTGAGATTAGCGCGTTCAAACAAACAAACAAACTCTTCAGCTTTATTATTAGTATAGATATAATATTGGCTTGTAACTTCCTTGAGGCATTGTCGATTAGATAAATAAAATAGTTACTAAATACATTGTACGAAATCCTCGAAGATCTCAACTACTAGACACATATTTTTAATGGCAAACATTATTGAAACACAATAATATTTAAAAAAAAAACATTGAATACTACTATTACGAGTGTTCTTAAATATTCATCAAACATTTTAGAATGATTTTTTTAAAGAAATATGGCGTGTCTTTTCATTTTATTTTATATCCCTATTAATTATAATTATTATTTATTGTAACAAAATATGGATACAATTCAAGTGCAAGCCCTGATTCCCAAACTAGCGTGAGCTGTATGTCGTGTGTGTGTGTGTGTGTCTGTGTATGTGTGTGTACGCGTGTGTGGGTGTGTGTTTGTGTGCGTGTGGGTGGATGTGTGTGTGTGAGAGGGTGCGTGTGTGTGTGTATTGGAAGTTCGTCAAAACTTTGAACTAGGTCGTGACTGAAAACAAATCTTCTACATCATCGTAGGCAAAACTCTTTTTAACTTGATAATTTGATAAGTTTTTGGTCTTATACGTAAAAGATAAGTATTCTTACTTACCTTTTCTTTTACCCTAAGATTAAAGAAGAGGTACGGTATGCTTGTGATATTTACGAATGTACTGATAGATAAACGTCTTTCGTACGCTTAGAATTTCAACTTTTTCGTACACTAAATGAGTAGGATGGTGAAATGGTAAGTTAAGGTGTACTTTAAGTACAGCCCGTTGTGCTCTTTCAACCTCAATCAAGTGTGTATTTTCTGCTGAGCCTCATGAACATATACAGTAGGTGATTAAGCATTCAGCCAAGGCTTTACATGTTTGTATTAAAAGTGTAGTGCCATGTATTATATTTAAGCACTTTTTAGTAACATTTATCTGCTATATATGTATAACTATGATTATTTTATTATATATAAACTAAATCCCAATTTTTCGATTTTAATCAAATCAATTATTTTACAAAATTATTTAGAAACGTTTCATCGTTTTCTTTACGTTCGTTATGTTGCAACCACCCTCCAGGTCAAAAGCCGTGTTCATTCGTCACGCGGTCACACTACCATTAATTTCTATAGAAAAGTACATTGGAGCTTTTACAGCCCGTTCGATAACATCAAAACCACATTAGAGTACTTTTTCATGTGACTCCTGAACTCATACGTTATGTGGGTATGTAATTTTGTACCTACTTAGGACAATAATACCCTAGCTTGTATATTTACACAATCTACACAAATAAATAAAATTGGAGTGTCTGTTTGTAATATTAAAATAACCGCTTTCTACTACATGCATATGAATGTATATACGGTACACATACCAAAATATATATTTGTAAAATTTTTGTCTGTCTGTCTGTCTGTTTGTTCCGACTAATCTCTGTTGGACCGATTTGGACGGGACTTTCACTGGTAGGTAGCTGATGGTACAAGGAGTAACTTAGGCTTACATTTTTAGACTAGCTTCGCCCTGCGGCCTTACCCACGATACAACAATAACCGCGGGTAACACCGCGGGGTTCAGCTAGTATGTAATAAAATAAGGTTATATTCAAACTTTTTTATCTAAACTTAGCGTGACTTAGTAGTGTACTGTAGATTATAGCATTTTTTTTGTTTATTTTGTATGGTGTTTGACGTATCTGTACATATGTGTGTGTTTTTAAATACATGCAGCGATTTACATTTATAAATAATTTAAATTAAATAAAATTTGCTGTTTACTCTTTTGTTTCTTTCAAAAGCTATTTCTGAATTCTGTATATGCATTTTAATAATAATAACAGATTTTTTTAGATGTATGTAGCACTAGACTATTAAAAACTGTTGATGAACGAAATATTGTACGAGTAAGTTCGGTACTTATACACACGTACTTATACATTACCCATATTTATAATTTTTATATTTGATCTACCAAAATGATTCTGCCTGCCTGATAGAAAGCACTAGCAGAATCCAAGAGTGGTGGTCACCATCCTCAATGCAAACAAAGACAGTGCAGCATTGAAATTCTTAGATTTTTTTAATATCGCGTTAAAAAATGATATAGTTATAATACAATGAAATATATGGATCACAAATAATTTGTCATTGTTGTCAATAAAATAGCGTTGGAAATATATTTTTTAAATAAAATTCATTCGTTTACAATTTTCTTAATTTGCCTACTAAGTACTACTACTGACTAAATACATCATTAAGCTCAATCATAAATATCTCTTCAAATATTTTATGGTTTTTCATTCTGATATATAATATTTTAAAAAAATATAAAGTATTTTCAGCGATCTGATACGCAACGCCATCTAGTTAAGAAGTATAGAAACGTAGGAATTAGTTTTGTTAATGCAGTTGTAACAACTTTTTGAGCAGAAATGAAATTATTTAGCAATGTCCTAAAAAAGTTTTAAATACAGGAAATAAATAAGGCGACTCACTTAATAAACAGTATAAATCTCAAAACCATCTATTGTCAGCGGTACAGGATACGATATGACGATTGTGCGTCCTAATATTGCCACCCTAAATATTGTTACTTACTATAATATCAAAAGTTGTCTGTTCGCTTGCCGTAAAATCGCCACTAGCGATGATACCACCGATTTCATATTTGTATATTGCAAGCTTTTTTTCTGTGTTATGTAGGTATGTACAAAAAATTAAAGAATTCTATATTATATATTCTATAATATAAAAATGAATCGCTCAATGTGTTGGTAAGCGCATAACTCAACAACGACTGGACCAATTTGGCCAATTCTTTTTTTAAAATGTTCGTTGAAGTTCAAGGATGGTTTTTACGGCGAGAAAAATTCGAATAATGGCCAAAAAGGGCCTAAAAACAGCCCTTTTCTTTTCCGATACAAAAGTTTTCTAACTAAAACGTAAAGTCAATTTGAGCTTTATTACTATTGTTTAAAGTTCGTATATTACAAGCACTCACTGTTGTCTAAGCAATGTAGGTGTGTTCCTAACGTCAATGAGTCAATTTGCACTTTATTACCGCTACACAAAGTTGAAATTCAATCATATCTATCAAAACAGTGTGCGTATGTGCGTTGGGGTAGATAATCGTTGGATCGTCCATTTATCGAGATAAGCTATATGTAAGCTACGGGCAATAAAAGACGCAAACGAGGTTGCGTGGGTTAGCTAGTTAAATAATAAATATAAATACAGGGTGTCTCAAAAGAAATTTTATATTTGTTTAGCTTACTGCGTGAACGCTGCGTACTTGAGGGGTGCGGGGGTTATGTCAATTGGTAGCTTGGCTCTTGGGGATTCAGTCGCTATGGAGCGTTTCTCGGGAGCAGACCGCGCGTTGTGCGTGCGAGAGTTTTACAAGAACGGTGATTCGACAACTGTCGCGCGTAGAAAATTCTGCAGTATTCGAGGTTTTCGCCATTTAAATGATGCGCCAAGCCTTCCTCTCATTCGACATTGGGTTAAAAAGTTTGAAGAGACTGGATCAACGCTGGATAAATCAAAATCCGGGCGACCTAGGTCATCAAGAACGGTAGAAAACGTGGAGAGTGTTAATCAATCTGTACGTGACGACCCGAGCCTTTCAATTCGGAAGCGCGCGAGTGCTTTAAATGTGCATAGATCATCATTACATCGCATTATGCACAAAGATCTAAAGCTGCACCCCTACAAAATTCAATTGGTGCAAGAATTAAAGCCCCAAGATGGAAGGCCCCAGTCAGAGGCTTAATTTCGTAAATCAGATGATTGAGCGATTTTCAACGTTTACCAACATTTTGTTTTCGGATGAAGCTCATTTTCATCTTAATGGCCACGTAAATAAGCAAAACTGCCGCTACTGGAGTTCAGCCAATCCGAAACGCAAACATCAGAAACCCCTACACTCGCCTAAAGTGACCGTATGGGCTGCCATGTCGGCGCGAGGAATTATCGGCCCTTACTTTTTTGAAGACGAAATGGGGCGTACAGTTACAGTGAATTCAGAGCGTTATGTGGAGATGTTAGACAACTTCTTGGTACCTGAACTGCAAAACTTTCCTGGCTATAACCAAAGAACATGGTTTCAACAGGACGGAGCAACTTCACACACGTCCAATATATCTCTGCCACGTGTTCGTGAAATTTTCTCAGGAAAATTGATCTCCCGGAGAGGTGACATAAATTGGCCTCCACGTAGCCCAGATTTAACCCCTATGGACTTTTTCCTATGGGGTTATCTTAAATCTAAAGTTTACGCCAATAAACAAACTTCACTGGCGCATTTGAAAGAAAATATCCGTCACGAAATGGCAGCCATCCCTCACTCCACCTGTCGAGCAGTCATAAGTAATTTTACTGTTCGATTAAATGAGTGCCAACAACGTGAGGGTTTACATTTAGACGATATTATTTTTAAGAAATGAATTCCCAAAAAGTGTATTTTAACAATAAATAAACATTTTTTCTATATACCGCTTCCTTTTTTTTTAATCAATCCACTAAATATGAAATTTCTTTTGAGACACCTTGTACAAATTAAGGTATATACGTACGCATGATATTAAACATAATCGTTCTCTAATACCTAACTGTTAAGCAGTTATACCTGCCATCATCAGTTCGCATAAATAACTTGAAAAAATACGATCAAAGGCCACATACGTATGCCCTTTTTCGTAAGGAATTATCCTCTTACCCCAAACCGTTAAGACGTTGTATCCTCCGTTATCAGCTTATCAATATGAGATGATGACAACCAGGCGCAAATAGGTACTGAAAGAGCTTTAGAAAAAAATATGAAATACATAATTCGTAATTCATGAGGGTTTCCCCCGATTTCCTTTGGTCCCATTATCAGATCCTGATATGGTGGTAATGGGACCTCCTCGGGAGCATACCCTTTCGAATATAAAAAATATTTATTAAAATTTGTGGTATTCCGTGAACATACATAAAAAAAATACATACATTGGAACTATGGAAGGTAGAGGTAAGGAGTATCATCTGTGTACATGAAAAAGTGTCCGTTGAAATGCATTAAATTAGGGTGGCGCCACATTAGCATCAGAGTAAACTTTAAAGGAAGCGCCATTGAATGATAAAAAATCAATAAACGTACTATTCACAGTTCAGAAAATAAAATCACTCTAGCTACGCCTTTTCTCATAATAACTCTTTAAGGTTATATTTACTACATTATTTTGTAATACGCATGTAGTTGACATTTTCAATAAGTAACTACTTTAGTCGACAATAATTTTAAATTTTTTAACTCGGCGTACTTCAATTCGTTCACATGTAGCTACATTCATACCATACCCTGTGTCTACACTATGGAGGGTAGAGACAAGGAGTGTTATCTTATATGGAAGAAAATTGAAAAAAGTGTCCAGCATAAGCTGTAAATAACAGTTCAAAAACCTTCCAGAATGGCGCTGGTGTAGACACAGGTTATGGTATGAATGTAGCAATTGTGAACGAATTGAAAAAATTTAACATTATTGTCACTACTTGCGTATTACAAAATAATGTAGTAAATATATTTTATTTTCTGAACTGTGAATAGTACGTTTATTGATTTTTTATCATTCAATTTTATTAAAAAGTGTGTGTATTGATTTTAAGAAGTTTACTCTGATGCTAATGTGGCGCCACCCTAATTTTAATGCATTTCAACGGACACTTTTCATGTACACAGATGATACTCCTTATCTCTACCCTCCATAGTCTACACCAACGCCATTCTGGAAGGTTTTTGAACTGTTATTTACAGCTTACAGCTGGACACTTTTTTCAATTTTCGACCATATGAGATAACTCTCCTTACTTCTACCCTCCATAATTGGAACACATAACCTTCTCCTTTGTGAGGTTTTAGGTTAAAATAATAATTAATAATATTTAAAAGTTAATTTTAGTATTAAGAATAAATTAAATTATATATTCAAGTGTATAAATTGCTGGCGTCGAGATCGTCCATGGGTACAATAATATATGCCTTTAATCTAATGATTACGCAGCATTAGCGGAAACGCAAGAACAACAACTCGACGATTGCATCATCCAAGCATCGGGTAACAGTAGGTACGCAGTCACAAACGGTTTATTTATTTGATTACTAGCTGAACCCCGCGGTGCTACCCGCGGTACGATGATAACTGCGGGCAACGCCGCGAGGCGAAGCTATATCTTTATAAATAGTAGCCTATGTGTTATTCTGATGTATAAGCTATATTGTGGTAAAGTTTCATTCAAATCCATTCAGTAGTTTTTACGTGAAAGAGTAACAAACATCCATACATACATACATCCATACTTACAAACTTTCGCCTTTATAATAGTAGTAGGATGACAAAGAATATACTAGAACATTTTTAATGATTACGTCAGATCACAGGGCGTCCGAAGCCAGCCGTTGAGTTTAATTTGAGTAGAAACAGCACACAAGAACCTGTACACTCCTGATATTACTAGTGTTGGGCCCCAACCCGGTATAAAATCTATAATTTAACCATATGAGCATAAAGATAGGTACAGTCATGACATTTAAAAAAATATCTAGGTATACGAAAAATTCTTACTTCTGCAAGCAGACTTTTGTAAATTCCTTATAGACAAGGGTCGATAATTTGAAAACGGTAAAAAGTGAAAGAAAATGATAGTAGGATGAAACCCGTTAAAAAGGGCGAGAATATAACAAAAATGACAGGAAAAATAATTTGCGGGATCTGTTTATTAATGTAACATAGAATCTTACGGTTTGTCAAGTAATTAAAGTGTGAATTTTACTAAATAGCTCAAAAATTTTGTTTAATCACTATGTACAATTTTGAGTCAAAATTGTACATAGTGATTAAAAAAATATTTCAGATTCCAGTTTTTTTCTTTTCTTTGCATTTTCTGAGAACATTTACCATAGTAATGTATATATTTTTTTCCATTTTCAGGAAGATTTCAACGAACATAAAACTCCTCGACTTTTTTAAAAAGGTAATATTTTGACGCGAGAATTTTCGATATCTTTCGGATGCGCGAACGGGTACTTCCGGTTCCATGCACCGTGCGGCGAAATTGCAAAATTTTGCAGCACGGTGCATGGTGTACGAAAATGATCAAATCTTTTCAAAAACAATGCTCGGTGGTTATAAAAGTGATTATTTTTCAAAAGATGGATAACAAGCGTACATGGTTATGCCATATTTTATTACTAAACTAATGTTATCGCTTTATTATTTACTCACAATTGAGCCAAGTATTAATTTACGCACCTATTGTGTTAATAAACATGATTTTAATATTTTATGTGGTTTATTATTCATTTTACTTATTATCCTCATAAAGTTCGATAACTAAGCTATCTACTGATATAAAAAACACTATAACTGCAGTAAAAATTCATTGAGAAACATATTTGTAAAAATCACATTTCGCTGTCGAGATATTTGCCATTTTGTCACTTTACAATCAAACTATTATTTGCGCCGAACACCAAATTACGTAGTATTTATATGAAGAAATAGTGTTTTTTAGTTAAATAATTTATTTTTTTAGTTAACTAGTGCAAAAGACAGGAACAATACATAAAAAAAACAACCTATTTATCAAGTTATTTAATAAAAGGACTCGTTTGCTAGACCAGTTTTCATTTATTATTTTTAAGTTCTGAGAATTCTCTAAACTCTATGAAAATGACTGAATGCTAAAGAGAACAAACTGATCGTTCCATTATGACACACAAAGTCTATGGTCAATACAAAATAATTTAGTAAAACATAAACAAAGATCAGTTTACGTCTTGTTCATTGTCCGTCACTACTGTGTATGTGTGGGTGTTAATAGTTCCGGGACTTCCCGCTAGGCTGCGTGCAAACACGAATCAACGGCGATATACAATTTTAAGTGGCGTGCTATTGGAGAGGCCTATGTCCAGCAGTGGACTACGATACGCTGATGATGATGTAGAACAGTAATGGCGTGGGAGCCCTTTGTATGTGTGCGTCTAATTTCGCTCGTCAGGCAAAAAATGAGTGTTTATTTAAATATTTAGCTTTTCTAGCACATTTTTGTTGCTATTCTATATTCTATATAAGATTCTCATCGCAATTATATCATTTTATCAATAAAAACATAAGAATAAATGCGTAAAAACCTTCAAATGAGTAAGCCCTTTTCAATAGGTAATAGACTCGGTAACTTTTTGAGTAACACTATTCAAAATTACGCATGATTTATGCCTCAATTCGTATTGATAGTGGTTCCTAAAATAAGTATAATAAGTAAAATATAACAACAAACTACCTTCAAAACCACCTTATCGGCAAAAAATCAATTTTAAGAGGCACTTGAAAGATCGCGTTGCGTCATCGTCAACTTTGAAATTGGAACTCGTTTTTTTAATGGCTCTTGAAGCGCACTTGACAAACGAATGTTTTAAAATGTTGTTCGTATAAAGCAAATGCATAACAAACCTTTCTAGACTTTATTATAATAACTTTAATACCCAAAATTAATTAAAATGCAAGTTAACTGCGGAAAACATGGATCCGTGTGTGCCGCACCGACGGCACAAACATGGATCCGTGTTGCCGCACCCGAGAGGTTAAAAATTAGGGTGTTTTTTTCGGTAGTCAAAATAAGGTGAAAAAATAAATATTTCAAAAAAATTACAGTGTCTTTAGCACATAAAAAGGTAAGTTTTCACCAAATTTCGTGATTTTTTTTTTTTTGCATAAGGTAAAAATAAAAAACCAAGAACTTGATTATTTGAATTTTTCACATAAATTTTGAGGTTATGTGGAAAAAATTTTATTACAAAAGTTGTAGGTCTCTTTATTACCTACAACTTTTGTCATTAATTTTTTTCCATAGGACTTGTAGTTTTGCCGGAAATCGAGATACACCGTTTTTACCCTTAAAAACTCACCCCCTTCCACTTCACGACCTCAGATCACCCGTAAATTATCTTTCCTTTCATTTTTGTTATATTCTCGTCCTTTTTTAACAGGTTTCATCCTACCATTTTCTTTTTGGTTTCAAAAATTATCGACCCTGGTCTATTATCTTCTGACAGTGTTCTTTTAATAAATAAATTCAAAAATCTATTTTTTAATTTTTTTTTAATCAGATGTCTTTATTTATAAAATATATGGTTGAATTTATTTACGAAATTATGGAACAGGGAATGAGATTCTCGGTAAATTTAGTAGTAGTTTAATATTAAAAACCTTCTGTAAATTATTAAATTATTGTTTTCCTATTAGCAATAATTATTTTCACCAATGTGAAGTTCTCTCAATTCAGTTGCTCGATACTCGAAAATCCATAGCCTAGCTTACCGGTTACTACTTCAACTTCACTCACCTCCAGTGCTGCCAGAAGGTTACTTTTGGAACCTCTTAGGTTATTTTTCAACACTGATGGTTACTTAAAAGTACCTTAAAAAAGTAACCTTTAAAGTAACCTGAAAGTAACCTTTTCATTAGTTTTACTTTTAGGTGACTTTTCGAAATTTGTTGAATTAATTTATTTTTTCACGTTCATGTAACAAATTAAAAGCAACATGAAATGGAAATCTATAAAATTTCAAAACTTCTTGTTCGTTTGTTGGTGTCGTTCATGTCTGTATTGTCACGCATTCGCACTCTTTATTGTGACAATTACAAGTGATAGACAACAAAACTAAAGATTTTCTCTGAACTTTGAAGGGAACGGGATTCGTTAGTTTTATTGTTTGTTGAACACATAATATTCGGGATGTTGCGGATGCCGATTTTTTCACATCCGCGGATGCGGATGCAGATGGGGATTTTTAAAGGCTCACATCCGGCTCATCTTATTATCGTTCACATTTTTTCTATGTAGGTACACTGAGCAAAAAAGTCCATTTATTCTATGTATGAAGTCCTTTGGCAAAAGTAGGAACAATAATAAAAATGATAAAAATTTATGCGGATACGGATGTTTAAAATCCTATAAAAATACAGTTTATGAATATCGAATTAAAACAATTAATTTTGAAAGTAATTGTTAACATTTTATTATTGAAAATTAATATTAACCATAATGCTCCTATTTTTTTAAATAATGTTACAAATGTTCGTATGAGTAAATGAAGTTAAAAATAGGAGCATTATCCTTAATAAAAAGTAATATTGCCGCCTTTTCTGATTCATGGCGGTTAAGGAGAGGAACATAAATTAAACCCACGCTATCAAACAGTTGTTCGCTAGGTGGACACTGCCTAATGGAGTGCTTAAAAATCTTCGCTCGGAATCAGTAATTTTAATTCTATTAGACCCTTCGGCATTGTCATTAGCGAAACCAAAACATTATTGTCAGTTTTTATCATACTCAAAATGTTTGGTTTTTAATTTGTCATTAACACGTGTGAACGGCACGCGCCATTCGCTAAACCCGCCCAATTTCTTTCTAGTCGCAACTTGTATCACATTCTCATCCGCATGAACATCCGCATTGACTATTGCTGATGTGGATGCGGATACAGATGTCCAAATCCATGCGGATGCGAATATTCGCAACATCCCTACACAATAATATAGATATTTATTATTATATATTATATAAATATATTATAAACCTGAGTAGGTACACTAACCTACATATTACTGTGCATTTGTAAGTTTGTCTTTATACCTTTTTTAAATCAATCAGTATTACTCTAGAAGACGAATCGTTACCACGCGATTAGTCCTGATTACGCGGCACAATGAAAATCTTACCTACTAAAACTAACGACATGAGCCAGAACCTTACTAAATTTAAAGTTGTGGCCGTTTACTTTCTTGTTTGTTATTAATTAGTAACATTATTTCACAAGGTATTACATTTTTATTATTGTTTCTACTTTTGCCGAGGAACTTCATACGTAGCGGCATGGGCGTACCCAGGTTCTGGTCCAATGGGGAGGCAAATCGGCTTCAAATAAATGGATGTAAAAGAGGTTTTCTTTTAAATAAATTATTTAGTTATAGAATAGCTATTTTAAAAACTCTATCGCAGTCGACTACTGGACATAGGTCTCTCCGATTGCACGTCACTCACATTTTAAAAGAAACTTTCAAGAGTCTTCGGCAATACAGTTTGAGGTGAAACATAAAGGTTATCGTTAACAATTTTTTCTATGTAGGTACTCCGAGCAAAAAAGTCCATTTATTCTATCTTTGTCTGGTCTGGTATCAGTATAGCAATATTCACAGCGGTACTTGTGAGCTACAAAAATCCAAAAAAAATCAATGCGACCCTCAGATTTGCTTCTTGAAGTCCATAATTGATTACAGGGCTGGAGGATAAAAGAAACTGCCGCTAAATCAGCCCAAATAACATTTACTCTTCATCAGGGTAACTGTCTGCAAGCAGGCCGAGTTGGCGACATAAGTGCTTATTTCTGCGGAGAAAAGGAACACCGGGATTTCTGCACAGAAGACGGCCATCTACAAATCGTAGGTGGCCCGGGTATGTTGGGGTTCCAGGGTTTTCCTTTCGAGGGTGCATCTGGTTCTCTGACTTCTAATACCTAAGACGTCGTGCGGTCCAGGACTATTCGGTGGTATCCGGGAGGATATCCGCACAGAAAATAAGGCAACTGACCGCAAATAAAAAAGCAAAATGTGATGATATATCTATCCGGCACAAAAACCTGTACTGGATGCTAGGAGGAAACTCTAAATTATCATTGGATAACCAACCTCTGATATATCAGACGATAATTAAACCTGGATGTACGGCATTCATTTGTGGAACGCCGCAAAAGACTCCAATAAAAATGTCATACATAGAGCTCAGAACAAGATCCTAAGGTCCATAGCAAATGTTTCATGGTTTGTTACCAATGCGGAACTGCATCAACAGCTCTCAGTCTAAACAATGAGTAAGGAAATACGACATGCCTCCGAAAAATATATGTAGAGAGAGTGACTAAAATACATTCCAAATGAATTGGTATGTCAGCTGACCATAAAAGACTTTATAAACGGCTCATAAGATTTGATATCTTAGGACTACAGACCCGTAAGTAGCTTAAAGCTAGCATGCATGAATAGTTTTTCTCGCTAGAGAGCACGCTCTGATCGTCTTAACGCTCGAACATCACATCTGCTCATAGTCCTTGGACTGATTGCCGATCTTACAACATCGACATGCTTTCATTGACAGAAGATAGTAGGAACGTCAAAATCCAGGGCTGCCCTCCCCTGTCCTACCCTGGGTACGCGCATGCCTAGCACCGATCTGATTTGGCTAGGTAAATATTCTTAGAGTTTTTAGTCAAACCAGCAAGGTGATCTGAATTCGATTAATCGAAGAATCGATTTTATGGTAAAAATTTTTGTTCTACATCAAAGTCTAGCACAAAATTTTAAAATAAAAAATATGGAAGGTTCCTTTTTACACAAAAAGGTAACTTTTTTGAATATTTTAGCTAACTTCTGACAAGACCTGGTTGGCAACACTGAACACTGCTCACCTCACTCAATACTTTTTTCACTTGGAGCTTGGAGCCATTATTTCGTTGCGTTGATGAGCAAACTCAACCGATCTCTAAGTGTGGCGCTTGTTTGAGGTAAGTAATTATACTAATTATGCTTATTGGTTTAAGCTCAGAAGTTTATATTTGATTTAATGATAAATACAAATTTTGTTATTTCTATCATTTTCATACATGGTTACCCGTTTTCTAATAAATAAAGTCGCCATTTTATTTGGTAGTCTAGCACAGTTCGCATTAATCTGAGGAACAAACAAGTTTAATGTAAAAAGGTTTTTATTAATTACATAAACATATATCTACTATAATCTACCGGTCTTTAGAGATATATCCACAAATGTTAAAATCTAAATGTTTAGTTCCCATATGAAATTGAGTTTTGAGATGGCAAAGTATTATTTGTTTATTAAAGTACAGTGATTTTGTGTATATTTATATTTGAGGTATTCCGTAGCTTCGTAATCTTACATTTACGAAGCTGTACTTCTTTCACTTTTGCTATCCTATTTCACCGCCATTTTCATTGTAAGTTTTAACATAAGCTTTAAGGTACCCTTAACTACTTGCAAATCTAATATTATAGAATATGTATAATAATGATGTTAAATTTTTGACTGCAATATTTTTAGTCATGTAGGTAAAAAAATTTTTTCTTATGAATATTTAAGTGTTAGGCAGTTTTAAAGGAAATATTGAACCTGTTTGATAAGCAGTTAGCACACAAATGTGTGATGAAGGTATATGTACATATTAGGGATGTATGTAAATTGTAGTTTATCGGCAGTTTACTTACAATTGTGCAGACAGCTAGTAGGGGATCAGCAGCTATATCAAGTTACTTTAATTGCTATGGTATAGTTCCATGTAAAAGTTTTCATTACCATGTAGCTTAACTGAAGTCTATTTTGTTTCTATAACAGTTGTCTTGGATGACAATACTAGACATATCTATATACATGTATATTATTAATAGTAATATTGTTTTAGCTCTAAAGAGTTTTAATGTTTATAACATTCAAGTGAAACCTTGCCACTCAATTCTTCAGCAGGTATCTTCAACCGCTTAAATTTTACAAAGGGTGGGAAGGTGGTCATAGGAAGCCTAATGAAACAACAGTCTCATCAAATAGGACAAATGTGTTTCATTTTGATGAGAACTATCTTTAAATGGTATACAGGTTAGGGTTTATTGATTTGTTTGATGAGTAGTTGAGTATTGGTTAATATCTATATACACAACCCTGGTAGATTTTCTTCTTCTGGAAAATCAGTTTTTTCCAATTGTTATGAATTTCTAAATTACTACAATTTTAAGCAAAATATGCACAAGACCATACATTTTTGGGCCATCTCCTTTACTTGTTTATCTATCTATAGTCTATCCAAAAGCTACCATTTGACCTTTCATACTTTTAAAATAAAACAATCTGAAAAACCTTTTTTTGTAAAATCACAATATTCACAATTCTTTAAACTAAATTTAAACATAAATCTTTAAAAGAAAACTAACATAATCACTGCATAGTCTAAAACAAGGAGTGAGGGTAGGTCCTTCCTGTCAAGTGGACATGTGATTTTTACTCAGCAGTACATTTCGAAGTAATTAAAAAATTAAAGGGAAAACAGAACAGAGTTTGTAGTAAATGTGTTCTAAAATGCCAGGGATCAACTGTCAGCGGGTTTTGCTCAACAACACCAACACCAACACTCAAAATATTTGTCTATGACCTAGCGTTTCGTTTTACATAAAAAACAATTGCAAACAAAAATGGATTTATCTAATGAAGCTATAGCAAAAAAAAACCAAGGGATGAAAATTGAAATGGAGATACAAGCCGAACAAATTACGAGAAACATTCTTGCTCAACTAAATAGCGAAATTGGCGAAACAAGAGAAAAACAAACAGAACAAAAAATAAAATCATGGCATTGGAGAAAAAAATCCAAAGCCTTGAAGAGAAGCTGCTTAGAGAAGACTCGAAAAACTGTGCTAACAACTTGCTTTTCCACAAACTTGGCAATGTGCCGGAGATAGTACTGCATCCTTTTTAAGGATTTGAAACCAAGACATGGAAATCCAGTTAATGCACAGTGAACTTGAACTTGAAACTCGCGGGCTGGGTCTCCTCAACTCGACGACCTTAGTGCGCCTATTTTACGTGATGAAGATGTTGCTTTTAAGAAGCAAGACATTAAAAAGTAAAAAAAGCTATCAAGCAAATCCAAATCCAGCATCACGGAAATCTACCCTAAACAAATATTAAATGAAAGAGTTGATTAGATAAACTAGAGTATGGCATCGAAAACATGAATTGGGACATATTAGGACTATGCAAAACAAGAAGACCAGGTGAAAAATCAAAGAATACAAAAATTTGTTCTATATCACTCCAAAAGGTCATAATGTACTCTATGGTGTGGTATTCCTAATCAAGAAATATTTAAGAAATATAATTGAAATTAAAAGTTACTCATACAGGATAGCTACTTTAAGGATCAAACTGAGAAATAACATGATACGGTCAATAATTAATGTATGGCCTACAGAGAAATGCTCAGATGAAGATTTGGAATAACTTTGGGTTATTTCAATGCCAAATGCAATAATGAAAAGATATCATTTGGAAAATATAGTTTTGGAAAAAGAAGCAAGCACTGTCACAGATTGGTAGAATACTCTCTTGAAAATAACTCGTAAGTTCATTAAGAGCATGTACCAAATAAAGCCCCAAAACAAATAGACCTGGAAAGCGCTAGATGGAACCACCAAGAACGAAACAGACTTCATCCTAAGTAACAAAAATACATAATAATAATAATCAGTTACCTCAATTTCTACGTGGACCATCAAATGCTAAGGTATAGAATTAATCTAAAAACTGGCAAGTCAAGATCACAGATTAAGAAAGAGAACTATCAATACACTAGAGATTTACCATTTACCAAACCTAACGAGAGAAACGGGTAAAGAATGGTGAAATTAACTCCACAAAATGGTAACATCTTCAAACTATACCCAAACACAATATGATAACTTCATAAAAGAAATAGAACATTCAATCTTATAACACAAGTACCAACAAAGACATTGGAGAGTGAAGGTACATTGAACTCTGAAATCAAAAGAACAACTGGCAAGACTGAGAGAAAAACTTTATACAATGACAAAATAACAAAAGAGTCCAGTAGAAAGATAGCACAAAACACAAACATAGAAAATTTAAAAGAAAACTTATATTTTGTAAATATATAATGTATAGGTGCATCAAAAAAAGGTTATAATATATTATCAAACAAAAAAGAATATGCTGTGAACATGAAAACAAAAAGGGGAAACTTAACATCAAACAATTTCTACAAAGAATTATACAACTCATAAGAACACCTGTTGTGGACTTCAGAAGTGGAAGGAAAGGAAACCATAACAGTCGAAGACACAGATGAACCTATACCAGAAATATTGCAAAGTGAAATTTAATTGAAACACCAGGAGAGGGCAACATCACAAACAAACTTCTACAGTCATTATCAGAATCAATAAAACCACCACTACAGACAATGTTCAATAATATTATAAAAACAAGTAAAACAGCCAATCCAGTGCTCAAAATCAACTACAATATTACTTCACAAGAAAGGAGACAGAAACAAAATGAACCAACTTACATCCAATAAGTTCAATGACAAATATTTATAAAGACTTCTCAAAAATACTATTGAATAGAATAACTGGTGCTTTAGATGGAAACCAGCCCCATGAACAAGCTGGATTCAGAAAGAAATTTTCAACAACTGATCATAATTAAGCAAGTAATATATAATCCCCTAAGATATTTACATCGGTGCTGGAAGGAATATTCAGACACATAATTTGGGAAGAGAGGGACTTAATATAGATGGAGAACACCTTAGTCACCTGAGGTTTGCAGACGATATTGCTGTATTCGCAGAAGACCTAACCGGTTAATGAGATGTTGCAGGATATAGCATGCGAAAGCAAGAGGGTAGGACTACTGCTTAACGCCACAAAGACCAAAGTAATCCCAAATGGAACAGACAATGACATTGTTATAGATAGTGAAAAGATCGAATATATATAATATTATATATCTGAATAATATATAGATATTATATATCTGGGACAGCTGATATCATTTGACAACCAAACAGAAAAGGAAATTAAAAGAAGAGTAGCTCTATCGTGGCAAAAGTACTGGAATTTAAAGGAAATCATGTGATGAGATTTTGGGAAATAGCGCTTGTGAATGAGTGAGGATACCGGAGGCCCCAACCCCTCCTCCATTCCCAAAAGGTCGGCAACGCACCTGTGACGCCTCTGGTGTTGCGAGTGTCCATGGGCGGCGGTAATCGCTTACCATCAGGTGACACGTCTGCTCGTTTGCCCACTATTCAATAAAAAAAGAACTATTTGAGTCTATTATATTGCCATGCCTAACATACGGCTACCAAACATGGGCACTGAAGAAAAAGAAGGCAACCTATCTGGCTGTACAACAAAGGAAAGGAAAAAAATTAAAAGATAAAATAACAAACACTGTTATTCTAGAAAATAGTATTAGTAAAAAGAATTCGTACCTTAAAGTGGTAGTGGATAGGCTACATACATAATTACGTAGAATAAAAGTCAACAGATGGAAAAAAAGATTAATGGAATGGACACCAAGCAAGCACCCTATGAGATCGATCAAAACAATGTACTACAGTATTGTACTCCTTAAATATGTTTACAAAAAAGCCCACGATGGTAATATGTCTATCTCTTAGGGACAACCCACAATAAAAAAAAAATATTCCTCATTACAAGAGATAATTATAATAGATGTATTTTTCTTAGACGCCAATTAGTTGGATCCTTTCTATAGTGTTCAGGACTTTAGAATTCACTTTTATAACAATATTTATCATAAAGTACGAATAATATGTATAATGTTTAAATTAAAACTATCAATGAAGTGCATAATAAAAAGCGTTTTTTTTTCTGACCTGGTAGATTTTGTTCTGCCATAGAAAATGTTCTTACAATAGTGTATTAACTTTCTTAAAGGGTTTTTCTTGGTCTTATAGATGTCTGAACAACGTGGAAGGGGGCGGGCTAGAGGCCGTGCAGGTCGCGGCAATGAACCAACTGGTCCCATACCAAGACGGCCAGGTGAACAATCAGGGCCTCCACAACTTCAACCAGGGCCTCCAGGACCACGACCACAACCACCATCTGCATGGGGCCCTCCCACTGTGACCCCTCCTGTGAGAGCAGGAGTACCAGCTCTAACTGTTCAAGCTGGTCGTGCTTCACATCGTTCTACCCCCTCAGTCCATAAGGACCACCCTGGGGATGTAGATATTCAACAACGTATGCAAAAAATTGATATTGGTAAGAATATGTTTTTTTTCTTAAGATAACTGCCCCAACCTGAATATTCGAATGTTATGGGGACTTTACAAACATACATGTAACGGACACAAAGAACACTCGGTCTCAAGAAAAATAATCAAAGCTGTGGATCACACTTGAGTGTTGTCAATCCACATCATTGTGCACAATAGAAAGTGGTGCAGTGAGTGCTTAAACCACTAACACCATCCATGCAGATGTAAGGATAACTTTAATCAAAAGATGTCAACCATTTTAGTTTGTATTTAGATCTGGATATACTCATACTACTAAAAATACTATTTGTGATGTTTACACACATTACTTTTACTGGTTTACTGGATAGACCTGCATGTAAATTTAATATACGTACGTATAATGTACGATATTTTCATTAATACATATTGCACTTTAAATAAAATAATGTCTTTAAAATTTTCTTACCTTCAAATATTCGATAAAAATAAGTAGAACAAAAATTCCTCAACTTAATAGCCAGGCAGCTTTCGAAACATTAGCTCCAAATACAACAGTTTTCAAAGATTATTTACCTATATGTATATACTTATAGCTTTGCAAACACAATTGAAATGTGGCAGGATACATATAACATAAATATTATTATAGAATTTGATAAGCTACTGTCTTCGACAACTTTGGAAACCAGTTGCAAAACAGAATTATTTTTCTTTGTTGGGAATCTGTTTTTCAATAATATGGGCCATGGATGAGCTAACACATTTTACCTACATACGTCATTTCGTCTCGTTCTAACTGTTTAAATAGTACATTTATAATACATTGAAGTATAACCCCCGCGCGTTGACATTGGGGTTGAACCTTGTCATAATAAGAGCCTAAAAGTTTATTTTTAAGAAATTTAATTTGATAGTTTGATTGATTGATTTCAGTTGATAATTCTTGTAAATTTCACATGTACTAAAGCAGTACTTATATTACTTCTGGTACTGTAAAAAGTAAATTGAGTCGATTTAGTCAAAAGATGAGAAAAACTGTTTAAATATTTAATTTATAAAAAAAAACATTTACAGTAGGTATGTAGTATGTAATTTGAAATGTTTATCGTTGGATTTTTTGATATCCCCGTAGCACACGCCACACGTTCCGTCACTTTATTAGACTTTTGTAAAAAAAATAAAACTTCCGTTACAAGTTGCTTCGAAATTGCGATTTCCTCAACAGTGTCCGAAACATTATGCAGTGTATGTGATAACTGTTGAATTAACGACTTAGCGTCCTCTTTCTCTTTTACAAAGTAATTGTCTACTTTAATAACCATTTCGCGAGCACGGCTGTTCATAACTTTTTTACTCATTTTTTAAAAAATACGATAACAATAGCAAAACTTAACAACAACAATAAAGCAGAACAACGAATAAAAAAACAATAACAATCTTTTTAAGTACTCGACACATGAGCGTTGCGAACTGTACTGACGGTTCACTGACGTCACCGCTCTTAGCTGTCAATCCCAATATTAACGCGCGGAGATAATACACATGGGTACAATTAAGACATTCTTACATTAATTGCACCTTCACCTAATTTCTTTATTATTAATGATAAACGCTATTTAAATCAGAACATATTATTACAGGGCAACCATCTCAACCAGGGGCTAGTGGAGACCCAAGTTCAGTAAGTAGTCGGGGCTCACGTCGTGGCGGCGGCAGAGTGTTGCCTGAACAAATGACCATACTGCGCACTCGTCCAAGCACAGCTCAAACGAAAAAAGGTATAGTTAATTCAAATTAATAATATTCTTGATTTATTTATTTATGGCCCTGCCGAAATGACTACTCTCCCTAATGCAAAGCATAAGCAGAATCCAAGAGTGCTGATCACCCTACTCATTGCCTATGCAGACAATGCAACAACGCAGCATGACCCACACCATGTCGGTCTCGCATTCACCAACGAAACACGACAGCACGTGCGTGGGTAGTACCGCTCCGGTCATGTCGGTTCGTTCGTGTGGCTCTACTACCTTTTTCGTAGCTTGGGTATTTTACGAATTTGCTTTAAACCAATAATAGTCAATCTAGTACAAGCTTTGATGCTAACAGTACACTAATAGCGCTCGGTCCAACTCGAGCCGTCTCGCCTCTTCTTGGGAGCGCTCCGGTTCGATTCGGTTTTATGACCACGAATCAAAAACAGCCAGTGTGATTAACTGTCGTAAAATTATTGTAATATTAGAGCAATTAATTTGTTCTGCTGTTTTTGGAACATTACCAAAATGAGCCTGTATTATGAAATCCCATGCATTGTCACCATAAAATAATAGCAGCATCGTCTACAACTATCTCCATTGACTGAAGAAAGTATGGCGAGTCGAGTCGAGAGTGTACACAGTTCTACTCGCTGCTCCTCGCCTTGCAAATGTTTCGACGAGACGTAGAGCAGTCTCGCTGTACTGCTAGCATAACCGCCTTAATGAACGAAGTTTTGTCACATCGAGGTATTCGGAGAGATTTGTTAGTAAATTGTGAGACCAGCAATACTCACGTAATTAGACCACTATAATCTTTCCAATCGTTTATTTAACTTTTGACAGCTCTAATACTTAATCAAATAGTGATACCCTGACCCGTTACCTATTTGATTTCTTTTATCGATCGATTTTATGCATAAAGAAGTTTTCATCGATTTAACACACTCATTATTTTATAGATAATTTCGTACTTTTATCGATTATTAAACGGCAACACCGGATGCGGAGCCGAAGCGCGACGACATTTCGTTGTCAGTGTTAATCCACATTTTCATACGTCGATTTGAGTACTTATATTCCTCCGTATTGGTTTATTTGTGAATTCTCACGTTTGGTTGATTTGAGCGTATCGTTCCTCCCTACGTTACTGTCAAAATGTAAAAAAAATAAGTCAATAAAATAATAATAATTTATAATATTGTATGTTTTATTAATATAATCGATAATCGATTTATTTCAAAACCGTTTTTATAGTCTGTGGTCATTAATTACGAATGACACATCTCTAAGTGGGCGGAGCCCGTCCATGAAGAACAGTATTCCCTGTAGTACATTGTTTCAAAAATTATTACAAAACTTTGTGCGTGATCTGTCAAAAGTTAAATAAAACGATTGGAACGACTATAGTGCTATGTGAAATCACTTAAAAGCCAAACGTAATGTGAATACGACGAATTGAAGAAATGACAAAATGCAAAACGGCAAGATGAATTCTTCTAATTGTTCTTCAGTATGTATAGCAACAAAAATAACCGTTCAGTCACTATACCTTTCTTTTTTGATTATCAAATATATTCACCAAGCATTCGCTTTGTTTCTTGCTAATATGAATGGTAAAAATATGTGAATGCAACATTCGCTACATCACTATTATATATTATGGAAAACTACGAAATGATCTAAATAGAGTAGGAATGTGACTGACGGCCTTGAAGTCTCGGGGTTCAAATCCTGGGTCGGACCAAATGTTTGTGTAATTTACAAACATTTGTTTCGGAGTTTGGGTGTTTTCTATGTATAATATGCATGTATTTACAAAAAAAAGTATATATATGTATTCATATCAGTTGTCTAGTACCCATAACACAAGCTCTGCTTAGCTTGGGACTAAATGGCGTTGTGTGTTGATGTCCGAAATATTTATTTATTATTTATTCAGGTACCACCGGGACAGCTGTCGATTTAACAGCTAACTACTTCACAGTGGAGACAACTCCACAATGGAGGCTTTTTCAATATCATGTGGACTTTTCTCCTGATGAAGACAATACATCAGTGCGGAAGGCTCTCATGCGTGTACATGCCAATGTACTAGGAGGGTGAGTTTTTCAGTAAGATTTTAGTTCCGTCCTCTATAAGAGTTGTTTCGTCTTTTAAAATTACTCCATATAGGGTGTCATCGGAAAGGTCTGTGAAGACAGTGTTCATCTGGTATCTGTTTGTGATATATTAATCCTTAAAGCGCTGTTTTTAATTCATAAAGTATTCCTCCCATTCATCCCCCTCTTCACTCCAATTGCTACCAAATGGCAGAATTTTGAAATTAAAAAAAAAATTACATTAGTACAGCAAATATAACAAACATGAGAAAGGATTATTCTCACAGCTAAGTAGGCTTACCTATCCGTAATATTTGACAAACAAATTCGGCGTTATGGGCCGCTGAAACCGTTAACGTAAAATAGTTTTTAATATGAAATAACAAAACGCTTACATTACGGAACCCAATGTTTGGTGTGGCTCTACGTGGCAAAAAATTTAAGATAAAATTTTGTAACTGTAATTAATGAATAATTATTTTCATTTATTCTAGTCAGGTAGAATTCATTTAGCTTATTACAGCAAAATAAAAGAATTATTATTAAATTAAAGTTCGACATGGTAAAACATGAAAAAGTGGTCTTACAAATAAAATAGGTATTTATTATACAACATAATTCACCTCAAAGGTGTGCAATAATAATTAATTGGTTTGTTTTAATTATGTAGGCTTTAGTATTGTCAGTACATCTGTCACCCTAGCAGAAGCAGGCTCTGCCAAACGATGTGTCAGGTATACTAAAAGATCACTAGCTGATCGACCTTTACGAAAACAGTACTGCTGGTCACTAAGCAAACTGTAGACCTTCCAGATGCCGCAGGAGTTGAAAGTTGATAATGGACTCCATTATTTTCGAAAAGAGGGAAGTTATAGCTATCGGCCTGTAGTTGGCTCGGCTCGGCTCCTGTTCCCCGTCATCCAAGGTCGAGTTGGACGCAGTGTTTTGCCAGAAGATCGGCTTTTTCCTTTTCGTCATAGGCCAACTGATTATTTCCCAAGTGCAGGTGGAAGGGATGGCTTACAGAAATTCCCTTCGATAGCCTTGGCAAGAGACCAGAACTCTCGAGTTCCCGAAGGAAGACGCTCAAGCCTCCCGCCAACCCTAGCAATGTGCTCTGACTTCGCCCTTGCAATGTCTCTTTTGAGGGACCTGGAGGCAAAGTTGTACTCCTTTTTCAAGGCGCTGGTATTTTGATCTTACACCGCCATCGCATTAGCCCAGGCCTGGTAAGCCTCTTGCTTCCTGTGAGAAGCTTTTTTGGAAGATGGACCAAACCAGGGGTGACACCTGCCACCAATGGGGACCGCAGAGGATTCTGGACCTCCACATGTGGGACTCCCGTGGGCGTGTTAACCAATTGGGTCTGGCCATATGCCAGGGCGAAGTCGTGAACAGATCTCCCCGCATGATCCGTTTTACTGGAACTGAGACAGCCGGCATGGTGGGCGTTAAAATCGCCATGTACGATGATCTCTGCGGAAGGGATCTGCACGAAGTCTGTAGCAACCTGGATGTGCTCAATTAGTCGGTCAGTTTCGGCATCACCACTATGGGACCTGTAGAGGCACGCCTAGACGCGTGGATGGATGGTCGTCGTTGTCTATACGGAGCCATAAGATTGCACGAGGCGGACTCCGCCATTCGGCATTAAGTCCGCCTCGTGCAAATTTAATGCAGGAAGTGTTAATAAATAAAAATAAATAAGGTGGAGAAGTCCCTACCTTCAAGATTGCTGAGGCGACAGACCTGATAACGTCTCTGACGTACACACACACTCCGGATTTAGACATAAAGGAATGTTCTAGTCCGTACCTAGGGTAACTGAGATAGGATGTGTCCGCTGGAGACGATATCTGCGTTTCGGTCAAAAAGAGCAAGGCTTGCTTTGCTGTCTCGAGGTGGTGATGGACAGCATCAAGATTACTATGTAATCCCCTGATGTTGCAAAAGTCCACGGCCAGCTTGGTAGGGGGTGCCGTGATGTTACTGCTCTTACTCCGAGCGTGATTGAGCGCAATTTTGCCTTCCCCAGAATACGACGGGCAGCCTGGACATTCACGCTCAGGCTTGTTATGACCTGAGCGCGGACGCCCAGGGAGGGATTCCCCAACGCCAGCGCAGTTGGTACCCTCCTGGGGTAACAATCTGTATTTCAACTGAGCCGTCATAGGGGGGTTGGGCCTCCGGTATCCTCACTCACTCGGATATTTCACTAGCGCTATATCACACCGGTCTTCTGTGAGGCCGTGGTATCACTCTGGTCGAGCCGGCCCATTCATGCCGAAGTGTGACCGTCCCACGATATATATTTTGTTACTTTTCGGCAAGTTTTGTTTTTGCTATACTTATATTTTTCGCCCAATGTTTTTATTTGCATTGGTCAATCGTTGATTATTATCATCGTTTCCGGATGCCATACATACATCTGTTATGTATGACAACAGTTTCTACAGAAATTTGATATCGCCTAGTTGGGTTATGCAGGTGTGATAACCCAACTAGGAGATATCAAAGTTCTGTAGAGACTGTTGTCATACTCATAACATAACATTTGCTACAGATGTATGTATTTGATATCGCCTAGTTGGTTATGCTGGTGTGAAAACGGCCCAATCAAGAAACTAAGTGCGGAAATGGCCCGGTAAAACAAACAAACAATGTAGGTGTGATAGCAACCGCTCCGCGTAAAAAACTGTATTCCAATCGATAGGGAATTTTGTAGAAAACAGCTGCCATGCCGTGTCTGTTGTATTTTTTAAACCATTTTATAAATAAAGCATTTGCTGGAGAATATAAAAATAGTGTGGTATACATATGACTAAATGTTATTCATTATTACAGATATCTTTTCGATGGAATGGTGCTCTACACTACCAAAAGGTTGCACCCTAATCCTATGGAGTTGTATTCAGATCGCAAATCTGATGGGGCTCGTATGCAAATTATGATAAAGGTAAAATGTATTCTTAAATTATTCAGCAACTTAAAATGAATTATATAACGTATATGATTAATAAGATTGCTGGTATATCAATATAACACTCCACTATAAAACTATCTCATTGTATATTGTTATTAAATCTGTAACATTTCTGGAAACCGGCATTTCGCTTATGTGTGCTCTGTGTGTTTTACTAATAGTTATATATAATATATTTTACTTTGTTTCCTTGCAGCTTACATGTGACGTTAGTCCTGGAGACTATCACTATATTCAAATTTTCAATATCATAATAAGGAAATGTTTTGGTATACTGAAATTACAACTAATGGGTCGTGATTATTTTGATCCAGATGCAAAAGTGAGTACAAAATAATAGGTATATAAAATATAAAATTATAATATTGTAAGTTAACAAAATAAATAATTTCAGATTGATGTGCAAGAATTTAAACTACAAATATGGCCAGGCTACAAGACCACCATCAATCAATATGAAGATCGTCTGCTGATGGTTACTGAGATCACTCACAAGGTAATAAAAAATATTTTAAAATTGTGTTATTCTAAAGACTGAATTACTTAAGTATTTAAACAAATATTTGTTTCAGGTCTTGCGTCTAGACACTGTTTTACAGATGCAAAAGGAATATGTACACAATAAAGGCACCAACCACAAGAAAATTTTCATGGAGGATATAGTTGGTAAGTTTGGCTTCAGTACTGAACAAGAATGATAATTATGAAACAAATGAAAGTGTAAAGAATCAAAGAGATGTTTTTTTTATATTCCTAGGGAAAATAGTAATGACAGACTATAACAAAAGGACTTACCGTGTTGATGATGTAGCTTGGAATGAAACACCACGCTCCACATTTAAGATGAGAGATAAAACTATTTCGTATATGGATTATTACGTTGAGGTACAGTAATACATTAATTTCTGTTGTGATATATTATATTTATTTACAATAATAATAATATAACTTGGGTATATTGCAGAAATATGACATTCGTATTGTAGATGAAAATCAACCGTTACTTATATCGCGATCGAAACCTCGTGATATTCGCGCTGGAATGCCTGAGTTGGTGTATTTGGTGCCAGAACTGTGTCGCATGACTGGCCTATCAGACGACATGCGCGCTAACTTCAAACTGATGCGCGCCCTTGACACACACACTAAGATAGGCCCTGACAAGCGTATTCAAAAATTGATGAACTTTAACCACCGCTTCACTGAAAATACTGAAGTTGTCCAGGTATACTAATCTACTTTCGCATTTATAAGTATGAATCTTTGTATCAAAACAATGGTGTATTTATATCAATCACTTACCATGTGTACTAGTCTGGTCTACTATAAGTGGTCTCAGTAGATGTGCTGTACGGCTACGAAACATGACACTTTTTATTGACATTAAAGCACGAATCAAAATTTAAATTACAAATACACACCTTCAAATATTTCAGGAAATGGCGAAATGGTCCTTAAAACTCTCTAAGCAATTAGTCAGGTTCAAAGGGCGTCAATTGCCAGCCGAATCAATTTTTCAAGGACAGAACGCAAAGTATCCTGCGGGTGATACTACTGAGGGATGGACAAGAGAAATGCGGTGAGTAATATCTACTAGAGATGCGAATATTCGTTTGAGATTCAGTTTTCAGCATATTTGGAATCTTTTTAACTATTTGTATTTTATTTTAACTATTCATATTTGTATTCGGCCGAATACAAATACGGTTCGAGTATTTTTTCTATTTTCTTGCCTACGCGACACTGTATAGAAATGATAAACAAAACGTCTTATGTAACATTTACGTTACAAGTCAAAGAAATTCTATGAAGAATGTGTTAAACAAAGCTAATAAATAAAGCAATTTAACTCCAAATCAATATTTATTTTTGAAAACTCAAGTCTCAATATTTTTTTAACCTATAGTCTTATAGTCAACAATTATTTTAAATCAGAATTTATTGAGATTTCATCTTGATAATTTTTTTCACTCTCTCATAAATTGTTGGAATCACCACTTCACTTGTATATGGTTTCATCCAGGAAGATAATATTTGGGTTTCAATAAATGCAGTAATATGTTTTAAAGCCTTTATTTCTGAGAAATGAAATAAACTCTCTAGAAATCCTTCCTATAGTGTTGGAAGATGTGCGCTCTTGAGTTGGCACCGGTCTTAACGCGTCTTTTTCGGCTCCCCTACTCTTCTGGCGTAGTCTCGTCATCATGAAAGGCAGCATTGGTTGACCCGATCCCAAGCAAAGGCCATCGCTCTAATCTGTCCAACTACAGACTGATCTATTCTTGAAAATAATGGAGTCCATTATCAACTGTCAACTGGTGCGGTATCTAGAAGGTCATCATTTAGTTAGTGACCAGCAGTACGGCTTTCGTAAAGGTCGATCAGCTGGTGATCGTCTAGTATGCGTGACACATTGCTGGGCACAGGCGATTGAAACTTGAAACTAAGGGGAAGGCCTTGGCACTTAGTTTGGACATTGCAAAGGCCTTCGATCGGGTCTGGCACAAAGCGCTTCTTTTGAAACGCCCTTTCTATGATCCCAATAGTGATGAACCATGGGACATCAGAAATCACACATGGTCCTGTATCAGTAAGCACTGTATCTTTTAGGTTATATGATCTGGTTTTAGGAAACTTATAAACGTTTATTGTCTATTTATTGACTGCTGTGCTTGAGGTCTCGGGCTCGATTCACGGGTCAGACCAAATGATTGTATAATCTGCAAATATTGGTTTTGGAGGGGTGTTTTCTATGTATAATATGTATGTACTACAAAATAGTATATATGTATTTATATCAATTGTCACCAATAACACAGGCTCTGCTTAGCTTGGGACTAAGATGGCGTTGTGTGTTTAGGTGTCCCAAAAAAAATCATTTATATTTTACTTAAGTTACTTACAAGACTTACTGTATGTAGTATATTATTATAATAATATATAATACTGATTATTGGGTTTTGAACTTTTTATATATATTTATGTAAGTACATTAACAAAAGACAATTACAAGTAAGTCGGGATGCCACATTCAAAAAGTTGTTTATCTTATAAAGAATTACTAACGTATTTTCTGGTTTCTATTCTTATTGTCTTATTATATTGTATTCTAGTACTCCTGACTTATACGTACATATTTACAATAGAGTCCATGGGAGGACCATATATCTTACTCACGTGTTTATGATAATAACGATTCTTTTGTTATTAAAATTATAAAATAATGTGGTACAATTATAAATGGTACAGACAGTATCACACATTTAATGAATATATTTTAACAATAATTTCATAATAAGATTAATTTTGGCTTCAACTACATTTAAGTAATTTGATCATGGGTGAGGAGAACTTGATATAACCTAAATCGCAAGACATAATCGACAGTCACTTTTGACGTGGATAATGAATTAGTTTAGTTAAATTAGTAATAATTTTAAAAATCTCTTATTATTTTTTGTAAATTTATTCCTTACAATTTGTTTTTTATCGATATATTAGGTCAAAACAACTGTTAGCGTTGGCTACTCTACCATCATGGGTGGTCATTACACCAGAACGGCAGCGTCGCGACGCTGAAAACTTTATGGAGTTGATAATGAAAACTGGGATAGGTGTAGGATTCCGCATGCCTAAACCAGAAATAGGTAAGTACATGTTTTATCACTAAACCGAGACCAAATTTCTGTTTTTGTTAATTACTGTTAAATAGACCAGTGAATTTTATACCAATGGGTTATACTTTATAAGGCTTTTTATTGTTTCAGTTACAATTCGCCACGACAGCCCAATGGAATATGCAAGCATGTGCGAACAAGTCATAGCAAGAAAAAATCCAGCTATGATTTTATGTGTTTTAGCAAGAAATTTCTCGGACAGGTAAATACTATACTTTTCGTCTTTGACTACTATTTCATATTACAACCAAGCAATTAACCAAAATATCTGTGAATAATCACCGGTTTTACCAGTAATTCTGACATATTCCGTGTCTACAGGAAAGCTCGAAAATAATATTATAACAATTGTTACAAATTACACAGTGATTTTTATATAAATATTTTTTATAGATACGAAGCTATAAAGAAAAAGTGCACAGTTGATCGCGCTGTCCCGACGCAGGTCGTATGTTCCAGAAGTATGACTAATAAATCTGCTATGTCGATAGCAACAAAAATTGCCATTCAGATTAACTGCAAAGTGAGTATCTATGTAACTATTTTATTATAATAACTAGCTGAACCCTGCGGTGTTACCCGCGGTTATTGTCTTATCGTGGGTAACGCCGCGGGGCGAAGCTAGTCTAAAAAATGTAAGCCTAAGTTACTCCTTGTACCATCAGCTATCTACCAGTGAAAGTCCCGTCCAAATCGGTCCAGCCGTTCCAGAGATTAGCCGGAACAAACAGACAGACAGACAAAAATATTAAATATATACATGCATCTAGTAGAAAGCGGTTATTTTAATATTACAAACAGACACTCCAATTTTATTTATTTGTATAGATTAATAATAGTACTATGCTCTATTCTATGCCTAATTCTACGAAAATAAAAAAACGCAAGAATTATACTAATACAGAGACTTGGTAATTCAATATAATGTTTAAGTGTTAAGAATTTCAGAAATAAATACTGTAAAAGAAAACTTACTTACCTAACATATAATAAATTATCAGATACATAATATATTTTTTTTTTTTACAGCTTGGTGGCAGTCCCTGGAGGGTAGATATCCCACTGACAAGTTTGATGGTAATCGGTTATGATGTATGCCATGACACTCGCTCCAAAGAAAAGAGTTATGGGGCATTTGTTGCCACTATGGACCGACACATGACTGAGTACTACTCAATCGTGAATGCCCACACTTCTGGAGAAGAACTCAGCTCTAGTATGAGCTTTAATATATGTTCTGCGCTAAGGAAGTACCGGGAAAAGAACGGTAATATCTTTATTCAGTATTTTCAAATACTGATTGTAGTGTAGATATGCCATGAATAGTTATTAACAATTCTTTGTAAATAATAACCGTGGGAGAGCTATGCTTCGGCATGAATGGGTCGGGGCTCGACCGGAGTGATACCACGGCCTTAAAGAAAACCGGTGTGAAATAGCGTTTGCGTTGTGTTTTACCGAGTGAGTGAGGATGCCGGAAGCCTATACCCCAACCCCTCCCCCCTTTCCCCAAAGGTCGGCAACGCACTTGTGACGCCTTTGGTGTTGCGGGTGTCCATGGGCGGCGGTAATCGCTTACCATCAGGTGATACGTCTGCTCGTTTGACCACAATTCAATAAAAAAAAATTAGGTTTCATCTTCGGGTGGGTTTAGACTAATGAACTAAGAGCTAGAGCGGGAACAAGGGCGTTCTTTCTTTTAATCTTTCAGTGCAAACGAAAACGTTTTCATCGTTCACACCAAAATGGCAATAACCAAGAACTAAAATTCTCACGAAGATGCAACTGTTCGCGTGCCCTAATGCCGTTTACATCAAGCGAGCGAGCTTTCTTAGAATATTCTATAAAATCCTTTTAGAACGCAGACAGAACAACGATAGAATGGTCTATGTCTTTTTACACTGAAACATTTAATAGAATGAGCATATTCGCTCGTCCGATGTTACATGGCCTTTAGACAATGACGAACTTCTTTCCCAAGGCCTGGTTTATGTCTTAATTAAATTTTAAACCGGTTAAGTGATTGTGAAGGCCTGAAAATGTAACAAACGCACCGAAACTTTCGTAATAATATGAGAAGGGATTGTTGGAATTATTATATCAATGAGTATCGGAGTTTGCTATTCAAGTCGAATAATCAGCAATATTATAAATTCAAAAGTAACGGTCTGTTACGCTTTCACAGCTAAATCGCTACACCAATTTCAATGAAATTTGATATACCTAAGCTACTCATTACTGCGTTAACCAACAAATAAGTGAGCGGAGCCGCGGGAAAAAAACTAGTAGTGAACAAAAGTGGGCAGATTGATAGCCGAATACCGAACGGTCCCAAAATATTCGTGGCATCTTTATTATCACACTTGCTGATGAACCCCACGGTGCTATCCGCCGTACGATAATAACCGCGGGCAACGCCGCCAAGCGAAGATAGTATCTATGAATCGTAGCCTATGTGTTATTGTGATGTATGAGCTATATTATTGTAAAGTTTCATCAAAATCCATTCAGTAGTTTTTGCTTGAAAGAGCAACAAACATATTTACATACTCACAAACTTTCGCGTTTATAATATTAACTTAATTTTTGTAAATGTAATTCTATTAATTGCCATTCTCACTATTCATGGTTGTTTGTGTGTATTGATAAGAGATATTTAAAATTTTATAATGTAGTGTTATTTGTTTTATTCAGGTGCTCTCCCTGGTCGTATAATCATTTACCGTGATGGCGTCGGTGATGGCCAGATCCCCTATGTTCACAGTCACGAGGTAACAAACAAAAAACATTACTATATATATTTATAGCTATAGCTTTTTTATAGGCAATTTTATAACTTTTGTTTAATTTTTTAGGTCGCTGAAATCAAGAAAAAGTTAACAGAGATTTATGGTGGTGCGGAGTACAAAATGGCATTTATTATAGTCTCTAAGCGAATCAACACTCGCATATTCCTGGATAGAGGAGGACGGGGAGGAGAAAACCCGCGCCCCGGCACCGTCATCGACGACGTCGTAACACTACCTGAGCGGTCTGTTTCAAAAGTTATCAATTAAATAGTTGGGATTTTATTTATTTAGACTGCCTCGGTGGCCGTAGTGGTAGCGTATGCTACTGCTAAGCTTGAGGTCTCGGGTTCGATTCCCGGGTCGGACCAAATGTTTGTATGATCTGCAAATATTTGTTTCGGAGTTTGGGTGTTTTCTATCTATGATATTTATGTATTTAAAAAAAAAAGTATCTAGGTATTTATATCAGTTGTCTAGTACCCATAACGCAAGCTCTGCTTATCTTAGGACTAGATGACGTTGTGTGTTAGATGTCCGGAATATTTATTATTATTATTTTACAACAAGATGATTGATGATTTTATCACTAATGTTTTCCAAACGAACTTTTTTCGAACTTAAAAATTTAACTTGGGCATAGGCAAATCACTCATATTCTTGTGAAAAATACAATTGTATAGATTTCTTATATTTCTAGAAATACTTAAATATATATTTATTTACTAGGCAATGATTTTATAGTAAGCACGTGTAATAATTCTTTTTACAGGTATGATTTTTACTTAGTTTCTCAAAATGTACGCGAAGGCACTATTTCACCCACGGCGTACAACATTATAGAAGACACCACTAATCTGGCTCCAGACAGGGTAAATATCATTCGTTAATAATAATAGTAACCTAGAAAACGATATCTTTTCATTCCCCAATTTTATTTGGTAAATCTTTACTAATATTATAAAGAGGAAAGATTTGTACCTATTTTTGTATGTTTGTAATGAATAGGCTCAAAAACTACTGGACCGATTTTAAAATTTCTTTCACCATTCGAAAGCTACATTATCCACGAGTAACATAGGCTATATTTTATTTTTTTAGGAAAAAAATAGGGTTCCGTAAGATATTTGGGTTTTTCGGACACAAGGTGTAAAAATCAACCATAAAAGTTACTTATTTTGCGAAAATTTTCATGCTACGGGCTATATAAGACGCAAACGAGGTTGCGTGGGTCAGCTATGTTTTATATACAACGTGTATTTAGTATCACCATTGCACCTGTGCGAAGCCGGGGCGGGTCGCTAGTAAATATATATAGTAGTACAAACTAGATTATGCTTAAAAATTATGTGTATTGATCTAATTTTTGGACAAGTGGAATACAAAAACTTAGATAATAATTTCTATGTGTATATTTGTTACAGTTACAATGGCTAACATATAAATTGACACATTTATATTTCAACTGTTCGTCGCAAGTCCGTGTACCATCTGTTTGCCAGTACGCACACAAGCTTGCATTTTTGGCGGGCAACAGTCTTCATAACAGCCCACATTACACATTGTCAGATACTTTGTATTTTTTGTAATCTCTAAATACTTAGAATTTTTATAATCTCTAGATACTTTGTATTTTTGTAATCTCTAAAAGAATTTATATTTGCTTTAAAATGCCTGTTATACGGATTAAACTTAAATTTATCCGACAGGATGGAAAGGTGAAATAAAAATTTAAGTAAGTTCTGATATTATCTAAACTCATTTACGCACACATTTAATTAAATTTAAATTACTGACTTAATTTAAGAGTGTGCTTAAGTGTTATTTCACCTTCATTTTTTTATTATTCAACACTTACGATGGTTTGTATTTGTTCATATTACCTCATTTGTATAAGCAGCTTTTTTTTCATTCGAATCAGTTCCTTTTTTTTTATACTTGCCTAGTGTTTTGAACTAGTCTTATACCACCGAAGTAACGTATTTTGTGTTTGGGCGAATGTGACAAATAGTGATTGTAATAGGCTAGTTTTAAATGTTAAGTCTTTAGATTTAAGTCAACATAGTGTTATATTATATGCCTAAAGGCTCTATTAATATTTCATTCCAAATGTAACTAAGATACGCGTACATGATCTCTAATGGTCTTTATCTTATTAGTAGTGACTTTAAGTTGATTTCCGATGTCGTGAATCATTTAAGTAAATAAAAATTTGGAGAATATTGTTGATTTTGTTACGTTACATTTTATGTAAGTCTTTATTGTGGCTGATAATAAATGTTTGGTACATCTTATATTTTTTTGGAATATTGTTTTATTTTTGTCTTTCTATTGTATAATGAACAGTGGTTAGGACACCAAGTAGTTGTTTAATACTTAAAGCTTTGTATGATGCTTTCCACCCGCACCTACTACAGGAAACTTTCGAAAAGAACATCCGGCAGGTGAAAAATACCATCAGAGATTTGACTACTTGAGTTTTTTGAAGTGAAACTTCTTTATCGGGGTTGTCAAAAAATGTCGCGTCACATTTATCCGTTACGCGTCACATTAAGTAGTTACGTTTGAGTTTTTTTCCTGTTATTTATAAACTGAAACAATTGTTCATTTATAGTCTCTACTTTATTCAGAGACAATCGTTTAAGTTCTGCTTGTAAATCGATGGTGGACGTTGACGTTTTTCGGCCATGATAAAATGTTTTATCATTATTGAGAGTAGTTATATACAATCCTTCAAAAAAAAATTATAAAATAAAACAAAAAACATTTTCAAACACAAACAGGACCAAATTAATACTACAATGAAATATCACATTACAAACAATATTATTTTATTTAGCCCACAATGTAAATAACTACACACATCACATTCCACAAACTTACTTCATTCACACCACAGATCGCGAAATATTTACTCAGGTCTCGCTCCTTAACTTTTATTGCACTTGAAATAAGAATTGTCACGAATATTGCTGGTTTATAAGTCTTTTGTTGATATTTATTTTTTGAAAAATAACGTCATAAAGAAGTTTCACTTCTTACGAGTGTACGTAAAAATGTGTGCGTGTACTAAGTCTAGTACACGCACACATTTTTTTGGTCTGAGTACCTGTTTTAATCTTTAAACCTACCTACCTACCTGCCTTAAGAACTAGCTTGTTTGCGCAGTGGTAGCGTATGCGACTGCTGTGCTTGATGTATCGGGGTTCGATGCCCAGGTCGGACCAAATGTTTTATTGTCTAAGAGCCAGATACAAATTCGGTCAATTATTTCTTCTCAAATAAATTAAGCAACCTTACTATTATACTATTCACGAGCATTCCACTGCTTACACACACAACGATAACTGTCGCCGCTGCCTCAATGGGCTTTCGGTCTTACACTCAACGAAAGCACGACTGCTGTCATTTTAGATTGGTCTTCTGGGAGAGAGTAACACCACCCCGGTTGTGGCGGCCCTTCAGTGCTAAAATCGGCATAGCTTTAAAACCTCCCCGCATCTCACAATTAAACCACTCTTTAAAAGCTAGAACGCCCGATTTTTTTTATCAAAATTTGCCGATACATTTTTGCAATGTTCATCTGGACTGAGGTCCCATTTTTTATTGACGATCCTAGGGGATAGGCTCCGGATCGTACGAGGATACCGTACCATCTCATTGGAGGCGGCGACAGTACATGCTCGTTTCTCGGCTTTTCCATTTCCTGGAGGATATGGACGCCAAGGTCCATGACCAGATTCGTGTCATCCGCCGGTGAGAAGATTCCGCTCTCACCCCGGCGCATGGCGGCAGTAGGACAATCTTGAAATGCGACGAAACGCTCACCGAGCGCTCACAAAATGCGCGCCACGCGCTGTTGGTGCCGTTCTGCCTAATCTCGAAGCTTGGGTAGGGAGTGAGGTCACGTCACCTACCGACTGACGCAGATACTCACCGGGCATAGTTGCTTTGGTGAGTATCTGAATAAGAATAATATTATTATTAATATTATTGTGTACACATATATCATAAAACTAGAAATTACGTAAAATATTGAAGTAAATATAATATTTGTATCGTCTTTCTATTTCGAACTTCGTTCCATCCGGGTGTCCCTTGACACCTCTCAAGTTTTTTTTTGTTCTACACCTACCCTACGCTACCTTTACGATACCTCTACCCTCCTACCTCAAGTCTACCCATTATTCGAAATAAAGTCAATCCTATGTCTCAAACAAACAGACAATCAAATCTTTCCTAATATACCTATAGATAAGGACGTTCACTGGCTAACAAACTTTTTCGTGCAATACTTATCATAGTCCATAGTATACGTCTATGTCTATGTCATGGCTTTGTCAATGTCTAGTAGAATGGTAACGGTTCGTATAGAATAATTGTAGGAAAATGACTTTAAGGGGGGTCATGATTCAATTTGGTCGACTGTACATATGTATGTATATGTTCTCGTATAATTACGCAGATATATTATATTTCATTGTTTTCTTCTAATTTATTACTTAATATATAACTTCTGAATTACGTTTAAATTCCTAACGAAAATATTGTGCACCATTTTACTTATTTCCGCATCATCCAAACGTAAACCACCCACCGAACATAATGCCAAAGGCATTCTCTACCGACTGGTCAATACAGGGTCTGTCGTAAATAATGGATAAGTCGTAAACTGGAGTTGGTCCGGCTATGAGACTATTAGAAAATCGTATCTTTTTGCCAGGGTTTCTAACCGTATGGAAATGGCGTAGACTTTTATGTTTTTTTATAAATTTCGCTACTCTTTGCATTCATTCCGTTGCCATTTCGTTAAATTTAGGTATTTCTGTGTCATTTTTTTTGTATTATAGTCTTGAAGATGTGTATTATTTAGTTTTAGTACTGTTTTAGGCGTTTTTAACGTTGGTCATTTTCAAAATTGTCATTTTAAGATTTTTTATGTTTTTGTTTTACTTAGGGTCAACTTTTGATCATTTACTGTGTAAAAAAAAAGTACGGCGCTATAGCTGCCCATGATCTTAATAAATTATCTAGTATGTGTAGATTCTAAAAAGGTATAACAATGCATACTTCACAAGTAATATTAAGCTACATGAGCGAGATCAATATCAAGGTGAGAAAATATTTTTTTCATGTAATGTTGTAAATGGTTATAAAACTTCGTCAGAATGATTTATTTCTGCCAAGATTCTTTACACAAACACTATGGGGCCACTATTAAGGATATTCAAAGAAAACTAGGTTGTTTTAGTACGTAAAAATATTTATTCAACAACTTAAACTAAATGTTCGAAGTGTCCTCCGCCGGCAGCTATGCACGCTCTACATCGCCTAATAAACGATCGCTTAATCCGGCGCACATAACCGGCTTCTTCAATTTTTCTCGCTGCTACTTGAATGCGCGCACGCAACTCTTCTACAGAACTTATTGTTTCACTGTATACTTTTTCTTTTATACAGCCCCAGTAAAAGAAGTCCAAGGGGTTCAGGTCTGGCGAACGTGGAGGCCATAAAATTGGCCCCAATCGCCCTATCCATCTATCTGGATAAGTATTATTTAAATGTTCCCTGACACGAACAGCGTAATGTGCTGGACACCCATCATTTTGTAGCCACATCTCATTTCTTATCTCTTGTGGGACGTCTTGCAGTAAACTAGATAAAGTATTTGCTAAAAAATTCAAATACATATCCGCATTTAATATTGCCGGCAATTCGAATGGACCAATGATTTTGCCATTAATAATGCCAGTCCATAAATTAATTTTAAATTGATATTGCGATCGGTCTTCTCGGATAAGTCTTGGGTTTTCGAGTTGCCAGCTGTGTATGTTGTGAAGATTCAAAAAACCATCTTTTCGACACGTTGACTCGTCACTCCATAAAATTTTATTAAAAAAACTTTGGTCTTCCCTCATCTTTCGCAGCATTATGCGACAAAATGTTATTCTCGCAGCAGCGTCCCTTGGCATTAATGTTTGGACCCTTTGATAATGATAGGGATATAATTCATGCCTTTTTAAAATCCTGTGTACAGATTTTTGAGGTATACCGGTGCGCCTTGAAATTACACTTATGGACGTACCAGGGTCTTCTGCAACTTATTCCAGTACTTCGGCTGCACTGTGGCGTTGTGGTCGTCCTTCACTCGCCCCGCCTACGCCGGTCCCAGGAAATCGTCCTTCCAAAAATGTGTTGTGCACTCTTATGAAGACACGATAGTCAGGATGCCGGGCATTTGGATATTTTTCCCGATAAACTCTAGCAGCTCTATTGGCGTTGCCATCACATAAACCATAAATGTAATGCATGTTTACGTATTCGGCCGGCGTGTATTGTTGAGGCATGATATACAAAATTTTCCAAAATAACACGTGCAATCGATAGCACAACACGATGCCCATAAATGAGAGCTGAGTTGTCAATATCACCAGGTTAACAAGTCCAAATCACAAAGAAAATCTAAGTCCGATATTAGAAAGCAGTAACAAATTGACGACAGTAATGAAAACGAGAGCACATGCGATGGTCAAAATCACACTGAGAGATGTATCAGGAGTGCGCCCTAGCTAAACGCATGCTAACCTTTTCACACATCGTGAGTGTGAAAGGGACGGTGCATCATGCAGTGTGCCTAGTAACAATGTCCTTTTCACGCGGGGAGACCCTTTGTATTGCTGTCTTTGTTCATTTTTTTACCTGATGATCCTTTTTACGAATAAACTTGTAACATGTTTGTCGCATGTAACTATTAGAGCACATCAATTTTAAAATTAAACACCTTTATGAAATGAGGAGGCATGAAATTTTTTTGACAAAAAACTACCTAGTTTTCTTTGAATATCCTTAATAGTGGCCCCATAGTGTTTGTGTAAAGAATCTTGGCAGAAATAAATCATTCTGACGAAGTTTTATAACCATTTACAACATTACATGAAAAAAATATTTTCTCACCTTGATATTGATCTCGCTCATGTAGCTTAATATTACTTGTGAAGTATGCATTGTTATACCTTTTTAGAATCTACACATACTAGATAATTTATTAAGATCATGGGCAGCTATAGCGCCGTACTTTTTTTTTACACAGTAAATGATCAAAAGTTGACCCTAAGTAAAACAAAAACATAAAAAATCTTAAAATGACAATTTTGAAAATGACCAACGTTAAAAACGCCTAAAACAGTACTAAAACTAAATAATACACATCTTCAAGACTATATTACAAAAAAAATGACACAGAAATACCTAAATTTAACGAAATGGCAACGGAATGAATGCAAAGAGTAGCGAAATTTATAAAAAAACATAAAAGTCTACGCCATTTCCATACGGTTAGAAACCCTGGCAAAAAGATACGATTTTCTAATAGTCTCATAGCCGGACCAACTCCAGTTTACGACTTATCCATTATTTACGACAGACCCTGTATGTCCGCCATTGTACATTTTATGCATAAACTTGAATAAATATAAAAGTAAAATAAATAAATTCGGCCCCATGGAGGTAGAAGTAAATAGGTTAAATGATATTTTGAATTAGTGCACGCGATGTTCTAAATTCACTTTACTTTATCATCTAGCGGATAAAAACGGCTTTTGCACTCAGATATCGAAGGGTAAAAAAACTCTTTTCGAGATGAGGGGATGAAATAATACTTTACTGCCTCGGTGGCATAGTGGTACGCGACTGTTGTGTTTGAGGTCTCCGGTTCGATCCCCGGTTCGTACCAAATATTTGTATGATTTGTAAATATGTATACCAATACTATAAAGCTGAAGAGTTGTTTGTTTGGACGCGCTAATCTCAGGAACCCCTGGTCCGATTTGAAATTCTTTTAGTGTTTGATAGTCTATTTATCGAGGAAGGCTATAAGCTATATATCGTCACGCTAACACTAATAGAAGCGGAGCACTAATGAAGGTTTCAAAAACGAGGGAAAATGTTCAGGCTACGGGCAATAGAAGACGCAAACGAGGTCAGCTAATAAGTGATGTGTGTAACATTTGTGAATTGATAGGACTGATAGTTCCATTTCGGTTTCAAGTGTATCGAAACGGTCTTTCTTACGGCTTTGCTTTGACCGTTGTTTTTTTGCTTTGGAATAGCAGCTACACTACTTGAAGGTGTACGAACTGCTCTTGTAACCTTTATGTTATCCACTACGTGATCGAACAACTATTGAGACTCCTATAGGTAACTTAACTTCTCTAAATTCGTGAGTAGGGTCCAAATTCGTGACCTGAGGTTGTCAGTTGCGCTTGAGAAAACTGAGGCGATACGGTTCCATGGTCTACGCAAGCGCCAAGAACCACCCAACTCATGCTTACTGGTACTGCGGCTACCTGGACTTCTGGCCAGTACATGAAGTAGGTACCTTGGCCTTATCCTGGACATTACGAGGGGTAGCAGGGGCGTTACATCGTCTGCTGCCCAATCTCGGGTGACCATAGGAAGAAGTTCGCTGCCTCTACATAGACGTCGTACGATCCATGGTTCTCTATGAGGCACCCGTCTGGTCTAAAGACTTGGCGGGTCGCTTCGGTCACATCACTGGGAAATGTGAAAAGACCCGGGACAGGTGACTGACCCGTTGTTCCGCCTCTTACTGTGTAGAATGGTTTGAGGCGTGACAGCATCCTGCCCCGGGAGTGATCCCGTCTGGTTACCCCGGGATGTACCTCAGCCGTGAAGACTCCAGAAGCCGAAAAGCATTCCCCGAGTAAAATAATAAAAAGGTGACTTCGCCGAAGTATTAGTGTTTTGTAGTACGGAACTCTAAAAACGAGTATCTTGCATCTTGACGACGCAATAATCAACCTATTTTATTCGATTTGAACCTAGCAAAAGCAGCAACAGCCAACCTGTGATCTTATCGTACCGCGTATACCGATGATTGCCGTCTGAGATCTATGTATCCTAAAATGTATATAAATTCAATATTATTACAAATAAATTTAAAAAACTTGAGTTTGAGCTCGTGTCAAAAAGTTGGCCGAACCTGGCTGAAACCGCAACTTTTGGTCCGTCACTAAGCTAAGCATATTAACTGATTACTTTTCATTAAGGTATCCATTTGAAAGCTTCCCCACCCTTTTATTCTCAAATTTGTTTCTATGAAAAGAAAACGTATTCTCTTTGTCGTTAGCTTGACATTTTATCGATTTATGTGTTTACATTTTTGACGTTCATAGCAACGCAAGTGTTAAAAGCAGCGAGTGACAGGCACAGTTAAATATACTTAGTTTTAAATTTTTTTCTCATCTTATGTGATTTGTTGGCGTAAGTGTAAGCAATAATGGAAGAAGGAAAAGGTAACGAAGAAGGTGAAAACTGGAAAATTTACGAAACGTTGTGCAGTAAAAGTCCCACTGAGGTAAACAATATTGTGTACAACTACGTCATGCAGTGATTGTTGTTTATTGTATCAACCATTTAGTATTTTTTTTAAACTTGGAAGCATTCTTTTTATATCTTAAATTACGATAAGATTTAAACTATAGTATTTTCTGAGAGACGGTAGATGTTTTCTGATTTATAAAACAAAATTAACTTTCAAATTTAGAACAGATCTTTAAGACTGTACATTTGTCATCAGCAGTTAAAAATCTTTTACCTTTAACCTTTAACCTTTGTACTTCTTGTTAAAAACTTCAACAGATAAACTTGAAGGGTGGCAGGCCAGAAAAAGTCGCTGCTTTCTGACAAAAACAGAAAAGGGTCATTATGGTTGGGCTTTAAAGTACGAACACTGATGAAAATAGGTCAAATATGTCATGAGGACAGGCGAATGAAATTTTGAATTTAGAGATAATTTGAATTCGAAAATTTAAAAATGAAAACCATTATATATATAAGTAATACAGTGGCAATTGTTAGCCGCAGTTTTACATAATACAAATTATGTTTTTTAAAATTCCTGATGCTACCTTCCGGCGTTGTCGCGTGGACTGAGAATTCATTGTAAGCTCTATGCCAAGAGGAGTTTCTGATGTTTATTGTCATTATGGTCAATAAAATAAAAATATAAACATTATAAAAAATGAATAGTAGTTACTTCAAATTGCTATAAATTATTTCAATTTATTTCTTATAGTATTTACGAAAAAAATAGCTTTCGTAGAGTGCTCCATACTTTTGGCCAAAGCTATGTATATAGATACGTATGTATATAGATCTATATAGTTTACATGAGATTTTTTATTTATGTTTTTATGTAGGTATACTTATTTTATATTATTTTGGTACACATTGTTAAAATTTTGTTGGTGTATTTTAAAAATACACCAACGCCCCTCTACAATACATTGATCTAATGGTTTAAAATACATTGATCATTAAGTCCGCCAATGCACCAAATGTGTGACGTACCTATCTATTAGTAATGATAAAAAATAAATGAGGCTTATTTGTGTCATATTATCTATGTGTATGTATATATCCTATGCAAGAATATTGTAATTACTAACCTTTTCGTTGCATTTTTAAATACCTATGTCATCTATCTATCTATTCATCCTCAAAAAAACAATGCGCTTTATACTGAACATTGAAGAGGTAAACAATAAGTCTATAAATATCGGCCTACCTACTTATACGGGAAATTGGAAAATATTCGTTAATGGAGTAGGTGGGGTTTGATGGTAGCGTGCATTGTCTCGTACCTCGCACGGACTTCTCGCAAAGTTAGTAGGTATTTATATATACACTTGCATTTAATGTGATAAAAACCATTATTTCAGAAACATAACCCTCATATTGGATGAGATTTGTGAGACAGGCGCCATAAATCTGCTAATCAGTTCTGTAAAAACTAAAAATATAACGTCATTCGGAGTAAATTAGTGTTGATGAATAGTTCTAGTAGCAGCCAGGTTCACTGTAGTCTTCAGTAGACTTGGAGAAGCAATTGATTCCTTCTGTTAATATCTATAGAAAATCCATAATGCCCAGAATAATAGATATGATAGAATATGTTGTACCTACTATATTAGCTTAAAACAAGACTAAGTGCCAGCTTCACTAGTTCCTGACGAAGTTTCGACTATTCAAAGTGGTCTGAAATCAGTAGTTATCTGGCAAATAAATTCACATCACATCTGGAACATTATCAGCAAATGGTGATACTGGTCCTAAGGTTTACGAAATGTATTTAAATATACGACAAATATATGTCGAAACATCATCTTAGTAAAGTAATATATCCTTTATCAGATATGTTCTTTCTCCTAGTCGATTAGGGGCCACGGCGGCCAGTCTCAACTGAGAACAACCAACTACCCAGGAGATACTATAGTACACAAGTGTGTGCGGTTCCCTCTCTCTCATAATCCGATAGGACGTTTAACCGACACGACCGGGGAGAGATCAGGTGCAGGACCGACAGCTTTACGTGCTCTCCGAGGCACGGGGGTTCAGACACCAACTTCCAAACTCCGAGTTGTTATTAAGTATTTCTATAATCAGAAAATCTCAATAACACTTTTGGCCCGACCCGGGATATGTATATCTTTTATGAGATATATATATTAGGTAACGTAAAAAATAATTACTGTGCTACTACTCTGTGCGAAACAATTTCTTAGTATTTTGTCAGACGTTACTCGATACGAGTAAATTCAGTGGATTGCGTGAATGACATCGCAATAATATAACAATCTAACTAATTATCGTGTCTATAAAAATGTCATTTGGAAATGTACTGCTCCCTGCTGTGCATGTAAATATAAAACTGTCGTATATAGGCCGGCAAGTTAGCTATCGTGACTTTCGGTCGGTAAGTTGGGTATCATGAGCCGTATCACGCTACATTTCAGACAAACAGTACTTACTTTTACCTTTTTAGTCGTATATTGTTCTTCACGAGTAACTGACTACTTTGTTCAACGACAGCACGAAGAAATTTGTTCATAATGGAATTTTGTAAGGTTTTTTAGTATCAGATACGCCATATAATTCACAAGTGTACATTAATTTTGGTTGATTGGAAATACAAGACATTAAAAGATAACACACAATATTAATTTGTGGGTTTTCTCTACAGATGGAAGGAGATGTTGGTAACGACGTTATTACCAGTCTTAGGAGTGATTTGGCAGCTCTTCAGTATAAACGCGATAAATTGATTTCTGAAGTAAGCCTTATAATTGCTGGTTTCATACAATAAATACATGTGTAATATTATTTGATTCATAATTATTTTTCAACTTTAAAAATTTATGCAGCCATATTTATTTATTACAGAACAGTGACTTAAGAAATCTAATGTTATCTCGAGATCAAAGAATATTAGAACAGCAAGTGGAAATCGATCATCTTCGTGAACAAAATGCTCGACAAAATGCTGTTATTTCATCCCTCAAAAAGAAAATTCAAGATCTTGAAGAATCACATCGCAATCTTCAAAGTTCTCATGGAAGAAGTGAAATCACCGTCCAGACATTACAAAGAGACAATCGATACTGTGAAGAAAAGATTAAAGACTTGGAAAAAAAATTGCGATCTCTTGAATTAGAATGTCATAATGAAGAACAGCAAAAGGAAAATGCCCGGTGCCAATTCCATGATTTAATACGACGAATGTCTGCAGCCCTTGAAGCTGACTTTTGTGATACAAAACATACTCACTCCCCAGAAAGTTTAATTATAAAAGCAGCTGAGCTCGTACAAGATATCACAAGATTGAAAAATAAATGTATGGGTACTACAGAAAATTTATCCACCGTCGAACAAGAATTCAGAAGCTGCAGAGACGCTTTAGAAAGATCAAATGCTGACAAAGAGATGCTACAAAGACAACTGACACAACAACTCTTGGACATTGAGAGACTTAAGCAAGAAAAAGAGTCTCTCACAGTTCAAAACAGAGTAATTGAACGAGAATTACATGACGCAAGGGAAAAACTATCACATTGTACTAAAAACTTGAACGTTGTTACTGACAATGTTAATCAAAATGAGTCAATAATAATACAAATGAAAGGTAAGACATGAAATAAGTAGTTATTGCACGTAATAATAGTTCAGCACTTGTTTAATGTTGAATGTTTAAAAACCTTTACTTTTTTGTAGAGGATTTAAGACATCGTGATGAGAAATTTCAACGGCTTCATGCCGAGTTCCGGAATACGATGGAATCAATAGCTATTTTACTAAGCTTACCTACGCGATTTGTAGAGGCACATGAAAGTACTATTAAAGACAGAATTCGAGAAATTTTAGGTGAAAATAAGGACAAATCTGTCGTAAGTATATACAAGCTATTAATAATTTAGTTTAATATTGAGTTTCAGAAATAAAAGTTTATTATTTATATTTCTTACTGTTACCACTCCGTGTTGTGTAAACTGATTTCCAATATTTAATTTATAGTCGTGATTGTATCATCAAACGTAACGATACTTAAAATAAAACTTAGTTATGTATGGATACTTGTTATAATCTCTAGAAGATTTATCCAAAACATTCTTCGAATTCAATTACATGAATTTCCATGTTTCTATATCGCCTTGTACTTGGGTTGAGCACGTCTGATGGTAGTCGTTCCATATAAAAAATTAAGTTCATCCGTATTATACTAGAGTTAAACAGCCGACTTCAAACCAATTTGGAAACTCTTCTCTTACTCCAAAACACTTCCGAACAGAACTACTTTAAAAATAGAATAGAGCTTACTCCTTCCTAAAAGGCCGGCAACGCACTTGTAACGCCTCTGGTGTTGCGGGTGTCCATGGGCGGCGGTAATCGCTTACCATCAGGCATTAAAACATTGCAAATAAAACATAATTATATGTCGGTCACACTTACTTTAAAGGGTTAAGACGAACGTCAGCTCGCAAACAACCTCTTAATTGACATTTGAATGTCTCTTTAGAGCCCCCGCAAACTACAGACTTTCGATCAGCCGATGGTTCGGTTGGTTTCTTAAAATCAGTATGTATGTATGTAAGATGATGCACGGTTGGCCTAGTGGCTTAAGCTGTCACTACGCCGCTTGCTACTGCGCCAAGTGTCGTGGGTTCAAATCCCACGTGGAACATCACTTTGTGTGATCCACAAAATGTTGTTTTAAGTCTGGGTGTTCTTTGTGTCCGTTATTTGTATGTTTGTAAAGTCCCCCGCGACACAGGATGTATATTCCTAATGCGGGAGTTGTCTTTAAAAAAAAAAAAAAAAAAAAGATGTACGGGAGTGCGCACATTCCCTTAATGTTAGTCAATTTTGATTGCTTCAATCAATACAAGACGAGTAATTTTTTTTTTTTTACAAAGCTTCAGTTAATCAGATAAAGTCTTTAATAGACTGATTTTCAAAATATGATTACGATTGTGTTTACATTTACATATTATTACTAATGAAACAGCAAATCGAAGCAATGCGTGACAAGTTGGGCATGGAATCACAACAGCTAGGCAGGACTGCACACTTACACGACCAAGCCACAACTCGAGTGCGGATTCTTGAGGATGAGCGGAACATGCTCGAAACTAAAGTTCACAAGCTGGAATCAGAATTCGGGGCCCTGGAGCTGTCTAGAGAGAACTTACGCAAGGACAAAGCAAACGTTCGTATTTTTTATTTATATTTTTATATTTTCGGTACTAATGCGTTTATTTGACTGCCTCGGTGGCGCGAGTGGTAGCGTAAGCGACTGCTGTGCTTGAGGTCTCGGGTTCGATTCCCGGGTCGGACCAAATGTTTGTATGATCTGCAAATATTTGTTTCGAAGTTTGGGTGTTTTCTATGTATAATATGTATGTATTTACAAAAAAAAAAGTATATAAGTATTTATATCAGTTGTCTAGTACCCATAACACAAGCTCTGCTTAGCTTGGGACTAGATGGCGTTGTGTGTTAGATGTCCGGAATATTTATTTATTTATTTATTATTTATTTATTTATTTAAGTTTGACTCATAATCTTCTTATTCTTTTGATGAAATGGCAACCAGCCGGATCATTCGAATCAGCTATTTCTGCCAATGTCAAGTATTTATAGTCTTCAATTCTGAGTCTTCCAGTCGTCGTCGTGATTAAATTAATGATAAAAATTTATAAAATGTCGATGACATGAAATGGGGACCGTCTTTTGAAAAAACAAAAAACGATCTCCACTTATAATCTTACAATCCTTAACATATTTGATCTTTGTGACAGATGCCTATGAAATCGATAAAGTAACTATAAACAATCGATTTTACTTTTTATATCACCTATATTTTCGTTATCTGTATGCCAGTTTCATCACAAATGCAATTATACGTATCTAGTAAGTTCTAAAGTCACTACAGGGATCAAGCTATATTTTAAGAACTATAGATAGTTATGTTTTATGATTTGGGGGAGGCGGGAGGCCTATTTCTAGCAGTAGATGTCTTTTGACGATGATGATGAAAAATGATCTAATTATAATAAACTTCTGATTTGTGCTTGATCAAACAAACAATTTACTTATAAAGTTCAGTGGAACCTGGTTAAGTGAGACATCAAGGAGCCTGCAAATTTGTTTTACTTTTAGAGGCGTTCCACTTTCCCAGATATCTAGGTATAAATAAATATCCGTCTCATTTACAGAGGGTTCCATTCATACAGGTCAGAATACAGGTTATAATAATAATAAATATTTCGGACAACTTACACACAACGCCATCTAGTCCTAGGCCAAGCAGAGCTTGTGTTATGGGTACTAAACAACTGATATAAATACATATATACTTTTTTTTAAATACATACATATTGTACATAGAAAACACCCAAACTCCGAAACAAATATTTGTAGATCATACAAACATTTGGTCCGATCCGGGAATCGAACCCGAGACCTCAAAACAGCAGTCGCATACGCTACCATTGCGCCACAGAGGAAGTCACTTCTAGTTATAGAGGTGCGACTATGAAATAAAATAACGTATTATGTAACGTACGTATTTTTATAAATACATAGTAAAAAAATGTGAACAGCATGTATGAAATATAAAAATCTGTCATTTTAGTATTTTAGAAGTATCAGCCGTCAGATGTTTTCCGATGTTATTAATTTTATCAAATAAGTATGATTTGGTCACCAATTGATGTCATTTCAAAATAACAGTGCACAGTTTCTAGTGCTTTTACCGCTTTTCGTTTAGCAATTTTTACTATATTTATTTCCGAACCCGTCCGAGTCGTCATTTTCAAAGAAGCTAAGCGATGTCATGTCAATTACAGAGGTTAATGTATATGAAATTCACTCACTGTCTCGACTCACTTTCGATAAAATCGAAAAAACAAATAATTGCACTTCGTCCCACTAACAGAGATAATTCAGTTAGGTGCCAAAGAGTTAGAACCTCAGCATGAGTTCCAACTCTTAACTTAAGTTTCACTGTACCTACATAGAAAAAAAAAAGTTGTTCGTTCATAAATCACTTCGTTATTAGAATTATGTGCCGTTAGAAAAGAGATTATTATTAACAAAACATGGTTATAAATATCGAAGTACATATACCATAGACAAGACCACACTTTTGGAGGTTGTCTTAACTTTTTGAGTGCCAACGGCACCGCGGCACACTCTCAGCGTTTTTTCAACTCAGGGGCGCACAATACATACTCCCGAAAATTGTATACGGGAATCGTACGGTCTACAGCACTTTAACGGGAACCAGTATGGGCAAGCACTCTGACGACTCTGAACAGCTCGACGTGATGGCCATCAGAATCAGAGTGATATGAGTAAAACCCCTCTAACGAATGTAATCTTCCGGATGACGCAGGTGCTTTTCAGGCCGTTTCGACAATTACCTACCTGTGTCGGATTGATCTATGTCGGGGATGGCGGAAGAAATCAATTGCATTTCTCGTTTCCCCGGCTGTTGGTAAGCAGAGGAACACCACCGTTTCTAGTCTGTAAGGGTCCGAGGAACCTCTTCTCATCCATAGGTGACCATCACCACACCCATTTTTTTTTTTTTAACGTGTGGAAACCCCCTCGGGCCGTCACCCCACCGGGGTTTGCGGCGGGGTGGTGTGTCGGAATCGAACCGACTAAAACCACACGGTGTGCCAACTCTGCGCCTGAGAAGGGAGGGGTCCGGGAACTGCTGATATTAACACGACCGGACCCCAACCATCACCACACCCATAGGGCAAGGCGAGGTCCTTAATCCTGTTAACAAATAAAACAACAAATACCTTTCATGTTCAAACCGAAAGAGTATTAATAACATTAATTGTATTATATGTTACAGTTTGTCGCATTCCTTGAACGCCTCAGCAGAACACTAAATATGGATGAGCTCACCCAAGACATCGGAATAGAATTACATACTGATTCTATTATACATCGTGCAGAGCAATTGGCGAGGCTTGAGAGCGATAAAATTGTCGACAAGGTCAGTCAGTACAATTAACAGGCTGTCCAAACGGAGGAATAGCTCACAGGTCCTGGGGCCTAGTGCGAGTTTATTTCATGTTAACTCTTTCTTGGCACTTCCCTCATTCGGCGTTGTGTGAAATATTTACCGACAGCAACTCCAAACGCGATTGCCGTCGATAGCGAGTTGGTGTAAAATGTAACTGTTTATCTCAGTGCCTGAGACATAATGTGCCTATGTAATCTAAGCAGTATTTGTAACATATTCTGTTATATTACAAACATCGTTTATATGGGACGTAATGTGAATCATGCACTGTGTTAATATGAACTGCTTGATACAATTTGTTTGTGCCCGTCCGGTCCACGTACACGGCTCCCGGACCCCGGACTTGAGTCCGATCTAGTAAAAATCTTCTTGTTGACTCTTTGATCTTCTAAGTAATATTAATATTATGTGTAGATATTATGTTTATAGACTGTTCCATAGATATTTTATACTTATTTAGATCAACCACCAATATGGTATCAATATAATTTACGCGCACGTGTAATTACATGAAGTGTGAATCTCAAGGCCTTCCTTGTATAGGTACGTAAACGTTTTGTTAATGGATTATAGAGACTTTCTTTATCTCTTAAAAAACCGTGTTCTCCGTTCCGTTTATTCTATGTATTTCGTTAACAGGTTTTGTTATTTGTTAATCTTATGTCATGAGATAGTTAATGCCTGAAATATCTAAGTAAAATAGTATGTTTCTTAGGAGTTTTCCAATTATTCACTCTAAATATATGTATTTTGTAGCATCGTGTAATGTCATTATAGTACAAGAGCCGGTGAAGAGAGAGAGAAGAGAGAAGACTTACACCCATCTCATTAACAGTTTTTTTTATTATTTTACTAATAAATGAACAGACCTATGATACCTTGCCTATCTAAGCTACTATGACTATTTTGATTTAATCCAATCTTGACTATTTTTAATACAATCTTGAAGAAGACTTAACTATGCGACGGAAACAAATAATTATGCTGCAATTCATCTTTCAAAATTCTAAACATTATTGTAAGACGCACTAAAATATGATATGGACTACATTACATTCTTGTTTTTTAAGTTACAACCTACTTAATATTAGTTATAGTTTGTTCATATATATAGTAGAGCGTTTAGATTTGAGTAAACGGTTTAAGTTTTACAGAAACAATGTATAAAAGAATTGTTTCCCTTTAAAACTTCTACAATTAATCCGGAACTGCATATGCTTATATTTTATGGTATATTATAATTTATTATAACTAAGGTGCAGGTTCGGCCTCACATGGAGTACTGTCCATATCTTTGGATGGTGGCGCCGCATTACCAGCTCCTTTCTCTGATCCGCATTCAACGCAGAGCGACTCGAATCGTCGATTGCCAAGAACTTTAAATTCGGTTAGACTCTCTGGCGTTGCGTAGAGATGTGGCTTCATTATGTACCTTCTACCGCATTTACAATGGGGAGTGCTCCGAGGAATTGTTTGGAGTGATCCCTGTCACCTCTTTCTTCCTTCGTCCTATCATCTAGATCTCTTACTATCAGGCGAAAAATCTGCTCGTTTTCTCCCGATTTCTTAAAAAAAAACCTTTTATGGTAAATTTATTCAAGCTGTTATAAAATCACGCTACGGGAAATATAGTAGGAGAGCTGGCACCAATTTTTGGGTAGGTATTTGAGGCAAGCTGAAAACTTGTCAGATACCTCTCCTATTATATCCCAACTAGGGACTGCAGACCTGGCTGGTGAGTAGCGGGGCTAAATAAAACACCACATTTAAAAAAAAAAATTTTTTTCTTCTCCAAAAATATATTTGAGGCACTACGCAATTTATATATGTTGCAGTGTAATACTTAATGAATACGAAAAAAAATAAGCCAGATAATTTAATCGGGGTTTTAACATTGCCAGACGCGTGCAAAAATATTTTGCAAAAAATTACAAAAAATGTTTTTGAGGCAGCTTGAAATTTTAATGGAGTGTTATTTATAACTAAAAAATAAGATTCCCAAAAAGACAGATTTCGGTGGGGCTTTCTACCTGCCAGGTGATCAAACAAATAATGAATTGGTACGAGCCTGTAGTGCTATAGACAAGCTGTAGTGTGAGAGAGAGCGCATAACGACAGCTGTCTTCGTTCTTGCTTGCCTCGTTACTATTGGCTCTGGTGGTGCCACGTGACTTACAATAGCCCATGAGGTTTCTAGTTAATATTTTGGAGTAAAAAATATAAAATTTTCTGAATTTGTACTAAAAACATTTTGCATAAAAGGGATTGTATTGATTTATGGACGTTAAACGGACATATTTTTTGTGATTTCTTTTTAATTTTCAAAAATTAGTTATTTTGCCAATTTTAATGCGAATTTGAACGTAATAAACTGTTTAAATATTTGATATTTCCGCAGAAACATTTATTTTTTGAAGAGAATAAAAAAAAATATATATTTTTTCAACAATTTTTGTTCCAAAAATTTTTGTACAGGATTTATATTATTACCCCTACATTCAAAACTAAAACTTGATTTTTTTTCTCGGACAGTATTCTAAATCAAAATTTATACGGATTTTTTTTTATCTTAAAATTAATAAGGGTTACGGGTTACGTATTAAAAAAAGCAATAATTAAAATAAGTCACGTGACCTCGCCAGAGCCAATAGTAACGCGGCAAGGCTTGTCTATAGCACTACAGGCTCGTACCAATTCATTATTTGTTTGATCACCTGGCAGGTAGAAAGCCCCACCGAAATGATCTGTCTTTTTGGGAATCTTATTTTTTAGTTATAAATAACACTCCATTAAAATTTCAAGCTGCCTCAAAAACATTTTTTATAATTTTTTGCAAAATATTTTTGCACGCGTCTGGCAATGTTAAATGCCCGATTAAATTATCTGGCTTATTTTTTTTCGTATTCATTAAGTATTACACTGCAACATATATAAATTGCGTAGTGCCTCAAATATATTTTTGGGGAAGAAAAAAAAAACATTTAAAAAATGTAGGGGTTGATTTAGCCCCGCTACTCACCAGCCAGGTCTGCAGTCCGGAGTTGGGATATAATAGGAGATGTATCTGACAAGTTTTCAGCTTGCCTCAAATACCTACCCAAAAATTGGTGCCAGCTCTCGGACCAATATGACACGCAGACGATGTTGCGTGGGTCAGCTAGTTCGATATAATCGGCAAAAGTAATTCGTATTTTGTAACAATCAATAGGTCTATGGTATAAAATATCTATGGATTGCTGTACAAAGCATTCGATGTATCTCATATTGTGTTCGTGTTAACGTCATGTGTGTTTAATATAGCTGCTATATTATGGATACTATGGCACCCTACCGAGACTGCGCAGAGAACGATCATTCCATGATTTACCTTATCTTAAGGAAGTAAGACATGCACTATTTAAAATCTGCATGGTAAAATATATCATTACATGTATACGAATAGTACCTATTCATTCGAAATACATTTTAACGCTTACTTAGGATCATTTTCACTAATCACGCTTAATAGATTGACATGACAGCCTTACTATAAATAAGAGACGACAAGATAATCCAAAAGACACGTAAACTTTTTGACACATTTTCGATGTTCAGTAGACTAGACTCTGATGAGCAACTTGATCTAATAGATAAAAGGATTATTCTAAAATGTCACTGCATCTAGCTAACTTAGATAAGATCTAGCAGTTCCATCTAACGTAGTCATCTAGAAATAGAGATTCATACGATAGCAAGTATCTAGTTACATATGATTTCTACAGTTTTGAGGTATAGTTAATATTGCCTCTTTTATTCAGGTCTATTTGATTAGAGATGACATTGTATCGCATTATCTAATTTAAAATTATAATAAAATATTTTATGGATTAAATTTAAGAGCGAAAGGTTAACAAATAAAACTTCTTTCTTGCAACTTAATCATGAAAACAGACATCATTATCATCAGGCGTGGAAATTTCAGGTTAAAATACAGTTAATTTTGATATAGTTGTTTAGTTCAATACCAAAATCATTAGACGAACTCATGATGAACAGCGTATTTGTTTTTACAATACTATATAACCAATACGATGTCCCATAGTGATTTTAAAACTAAAAACATTTTATTAGGTACCGAAACAATTAAATGTTACGTCTACAATATTAACCACGTATCCATTAAAACACATTATTTCATTAAGCCTACATGCATATCTTATTTTTCATTAGTCGGGTACCTGTGATTATTAAATACAAATAAATCATAATTATACGTAAATTTAGTTAAGCGTATCTATACATGAACTTATATTGCGTAAATGTAATTTACTATATAATGTTTGTACTTACTTGTCATTTCACATAAATTATTACGCCTTAGAAAGACAGGTCCACATTCTCGTTGTTACAGCGCGGAATAAAATCTATTGGCATTACAAATAAAATTAAAAGGACACGAATGCGGAAGTTCAAATCATTATTCACTTGTAATGAAAAAAATTGCCAATGCTACATTACAACGAAAGCAAGGCTGCGAAATTTGATTTTAAACAACAGATTATTTGAAAGCGAGAAAATAATTTTCTTATTTCTTAAAGTACCTAGTACAGTACTAAGTAGGTACTTAATCTATCTAGATGAGAAAATTGACCTTGTTGATGTAATATATTACGTATTAACTCAGGAGCAGATTCTCTCGTTCTCAACTCTATTGTATTTTTAGGGTTCTGTACCTCAAAAGAAAAAACGGCACCCTTATAGTATCACTTTGTTGTCCACAGATCACTCCCTTGGGGGTGATCTGTGTTGTTGTCCAACTATCTGTATGTCACGACACTGTTCAGAACCCTTGGTGTGCGAGTCCGACTGGCACTTGATCTTTTTTTTATATGAATTTACCCGATTACTTGCAGATGAATGGCCGGATTTAAGAATTCCTTTTTGTTCGACAGTATATATCTACTTTTCTGTTAATTCAGTAACATTTCTACATCAGGTTACATAAAGGCAAGGCAATACCTGCCGCAATACTCTTGATAACAATATTTTCAATGATTGCTTAGCATAAAATGTTCTAAAGTATCAAGAGCACAACAATTAACGTCCCGTTGCTGAGTTTATAATAGCAATAGTAATATTTTGTTAAGGGCCATGGGCAGTTGGCGGTAGGCTTTTATAACTTACATAAATTTTACAGCTGATAATGCTGATCATTTTAAAATAATGTATAACAGTTGAGACACCTTGAAGTCGTTTACGCTGTTTTAAAAAGAAAATTATTAACTTAACATGACTCAACGTATTTAACTTTGGTGTGTTAAAGTTTTTACTGAATTTAGTATGATAATTACCTCGGATTTTCTAATAAATTTAAATAAGTTATTCCATAACATGAATAATTTGTCATTATTCTTAAGAAATTTGGTCGACTGCACACGCGATGTAGTACAATCACGAACATAAACATCTTACGGTTATAACATTGAATAGTATTTGCCCCTTGTTTTAATACATATAACTTTCGATTTTGCGTACAAGATACGTAGGCATATAGTGTATTTTGATACGAAATATTGCCCATGAAAAGTACAGTCAAGAACACAAGTAACAACAGTTAGTAGCTATGGGCGTGACTATACTTCTTAAAAACGAATGGCGTACCTACATACATCTTCTTCATCCTATATAGCACTTAGCAGCATACATTAGGTTCACCTCATTATATTTTTATTATTTATTGTTGTGCTAGCTGCACCTCGCGGTGCTACCCGGGGTACGACAATAACCGCGGGCAACGCCGTGAAGCGAAGCTAGTATCTTTATAAATTGTAGCCTATATGTTATTCTGATGTATAAGCTATATTATTTTAAAGTTTCATCAAAATCCATTCAGTAGTTTTGCGTGAAAGAGCAACAAACATACTCACTTACATCTCACAAACTTTCGCGTTTATAATATTAGTAGGATTTCTATAGTGTACTTGTTAAATATTATTTGAATGCAAGTTTGAAAATATTTAAGCAATTGATGTAGGTACAAAAGGTTTTGTTATGTAGATGTCATCTTATATATATTTAAGTATGTGTTAGCTATCTACTTATCATAATATCTAATAAGCAGTTTGATAAAAAAAATCTCAGATCCAACAGTCAATTGATATACTGATCCGTCATTAAGACACAGTATCGTATAATCTTATAAGCTCTTTGAAAAAAATGTTTCTCAAATCTATCATTCAACTGATCAGTCACTAAGACACGAGAATTCTTTGTTAACAATAGGTCTGATGTTAGATATACATACATGTACATTTACAATTTTCTCCTTAGTTATTTTGGCAGTTAACTATAAAAATCTCAAATGCATATGCTTAGTATCAACGTATCATGCTGAAGTCTCAATCACGTCATTAGAAAATAGTAGCTAGAATGTTTCCAGAAGTTTATTTTTTTCAGACTGCTGTTGTCTATCAATTACAACGCCGAATAAGAATTCTCAGAGAACAGCTGCAAAGGAAGGACTTACATCTAGACTTATTGCGGCGGAAACTCACAGTACAGGTCAGTATTATCTCGTGTCACAATGTTAGTTACCATACTCCTCCGAAGCGACTGGACCGATTTTTATTAATAGTTTTGTGCATATCAGGTAAGTCTGAGAATCGGCCAATATCTATTTTTCATCCCCCTAAATGTTAAGAGTAGTCCACCCCTATTTTTTTTTTTTAATTTGAGACAAATTTTTATTTTATAATTTTTTATGATACAGCATTAGAAAATAATTTTCAACCCTCTACGATCAACCCCTATTTTTCCATCGCGATTTTTATTGACCCACCCCTAAAGTATATATTCTTTTTTATGGCAAAGCAACGTTTATCGGGTCAGCTAGTTATTGTCTAAAAAACTAGATGAGATACATCTAATTAAAGACTTGCAGATTAGACAAAAAGTAATAAGCATCTTGACAAAACCTTAGTATATAAATTAAGCTTTGCTAAATATCAGGTTTAATAAATTACCGAAATTAAAAAAAAATATCAAAAAATACTAAACCACTAATTAAATTGAAATACTAATCTAAATATTAATACATGAAGTGAAAACATTGTACCTTTTTTTACGAAAAAGGCACAATTAAAGTGTCTATGAAGGAGGATTGCAGTAACCTGAAAAAATAAAAAACTTTTCGAATTTCGGCCACTGGGCGACCACTAGTTAATATGATGATATCAGTAATTATGCATGTAAGGAGGAGAGCTGTCGCGTCCGTGCAGTGCTGCAAGCCGAGCGTGACGAAGCGGTATCACGAAGCAAAAAGCTCGCGCGGCAGTGTGACAAACTGCAGGTGCAACTAGGTGACGCGCGAGTACAACTACGCGAGCTCAACGCACAGTTGGCGGACGCTGCTGAGTACAAGGTACCGTTGCCTCTTCTTTTACCTTTTTAAACATCCAATAAACAATATTTGAAAAACCTATGCCCAGCAATAAATTGTTAAAGGTTGATGATGATGACCTTAGGCAGCGGAAAAAAAATAATATTAGGTACTCATATCTCTCTCATATCTTATGCACGAGTTCTTTCTCAAATAACTACAAAGTATATCAAATAGTCTTCAATACCTTGCATAATCCGAATGCTCATACATACATACAGTAAACAGATACTGTAGCAAATTACTGGAATACCTCATTTGCATACAAGGTTAAAGTTATTTGTTGAATAGAACCATGATCTCATTTATTGTAGTTGAACTTTACACAATATATTCATTGATTTACATCATCACGTTTTACCATAGACTGTAAAGAATTTGAAAATTTATAAAAAGAAATTGACTTTGTGTTTTCGAATTCAAACGTGACATTCTGGACTACTTGTATAACTTCCATTGTCCATAACTTTCTTTATTTAAAATAAGATTGATGTTGTATATGACATCTTGACAAAGCATTGATGGCCTTTATATGTTACTAGCTGACCCACGCAACCTCGTTTACGTCTCCTATTGCCCGTAGCGTAATAACTTTCCCTCGTTTTTGTAACATTCTTCAATGATGCTCTGCTCGAAAACATTTGTTTTTATATTTATTCACCTTTTAAACCTTCCCTGGACTACAACAAATATTTTATCCGAATCAAATCAAATCGGCCGAGCCGTTCTCGAGTTTTAGCGAGACTAACGAACCGCAATTCATTTTTATATATACAGATGGTGCCTGGATGACCGTGGTAGTTTCCTTGGTCTATTTTTTAAAAATGAATAGGCCCTGAAACTCCCTACATACTAAATTGCATGAAAATCGTTGGAAATGTTTTCGAGATTCACATTAAATATAGAAAAGAATTGCTCATTTAAAGCTATTAGATACATATATATTTTCAAATCGAACAGATAACGTCGTTAGAACGCGCTCGTAAAGTGGAAGATCTTCAGAAGAAACTAGAAGAGGCGGAACTATTACGGACGCGTTATAACCGTAAAGTGAACGTGCTGAAGGAAACAGTGCGTGCCACGGGCGAGACCTTTGAACACGAGCGCACCGCTACTGACCACCAGCTCGCTATCCTTCGTGAGGACTTGGCCCGGGCAAAAGAGTCACTCGCTGAGTGTCAGCGCAGGGAAGCACAACTTACTAGTTTCAGGTAACATTAGCCTTTTAAATCGCCCAGACATCAAACTATTTAAGAGATATTTATCATCGTCATTTTCGACTGAAGATGGAATTTCATGGTCTATATTGTTTTTACAAAGTCTTTTCGATTTCTTTTTCTTGCACTATTTTACTCCGCCTAACTAAAAGAAGGAAGAACTTCCTGTTGCTTGTGTTCTCAAAAGAGTTTAGCCTTGACATCGGCAATGCTTATTCCTTTTTAATTTTACAGGAACTCGATAGCGAAGTTACTTGGAATTTTGGTACCAGCTTCAGTGTCAGATTTCGAAATGGTGTCCCGGCTCCAAAAGCTCATAGATGCGCATCATGATTTCACGGTTGTATCACGCCGGTATGATGACCCCGCCCTCTTGAGAGCCTCCTCCCGTTCGCCTCCACCATCTCGATGCAGGACCCGTACACCTGACAGGTAAATTATTGTTATTAAATTCAATTATTACCCTATTCTTCAGGGCTCTGTATTGGGCCCATTGTTATGGAACCTCGCATATGATGCAGTCCTTCGCACCGGTCCGCTATCTCGCCTACATGACGTTTGCTATGCAGAAAATACCCTACTACTGGCTAGAGGGTCCCGTTTTTAGGAGATGCTTCTGCTCGCTGAGCAGGAGGTGGAGATTCGCCGAGCCCGCTCGAGATATGGCCGCTACAAACGATACGAGACAGATGACACCCCGGTGCGGCTGAGGGGGTTTCGTCTTAGGCGGGTCGTTGATGTGCCTCATACTGTGTAGAACGGTGTGAGGCGTGACAGTGTACGCCTCGGGGTAGACGGGATATACCTCAGTCGTGAGGTTCGGCAGGGGGGACTCCAGAGACCGCCGATGCGCTCCTGGAGCTCCTCCCGACTGCCGAGGTAGATCGCCGCGGGGTAAGTTGGTAAACCGGACCTTTGGGAGTCCCACACACACTCTCCGTCTCCACGAATTGATGGTATGGTGCGACAAGCATTCCCCGCGTAAAAAAGGTGTATCTTACTTATCAACTGCGTACTGCTATAATCATGACTGCTTCACTGCAATAATCCATCAATAATGTTTTTCCGTACTTGTCTATTCGACTGGACGTAGGATGAATTCATTGTTTTCTCAAAAGCTTTATTTCCCACGGGGTGTATTTGGAAACATCTTTTGCTCAGTATAGTCCACCTGGTCAAAACTAACAATATTTACCATTAGTTTAATTTAACTTGCTTATGCTTAAACAAAAAAAAATGTTATGTCCCCTTTTCATATAGAATCCAAAGCGATAAAGCTAAAAAAAGTTAGTGTTACCTACACTTGTGTTACAACACTGTTACCTCACTTCAACGCCGAATGTGTTATATCCAAATCGGATGACATGGCTTATTGTTGGCAGATCACTACGCTACGATGACTCAGGATATGCAGACCCTGCCTTCGACCTCGACGATGAGTTGTACAAAACCCGAGCGGCTTTGTGACACTCGAGGCGCCGCGCTCGCTTCTGAATAGTAGCAGTTTAATACTACAAAGTGCTTTATCGACCGCATCTACCCAAACCGTTAACACCTTTGTAAACTAAATACCATACATATATCTACCTACCAGGAATCTAGATAGAAGAAAAGTGAACAGCTCGTTGTTTCGTAAATTGATATTTTATTTTTATCAACTTTACAAATTCACTTTCGAAATATAAATAAGTAATCATTGAAATTATAGTTAAAGATCCAAGTGGCGTATGAGTATACAAACAATATAGGTCATTTACAAACATATTTACAATATAAAAGCTATAAGTGTAAAATATTACAATTAAGCTATCTTCGTAAATGAATATGCATCGAATATTACTGTAACAGGGCGAGCCGACCAACTTATAATTACAATTTTAAAATTAAATGTTACCCATTAAGCTAGCTGCCATGTTATTATAGGTAGGAAGTCCTACATTATTTAAGAATGTTATAATAATACGTCACATGTATAGTATTCAAAGCATAAATTAAAGTATGTACTTAGATTTCACGGACGTTTCCATATGATTTAGATGTCTTCCATTATTTTTGTCTTTTAAAAACTATAAATGTTAAGTTTGTAATGCGTTGTGATTTGTAAGCTCCCTTCTAAGGAATATAATTATTTGAATTTAGAAAGTAGACAAATATGTAGATTAGATTAGTGATGCCTTATATCGGTACGCTCGTATTATTTAGAATAATAAAGACTATTTTAAAAAAACGATCACTCTTAAACATCTGTGGTTTTCTGATAGGAAAGTTACCCCTCTACTTCAGAAGAACATACAGAACACATTGCGCCGGGTTAAGAGCCTGTGATTGTTAAAACCTTAGATTACAAAAAAAGCCAGATGGACTGTTAAGAACACGACAATGAATCTAACGAAGTAAATATGAATTAGAAAGCAAATACAATCTCGCGGCAGTGTTTGACAAACCGCCATATTGTGTTTACGTCACGAGTGATTTTTGATTTTAGTATGGAGGCCTCCATAGATTTTAGGTTCAAAATGCTGTCATTAAAAATTGTAAGAGTAGTTTAGTTCCCAAACAGATGATGGAATATATTTTCACAGGTAAATACAGATTATTTGGTTGCTGTAATTATTTTTTTACCAGATAATATATACTGCTGTGTCAGAATACAAAACCTCAACCGTAGTTCGACATTAGTAAACCTGATTTCTATATTTAGGGACTTGGCATTAAACCTCATCTGAAAGTTTTCTTTGGTGATACATACAATTATTTCTAATAATTATTACATATGAACAATTTGTGAATGATTCTTCAATTTGCTGTTTTGTGTTTTGATGTGTTTTATGTCTTTAACTTTTGCTTCACATCATATTTGAATGGTTAAGAATGATCGATTATATGAAACTTGGTCCCTAGGTACGCAGAATATTAACAAAAACATTAATGTTAAAATACCTTTTTTTTAATCTACATAGATGTACGTGTTCCTACAGTGTCGCTGCTGGTTGTCACGCACACTTATATAATAAACGGCTTCATGTATTTGATAAAAACGTTCCATCTGGCTTTCTTATAAACCTGATGTTAAAACCTTATTCTTGTATGCTATTCTAATATCTTGATCAAACTGTTACCAGAAAACGGGTGTTTAAATAACACGTTACATAAGATATCTTTGTCTAAACATGTGTTACATATGAATACAATATAAAACTAGTTCCAATATGCTTTTAGTTTTAGTGATGCAAATTCTATTCAGCCATGCATAAAACACTTACCACATTAATATTATATTTTAATTCATTACATTGGTAACTGAGTAAAGTCACAAATACCATCCAAAAATAATAACGCAACTACTCTTTTATCTAATTTCTTTATAAAAACTGAGTGGACTTTTAAAAGTGCATATGTACCTATCTATTGTAAAAGTATGATAAAAGAACGACTTTAATCATAATTCTCATATAATTTATTCAAATTAATTACTTATAATGTGTTATGTAAAGTTGTTTTTTATATTATCGTCAGTGTATTTTAGTAGCTATGCTATTTAGTTTTACTAATATTTTATATGTAAGTCCAATGATATATGATCTCAATTTTAATTGCATTTTTTATACGGCATTAAATGGGTTACCATTTTGTTTCCTACTTGGACAGGAAACAGTAATTAATTATTTAATAATTATTTACTTGTGTCATTTTTATTTAGATTATAAATGTACCAATTTAAATAAGCATCATCTATGAATAAATGAATATGTACATAATTGAAATAATTGCTTTATTTACTATAATTTTTTGACACAACCGAATCCTTGTATGATCTAATTAACATAACCACATATCTGCTCTAATAATACGTACTTGTTTGCTTTTGCATGATTTATCTAGATACCCAATGCTTGTGATTAATTGCTTTCAATGCTATTATACTGTATCGATAATTATATTCCACGCACTCATAATATAATCAATCATTTTTCGACGTTAATAGTATTAAGAATTTTTAACGAATTAAATTTTTAATTATGTATTTTTATGTCAAGTAGGGAACAACTATTATTTACTAGCTGAACCCCGCGGGTGCTAACCGCGGTACGACAATAACCGCGGGCAACGCCGCGAGGTGAAGCTAGTATCTTTATAAATTATAGCCTATGTGTTATTCTGAAGTATAAGCTATGTTATTGTAAAGTTTCATTAAAATCCATTCAGTAGTTTTTGCGTGAAAGAGCAACAAACATACTCACTCACATACTCACAAACTTTCGCGTTTATAATATTAGTAGGATATATGTATCTGAAATTGTTTTGATATATTTGTTATTGGACCAAGTTCAAAACATTAGGCATTACATTGAATAAAATATATGGCTATTAATGGTCCCAACATAAAACCCGTGACCAAAAGTTAATCAACGTTGCCACAGATTGGCCTACAGAGGCTTATTGTTACATTCTATGTTTGAAGCAGTCGATTTGTTATATCCATATATTGTAATATTTATAGCGACTCCACCCGCGTGTATAACGGTTATCGCGAGAAAGAGTAGCTTATGTCGTTCTTCAAGAATCAAATTATCTTCATGCCAATTTTTTTTCGTGTAGCAATTAAAATCAAGTTGGCGAACTAGGTATTTATTAGTTCATCATATTCATAACTACTCATAAGCAACGTCTCAGTCACGGGATATTTATATAACTGAATACATAAACTGTCTTAAAGCCTGTCAAATGAAGTTGCAATAATTAAATCAGACAAAATAGTTTTCAACTAACACGTATGATATAAATGTTCTCAACAAGTCCTTGTAAAGTCTGTTCATAACGATAAATAGAACTAAAACTGGTTTTTGGTATATAGGGCATGCAACAGTCATAGTTGAAACTTGAACTTCGTACGGCTGGTATACCAGTGCCGATATTTTATTTTCTTAATAATTCAATATATTCCTATAGGTACTAGGAACATATCTCTACAAATATTATAAATTCAATAGTAACTCCGTATGTCTGTTAGACTATCTCTTACGCTATCACGACGAAACCGCTGCACCGAATTCAGTGAAATTTGGTATGAAGATAATTCGATTCTTTAGGAAGGATATAGGCTAATCTTTACCGCGATATAACCGAACTATTCGAAGGCGGAGCCGTGGGCAAAAGCTACAAATAAAAGAAAAAAGTTAAAGCATTTTTAGTAAAAATGAGTAGACATTTAAAAGTCAGCGACTTTATCAGAGATACCTTCTGTTTATGTAATAAGACAATATTAAAATAATATTAAAACATGACGGTTATACATTACTTACTCGAAAGGGAGATGCATGCGTACACATCTAATATTATAAATGCGAATATTTATTACTCTTTCATGACAAAACCACTGAACGGATTTAGATGAAACTTTACACGGCTACAATTTAATAGGGTTTTTGTGTCATTAAGTCATACTGTAACGGTAAGTATCAAAGAAAATGGCAAGAATCTGCAGTTTTAGCACTATCTTGACGTACGCTGCCTAATTCGTTTGAGTTACGTGATAATAATGTACTGTGGGATTGTTCGTCTTATTAAATAGTTCTCAATAAAAGTTCGCGATAGCATATAACTACCTCTTAAGATGGAAGCCAGTATATCATTAACAATGAGCTAAAAGCAGAATTAATATGATTACTTACTTTTTTAAATGCAAATTTTAGAGTCAAATTCTTATCAAAATTGACACATTTTTCACATACAGAATTTAATGAAAATGAACTTTGTCTTATACACTAAGTAATGTGAACGAATAGTTTAAATTTTATCACGATAATATTTAACTGAAAGAAGCGCCATTAAACGTCTGCTATGAGGAAGCGGGTGCGAGGGACACAGGGTCGGAGGGGCAATCTATACAGTGTCAATGTTAAATATAGGCCTATTTGTTACACTGTTAGGGCTAAACGGCTGCACCGATTTTAATGAAATTTGCCATGAACATGCTTTAATTCTTAAGAAAAAGCATAGGCTACGAATAACCACGATAACCGACATACACGCGGGCGGAGCCGCAGGCAAAAGCTAGTTTAAATAATAAATGGCAATTTGCATAGGTATCAGGTGAATAGGTACCTCATTTCTTAGCTAAGCAGTCCTTAGTTTGCTGAGCTATAAATACGTTATAACCTGATACATATGTATCTACCGACAAAGTGCCATGTCAAAATATAGTTGGCACAAAAACTATTTTATATTAAATAGTTTTTCAATCAATGACAACCACATGTCGTATCAGTTATGTCAATGTGTCTTAAAGAAAAAGTTCCAATTGTCTGATGTAAGATACGCAGACAGGTGAGTGATTGATCATCTTATCAAGAATTCGGTGTATTATAAAAAACTCGGTACCGTGTAAGTAAACCTTGCTTGATGGGAAAGATTTGTAACAGAAAAGACAACATAGATATCGATATTAAGATAGTTCGCAGGGTTTGCTGCTTTTTAACCGACTTCAAAAAAGGAACTTACCCCTACATAAGTTCAAGAGTACCGTTAAGAATCGTCTTATGGAAAGGGGCTATTATACGATAAACGATTTCTTAACTGATACAGTGCCTTGGATGTGAGTGAGAGTCTAGCATTGGCTTATGTACTGGTTGGGTTAATTTATTTTTATACGCAATGTATTTATTTATTTACAATCCTTAATATAATTTATTTGATTGTAATTAATTCTTGACATCTTATTCTGCATTTATTACCTGACATTTGAACTTTGTTAAGTTAAGGCGATCTGTGTTTACATTGTTGGAGCGTAAATAATTTGTATTTATTATTTTATTACATTTTGAACGTTTTTTCTTTTTCTCTGGGACCAGTATGTATGCACACATTGCTTTTACTCCTTGATGTGTAAGTGATTGCAACCTTATATGCTATGGACTAATTTTTATTATTTTATTAGACAAAAAATTGATTTTCCTAGCTTTAATATCTTATTAGACCGCTTTCTAGCCTTTGTGTTTTGGTTGCCTTAACTTGCACATAGAAATACTGTTGTCAAAAACAAACAAGCTTTGTATGAATTATTTGAAAAGATGGTGCACATGAGTTTCTCACCAGCTCTTCTCATGAATGCAATACCCATCGGAGCTGGTACTTGGATTGATTTCAATTTAAACCTTTGAGTTGAATCGAAATCAATCTAAGCTCCGGTAATTCAAATCATCTCAGTGCATTTAGTATTAGGAGTTTTGTTTTATATTTTTATGTTTGTATTTTTGACGTGTTCAAGTGCCTTTTGGGGCTATGGAAATAAATGATTTGAGTTTGAGTTTGAGTTTGAGTTTGAGTTTGGAGGAGGTTCTCAATTCGTCTGTACTTTTTTATGTTTGTTATCTCATAACTTTCGACTGGGTGAACCGATTTTGATGATTATATTTTATTTGAAAGCTGGTGCTTCCCGTGTGACCCCATTTCAATTTGGTCCAGTTCAAGGAGTCAAATCACAATTCTGAGGCAAATCTTTTTTGTCTACATGGTATGTACCTACCTACGAGTATCTTAAAATGTAATTTAGGAATTTATACCCTGTGTCTTAGGACTCTACAAATATACATGAAATGGACACAAATTATAGTATTACCTGTGGTTTTTATGTTTTTAAATCATTAATGCTCACTATTTCATTGATTCTAATTTTGTTTTCACGTAATCCTATTTTTTCTTAATTTAAAGTACTACTTCTTATAACATAAGTTATTTACCAGTGAAAGTCTCGATAAAAATCGATTCAGCCGTTTTAGAGATTAGCCTAAATACACTAGTCATACAGACCGACAACAATTTAAAGTAATTATTCCAAGATTCATATTTAAATTAATGCTGTCAAATGTGGGTACATTTATTATTAAAATTGTTTATGTACAACCTACCCGACAAATTTTAAGAACGATTTTATATCATGACACAATGACATAAAAATAGGGTAACGGTATATTCATTTCAAACGGGCAGTAGATCAAAAGTGAATCGTCGAATAATTCAATATTAAGAGTTAATAGAATTTATAGCAACAGTTCAAACAAAATGCTTTTTAAAATTATTTATGTCTTCCTGTTCGCAAATTTTGGTAAGTTATTGTTTAATGAACTTCGTTGAATCACGTGTTTCGATTTCAAAGAATAATGTGACTTGAAAAAAGTGTTTTTTTATTGAATAGGGGCAAACGAGCAGACGTATCGCCTGATGGTAAGCGATCACCGCCGCCCATGGACACCCGTAGCACCAGAGGCGTCAAAAGTGCGTTGCCGACCTTTTAAGAAGGAGTACGCTCTTTTCTTGAAGGTTTGAGGGGCGTATTGGTCTGGGAATACCGCAAGCGACAGTTCATTCCACAGTTTTTTAGTGCGAGGCTGAAAGTTTCGCGAAAAGCGTACAGTTGTGGAACGCCAGCCATCCAAGTGATGGGGATGGAATTGCAGTTGCGTAGGACGATGGCGAAAAGAGGCGGCAGGAATCAGTCCGAACAAATGCTCGGAGCACTCCCTATAGTAAATGCGGTAGAAGATGCATAACGAAGTCACATCTTTACGCAGTGCCAAAGAGTCCAGCCGAATTGAAAATTTAAAACACTAAATGTTCCATGTTCAAATATAACATAATTGCTTAGTCTGCTCATAAATACTATTCTAATTGAAAATAAATAAAAAATATTACTTTTGAATTTGGAATCTGTCATTTTTATATAATTGTTCATTGTGTTTTATTTTCGCGCCAATTTATTGTAAAATATTTTGTGATATTAAAATGGAGTGAGGTGATAAAAAGAACCGAATCGCTAGGATTGCATTACATAAAGTAAGTATGGAACTAAATACAAATATTAAAATACTCCATACGCTTGGTATTATTCAAATATTTGTGTACCGGGCTATTCCCGTATTTATGCTTAAGGTCTAAAGAAACTTCCCAAATAGTCAACAGAGTACAACGAGGGCGTTAGCCGACTTCAGTGATGGGTTGATTGGGTGTAGCTACGAAGGAGTGACAGTCATATTTTTGTTAAAAAGGTATCAAAACATCGGCACAAGTGTTAGAAGATATCATTATTGAGAAGGTAATTAAGCCCCTTAACAACACCATGTTCAATAACCAAGAATGGTCATTTCAGTAAGACTCGGCGCCGGGTTATTAAGCTAGATCCACCCAATCTTGGTAAGAAACGAACGTTTCGGACTTCATCAGAGCTGAAGACTGCTCGTCATCTAATCCTGATCTTGGCAATGAAGAATTTGCTCATAGAAAGAGTGCTTGCTGCTATTGAATACTGACCTCAACGTTTAAAGGACTGTATTGCAACCAATGAAGACCACTTCGTATAAACTTTATGTATTTTATTGGTTTTATATTAATGTATTAAACTAACACACTGCAATAGTAATAAATGTTACATAGAATAAAAATGTTGTTTTTCTTTGTAACAACATTTATGGCAAGACTAAATAAAACAAAATATTCCAATCCAATTCATTTCTTGTGTTGCTTATAAACACAAGCAACACAAGAAGTTCTTGTGTTTATAACCCAAAAATATAAAAAAGTCAATACGATTTTTGTGATCTTTTAAAAGAGTTAAGTTTGTTGTTTTGTTCTGTTGACTACGAGTATAACTTTCGTATTAATTTACCGTTTCTCTCTAAAAGCTTTTTCCCGACATCTGCCACGTTTCTCTGACCTGGATGAAGAGGATCAACACTTATATCGAGTTGCGTACGAAACACCTGCTTATGACCATGACGAGTATCAGGAAAATGATGATCTCTCCGCGGGCAAGCTGGACTTGCTCAAAGACGGACTATGGGCCGTCAAAGCAAAAATCAAGGAACTAAAAGCCTTTAACAAAGCGTTGTGTGCAAATCTCCTGACAACGAAACTCAAAGTGAAGGAGCTAATGGCTAACAGTATGGCTCTAAAGAAACATCACCACATTGAAGTTGATAAGAAGAAACCCACGTACAATTACCAGGTATGTTTTAATACTAAATAGTTATTTTAAAATCATTCATTATTGCATTGCTGCACGTGTATCAAGAACTAGTTGCGTTATAAAGTTTTTGACTGAATATTTACAATTACTACCTACCATGACTGTTTGACCACTGACTTATTTCATAGTAGATAGTTGGTGGCTACGATTCCCTATGATCTATATAAATAAACAAAATTTAAGCTTCAGTTGGTCTGCTCAAGTCGGGTTGTTATGGGAAGCCTTGGGGGGAGGCCTATGTCCAGAAGTGGACGTCTTTCGGCTGACATGATGAAGTGTCAAAATGCAGAAGAAAGTATATATGGTACTTACATCAATAAAGCCCTAAAAAATTTTTTTTGTCTATCTGTCAGTTTGTCTGTCTGTTATTCCGGCTAATCTCTGAGCGGAGGGACCGACTTTGACGGGACTTCCACTGGAAGATAGCTGATGGTATAAGGACAACTTAGGCAGTTTTTAGACTATATTCGCCCCACGATGTTACCCGCGATTGTTTTTATAGCTTTACAACCTCAGATTACAATGGCTCAGCTAGTTTGAAATACAAAAAGCACGTGAATTTGTTTATTATTCTTCACCAATGATTAACGATGTCGTGCTTACAATATAGAAGTACATACATAAAAGATTTATCAAACACCTGAAAATCCTTTACAATATAGGTACAATGGTGACTGCCTCGGTGGCGTAGTGGTTATGTATGCGACTGCTAAGCTTGAGGTCTCGGGTTCGATTCCCGGGTCGGACCAAATGTTTGTATGATCCGCAAATATTTGTTTCGGAGTTTGGGTGTTTTCTATGTATAATATGTATGTTTGCAAAAAGAAAAACAGTATATAAGTATTTATATCAGTTGTCTAGTACCCATAATACAAGCTCTGCTTAGCTTGGGACTAGATGGCGTTGTGTGTTAGATGTCCGGAATATTTATTATTTATTTATTTATTATTATTTTTATGGTATCTTTTGATGTGAACATTTAAACGACAGTTTTCGTGGAAACATTTTTAAACATTCTATATTTAAATTTGGTTTGTGGTAATAACTACTAATAAGAAGTCGATACATCTAATATAGTCTTTTCCCAAATTCCCTCGTCATCGTCGTGATCGTTCCCTAATCGTTGGTGATCAGAATCCCTAATCACTGGACCAACAGACCTGTTAACGTTTATTGACACCTTTTTTATATTAATTGTATTAATTAAATCTCTTGTTTGAAATAATAGACAAGTGAAAAGTTCAATTACTACATCTATAACAATGATTAAGCCAAGTACGAGACAATCACAAGTTAAAGGTGCTTTAGACGGCACATTCTTTGATTCTGCACATCGACATTGAACCACAGTTCGTGCGTTCTATTCACATTTCGGCACAACCACAATATAACTGATTAGTACTGACTGCATACCATAAAATCAGTAATAAGTAAGCAATTAAATAATACGAAATCGTGGGCGACGGTGACGCTAACACATGTACACACAATGCAATGTTCTCTTCCGCGCTCTTGATATTCAAATCATGAAATAAATTACACCTACATATTTATACACTCATCTATTTAATTACTCGCATAGAGTAAAGTAATAAAAACAACTTATAATAGTAATAAAAAAACAACATTAAAAGAAAAAAGAGGCTAAAACAATATTAATTTTTTTAAATTTTAACAATGTAATGTTCATAAGGAACTTCTTTGTTAAAATACTGTAATAATCATGACGTATATTTAGTATACTCCTTTCTTGCCTAAGACACTTGTAGCTCGTTGACCAATATTAAATTATGTAAATGAACAAATATTTGAACAAAAAAATTACACAAAACAGTGTGCTCTAGATATTTGTAAATATGTGAAAGAAAGTTCAAAAACAACACTATCTAACCTCCCGAGTAAGACGTAATTACACGTAAAAAAAATCCGAATGTAACCACACGTAATTTTTTTTTCTTATAGTTATTATCCTTATCTAATATATACTTCCTGAACTTGGTCACACATCGTTCTAGTGGAATCAAAATTGACTCGGTGACGTGGTAGTTGATTAGACTAAACTTTGTTAAACTAATTTTTGTGGCCTGTGCTTGCATTTCGTAGTTTAAACTGCCATTTGTACTGACCTAGTATTAAGTAATTTATTTAATTATCTGCTGTACAATAAAGAGATATTATTATTATTTAAAAAAATTACAGCCAGATTACATTTAGAGTCCTGGCAACCGGACTCCGAAACTTCCGAATTTGGCGTTGAAGGAGTTTCGAATCTAAATCATGGAACTAAGTTATTGGTAAAAAGGTCATGTAATCTCCCTAATTTTCAATTCGAGTATAGATAGGCATGGGACTTTAATCTCCTCGATGCTTAGGAGGGTAAGCAATAAAAACCCTTGATAGAATCATGAGCCTGTCCTACTCAAGAACGTTTCATTTTAAATACATTACCGCTGTATAATATATATATATATATATAGCTAATATATAATATATATATATATTAGCAATTAAGTTCATAATCAGAAATTATGAAATAAAATGCCTTATATTACTTAATTGTAATGAAACCACCCACCTACTAAAAGTAAATTATCTTCACGCTTAATTATCGGAGGTGGTTCGTGCTCGAACAACGCAGACAAAACAAGGCATATTATTTAGGTAGACATTATAAACGTGTGTAATAATTATTACGTGTTTGATACTAATCTATAAATCATCATCAACAACCCATAACGTCTCACTGCTGGGCTCGGGTCTCCTCTCAGGAGAGGGTAAGGCTATACGTCCACACACTGGCCGACGTATGGGTTGGGGATTGGTAAGACAACATGGTGGCTAAGTAATCATTCCGCCCAAAGGTCCCCAACTCAGCTTCACGACTGTTATACTATCATAACAACCGACCTTTTAACGTGATCTTCGAATCACGGAGACGCTCATGGTGTTGTGCCACCAGCGGTCACGATGAGTAACTGCTGGTGGCGTGTAGTCAGGTGATTATTTCTAATCACCAAGTGTACGTGGTATATTGCCTCAATAAATACATGTTAAATACTGTGTTTCAGACATCGTCTTACCCACAGTCAGTAACGCACTCGCAATACAGCCCTCAGCCGCAGTACAGTCAGCAGGCGCAGTACAGTCAACAGCCGCAGTACAGTCCACAGCCGCAGTACAGTCAACCGCAATACAATCCGGAGTATTCCGAGCAACAATACGTCCCTCAGCACACACATGATCCATACTACGGACATTAATATTTATCTTGCAATTAAATAGTTGTTTATTATTAAATCTCTCTCCATTCTTTATGCCAAAGAAAGTTGAAAGAGGTGAATTTAATTTGCTTTGTATAACTGTTTCACTATTTTTTTTTCAAATATATTGAATGTATTATTGAAAGCCTTGTTTTTGAAAGCCATGTATCTTTTGCACGGATTTCTAAACCCAGTCTTCTTTTCCCTCAAATATCCAAAGAATAATCAAAATGCATCAAGTGGCGAGGACAAACGAACAAAACGTCAATGTGAAGCTTTTGTAACACAAAATGCAGGATAAAACGTAGACGTTATGTATCAATTAAAAGCTTATATTCTCTTTGTCTCATCAATAAAGCAGATATGTATGTATTCCAGTGCGGTCAGCCTAACCTAACACGTCATAAGAAAGTGCATTAATAAAATAAATTCTTAATTGTTAAGGTCACAAGTACTGTCGAGTGGAGTAGTGTATCGCAGCGCGCGCGCAGGGCACTCGTGTAGTAGAAGCGAATCGCTTTTTCGTGCCAAGTAGCGAATTTGAGGAACTCGCTTAGTTCACATTGAGTCCAGAGCCGCCCAATACTACCACAGTTTGCGATGTGTTCAAAATAATTCCTTCTAGTTTATTGTCAATAAAATGTTTCTATTACCAATTCCCTTCAAAGTGGACATGTCATTATCGATACAGTAAAACTGACTTGAGTGATACCTAGGTGCGGCGTTGTCCTGCTACGAAATGAATTACAATTCAATATGGATTTTTCTTCTGGTATGATATAATTTTGTTTCATGTCTTATATACGAATCATAACTATGTGAAGCTTTTTGTGAGATGTCGTTTTGTACCTAACGTTATCTCTAGCCTCCTATATTTCAAAATCTATTAGCCATGTTTTGACATCAATATCTTACGATGTACTTACACCGTATTTTATAGCATAAGTAATGCTTATATCGATACTATTTAGTTTGGTTATAAGTCATAGTTTGCCATTTATAGGTACTAAACGTAACACTGTCTAACACCTAACTAATGCCATCATAATACTAAAGAAACTGAAGTATTTTTACGTAATTCTTTTTTATAAAATTGTTGATATGTACTTGGATAATTAGTCGAGTAAACGATTGTTCAGTAGTAATTAGCATTGCTCTACGAATAAGCAATACACGTATTTTAAAGAGCCAATTTGCCGCTTTAGAAATGGTAGATTCAGTAGCCGACAAGGACGCAATATTTGCAATATTTTTGATAATAGGGCATTATGAAACTAAAACACTATTTAGTTATAGCATTGCATAACGATATTTACATCATAATTGTATTAAACAGTTCCACTTTCGCCCACATGATCAACTTTAAATACAAATATATCCTAATACTTGTAGTTTAATCACGCCCAAACTACTGAACGAAGTTGGTTAAACAGATGTTTAACAATATTCTCTCATACAAACTTTGATCTGGATTTGAATGTAACCATTCGCTTCAAAGATATGACATATTTTAAGGGCTATGCAGTATCAAACCAGGCTTAATGATAGAGAGCGAAATTAATAGAGTTGATACATTGGTCTAAAGCTAGTATATATACTAAATAAGTTACCGTATCTAACAACACACCTACCTATTTATAGAAAGATTTAAAAAAGTAATAACAGGACGCATCTAAGTGGGTAATACACTAATGTCAACTATAATAATGACCTTTATTGAAAATAACGAGTATTTGTAATATATTAATATGGTCATAAGCAAATACAAGCAGATATTTTATTATCTTTTTAATTGCATGTCACCGTCGCAAGGTTGACTTATAACATTTATATAAGTACATTCACGACCACTAAGCAATTATTTAGGTATGTCCTTTTATATTTTAAAACCAATCCGGAACGTAAATTATTTTCACAGCATTATTTTAAATTTATGATTGTTTTATAAAAATAAAAACAAATTCCAAATTTAAAGATGTTCTTGGTTTAAATACAAAGTATGGTATATTTATCTTACGTTCATACAGAGTGTCACCAATTCACCACCTCCATTCGCGTCGTAAGAGGCGATGAAGGGAGCTAAGTATGGTACCTGTTATATAAATCAGTAAAATATGAACTCTACGCGATTTTCAGCATTCTTTATTTACTATTGCAGAATGTAAAATTTGATTCTTTAGCTAACCATTTGTATTAGTATTAATTGCTACGCACCCTACATATACCACAGTACATTGACTTTAAAATAATACTATGTTAATCTATACTAATATTATAAAGAGGAAAACTTTGTTTGTATGTTTGTTTGTTTGAATGAATAGGCTCTAAAACTACTGGACCGATTTTAAAAATTCTTTCACCATTCGAAGGCTACATTATCCACGAGTAACATAGGCTATATTTTATTTTGGAAAAAATAGGGTTCCGTAAGATATTGGGGTTTTTCGGACACATGGTGTAAAAAATCAACCCTATACGGGGGAAAATTTTCGCTACGGGCAATAAAAGACGCAAACCAGGTTGCGTCGGTCAGCTTGTATGTAAAATAAAGTAATAGCCTCGGTTTACTACAATTTCACTCAATTGTATTATGAAAACGAGAGACTTTCCAAAATGTCTATGACTAAAAACTACTGAATGGGTTTTGATGAAACTTTACAATAATATAGCTTATACACCAGAATAACACATAGGCTACAAATTATAAAGATACTAGTTTCGACCAGCGGCGTTGCCGCGGGTAGCACCGCGTCGTTTAGCTAGTAAAATTATATTTTATATTCTTTGATGGTGGTAATTTGTTTTATCAAGTTTCTATACTGTACCGATACTACCGATACTCTTCGCCAACAATCGTTTACCGATTTATTGTGACTTGACAGCATCATTCTTTAATAGTACATTGCTGAACATAGACTTCTCGTCCGAAAGAAGAAGAAGAAGATTCTAGCCTACTATGCCACATTATAACAATGAGTTGGTATAAGATTTGTGTCAAATTTTGCCATCTCTTTTCAATGATATTGTATTGATGTTGTGTTGTGAATAAGATTGGTTGCACACCATATTCTTAATCCCTCAGCATACGGATAGTAAGAAAATAATACGATATTTATACAACTTCATTGCACACCACTAAAGTTAAAGCACATTTGATATTACAATAGGCGATCGCTCACGGAGATCTCTTCTTGATAACTTTAGACAACTTCCTTCCGTGCGGTCTTATTCGGTTCGATTCCGACTACTTATCACGTTTTTATGAGCTCCGCTAAAGACGATGAGCTGTACTTACTTACAAATAAATAGGTATTTTTGACTTTTATTTCTATAAAAATTGTGAATTAGTACGAGTTTAGTAAATTTTTGGAGTATAAAATAAATAAATAGGTTTAAAAAACAGTCTATAGAAATGAAAATATTAATTCTTAGTTCAAAATTCAGAACCGTCTAGCAACGTTCGCTTAGCAACAACGCCCTTCGCAAGTTCAAAGTAAACATACATACCTATCAACAACATACGTGATAAATGTCAGTGTGATCTTTATAGAAACTGGATCGAAACAGGCGCACTAATTTGTTTCAGTTGAGGGCGAAACGGGTCTTACTTCCTCAAGTTTTTTTACAATATGCCATCAAGTAGGCGTACCGTACAAATTTATGATCATAATAATATTATCTTACTGCGTCCTGTTCATTCTCGTAAATATAAGTTTAACTTAATTCTCACATGCCGAACGATACCTCATTGGTATTAAAGATAATGGTTATTGTAAAATGAAATTAACAAGGTAATTAATATCCATCATGATTTCAAGAACGTTTTGTTTCTACGGGTATATAATAAACAACCACAACGGTCCTGAAAATTATCAGTAAGAATAAGTAGGGAAATAGACGTTATTATGATTGATATGTACATACTTAGTAGTAAATATGTGTGCATTATTGTTATACCGTGGGAGAGCTATGCTTCGGCATGAATGGGTCGACTCGACCGGAGTGATACCACGGCCTCACAGAAAACCGGTGTGAAATAGCGTTTGCGCTGTGTTTCACCGAGTGAGTGAGGATACCGGAGGCCCATACCCCAACCCCTCCCCCATCCCCTTTCCCATCCCCCAAAGGTCGGCAACGAACTTGTGACGCCTTTGGTGTTGCGGGTGTCCATGGGCGGCGGTAATCGCTTACCATCAGGTGATACGTCTGCTCGTTTGCCCATTATTCAATAAAAAAAAAAAAAAAAAAATACCGAGAAGATACTAGTAGCTAAACACTAAACTTCAAACTATGATAGTAAAATTGAGCAAGAAATACGAAGAAGAAATTTATTTGCGAACTTTGCCGCTGACTTTTCACTCTCAGAATAAGGTGCTTTGCTATTTACTTTTGTTTCAGCAAAAGTAAATATCAAATCTAAGTTCCTTTGCTAAATAACAAATCAATCTTTTATTATCTACCCACGTAAATAAAATTGAAACCACATCTTACAAAAGTAATTTGAGTTTTTCAATTAAGCTGGCCAAAAACCAAGTTTCTTTTCAAATATAATAGAGCTATTACTCACCTATAAAGGAAGTGCGGTGATTCATCACGCCTCTTCCTTTTGATGTTTCAATAACTAAGTGTTACTATCTGAAGGTTAAAATGATTTTTTGTCAGTTTATAAGTATAATAACAAAGGAGTTACTATTATGTGTAAAAGCTAACAATTTGTAAACTGTTTCTTTTCCAAACGTGTTAAAGATGTTTTTATAAATGTAATTTTTATGTTAAAAATGAGGATAATTCTTTTTGGTTTAATCGAAAAGACTTGACGGGCCTATATATATAACCTATTAAAAATTCAATAGATTTAACTATACACAAAAATAACTTAGGTCATAGATTAGTGTTTCATCATTGCAGCCTTTAGAATTAGAAAAAGAACAGGCCAGTTCTATTTTTTATTATCTTCTGTATTGTTAAAGGGTTTTTAATATATTATATTAACATTTACCAGTCTTGACTGTACTTAACCGGATTATATTCTAGATCTATCATATATATGCATGCGCCCTTGACTTTCTCACTGAGTGCCACTGCCATTGCGTACATTATAATAAATTGCCTCTGCCTATTAAATCTATTATTGTCTTTTAAAGCTTGATTGAAATAGACAAGCGTTGCAACTTACAGCTCTTTAATCTAATGTAGCCAAGTATCTGCTACCGAAATTCAACTTATGTATAACAAATTCTGATACATCTGGGCACAAACTAGTTGAATTTAGATTTCTTGAAAAATCCTACTGATATTATGAATGTGAAAGTTTGTAAGTATGGATGAATGAATGTTTGTTACTCTTTCATGCAAAAACTACAGGATGGATTTTGAAAAAACTTTATAATAATATAGCTTATACACCAGAATAACACATAGGCTACAATTTATAAAGATACTAGCTTCACCTCACGGCGTTGCCTGTGGTTATTGTCGTACCGCGGGTAGCACCACGGGGTTCAGCTAGTACTTTATAAAAACGAGTCCCTTATTTAAATATATGTTCTTTGTTAAGCCATTTTTTTATGAAAATGTGTTTTTTATGAACAGAGCTGAAAATGAAATTATTTGGGGCAGATGAATCAGTCGAAGAATATAAATTTCGAAAAACTACAGATTCATTTCAATAACCGATTGAAGTGTTATTCATGTCTACGAGTATTAGAAAAATATATGTACATATAACGTTCTCAAAGAGATTTGCAATATGAAGGCAAACAGATGTTATATTGACATCAAATGATCAAGGACTACTAAAAAATGTAGACATTGAAAACTTTTAATTTGTTATAATCTAGAAAGACGTCTATCAGGTCAACCTTACCATAAGAAATGAGAAACAAGTACCTCATCAGTTTCAACCCATTTCTTATGATCCCCTGTTTATCCCTTAGTTTAGTTTAGTTTAGTCAGCCTATTGCCGTCCACTGCTGAACGAAGGCCTCCCCCAAAGAGCGCCTTAATTTTGTTTATCCCTTGTAAATGCAAAATAACTGATTGGCGTGTAATGCGCGTGCCTCTCGCTATGACCGATCGATAGTTCGCAAAACAAAACAAAGGACGCAAGAAGAGGCTCTATAATTCAATTTTAACGATATTCACGATTCACTTGATACTTAAAGTAGTGTACGTTTATAACCTCTTTGGTTTCTCTTTTAATTAATCGGCTTTTACATTCATGATCGCAATGAACTATGTGAGTAATTGTGGAAGCTGTAATTAAAAAAAAATAAGATTTCACAATATTTCCGTTACACTAACGTTAAACACGTTGAAGTTAAATTGGTAATAGAGTTATTATAACTACCAACCGACCATCTAAAATATATATTCGTTCATCAATTAATGATGATGATAATTAGCTTTGTAAGTAAATCTTTTTCATATATTTTTACACGTCGTACTTTATAGTTAGCCATCGCTGGCACTGTCATAAATTAGAATAAAGAAAAAACACATTTGTAAAATCGATACAATTAATGTACCTACTGGTGTTTTCAAAGAAGATTATAACATATATCAAAATGATTGTTATTGCAAATGGCAAAATAATTCTTAACTAACCATTGGAGACAGAATCAGTACCACCCACACTTTTAATTAGCTCTTAGATATGTCTATCTTAGTTTTCGCAAATGTTAAGTGTATCCACAGTTCTCAATGTCTAAGTATGAAACTAATGTATGTATATAATCATTATTGTACTTGCTAAGCGATTAAATATTTTTTAGTTCTTTGCGAACTGTGTCCTGTAGGTATAAATTTTTTCTCCATATCCCTAGAAACGTGCATGATGTAATCATTTATAGTTCTTTGTCCATTTGACCATTGATGCTAACAACATAGATGGTAAACGAGCAAAATGACAAAAATACTAAAAAAAAATAGGAATCCCGCATTGATTTTTTAATACCTTTTATCTCCTACTAATGAGCACGAAGGTGTTATCATCACCAAATATGGTCTGGATGGATAATAATGATGATCTTCAACTAATATTAGGAACTTGGAATTTCTGAAGACGTATACCTACATAGATGAACATTTGTTACTTTACCTCGCAAAAACTACTAGATTTTGATCAAATTTTAACGCAATATAATTTACTTATAGAAATAGGTCATAATTTATAAGAAATTCTGTAAATTATGCTATCTATGTAGACAAACTTGCAAGCGTGTGGCTATTTACGTTCTATAATAATTTGTTACTTTACCTCGCAAAAACTACTAGATTTTGATCAAATTTTAACGCAATATAACTTACTTATAGAAATAGGTCATAATTTATAAGAAATTCTGTAAATTATGCTATCTATGTAGACAAACTTGCAAGCGTGTGGCTATTTACGTTCTATAATAAATGTAAAAAGTAGTAGAGGTGATAAATAACTTAAATAACCCGTGAGAGGTGTGTACAAAATGTATGTACATCGGGGTATACGTGAGAGGTGTCGGGGTATACACGATGCATGAAGTCAACGTATTCATTCCCAGTTTATTTCTCAGTGTGTCTTTTCATTTTATATAAGTAAGTGAGATATACGATCAGGGACAAAATGATATGAGAGAAAAGAAGTAGGTAATTAATTAAGTTGACTTATTCTACATTATATTAATACCATGCACGGTTTAAAGACTGCGTACTGAGTGTCAGTTAATACCTACGTAGATAGATCTGTCGCCTATTCTTCTTAAATTGACGGTCACTACATTAAATTTGATTAGTTATATCTTTTAGTGAACTGAAATATTAAGGCTTTTAAAATTAATAATCGTAGTAAATTTTGTTATGCGATAAAATTGAAAATAAATGTATTTCAATTTCCATATTAATATTAAGAAAGGAAAGTAATTTATCGTAATATAATATATTGCAATTGTATGAACATGTAGCAAATAAATAAATTTTGTAATGCTTAATCCAATGAAAATCCTGAATGATAAAGTATGCATACAGATCGGTATGCACCATATTTCTTTGTGTTCTCAAGTTCTTTATCACGGCTCAATTTATTTGCATTCGAGTTTAAAATACCGCACGACCTGGTAAATAAGAACTGGTTTGTTCGCCTCACTATCCACTGTCTACTTGCCTTATATGAATAATAAAGACAAAGTAAAACTAAATCCATTCTTCAGATAAAAAGTATAGGACTTTCTTAAGTGAACTATATATGATAGTAGTGGTTCCGTGCACTGACTATTCTAGTTTTTTAAATATAATTGATTCTTGAAATTTTCAATCTGTTCTAAGGGAATTTCAATACATTACTGTCTCAGAATAATTTTCTTATTTTGTAATTTAAAAGCTTCGGTCACAGTGAAAATGTAACTGTTTAATGTTTGTTTGAACGCACTAATCTCTGACTAACTTGACTAATTTCAGAGTGATATATGCCTTTAGTATTGGATAACCTATTTACTGGGATAGGGATATAATAACACTTCGCAATGACCAATGGAAACCGAGCATCATTTAAAAATATGTGTTGCGAAAACGGGGAAAATATTTTTTGGAAAGTCACCACATTTGTCATCTAGTATTCGATATAAGACAAAGTCAAAACATTGTCATAATATTTTGTATAGTACTTTCATAAAGTTATAATCGCATGATGTCAATTTTCTACTGAAGAATTCGTCAAAGCTCCGTACAGGCGTTTTGCTAACGGCTAAAGTAGATATATTTCAATGATAGAGTGTATACAGCAACTTACTCTTAAAAATACGGGATTATTTGCTCCTTCTCTATTTAGAAAGGTACGCACAGTACTCTCCGCATCGTGGCCTTGCAGGAATTCAATGCTATCCTAAGAGCTAAAAATAGATATAGACCACGTTAGCATTCCTATGGCATCGTAATAGACTAAATTACTGTGAGTGTGTAAAAGGTTCACTTACCAACCAACATTTACATACCATACCCAACATTTCGTGAATACCACAGGTTTGTTATATATATAGTGTATGTACTCATTATAACAGAAGGATATTCCTAATAGCTGGTGTTCTAATGTATATAGACAACTTTTTTTCAAGAGGAAATCCCCACGAATACCCCCAACAATGATTGATGGTTACCGATGGTTAACGGACTCGAATCGACTCAACACCGCACACTGTCTCGAATGCCAGTTTTTAGGAATACCAGATTTAACCGAAAAAATAAATCCTTGGTACCCCGACAAATCCTAGACTTTATCTAAACTCTAGGCTAGGGCTTATAGGTGGCACACTTTTATATGGCGGCCACGTTGAACCTTCCTGCCTCGAAAGGGTGCGTACGTGCCGTAGTGCGTCTCACAGTCAACTTGGTCTGCTTGTGATGGTAAACCATACCATGTTTAAAAATATTTAATACCACCGACCAGGTCCGTACTACGTGACGCAGGTGTGACAGTTGACTACAATCGTTTAATTAGCTTACAATATTCGCGCAATGTCCACGCACAGCAAGCGGCCTTCGACGCGCACTTTTATCTTAAGGTTACGCCCTTTATCGCACGCCCGATACTGGTATCCGCAAACGAATAGTTATGCTTTTATTTAACAAACGATTTAGAATGTACATACAATAAATTTCTTTTTTTATTTCTTTGATACATGTTTATCATGTAATAACAGTACGACATTTACCAATAAAACAAAAGACATGATCGGTTCAAGGCTAACAGTAAGCAGCGCGTAAATTAATGAGACATTGAATTTACTTTCAGTTGAATATATTATTACAATAAAATATGACATATAATTTATAACTGTCTTTAACTTTGCGCACAATATTTTTAAGGCATTTAATATTTATAAAATGATAAAACATCTAAAGCAAATCCATTTAAGTCGAACAAATGCCTTGCGGTTTCGGCCTTGCAAGACTAGATCACACGTCCGGTGGCTGATATAAGAAATAACTAAGGAATTCAGTTAACAACCTCCTGTTATCAAAAAAAATTGCTTACATGCACACGTAGACTACGTTCATTATTATATAGTAACAAAAATACAAAGTTTTATACAGTAATCTAAAACCTTTTATTTAGAGTAGCTACTTATTTTCAACTATCTTTTTAGTCTATGTTTTCGTCGTATGTTTTATAGTTACCTCAACATTTCACACTACTAGGTGCCACTGACTACACTCAGCAACCTGAATGTATTTTCTTCATAAATCAGTTAAATTGAAATTTGCTATTGAAAGTCGTCAATTCGTTAACGGTTTGTTCCGTAACTGCACACGAGATTTTCTCTTAACAATGTTTTGTTAATATAAAGTTATTTGTTTACATAAAATTGCGAATATTTACATTTGTAAATATTTTATGATCAAATAACAACTAACTGTTAGCACTGAAGTTTGCAAGGCTTTTACATTTTTAATATATAGTTTATATCGTAAACGTGAATTAACAGCTTATTGTAAATGACCGAAGGAATTATCTATACAACAAATAAATAAAATTGGAGGGAGTGTCTGTTTGAAATATTAAAACAACCAATTTTTTTTATTGCTTAAGTATATATATACGGTACATTTACCAAAATTTTGTTTTTAATTTTTGTCTGTCTGTTTGTTCCGGCTATTCTCTGGAGTGACTTTATCGATTTTGACGGGTCTTTCACTGATAGGTAGCTGATGATATGAGGATTAACTTAAGTTGTTTTTAGACTAGATTCGTCGCGTACACAATAACAGCGAGTAACTCTGCGGGTTTCAACTAGTTTTAAATATAAACGAACACGGCTTGACAAAGAAACACTTGTTCGCAGTTTTCGTATTGTAACTGAGGAAAGGAAGTTGTTGTATGTTAATAAGGTGCTAAAAAAGTAAATGATTCTTACCAACTTTAAGTTTGCTTACTTATATTCTTTATATATATATTTAAAAAGAAAACCGTGTATATTGGTTAAATAGCAGTTTTTTTTTTTATTGAATAGTGGGCAAACGAGCAGACGTATCACCTGATGGTTAGCGATTACCGCCGCCCATGGACACCCGCAACACCAAAGGCGTCACAAGTGCGTTGCCGACCTTTGGGGGATGGGAATTACTGCCTCGGTGGCGCGAGTGGTAGCGTAAGCGACTGCTGTGCTTGAGGTCTCGGGTTCGATTCCCGGGTCGGACCAAATGTTTGTATGACCTGCAAATATTTGTTTCGAAGTTTGGGTGTTTTCTATGTATAATATGTATGTATTTACAAAAAAAAAAGTATATAAGTATTTATATCAGTTGTCTAGTACCCATAACACAAGCTCTGCTTAGCTTGGGACTAGATGGCGTTGTGTGTTAGATGTCCGGAATATTTAAAAAAAAAAAAAAAAAAAAAAAAAGGGGATGGGGGGAGGGGTTAGGGTATGGGCCTCCGGTATCCTCACTCACTCGGTGAAACACAGCGCAAGCGCTATTTCACACCGGTTTTCTGTGAGGCCGTGGTATCACTCCGGTCGAGCCGACCCATTCACGCCGAAGCATAGCTCTCCAACGTTACCTCGGAGACCGTTATTAAAGTGTATTAATCCTTCAATTGAGGTGCTTTTCTTAAAAAAAAGACTACTCCCGCATTAGGAATATATATCCTGTGTCGCGAGGGACTTTACATACATACGTGAAACGGACACAAAGAACACCCAGACTCAGAACAACAATTTGCGGATCACACAAAGTGTTGTCCTATGTAGGATTTGAACCCACAACACTTAGCGCAGTAGAAAGCGGCGTGGCGACCACTTAAACCACTAGGCCAACCGTGCAGTCAGTACTGTTTGTATTTAGTGAAAATCAGTAATGGAGTGGATGTTTACAAAATTTATTTAGAACGACATACATATAATATGAATGATCATCAAAATCTATGAATACTCCTTTTTCCTGGTCGAGTTATTTCCTACAACCAAAATATATTAATAATTAGCAAACAGGAAATTAAATGAATTAAAACTCGTAAACATTACCTCTGTCTTCAAAAATACTTATATTTGTGAATTAGTATTTCAGTCCTAAAAATATTTATCTTTCTTTTCATTATTTATGGAAATCTTTTTGAGTAAAATGATAATTGACTATTTTTACTTAAAAGTCACAATTAAGTGGCGTAAAGTACCGGCAAGTCGGTAAAATACCTTTGATATTATTTTAATCGCGTTAATTAAGTGTTAATTTTAAAAAAATTAAGTGGTCATACCATTTATGTTTTCAAAAACAAGTTTAAAAAATGCGTGAGAGTTTCTCTCTATTCTGTCTGTCCATCACGACCGTTCTGAAGGGTTAAAAAATAACAATGGTACGTAACGCATCGTAACGTGTTACAAGACCCCTCCCCTCCACCCAAATTCGTTACGTACTACTTGAACGCTTTCTTGGTGTGTGATGTGTGTGTCCTTATTATAATTTCTGGAATCGTGCTTAAAAAGAAATTGGATAATTTTATATGAAGTCTTGCTGAGTTGATAAAACCACTATAAATAGATCTATGTTACACTTTGTTTTTGTTAAAGCTCGTGGCTCGCGACCTTCAAGTTTTCACTGTCACGGTGCTTACGCGTGTGTGGCGCCCCCACCACACATTCTCTACTACACCCTTCTCGCATACGTTCGTTACAACCTATTAATAAATGACAAGAACAAACAACTTTAAAGTTGAAATGTTAGTGTGTGTCGTATTGGAAAATACTTTGAATAATTAAGAAGTACGTACGCCTTTATAGAAAAAAGTGGCCCGCCTTGTTGGAGCCATGGGCGCTACTAGATAGGTAATTGTATAATATGACGGTATCAGTCTTGTATCTCCATTTTAGGACGTAATCGACACCATGCCAAGATACCTGCCTGGTCTAATCTACATAAAAATAACATTTATAGAGCTAATTGTTTTAGTGTACATATGAACTCATCTTACAACTTGCTTGGGTAACCAAATCTTTTTGTAAATTGATGAGCACTGAAAATTTATTAGTCATTGTACAATTTGTTTGGTCAGTAATAATTAGTTAAGGTCATATTCAATTTTTTATATAATTTTGGACTTAGCAGTAAGGCCGCAATATTTCTTCATAGCGAATTTATGTATGTAGCACTGGCTACTAGCACCGCCCACTGTTACACATTATACGAGATAACGAACTCTAAATAGCTACAAAAAGTTTTAAGCTTTGAAAACCAAATATTATTTCGATTAGCTTTACTTTTTATCATTATCATTCATTACTTTTCTTTGTTGAAAGCAGTGGAAAATGCATAGTCAGATTATATAGTAGTTCTACATCACCCTTCACTTAGATTCTTAACTTGAATACCTTATTAAAATTAAAAATAGATGTAAAAAGACTACTATACTCAGTACGTGTCGACTATTCATAAAAGGAGTTGATACCTGACATTATAATTTTCAAATACAATGTGATAAAACGATGTTGTCGGAGTGATACAATTTATTTTTTCAAAGCTTCATAACTTCATTCATAATCTGCTATGCTTCATGACCATTTTAATTTTTTTATTTAGAAGATTTAAGCTGTCGAATACTTCTTATTTGAACTCTGCACATTCTGGGGCACAATACCATACTTTTTTTGGACATCTTTATACATTGCTATCTTCACTTATTTCACTAACGACATCAACGCGTTGAGTTTATGTGATCTGATTTTGGAGAACGGTCATACTTCAAAAAAAAGATTTCAAAACCGATTCTGCTTACATTTCATGCTTTTTTTAATTACTTGTCTATTTAGTACCGAGGTTTTATTGTATAATGTAATACCTGTTAAAATAAGATCTGTTGAAATTTCATATTGTATAGCTGATGACATTTATGAGTTGATCTTATTCGCATTTAATACGTGTTTTTAAGCGCCGTAGTTTTTTGTTCTCAGATTCCTTTACAATCAAGTTTGGTTTTTGCTTCATTATAATATTTACTGATACTTAATGGATACAAAAAATACAGCAAAAAGAATTACTTTAACATGTGCACTAGATAGAGATTGTGGATAATGAAATTACTTATTTATTTCTCAATAGTTTCTTAATATTATATATAGTTTTTTGTAAAGAAAAAATATTAGGTAGTTATTGCCTAAACCGCGACTTCAGTTCAATTTTAAATAACATAATCTTTTAAATACCATAAATGTTTTCTAATAACGCAGGCGTCCACCAAAACTATCGTATGTGATATATTATGGTAAAAAGGACATTCGGACATCCGACTTAACGCCATCTAGTCCCAAACTATGCAGATACTATGGGTACTAGACCACTGATATAAAAACATATATCCTTTTTTTGTAAATACATACACAGAAAACACCCAAACTTCGAAACAAATATTTGCAGACCGTACAAACATTTGGTCCAACCCGGAAAGTTCAAGCACAACAGTCACGTCACATACGGTACAACTGCGCCACCGAGGTAGTCGCAGTATTTAAGTGTTATATCACTAAGTTATTTTCATTATCGACTGCCTCGGTGGCGTAGTGGTACCGTATGCGACTGCTAAGCATGAGGTTTCGTGTTCGATTCCCGGGTCGGACCAAATGTTTGTATAATCTGCAAATATTTGTTTCGAAGTTTGGGTGTTTTCTATGTATAATATGTATGTATTTACAAAAAAAAAGTATATAGGTATTTATATCAGTTGTCTAGTACCCATAACACAAGCTCTGCTTAGCTTGGGACTAGATGGCGTTGTGTGTTAGATGTCCGAAATATTTATTTATTATTTATGAAGAACTATTTTAAAGGCTGAGTGAATTTTACGTCTGTATCGATTTCTTGGTAAGAAAAAGCAAACTATGATCTTGTAGTTGTATAATTACAGTCAGTTAACATAAAATTTATTAAAATTCATACCTAGGTCCACTTTAAGGTTTAATTTAATTTATATAATTACCATAATACCTAGAACTTCCAATACTTTGTTGAATAATCTTAAGTTAGAGACAGTAACTGGACAAACCTGAAATAAATTACAAAAATTTTAGGTAAAACGTTTAGTAACTTTGCAGGTAACTTTCAAAAGCAATTGAAACAGAATTATGATATTAAGTCATTTGGTGTAACTTGGCCTAAACATTTTTAATCGATGTCATTCATATTTATGATGATTTTAAATTAATACAGATGTTATCTTAAAGTGAATCTTCCGACAAACAAATTCACATTTATAAAATTAAGATTGTCATGTCCGGAGTTCCGTACATGTTGGCAAGGGGACGTAGCTAGTTGGTCTGGCACTGGCGGCGAGCAAGGACACAGACGCGGTCACTGACAGCTGGCCGACAACGACCGCGCTCCTATGTGCAGTCGCGTTCACCGTCACTGTGATTACAAACACATTTGATACAGTTTCGGTATTCGTAGCGAATGTACCGCGAAGTATTAAGTGGGAAATGAGGATATGATCGCACATCGACTTAAATCTGACTTATTTTTTTTTGAAGTGAAACTTCAAAAAAAAAGTCGCGTCACATTTATGCGTTACGCGTCACATTTATCCGTTACGCGTCACATTTATCCGTTACGCGCCATCTTTGGTGACGCGTGATTCGAGGTATACTTTCTCCAGCGGAGTAGGGATAGGTAAATGTCTCCAATGTATTTTGCGGCCCGTTTTGAGTAGTTACGTTTGAGTTTTTTCCTGTTATTAATAAACTGAAACAATTGTTCATTTATAGTCTCTACTTTATTCAGAGACAATCGTTTAAATTCTGCTTGTAAATCGATGGTGGACGTTGACGTTTTTCGGCCATGATAAAATGTTTTATCATTATTGAGAGTAGTTATATATACAATCCTTCAAAAAAAATTTATAAAATAAAACAAAAAACATTTTCAAACACAAACAGGACCAAATTAATACTACAATGAAATATCACATTACAAACAATATTATTTTATTTAGTCCACAATGTAAATAACTACACACATCACATTCCACAAACTTACTTCATTCACACCACAGATTGCGAAATATTTACTCAGGTCTCGCTCCTTAACTTTTATTGCACTTGAAATAATAATTGTCACGAATATTGCTGGTTTATAAGTCTTTTGTCGTTATACCTTACGTCGACATATGATATTTATTTTTTGAAAAATAACGTCATAAAGAAGTTTCACTTCTTACGAGTGTACGCTAGTACACGCACACATTTTATTTATTTTTTTTCTTAAAAAGCAATTCCCGCATTAGGAATATACATCCTGTGTCGCGGGGGACTTTACAATCATACATGTAACGGACACAAAGAACACCCAGACTCAGGATAACATTTTGTGGATCACACAAAGTGATGTCCCACGTGGGATTTGAACCCACGGCACTTGGCGAAGTAGCAAGCGGCGTAGTGACCGCTTAAACCACTAGGCCAACCGTGCAGTCATTACCTATTATGTCTAATACTTTGGAATTTATCTTTTTTAATAAGATGATGCCGTATACGTCTACTGAAAGGTTCATAAATATTTCGCCGGAACAGTCTACTCGTACATTTAAATGTCAGGTTTAGGTAATGACATGTCATTGTAGGAGTTTAATAAGCTCTTAATTTTATATTTCACTTCTCAGTTCCTTTTTTTCTTTCATGGATATTTCTTTTCATTTAAAAACTCCTTATGAACTACCACACACTTAAGTGTATGGTTTATGGTTTTCAGCTATGCAATATGTTTAAATAACAATAAAACACAGCAACTACTGGCTCAACCTTGTAATTGAATGTAGCGATTACTTGCAATTTCCTTTATTCTGTATCAAATGAGCGCCGTAATCACTGACCTGAAAGATACTTAGATATGATTTAGTTACTAAACAAACTTATTTAGGAAAAAGAAACAATAATTATACATTTTAGCCTGCCTAATACAAAAAATATTAAATGAAAGCTCAATAACGTAGGTTTGAAGTTTTTTTATATATATATCTAAAAGTTCTGTCCAATGCTGATTAGGATTTATTAATATTTTTAATTTTATCGTATACTAGTTGACCCACGCAACCTCGTTTACGTCTCCTTTTGCTCGTAGCGTAATAACTTTCCCCCGTTTTTGTGAAAACACTTTAAACCTTCCCTGGACTACAACAAATATTTTAAAACCAAAATCAGCTAAATCGGCCAAGCCGTTCTCGAGTTTTAGCGATATATAGATAGATAGACAACAGTAGCAATAATATCTACTATCTCCAACAGGCATACTTTGGCTGTTTAGGTAACACTAAAGTCTTCGAGTATACCTATCTATTTCAAGGTTTAGACAAAGACGAAGACAGACGAAATCTACCAACCTAAAACGAAATTTTACCATAAAATATAAGTACTGTCGTCACGAAGTCCTCTATATTCGATGTTGTAACTAATTAAAAAACTAATAGACTTAAAAGAAATATGAAAGCACAGAGCGTAACACGTCTAACACATTCCGCTCTACAAATCACACCGAAGAATGTAGTTGGAAAAATGTTGTTTAAATCAAGGTTAATGGCGATCTGTAGATAGGGCACGTCATGGATAAACTTCTCGAGTTAAATAATGTTTTCTCTATCTTTCTTTGTTACAATGTAAAAACAGTGATTTTTTTTTTTTTAAAGACAACTCCCACATTAGGAATAAACATCCTGTGTCGTGGGGTACTTTACAAACATACATGAAACGGACACAAAGAACATCCAGACTCGGGACAACAATTCGTGGATCACACAAAGTGTTGTAGGTACCGCGTGGGATTTGAACCCACGACACTTGGCGCAGTAGCAAGCGGCATGGCGACCGCTGACACCACTCGGCCAACCGTGCAGTCGTATTACATATTACAATGTATGTGAAGAAAGAATTTGTTCAATAAATACCTACATCTTGTGTATTATTATCAAGAAAAACTAAAGAATATTGCACTTTGTTTCGTAAGGAAAAAAATCTTATAGAACCTTAAAAATAAACAAACTACCAGACAATATTAGGAAATAATTACTATAAGCCAACAGAAGGAAATTTAAAAAAGTATGGCTGCTATTACTACTCTAGAAGCGTCCTCCTAAGGAAATCAGAAAAATACCTCGGCGCCTATCGCGCAATGTAAAGGTTCGAGCTCTCCTTTTCCATAGTATAAGTAGGATCATCAAAAGATTAAAAGTTTATATGTATGTTAAAATAAGCATATAAACATTCTTATTTTTTTGAACCCGTTTTGTTCATGTTTCTCGTTTGTAAATGTTTTTCCTTCCTTCTATTTTGGGATTTTCTCTCACTGTCTATTTACTGATTTCTACACAACAATGATATAAGTACATTTTTATGTACTTATATGATTGTTTACTTTTGTTCACAAATAATTATAATAAGATTAGCTGAGCCCCGCTGTGTTAACCGCTGTTGTTACTGAACCTTGCTCATCCCTCGGTTTATTTTTCGGGATAAAATGTAGCCCTTGAGCTATTTTTTAATCTATCTCTGTGCTAATTTTTATCCAGATTCGCTCAGTTGTTTTCGCGTGAATGAGTAACAAAAACCCATATATCTGTCTTCACAAACTTTCGCATTTGTAGTATTTATAGGAAGTAGGATAGAATATAAGACTTGATAGTATTAAAGTCTACATTTACAATACAAACCTACTTCTTTTCAATATTCTTAAATATGCGAATTGTTACAAATAAATTCTCATGATATTTATTGAAAAATAATGAATCAATGCGGAAATAATTGGATACTTGTCTTGACAATATATGAAGTCAAATTGACCTACCAAATATGTGGATTTCGATTAAATATGCAGAAAGGAAATCGTAATAAGCATTTATTTCATTGCTTATAATCACGTGAGATAACGATAATGACTTGATGGGAATAAATTTTAGGTAACTAATTTTAGTAAACCACAGGTTTGGTGCTATAAATAAGTGCTTTTATATATTAGTGATGTTTTTTATTTTACGTATGAGCCTGCAAAGTGACTCTATTCTGCCTGATCGGAAGTTTGAGCAGAATTCAAGAGTGGTGGTCACCATACTCTTTGTGAATGCAGACCATGCAACATCGTGACTCACACTACGGCGGCCTGTTCTTGTATAGTTGGTGCTTCTGAATCATTGGGCCTCCAGTCTCGAACTCACCAACGAATCACGGCACGACGAATGTTGTCGTCTTAGGTTGGTCTTCTGTGAGAGGATAGTACCGCCTAGGTCGAGCCGGCTTAACCGTGCTGAAACCAGAGTGGGTCTTCTACCTTTAAATGTTAATAAGTTAAAAAAAAAGAAATAAAAGTTCTTGTTCGGTTTTTGAATTATTAAGTTAGCCGTCACTTGTGTAGTCCTATTGTCATGATGATATTTAACTAGTGTCAAAAGCCTTAACATGTTATTTAGTTAATCGATATCCCTAAAATCTTATTGAACACTTGCAGATATGTTTACATTATTTTCGGAAGTCACTCTAGTATAACATGCAATGTAATTTTTTTAAATGTTTAGTGAATATTTTTGCCATATACAACTAACCGGAGGACGACACATCAAATCTTAGCACTTGAAGAAGAGATATTCTGAAAAGTAAAATGTAACATGTTTCTTATTTATATATATATATATATATACTCGTATATTGAAAATAAATAATCAACTCGGAAGCACACATCTTCAACACAATAGGAGGGATTACATCGGGGCCACTCGACTTATGGATATCAAGGGCTAAAAGAGCTAAACGCACTGAGCGTTAGTGGTACTGGATATCCAACATACGGCTCTCGCACCGCGGTATTGTAGGCGGCTCCTGTCCCCCGTCATCCAAGGTCGAGTTGGACGCAAAGTGTTTTGCCAGAAGATCGGCTTTCTCCTTTGCTTCATAGGACAACGAATTGTTTCCTATCTGCAGAGGTGGAAAGGGTGGCTTACAGAAATTCCCTTCGATAACCTTGGCAAGAGACTAGAATGCCCGAGTTCCCGAAGGAAGACGCTCAAGCTTCTCACCAATCCTAGCAATGTGCTCCGACTTTGCCCTTGCAATGTTTCTTTTGAAGGACTTGGAGGCAAAGTTATACTCCTTTTTCGGAGCGTTGGTATTTTGATCTCGTACAGCCACCGCATCAGTCCAGACTTGTTAAGCTTCTTACTTCCTGCGAGAAGCCTTTTTGGAAGATGGACCTAAAAAGGGCCGCCACTTGACCCTACGGCACAACATCAGCAACAGAATCCGCAGCGGTGTTGAGATTATCCGGCGAGAAGCACAACTGTTTCCAAGGGTAGGACGTAAAAAGGACTGCATCCCATCCCAATCTGCTGACCTGTGAAGGTCCCACAATGAAAAATTCTGGCCCTCCAGATCTGGGACTCGCGTGGGCGTGGTAACCAGTTATGTCAGGCCAGGGCGAAGTCGTGAACAAATCGCCCCGCATTATCCGTTTTACTAAAACTGACTAAAACCAGATGGCGTGGTGGGCGTTAAAATCGCAAAGTAAGACGATCTCTGCGGAGGGGATCTGCTGCTGCACGAAGTCTGTAGCCATCTGGATATGCTCAATGAGTCGGTCAGTTTCGGCATCACCGCTATGGGACCTACAGAGGCACGCATACACACGGAGATGGTCATCGGTGTCTACACGGAGCCATAAGACGGCAAAATCCCGTCGGGAGTTGGGAGATGGGCCTCCGGTATCATTCAGCGAAACACAGCGCGAGCGCTGTTTGACACTGATTTTCTGCAGTGTCATGGTGTCACTCCGGTCGAGCCGGCCCATTTATACCGAAGCGAAGCTCTCCCACGGTAAAGCCAAACAAAAAAAAATAACGTCAGAGCATTATACTTCCTGTAAGCTACCACACAAGAGACAAGACACTATTGCGTCATGTCATCATATCATGCATATATACAAAGAAATTAAACATATTATCAAGCAATAAACATCCAGTTACAATTCACTGCTAAGTGTATCTTTCTTGTATAAGTTTGTTCTTGAACACCAAACATGTCTAACAGTAGCTTTATAACTTAGAGCTTTCATTATTGAAAGTATCCATAGACGGTAACTTTAATGGTAATGAGAGGTTGACAAGTTTCTTTACAAAGTATATTATTATCAGATCGACATTTACCTTGATTTAATTTATTTTTTCTAAGCACCATACTGAGGTGTAATGTATAAAGCAGACAGCATTAAACATATGACACTCTGTGCATTCATAGTCTAAAAGAAACCACGTATGTTTTCAAATACTTAGTGCTCCATACTTTGCGTAGGTCCATTCTTAGAATTTCAAAGAAGTTTCAATTGAGAAGAACCTTCACTAAAAACACCAATGATTTCAAACGATTTAGATAGTACAAAATTATACCTCATTTGTGGAAGGATGGAATAAACTTCAGCACTTTTCAAAATTATGGAATGATCCAAAAAAAAAATGTCAGAGTAGATCACTTTATTCTCCGGTTTACTTGTATTCAAGGCAGTAAAGTAGTGGGTTGAGACAGCTTTTTATACTAGAGCTCGACACACCTTACTTTCGAGGTGAACTAGCATTTTTTATTCTTTTGGATCACATGAAGTAAATGTAAAGTAAACTAATACGAGATAAATCCATACTTCTAGGTACTAATATTTAAATTCGAAAGTAACTCTGTCTGTCCATCTGTTAAGTACGCTTTCACGGCTAAACTGCTGAACTGATTTTCATGAAATTTATCATGAATATACTTTGATTCTTAAGGAAGGACACAAGCTGCTTTTAACCGCAATAATTATATTACACACGAGCGGAGCCGCGGCCAAAAACTAGTACATATTATAAAAATCATGTCACAAAACCAATGCCTTATAAACAGGTACTTATAATATTGTCATCTAAAACTTTATTTAATAGTTGATGGTATTTTTAAACTTAATTTTTTTCGGACTATAGGACAGAACCGTATTTTTTTTCTCGTATTTGTATTTTTTTTATTATGATTGTATTTTGATTTTATACGCTGTCTTAAATTTTGTAAATCATATGCCTAAACTCTCGTGTTTCTATCTGAAATACTGGAGGGGTGGCAAAGATGTATTGAACGAACACATTTGCCAAACCCAATTTCTGTCCCGCTTACGTAACAAGAAGCTAGCCTATCAATAGGATTTCTAAAAACATAGCTACATTATAATATGTAGCTATGTTTTTAGAAATATTACGATTGTTTTACAAAAATGCATAAATTTAATATATTCTCGTACAACCCAATAAAGTCTTCATCTGGTTGCGAGTCAAACCTAATATGGAAACTTCTCATTTTTGATCTATTTTGAATTTCATGTTAAATCATCATCGGCCTAGCGCAGTCTACTGCTGAACATATCTTCTCCAAGTGCACGTCGCTTGGTTTGATCCCCGCCTTATATTATTAATATTTCAAATCAACTAGATTTTTTTATTTATTTGATACTAAGATGTCAGTGACTTTAAGTACTTGCTTAATTAACATTAAGCCTTTTACTTGTTGCAGATCTTACAAGCCTACGTCACGTCGCTACCCATACCAGATCGTTACGATTTTACCGCCATCGATAATATTACAAAATCCAAAAATGCATCACCTGAACATTCAAAATATAATGACACATCAGCTTCAGGAAAAGAGCAAATCATATCTGTAAGGATTACATCATCAGTGGCGGTTGGAAGAGGAAAAGAGAAATTACCTTACAAACCTATGCACAAGTATGAACCTGAGATAAAACACACTCACTCAGAATCTGCAGAAACGGTTAATGAAAAGGCTATTAAGGAACTCGCGCCGGATCAACCGATAGGCCTCATAGGTGCTAATTTTGAGTACATTAAGCAACTGAATGCTAAAAAGGAATCTAAAGGTCCCAATGCAGAGTCATACTACCCAAGTGAAAATGAATCTAATCCAACTGAAATACCTACTAGTATTGATGACTACGATGAGGATTTCAAAGAAATACCAACCGCTAGAAAAGTACCTTCTACATCTAATGATAACCAATTTCATATGTATAGAGACAATGGGTTGGAACTAGATAATATTAAAATGCCAATACAGTTTGGGCTAGAAAAGAACACAAACTCTAATAAAAGTGTAATTAATGAAACAAGTCCACATATTACAGCTGAACCAATCAACACAAAAAAGATACGAGACATGAACGCTTTTATGTCTGATGGTGACAATTACCAGATTGACGACTCTATAGCAGAATCTTCTATAAAGTCTATCGAATTCGCGAAAACTGCAGCAACAAACACACCATCTACAAGTTACTATCATAGTTCATCAAACAGACGCCTTGAAAACGAACAAAGTAATTCAAGACTAACCACTGTTAGTTTCAATATTGTTCACGATGTATCAAAACCACTTAACCATAATGATCGTGGCGAATCTTATGTAACTTCAAGTGCAACCAACCCACACCAATTTTATTCCCCAAAAATTTATAGTCAACCTTCACAAATTTACAGTGAACCGTCAAAATTTTACAGTGAACCGGCTAAAGTTTACAGTGAACCTTCTAAAATATATAGCGAACCTGCGAAAGTGTACAGTGAACCCGCAAAGATTTACAGCGTTCCTGCAAAGTTTTACAGCAAGCCTGCTTCTTTACACTTAGATCATAATGTTCCTCAAGTGCCTCCAACTGGCCCTCCTAATTACCCCACGTGGCAGAGACAACCTCCACGGCCAGTTGGAAGCAGCACTACTATAAACACCACTCCAGGTTCAACAATGACTCACTCATATCAGACGGGCAGCACACCAATAGAACATCAACCAGAAAGAAATTACGAAGTGGAGGAAAATATAAGTGTTAAAACCGATGGTAGAAGTCACGGCGTACAAGAATCAAGTACTGAAAAATGCAAACAAGACAATTGCAAAGTGGGTTATGTCGTAGAGGGACGGCAATATAAGAAATACAGAGTAGAAGAGAGAACGTCGGACGGCTTCATCGTTGGAGAATACGGTGTAGTCCGCAACGAAGATGGTGCTTTGCGGGGTGTCCGCTATACCGCCGACAGTGACGCTAGCCCTCGCCTCATACACGACGCTCTTATGAAGTTCCTACAGCTCAAATAGGTGTTAATGCTTACGTGTCCGATTTTGATACGAAATGAATCCACAAATAAATTACTTGCTCATTTAATTAAGTACTTATACATAAGAGTATAACTATATGAATAACCAACAATAAAGGTATATTTTAACAGTTAACTATGTATAATAAAGACTGAATGATGATTATACTTATTTATAACGTAAATCCATGTAACTCTGGTTTAGTACCTTCATTTGTAGTCGAGTTCTGGTTTAATAATTTAGATTGCACATTGCATTGCAAATTTGGTACATTAATTTATTAATTTGAACTGAAGTAGGTACTATATTATTTTCATTACAGGTTGCCAAATGTTATTTTATGAAACTTCTGTAAAATATGACGTCCGAAGTATTGTGTTGCATGAGGTGCATGAAAGAAACAAAACTGCCACACGCTCGTGTGTTATTATTGAAATCGTCAAACGTGTATAAAACACTAATTATAATAATGAAACTCGTAATACTTTGCTCACATTTCTACTTCTGGTGCCATTTTTAATCTACACGATTTTTTTGTAATAAAGTATGCATAGTAACTGCCACGCTCGTGTATGACTTAATAACTATTATATTGTACATAAATAGATAATTTACACACAGTGATAAGTAAAATATCGATGATTATGCGATTACGTCTTTTATCATTTATTTTAAATAAGTTAACGACAAACATTTTAACTAACATATTCGACAATAATACATGAAGCACAAGCATTTTATTGTGTATTAGATTATGAACAAATTAATTGCCTTCGTTAGTGTATTGGTTGTTCCCGACATAAGTTACATTTAAACTACATACATTTGTATTTATAAAAGAAAATACATATATCAATAAATGAATAAATAAACAACATTCTCAATCTACAGAATCATGGCATATGTTTAAATAGTACGGAAACAAGTGAATGTGAAAAAAAACATTAAACCAGTTAAAATTTCTTCTTTGAAAAAAAAAACAATTTCTACACTAGGAAATTATTTTACAGATTTTTTAAACTTATTAGGCCATAAAAAGTTACGTATTACAATAATATTAGTAAATAATTTTCTAAATTTATTATCCACAAAATCGAACCAGAAACGTATAAACTCAAGATAGGGATGTGTACGATCCAAATGAGAATGAGATTAGTCAAAATTTATAAATATAATTATTAAATATATGATATGAATATTAAATGATCATTGAAAAATTAGAAAACGACGGATTTTTTTTGTAACAACTGATTGCTGAAATGACTCTAAGGCCAGGACGCTACATCAAGAAAACTTAATGTTATTATACTCATTCTTGGTATTTATCCATTTGAAATACATACCAATGAAGCCAATATCCTTAAGCTGTGACTAAGTGTATTTCGTTAATCATCATAACAGTAGTTAAACTATCAATACATCATAATGAACAACAATACTGACTGCCAAACGTTTTTCTCTACACGATTATAATTTTAAAGCTATTTCTTATAACTAATGGTACCTTTCGATAACTTTACATATATAAGTTATAAATTACCGATTTTCAATTATGAATAAATAGGATAATTAAAGACAGTAAACATTTAATTATAATAGTAGGTACACTTACAGAGATAGACATAGATTATATATGTAATAGATATGTGTTTAATTGGAACATTGTAAGATTCAATTTCAAGCTTCCGAAGTTTGGGCATTTTATATTAAAGTTATATATCTAGTGATTCTCCAAAGCTATCTGCAAAATTACAGGTATTACAAATAGTGTGTAAACAACATGTCACAAGACTGTGATGAATAGGATTTCTGGTGTCCAATGAGGTCACAAAATCTTAATACGCCATGTGTGTAAGTGGTCGGCAAGGCAAGAATGATTACATTAGACAAGTCGGTTACCTACCCTTATACATACAGTGCCTCTGTTGTACAATGACTATTCAAATATGTTCTTATATGTTATATAGCAAGTGGGATCATAGAGAATTAAATAATCGGAAAATTGAAGTTCATTTTTCCGATTATTTAAAACCAAGAAATCGGAAACTCATGCCTACTACGTTTATTAAAAAAATCGAAAAAGATACTAATTTGACTGAACGATCATCTTACCTATTACCAACCACTCACACACCAAACTACAAGAAATTATAAACGGTGTATGTTTAGGTATTAACACTCTATGATAAAGTAGTTCAGAATCCCGAATACAGACCGCTATTATAACGTTAACCTTAAAGAATTGTGACTTCGTTGCAATTTTTTTTTTAATTACTTTCTTTATGCTTAGTAATTGAGTAATTATGCGTTTTACATGCCAGCGTTATTTCGTATTTTACTTAACATCGAATATCATTAACAGACAAATCGCTAAAATCGATCAACAATAATTATCCTAAGCAATAAATATGTAGTTTATTATTCCGAAAGAAGTTTTAGACCAATCAAATGAAATATTGGTCGTGTTCTCTATTTCTTAAAAGATATGCATATAAATATTCAAATCCAGTTGTATTTAAGTTACACTGAGGTAATTCATACTGCAAAACAGGAGCAGAAAACCAACATACCATTGCTGGCAGTTTGTGGTCTTCAAGTAAGTATCTTGAGCAAATATAATTTAGTGTTGGTCAAAACTACCCCGGCTTCTAGATGTTTATTGGCTGTCCATTCAGACATAAATGTTTTAAGTAGTAAGTACCTATCTTATGTGTATACGAAACTACATCAATGCAGAATGCTAGTTTATCCTATCTCAACACATAAAGCAATCTTTTGATAATGCCTCGTGCATAAATTATCAACAATAACCGTACGTGGAAGCACATCAAATCAATAAGACAAACAAACCAAGTCTCTGTCGACGACGTAAATATATTTTATATACCTGCGAAAGAGACCTCGACCCATTATTATATAGAAATATTCGACGCAAGTTGCTACATATGTGCTAAACTTCTCTAAAAGATTTCGGCAGTTTTTAAGATGTGTTTTTAGTAGTATTTAACTTTTTTTAACAATAAATATCGTCGACAAAGAAATAGAAAATTTGTCATGGTCCTTAAATTTACGACTACCGCCAAATATTATCACAATTTTGCTAATATAATTTGTGCAACACCATAACTAAAATCAAGACTGCATCCGTTAAAAACATGCATCTTTTTAAACATGTGTTGTAAATGGGGATCAACGATCAACTTCAGTAACTTTTAAATATCTTAATAACGCTTTATAGATCACTTAAACTGTTAACAGACACAATGTATTATGCTAACAGAATATCTGATGACTCTTAACATACGCTTTATTTTAGTGTAGAATATAGTATTGAGTATAGAATACAAAATAAATGTTGATTCAAAGTAAATTAGCTAACACTTTAACATATTCAATAATGTTTTTAACATAATACTCTATAATACTTACTAAATTATATCTGAAATAATAAAACATAAACGTCACACAGAAATTCAATGTAGATAGTAATTATGATTGAGCCCTAAAGAGGGTCTTTGATAACTATTGTCAGTTTATAATAAACACTCGTATAATATAGAAGCATATAATAAATATTCAATAAATAGTAGTAACTAAATTATTCAACGTAAGCATTACAAAAAGAAAACCGCCATTTAGAAACGTGAATGTCATATATGTCTTTATTTTATTAGAAGTTACAATGTTATGAAAGGAACAATAGTGTTGTAAACACTAAACTTCTCATAACTATAAATTATTAATATTAGCTAAATAAATATGTTATTTTGGTGCCGAACAATTAGCTTAAGTGAAGTTAATAATAACTGTAGGTTACGTAAAAGCAACACACCTACTTTCGTACTTTGTAGGTATAATTTAGTCAAGAAATTAAAGAATCTTGACTAATTATACGAGTACATTTTTAATTTAAAAAAGGAATCATTGTAACACGCAAAATTATAATACACATTAGTACTGCAGACTGCAACGCTCTGAATCTTTAGCACAGTAGTATGTGCAAGTCGTCGCTTCCTAAAAGGATCCACTTTTAAACAAATAGCTCTGGACACGATTAGTCGTAAGTCTCAGACTCCTGCTGCACCAGTTTGAAGCGACGAGGACTCTTAACAGCCACCGAACCATGGCCATCTAGAGACAGCCGGCCCTTCATCTGAAGATACCTAAAAAATTACGAACTTCTAAAGTAACAAACTCTTTTGTGTGGTTAATAAAAATACACATATATTTTATGCATTAAATTTTTACCCAACTTCTATTACTACTACTTTTTCTTTACCTTTTAATGTAACGACAAACAAGCTTCGTCGGACGCTGCTGCCATTCATCCAGCACCTCTTTTGGAGCTAATACCTGTAAAAAATTAAACTTGTATTAAATTAAAGTTATAAATTACTTATTTTATGCCGTAGGAGAGCTATGCTTCGGCATGAATGGGACGGCTCGACCGGAGTGATACCACGGCCTCACAGAAAACCGGTGTGAAATAGTGTTTGCGCTGTGTTTCACCGAGTGAGTGAGGATACCGGAGGCCCATACCCCAACCCTTCCCCCATCCCCTTTCCCATCCCCCAAAGGTCGGCAACGCACTTGTGACGCCTTTGGTGTTACGGGTGTCAATGGGCGGCGGTAATCGCTTACCATCAGGTGATACGTCTGCTCGTTTGCCCACTATTCAATAAAAAAAAAAAAAAATAATAATAATAATTTGTCCTCATGGCCCATGTAATTTAAGAGCTCAGTGCATTGGTACTCGTCGTTAATACTTTTTACTTTGTACTCTCTATAACATCATTAAGTTCGCAAGAATTCGTTTTATTTAACTTAGTTAATGTGTGAGCCGAGATGAGTTCGAACTTTTTTCTGTGCTTGTTGTTAGTGTGTTTGTTATTATGTTAATATTTACACATATTCATATGTTTATCGGCAGTCTGAATACCGTAGTAAAGACTAAATTTAGTTTGGGATCGAATGATCGTATGTGAGATGTCCCAAGTTGTAACACACAATATACCTGATCTCCTTTAAGCCTATCAAGTAGTGTGACACAAATAACGGCTGCCTTGATCCCGGCATGGTGTGTCAGAGCAGCGAAAGCTAATGATTCCATTTCAATATTCACGACTCCTGACTTGTGGAGGCTCTCCAAATATTCCATCTTGTCATTTTCTGTAAAGTCGCAGAACGCCCCGTCCAGCCGACCTTGACCTACGTTGGAAATTTAAGTAATGAGTCCTCAGTCTGAACTAAAGAGACAGGTAATATAACTGTAAAAGCAATTTTTTATAACGAAATACCTACGATTGAATCATAATTAGTGTTTCACCAATTATTGCATAAATTTAATCATTTTCACATCATTCTTTAATGAGCATGAAATCAAGCTTTGCGATAATTGCAGTAGATTATTAGACATAGCAACGATGACTTTGTGTTTAAAATGTTATATTCATGTTAGGAAAAGTAATGTTATTTTAAAAAGGAAAATATTCATTTCAATTTGTTACTTGATATGATTTTAAGTTGCAAAAAACTAGAAGTCACTAACGATAAAAATTAAAAATATTTTATAGTTATTTCTACAACTTTTGTATAATAAGAGGTATTAAAATTAAAACACGAATGAAGGTTTTGATAATAATGACACATGAGTGTTTTAATACCTAATTATGTACAGTTGCACACAAGACATTTACACCCATTATCTACACCCATGATTTGAATACTCTATAGAAAGTTCTGAAACCATAGTACAGTATATCGAATAAAAATGGCGGTATACTACGGGAATTTGAATAACAGTTCTATTTTTAAATACGGCTCTGTGGTAGTGAAAGGCTTGTGCCTGACAATGTTCTTTTTTTTTAAAAGGAGTTGCATTATGAAATTTAGTACAACATTATAATACTATATTACTATGACACTGGGTGTTTTAATGTTGGCAATAAGCTAGCTGCTTAAGAAACTTTTATATAGGAATTATAGCATTATTATCATAGTAGTTAAATATATTTCACAGGGCACTTACCTTCGTAGAAATCGTATGTGCACATAGTTTTACCGGTAATAGTGTCATATGGGTCTTCAGGGTCGGCTAGCCCCTTCAGCTCACGTGCCAGCCGTTTATCGAGCTTCGCAGGTCTCTGAACTATTTTTCCCAACACTGTCTGTAAGCAAAAGTAAATATATATATATATATATAAATATATTCTATTGCTAATAATCGAAGTTGTTTGTGCAAATTGTAAAATAACCTTGGCGTTGTCTGTAGGTACTTTCTAATAATGTTGCCGCCAACTGTTTGTTGCTGCAAGATAGACAATGTTGATCAATGCTAGACACAGTCAACTTTGTTGTGACTTATTATATAAAATCACCATTTAGGGACATTAGACAGATTCTCTTAATTAGTTATATAATATAAAAGTTTCCTTCCTCTTATATTGAATCAGTTTCTACTAAGTGGTATCTTTCCATTCAAGGTTCAATCATCAAGATTTCCATTCAAGGCGACATTAGGTGTGGTCGATACTGTCGTCGCCTTGATTTATTCCCTATAAGACTAGTCACCGTTCTGACACAAATCAGGAAAATGTCGAGTTATATTTTCTTTTTTATGATTCCCCATTTATATGTTTCTGAATATAAATCGTTGTTTACTAATAAGTTACAGTCGTACTACGGTCTTTTCTCGAACCCATGCAAGATATGTATTCAATCCCAGCTTTCATTCTCGGAATCTCGAAACAAAGATTAAATTTTCGTTATAAATATGGACAAAAAGCACAGCATTTTCTGTCCCATTTTTGTAACGAAAATTGTGAATGCGGTTTGTACACCACAAACCGCATTAGAATGTATTTGGATTACAATATTTTATACTGCAATTTTTTACGACTTTGCCTTGGATTTGTAATATAATTAAAAGTATCTAGGTATAATTTCAAATAGTTAATGAATATTAATAAATTGTTATGCGATTAAAATGCTCTTGCGATGGCCAAGCCACTTGATTTAATACATTATTTATATCACTATACAATAGTTACCTAGTTATAAGTCCATTTTATGATCTTCTGGTGTACAATGAAATTATTATTACAATGTTGTTAGTAGGTAAACCAATTAGGTTTCAGTAAGATCTGATAAGGATCACGTTACTAGACTTTCATTTAACATGTTTTGATGCATTGTCATGATCGTTTTATGGACCTCCTAGCTATGTGTGATTGATTTCATTATAAAAATATGCTGTTATCGATTCTGCATTTTGATTTAGTAAGTCGAAGATATAACAGAAATGTGTCACTAAATGTGACGTAATAAGCTATGTTTTATCAATTTAAACCCACTTTATTTATTTCTTATCTAAAAATGGTAAATCACAATCTCTACACTACAAGGTATACGTTATCAACATAAAATCAAAACTACACATATTTTATCGTCACCTTCAACTGCTACAAATCCGTCCTTGAATTATAATTTACAACTTCTGTCGTTAAAGGCCGCTAATTATGACTACAATTACAAACTAAAAAGGGAAAATATTTTAAATGTATCTTGTACCTTACAGTAATATATATACGGAATAAATTCCAAGATCAAACCAAAATCTAACTGAAGCATACTACTCACCAACTCAAGCACATTCCTCAGGGCACCATCGACTGCCTCTTCGGATATCACTACGGTACCGCCCTCGTAGCCAATGCCACCACATGTGCCGATCCTGAAGAACACTGGGTCACGTACCCTGGCGTGGTACATCAGCTTGATGACCTCATGCAGCAAGATACCAACCGATGGTATTCCCATTCCATGCTGTAAACGTTAATAATAGATTGTTAGAAAAATTTTGAGTGAGGTACAAAACTGTTATGTTGTTAAATAGTTCTATAAATTCTTTAGGTTCGTTATTTGTGTCCATCTAAACGTCTATTACATTTACTTTTATGTTACGCAGCATGACGTTTGAAAATAAAACCATTACTATTGATCTAAACAACTAGCATATCGCTCTAAAGCTAAATATAGAGAGAGAGTTATTTTTATGAAGGACATGGACTAAAGTCGTCACCTTCCTGGCCTTCATGTTTTAAAGATTATTTGGAGTTGGGTACTACGATTATTTCTAACTAGCTGACCCACGCAACCTCGTTTGCGTCTTGTACTCGTATTGCCCGTAGTGTGAAAATTTTCCCCCGTTTTTGAAACATACTTCATTGGTGCTCCACTTGTATTAGTAGTAGCGTGATGATACATAGCCTTCCTCGATAAATGGACTATCCAACACTGAAAGAATTTTTCAAATAAGACCAGCGGTACCTGAGATTAGCGCGTTCAAACAAACAAACAAACTCTTCAGCTTTATTATTAGTATAGACATAAGGACGTTGGCTATCACTAAAGTAACCATTTTATTTGGTAAATGTTTAAAGATATCGCAGGTACGACCTAGAGCGCAAAAGGTACAGAAACGATTTCAATTTAATAAACATATATTCTGCTTATAGCTTAAACATTATAGTATAATTACTATCCACGCAACTTCGTCTACATCTTTTTTCAGACATGCTTGACTTCTATTGCTCTAAGCGTGATGATGTACCTACCTAAATAATCCTATCTTAGGCACGTTCGCAAAACCCTTTTTTTTTTAAATCGTGACTATCGGTTGGGTCAGTTCAGTTTCAGATAATTCTCGTGTAACGTTATTGCTCACAATAAACTCGTAACGGCTTATGTCCAATGGCCACCTCTAAAACTGCAAATTCACCAGTATAGGCTATTTTAGTGGTAACCTTTGGATATAACCTCTCGTGAGCAGTAACGTGACACGAAAATATATATAATAAATGTTTAAGCTACTATATTATGCAAGTTTTAGGGAAACTGTTTCGTAAAAAAGACAGCCAGACCGTTGAAAAATGAAATCTTTTCTGTTTTATTAGCATTATTCACGCTCCATCGGCTTCCCAAAAACATGTTGGAACGTACTATAATCAAATAACTATATTAAATTGGCATGTACGTTTATCTATATTTATACTCGTATAGACGAACGTAAACTGTGTAACTAGAAGTTCTATAATAATTTATTGTTTCTCTCACACACGGTTTACAATTAATAACAAATGCATACAGCAAATAAAGTTCTGTTTTCAAGTTATGCATATCTTTGCATATATTGCTATATACCACATACATTGTTTATGTTGGATTAAATAGCGCGTGAGCATTGATAACGTTAGTTATGATATGATATTATTAAGATTTTACACCTGTTGTTTAATGGATTTATTCTAATTTTGTCCTTCTAAAACTTTATTTAAGATTTTAATAATTTTCAAATTTTTGTAATATTATAGGAAATTAATTATGTGAAATAAAATTGACAATAAAATTCATATAAGACATTACTTTTAAAATTTTATTATAGTCGTTCCAATCGTTTATTTAACTTTTGACAGATCACGCACATAAAGTTTTGTAATAATTTTTGATACAATGTACTACAGGGAATACTGTACTTCATGGACGGGCTCCGCCCACTTAGAGATGTGTAATTCGTAATTAATGACCTCAGACTATAAAAACGGTTTCGAAATAAATCGATTATCGATTATATCGCAAGAAAAACTCTCTTGTTTGTCCTTTGAGTACTTTATTTTTTGGCATTTTGACAGTAACGAACGGAGGAACAATACGCTCAACTCAACCAAACAAATAAATCAAAATGCAGGAATATAAATACTCAACTCGACGTATGAAAATGTGGATTAACGCTGACATCAAAATGGCGTCGCGCGTCGGCTCCGCGTTCGGTGTTGCCGTTTAGTAATCGATAAAAGTACAAAATTATCTATAAAATAATGAGTGTGTTAAATCGATTAAAACTTCTACATGCATAAAATCGATCGTTAAAAGAAATCGAATCGGTAACAGGTCAGGGTATCACTATTTGATTAGATATTAGAGCTGTCAAAAGTTAAATAAACGATTGGAACGACTATAATATATGAAATCTCCTATAACAGTTTGCCTATTGCAAAGATTTTTGTGACTTTTTTAATCACTTTTTATTCATTCTTTTTTTTAGTCAAATCTTAAAAATTAAAAATTTATGCTTCGTACCAAATTTCAAAATTCTGAGTTCACAGGAAGTACCCTGTAGGTTTTGTTCCCTTGCAAGTGTCGAAAATTTGTAGCATAAACGGCTTATTATAAAATGTATGCTTTATCTGTGCTATAAGGCGTTGCTTCATTCCAAATTTCAAGATTCTGAGTTCACGTTAAGTTTGTGTAGGTTTTAAGTCCCATGCGAGTGTCGAAAATTTGCACTTTGCTGCATCTTTTGATTGCGTTGGCTTAGAAGTTTGATTGCTTTCTTTCTCCACGCGGTCCTGAGAAAAAGGGTCTAGAAAGACGGACAAAAAAGTGATCCTATAAGTTCCGTTTTTTTCCTTTCGACGTACGGAATCCTAAAAACAACTAAAATGTAAAATAAAACTAAAAAAATAACAAATACTACTATTTTTTACCTACTTGTACTTGCTAGATACGACTTCAATTAAATTCAATTCGTTTTAATTGTATTAATGTAAAATACAGAATCATTAATATTGATCTGTGTTTTCATTAGGCACTCATCTGAGTTAGTACGGTCATTCATATCCGCGAGTTAATTATTCAAGGACGTTCAATGTCACGAATATAAAAAGTAACAGTTAGCACGTGTATGTTTTAAGAAGTAGATCTACCGGCCAGCCTCATAACGATCTGTACCAGATGTACTGGATTTCAACATATTAGTGTCTCAATCATTCATTTCATTTCTATTTTACATCCTTTATTTTATCAATGATAATGATATTACTAATATTGTCAATAGATTAATTGTAGATTTTGAAATCCATCCATACTAATATTATAAATTCAAAAGTAAGTCTGTCTGTCTTTCTATTACGATTTCACGGCTAACGGCTGCGCCGATTTCAATGAAATTTGGCCGGACGTGCATTGATTCTTGAGGAAGGACACAAACTACCTTTAACCGCGATTAAAGACACACGTGGCCGAAGCCACGGGCTAATCTAGTACTAGGTACTCCTATAAATTACAATTAAGAGGTTTTCAAACTTAATTTATTTTGTACTAGCTGAAACGTACGGAGTATCTCTACCTCTATTCATTCCGTGTATGTCTAAAGAGACAAATAAGGTAGCAAATTACGCTAGACAACATGAACTCAAAAAGAAATAAAACTTGACCCAAACAGCGTGATACGGTACTCTAAAACCATTCTAATGAGACACCTATGTCCAACAGTAGGATATTTTGATGATTGTTTCATTTTAATATTTATTGTAGAGACCGTCATCATTATTACAGTTAAGTGCTGAAAATAGGCCTCAACCATTACACACCATTCTAATAGATTTTAAGCTTATCCCGTCCAGCTCCTGCACAGCCATCTTAAGCAAATCGTCGCTTTACCTGCCCCCTACCTAAGTTGCATTCTACAAAGGTAAACTTTAATAGAAAACTAACATAGAAATATCATCTTAACGCTAAGTCATGTGGGCAAATAAAATTAGCCAATAAAACACGAGAATACAGGCGATAGCAAATCGAAGCAAACCAACTTGCTTGCTAAATAAGCTGGCAACATCGTCATTTCGATATAATGATTATGAATACTAAAATAAATAATAATATTAAATCAAAACAAATTAACAATAATTATTGTAGCGATATTAAATTCAGCGATAGGAATTTATGGACTGTATGCAATTCAATTAAAGTCAATTGAAGGTTATTTATTGTTGCAATAACGAGTTCGTGTTATAGCAACAAATACTCCGTCCACCTTGATCATGAGATTGTTATGTTATGTTAATGAACGAACAGCTGTCTACATTAAAATGTCTAGACTAAATTATGTCTTTCAAATGTTACATATGTTAATGAAATTAAAAAGATATTTCAAAAACTTCAACTTCAAAATACTATTCTCACATTACATTTTAAACCTTGTGTATATACGTACATAACTACATAATATGTAGATTTTTATAAAAAGGATTCGAATCAAAACGATGGATTTTAAATTACTATTAAAAAACTTAAAAAAAAAGCACTAGGTGTCCTAGTGTTTTTTTATATTTAATTCATTTATTTGCTCTATAAATTGAGATGATTTACGAAGTTATGATATATTTTACAATTCATTATATACTATTCATTGTAAAACTGCCTAAATATTTATGTATTTCATGTGTTAAGTAAGGAATAAAAACAAACTAAAAAATATGCGTATGTAACGTATAGCTTTACAAAACTTACACTGATACATAGTACAGGTCCAACTTTGTACATAGAGTATCTGTATGAGAACTGACTGATGTCCTGCAACGTCGTGCCGCAGGGCAACTTGTGCCCTATCTCGGCCATGATCGTGTACGCGAACTGTTCCATCCGCTTGGGTGTACCACCCATGCACACAAACTGGAAAAAAAACATTGAAAATCGTATAAAACCACATTACCGCGTCACTACTTAACGGGAAATATACCCATTAATAATATTCTAGGGAAACCCTCTACTAAATTGAATGCTGCAATTTCAATTGTACAATTGATAATTGAAAGTATTTCCTTGTTGTATGTACAATTATTTTATTATATTGTATATTCATTATTATACTATTTGCGTTTTAACTTTACGGTTATATTCGGAACAATAATATAGATTAAATATATTATTTAGATTTAATTTGATTATATCAAGGCTGTAAAATCCTTCTTTATACAGAAGTTTTTGTAACTGGTACTATCTGGTGCTTTTGTATTTTTGCTGTTATTTAAAGCATGTACAAATCGTACGAAAATAAAAAACCATACCATAGATAAAACTTTACCAAAAAGGAAAAATAAGTTCAACAAAAATCACGTATTTTGTGATACCAGATAACGTTGTGACTTTTAAACATGCATCGAAAAATTCCCATATGTATTTTACGCTAAAGGGATGACAATTTATAGTACCTTCACATCGCCAAACATTTCAACGAGATCGTGAGAGCCGCTGCCGAGCGCCAAATGATATAAAATATCTTGGTCCATGAGCTCGATATTTGGGTTTCGTAGCCGCACAGTGCCATCGGGATACCTGTCACATGAGAAATTCGTTAAACACTTTTTTTACGATTTTATAGACGACGTGCCCAGTCTCTCGTAAACTGCTTTAACTAAGCTAAATGCTTATATTAGCAGTATAAAGTCGGTAGTGAATGGACTAAGATTCGAACACACAAACAATATTTTATACTTAAGTCCTTTTAGTACTCAAGGGTAGGCTTATTTATCAAGGAAATAAGCTATTGAGCAATGTAGAGGTTAAAAATATAGTGAGTGCAAAGTGTGCAAAAGCACGTATTAAACCAAAGAGAGAAGAGAGACATAAGTTTGAAAAAATTACACCCTAACGAATTAAAAGTTTTGTAATTGTTTCTTTGAACAAATCTTCAATTGATTAAGTAGAGTTATACATAAAGTGTTCGATATTATTAATAATATCGAACACTTTATGCATAACTCTACTTCGTATTCATAATATACAAACAAAGTGTGTTAATATTTACATTCGATAAAACTGTTTGTATAGTATAATAAAGTGTAATAAATAAAGTGTTCTTTCTGTGATCCCTACACCTAAGGGCACATATTTGACTACCTCTAGACAATAGGTAAATTGTGTATCTCTACATTTTGCATCGAGAATTATATTTACATTTTACTAGTTTTTGCCCGCAGCTCTGCCTGCGTGTATGTTGGTGTCTCCATGGCAAAATTTTATTAAATTCGGTGTAGCAGTTTAGCCGAGAAAACATAACAGAAAAGCAGACAGAGTTTCTTTCGATATTATAATATGAGTATGAATTAAACCAAAAAGGTACGTTCAAAATGTTATAAAAAGGGTGGTATTATTTATGGTTTTTCAAATACATAATACGTGTTAATAGTTAGCAATAAAGATTTTGAATTTGATATGACATATATCGACCTAACGCTTTCTTCGTCTACTGTATCCGTATGTTCACCATCCTTCTGTTGGGGTTCTTCGAATTCGTTGTTATCGTGTAACTTTCGATGTGGGTGGTGGCTTTCTGATGAACGGGATCCATTGCACCCGTTCTGATGCCCACAAGAGTGTGCAACTTCCATTTCGCAGTTGCAAGGCATTATCTTCTCGCCTCTCAATATCTAAAAAAATAAAAAAAATAATAAAATACCATATTGTAAAATTAAAGCAAAAAGCGACTGAGCCAAATATAAAGATTTTTCGAACCAAATTACATCATAGTTAATGGATAATAAAGGTTATCGCGTAATGTGATTATAATACGTACCTACTTTTTGCGATAGGAATAGCGTTGATATTATCTGTTTGCAAACAATATTACCAAGGCCAAAAATGAATCGATCAAGAACTATAAAGAAAAGGCTCGTAACGACTTTACTGGAAACGTTAACGTAAAACACACATAATATCTACCTAATAATTACAAAATCTTATGATCCGACTCATTAAATATACTTTATATTCTTATATCTTTATTTCTATATTTTAGCCCTAAATTTTGAGTAAATATTCTATTTTAAACTCATAATTTGCAAAACAAAATTTTAATAACTTATGATACGCTGTTTAAATTCTTGTATAATAAACGACGATTGAGTAGCTACGTAAAAAAAATAAAAACTAAAAATATTTGTGATTTATGTCTAAGCTACAAATCATTAAACTTAAAGACTTACCCTTTAACATTAATTGAGAGCCTTGACCTTCTGTTTGAAACTGTTGTGACACACCAATAGTAAACACAATCACTATAATTCACCAACACAAACTCTTTTCATACGGAACGTTATGTTTAATTGATTTACCAATCGTGTATAATTTAAAAACTTAAGCTATAAACTGCATAGCTCTACACGTAGGTTTATTTGTATTTAAAAATAATTTCATGTACACCATGTACAGTCGCCAATTATTAACAATACTCTAGTATTGTTAATAAAACGTGCTCTCTAAGTGAAGGTTCGATGTATAATGAAATTAAACGCTGTTCGCCATCACACCATCACATTCAGTCACACAATTTTGCAGTATTCGTAGAACCTGCGTTGACTTCATTCGATGAATGATTCGCGGAAGTTTGTACAAAAAATAAACCTTGTTTGTTTATGGCTTTTTGGTTTCACATTCCGTGCAATTCGAGCCCTCATTATTTTTTGTAACTTTGATGTTAACTAGTAACCAGAGAACTTATTAAGAATTTATTAAAAACTAAGTGTGTTATGGAATGACTGATAAAAAAGGCTTAATATTGTTTACAAATGTTAGTAGCATCTGGTACATGCTAGACAACGTGACTAATTAACTGACATTGTCACACACACTGACCATTGTCGTTAGTGATCTGTTCTCGCTTGCGAGATAATAATTTTAATGACAGAGAAAAACAGGAGCAGGGCTGTTCTCTATCTGGTTGTTCAATTGTCTGTCCATAAAGGAAGGAAGATTTAAATTTAGCATCATCATGTTGTTTTACAATATTTTTAAATAAACGTCAACTAGTAAATACTAGCGGAATTCAAACTTTCAACGAGGACCTTCATCAAATCTAAAAAACAAAAAAATACGTCATAATGGCATAGTTTTATTTGTTGTAGTTGTTCATAATTTAGAGAAGCCGGACCGGACCGGTTTTGAAAGGCTGCACTTGTAATAAGTCTGTGGAGTGAAGAGAGATCAAGGTAATCTACTATCTCTAAATATAATTCAACTTTACAATAGTATGCTTTTTGAATTAGAAATACCTACTGTTAAAAATCTGTGTGAAATCTATAGGATTTAAAAAACTAAATACCTCTAACTACTACTAACTCCGTTTGTGTAAGAGAATACAGCCTCTATTACGAGTGACTGGTACTACATGTAATATGTTTAAAAAAACGTTCCATTTTGTTCACACATTCACACGTTCTTTTTAGGTATCGTAGTGATGTTTTTAAGACGTAGGTAGTTTAAACTAATTGTTGTTTAAGTTATAAAAACAAGTCACCTATCAGAAAATGGTCCTAATTTTACAAAACGTTTTATTACAGTCCAAACACATGAGTATTGTGTAACTCACGATGCATTAATGAACAACAGCAGCAGCGAGTCGTTAAAATTACAGTAGCAGTTTTTTAAAATGTATTGATAGCGAATATCGCACGAAAAGGCTTCTACATTTGAACTGTTAAATACTTTACTTCAGCCTACCTTTTTAAAATTGAAATACAACAATTAAATGATGTGAGATAGAGATTGAACTGTAGAAAAAATTGTATTATCGCCACAATTTGTCTCCCTAATTGGCTACTTGGTCTCTACCTCCCATGAAAGCAAATTGGAAGTTCAACAAACTTTATTGATTTCTGTCCTACGAAATCAAGAAACAAAGTTCAGCTATAAGTATAATATTTCTATCCTTGTAGGAAACTACGCAGTAGCTTACTGGGGTTAATGTTTAGGCATTATGATTTACAAACACCAACTATAATCATATGGTGTTCTGTCACCCCCTCATTAATGTCCTTGCCTCGGAACAGTATGCCAGTTTAAATTCGATGGACCTCGCTACCGCCTTTCTAATTCAGTGCTATGCACGGGTCGTATCGCGTCACTGAAAAGTCCTCTACATAGAAAGAAATACACTAGCCTCCTGCGAGGAAGTAGAATATTAGTTCTTTCTCTTACTGGCGGCGAATTTTGTATCGTCAAGTGTCATAACCGCTCTGTTGCTTTTACGAACACACTCATAGAGTATGTAAAATGAGGAACAATTAGTCGTAATTTTTGTCGTCACAAAAAGTACTGTCGAGTACTACAACTACCGCACACATCTACTCACACTTTTAAATTGAAATTTCAAATCTAGGCATCTAAACATTTGTTTTGACCAACTTTTGACAAAGCAACCTAATATCGAAAGAAAAAATTTAAATTAGGAAATAAATTTACAGAAAAAAATCATTTCAGGCAAAATAAAAGAATAAAATCGATCAGTGTGGTGTGCTATGGGATAGGTTCAGCAGTGAACTGCAATAGGCTGATGATGATGAAGAGAGTAAAAATAAAATACGTGATTGCGACCACTAGTACAGAGCGAGAGCACGGGAACCTCCACCATCTCCTTCTGCGAGCAAGTTGTGCTTGCGAAAAATATTGTGGAGCAAGACCGAGAAAGGTTTACAACTCTCTCGACCCGGCAACGGAGCACAAAAGGCTTTCCACCCTACATAAGCACAAGCCTGAGGGTGACAGGTGAGGCCATCTGTTACCGTAGCAGAAACAAGTCGGTGGTGGATGCGCTACGGCGCACCTTTTTGGAGGCAGAAAGTGAACATCGGGGATTTCCTACAAGAGCGGGACATCTGCAAGCCGTAGAGAGTTCGAAGTACATCGGGATTCCAGAGAGATTTCCTTTCTAGGGTAAACCTGGTTTAACCTGTTAAGGTTTTTGATCGGTTTGAGCCTGACTTAATCAGTAAATAATAACACAGACAAAAAATGGTAAAGTAAATAATTATAATTTTCCTATATCTCATCTAATACTCACTCGAATGCTACACGATTGTCATCATCATAACAAATCATGATACATGACTCATTTACGATTTATCTATGTACCTGTCCTACACGTACAATACGACATGAGGGTTTATATTTCTTGTACCGTATTTCAGGCTGTGATAAAACATTTAGGTTATAGTCTCGTAAAGTATTTACTTTCAAAATGCCTGTCATAACTCTCGCTTTGCTCGTTTGAAAAACCCTCATCCCAATTGAACAAAGGGATTTTCAACCCGGTAGGATAATTATCCTACCGGAACTGTCAGCAGTGCGAGCGGTGTGTTGAAATCAAACGGAATAAAACCACTAGGTGTGCCTTACTACTCCTCAAAATAAGGATGCTTTTTATTAAGATATACGTGCCAAACCAAATCAAACAACAACAGCATTTTTTATATTGAGACTAAACATTCCATACAATAATAACATTTATTTAAAAATTTCTTAAGTTTGATTCAATTTCTTTCGTTGTTTCGTTTGTAATGTTACTTGCTGAAGTAGAAATTTTATTAGAACTATTAAAGAATATCCACGTTCTTATACAGAAGGTACACATCACATAGTAAATATAATTTGCATCATGAATCACTAAAAAGTAAAGTAAATTGTGACAATGGCCTTAATGAGGAAATTTAATTAAACTTTGTGAGAATTGCACATCCAACATAATAGCAATTATGGCCCAAAACAGGAACCTAAGAAGGAGGAAATACATGAAGTCTTGCATTTAGTAATACACATATTTTTAAACTAACATGTGTAAAAAAAATCTACTTACCTATAAATTTAAGTAAATAGATTTTTCTTGTACCTACTATATATGCGTAATAGTGACATTGAAAACTGTAGAATACGTATTCAGAAAATTGTTTGATTGAGAAATTGGTTTAAATATCCAAAGATTTTGAAGTCATTACCTATATGTATGAAGATTTTGGGTGGACCATCAGGGCTGTATATAGGTCACATCTTTGTTTACAGTACCAACATCGCTGTATTGTTATCACGCCATTATACAGTTATTTATTAATTGAGTATACCACTAGATTACAATGGCAAGAAATCTAAATCGTAAAAATATTTTTTTTATTCATTCAATCTAAATTTCTGTAACAACATTATGTTGTATAACCTACAATAATGTTAAGATTTATGAGAAACAATTATATTATTTCTGTAACACATTGCCGATTGTAGCATCAAACAGAGCACAATAGTTAAAGAAATGATGAGAAATATTCATCGATTCACCTACTTTAACTTGTGTATGACAATCACAGAAATCTGTACAACAGGCAAATAGGAATTGATACTTACTCGTCGCGGAGTTCATCGTTGTCGAACGACATACTTGTTTACAATGTATTGTGACAAACACCACACAAATTTAAATTATTAACGCTTAGACTTTACAGTGTTAAGAGTAGAACGGATCGATGAGTGTAGCGATGAGAACGTGCGGTGCGCGACTGTGGAAGTGTGGATATCAGACATCGAAGGTTTTCCGCCCAGTGTGCAATAAGGGTGCGGGCGGGCTGAAAAGGGTCTGCGCGGAGACTATGCGCGTAGACCCTGCACGCATATCCCTTGCTACGAAATGTCGACATTTTAACAACAGATTTATGTACAAAATACCAATTTACCGAAAACACAAGTACTTATTCAAATACAATGCATTGTCCATTTTATACATACGAGTTAAATGTAAATAAACAAACAAATACCTCAAGAGTGATTAAGACAAATTGTGCGGATGTGTAAGATATACATATAAATATGATATTTTATACTGGATTTCAAACCGCATTGATTCAATGTGCGTGCGTGAATAGCTTCTATATGAATGTGTAAATTAATGAGTATTTTGTTCGTTATAGCTCAAGCTATATATATTTATAGTTTTACTTCCCATACATATGTAACAATGCTTGCTATAATATGTTTCTGCAAAAAATATATAGGTAATGTGTTCAGAATCTGTTATAAAATTTCAGTACTTAAGATACTTATCTCGTAGTTTAAAAAAAATTCATTGTTCGAAATTTTTATCGCAGTATGTAGGTGAAATATAAAATAGAGTAGCAAGCGGCGACCCTTATTATATAATTTTATACAATAGCCTGTGATCAGAATCATGGGATTAGCTAGGGTTGGAGTTTAAAAATAGATAGATAGATAGAAAACTCCCTATTTACACACCATACTACAGAGTTAGAAGTGAGTACATATGAATTGTACAAAGGGCGGCCTTATTGCAAAGAGCAATCTCTTCCAGGCAACCTTAGGATGGATCAAAATGTTTCGAAACGACCGTAGTAGTCGACTGTGCATTGTGTATGCGTTGTAAGTTGTAGGGGAAAGTGGGGGAAATACGAACACCTAAGGGAAATCTCAAATAAAACAGTGAAATTTAATCACAGAGCTTCTTTAATAGTTTAATTATAAAGTTTACTAATCTATGTAACGAATTAACTAGACAACATTTATATTTTTTAATAAAATATGAAAATATGAATAAAAAACAAAACTCTTAGTGTTCGGCTTTCCCCGACATTAGTCGGGTAAATACGAACGCCAAGTGGGGTAATTACGTACGTAAATACGTAACATTAATAACGACAGTGATCACATTTATAACCCTTCGATGTTGACTGTCCATCGGTACAATTCTCGTAAGCCCATTTTCCACACACGTAACATATTATCCAGTCTTCAACGGGGGGATCTATATATTTTTCTTCACATAAAATACAAAAGAAGTCTTCATTTCCCTTCTTTTTTCCTTTTTCTTTTGTATTTTGACTAGAGTCATTAAATTCTATTATATTCTTGAAATTCTTTAATACTCGTTTAATTTCTTTATTCAAAGGTTTCTTATCACTACATTTCAGTCTTTTCATTTGAGATCCTTTATTTGTTTTTTTTCCTGGTTTTTTCTTGCTTTCTTCTGCTTTTGCTCTTTTTCTGTTTTCCTTTTCTTCTAACTGCTCTTTCATAGGTGTGCTCGTCAGAATAGTAGATTTTCTCTTCCTAATATTGCGTTTTGATACTTTTGGCGGAATCACAGGCAATTCAACAATATCGGATAGATGAACTTCATGTGTGCTTGTATTTTCGCTTTGTGAATTAGCAAGACCTGTATCGGATGCCTGGACATTAAAATCTTTAACACTGTGAACTTGGGTTACTGCAGTCGTATCAGCATTGGGAAGTTGTTGAAATTCAGTTGTTTGGTCATTTAAGAGTTGGGTATTCGTATCAATGGTTTGTGTTATGTTCATTGTTGTCTGTGCGGCGTTATTGTGGGATATGTTTGGCTCAATTGAATCGAACTCAATGGGGCGCAAAGGATATATTCCTGCAGATCTAAAACCACTTGCTGCTTTTTGAAGGTTACTGCATCGGTTAAAAGCATTCGTAAATAATTCTACTATGTCGTATTGTGTGATGAGCAGTCCAAATCGATCTGCCATGTGATTCTCACATTCTTGATTGTATGCTGTCTTGACAGGGCCAAAATATGTCAAGTCCAAAGGTTGGAGTTTATGTGAGGTGTGTGGTGGCAAAGTGAGCATAATGATTCCATGTTCTCTGCATAGTGAATAAGCATCAAGACTTATGTGCCTTTCATGGTTATCCAATATGAGCAACACTGACGAACGTTCGGGATTACCCGACATAGAGTGTTCGCCTTTACCCCGCCGGATCGAAAACAACAACATTGAAATAAATATTTTAGGTTATATTACTTTTGCCGATTGCGTCATTGCTATTTAGCAGCTTAATATGTAAGTATTCCAGTAAGTAAAAGTTAAATAAATATTGTTAATAGCAATCAAGTAATACCAAGTTGAATTCACGCAAAAAATTACATCAAAATCTTGCAGAATATAACAAAATGCATACCTTGATAAGTACGTGCGTCCGCGTCGCTCGGGTTGTTGACTGGGACTAGTGGTGGCGTGATCTCCGATATGGCGACAAGTGAAATATGCCTATCTGTTTCTAACACATCACAACCGTTGCGTTCGGATTTACCCCGCGTTCGTGTTTACCCCACTCTCCCCTAATAAGTAAGACTAACTTCTACTTACTATTATTTTAACATTATTTTTAATATTTGTTTGACAAATATTATGTAATATGCGACAAATATAATAATAACAAACATGGATATACGTAATTATGATTTAGGGACCTACGTCATTGTTTTTATCGACATGTTTTTAGGTTAAGTTGTAGGTCACTAAAATTATCTATATTAAGTTTTTGTGCACGTTTATTAATAAAAATGTTTTAGTTAATTAGAAATAACTTACTTTAACTAAACTTAACTAAACTTTAAATAAAAGTAGCCAAAATTATATATAATATACCTTTATATCATTAGCTATCTGCCAGTGGAAGTTCCGTTAAAATTTGTCCAACTGTTCCAGAGGTTATCCGGAATAGATAGACAGACAAAAATTTTAAAAAATGATATATTGGTTACGTACCGTGTAAAGCGGTTTTTTAATATTACAAACAGACACTCCAAACCTTTAATTCTATATATATGTATCACGTACAATGACACAATCAAGAGGCTAAGAACGTAAACAGCACGGGAAAAACAAAAGCAACATGTATGTATGTATGTTTAGATATAATTATGTAAATGTATAGATAGGGAAATAAACACGCACATGTGTCCCCTGATAATTATTATTAGTAACTACCGTCACCCATGAATACCTGCAAGTTAGCCCTCTGAAATGCTCCCTTCTAAAGTCAGAGGGAGAGTATGTTTGTACTACAGTAACTTTACTCACTCGGTGAATAGCAATGAAATAAGAGCTTAGTACCGGTATTCTGCGAGGCCATGCCTAACGATTCCGGTCATACAACGACATGCTTATTTGAATAGCTTCCGAAATTACTCCATTCAGCCTGATAGAAACCCTAGAGTGGTGTGCACCATCCTCATTGTGGAGAGAACTTGGAAGAGCTCTTCAGAATACTCTTTATGATAAAGGCGATAGAGGTAGAACTTTAAAATTCGTGTAAATAAATCAGGCAAGTGAATTAATTTATAAGTAATATTATTGCAAATAGTTTACCGTGGGAGAGCCACGCTTCGGCATGTATGGGCCGGCTCGACCGGAGTGATACCACGGCCTCACTGAAAACCTGTGTGAAACAGCGCCTGCGCTGTATTTCACCGAGTGAGTGAGGATACCGGAGGACCATACGCCAAGCCCTCCCCCATCCCTCTCCCCAACGCACCTGTGACACCTCTGGTGTTGGGAGGTGTCTATGGGCGGCGGTAATTCTAAAAAAATAATAGGTGGTGCAGTAGTAGCATATGCGACTGCTGTGCAGGTCTCATGTGTGGTGACAGGTGTTCGATTTCCGGGTCGAACCAAATGTTTGTATAATCTGCAAATATTTGTTGCGGAATTTTGGGTGTGTTCTATTTATAATGTGTGTGTATTTCTTCATACATATGTGTATGCATTTACAAAAAAAGTATATGTAAATAGCATAGTACAAGCTCTGCTCAGTTTGTGACTAGATGGCGTTGTGTGTTAGATGTTCAAAAATATTCATGAAAAAATATTTAGTGTTTTTTTAAACCAAAGTCTTCAGGAATTCAGATACAAAATGTCGAAACTAATAAAAATATTTCTACTAGAAATACATTTGCAGTGGGAAACAAACACAAGTATATTTCATTGCAAATATTTTCAGCAGTTAAATGATGTGGTATATAGTTGAGTAGATTACCAAATCATGATGCCAAGTGTTGGTCATCATGCTGCATTTACGCATTCTTAGTAAGGATGGTGGTCACCACTCCTAGATTTTACTCATGCTTGCCATCAGGCTGAATTTTTACATATTTTGGTAGCAAAATTTATAAAAATAAACCAACTTTCATCAGAGCAAAGTTTAGAATATGTAGATACTGCAGTAGTTTTATTAAATTTATATCTCTGAATTATATATTAGGTAGATATTTATATACATGAATGAAAACTCATCGTGGCTTCACATTATTGTCAACATTTTTATCCGAATTTCGGATTCATTAAAATGTAAGATCACTCGTTTAAGAAACTGAAAACAACACGAAACAGCCACTATAATTGCACAAGATACAAAAAAGTCTACATAGAATCGATAAGTAGTATTTTTTCCAGGAGTAACTTCGCTGGGCAGAGAGGCATCACGGGAGCCTCTCATACCGGCTGACGCAGGTGATCACCGGAAAAGGATGTTACGGAGATCACCTGTGTCTGATCCGCAAAGAGCCAACGCCTGAGTGCCACCACTGCGATGGCCAGACCGTGGACACGGCGCTCGACACGCTGGCATAGTGTCCGGCGTGGGACGAGCCGAGGCGTGATCTCGTGGTGGCCATCGGGGTGGTGGCCATCGGGGTGGCGGCGCGAGCTCTGTAAAGTGCTCGCGCTCTTATATAGTATATGAATATTAGGGTTCCTACACAGGAGGGGGCCACCTAAAAACAACGGGTGGCCCGAGTTACGTCGAGGTTCCAGGGATTTTCTTCCGAGGGTGCACCCGGTTCCCCGGCTTCTAGTACCCGGTGTGCGGTTTTTAGTCGGTTCGAGTTCGACATAACCACAAGTGGTATCCGAGGGGATTTCCGCACAAAAAAAAAGGAGTAACTTCGTGCCTTATTCTTGAAAAATAAATCATTTAACAGTCATATTTCCACAAATCATAATTATTTACTCTTCAATTACATTTATATGTATTACTAAAATAAAATAATTGTCCACCTACTTTTATTACCACTATCTCAAGGGCGGATCCAGGGGGGGTCACGACCCCACCCACACCTGGGCTGTAACCATGATCTAAATAAAATTGTAAAACATAATGTTCTTTTTATTTTTTATCACAATATATAAATTTGAATTATACACAATATAGAATTTAATCGTGGTTAAAGCTTCAATGGTTGAAGAACGTGTAACCGGACTGACACTTCTCCACATCCATAAAAACGTACGCATTGAAGTTAGCAATAGAAGTGATAACGCGTTTTGGGAGAAGACTTAAAAGAAAAAATATTTTCTTATGAAAATATAGGTGTTTTTAGTACTTCTAAGCCCATGTACAATGGCGTATTCAAGACGCTAAGTTTTTTTATGTGATAAACGAGCCGTCGGATCGCCTGATGGTAAGCGATTATCGCCACCCATGGACACCCGCAATACCAGAGACGTCACAAGTGCGTCCTCGAAACACTCCCTATAGTAAATGCAATAGAAGATGCATAGCAAGGCCACATCTCTACTCAGCTCCACAGAGCCCAGGCGATTTGAAACATCTTGGCAGTCGACAATTCGAATCGCTTTCCGTTGGATGCGGTCCAGAACGAGGGGCTGGTACTAGAGTGACCTTGCCCAAAGATGAGAACAGTATTCCCTATGAGATCTTACCTACGCCTTATAAAGCAGAAGGCGGTGGACCGTGAAATACAGTCTTGATCTATTGAGCACGCCAAGCTTCTTTGAGGCTAATTTGGCCTTACTCTCCAAATGGCGAAACTGACCGACAGTTTAGAAATTGATATCGTCTCAAACGTACACGCACACTCCGGCCTTAGACATGAAGGACTGTTCTAGTCCGTACCCAGGGTGAGTGAGGTAGGAGTGTCCGCTAGAGACTATATCTGCGTCTCGGTCAAGACTTTGCCTCGAGATGGTGATGGACAGCATTAAGGTTACTATACAATCCCCTGGCGTTGCAAAGGGAGGGCATAATTGAGAGGGCGTAACTGCCACGCGGAGTGCACGTATTTGAATTTGAATTAATCAAGATGGCGGCTGATAACGAGCGCTTGCGAACGTGAAGCGAACGAAGTTTTGACTCAATTGAAAGATGTCTATAAAGACCAATCGAGATCAGTGTATCAATCCAGATCAATGTATCTTTCAATTCTATAAATGGTGTCACCATTGCAAGGCTCTCTTTAAAAGAAGCTTTTTATATAAAGTCTCTAAGGTCATCTACTTCCAATTCTTTCCTAATAGGTGTGGCACAACTCACTTCTTTTTAACTGCCTCGATGACGCAGTGATAGCATAAGCGACTGCAGTGCATGAGGACTCGGGTTCGATTCCCGGGTCAGACCAAATGTTTGTGTGATCTGCAAATATTTGTTTTTGGAGTTTAGTATTTTCTATGTATAATATGTGTATACTTACAAGTGTAAATGTATTGATATCGGTTGTCTAGTACCCATAATAAAAGCTGTGCTTAGTTAGTAGTTAGGGACTAGATGGCGTGGTATGTTAGACGTCAAAATACTTTGTTTTATTAAATCAAATATACTTCGTTTCTGTAGCCACATCTTCACCCAGTGTCTCCTTTTCTTTTCTTTGCGGTAGCATCGCAAATAGTGAAAAGGCTACCGATATTTTGATGTGTACCTAAACAATAGTGGTGACATTCTCAGCACGTAATGACAGCGTTCGTGCTGTCTTGTTTCGTTGGTGAGTGCAAAACCCGAGACCCAATGATGCAATGGTGTTGATCACCATGCTTCATTGTTGCATTGTCTGCATTCGCAATTAGTATGGTGACCTACACTCTCACACTGAACAGTAGGCAAGTGTGTGGACACAATTCCTTAATTGCCCCGTCCACCCTACACCCTAAATTACCCCTGCGGCAGGTAGACACCTGAGTAGCTCATCTTATCAAATTAATCTTAACGTTGTGTATACAATTTCGCTTCAGATAGTACCTAAATTAAAAGGGCCCATTATTTTCATAATATCAATTGTTGTAGAAATATAATTTGTTTTCACAGCAAATCACATTTCATTGAGGTACCACTAGTGGTGGTAGGTACATACGGTAATGACTGAAGAATAACCGTCAAATAAAATAAGAATATCTAAGAGAGGGCAAATGTAACATTAATAAATGTATCATACTCGAATAGGGGCTCGTGTCTAACGATCATTTTAAATTACCTATGTCTAGTTCAAGGTGGTGATAGTCTATATTATCTATCAATATGATTGATCCAATAGTTTAATTGACAATACATTCGGAGATGGTTTTTTGTTTTTTCGAAAGACGGTCCCCACATTTTATATATTTTTATCATTAATTTCATCACGACGACGACTGGAAGACTCGAAGACTTAGAATTGAAGACTATAAATACTTGACATTGGCAGAAATAGCTGATCCAAGTGATCCGGCTGGTTGCCATTTCATCAAAAGAAGAAGACAATCTATTCTTTTATCTTTTATTTTAATAAGCTTTGTTGTCAAATAAAGAAAGAACACTCTTTTTAAGGTTAATTCAGACCGTTTTGAATAACCTATCTCATTAAAACTGGAGATAAGTTAGTAGTCCAGTCTTTGCCCTTCGAGCCGCCATATAGGGAAAATGGCGGAAAATGTTAGGTGGTGCGGTTTTACAATAAAATCTCTAGCAAATTTCAAAAATTAAGTATATAAACAAATTTAAGCCCTTAATAAAACAAACTAGGTATGTGAAAAGACTTACTACACTGTTTTAGATCATTTGAATGACAAATTTACTTAGAATGATGCTGCTCTCCCGCATTTATGTTTTGTTCATACAAATTGTTGTCTTATGTTGGGTTCGATCCCAAAACACTCGGGCTGCTTAAACCACTACACCATCCGTGAATGGGAGAATAAAATACAACTCATAATGCTTGCACACTTTATTACGAATAATTAGATATTACATCAAACACATACACTATAACAAATGTTTGTTTTCATTTTTAGGAAATAAAACAATCACAAAACGTATGTAGCTATTATAATGTATTATAATTTTATTTTTGATAGACAATTTCATATTCATGCTATTGAAAATGTGTAAAAAGATTACTAAAAATAAACCAACCTTTTTTAATATTTTAAACAAAGATATCTAGCAAAAAATACTTTCTTACAAATTAAAAAGTATCTAAAACGCTACAAAACTGTGGATGTGATAAAAATAAAAGTTTAAAATATCTAATTAAAGCTTAGTTGAGTTAGAAATATATGCAGGTAACAATACATTGGCAAGTCATAAAAGCGGGGCAAAGTCTAGCCTTTAAATTCACAATAGAACTTAATATAGTTAGCTATCTAAAATAATATTCAGATCATAAAGCCTCATTCTGGCTTCCTTTACTGGTATTTCAAAATTGATAGCGAGTGTGAGAATTATGCTAAAATTATTAGATTACTGACTAGTAGACAAAATGTACCTACAACTTATTTTTAAATTCCTAGCACTGATTTAATGAAAATAAAATCCAATGAAGATATTATAAGCGACCTCTATAAAGTAATTTGTTACTTAGGTAGAATGTAAGGTTACATAATATACATTCACAATATGCGTGAAATGTTTATACATATTTTATGATATGATCAGAGCAAAAGTGAAATAGTTATAACAAGTCAAAAATAATAACGAACATAAAAACCTAATATCAAAAGATATTAAAATTCAATTGCTACTTGGTTGCAAAATACATTTTTATAATTAAAAAATTGAGTAAATAATTATTATTAAAACCACGAGAGATGGCCTTTATACGTATTATGTTAATGTTAGATGCAGTTTATTTGTACAAAGGAGTTCACATATTCGATCAAATAGAAAAGTCTTTTAACTTAGTCTTAAATACATACGAGAAGTTAAAACAAAACCATTAAGATTTTAGACTATATCAATTATTAAGCAAGGATAGGATTTTTGTATAATTTGAATAATTTAATGTTCATTTGTTAGGGTAAGGTTCGGCAATATGTTAGTTTATTCAAATTTAAAAGAAAAAGGTATACTGTTTTGCATTACTTTATAAAATCTCGTATGTAAATGAGCAGTGAAAATATCACATTAGAAATTACAGGTTACACAGAAACCTAATTCCTGTAACCTATAAGGAAAACTAATCTAGTAAAGATAATTTTTCCTAGGAAATATAGCGTGTGGTTTTTTGTAGCTAGGGTCAGGTTGATTCCGGTAGCGACGGGCGAGCCATACGGCGAACAGCTGAAACATATCATTTCATTAGTTAGTAAAATTAACAATCATTAAATATATAGGTTATTATTAATATAAGGTTTTTGTTTTAAAAATATTGTAATAGTTGTAGTACGTCACAGGAATTACTGACTATTAAATATAACTAATATTATAAACGCGAACATTTGTGAATATGTAAGCGAGTATGTTTGTTGCTTTTTCACGAAAAACTATTGAATGGATTTTGATGAAACTTTACAATAATATAGCTTATATATCAGAATAACACATACGCTACAATTTGTAAAGATACTAGCTTCGCCTCACGGCGTTGTCCGCGGTTATTGTCGTACCGCGGGCTTCTGCTAGTCTACTATATATAAGTAGTTGTCCATACTCAGTCTACGTATAAACTACTTTGTTGCCATTCCTTGAATAATTGAATCTCTGGCATATAATTATATACTACTCGCAAAAGTAAATTTTCACTGGATTTTTAATTCGAAACCAAATGGCCTCATCAATATGCAACGGTCGCTATAATTCCTATGAAGTAATATAATTCAACATGATAAACTTCTAAGTATTAATTCGTTACATAATTTTTTTTTTACTTAATAAATACTGAAATAAAGAGGAATATACACCATTGATTATTTCATCATGCAATGTTAGTTTTAACTTTACTAAGGGTCAGTTTCACTAGTTCCAGATAGTTAACTGCTGTATAACACTATTTAACTGTTAAAATATGTCGCTTTCCAGGACTTATGAAATATAAATCGGTAGTTATCTAGCAGATAAGTTCTCATCAGTCTATAAGGGAATTAATCAAATAGTGAAACTGGCCTTAAATCTCATAATTTCATACAACATAAAAAACAAGCAGGTGTATGCAAAGCATGCAGTGGTGTTAATTAGCATAAGTTTCATTAACATAATTTAAGTTTTAAGCTTGCGTCGTGTGCCTTAAAATAACTTTTTAACAGTAAAAAATGCTAAAGAACGCCTAATAATCCAGACATCTGACACACAACGCCATCTAGTCCCAAGCTAAGCAGAGCTTGTGTTCTGAGTACTAGACAACTGATATAAATACTTATATATTTTTTTTTGTAAATACATACACAGAAAACACCCAAACTCCGAAATAAATATTTGCAGATCATACAAACATTTGGTCCGACCCGGGAATCGAACCCGAGACCTCAAGCTTAGCAGTCGCTTACGCTGTCACTATGCCACCGAGGCAGTCAATAAAATAATAATAAATGAAAAAGGTCTGCCTACTGATTTGTATTAGACGCTTGTTCGTAGAATACCAACCATTATTTATTGAACTTCTGTTTTATTTCATACACTTATTTGTATTATAAATCAAACAATACATTTCCAGTATAAGTTAAACTGTCTTTACATTAGATATTCTACAAACGTTATTTGAAAACCAACAAAATTATGAGAATGACGTCTCTCAACGCTAAGTCACGTGGTCAAAACAAAATATTAGCTATTATATAAGAGAATAGAAGCGTTAGCTATTATAGAAAGAAAATTGACGCGAAACCTTGGGTAAAGGGGCTGTTCAGAATTTGTATATGTTAAATGGATTTGTAGTTTGATGATTCGACTTGCTTCTTCTCCTTGCAACTTCATGTCATTAAAAACTTGAAGATTTACTTGAAAGGGCTACAAACAATTATTTTTGTGTATCAGCTTTGTGAGGTTTTTGGAACGAAGTTCCTTATCGCGCGTTGCGGAAGGGGGCTAGACGGAATTGTAACGACACTTTCGACTTAAGTCAACGACACATTTTGTCAAGACGAATTTATTATACCATATTGTGTGTTTATTTATCTAGCGTAGAACCCCTAATCCATTCAACCCACTACCCTGATCACCCCCACCCCCTAAGATCATCCCTTAAGGAAGACACCCCCTCTATCTCCGAAACTATTGCTCGGAGACACTGTTTAATCCCCCCGTAGTCCCCCTGAATTTGTCAGAAATCAGCACCCTTCAATATTTGCCTTACCCCCCCCATTTCAAAAATACTTCACCCCCTCCCCTCAACTTAACTTTTGAACCAATTACCCCAGCACCATAGTGCTAGGACTCATTTTAACGAGCACAGCACCCCCAACCCTTTCGCCCCACCAGACTGGTCATTTTCTGACCTCTCCTCCCCGTTGATATTTTCGTTTCGTCTTTCTATTTCGAACTTCGTTCCATACGGGTGTCCCTTGACACCTCTCAATTTTTTTTTTAATCAAATCATGATTTTGAATTTTTTTAGTAAAAAAAACCCTTTCCGGTAAACGGTACAAAATAAAAATACAACTCATTAATAAGAGTGATCAAAAAAAAGGTCATTCCTTAATATTTTTGTTTTTCTGTTACGTCATCCCTAATTCGGTGGAACTTTTATTTTCTATTGCGTTCCACTTTTATTAAAGACAAGCTTTAGCCCGCGCCTTCGCTCGCATTTAATAAAAAGTGCTTATCCTATGTTACTTCTAATACCTCCAAGAAGGAACTTTAAGTAGTTTTAGCGAGAAAGCGTAACAAACAAACTTACTATATCTGTACCTTTATAATATTAGTGTGATATAGCACTACGGATAACTAACTAACTTTACTTTGGGCGTCCGGCCAGTTATCCCCAAAAAGCGGGACGAAACGTCCCGATTGGCATCGCTGATCAGTATACACATTTGCTCTCAAAGAAAGCTATTATATTTATACATAAACATACTATTCTATATAGATCTAAAAATTTAATCCAACATACTTCAAGCATGCGTGTTACCCAAAAATAACATACATGCACCTACAGTCAGTACAAAGATGAAGACGGGCCGAAACTTATAAATGGATATCAAGAAAATATGCGCTTTCAAAACAAAACGATACAACAGATGATTATGAAGTTATGCACTGACGAATTCGGATAAGACAATATCATTTTCGTAAACGATTTGTTACTATAGGATAACTCAACTCCTTTTTTGATGAGAGATCTCCTAAGGGCACAAGCAGCAACATGTGTCACCGAACGGAGAGGTGTATGTAGCCAAGTCTTTAATTTTTTGCGAAGGGGAAATCTTCATACAAATACATTTTATGATAACAGTGTAACGCATAGGTCCATTTGGGCTTATACTTTGACAGAAGGGAACACCTACATGTGGATACTCTGACAGAAGGGCACACCTACGTATGGATACTCCCTACTATGTTGATCTATGCCTATGAGAGATATGTATAGTTAAATAATAGATCATCGCTTGTGAGTAGAGTCGGTTTACAAGCCACCATCAATTTCTTTTGAAGAGTTGAACAAATTGTATAATTTCTACATTGGTAATTTTTTTTTCTCCATGCGTTGAAGTCGGTGTCGCAGCTGACTTTCGCGAGTATTCATAATATTCATTCCCAATGCATTTTACAAATTATCGCTCGAGAAGAAATAATTGACCGAATTTGTAACTGGCTCCCGGACCATAATATGAACATTTTGTAATTTTTTAAAAAAAATTGGTCAATTTCATGACCATGACATGTACAAATACGGTAATCACTGCATAGCACACATTGTTAGTTTTTAGACCTACGTTTAAAAACAATACATTTTGGTATAACTAACTGTAAGCATAAAGCTTTTTATTAAAGTTCTGGACTTCCAAATTGAATTGACAAGAAATTGCTATAACCCGACTACGTAAAAACTTTTGATAAAATTATATAGCCTATGTCTCCCGGGTCATTATTACAAATTTATAGACACCTCATTCATTAAAATCAGTTCAGTAGTTTACGCGCTACGGTGGAACATACTTATACTGCAAGACTATAACTCTTCATTTTTGCTTCGCCGTGGTCAAGGAAAAGTATTAGTACCTACTTTATAATATACAATAACGTACTTCTAAAGATCATATGATTTCATCACCGACTTAAAAACATGTAGTAAATAACCACTATTGCCCTTAACAAGTGTTTGTACTGTACATATTCGATAGAGCACCGAATAACTCTAATTCATACGTTAGACATAATATTTACCAGCCTATGTAATATTCACAATTCCTGCAAATAGCGAACAGCAAATAAACAGTAAAGCTGCATGCGCACATCAAACAAAACACATGCAACACAAAGCATAACACCAATCCACCTCAGGTTAGTGATAAAGTTCCACATCGTCGTATTATTCACAGAAATGCACTGGGGTTAGCTCGCGGATCCTTTTGGTTACGGTATCTTACTGTCAACCATACACCCAGAAACTGCAAATTAATCGTCCTATCGTTAGTCACAAATGCAAACGTTTTTTAGCCTTCGATAATCACAAATACAAAAAATATATGTACAACACAATTAATAAATTCGAGTACGCATGTTAATTGGGGCAAAATAATGTATTACATCGGTTCAAGTATAAGTATGCTATTGAATTTCATGGTCGTGTTAATAATAGTAATATCAAACTATATAGAAAAACCATACAAATAATGTACAATGTTTTCAATAAAAAAGAAGAGAATTAAAATCGAGACCAATTATTCATGCTAGTTTCATAACTCAAGTACTTCTTAACTACATGCAGTAATAGTTGCATAACAAAGATAACTTAGGCATACATATATATGTACTGCTGTATACTAATATAGCAAGTAACCGAACATTATCATATTTAGATAAAATATGGTTTTTTGATCTTTTATAAACAGGTAGTATTAATATTGTGAGAAATGTGCATAAAATATAAGTATGAACTATAAAATGTGTAATATCGCTGTTTATTAATAGATTAGTGGTCGTCCATTGGGCGAAATTCGACCATAAATTATAATAATAATCGCTTTATTGTACACCAGATAGTTAACAAATATAACTTAAAGCTAAGAGGTACAAAGTCAAAGTCAAATCATTTATTTCCATAGGCCCCAAAAGGCACTTGAACACGTCAAAAATACAAACATCAAACATTATTAATACAAATATAAAATAAAACTCAAGTACTGAATTGATCAGTGATAAAAGGATGTAACTCAAGTAATCAATGATTTGAATTACCGGAGCTTAGATTGATTTCGATTCAACTCAAAGGTTTAAATTGAAATCAATCCAAGTACCAGCTCCGATGGGTATTGCATTCATGAGAAGAGCTGGTGAGAAACTCATGTGCACCATCTTTTCAAATAATTTATACAAAGTTTGTTTGTTTTTGACAACAATACTCATATGTGCAAGTTAAGGCAACCAACCAACTAACCAACAAAGGTACAATTGGCGGCCTTATCGCCCGAAGACAATCTCTTACAGGCAACCATTGGATGGAAAGATAGACGTGGAAAGTTTAGGATAGTGCGTGTAATTATTTATTTATTGAAGCTTTCTGCACACCTCCTCCTCCAGTTAAATTTTAACTGTTCCAAATTTCATGCTTCTCCTTTCGGATGATATTCGTAAAAAGGGGACACGAAGTTTTAGCTTGACGTATTAATATATTTACATTTGCATAAATCGAATCTCAGAAAAAAGAAAGAAAGAAAAAATAATGATTTTAAATATTAATACAATAAATATATAACTTCTTGTTTATTTAATGTACCTAGTTATTGCTGGTAAATATAATTCGAAGTGTCTTCGATTTTAGGAAACGTGAATAAATTGAAAGTAAGGTCAATGATTCGTACATTTTGATTTGTGTATGTTAATAAAACATGATTTTATTTATACTTCAGCCAAGTTCGGTGTTTTGGGTATTCAACAACGGGATAATGAAGTATTGATGGTGGGGCATAAAGATCATTTTGCTTTCCAGAATATCAGCATATTTTTTAAATAAATATAGGATGAAATCTCAGAAAATATAACATCTACAAACTTGAAATTTGGCAGATAGGTTCCTTATGGAAGGATGTAGACATTCGCTAAGAACGGACTTTACGAAACTGGGTGGAGTTTAACTAGAGTTACTAAGGGGGTAAACCGGAGGTTGGAAGTTTGTATGAAAGTCCTATGTGATTGAAGTTTAAGTAATTGAACTTGAACTTAAGTATAACAATTATCATATATATTTATAAATCATATATAGGTACTAGCTGACCTCCGCGGTATTACCCACGGAACAACAACAACCGCGGGTAACGCCGCAGGGCAAAGTTAGTATTTACTTATTAATTGTTTGTGTTGCCTGTTTTTTACATGTTTTACGTCTTATTTATATTATTGTATTTATAGAGTCCAAGCAAATGCAGTGAATCGCAATATATATCTGGGCTATGGAAAAAAATATATACATACATTATTTCAACATTCTATTTATGACAACCTTATATTTGTAAATGTGTTTACAAAGTTATATTATATATCAAATTTGGCTCAAGTACGGAAGGTACATAAAATAAAAATAAAATTGTAGGTAAATATTAAGGAAATAGCACATTTTAGGAAGACCGGAGTTTGAACAGCCAAAACAAATGAAACTTGCTTGAGTATTCAACCACTCAATATTAAAAAGACATCATTAGAACAAATCAAATGGTTTTTTTTTTATTTACGTAGGTATATTTATTTGCATCTAGATATTCAATTGAACAATGATAATGAGTAGGAAACTAATGTATGTTTACAAACGTTACTAACCTCTGTGAAACTGAAGAATAGTCCGATGCCACCGCATAGTTTGAATGCATAGTCAATTGTTTCTTTGAGTCGTTCCAAACAAGGTTCACACTGACAATGAAGTGGGTTCAATGCATTCTGGCAACATGTTTTCTGGAATTTCCATGAAATTTTGTCAAATTTTATCGATCATCAATAAAACGCGAATCACTACATAGTATAAAACAAAGTCGCCTTTTCTGTCCCTATATCCCTATGTGCGCTTAAATCTTTAAAACTACGCAACGGATTTTGATGCGGTTTTTTCCAATAGATAGTGATTCAAGAGGAAGGTTTATATGTATAATACATGCATCATATACTAAGGCAACATTGCTAATTTTAGAGGTTTCTATTTTATGCCCGTGCAAAGTCGGAGCGGGCCGCTATGTTTTTATATACAACGTTCATAGTTTTTCTGTAGTGTATTTAATTTAGTATCAGCATTGCACCCGTGCGACGCCGGGGCGGGTCGCTAGTAATATATGTATATGTTGTTACGAAATGACTAGTAAAAGGAATTACAGCAAAGTAATGTACTTTCAAAAGATTTTCATTAGCTACTAAAATTGTCGTTTACCTATCGGAAAATTTTAAATCGCTATATTTACTAGTGAATCCTTGACTTGACAGTAGTTATTAAAAGTAAAATAAATATTGTTAGAAGAACCATGTAAATAAATTCTAAGTCTATTTTATTATTATGAATCTATACGAATAATAAAGTTGAAGAGTTTGTTTGTTTGTTTGAACGCGCTAATCACAGGAACCGCTGGTCCGATTTGAAAAATTCTTTCAGTGTTAGATAATCCATTTATCGAGGAAGATTATAGACTATATATCATCACGCTACTACTAATAGAATAAGACGCAAACGAGGTTGCGTGGGTCAGCTATTTCTCTATAAAAAGGAACACCTAATTAGAAGTGTTTTTTGTTGTTATTGTATTTTCAACATTTATATTTTTTAATTTGATGAAGTATTTAATTATACTGCAGTGTTAAAATAAATTACTCATTCGTTACTTGTCAATCTATTTACATCACATGTAGTCAATTGCGGTTAGCTTTTACCGATAGTCGAGCACTCAAACATGTCAAAAATCGTAAAGATAAAATAAGAATATATTTTGAGGGTGCCGGTTTATGTTTCATGTAAAGATTTATTGTTGAAGAAGTTTTCTGTCTTACAATTTCAAGGTTAAAGCTGGAGTCGGTCTGTAAGTACTTGCCTTGAAATATGTAATTTCAAAGAAGAAAAACAAACACTTTTCAATTCGTTTGGACTAAAAAAAAACCACTCAAGGCCAATTTCACCACTTACTGATAAACTTTCTGAGATATTATTTCGAACGTATCTGCCAGATAAATATAGATTTCGGTTTCACAAGTCTCGTATAGACTATAATGTATCAGATAATGATAAATATAACTGGTGAAAATGACCGTTAGTGTAGCAATGAGGTTTGCAAGATTAGTGTTAGGATATGTGTAAACTCAAACTCAAATCATTTATTTCCATAGGCCCCAAAAGGCACTTGAACACGTCAAAAATACAAACATAAAAATATAAAACAAAACTCCTAATACTAAATGCACTGAGATGATTTGAATTACCGGAGCTTAGATTGATTTCGATTCAACTCAAAGGTTTAAATTTAAATCAATCCAAGTACCAGCTCCGATGGGTATTGCATTCATGAGAAGAGCTGGTGAGAAACTCATGTGCACCATCTTTTCAAATAATTCATACAAAGCTTGTTTGTTTTTGACAACAGTATTTCTATGTGCAAGTTAAGGCAACCAAAACACAAGTTACAGAAAGACTTACGTCAACATCTACACATGAAGGATGGGTGGCTGTTCCATTCTGCGGTAGCCTGGTCTGAAAGCCGCAACACTCGAAACGTTCCTGTACCTGTGCCTTTACTTCTGTGGGCACTTCATTCCAACCCTGCATAATGAAATATTAAATTAAAATGCATCAAAAATATCAAAGTAATTTCCGGTATTGGTTAAGTTGATTTTTTATTTAATATTTTTTTTTTTTTTAAGACAACTCCCACATTAGGAATAAACATCCTGTGTCGTGGGGGACTTTATAAACATACATGAAACGGACACAAAGAACATCCAGACTCGGGACAACTATTCGTGGATCACACAAAGTGTTGTACCGCGTGGGATTTGAACCCAAGACACTTGGCGCAGCAGCAAGCGGCATGGCGACCGCTGAAACCACTCGGCCAACCGTGCAGTCTAAAGAATGCGTTTCTATATGCATATGTGAGTAATATAGACTGACTGACTGCCAATGTAGTCCGTTATAATCGGCAGTCGCATATTTCAACCACAAGACCAACGAGGCAGACGTAAAGAATTACTGCGATAACAGACATTACGCAGACGGAACCGCATGCAAAAGCGATTTATATCACAATCAATCACCCTAAAAATTGAAAAAAATAAATTTTTGTCTCCAAAAAATGTAGGTACAATCAACCTTAAGATTATTTCTATCATAGCTATCTTGAACAACAATAAATTATAATATTCAGCGCAGTCAGCTAACAGATACACAACATACGAAAATATTATTTACCCATGTAATATTATAACTTCAGACATGTTTACACAAAATGTCTGATAAAACATTTATGGAATACTCAGACTGATAAGATAAAATGGTTAGCAAACTGAAACTCTTAAATATATGTACGGTCCGAGTTAGATATATATATATATATAAAAGAAGGAAGTTCACTTTAAGAGAGTTTTCGAATTTAGTGTGTTTCCTAAAGATTCAACTTTACTATATCTATACTAATATTATAAATTTGTAAATTTTTTTTGAACGCGCTAATCTTAGAAACCGCTGGTCCGATTTGAAAAAATATTTCAGTGTTGGATAGTCCATTTATCAAGGAACGCTACAAGCTATATATCATCACGCTAATACTAATAGGAGCGGAGCACAATGAAGAATGTTTCAAAAACGGGAGAAAGTTTTCACGAATAGAAGACGCAAACGAGGTCGCATGGATCAGTTAGTTAGTTAATATATTAAAATTGAATCTTTGAGATATGTAGATAGATTGGTTAGTTAACAAAGTTTTGAAGAAAGAGTAGGTATCCAGAGCAATTTTTTTAAAGTGATACTAGGTGATATAGTCAACAATAATTAAGCAGTTCTATAACACAACTAACTAAAACTTTTGATAAAGTTTACAAAGCCTATGTTACCTGGGTCATTATTATGAATCTCTTATCACCTCATTCATTAAAATCGGTTCAGTAGTTTAGGTGCTACGGTGAAAAATACAAACATAGACTACCTACCCAAACTACTATCCCTCTTTTTGGTTTTGTTGTAGTCGAGTAAATAAGTGGCACTTGAAAATTTAAGATCCTTAATGCTATTTATTTGTGTTTCACAAGGTGTAGGATCTCTACCAGGTGACTCTGGGGTAAATTTATAGATTCTGCTACATTCTTAAAGACCAAATAAATTAATACTATGCATGTTATGAAGAAAAAGACAAAGACACATATGTAAGAGGTCAATGAGTTCTTTAAAACTATGATTCACTTTCATATCACTTCATAAATTTAAATAATTAAGGTCATAGGACTATTCAGATAAGAGCAGGATTATTATAACACTATCATCAACACATTCTCAGGATACATACCTAGTGAATAGTTAAAGAGTTCTGTAACTTTACCTGACGGGCTAGTGTCTCCTGTTGGTCTGAGTTGACAGTCAGACAGGCACATGCAACCGAGAACTGCACCAGGAATAGCAGGAAAAGAATCACCATGTACTAAACACTGAGTTAAGGTTTATACACAATAAAAAAAATTAATCAATAAGTATGTGCACACAAATATTTTTATGCACCTTTTCTGTAACTGATTAAATAAAAAAATATAGTCCTGATTAACAATATAGCTTATTACTTACAAAATATGACAATTTATTGTTGGAATTAATGATAATATATATATGAGTGTTTTAGCCTCAGATTTTGTATTTAGCCTCTGTTGATTTTTTTTTTTTATACATGACCTCAAAATGACTCTGCCCTGCCTATAATAAGTGTTCTAGGAGAGTATACAACCCACTACCGCTCAATCTCTTATGGAGTAATGACTAAGTTGTACATTATCATTCCATTGTTATATTTCTTTTAAAAATAAATAATAAAAATTATGTTATCAATAAATATTTAATGTAAAGTTAACATAACATAAAAATATTTGTAAATAGGTACTATTGTTATAAAGGTAAGCTCAGTTACAGATTGATTATCAAACTTCCCATTATAATTATAACAATTCTAGGCCGCAATAAGGTCATTATATATTGCCATTCTATGTGAAAAATTACTATTTGTCACTAAGTTTGCAACCACCTGACATTAAAATTGCAATATAAATAGACAATCTACATACTTATACTCAATTACTACTGATATGTAGAACAAAGGCTTTATACAATGTAATGAATTCATTTGAATTACCTACTTTCAAAATTTCATTACACACAATTCTTTTCTGATCATAGATGTTTATCAAATGTGTTATTGTTACTAAACATTTTAGTGTTACAGTGAAAGGACATTTAAGGGCATGTTACTTTTTGAAAGTATGTCATAAAAAGAACAATGACAAATGGAAATATTTATGATATAGCTAAAATAATTGAGGTCATCAGTTTCACTATGATTTCATTTGAAAAGGATACAAAGAATAGCATAACCTGATGATGTTTCACTGCTCCAAGAAGTCCCAAAAGAGATATTAAAATCAGGAATACCCCACATGCCAGTATACCACCAACTATAGGCAGGTTTGTGACTAGTGATGATGCCTGTCCATACACAGCCACTGATATAAGGATACTTGCAACTACCTAAAAGGGTTTGATAAAACTTATTAGGCTGATTAAGTAACGTTGGTACTTCAGGAAGCTCCAAGAGTTTCCAAACACTCGCCAAAATAAAAATAAAAAAATTACACTGATGTTTAAACTTTTCACATTTTGAACCAATTAAATATGTTACAAAAAAAATCATAAATAAAATACAACTTAAGACCGTATGCTAGTTTCATTAGTCTTTGTATCTTTGTCATGCAGAAATAAATATAAGAATACATCTCTTACCACATACAGAATGTTCAAGGCAATCAGTGCATTTTTGGAACAAGTGAATCCTCCACACATTTTGACTAAATATATTTTATTCAAATACAAAATCACGACTTTATTATACACTATACAGAAATATTTATAAAAATCAAGCAAATTACAACTTAAATAGTACCCTAGTTTGCTAAACCAACATGAAGTCTTATGATGTTCAAAATATTATGTCTAACTTGATAACTTCCTTATTTTATACACTTTACTAATAATAACGTCACATTGATAAGTAAATAAGTAAAACACACAATATCATTACATTTGAAACGAACAATCCAAACCTTCGCTAAACCGTTTTGACATTAGTTTTTTTTTCCTGTTGGTCAGGAGAACCTGTCTCGCACTTTTGTGCATTCGCCACACAGACAGAATGCATTTCATTTGATACACAGTAAAAGTTAGGAAAGCATTTATTTTCGCGAAGAAGCAATAATCGGAATTTAGAACAAAGAAAACAGGATCAGGAATGTGAAAAATTATAATACTTACATACTAATATTTTTTTTAATTAGATAACGGGAACAGTCTCTTGTAAATATTAATACGTATTTAAATATTTATACTTTTAAGACCAATGTTATTATTTTAAATATAATTAGAAGAAACATTATAAATGAAGAGATTAAAAGAAAAAAATCAGAGTAGTTTTAAGGAAGTCTATCATCTCTTATCAAGAAAAACCATTGATTTTAAAAATGCAGCCCGGCTTTGGCCAGGTTTCTGAAATTACAAATAAAACAAAATATAACAAGTAAATAATTTTGTTTTTTAGATACTGCACTTCTACAGTTAAAAAATATAACAGTCTTAATTTCTTTTTGATTGATTGATAACTGTCGGTAGGGTAGGCTTAACCTACTTAAAACAACTAACAAAATATATTAGTCCGGGATACCCGGAACCAATTTCACAAGTTATTACTATCAAGCTAATTTTTCGTAAGTGGCTTCATTTTGATGAGACCCCCCTTTTTCCTGTTACGAAAATTCCCGATTGAGGTAGCTAACAGGGGTAGCAGGAAAAGAAAAGTTTTAGGCGTAAGACCGGGATAACGTACCACTCAATTTGTAGGACAATATGATTGTTAAATTATATAAATGTTGACTAACGTTATTACTTATTGGAAAAAAATATTTGTCCTACAAAATGCATGATTTGATCCTTCCAACATGTATCGATAACTACGTCATCAAAAATGATACTATCTAACTGGTTTTTTAACTGTTGCTTAGTTAATTTTTATATAATTTAACAGCCACATTGTCCTACAAATTGAGTGGTACGTTATCCCGGTCCTACGCCCAAAACTTTTCGTTTCCTGCTACCTCTGTTAGCTACCTCAATCGGGAATTTTTGTAACAGGAAAAAGGGGAGTTATGGCAAAAAATATACACGTGAAGGTCCCAGACTCACAGAACACAGACACGCAGAGCCAGACTTGTCTCGAGCCACAAGCATATGTGACGGGCAGACTAAATCTTCGAGGTGCAGTGGCAAGAAAACCAAGACGAATGTGTGTGTGGAAGCTGGCGTAAATTAATTATTTCACAGCACAAGTGTCAATAATTTCGATCTCTTTAATGTTTTTTCGTCTATTTTGAACTTGATAGATTTTCAGGCCGCAGTACGGTTACCCGACTTGGTAAAACTACGAGGAAATAAAGTTCAGTAGTTTCATATGGCGTCACTGTGCCTATATCTATTTGCAGTATTCGGTAAAGTAGATAACGGTTATAGAAACAGAATACATTGGGATTGTAAAACCTGTTAGTCAATAATTTTAAATTTTGTAAATTAATATTGTAAATAACCATAACCATCATCTCATTCATCTCAGCCGAAAGACATCCATTACAAACGGTCCTGTGTTGCCCAAAAGTAAAAAATGTAACATACCTTTAAATTATAAGTATTTAGAAAACCTTTCATTATTTTGTATTAGGTACTTAATTACTTGGGATGTTAAAAAATAAAAGATTTTTATTTAAATCGATTATTATTTTCTTTTGGATTCATTTTTAAGATCAATTTTCGTAAAAAGTGCCATTTATGGCGACGGATGAAAAAAACATCAAGTTTCAATTTTATAAACAGCTCCATCTATACGTCGGATGAAAAACTTGAAAGCAATAATACTTACAAGTTGATTAAATAAAAAACGGCGCCATCTGTATGTAGGTATGGATACGTGTAATATATTTTCAGAGTACTGAGTGACATCAAAGTAGTCGTTGATAAAATAAATTTTAGGCGTTTTATTACATAAATAAAACAATTAAAATAATGGCTTTGGAAAATAATTTATCGGATGGAGCAGAAGTGGCCATTACAGAGAGATGCTTTAGAGCCGATTCGGTTAGCTTAGGAAAAGTCCCTTCGGAGCTCTTCCAGACATTGAGAGGGTCTACCACAAGATCCGATAGCGGTGCCGCAACGTATAGGTCCAATTCGATATTTTTGACCACTGACGGGTCAGATGGCAAGGCCATTATATTTTTATGATGTAGCTGCCATATATCTTGTCCGTCAACCGTAGCTTTTGGTAAAACAACTGGTTCAGAACTAGACGCGCCCGAATTTTTAGTTTTAAAAATTAAATACTTAAAACGATAATTAAAAATTAAACGAGTAAGTTGTGGTCTCAAAAATAAATTAACGCCTCTGGTGTTGCGGGTGTCCATGGGTGGCAGTAATCGCTTACCATCAGGCGATGTCTGTTCATTTGCACCCCATAGATTAAAAAAAAAAAAAAAGATTATTTCTCAGAAATCGATTAATTATTTTTATTAAAATCAATTTTTGACAAATCGATTAACATTGGTAAAATAAAAATCGATTTTTATTAAATCGATTATTTTCCATAAATCTCACATCCCTATTAATTACTAGTTGAAGGAGAGAGCAAACAACATATTTTATAGAACAATTAATTTTTAATAACATTGTTTCTACTAAACTTGCTAAACTCTAACACTCGCAATATCTGTTGTGTTGCAAATATAATATGATGTGGTTAATAACAATTTCCTATTTGAAAACTTCATCATTAGCTTGTCCCTCTCTCAATTCTTTTAATTTTTCATCAAAAAATTGTTTTCTGTGCACTAAAGCTAATCGAGGATGTCTTAAACCGAAATTTTCGTTGCCCATTTTGCTGTATTTGACTTCGCCTTCTCTTCCCATCAACTCTCGAAGAGCTTGATTTCTATTTAATATTTTCTCATAAAATATTTTGCCACTCTCAATATACTCAGGTCCAAGCTCACATAATTTGTTATCAGTTTGTGCTTCATAATGTACTTCTGTCATATCTTTCATAAGAAAATATAATCCAGTTCCAAAAAGGCCAAGTATTGAATATAGTATGCCCCTCATCATGGTAGGTCTTGCATAAAGATTTAGTTTTTTATTAAATGCTTGAGCCAAATTGTAAACCAAAAATATACTAGCAAATGGATATATAGAATCATATATAATTTTATTATTCTGTGTCATTAATATTTCCCTACATATTGCAAACTCTTGAACTTTTTCAGGTAGTATTAATGCATCAGCTAATTTCTTGCCAGCATCCGAAGACCAAATAATTTTTTTCTGATTTACCTGAAATTAATTCCAAATACTTATCGTTATATGAAAGGCACTTTAAAAGTTAAAATGTTAAAGGTAATTAGTTAATTGTTAGTTATAAGAGGCAATAAATTTTAAGAAAATCAGATAATGAAAAATAAAGTTCAATTTGTAAGTGAATATTTTTTCTTAATATTAAGATGTATAAAAATCGTTTCATCATATTGAAAAATTTAGTTGATAAGAACCAAATATTTATGAACAAGAAATACTTACTGATTAATCTTTATTGCAATTCTAAAAAAATTAGCATATATTAAAATTGTTGTTAGATTATATACTTTAATCACATCTAATTACAGTCCATTTTTGGATAACTCACATCTCAGCTTTCACTATATTTAGTTCAGTACCAACTAAAAGTTGTTCAAAAGTACACGCTAGTTAAGTTAGTGCGACCTCTCAAGATTTACGTTACGAATAAAAAAATAGCTAAAGAAAGATTATGGTCCAAGTCTCAACTTAGGCCATAATCTTCATTTGTTATTTTTAAACTTACGTTGGCATAACCAAAATTAGTTAGATTACTCATATTTCAACTAATTTTGGTTAAGCCAACGTAAATTTTACTTTTTCAAGTAATAAACAAGTGTCTCGAAATAATGTGTATTTGGTACTGAACTAAACACAGTGACAGCTGAGATGCGAGATATTGGAAAAATGAATGCAATCAGATGAGATTAAAGTATATAATCTAACAACAATTTTTTATTTTTTTATTTTATTTTAGTGATAACAACAATAGAATTACCACCATTAACTTATTATTATATCAATTAGAATAAATATTTTCACCTGTATTGATTTGTAATATTTTTATGACTTAATTGGGTCTAATTACTAGGTGTACCTTATATTTTTCATTACATAAATTTTTTGCAGTCAAATTACTTATTTTTGTGTCTTATACTTATTACTGTATATTGTTACAAAACAACTCTTTGTTTGGCTTTATTACAATTTATGACAAGGTTCAAAATAATACACCTGAATATCATCTTTTTCTAAGTCTTCTAAACTTTTGTATGTAAAGTTAACTGGAATACCAATGGCTGCTCCAAACTTTGAATTGAGACTACCTGAAATTTTATTTAATGTTTTAATTCTGGTTTAGGCTCGGAGGACTTGTTTTTGGCACTAAAATGAAATTTGAGAGGCTGAAATGGCTAGAAGTTTTAATTCACAATATTTGCCTGTAAATCCTGTAGATCATAAAAGTTGTATGTTTTTTTTTTTTTATTGAATAGTGGGCAAACGAGCAGACGCATCACCTGATGGTAAGCGATTACCGCCGCCCATGGACACCCGCAACACCAAAGGCGTCACAAGTGCGTTGCCGACCTTGGGGGGATGGGAAAGGGGATGGGGGGAGGGGTTGGGGTATGGGCCTCCGGTATCCTCACTCACTCGGTGAAACACAGCGCAGGCGCTATTTCACACCGGTTTTCTGTGAGGCCGTGGTATCACTCCGGTCGAGCCGACCCATTCATGCAGAAGCATAGCTCTCCCACGGTAGAAAAGTAGTATTGTTATAGAAGAAAGCTAGAAGTACATGAAGGGTTTGGGTACTTAAACTTTTACAGGCATATTATTATAAAACAGCTACCAGTCTGTAAACCTAACTACACTGACATTTTTACACCACACTTTTGATAAATTCTAATTGTTGTTTATAATCAATTTGAGAAATTAGTGTGTAAAAAAATCTATATTTAAAAATTTCATTACTGACCAGCATGAAACATGTCATATCCAAATACACTGAAAGGTGCAATCAATTTTTTTTGTACTTCAGCTATGTTAAGAATTTCAATACATTGTGACACTCTGTTGTGAAGTTCTTTATCAAGAGGAACCGGCTTCCCATTGCTAAAAAAGAAATAACAAATATTTAAATAAAAACTATTTATACAAGAGGTACCTGTTATGTGATATGTTTAACTGTAATAAACTGTATGCTGTGTAACTAATTTAATAAATTTGTAATTTCAGGCATGTTTCAAAGCGGACTAGTTGTGATTGAGCTTAGAACGTCTAGCAAATAAGCAAACAAAATGTTTAGCTATAAATGAAATGGATAGGTAAAAGATACTACTTTCTAGTCTATTAGTTTATTCAGAGGTACCTTACTTTACTTACCTATAGTAGTGTACAAAATTTTTATAATGCTCCAAAAAAAATGTATTTGGGGAATATCTTGCTACTGTCCATCCCACACCAGTACCAGTGATTACAGCAAAAGAAAATCGACGTCCCGTCTCGGTTAAAAACCAAGAAACTGGTTTCCAAGTAGTCATTTTTCTTTTGAATCTAATCTTTAAAATTAGGTTATGTTTACTACCTACATCTGTACATTTCTTGGTCTAATTTTTTAATAATGACTCCATGTTTTCGATATCTACTGTTGTGCCGCAGTGTAGCCAGCTCGTTGTTTTCTCTTAACAATATTCACACAGTGTCACACACAATGACACAACTCAACTCAGGCATACAACATCAAAAACAAAACAAAATGACCGATACTAGTGTAAAAAAATACCAATGCCTATTGCCTAATTTTTGCTAGGGTAACACCAACTGTTGTAAATGTTGATGCGACTGTACAGTCGGACTTTTTGGCGGGAAGTCAAACGAGGCGGTAATTCTGATTTCGCAAAAATTAATTGAATAGATAATTGCACAGAAATACCACATAAATTACGTCAATTTAGGGTCTAAATAACCATGAGTGCCTCCAGTGGCGGTGAGGAGCCGCCAAAGCCGGGGGAAAAGAAGAAAAGAAAATATCTCAAGACTCGAAAATCTGACTCCGATACTAAGTATAACATTTTTACTAAACCAAATTATAAAAGACTGTTTATAGAAAACACCAATTCAGAGTATGTAGTATACGTCGAATCAACAGAGCAGGAGAAGGTAGGGAATAAAAATCCTATCACACTCACCAACTTAATATCAGAAAATGTTAAAGGAGTCTTAGGAGTACATAGAATAAATGCGCACAAAATAGGAGTAACATTCAGAAAGGCGGCTGCGGCCAATAATTTTCTGAAGATGGAAGACTTCCTATGGAAATATAAGTTTAAAGCATTTATACCATCGTATTTGACCGAAAGGATTGGTGTATTGAGGTTTGTGCCCAACGAACTTTCCAATGAAGAAATATACAAAAATATAGTGTGCGACTCTGAAGTGATTTCAATTAAAAGATTTATGCGTAAACTAGAGGGAAAATTAGTGCCCCTCAATACAGTTGCTGTTACATTTGCATCAACATCTTTACCACAATACGCATATATAAAGCTGTTTAGATATGAGGTTAAAGTTTACATACCACCATTATTACAATGCTATAAATGTCTTAAATTTAACCATTCTGCTAAGGCTTGCAGAGGTGAACAACACTGCTCATCTTGTGCTGGTCGTCACTCCTACAAAGATTGTGATGTCGATCAGATCACCTGCATCAACTGCGCAGGTAATCATCTTGCCATTTCGCGAGACTGTCCCATTAAAAAACAAAAAATTGAAGAGAAAAAGGCCAAATTTCGGCAGCAATCATATGCCACTGTTGTGAACTCACCCCCTACATTTAATGAAAAATCTTTCCCTACTTTACCTAAGGTCACTGATAAGGCCATTGACACTTTAGATATTAAACAAATAGCAAATAATGATATTGTAATTAATGCAATTGTTAAATCATTGGTTGCATTAGGAAACAAGAGTGACTCTGATGGGCCACTCACGCATAAGAAAATAAAAGAAATATTTTTATCAAATTTAATTTAAACATGGATAATTATTTAAATATTTTACAGTATAACATACAGAGTTTACAGAGTAAAAAAAAATAATTTATTAATTGATATCTAGAAGTCTTCTTAATAATCCTTTAATTAGAAAAGTAACTTTACATCCTGAAATCTCACATTCAATAGCTTCCAATGCCATTTCTGCTACCTCTCTGGTTGGTGGAACTCTACCTGAAATGCCAATAATATTTAAATATTTAAACAATAATTCAAAAGATATTGTTAAAAATGATATTTGGCCTGTATACAAAATTCCTTATAATATGCATAATCAATTTGATTTGTTACAATTTAAAGACAATAGACCAGAACATTATGTGATATACACAGATGGATCTAAAACAGACATTAATGTACATGCAGCTTTCTATGATACACAGCTAAACTTCACTAAATGTGTTAAATTAAACAGTGTGTAGCGTTTTCACTGCAGAATGTGTGTTTCTATGCAATCTATTGTGCACTGGATTATATCAATAGCCTTGTAAATAATGTACATAATATTTTGATAGTTACAGATTCCAGTAGTGTTTTCTCTACTCTACTTAATGTAAATATTTCTTTTAATCTTAATCTTATTTAATCTTTAATCTTATTTATAATCTTTTAATCAAAAAACTACTTGATAAATATGTTAAAGTAGAATTAATATGGGTACCTTCACACAGTGGCATTTGTGGAAATGAAGTAGCTGACACAGCGGTCCGTTCAAACCATGACGAGGATCAATCCGATTTGCTCAAGGTTCCATTCACCGATTACTATAGCCTTATTAAATATCTTAATAAACAGTTATGGAAAGAGTATTGGGACATAACCCTGGAAACGAAAGGCAGATGGTATGACGGAATACAAAATGAATTACTGATTATACCTTTGTATCATAATTTCAAATATATATCAAGAAGATTTATAACTATTATATCACGCATGAGATTGGGACATAGCTTTAACATTCAACGTTGGATTTTAGACAATGACACTAAAAGTGAACAGTAACAAAGTGTTCCTCGCCGCGTTCAGGATTTATTAGCATATAAGAATTTTTTTAGTGTGTTGTATAAATGAATTTGTAATACGTTTGAAAAAAATTAGTTTATTGTAATTATAAATGTATATAAGTGAATTAGTTGTAATTTAGATTAATACAAAAACTATGACAATATTAACACGGAGATGTACCTAGCCAACCTAAGAGCCTGAAAGGGCGGCAAGTAGGTAATATATGAAAAACATATGTGAAAACAGAATGAATAATAGATTTATTAATATTTACCTAATGAAAAATGTAACTTAATAATAAGTAGTTATCCTCATTTAATATTTTAAGTTTAAACCCTTTTATGTATGCGACTGAAAGACTTGTATCTATGGTCATGAATAAAAATTATTAAAAAAAAAATAAATGTTGATGCTTGACAATTGACACAAACATATGAAAACGGAAATAATACCTGAAACCCTTATATTTGGAGGCCATGAATATGAATGAACTCAAAAATCAGAGCAAGTCAGAGTTAAGACTTAGAATTGAATACTAAAAATACTTGACATTGGCAGAAGTAGCTGATCCGAGTGTGTCCGGCTGGTTGCCATTTCATCAAAAGAAGAATAATACTTGTATTTCTCGAAGATTTATTATTGAAGACTATAAATACTTGATATGAAGACTATAAATACTTGATATTGGCAGAAATAGCTGATCCGAGAGATCCGGCTGGTTGCCATTTCATCAAAAGAAGAAGAAGAAGAATACTTGTATTTTCCAAAAAGAAAATAATTCAACACACGATTCGAGTCCCTTGTATTGTGTACTAAAATCTATGACTACGAAGTCTTACAATGGCGCGGATTGTGACTGAACTCAACAACTTAGGTTTGGGGGGCCTCGACCATGGATGGGTTCAGGCTATCCATGATTCAGAATTTCTTGAATTTGGTGATCTTCCATCTGAGTATGAAAACCTATTGATGATAGAGTCCTTAGACTTACAGTCAACATTTAGGAATGTAATGAGAGCATGCGATGAATGGCTTAGTCCTGATATACAATCTGTAGAAGAAAAGTCGTGGGCATTTTTATCTCAACATGTTGATCATGAGAAGGTGTTGGCATTATTGGCCTATTATGTAGACTATGGATGCAAAAATATCCTAACTAAAGAATATAGAAATAATGCATTATTGGCATCACGAGTTTACTACAAACTTTTATCAATACCTGGCTATACAGCCTACCGCATTTACCACTCACAATTGTTTGTTCAGACTCTCGTATGCCTTAACTTTCCAAAAGCCATGTGTGACAATGGAAGTAATAATTTGAACACCAATCAATTGACTCGCGAAGTAAACTCAGTCATAACAGAATTGAGTCATTTTGTTGTGGACCTAAGAGCTATAATTGGGCATTTAAAACTCAACCCAAATGACATGAACTTTGAAGATATCTTAAGTAATTTGATTGATATAACTGGTGGGGCTATTGTTAGCAGATTACATGTTGGTGAGTATTTTTTTAAATGAATATAGCTACTTCTCAAGAGAAGTAGTTATTAACAATTTATTGAATATATCTGCAAAAATTGCTTATAATTTCCTGTAATTTACAACATTGCTAAATAAGTTTAAAACTTTATTTTGCTTTTAACCGAGTGTTTAAGTGACTCGTACAGTTGACTATAGTCGTTCCAATACTTTATTTAACTTTTGACAGATCACGCACATAAAGTTTTGTAATAATTTTTGATACAATGTACTACAGATAATACTGTACTTTATGGGCGGGCTCCGCCTACTTAGGGATGTCATTCGTAATTAATGACCACAGACTATAAAAACGGTTTTGAAATAAATCGATTATCGATTATATTAATAAAACATACAATAAAATTATTCTGATTATATTTAATATCAAATCACGTAAAAAGCTTTATTATTTTGCATTAAAATGCCCTAAATGTCTCTGTTTCAATGCATAAATAATTTGCGTAATGAAAACAGTTCCATCGTACTCGTACCTAGTAATGGGATCGAATGTATTCGCCGCAAATTAATGAATCTAAAATAATTGTTTAGACTTACTATAGTTGGTTCAAATAAAAACTACCTGCGGTACCTACTTGTAATGAACAGGTACAAAATGTTGAAATTCGTAGTAATTTACGGATTAAAAATAAAACAACCAAAAGAGGTACTGTAATACTAATTTTAATTATAAAGAATCGTCTTCTTCGTATGACCAGGAATCATCATCACTTGAGTTCTCAGTAATATTGATTATCATTTCTTGGATAGATAAATTGTCGAATGCAACATCCCGATCCCAATCCGACATTATCACCTTCTTAGTTTTTTCTACAACATTCGCCCAGTTTTCTGGAGTTACTTTTTCACACGCATTTTTCAGTAAATTCAGCATTTTTTTTGCGGTGAAAGGAGGAGTTGTATTGTTCCTCGCAGCATATCCTTTAACTTGTGCCCAGATCATTTCAATTGCATTATATTGGCAGTGATATGGGGGAATTCTGAGGACGGTATGCCCATGCTCTGCTGCCATTTCATCTATGACGTATCGTTTTGGCAGCTTCTTTGTTTTTAATATCTTTACTAACTCTACTTTTAGTAGGGACTCATTCACCTCTTCGCCATTGTCACGGAGCCAGTTTATAATTTCATGTTTTTTGTTGGCCTGTGTTGGTATTTTATTAATTTGACGAGAGTGATAAGGTGCATTATCAGTAAATATTATTGATGGCTCTTCGAGTGATGTAAGCATTTCTCTGAACCACTTTTCATACACGTTCGAATTCATCTCCTCATGATAATCTCCTGTTTTCTGGGATTTGAAAGCTAATAGAGCGCCTGGCACAAATCCTTTTACTGTTCCTGCATGACAAATAATCAGTCATTCGCCTTTTCCCATTGGTACTGTAGAAGTGGAGCCAACGGTGTTGTCAGTCCAAGTTTTTGACAGCGTATGATTCGCATTGAGCCAAGTTTCATCTGTGAAAACAACATTCGACCAATCTTCTATTTTTTTTGCTTGTCTTAAAAAATCGCATCTATACAAAGCAATATCATTGCGTTCCATTAAAATTTTTCGTTTGTCACATTTTTGGAATAACATTCCAATGTCTTTCAATACCTTTGTCAGAGAAGATTTTTGACCACGGAACAAACTACTATTTCGAAGAGATTGTGTTAGTTTTTTTAATGTTGGAATCTCTTTTCTTTGGTAATAGTCGTATATATGACGACGAATAGCATCAGCGTCAAAATTGTCAACGGCTGTAACTTTACTAGGCGGACGTTTTTTCTTAGGTGTAGATAGCTTATTCTGTTCCATGCCACTGCTGCCGTAGCCTTCTTTTGTTATTTTTGCCACTGTTGGAGCACTAATACCTAATGCTGCTGCAACACGGTCTCTAACTTGAGTCACTGGTATAAGAGGCCCACCGTTACGGCTTTCCTTTTCAAAGTATTCACGAAGTCGCAAGACAAACTCTCTTGTTTGTCCTTTGAGTACTTTCTTTTTTGGCATTTTGACAGTAACGAAGGCAGGAACGATACGCTCAACTCAACCAAACAAATAAATCAAATAAATTATTCAAGAATTCACAAATAAATCAATACGGAGGAATATAAATACTCAACTATATTGAAGGTTACTCATTGAAATACTGTAGATTATTTTAAAATAGACATAGAGAGATTTAATAAAGATCATCAATAGTTTAACAAATACAATATTAACCACTGAATTACAACACAATACAATAATACATTTTGAAAATTCAGTTCCTTTTATATATTTTTTCATGACATAGAACCGTCATATTTGAACAACATTCTTTTAATCCATTTCTTCTTTATTTTGACAAAGGAGGTCGCACATTGAAACACATAGAAATATGAAGTACGAAATTATCTATAAAATAATGAGTTTGTTAAATCGATTAAAACTTCTTAATGCATAAAATCGATCGATGAAAGAAATCGAATAGGTAACGGGTCAGGGTATCACTATTTGATTAAGTATTAGAGCTGTCAAAAGTTAAATAAACTATTGGAACGACTATACATAGTAGTATAAGTATACCTTGCTGCTTTCTACTGTGCTGAGTGCTCTGGATTTGAAACTGTACATAAAACAACATTTACTGTGATCTATGATTGTATGATTGTTGTTTGGAGTATGGAGGGTAGAGGTAAGGAGTATCATCTGTGTACATGAAAAGTGTCCGTTGAAATGCATTAAATTAGGGTGGCGCCACATTAGCATCAGAGTAAACTTCTTAAAATCAATACACACACTTTTTCATAAAATTGAATGATAAAAAATCAATAAACGTACTATTCACAGTTCAGAAAATAAAATATATTTACTACATTATTTTGTAATACGCAAGTAGTGACAATAATGTTAAATTTTTTAACTCGGCGTACTTCTACTTACATTCATACCATACCCTGTGTCTACACCAGCGCCATTCTGGAAGGTTTTTGAACTGTTATTTACAGCTTATGCTGGACACTTTTTTCAATTTTCTACCATATGAGATAACACTCCTTATCTCTACCCTCCATAGTTTGGAGTCTAGGTTTTCTAGGTGTTGGTTTCTTATATGTTTGTAATGTCCCCTGTAACACAGGAAACATTCTAGGAATTGTAATTATATATTTAGTGCCTATCTTTGATGATCGATACTTATTCCATATACCAGGGATAAATGTTGACCAATCTGTCTGGCCAGTGTATTATAGATGGCTCAAATCTCCTAAGAAGAGGCTCATATCCAGTATTGAGTGGATCACTAAGAACTGTTGATGAAGACACTTATTTAACTTATTGACAAGCGTCTACCCTTTTTTTTGTGCGGAAATTACCCCAATACCGACGACTCGAAACCGCACGCCGTCTCTTGTACCAGGAGCCGGGGAACCAGGTGCACCCTTCAAAGGAAATCCCTGGAACTCCAACATGTTTTAGGTCACCTATGGTTTGTAGATGGTCTCTTCCTTGGAATCCTGCTCAGGAAAGCGTCCCTGCCTGCTGCTGGGGTGACAGATGGCATCACTGGTCAACCCTAGGCTTGCGCTTAAGGAGAACGGAGATCGTTCTGCGACCTGTGTCGTCTGCCCGTTCCCGGGCCTGGTGGACCGGGACGATTCTAAACCTCTTCCGGTCCCGTTCCGCCGTCTCTTTGGTTTTTGGGAGCATAACTTGCTTACTTGAAAGAAACGGCCGAGTTCCACCCGCTTTCCGCCGAGCGCTGTGTCCCCGGGTCTGGCCAGTGGTGGCATTTAGGCGTTGGCTCCTAGCTGATCAGACACAGGTAATCTCCACAACCCGTCGAGGCATCTCTAGCCAAACCTCCACAACCCGTCGAGGCATCTCGACCCAAACCTCTACAACCCATTTTACCGCCGCAATAACGGCGTGCCCAAACAAGCGTCTACCCTATAAATATGAGTTTAAACCATAAAATATAAAAATTTTAGAAACAATGTTGACAATAAAATTTGAGAGTTTTATGAGACAAGTGTAAAAATTTTCATTACAATTTCAGATAGGATTCAACTTACCACATTGACTGGAATAATTTATGAAATAATAAATTGTTTGATATGCAATGCAGATAGTGAGCCTAATCCTAATGCTATTAAGTTGCTTTTTAAATGCCTTCTACCTAAGTTCTTGGCTTCATCACTGGACACAAGAAATGCCAATGTAAGTAAATTAATTATTTGAGATGTAAATGAAAACGAAACAAATGTTGCCTTATACACAATTACTGTAAAAACCTTTCAAGAGAATACAAACATACACTCAAACATATATTTTAATCATTGCCATCATGCTACACAAATAAAGGGTGTAGGTAATAGAGTCCTTGTATATGCACTGTAGGAAACACAGTATACAAGTTGTGTTTTATTCCGCATCAAACATGATAAAGTTCAAAAGCAACTATATATAAAGATTCTCCATTTTATATTGTATTAAAATTGTTTCAGAACATTGTCAGGGCGTCATATGTGACGTATTCCGGATTGGTACTAAGTAAATATGGCAAAGCTGCTCTGCATGGTTATATGTTGCTTTTGCAGCATATTTGTTACTCGCATGAGGGTTTGGTTAGTACATACATACCTAGTTAGTTTAGTTTAACTGCCTTGCTGGTCTAGCGGTTGTCGTATGTGACTGCCGATTAAAAGGTCTCAGGTTCGAATCCCTGGTCAGGCCAAAAGTGTTTGTGAGTTTTTCTCATTATATAAATACTTAATAACAGCGTGGAAGTTGGATTCTGAACCCCCGTACCTCAGAGAGCATGTACAACTGTCGGTCCTGCGCCTGATCTTTCACTGATCGTGGCAGTTAACCGTCCCATCGGATTATGAGAGTGAGGGAACTGAGAGTGCATCTGTGTCTGAGCACACATTTCTGCACTATATCTTCTGCTTAGTTCACTGGTCGGCTAGGAGAATATCATATCATCATAATTTAAGCTGTACAACACATGTTTTAAATACAATATAAATGTATCTGATATGCAGGAAAGACAAGAAGTAAGGAGTGCCCGTGTGACTTTGGTAACAGGACTGATGACTCTGTTGCCCCGCCAGTCTTACCGCAAAACTGTAAGATGGCTGTTAAAATTGTCAACAACATCCAGAGTTCCACATAGACAAATTGCCGTGGTAAGCCATAACTTTAACATTATTACCACTTATGAAGTAAATTGGTGATCATTTTAAAACAAGATCTTTTTTTTTATCACCTTACCTTTAGACGATCAATTCTTATAATATGCGAAATTCAGATTATATATATTAATATATGTCGGATTTAGTATGCAGGGAGTTTCGGGGGCGATAAATCGATTTAGCTAGGCTTTTGAACGTGACCCAAAAAAAAAGAAAAAGTAGCTTGGTCATTCAGATACTTTATTTACATATATGTGTACACTAGCTGACCCACGCAACCTCCTTTGCGTCTTCAATTGCCCGTAGCATGAAATTTTTCCACGGTTCTTTAAACATTTTTCATTGGTGCTCCGCTCCTATTAGTATTAGCGTGATGGTATAATATATCATCACGCCAATACTATATTATAGCCTATAGCCTTCCTCGATAAATGGAATATCCAACACTGAAAGAATTTTTCAAATCGGACCAGCAACAAACTCTTCAGCAGTATAGATAAAACATAAGGTGTAAAAACCGTTACATTTGTGCATTTCACGAATTCCATTCTGCATAATGTTACAGAGTAAGTGTTATACCTACTCCTACTTACTGACCTATGTTGTTTCAATTAAAGTATTATTTGTTACAGGAGATGTTAGCGAACCTGCTTACTAATGATCCAGAGGAACCAATACCTCCACAGAATGAATTGCCAAACAACAGTGATTCAGGTGAACTTACACTTTAAATTGCATTTTAACTTACGTGTATAACAGTATATTCTCTATTAAAATCCTCTATAAAAGTTTCTGAAACAGCTATCTTATTGCCAACATTAAAACATCCTGTGTCATGGTAACCATAATATCATTTAAACAAGTGTTATAATGTTGTACTAAATTTCATAATGGAACTCCTTTTTCAAAAAAAGAACATTATCAGGCACGCGCCTTTCACTACCACAATGCCGTTTTAGAAAAAGACCGAACCGAAGAAGTTATTCGAACATTTTGGTTCGATATTAGTATTGCACACCACCCTATGGTTTCAGAACTTTTTATAGAGGATTCATATCATGGGTGTCGATAAAGTCTTGTATGCACCTGTACATAATTAGGTATTAAAACACTCATGTGATACTATTATCACAAACGCACATTCGTGTTTTAATGTCCCTTATTATACAACAGTTCCATATATAACTATTAAGCATATCTGTCAAAAAGTTTCTACTCTGCCTGAACTTACTTTAAACGTACAGTTTTAAGGTTGAAAATAATACAGTATTATTGCTTATTTAAATATTATCTATGAACTAGTGTATGAATAATTTAAATTCAAACACTGTTATTTCTTTCCTTTCTTTCTCAACCAATATATACTTTCACTCACACCTCTGCTCATCCCTTCGAGGATAAATGTAAAATTAAACAGGTAATGTAAGAGTAGCTTACCGTGGGAGAGCTATGCTTCGGCATGAATGGGTCGGCTCGACCGGAGTGATACCACGGCCTCACAGAAAACCGGTGTGAAATAGCGTTTGCGCTGTGTTTCACCGAGTAAGTGAGGATACCGGAGGCCCATACCCCAACCCCTCCCCCCATCCCCTTTCCTATCCCCCATAGGGCGGCAATGCACTTGTGACGCCTTTGGTGTTGCGGGTGTCCATGGGCGGCGGTAATCGCTTACCATCAGGTGATACGTCTGCTCGTTTGCCCACTATTCAATAAAAAAAAAGCCAAAATTATCAGGCGGATCCTATGCGCATTAAACAATGTTTATTGTATGAATTTTTTGATGACTTAAAATGAGTATATAAGAGATGTATGTATATCATAATTCGCCGGGTGTTCGACTTTAGTGTTTGTATTTATTGTTTTTTATTGCTTACCAATATAGCTTGAACTGTTACTGTTAAGACTTTTTACCAGGACAGGCCACAATATACATTTTGGACATAATTTTGTGTAGTCGTTGATTTTTTATTTTAAAGTTTGTATTTGTATATCACAAAGAAGTTTTACATTACTTACATAAGTTACTAATTAATCAAGTGGTAGTGTTAACTGATGTGAATTTCGATGTCGTATCTTTAGGTGGCCGGAACTGTGATGTGACTGTTGTGCTTACATTCATAGTTTTTTTTTATTGTATAAGCCTGCCAATATACTTTGCCTGATAATAATAATAATAAATAAATATTCCGGACATCTAACACACAACGTCATCTAGTCCTAAGCTAAGCAGAGCTTGTGTTATGGGTACTAGACAAGTGATATAAATACTTATATACTTTTTTTTTTGTAAATACATACATATTATACATAGAAAACACCCAAACTCCGAAACAAATATTTGCAGATCATACAAACATTTGGTCCGACCCGGGAATCGAACCCGAGACCTCAAGCTTAGCAGTCGCATACGCTACCACTACGACACCGAGGCAGTCAAAACCATGAAAACATGATGGAAACCATGAGTAGAATTCATGAGTAGTGGTCAGTATACTCATTACGTATGCAAGCAATACAACAACGCAGCATGGTGACCCACACTATAGCGGCCTATAAAGATACATATCTAATTTCGTTTCAGTTCATTTTGAATATTGAGTTTTGCCTTGCGTTTTTCATAGTTGCATAATATATTTAAGATATTGAAATAAACAAATTCCAGAATTTGTTTTGGTATTACTTTCGAAGTTAGAAAATGTCGCACGTAAAATTTTAGGAATGGATATTGATCCGCCGCAGTCCGATACTACAAACAACAGTGGAGCAGATAATACAAACCGTGAACAGGGGCTTAATGAAGGGACACGGAACGAAACTGACGAACAAGGGAACGTAGCCACTGAAGATGAGAGCAGTCAGGATAGTCAGGTGCCTCCTGATGAACATGATGTGTGTTTTAGTTTTGTTTTTTTTTGTTTTCTTTTATTTTTAAATCGTCATTTATTTTTTAGTAGCAATGTCTCAGTTATAATTTGCTTCTCGTAGATGTGTAATATTATATGTACGAGTATACCGATATTATTTGTAAGGTTCACATTAAAGTATTGTAGCATAAAGCTTTTTTGTATGCTGTATAGCTTCATTCTCTATCTCTTGTTTCATGGCAAGTGGTCCAAGGAATTGTACGGATTTGTCAGTCTAAAAACTTATTTAGGTTTATCTTCAGATCCAAACATTGTTTGTATTTAAAAACATAAATGTGACCCAGACACTCGAATATCAAAACATGAATGTGTTTGCTAACTGGAATCGGTAGCTCGATAAAGATTTATGTGGACTTGAATTTACTATATTATTTTTAAGACTAGTTTTTCATAGTTTTTTTTGCAATCTTCATATAAGTAATTATTTTTTTATTTTAGTATTACTTGCACCTCTGTATATGTGTAACAGTACCTGATAGAAATTTAAACACTTAGCTTCGTTGTTATTTATAATATGATAAAATAAATGTGTTTTGTAGTCGGTGATGGAAGACATAACCGCTGGGCTTCTTCATCAACGTCTACATACTGTTGCCCATGCTGACATCTTGCGGGCCTTGTACACGCGGGTCAACGACGTCTCCGGCTCATTGCGTACGCGGGCCCTCGTCATACTCACGGACTGTCTCAGTAGCACTAGACCGGCTATCGTACAGGCTATTAAGGTAACTGACTCAAATAAACAAAACTTACAGAAAAAAATACTTCTTTTGCCATTGTCGATGGCAAGCACCATCGATAGTGGCATTACTGAGAGCTCAACCCCCCGCCTTTTTATGGGAGAGAGGGCGGGGAACTCAAAGGGCAGCAACGCACTTGTGACTCTTGAACTGCGGATGACAATAGGTACCGGAAGTCACGTTGCCTCTTATACGAACTTGCTGTAATACCGAAAGAAAGCCTCTGAAAACTTTGACACATTTAAAACTACGGTATTATTGGACGTGTGCACGTTACCTAAAATTAAATATACTATGATAACGCCAATTACTTTAGGACCAGCGATAAGGGCCGCTATTTGTAGTTTACTTTATAATTAATCTGGTGTACAATAAAGCGATATATTATTATTTTAGTTTAAAAAAAACTCTGTTTCCTGAATATAACCGAGTTCTAATAAGGTAGTTTTAGAATTAAAACAGACATTATTAAACATCTCGAATAATATAATTATTACAGCTTTTTATTTCTATTCCAAATTTTAATCAAATAAACATTGTAATATATTGCTCAGTCGAGTAGACTAAAACAGTGACGTCACAAGATGGTTTTTAGTACATTTTTCATACACAGCTATCGATTTGACAGATGATAAAAATCAAGTGATTTGACTAAGGTGTCAACTACCCTATTGCAGGAGTTGAACGGCGACGGCGAAGTGTCGCGGCTGATGGCGGTGGGCGCTCGCAGCGTGTGCGACGAGCGCGCGGTGGTGAGGAAGGCCGGCGCCGCGCTGCTCGAGCGCTTGTTCGCCGCGCCGCACTACACGCCGCAGCCCACCGACCTGGCGGTAACATTCTCATGCTTTGCATTGTTAAGGAGTGGAAGATAAATCATAAAGATTCGGCTCTTCCTTCCTGTGGGGGGTCCTTTATGCTGCATTGTCCGCATTCGCGATGAGGATGATGACTACTACTTCTACATTCTACTAATGCTTTCCATCAGACAGAGTAAAGTCATTTTGGCAGCTAATATTTAAAAAAAAAGATCCTCTTAGCTGCCCTTCGTCCATTGAGGGGAGCGAAGGGATCTGTTGGTGTTCCTCTAGCTCGCCAAGAGCCGGAGGAGCGAGATTCGCAATTGCATTCATCCGACAGGCAACTCCGACCACAACTACCAATGCCAGAGGTTTCTTTTTTCTTTAGGTAGCAGGCATATCCACTCAGTCACGACGTTTCTCAACACTCATCTTTGACGCGATATATGTATTACAATTGCATTTATCCGGATTATAAACCTATTTTAAGATCATTGTTGTAAAATTAATGCATTTAATGGAACATATATTTTTATAAAAAATAATAGTAGGTACTACATTTGGGGTAGACTTAATTTGGTTCAATTCAACCCGACAAAGACACAAATTTGCGCGTTCATTATACAAAGAAGCATCCTGAACGATTAAAGCATGTATACCGATTTAAATTTACATATTCAGTATCAATTTTAAAATCTTTATTAATATACTTAAAATACTAACATAATAACATAGTTACCATACATAGAAAATATCGAATCAATGTAATCATATGAGAACATATTTTTAATACAAAAATATTAGTAATTATTGAATGTCTGACATTATGACACAGGGGTTAAGGGTGGGGCCCAGAAAACCACTTTATTCAGTCCTGTAGATATGTAACTGTATATAGTAGTGGTTACACGAAATATTCTATATAGGTTGAATATCATAAATATAAAAGTTTGGATGGATGGATGTTAGTCACTTGCTTAATCGTTACATAACGGCCGATAGGACATGGCTACTATTTTATAAACACATTTTCTGGAGGTAGACAAAATGACATAGCTTAACCAAACAAAAAATATTATTCCTTAAGAATTGAATGCCAAAATTCAAAACGTTCTAAACTGTGTAGCAAATTTGTTGTTTACATTTACAATAATAAATAGATGCCTTAACAAAATTAATAGATGCCTTTACTAAATTAATAGATGCCTTTACTAAATATTCGTATTTTTATTTTTAGATATTAGTAAATCTGTGCCGCGATGCGAGTATTATAGTTCGCTCATCAGCCATCTCAGCTTTGGGAGATTTAGCCACAAATCGACCTAGCGACATTGTGTTCGATGCTTTCTTTGCCGGACCCATGCATCAGCTGTCCGATCCTGAATCTAAGGTAACCTCTTTACATAAGTATTGCAATTCTTTCTTTCTGTCTGCACGGATGGCCTACTGGTTTCAGCGGTAGCCACGCCGCATTCTACTGCGCCAAGTGTTGTAGGTTCAAATCCCACTGTTGGTAGCAATGTAATATTTTGATATTTTGTTATGTTGGTAACACTCTCTCTACACTGTCATGGCCTATATTGTCTGCAGTGTAAAAACGTCTGATTATATAAATAAAAGTCTGCTTTAAGTTAAACGATTGTTTTACTTACATTTCAATACCCACAGGGGACAACACTTTGTGTGATTGATAAAATGTTGTTCTGAGTTCTTTATATCCGTTTCATGTATGTTTGTAAAGTCCCCCGCGACGCACGATGTATATTACTAAGCGAGAGTAGTCTTTAAAAAAAATCTAAAAGAAAAGCCGATTATGCAACTACAATATTTTTTCACAGGTTCAAGACCAGGTTGTATCACTCGTCCAGCATCTACTAATCGACCGTTTGAGAATTTTTACTGGTCCAGTTTGCGACGACTTTTTGCCCTGGATGTTCCTCGCCGGAATCATTCGCCGTAACATGAGGCGACACTTGCAGAAAGCCTGCACACGGATGGCTAAAACAGGCACTTGTATAAAGTAATTTTTTTCTTGACTATGATTTTAGTAGTTTAAAACCCACGTTCGTAGTTGTGGTGATATAAAAAATATAAACGATTTTTTAGGAAGTACTGAGAAGAAAGTCTTTATTGCGATAGTAATATATTAGTCCGCCGCACAGTGGGGCAGAATGAGGAAAAACATGGCAACAATTCGGAAAAAAAAGTTTAAAATTTAGGGTTTATTTGTTATAATATATGTAGAAAACAATATTCCTGACATTTTTGTACCACAATGACCCCTCTTTAATGAGTCCCTGTTAAGTTACAAGCATACTTCTAAAGTTTTGCTAAGCGCGTATCTCTCTCGTATCAGATGTCAATCAAAATGTATTGATTTATTTTGTTAAGATTCGATGGTTTTGAAGCAATGTTTTGAATTAATTGTTTAAGTAGACATAATAAATAAACTATTTACGATTTTAAAATATTCTTATACCATTGACGTTTAGAGAACTTGATGTTTCAAACTGGGTCTTCCAAAAATCTGTTTTTTTTTTGAGAAAATAGACCATAAGTTACAAGCTAGGGCTGGGTTGGTGACCTAATTTGTTTTATGAAGAAACTAAAGGGTTCACTTCTTGTACTTAAAAGGATTTTTGCAGATGGTTGCCGATGTAGGAGATATTAATAATTTTCTTAACTTAGGTGAGGTGTATTTTTGCTGATTGATTAACATATTACCTTGGTAATAGATAAATTTCTACAAAGGAAAATAATACCTTTTCCACGTACATTATGGGTACCTACTTAAACTTCAGTTTATTATTTTTTGGTTACTATTTTTTTTTCCTTTTTGCTAAATCACGATGTCATTTACTCGTAATAAGTTTTTTCGCATTATGAAACAAAGCGGAAAAAAGAAAATAGAAGAACAATTCAATCATTTGCAAACGGAATTGCCAATTATCAATGAAAGTTCAGAAGGCAAGACAATATTCAAGAATTTTAAGTTTCAATTCAGAATAAGATGGAGCAAATCCGGCCGTACTTTAAATGCTTTCATAAGAGTGAATAGTGAATGGCTTGAGGTAGAATGTAATTTGTCTCCACCAAATGCCCTCAGTGAAGGTAGTAGTCTGGCCCGCGGCCGTGGCCGAAAAGAACAAGAGAAAGAAGATAAAAAACTCAAAGTTTGCTTGTTGAATATAGTGTTGATGATGAAGAGGAGTAGGAGGAGGAAGAAGTGTAAAATATAACCGTGAAGCATGATTTTGTCTAGTAATTTAGGTACTAAGGTCTATTTTCTCAAGTGTTTTTCATAATTACATTGCTTCAGTTTTGGTGCTTGAGGGGTTCAAGTTCAAATAAAATTCATTGTAAAAATAGGTCGTACATAACAATTTCATAGTGATACAGACATGATAAGCAAAATATTTATAAAAATATTACGATTTATAACTGAACAAAAAGTTGTAAAATTAAATAAAAGTTGTAAAATGAGATGCAAACCCACTTATATATGTTATTTAATCATTTAATGTCTATTTGTTTCCCTTAGAACTGAATACAAAACATAATGACTTAGTACCTATTTGTTGCCAGGTTTACCCCCTTTCTGCCCCTCTGTGCGCCGCCGTAAATCTACTACAGTTACATTGTAACAGATTATTTCAGAGCTTCGGGCGGGATACACATCTTTACTGCTTTTTATATTCGTTTATGACACTGTAATAAATCGTACTGTAAAGATAAAAATACACAGTAAGTCATTTAAAGTAAGGATATTTGACTATAATAAGAACTATAAATTAGAAAATTCGTAAGCGTTCCAAAGGATATTATTAAGAATAGCTGAACCTCGCGGAGTTACCCGCGGTTATTGTCGTATCGGTAACGCCGCGGGGCGAAGATAGTCTAAAAAATGTAAGTCTAAGTTACTCCTTGTACTATCAGCTACCTACCAGTGAAAGTCCCGTCCGAATCGGTCCAGCCGTTCCAGAGATAAGCCGGAACAAACAGACAGACAGACAAAAATTTAAAAAATATATATTTTGGTATGTGTACCGTATATACATTCATATGCATGTAGTAGAAAGCGGTTATTTTAATATTACAAACAGACACTCCAATTTTATTTATTTGTATAGATTTTGTTCTTGTCAATATTTTCAGCCTCACATACAAATCATCTTTGAATAGTTTTCTAATAGCCCACTTCTAGACATAATACTCTCCTTAGAAAGCGAGATTTTGACCACTATACCATGACAGACTGGTTGGCATAGAGTTTTATTTCAAGTTTTCCTTCGTTTTGCAGTGTTGTTGTCCTACTTAGTTGGCTCCCTTAATCTACTTCTTCTTACTCTTACGACACCCATGAGATGGGGATATGGAAAGTGACATTGTATTCTTAATTTGGATTAAGAACGTACCCAACGTACACAGTAAACGTACAAACGTACCCACACATACAAACATTTATCTTTATAGCATGTACTCAATGTACTCTAATAATAATACTCTACCACATTCACACAACACTATCTAGTCCCAAACTAAGCTGAGCTTGTAATGTGTGTATATATTGTTTTATACTGTGGGAGAGCTATGCTTCGGCATGAATGGGTCGGCTCGATCGGAGTGAAACCACGGCCTCACAGAAAACCTATGTGAAACAGCGCCTGCGCTGTGTTTCACCGACTGAGTGAGGATACCGGAGGCTCATACCCCAACCCCTCCCCCATCCCCTTTCCCATCCCCCAAAGGTCGGCAACGCACTTGTGACGCCTTTGGTGTTGCGGGTGTCCATGGGCGGCGGTAATCGCTTACCATCAGGTGATACGTCTGCTCGTTTGCCCACTATTCAATGAAAAAAAAACAATGTGAGGTTTATATTTTATTGTTTTTCCTACAGCCACCGTATTGTAGACATTCTGAGTACCCACTTGGGAGAGTTGAACGATGATCGAGACTTGCAGTGCTTAGTGTTGCTGACGTGTGTGGCGAGAGAGATCGAGTACTCTAATCTTGGCTTTGTGATGAACTTCTACTACAAACTATCTGATAACGAAGAGGTACATACTATTTAGATATATAATATCTGAATTTTAGATAATCTTAATATATATAAATCTCGTGTCACAATGTTTGTCCTCAATGGACTCCTAAACCACTTAACCGATTATAATAAAATTCGCACACCATGTGCAGTTCGATCCAACTTAGGAGATAGGATAGTTTATTTCTCAATTTGAGGTTGCAATTTTATTTATTGCGAATTAATTGTTGTAGCAATATAAGACGCAAACGAGGTTGCGTAGGTCAGCTAGTATTTTATAGAAATTACATAAGTTTTGACGTGACGGAGTTAAACAAAACAAATGTTGAGGGTTGTTGTAATTAGAATCATGTTTCATTGGTTAGTGCGAGACTATTTCAGCGCCTTTATTGTTGTAGCTGGGTTTTAGTTAATACTTTTTTTATATTGCTATAAATGGTGCTCTGGTAGTTTTACTTTTTACCACTATCAGGCATGAAATGTTAATGTAACTATATTTAACAGGGTCGAGACGCACGCCTTATGCCATTAACTCTAGAGCTAATAAGCTCATGGGATATGTTCGCACAGAGTTGCGAGCGGACCACACTGCGCGAACATCTCATACGACGTCTCATGACATTGAAGACCGATGGTATGATTTTTTTTAATTAGTCTTGTTCAAACGCACTGTAGTAGCAGTAGTAAATTTATACATCACAGAGTACTTAATACACAGACAGCTGTAGAAAATACTTTGTTCTAGGATGCCGCCTAGCTTGTGCCGCTCTAGCCGCTCGCCTAGATCCCTCCAACCTAACGTGGTCTACTGAAATTATGCAGCTTTGTAAGTATTATCATTGCCGTCATTTATCAAAAATAACAGTCAGAAGAGGCGGTTTCGAGAAAAGAACGTGCTTACTCTCCTCGAACTCCTTATCTATGTACACGTATTAAACTTTGATACAAAAAATATTAACAAAAAAACCGACTTCAAAAACTAAATTGAAATGCACAGGATACACAGGAAGCCACCAGCATTCAAATAAAAAAATAATTATCAAAATAAGTTCACCCAGTCGAAAGTTCTGGGGTAACAAACATAAAAAATAACAGTCGAATTGAGAACCGACCTCTTTCTTGAAGTCGGTTAAGAAGCTAGTTTGACTTACCACCTTCTCGATTACTACGATAGCATACGTTATCAAATTACAACCTATTTTGATTCGATTCCGACATACACAACCACTCACATATATTCAGTCCATCCCATATTCTTTAAATCGGAATCCAAATTCCTTAGTGTTCCTCTTTATTGATGTAAACCTGGTACTTAGTAATCTGTTATGTCAACGACTGCCTTTACTAATGCTAAGGCACAACATAAAAAAATTATTTTGTATCACATTGACAGTAGGACACTGACTCCTAAGTCACAGGATTACCTAGTTTAGGAGTCAGGGTTTACATTATTCGCATTACCTTAAGTTAACCAAGACATGTGTCCTAATTTTAATCAAAGCAAAGGTTTTGGTATCAATAAAGATTTTTATTATTTTATTATTATTTCAGCGGAACGTCGTGCCATAGAGAGTGGAGATATAGAAGAAGGAATTCGTGCTGCAGATTTATCGTTAGTGGCGCCAGTACCGCCTTCTCCGGATTTGTTGTATCTCTTCCTCAACGCAATTAGCGAGCCACCACCGAGTAAGTTGTTTTTAACACACTTTTATTAGCTTCATCTGTATAGGGAACGTGCAGGAACTATAGGTGGCAGCACTAAATTGGCAAAAGCGACACTAAGCGGACAGTAAAGGAAACTTATTAGACCTGTCATCGTGCTTTCAAATATATAAACAAAGTTATCTCTTGAATTATAATATTTTAATACGATAAAAGTTATAAAATATGGGTTCCGGTCTATCAATATTGATCGTCAGCGTTGCCAAAAATATGTTAAAAGTTGTAACGCTCTTCGAGCCGGCCCTGTATTGGATGTTGAAGAGATAATAAATGAAGAAAATGTAGGCTGTTATAACTAGCAAAATTGTCTTAGAACCTAAAATACGCAATGTTTACGACTTGAAAATAATTAGTTATGTATGTAAATTCTTCTGAATGCGGCAAATCAAAAACCAGCAAATAATAGATTGAAAGATTGACTGTAATAATTACAAAACTTGGTAATTTTCACTACTAATAATATTGATTATTTCTAAATGCTCCAAATTCATACTAACGCATACTTCTTTACTGCATTTCTCCATTTTTTGTGTTGTTGGCATGAGCGTACTATTCCTTGGAAAGTAATAACATTTTATGCTATTTGATTTATTGTGTGTGAATTAAGAATAAGGAGTGCAATTACTTCCATTTATCCAGTGGGTTTCCAGTGGGCATTTCAAAAAAACCCGCGAAAAAAGCGAATCGGTTCCGAGTGGAGATCTTCCTCCCGGACTTTCTCCGCCTGGCTCCTTTTGCAAAATGACGTGTTCGCAGAAGACTGAGTGTTCGTCCCGTGTGTTGTAGCGTGGAGCGGGGAGCTGCGGGGCGCGAGCGTGGCGGGCGCGGGGCGGCTGTGCGTGCGCGACCGGCCCATCGCCGTGGCGCTGGCGCCGCTGCTGGCCGCGCTGCTGGCCGACCAGCGAGCGCCCATGCCCGCGCGCGTCAACTCGCTGCTGGCGCTCACCGACATCTGTATCAGGTACACCCACTCTATTGCATCCGTCGCTTGACTCCCCTCGCGCTCCGGTCACCTGTGATTCTGACTGCTGAGTCGCAGCTCGTGGGAGCTTTGTGTGATGTATACGATGACTTGTTCTGAATGTAATGTAATTATATATAAATAGACAGACCGCTAGACCAAGACGACCGACCGCTAGGCGGTCAAAGATTTCACTGATAAAGAATAATTTCTAACATTATAATCGGCAATTGCTGAACTGAGTGTTTATTTTGAGCTTACCTACCATTGTGGGCTAAAAACATAATAGAACATTGAAATGAATGTAAGTCTCGTCGGTTTGTAGGTACACAGCGATAGTGGAGCCCCTGATGGACTCGGTGTGCGGCTGCTTGTCGGCGCAGTCCCCGCCCGATCTTCGCCGTGCTACGTCACGAGCTCTCACCAAGCTGCTACTGGGTGGATACTTACGCTTACGCCCACCTCTTTACTACAAGTATGTAATCTATAATTAAATCTGAACTTTAAGAGCCCCGCGGACTACAAACTTTTTATTCGGTCGATAATTTGATCGGGGAACGGGTATCATGTTCCACCCAACACAAAGGGAGGATCCTCCGACCAGGCGAGGTGATCATGCCTGGCGGGCTACTGCCCTACAGTTGATGTTGGGATGTTGTATATATGATAATCGGCGCGGGAACTTTATTTGCGCGATTCAGGATTGGTAGTTACTCCGTGTAGTGTAGTTTGTAGGTACAGTGCGTTACTTCGTAGTTCAGTGTATCTTCGGTAGATGGCGCTGTATGTGGAGGTCGCCACAGACCGATACCGAATCGTTATAATTTGCGCACTCCCATACATCTTCATACTGATTAAGAAACCAACCAAACTATCGGCCAATTAAAGTTTATAGTCTGCGGAGGCTGTAGATGAGAAGTACCGAAAAATGGACTTTAAGCGGATGAGATTAAAGTATAAAATCCAACAACAAATTTTAGTGAATTTTAGTTTAGTGATGACAACAACAGAATTACCACCAAAGTAAACTTCACAAACACTTAAAATACATCATAACAAATTTTGTTCTAGGTATTGGACGTTATTGGCTGATGAAGATCATGACGTCCGAGAGCCGGTCGAGTATTATGTGACATGTTGTCTCACCGCCGATACCATTCATCACAACTTCGTGGACACTGTCCTACATTACAATAAAGAAAATACTGGTAAATACATTGAACACCATGCATGGTTTTGGGACACCATTATCAATTTTTGCAGGTTTTTTTAAGAGCTTTTATCGTAATTTATAGAAAACCTATCATTCGACGCTCGTCAGCTGATCTACGACGTGATGCTCCAGCGATTATCGATCGTACAGAGGCTAAACATCCAGTGTCGTCTCGCACGCGACGTACTGAAGCACGCGGCTGACATGACCGATGAAGGCAACGAAGAAATATCGCCGGCACTCAACGCCGCTCTGTTGGATACCATCACGCTGTTGTGCGGACCTAGGATGAAGTTACCGAGTCAGTATATCCTAATAATTTAAGTACACTTTTATGCAGCAAAAATCATTAACTTTTGCAAACACTTTGTCAGTACTAATTCCTGGATAATTAATAAATTTACGCTAACACAATCATCGTCATAAACCTACTTGGATTCATCTTAATATAATGGAGAAATCCAAAGGAGATTTCAAAATATCGAAACTATAAAAAACGTAACTTTCCTTTAAAACATCGGTAACAAACAGTGGAAATATATCGTAACTCCGAAACTAACCTAAAACAAAACTTACTAGAATGTTAATACCAGAAGAAAATAGTTTAGAAAAAGGTATATTTCTTATCTTTCTATAAAAATAAAAGTTAACGATAAAGCGGTGACTTTTTCTAATATTCGTACGAAAATTCCCACTAGTTATGAAGTTTTCAAATGATTTTATCTTCTGTGGAAACTATCGGTTTATTCGAAACATAAAATTTATAGCAATGCAACTTTTAATTCACGAATACGCTTGTGGTGTTCAAAACCCACAAAAAAAATTAAAGAAGTTAATAAGAAAGGAAAAAATAAAACAAATTACATACGAGTACTTACATAAACACACTTAAACAGTTTCTTTCGTTGTTAAAACCTCTGCATTTTTGCGATCATAAACAAATTAGACGATAAATAAAAAAGAAGAATAATTGTGTAAAAGTTGCTACGTATGTACTATCGACGAATTTGAATCATGACCCACCATAATCTTACTTTCTTTCTTAATCTTTCTTGTTTGGACGGGTTTCAAACGATTTATCGGCAAAGTTAGTCATGATTCAAATTTGTAGCTAGTACAATAGGTACTTTTCTGTCTTTTTAACTGAACTGTAAGTAGTACTTATAACATTATTTGTACATTTCACATGTCTGCACTGAAGTTAATGGAAAGGGTATTTACAGATGAAATATTCCTTTAGCAAGCACGTAGTTAGCGATAAATAGATGCACATTATTTTGCTATTAATTTTGTGTTATTAAAACATATGGAGACCCGTGAACTAGTGTAAATATCATTTACTTTTGTAGTTTTGATAAGTGTATTTACCTTAATTTTTTTTATAATCTATATTGATTACATATTTAATGTAGAGGCTTTTAATTCAACATGATTATGCCAACCTCATTGTATCCTATACTAACATGCAAAAGGTTTCAAAATTATAAATACTTAATAGTAGATACTCTTATTCCATAAGGACTCAATCAAAATACATAATTGGGACAGACAGTCATATTTTCTTTAAATTATGTACAAATTCGTAAATTTTGATTGCGTCCTCTGCCTTTGGTGTTTAATTTCGGTCCCAAAGGTTCAGGTCAAAATTTTAATAAACTAAACATTGCTCAATTGAGTAGTCTAAAACAGTTACGTCACAAGTGTGTATTTATGTATTACATTTTTCATACAAAGTTACCGTTTTGACAAATTATAAAAGTAACTAATTAGACTTAAGATGTGATCTACCCTATTGAGGTTCACACAAAGTAGAAAAAAAACACGTATACGAAATTTCAATTTTCAAGTCTAAAAACTATTTGTTTCTTGAATTTGGTTAATTTTATACAATAAGGAGCTGTTACCGTAGAACTAGTACGTAGTTTATACTTCCAAACGTCTTCTCAATGTATTTATGTGTGCAACTTCACATATAGCTTCGTTCCACTATATTACTTGTATTGACTTTACAGAAAAACCCCAGAACACTGGTGATCCGGCTGATATAGACGAAATACAAGAGAGAGTCACCACTAACATTGTGTCTCATGTAAGTATCAGTACCTGGAAGACCAAGTTTGGCTCGTATGTTTTTATAAATTTTTAAAAATGAATTCTTGCTAGATCGATATATCGCCCTCTCGTCCTGCTCGCCCTCGATAAACTCCCTGAGTACATTATTTCATGAAAATCGTTGACGCTATTTCCAGGATTCAGGTTATATGTACTCGTATTATAAAAGTAAAAAATATATTTAAGAGTCACCATTATCATTTAGGGGTATGAAAAATAGATGTTGACCGATTCTCAGACCTACACGATATGCACACAAAGCTTCATAAAAATCGGTCCAGCCGTTTCGGAGGAGGATAAATAAATATACAAGAATTGCTCGTTTGTAGTGTAATCTGTAATATAGGTATTTGCGAAATCATTAATATCGTTAAGTCGGTGTCATTACCAAACCTTACTTTGTGTAACAACTCCTCCAGTTTTTCTTCTGAATAAGTTCGTTGCGGGTACTAAGACAGTTTAATATATCCTTGAACTTCCCGAGTGTCATAACAGTTACAGTAGTGGGCGTGTGGTGTCCCATACAAAAAGCCTTTAACAGTCCACTGCTACACATAGGCCTCTTCTTAGAAAGGAGGTTTTGGCCTATACCACGCTGGCCAGATGGGTTTGTTTCAAGTTTTCCATTTCTTTGGAGTGACGTTATCCTGCCTAGTTTTGTTCCTTAGTAGCCTCTTATCGGCGGCACCCCTGAATGAGTAGGGGTGGTGACACTCCGTATTCTTAATCCGTCACTACACAGACTATAAATATAACTAGCAACCTGCACCAGCTTCGTACGGGCTCTTTACGGAAAATATAATATAGCCTGTGTTACCCCGAGAAGATGTGCGGCTTAATTTTTTTCGACGTCTTCAACAAATATACTTAAAAAATTATGTACGAAAAACTTCCACAAGAATCACTCTATCTATTGGTAAAAACCACATCAAAATCCGTTCAGTAGCTTTTGAGTATATCGCGAACAGACAGACAGAGGCGGCGGCGGACTTTGTTTTATATTATGTAGTGATAATACAATAACATTGCAGAAAATGAAACGCACTGTAGCGGAGGTTCTGGTGCCAGCCGTGCTGCGGCTCTACTCGCGCCTGGCCTCGCGCGGCGGACAGATCGCCACTTACCTCGTGCGCATCGCCACAGACTTACTCGAAGATTACAGGGAGGAGGTACTTCTTTTTATCATATTCTATTATATCAATTCTATCTTATACAATATATACAACGTTATTCTTATTTAATACAAACGCTGGAACACTTTAAACAAATCGTTATAAGAACAAGAAATAAACAAATAACGGGTGTTTTTTTAAGCTAGATAGAACTTTAAATTGTAAAAAGTAACACAAAAAATTTAATTTTGATGAAACTTTTTTTTTAATTTGTTTCAGTATACTCTGACAAATCATCATGAATAGACTCACGCTTGAACAACGCTACGAAATTATCCAAATTTACTTTGAAAATCAGTCGTCGATTCGCGCAACTTATAGACGACTGTTTTATCGCAAAATTGTGTTCAGCGATGAGGCGCATTTTTGGCTTAACGGGTTTGTTAATAAGCAAAATTGCCGCATATGGAGTGAGACCAATCCATAACAGACCCTACAGACTCCATTACATCCAGAAAAATGCACCGTATGGTGCGGTTTTCACGCTGGTGGCATCATCGGACCTTATTTCTTCAAAAATGAGGCCGGAGCTCGCGTTACGGTCAATGGAGATCGTTACCGCACCATGATCAATGTTTTTTTGTTTGAAAATATGGATGACATTGATCCGGAGGAGATGTGGTTTCAACAGGATGGCGCTACGTGCCATACGGCGAACGCAACCATCGACTTATTGAAATCAAAATTTGGCGATAAGTTGATTTCGAGAAATGGACCTGTCAATTGGCCTCCAAGGTCGTGCGATTCGACACCTCTCGATTATTTCCTGTGGGGCTACGTGAAGTCACTGGTTTATGCTGATAAACCAGCAACAATTGACGCCTTGGAGGCCAGCATTGTTCGTGTTATACGCCATACAAATGACGAAGTCGTCTATAAGTTGCGCGAATCGACGACTGATTTTCAAAGTAAATTTGGATAATTTCGTAGCGTTGTTCAAGCGTGAGTCTATTCATGATGATTTGTCAGAGTATACTGAAACAAATTAAAAAAAAAGTTTCATCAAAATTAAATTTTTTGTGTTACTTTTTACAATTTAAAGTTCTATCTAGCTTAAAAAAACACCCTATATAAACACCCTTACTAACCTATCAGCTATCTACTAGTTCCATGTAACCCTTTACATATGGAACTTGCCACCTTAAAATTACGATTATTTACCATTAGCTCCGTGTACCTAATTTTGAACGACTATCACAGCTGATATTCTTAACTTAAATTTTTAAATTCTAAAAAAGTGTTCAATAGAATTAAACATCATCATAGGTGTAGTTGATGCCAAAAATAAATTTTATTTTAAAAATAGTCATGAAGTTAGTATGATAGACACTTGGATTAAAAAAATATATTAAACTTTACACTTACTTTCAAATATACTCGTATAAGTGTATAACCTGTGTTTAATAACTCTCCCTCCAGGTTTTTTTACATAACACAATACAACATAATAACCATTTATTGTTTTTCTAGCGTTCAGTATTTTGCCTGAGCAATCTGAGTATTCTTTTATTTCTTGGAATTAAAAAGCTAGTTGAAACAATGTTAGCTGTAAAAGTAGTAAAAATAATTACATAAAACTAAATTGTATTTACAATGTTCCATGAGTTCTACGTGAAACTTGCTTAATGGGAATAAACTACTGGGAATAAACCCCTTTTAAAAAAAATGTATTCCCACTAGTTCCATGTACTTTTAAGTTGCAAAAGTTCCATATCGTAGCTGGCAACGTAGAACTACTGGGAATAAACTATTTAGTTGTTTCATTATATTCGAAATATTATCACTTAATCTTTCGAATGCGGGAACGGGTACTTCCGGTTCCATGCACCGTGCGGCGAAAGTGCAAAATTTTGCAACACGGTGCATGGTGTACGAAAATGATCAAATATTTTAAAAAACAATGCTCGGTGGTTATAAAAGTGATTATTTTTCAAAAGATGGATAACAAGCGTACATGGTTATGCCATATTTTATTACTAAACTAATGTTATCGCTTTATTATTTACTCACAATTGAGCCAAGTATTAATTTACGCACCTATTGTGTTAATAAACATGATTTTAATATTTTATGTGGTTTATTATTCATTTTACTTATTATCCTCATAAAGTTCGATAACTAAGCTATCTACTGATATAAAAAACACTATAACTGCAGTAAAAATTCATTGAGAAACATATTTGTAAAAATCACATTTCGCTGTCGAGATATTCGCCATTTTGTCACTTTACAATCAAACTATTATTTGCGCCGAACACCAAATTACGTAGTATTTATATGAAGAAATAGTGTTTTTTAGTTAAATAATTTATTTTTTTAGTTAACTAGTGCAAAAGACAGGAACAATACATAAAAAAAACAACCTATTTATCAAGTTATTTAAAAAAAGGACTCGTTTGCTAGACCAGTTTTCATTTATTATTTTTAAGTTCTGAGAATTCTCTAAACTCTATGAAAATGACTGAATGCTAAAGAGAACAAACTGATCGTTCCATTATGTGACACACAAAGTCTATGGTCAATACAAAATAATTTAGTAAAACATAAACAAAGATCAGTTTACGTCTTGTTCATTGTCCGTCACTACTGTGTATGTGTGGGTGTTAATAGTTCCGGGACTTCCCGCTAGGCTGCGTGCAAACACGAATCAACGGCGATATACAATTTTAAGTGGCGTGCTATTGGAGAGGCCTATGTCCAGCAGTGGACTACGATACGCTGATGATGATGTAGAACAGTAATGGCGTGGGAGCCCTTTGTATGTGTGCGTCTAATTTCGCTCGTCAGGCAAAAAATTAGTGTTTATTTAAATATTTAGCTTTTCTAACACATTTTTGTTGCTATTCTATATTCTATATAAGATTCTCATCGCAATTATATCATTTTATCAATAAAAACATAAGAATAAATGCGTAAAAACCTTCAAATGAGTAAGCCCTTTTCAATAGGTAATAGACTCGGTAACTTTTTGAGTAACACTATTCAAAATTACGCATGATTTATGCCTCAATTCGTATTGATAGTGGTTCCTAAAATAAGTATAATAAGTAAAATATAACAACAAACTACCTTCAAAATCACCTTATCGGCAAAAAATCAGTTTTAAGAGGCACTTGACAGATCGCGTTGCGTCATCGTCAACTTTGAAATTGGAACTCGTTTTTTTTACGGCTCTTGAAGCGCACTTGACAAACGAATGTTTTAAAATGTTGTTCGTATAAAGCAAATGCCTAACAAACCTTTCTAGACTTCATTATAATAACTTTAATACCCAAAATTAATTAAAATGCAAGTTAACTGCGGTTATCGCGGATCCGCAATGCCGCACCGACGGGACAATCGCGGATCCGCAATGCCGCACCCCAGAGGTTAATGCGTTCATAACCGCTCGCTACATGCGCCCGGTATATATCGATAACATATGAAACTTAGGCCGTTTTTGATCTATAAAGCAGTGTGTCCTATATTTTAACAAATTTTGATAGACCTTCGAGATAAACATGATTTAAAAACTTGTAATCTATTTTATTGCTGATCTTGTACAAACTATTTTTGAGTTTTGTTTTAGGTAAGAATAACGTTATATATATATATATATATATATATTTTTTAACGATTCATTACACTTTTTTCACTATATCTTCTCCCAGTCTTCTGAGCTGCACATTTTTTTATCGACACCGTAACCATTCAAGGATACCGGGAGAGTGTTTTAGTAATGTGAAACTTACAGATCGAAGAGCTGATCGACAGCGATGAAGAAATAGTGGAGCGCATTCACCATTTTCAGCAGAACATCGGTCAGGCACCGTCGTTCGGCAACACGCGTAACTTGGTGACGACGTCGGCCCCGCCCGACCCCGAAACGCCGCGCGCGACGCGCCGCAACCCGCGCGCCGCCGCGCACACGCCCCGCAAGCGCGCGCTGCGCATATGATCCTCGCGCGCCGCCCGACCCTCCCGACCCTCACGACCCTCGCGCACTCTCGCACTCACGAGGCCGGGCCCCGGTGCCCGCCGTACACCAGCGACCGACCCTAACCCCGCCGCCTTGCGTCCACCGGACATTAGCCCGAGCGTCGATCTGTGGGCGCTTCAGTATGCCACCGGTGAAAGCATTCCATGGGAAGCGCCATCTGCCGACGGTGGAGAACCTCCCCCGGAACCGCAGCCGAACGCGAATACGGACGATGCATGGGAACCGCAGCCTAGCACCAGTAGAGAGATTCCACGGGAACCGCTTCCCAGCACCGCTAGTTCGAGCGCCACACGGGAACCGCAGCCCAGCACTAGTAAAGGCAAATCAAAGCCTAACGCTAGTAAAGGCAAAAGCAGAGCACCGCTTAACAGTATTCAAAGCACTCCGTGGGCAGCGCCTCCTAGCCCTAACAGTAGCGATTCGTCGGAAGCGAATTTTATAATCAATAGAAACAAACTATGGGAATCGTGTTTTAACTCTAGTAAAAACGATACATGGAAAGCGCATCCTAGCCCTAGTAGAAGCGATTCATTGGAAACGCATCCTAACATTGATTCCGTCGCTCCACGACAACTACAGCTAAACGTTAATGAAATTACTCCACGAGAACCGCAGCTTAGCACTAATAGAAACACTCCACGAAAACCGCATCCTAGCACTAAGAAAGACAATTCACGAGGACTACAGACTGGCACTAGTAGAGGGACTCCTAAATCTAGCGCCGGTAAGGCTGAGCGACCAACCAGTAGTACGACACACAGCCCGGCAGTTAGTACAGGGCATAGGAGTAAACCAATACACTCCAGACCGGAAAATCATACATTACATGAACCAACTACTTCAAGGTCCAATACCGAAAAAGTCTATAAGGCGAAAAAAAGAGACAAAAGGCCTAGCAGAGAGAGACAGAATAGCAGCGCCGTCGTCGAAGAATTAGATTTAGACTCGCTAGTCATCAGTAATGAAAGTAGACCCAACACGAGTTCGGAGTCTATGGATATGTCATAAATGTTATAAACACAGGTAATTTATACTCTCGATTGTCGGCTCTTGATGGAACTTGTTGCAATACATTTTAGAATCTAACTCACTTGTACTTATTGTACTATTTATATTAAGTTTACACCTGACCGATTTCGCCTTATGGCATAAAATAAGTACAAGTGAGTTTGCTTCTAGAATAATAGGAGGTCGCAGCTCTGTCGGCCCTTTTGGTTGATTGCGGTGTAAGGGGGTTAAGGATTTTGTATGTTTCGAATAAAAACGGAAGTACAAGGTTATAGTATAAGTAAACACTTAAAATTGTTAAATTGTTCCACAAGGGTTATGTGAAATTGATGGTCTGATCGCAAAGCGAATCTTTTATATAAAAAATCGAAATTTAAAATAAATCTACTAAATGAATGATGATTTATTCATCATTTTTTTGTTATGCATTCACAACCCGTGCAACTGTCAATATAACAAGCATCTGGAAGTATAGCAGAATAGACAACAACGTCACCTTTCTGGTATAGAGAGAGTATAGTATAGAATACAACAAATTTAGTGAAATCCATCTGAACACAGATGGATTTCACTAAATTTGTTGTATTCTAATTTATTATGAACAAGAATTTAAGGCTCTTGACACAAATTTAAAAAATAAACTTTGTTCCCAACGGTTACCACTTAAACTGCCACCACTGATGGTCGTTGCGACAACATTTAAAAAATCTGTTCCTAACCGCCACCGATGGAGGCGGCTAGGAACATATATTATTCCCAACGACCACCTCTAAAACTACAACTTAAACATCAAAGTTTGAGCACTTGTTTCTACTGAAGGTAATAATATTATTTAATATTTCGGACATCTGACAACACAACACAAATCACATAATGCCATCTAGTCCCAAGCTAAGCAGAGTTTGTATTATTACTAGACAACTGACATAAATACATAAATACTTTTTTTTGTAAATACATACATATTATACATGAAAACATCCAAACTCCAAAAAATATTTGCAAGTCATACATAAATTCGGTGCGTCCCGGGAATCGAACCCCATGCACAGCAGTACGCTACCACTTCGTCAACGAGGCAGTCACTATCTTTTAGTGTTTACAGAACTAGAAAATGGGAGGTAAATGAGATTTCGAAATTACAAGCCATTACATATCGGAGAATCTAAATCCTAAACATGTGATAAAAAAAAAAAGTTGCGTGTACTAGCGTACACTCGTAAGAAGTGAAACTTCTTTATGACGTTATTTTTCAAAAAATAAATATCATATGTCGACGTAAGGTATAACGACAAAAGACTTATAAACCAGCAATATTCGTGACAATTCTTATTTCAAGTGCAATAAAAGTTAAGGAGCGAGACCTGAGTAAATATTTCGCGATCTGTGGTGTGAATGAAGTAAGTTTGTGGAATGTGATGTGTGTAGTTATTTACATTGTGGACTAAATAAAATAATATTGTTTGTAATGTGATATTTCATTGTAGTATTAATTTGGTCCTGTTTGTGTTTGAAAATGTTTTTTGTTTAATTTTATAAATTTTTTTTGAAGGATTGTATATGACTACTCTCAATAATGATAAAACATTTTATTTTAACCCCGATAAAGAAGTTTTACTTCAAAAAGATAGCGTAACGGATAAATGTGACGCGTAACGTAACGGATAAATGTTACGCGTAACGAAAAAATGTTACACTAAATTTTTTGACAACCCCGATAAAGAAGTTTCACTTCAATAAATATTTTAAAGATGTCAAAAATAAAACGGGTTTTTTTAAACTTAAATACTGAGGTAAATGTGGTAGGTAGTATGGTGGTAGGGATAGGTGAAAGTTTATAGGGATGTTTGCTACTCTTACACTATAAAAACACTATATCCCGATAAATATAGAAGTGTTCTTGTGGAACAACATAAAACATCAACTGCAGGCAACAACGTGGTACACAAGTAATGTCTAATATTACGGACATTAATTGCAATTATTCTAGTCTTGCACTTAATATTGTATTAACAAGGAATAATCTTTTTTTTTACACAACAGTATTTCACAGTCCACTTCTGGACAAGGCCTCTAAGTTTGTGTCAAGTTTTTCAATTCAAGAAACATCTTGATGTATCTGACACTAACTGACATAACCAACTTTTTTATTTTGTTTTTTTATTATAATTAGTTTTTACAAACTGTAAATTGTATCATGGGGTTACTGTACAATAAAGAGTTCTCTTTCTATTTTTGTTTTTGTTTTTTGACCAGTAGTTTCATGATATTGACGGTAACTGTCTATTAAATTAGTAGGACCATTGCCCATACAAAATAATGACGTTTTCGTTATAGTCTGCTCTAACTGCGGACAAAGATTTTTACTAGTAGTACCGGTAGGAAGGAGTAAGGGCAAAAGATGCACTATGAATATTCCTGTGTCCCGACATGAAACTGCAACTGGATCAACTACAGTTAAAGCATCAGTGGGGTTTGAACCCACAACAATATCCGTGCAATCAAAATTGTTGTCCTTATGCGAAATAAAGCTCACCTTTATATGGAGAACAAATGTATTAGCCATGATATCAAATGAATTTTGTTATGAATTGTAGAATATTTCTCCAGTTTCTATAAGTGGACAATGGTTAACAGGAGAAAAGTGTAGAATAATGTCTTTCATGAAATATTCTTTTGACAAGCTATTACATGTGTTAACATTGATAAGGATAGAAACTCATTAACATTTGGCAATCATTGAAAGGAGCAACATAGAAAATTTTGATGTAACTTATTGAATTCAATAATTTTAAGTAACTATTATTTGTATACTGTTGCTTTAGGTTTTTAAAAAAATACTGTGATACCTGTAGGGTTTATTAGATAGTGTAATATGTATATTACACTATCTAATTAGACGTAAAGGACATTAACCGGTCCTGGGCCACATACTGCCCAGACATGGGAATACTACCAAATCGTTGTCACTTGCTTTAATTTATGTTTAAAAAATATTGGTCCCAGGATCTTTATTTTAAATTATTTTTTTTGATTTTCGGAATGGTTTTAGAGAACTATTATTTAACCGAACAAAATGAGATTTAACCGAAATAGAACCAATTTCGGAAACATTAATGTTGAGCAGAATAATGTCCCCCCATATTGACCGCTGAAGAATGACCTTTTTTGCAGTAGGTACATGCCAAATAAAACTCATACGCAGCAGTGGCTTATTTCTGATCTCACAGTATAACGGAGATCTGTCAGCATTTACTATGCCATCCAATGATGTTCAAGTCATCCGAGCACACACAAGGAGTAGACATATAGAGTTAAAAATCTACCACTGCTACATATTGATCTATCATCAACATCGAATTTATTTCTTCTTCTCTGTACTGAATGTCTTTTTAAACCAATAGGAAATCTTTTGATGAAATTTCATTTTATGACAAGCATTTGTTTAAGATACATAATGCACTATGTATTCATTTTACTGCCCAGTACTTGGCCAAACGCCCGTACAATAATTGTCAATGTCCTTGTAATGTGAAATAAATAACTTTAAAAATATATATTTTGTTTAAAACTAATTATTCAATCCATATTAAAAGGATGATTTATAACTTTGCATATTGTTTTATTAATTATGCATGTGTACAAGAATAACAAGATTATTATTAAGGCATTCAAACTTAATAAATTATACAACATTACTTAAATTTAACTTAGTCACTAAATCACCCTCATTTTCTATTTTAAACTCTTTACCAAAAGTCTTTTTTAACAAAAGATCTATCGCTGCTTCTTCTGAAAAATAAAATAAATTAAAATTAATAAATTAAGAAGAACCTACTTCTTACTTACATATTTGAATTCTGATTAAAATTCGTAACTTACCAGTAACTTGTATCGCCAATAATTGGTGAACTATATGTCTAGCAGTTGTTTTAAACAGATCTCTACTACTAATCTTTTTCTTCTTATAGTAAGGCATGAGCAGTTTAACAACCATGCCGGCAAGATCTACTTTTTCAGATTTCTTCTTCACACCACCTTCTTCTGTCTTTTTTACATCCCTTTTACTTCTGTCACGTTTATGTTTTATGTCTTTCTTCGAGCTACTTTGATTGCTTTTAATGTGTTTCGATTTCCTATGTTCTTTTACTTTTAAATTTGACTTATCTTCTTCTTTTGGCTTCTCAATTAAGCTAATATCTTCTTTCAGTTTTTCACTGGAACTACCCTCTTTCTTAGGCTGCTTACTTAAGGTCAACTTTTTATGTTTAGATATGTCATCGATGTGTACTTTGTTTCTAAGTCTAGTTGGTGAAGGGGATTCGGGAATAAAAGCTGGTGGAGTAATTTCTACGTCCATTATGTCAAAAGATTCTGATTTCAGTGGCGCAGAAGAAAAACATTTAAGCTTTTGCATTATTTCATCTGCCTCTAAACTTAATTTATGAGCCTTGCTCAGGTTTTCGATTCCAACCGGAAATTGACTTCGTTCAAAAGAACTCGATTGACTTTCCGAAGATGTTTCTAAAGATGTTTCTGGCTGCTGTTCCGAAGTTTTTGATATGTCGCAATCCTGAGTCACTTCATTACCTTTAATATCAGTAAGGATAAATGTTTCGTCAGCACTTTTACTTAAATTATTGTCACCACCGTCGTCGATGACTAATTCCCTTTCAGAATCGCTGTCACTCATATTGCCAAACAAAGAAGTTGGATGTGGACCGGAATCCCCTTTTACAGGTTTAGTCGATTTTTTATCATGAGATTTACTTAATTTATTTCTTTTATCTTCATTTTTATGAATTTTAGATGTTTTATGTTTTTTTGACTTTGAATATTCACTTTCACTATCCGATGATTCCCCAAAAAGAGCTTTCAATTTTCTTTTCGAGGTTGGTTTTTTATCTTTTCTACATGGCTTTGAATCACTTTCTTTTATATTTTTATCCTTGCTAGTTTCATCGCGTTTATGTTTAATGTCGTCTCCTCTTTTGTTAACTTTATCAGCTTCTAGGTCTTTAGGGGGTATACCTTTTAATGTTATGTTTATCACTAATGTTTTAAAATCGGTAGGTGTATCTCTATCTAAGTCAGTACTGTTAACTTCTTCCTCATCGTTTATTTCTTTTATTTTGAGTGTAGTGTCATTGGAGTGGCTGTTGCAAGATTCATTTTTTATATCTTTTACATTGTCGTCAATAACCAGGTTTTTTTCATTGTCACTTTCTTCTGATAAGTAAGCAGGAGATGCTTCTGAAGCCTTTTTGAAAAACGTTCCGAGTTTTGTTTGAGTTAAGGGATCTCTTTTAAAGGAATTTGCTTTCCTTTTAGTATTTTTATCAGATTTTGATAATGTATTGTCTACAGTAGATTCCTTTTCATTTTCTGAAATGTCGCTTTCAATGTTAATAATTTTTGCACTTTCATATAATATGTACATACCTGAATTATACTATTGAACTTACCCAATAATTGAGCTGCTGTAACGAAACTATTTTGGGACTTTTCTTTTTGCTGTTGTTCAAAGTCTTTGACAAACTGATTAAGCGTGTTTGGTTTTTTAACCTCAAACGTTTTCAGTTGGGGATAGATATGATCCTTACATGCTTTTACCGCAGAGATCTAAAAAAGTGTGGAACTAAGATAAGTTACCTTTGTGAATTATAATCATAATTTTATACCTAGACAAATACAGTGTTCAATCGATTGGAAACACCAATAATTTCGTAATCCTAGCCTATTTAACAGCTTATTGGTTAATTTAAGTAACGAGTTAAATATTAATCTACTCTTGTTAAACACATGCGTCGTTTAAACTATTTTTGAAGGTCAACTCCTGGATTTATATAAAAAATTAATGAAATGTTGCTAAAGGTATCTAAACTTTTCAGGCTCAAAAATAGTACATTTTTACCCAATAAACTGAACATCTCCCCAACTTCTGACGTTATATTGAAATCATAAAAAATAGAGAGCTTTTGGATATGAATCAAGGAACCAAAATCCAATCTTAAGTCCCTGCTTTATATCTAATCAATATTTGCAAAAATTCTTATAAAGTCTTCTGCCTAGCGTTTATTATTCACAAGATTACTTGGGATCGGCTACTAGTTCAAATGTTTTTACCTGAATGTCAGTTTTTCTACTGGCCTCGGACCTCCGAAACCGTAAAGGCAAACTAAATTTCTTGTAGCAAATTGAACTAGATGCCAGATATTTGACACTCGCTTCCCAATAACCATACCATAAATGTTCATGATAACCGGGACCGACGGCTTAACGTGCTCTCAGAGACACAAGCGTGAAACACCGCGAAACTTTCATATTCCGGCCCGTTATTAAGAATTTCCTGTAAGAAAAACCCAACAACACTTATGGCTCGACCCGGGATTCGAACCCAAGACTTCTTGATTGGCAGTCGCATTCGCTAACCGCTAGATCAACGAGGCAAATGCTTATATAGTTCTTTAATGGAATCATCATCATCATCATCTCAGCCACAAGAAGTCCACTGCTGAACATAGGCCTCCCTTAGTGACTTCCATATTGACCGGTCGGTAGCGGAATAATGACAACTATTTACCAATTTTGCCATGGCTCTTCTATACAAACTTATAACAGTGCTACTTGAAAACGCCTCATATTCCAGTTCTGCGGCACATTGTTCTAAACCGTGCTTGGAAAAGGTCCTTTCAAAGTTGTCGGCATCTTTCGTGCTATGATAATTATTGCTCAAGGCATCGGTAAGCAACGTTAGATAACCCTCACGACTGGCTACTGTTAATCCATTGACCTGTAAATGAATTTATATAGGTAAAAATAGTTTTTCGCCAAATGTTATTAATATTTTTGTACTATATAGTTCAATAAAACATTCAATAATGACTGAGGCAATACATACTTTTGTACTTGTACTTTCAGCTGCTTTGCATTTTGAATATTTGGCTGATTCAGCTTCATTATTTGCCTTCTTGTCGTCCAAATGCTTTTTCCTATTAGCGAATTCCTTCATAATGAGAGATTTAGTTTCGTTTGCAATACGACGTCGGTTACTTTCACCGTCTGATTCATCACTATCCCCCGCTACACCGTAGTAATTTTCGGCATCTCTGTATGTACGTAAAATGAAAATTTTTAACCAGGACCTTACTAAATATGTCAGAATTCAGTTGTCAGACTTACTAACACACAAAATTTTTGTATTTTGCAGAATTTTAAATAACACTAGCTGTCCCGGCAAACGTTGCTTTGCCATAAAAGGGAATATATGTTGTAGAGGTGGGTCAATAAAAATCGCGATGGAAAAATAGGGGTTGATCGTAGAGGGTTGAAAATCTAGGGTTGTATGTATTTTCTAATGCTGCATCATAAAAAAATAGAAATTAAAATTTTTGTCAAAAAAAAAAAAAAATTTAGGGGTGGACTACCCCTAACATTTAGGGGGATGAAAAATAGATTACAACCGATTCTCATAGATACCGGATAATCACAAAAAATTTCATCAAAATCGGTCGAGCCGTTTCGGAGGAGTTCGATTACGCACCCCGTGACACGAGAATTTTATATATAAGAAGAAGATAAGAAGAAGAAGATAACATAATGACTGAAAGTAAAATGATAATTGCAAAAATAAACACTATTCGAGCTGTCAATATTTGTCAAAATAGATGAATAAGTCCAAGCTGTCATGTTGTAGAAAGTTTTACTAGATATCCGATCAGACCTCCTTGAGAAATTCTCATTCTACCATCAATTATAATCAACAATACTTTTTGAACACTGTATTCCTACTGTTCAATAGGAGTGTAATTAGGGTCATTAAAGTCTTTCAAATAGGGAATAGTCCAGGCAACGTCGTACCTAACAAAGAACGTAAACATTTATTGTTAAATATTGCTGCAATAGTGATTTAAGTCAACTTGGTTTTGCTAATAGAAAGTTTGATTAGTTTGGTTGGCGTGTATATAATATTTGTTATCTGGAGGTGGCCGAAAGGTTATCTCCATATTCATTTAGGTTAAAAACAGAAAAAAACTGGATCAAATAGAATTTAGAACAAAAATAATTATTGAAAGGTATAAAATACTTTAACGAAGTCAAATTAATATCCTAAAAAAAAATTACTAAGTAGCTAAGTGCTGTAAGACCGGATAGTGTGCGCTATTTCGAGGAAAATCTTCGTTCAACAGTGGACGGAGATAGGTTCATTTGAATTACTATTCGGTCAAATCACAAGTATTAGTAACTTATTCAATCTAAACGCAAATATTTGCCTACTATATTTGAATTACTAATCGGTCAGATCACAAGTATTAGTTAATTTTCAATCTAAACGCAAATATTTGCCTACTATATTTGAATTACTAATCGGTCAGATCACAAGTATTAGTAACTTATTCAATCTAAACGCAAATATTTGCCTACTAAAGAAAATAAAGAAAAACCGACTTTAAGAACTGAATCAAATTAAAAAGGAATCATCAAGAAAGAATCAGTAGAAAGTTCTGAAGTTACATAAAAAAAGAGTCGAATTGTGAACCTCCCCTTTTTTGAAGTCGGTTGAAAATCAAAAGAATATTCACCGTTTCTGTCCGACTCTACCCTCCCCGTACAAGTCGGAGACGTCCTGGTTGACGACCAGCCCCCCCGAGCGCAGCTGTGCGGAGGAGGCGCGGCGCTGGTGCTGGTCGAGCGCGCGCCGCACGTTGCGCTCGTCCGCGCACACGTCACAGCGCTCGATACAGCGGGGCGTCTCCTCGCCGAAGTACTCCGCGAATGTCTTGTGACGGCATCTTTATATTCAAATAAACTTATTGCAACTTTTACTGACAAAGTTATAAATATGGTTTTTAATATTTAACATAGGGATAAATCGTAAATACTACTGTGTCACTATTTAATATGACATTCATACATTGAGGTCTCGAAGATCACAGGCTCATTGTTGAAGCGATTTTAACATGAAACTTTATCACCCTTATAAGACCAAGGGTAAGACTTTAAATTTTGTTAAAAATTTAAACTATTCGCTGTAACGCGTTTGTCTCATTTATTTCATGTATACATGTACCGTAAGATTACCACTATTCGGTGCCGTTCTTGCACATAAGTAAGGCTTAAAATCTTAGTGTTCAAAGATTATAAGTAAAGGCTAAACACATACAGTTTTATTCCATAATATTTTCTATATTTTTATTCTCACTATCCACTAAATAGGCCCTAATGTGTGTAAAATAAGGCCACTAGTAGTGAGAATAAATATATATATCGCAGGTAAATAGAAATAATACCTTAATTTTATAATAGAAATAGGGTTTTTTTTTTATAAAAATTGGTGATAAACTGTTTAGTAATATAACTGTAGATGTATCCCTTAAATTAAATTATGAAAAATGTTAAATAATAATGCTAGATTAATACTTACTTGACCTCTTCGCAGTATTTGACCATTATGCTGAAACTCTTATACGCAACCTTGTTTCGATTCTTTTGTTCGGGGGTTTTAGCGACGGCAATTTCTTTTTTGAGTATGAAGTCAACGGCATTGCGTTCGCTGCAACAATAGTATATACGGCAAAATGCCGGCTTGCCATCGCGCCCCGCTCTGCCAGATTCCTGAACCCATTAAATAACGCAACTCAACAAAATATATTTTTAAAAGGTGTTTAAATTTAGAGAAATAAAGTAAGACAAAAAAGTGAGGCAGTATTCTCACGATTTTTATGTCATATGAATAGAAAGTAATATATGTTTCTTCAATTTTTATAATTATATATAAGAGGCTTTTAATGAATCTGTTTGCTAAGATTAGAATATTTAAAATTATCATAATAAGCATATATATATTTTAACATAAGTTGAAATCATAGACAACGTCAAGTCGATACAGTAGTTATTATTAGATATAAGTAGAAGGTTTCACCTGGTAATAAGCCGCAACGTTCTGTGCAATGCCCCAGTGCGCGACAGCTCGCACGCTGGCCTTATCCACGCCCATACCAAAAGAAACAGTGGCGCACACGCACGGACATTCACCACGAGACCACTTGTCTTGCACTGATATTCGCTCTGCTGACTTCAAGCCTGCAAGTTTTATGAATTGAGCATATATATATATATATATATGTATATCTACATTCTTCTTTTTCTTGTTGTAGTGTCATATCAGTCAGTTGTGTAGATTAATTGTGTTAGATTTAATAATTAAAACTTAAGTACTGCTACTATCTGTTAAGAATAAGGGTTAATCTAATTTAGATAAAGTTTAGAAAACAATATTTAAAAATATTGTCTCGTAATATATTTGATTTTGGTTTTTGTCACATTTGAGTAAATTAATTCACAAAATTTCTGCAATATATGATTGATTGGTCTTGCTTGTGAATATTGCTCTATTTATTAATGAAAACCATACGAAAATCTGGTCTGCATTATTAGAGCTTAGCATATTCAGATAAACAGACAGATGTGTCAGGAGAGTACTTTATGTAACAATACTTATAAATGTAGTGATTGTAATTTTTTTTTTTTTTTTAATAAGACATCTCCCACATTAGGAATAAACATCCTGTGTCATGGGGGACTTTACAAACATACATGAAACGGACACAAAGAACATCCAGACTCGGGGCAACAATTCGTGCATCACACAAAGTGTTGTACCGCATGGGATTATAAACTCTGACTGTCATCCAACTTTAAAGTATTCAGTAGTACTTGGGTACGAGTTGGATATGCTTATTTTAAGAATAAATTTAAATATGTTGCATAACACAAATTAATTACCAATTACTAGAAGTAATTGGTAGTAACACAGTCAAAGCTTATAAACCATTTAGTGTAAAATAGAATCGTAAGTTTGAATTAACAATAAGGTTAGTATTTGAGTGTTTTTTTTTAATCTAAGGCTCTATTTTTTAATCAGTATATCAGCCTGTTTTGTCAAATGTACTGTTAGAGATAAGTCATGCTGTAGTAAGGTGCTGCATGTTTTAACATCTTGACAGTCATGTGTGTAGCAACTAAAAACAGAATGTTGTGTGTAGTGTAAGCAGTACCAACCTCCATGGTATGCTAAAGACATGAGTCCCCTCTTAGTTAACATGTTGGCTAAATTTTCAGTTGCTTCCCTAGTACGACAGTACACTATTGCAGCATTCTTATCTTTCTGAAATATTATTTAAAAAAAAATGTAAGTAGGTTGTGGGAAATCGAAGCATGTAGACAGTACAGGACAGGTTGTTCTTTAGAGCTTGGGGGAGGCCTTTTTAAAGTAACCACACATTTAAAAAATACCTAATTACAACAGAATGTCTTTCGACTCAGATGATGTATCTAGAACTTTATTAAAATCTTACCAGCATGCAAACAGTCTGTATCAAAACATAGCTAATTTAAGTCTGAATATCATGCAGGTGAAATAAACCTGCATTACCGATAAGTGGGGATGTTGCAACATTGAAAATATATGTTTTGTATTTGTATCTGTCATATTTCTCCAGATACATATACAAAACAAATTATTATTTTGTAGTAAACAGGAGTTTGTTTTTACAATGTTTCTAAAGAAATGACGTGCATATAGGTTTAGGTATTATTTAAGTGATTTATCAATCAGAATTTTCATGTTAATGGCATCTACATACAAACATTTTCACTGTGTGTATAATTTAAATTTATATATAAAGTCATTGTAGAATTTAGTAGGTTGTGGGAAATCGAAGCATGTAGACAGTACAGGACAGGTTGTTCTTTAGAGCTTGGGGGAGGCCTTTTTAAAGTAACCACACATTTAAAAAATACCTAATTACAACAGAATGTCTTTCGACTCAGATGATGTATCTAGAACTTTATTAAAATCTTACCAGCATGCAAACAGTCTGTATCAAAACATAGCTAATTTAAGTCTGAATATCATGCAGGTGAAATAAACCTGCATTACCGATAAGTGGGGATGTTGCAACATTGAAAATATATGTTTTGTATTTGTATCTGTCATATTTCTCCAGATACATATACAAAACAAATTATTATTTTGTAGTAAACAGGAGTTTGTTTTTACAATGTTTCTAAAGAAATGACGTGCATATAGGTTTAGGTATTATTTAAGTGATTTATCAATCAGAATTTTCATGTTAATGGCATCTACATACAAACATTTTCACTGTGTGTATAATTTAAATTTATATATAAAGTCATTGTAGAATTTAAAACAAGAATTAAGAATTTAATTAAAACTAGTTAATATAACTAATAATGTTGTTTTCTTTACAAGGATTGACTATTTAATTAGAAACAGACAACTCATTTTTTTAGATTGTGCAATGTCTATTTCATAGTTTAAACTTCTTATCTAGTTGAGCATCCCAGGAAAATCACCATTGTAACTAAACATAATCTGAGAATTGATATTTTATATCTTCTTACTAATTTTTTTTTTTTTTTTTTATTTAATTACAGAAATAAATGATGGCAAGCTCGACATTTTCGACTCACGAGCTACTGTTTTTAAAAGAAATATTCTCGCTCTATCGCTTTAAAACTGTAGTAAAACCATTATCACTGTATTTGTTACGGTATAATTGCCAAAAAAAAAAAAAAAGAAATTATTATGTATACTTTGAATATCATGTTGTGTGATTACGGAAGGGTACCAATCAGTACTGAACCTATATTTATCCTTAAAATGATGACTTGTTTGTTACCTGTTGTAATTACCTTAATAAATAAATAAATATTTCAATTTTGGATACACATTTTACCATTCAAGCTAAAAAATGAATGGTTTAAAAAGTTATTACTTTGAAAACTTAAATAAAATTAAAATTTAATCTTACAGGTTTAACATTTTCATCTTCAGATAAACTCTTCTTTAAAAACTCCAACAAATGACCAACTTCGTCGTCAACACAGTTTTGATAAATTACATCATAAAATAAATTTCTTCTAAAACTTGGCGTTTTGTATTGTGCAACAGGTAATAGTAGCTGCAGGTTTGTTAAAATGTCTTTTGCAACTTCTGCACTAGCCGTCGCAGTGAGTGCTACCCAAGGTACACTCTTATATGTCTCTCTTAGACTGCCCAATTTCCGATAATCTGGCCGAAAATCATGTCCCCATTCACTGACACAGTGAGCTTCATCAACCACAATGTATGAAACCTTCTTATATTTGACTAGATGTTCCAGAAGGGATTTAAATGTACCAGTAGCTGCCTGTTCAGGTGTCACATATAAGAATCTTGTATCTGGTTTCATGCTTCTTAAATCATTTAACACCCTTTCTCTATCCTTAGTAGTCATCTTAGAATTAATGGATTCGGCTGGAATTTTCAGTTTGGTAAGATGATCAATTTGATCTTTGATGAGAGCCAAGAGGGGTGAAAAGACTATTGCTACTTTGTTGTCTTGCAACATGGCTGGTAATTGAAAGCATAACGACTTGCCAGAGCCTGTAGGCATTGATACGTACACATCGTGGACACCTAAAAAACAAATAATATGATAAAAGATAGTGCACTAAAAGAGACAACTGTGTTAGTTTAATGCACAGTTATAAGTTATATAAACAATTTATGGCACTATTACCTCTTGCTATGGCTCTCGTTGCACGTTCTTGCAGTTCACTTTTAAATTTACGATGTCCAAACCATTGAAATAACTTTTCTGTTACGTTATCCATAATGATGATCAAACCACAACACTTACTACCGATGTTAATTTATGGAACGTATATGGTAAACATTTTATACCATGTTGAAATTAAGTGCATATTTATTAAAAATTTAATACAAATTTGAGTATAATAATAACAAAACAACCTCAATCTATTTTCTAAATAGGATTTGACATTTATTGACAGTTACTAAAAAAATAGTGACGCGGAAGTTTTGTTGAGTTACTCTTTTAGTCGAATTTGTTTAAAAACAATTACCATTTTAATGAAACCATGACCAACGTTTTTTGTACAATAGTAATTACAGTAAATATGTACATACCGAAAACATATATGTAGGTAGAACATGTAGACACAGTTAGACATTAGAAACGGTTTTTTTTGGATGTATTTTACTTTCTAGTCTAGTCTTAGTTCTAACAAAGCATAAAAAAATGTTATTTTATTAAAATCAAACCTAAATTCAATCATTTTCATACATTTTTTTTCATTAAACCCATTAGCATGTAGCTGAGACGCTGTCTAGCGGAGGTGTGGTCGTCGGCAGTCATCCTCATCGGGTCAAGTTTGAGCCTACTCCCACGCATCAGTGAATTATCTGCTCACGCCCGACGCGCACTCCGCGCTAGTTCTCTGTTGCTCCCGCTAATTGATTTTGCTTGACGCTTACCGCTATCCTAATTCGTATTGTTATATTCTTATTTACATTTCTCTAAAACTGTCATCTTTACATTTGCTATATGTCTGTTGTCTTTTGTGCGTGTCTAAACTTCTACTCTTCAGTGTAACTACCGTGTTTATAACTATTGTAAAGTGCGTGATTATGCGAACACTTGCTAAACTATTTTACGCGTTTTAATTACCTTTATTGCCTGTGGACAGATTCACTTACAAGTGCTTGGTAATTCCATTCGACTATTTTAACTGTCAAGTGATCCTCGTCTAACTCCATCCCTAACGAGAAACCAATTTCTGAAAGTAAACCTGAATTTAATTCTTGAAGACATTTCGTAACTTTAAACATAAAAGTGAGTTACAATGACCTGAAAGTCCAATTTCAAATCAATTTATCAGGTAGGTTTTTGTGAGCAGTCATTTAAAGAAGAAAATAAAAAGGTAACGGTTTTGTAAACAAACAATTGCGATTATTTTTTCTACATTTAGTGTTGTCAGATTAGAAATATTCTCGACCTTTGCTATTTATAAATATTCTATTGATAGATTAAGATTTTAAGAAGAGTCAGGTGATTTGAAATACCAATTGTAAAATTTGTCGTAGTTACTCGTAATTGATAGCTGTTCAATTAGCTGTTTTGCTTGGCTCGCGCCAAGAGAAGTAATAATTTTGTGTTGATATTTAAATGATTTGAATTTGTAGCTAAATATTTTGCCATAAATTGGAATTTATGTTCAACACAAAGTCTTCAAACGATGATGTCATATGGGGCCACATGAACATAATGCCGGCTTTTTGTGGCATTATTTTTATATATGTAAATAAAAAATATACTTAAATAGGATTTAAATGGCTTGTCTAAAAAAGTAGTTTCAATTACTTCATATATCATCTTCTATCATCCCGTAAAAGTTCCGTCAAAATCAGTCCAACCGTTTCAAAGATTATTAGCCGTAGCCCGGAACAGATAGACAAAATAAAAACTATTTTAAATTTTTATAAAAAAGTAGGTACCTATATAGGTACTTTCATATGCGTTTAGTGAAAAGCTGTTAATTTGAAATTGCAAACAGGCACTTCAGTTCTATTCACTTAATTGTTTCATAGATTGTATATTATAATACAATAGATAATCCTCGTCGGCGTGTCTTTTCAACTATGCTAAGCTCCTATTGGCCTAAACGTGATGTTAACTATCTTATTTTAGGCACGCTAACAAAACACAAATTTAAAAAATAATAATAATGTCGGTTAAATAGGTTCGGAGGTCATCATGAACAACGTGATACGAGAATTACAAATTAATATATATATATATATATATATATATATATAATTTAATATATATAGATATATAGTATAACAGATAGTAGGTATCTATTTGTAAATGGAGTCCAGTCTAGTGCAAGTTTTTATCACTTCGACTGCCATGAATAATTGAAGTTTTTTTTAAATAAGCAGTCGTATTCCTTGGTTTTATTGTTATGCCAATTTGCAAATTGTTACAGTTTACAAGACGACCGCCGATCGCTTTATCAAAAGCTTAGTGTCACAATTTTATTACAATGAGTAAATTATTGTTACCATCTAATGAAAATAATTACAATACGGAGTTTTGTAAAGTACTCTTAGATTTAGCGGAATACGAAAAGAATGTGACTCGTAATGTTCATAAATATAATGCTTACAAGAAAGCAGCAGTTGTGTTATCCACACTTGACTACAAAATTAAATCGGGTGACGAAGCCAAAAAATTGAAAGGAATTGGAGATAAAATAGCTAAGAAACTTGACGAGTTTAACCAAACAGGAAAATTGAAGAAACTTGAAAGTATTAACCAAAATGAAGAAGTGATTTCTATAAATCTTTTGACTCGGGTTTCTGGTATAGGACCAGTGAAAGCTGCAGAATTGGCTAGAAGTGGTATAAGAACCATCGAGGATTTAAAAAACAATGAAGATAAATTAAATCATCATCAACGTATCGGGCTAAAGTAAGTACTTACGCGTGTCTACGATGTCTTCACTTGTAGTCCAGTTTTGCCCACTACTTCCTGGTTTAAATCTTACCTGGACATGTACGTTAAATAAATAAGTGGACGTTAAATAGGTAGGTACTAAAGTGTAATAGGCGTTATGAAATTTAGAAATAAGCTCTAAAACCTCAATATAGTTTTAAGTGTGTAATTTTTTTCGTCTCGCTTCCTAAAATATGTGGGAATGAGTCCGTGAAATGAGACGGAAGTATGTAACAATAAGTCAGGAAAGTGAGTTATTGTTAAACAAATATTTCAGTCAGCCGCACAGTTGACTGTCAATTATATGTGAGATGCCAAATGTTAGACGTCATATGTTACTATTGTAGAGTTTGTATTACCCGCTCGTTTTTAGGATTCCGTACCCAAAGGGTCAAACGGGATGCGGATCATCATGCGATAAAGGTGGATGGAATTCAATGTAAAACTCCCATGGTAGATGAAAGTAATCCAATTCAGGTGCCAATATAATAGCACGAATAAATTTATTGCTGTTACAGATATTTTGAAGACTTCGAAAAAAAAATTCCAAGAAATGAAATACAGGAAATTGAAACTTTAATTAAAACATTGGTGTATAAAATTAGCAAAAAGTTTTCGGTCACCATTTGTGGTAGTTACAGGTAGGGTATTTTACTATATATATAGAATTACTTCTCTTTTAGAGTTTATGCGTAAAATGAAAATTAATGGTGTAGCTTAGGGTCATGAAGGCCCTAAGCTAGTTCACCCATGGTTAATAATCTTTAACTACCCATGACTATAGCTTGACTTCGGTTCTTCCAACCTTTCCAAAGTAATTGAGAAAACTACATAGATTTCTAGATCACATACACTTCTCGAATTCAGTCCTAGTTAGATGACTGATATTAATCTGCAGTTGAACTCTCGATTTTCTAAGATACCCATAATAAGGCAATTTAATATATTTTAGTTTCCAAACATGTTGATAGCCATCAATCGAGATGTAAAATAGTTTCAAAGAGACAAACTTCTTAGCACTCCATGGATTCACCGTGCGGGTGCCGGGTCCATCATGTGGCAGAGAGGAGTGTGTGAAAATTTATAATTATCGTAGAATGTTAACTTCTTTTTTTAAAAATGTTAAGGTATTTTTTTCTTCTAGACGTGGTAAAACGGAATCTGGGGATATAGATGCACTTATAACACATCCCGAAATAACACTTAAACAGAAAAGAAATAAGAATGAGAAATATACGTTAGAAACAATTGTGGAAAAATTAGAGGGTCTTGTTATTGACACACTCTCTGTTGGCGAGACCAAATTTATGGTGAGTATAGTGAGTAGATGGCTTCGTTTAATTTACCTACTATATCCATTTTATTATTTAGAGTCTAATAGATCTGTCAATCTAAAATAATTGTTTTATCGTTACTATTTTAATTTGTATATGAAAATACAGCAAAGTTTTTTCCGTCGAGAGCACGCTTCGGCATGAATGGGCTGACTTGAATGGAGTGATACCACGGCCTTACAGAAAACCGGTGTGAAATAGCGCTTGCGCTGTGTTTAACCGAGTGAGTGAAGATACCGGAGGCCCATATCCCAACCACTCCCCCATCCCCCAAAGGCCGGCAACGCACCTGTGACGCCTCCGATGTTGCGGGTGTCCATGGGCCGCGGTAATCGTTTGCCACCTACTCCATTAAAAATAAAAGCTATATGTACCTACGTGGTGCTCGTAATATTTTTTTTGTTCAAAGGGCGTGTGTATTTTGAGAGAAGGTATGCCAGCACGGAGGCTCGATATTAGACTGATACCTCTTGAGCAGTTTCATTGCGCTGTATTGTACTTCACCGGCAGTGATGTTTTTAATAAGCAGATGAGGACACATGCTCTTGAAAAAGGATTTATGTTGAATGAATATTCACTTCGACACATCGGTGTTACTGGTAAATATTGTATTTTATGAGATAGTATGAATATGTTCCTACTGGCATAGTTTAAGTAATTAAGAACTATTTTTCTCTTGTACTTCTTCTCATGACATGATTATTTTGTAAATACCTATATAGAGTTCTTTCAACTTTTTCAATTTATATATATATTTATTGTGTAGGTACATAAAACAAAACAATAATAATAACAAAAGATGAGTAACAAATATGTATACGTAACAATTGGCGGTCTTTTCTTTCACGGCGATTTCTTCCAGATAACCATTGTATTCTTTATTTTTTTTTTTTTTTCTTTTTTTTTTTTAAAGACAACTCCCACTTTAAGAATAAACATCCTGCGTCGTGGGGGACTTTACAAACATACATGAAACGGACACAAAGAACATTTATTACTTACATTTTACAATTAATGTAAGCAATACTGACTGCACGGTTGGCCGAGTGGTGTCAGCGGTCGCCATGCCGCTTGCTACTGCGCCAAGTGTCGTGGGTTCAAATCCCACGCGGTACCTACAACACTTTGTGTGATCCACGAATTGTTGTCCCGAGTCTGGATGTTCTTTGTGTCCGTTTCATGTATGTTTGTAAAGTCCCCCACGACACAGGATGTTTATTCCTAATGTGAGAGTTGTATTTAAAAAAAAAATGAAAAATACAATGGTGGCATGTTACCATGAGCGTCTCAATGAGGTCACGTTAAGCAGTCAGCCTCGATTGTTATCATAGGATAACAGTCGTGAAGCTTAGTTGAAGGCCTTTGGGCGGCTTAAAAACAAACAAACGGCAAGATTACGTAGCCACAACGTTGTCTTGCCAGTCCTCAACCCGCACTTGGCCAGCGTGGGTACGTATGGCCTTAACCCTCTCACCTGAGAGGAGACCTGAGCCCAGCAGTGGGACATTATGGGTTGTTGATTGAAGCAATACAATATTACAAACGTATTTAATAGTATGTGTGACGCCAACGCCTTATGCTGTAAACGTTTACTTAATGTAAGAAAATTATTCGACTTACATTAAAAAAAAACAATTGCATGTTACTAGGGATTTTAAGTTATTTTTTATGGTAATTAAACTGTATTATTCCTGCTTCTATTTACTTCCATTGGACTTTATTTACTTTTTCCTTATATTGTTAACTGTTTTAATTTCCAGGTGTTCCCGGAGAGCCAGTGCCAATTAGCAGTGAAGAAGACATATTCACATATATTGATTTCCCTTACAAGCAACCGAATGAACGTAACTATTGACAAAGTTACGCAATTGTTAAAGATTTTCTAGATATAATTTATTTGCAATGACGAAATGGAGATTTTAAGAACGCAATTTCATGCGATAAATTTCTAGTGAAATAATACTCCGGTCTTGTCATACTCGTATGCTTGTCTATCTTCTTAACGCTCAAGTCTAGAACTATTTGTTTAAGAGTGATTAATAAAGTGCATATAAGATAAGACTGTATTATCTACTCTACCTCATGTTCTGTAATATAAATATTGAATCCCAATCTTTAGTTTAATGGACTGTAATACACGAACTAATACACGAAGAACTTTGTTGAATAGTGGCGTCTTGCGTAGCCAATTGAAACAGACAACTCCAAGTATTCAATTGTACTTGAAATCTATTATACTGTTACGAGCTGGGTATTAAATAAATTAAAGTAGTCGATTGATTACCAAAAATAACACAATATTTATTAATAACACTTTTTACAATAAGAAATCACTAAATCACTCGTTAGTCGCACTATAAGATCTCTTCGATGTTTATCCGCTGTATCGTGAAACAATACTGCCCCTACGGCCAACACGTTTCGCTTTTATATGGCCGTGGAAATTACTCGAAAGTACGAAAGTATTCGATCGATGTTTCTAGGCTAAATAGATTACTCTAGAGTTTCTTGTAGCGCCATCTAGCGTCGAGTAATCGTCATAATGCCCACAGTTGCGCGCTTTCCGACGCTAGATGGCGTTGTCCTCGATAGTTCTCGATCGTTCTCGTATAATTGAGTTCCATCTGGTTATGGCGCAACAATACAATATTACAATTTGACGTGAAATTATAGATATAGTGGACAATAGTATATATGTAACGTGCGCACTATCTAACAGTATGTCGATGAGTGGCGGTGCATTGGTGACGTCGGGCTGGTCGTATAACCGGTGAGTGTGTCAAACCGCTTCTCTGAAAGCGTCCCTTTATACGCGAGCGGCGTTAACAAACATTCTTTGCCTTCCATTTTAAAAAAATATGTAAAAATTTGTACGTCTATGGGTTAATGCAGTAAGATATTCAATCCGTTCGAAATCTGACTGCCAGTCGATTTCAAATAGTATTTATTAAAACAATGCAGTTATTTTTACAAGAATAAAAGCTATAGCTATATATAAGCTAACACATTGCAATAGTTAGATAGGGTGCGTCGTCGAACAGTGAACCAGCTGTTTTTCTAAGTCATATATCTTGTTAGAAAATAAAGATAAGAACATGATTTAGGTGTCATCGTTTAGGTAATTTTATAAGGTGTCTTAGTTATAGACTACAGAAAGATCAAAGAATTAATTAAGACGGTATAGAGGTTTTAAAAAATAAATGAATTTGGCTCACTGTGTACTATGGATGGTTTACACTGAACCACCCTTATTTCAACAGTGAACCACAATATAATTATATTGATGGGACACTTATTTGTAGAAAAGAAACACAATCTTTAATAATCATCTTTTTATTTGACCATAGAAAATAAAAGAAAAAAAATAAAACATTTCTGCCAACAAGAGTTATCAGTCTTCATTAATTTACCTATCACTTAAAATAATGAAATCAAAATACTTAAAATTAATCATCCCATATTCAACAAAGGCAAGTTCACATTGCATTAATATTTAATAAGACGTTTGCGTAGACGATGTTATAGATGTTACCCCAGATCGAGAAAGTGCATCTAGAAGGTTACTTAAATTTGAACGTCATGTCTTGTCAAACTTCAGTCACAGAAGTTGAATCTTGAATTTCTTGATTATTGCTTTTACATGAAGTCGAGAATTGCTGAAACTGCAGCATTAGGCAAATTTTGTGATTTCACTGTTCCATGTTATTTTCTTTTTTACATAACGACGCAATCTATGGTATGAAATATTACAAGCATTTGCCGCCGTTCTAACAGAGTTCCCATTTTCTACCATACGTAAAGTTGACATCATGTCATTTTTTTATGTTTTCCTATCTTCCGCTCTTTATCTTTTTGCCTTGGCATCCTAAAACAAAAAGAAAACACTTCAAGAAACAGTGTACCAGGATCGTAAGGTACACAGTGAATCGGTTCACTGTGTAATATGCAGACCTGGTTCACTGTTCAATTCAGGTACTTTTCAACTTTAAAGCTAAAAATTAATAAGTCTTATTTGAAATTTTTAGAATGCAATATGCTTATGATATTTCCAAAGCTATAACAATATTTACACCACACAACTTTTACTCTCTTAGTTAAAAACAAAAAATACAAAAATCGAGATACTTACTTGGAAATAGTACGTTTTTTCGGCGAAAAACAAACAAGCACACATCACATGTTTCGCTCAAATCGTGGTCGTCGGCTTACTACGGAAGAGGGGAAGTGGGTACATGGCAAATGTTTTGACATGATTGAGCAAGTAACAATCGTCGCGATTTCAGAAATATAACGGTGGTTCACTGTATCTGGTTGGTTCACTGATCGACAACCGACCCTACTCGTATTTTGTCCAAATTTTTTTTAAATTTCTTGCCAACTCAAAGTTTATGTTATAAAAGGATTTGTTTGACTAATTCTATTAAAAAAGTATGAAGATATAATAGTGTTTGAAAGGCCACCTGGCGTAATGGTTTAAGCGGTCGCCTCGCAGCTTTCTACTGCACGGGCGTTGTAGTTTCAAACTCTATATGAGACAAGCTGACCAACGCAACCTCGTTTGCGTCTTATATTGCCCGTAGCGTGTAAATTTTCCCCCGTTTTTGAAACATTCTTCATTGGTCCTCCGCTCCTATTAGTAGTAGCGTGATAATATATATCCTATAGCCTTCCTCGATAAATGGACTATCCAACACCGAAATAATTTTTCAAACCGGACCAGTGGTTCCTGAGATTAGCGCGTTCAAACAAATAAACTCTTTAGCTTGATTATTACTATAGATAACACTTTGTTTGATCCCAGTCTAGGTATACTTTGTGTTCCTTTCAAGTCTTTATAAAGTCCCCATGTGATTAGAATATTCCTAGTGTGGATGTCGACTATTATAAAAATAAAGATTGTAGCAGATAATTTAAATGTTTTACGTTTATTTATATGTAACCTTATCCTCTACATTAAGGCGATAAATGTTAATAAAATAAAAGAATTTCATTATTATAAGAATATTTAATTGCAATTTATCAGTTCCTTATTATATAATATTTACTATATCACATGTATTTATAAACAATCATTTAACTTTAGGACTGGGAAAAATTAATAACATAAGAACTACTAAGAGCTCCATGCATGAATTATGAACCATCCACATTGACATGCACAATCATCAATCGACTGAAATATTCATAAATAAAACTTTACATCATTAGGTACCTATGTTCTCAAGTGCACAACAGTTTTATGATCGATAAATAAATGTCTGAGCTTGTGCACGTACACTCTCATAAAGTCTGCACAGATTGAGCCCGCTTCAAAGATGGTTCTAATATATTTTCGCGACAGTATTTTCCTCTATTCAACCACAACGTGTCACAGTGAAGTACGACATTTACGGCTAGTATTTTATTAAATTTTGTTAAGAACGGCCCGTTCTTCACGGGCGAGAGGATCGCGGCAACATTATCGTCGTGCCCCGTATTTCTATACACTTGGTCATTCCGTGGACTGCGATAGGCTGACGATGATGGTCATTACGAGTGGCGACGATACGTTGAAGGAATTTTCGTAGAGATTACTCGACGATAGAAACGCAGATCGGTCGCCATTCTCTCGTCCGTGAAGACGGCTTCTTAGTGCAATTAACGCACTCGCGATAGTCGGCCTGTGACCAGTGGTAGTCTAACTTGGTCGAAATGTTATTCATTTCACAGGTACTACAAACTTAATAACTATCGTGTGAGCGCTAATTCCTGTAAATATCCTTATATATTATAGAACGTGATAGTTTTTTTTTTGATACAATATAAATTTATCAAATTTAATACAAATTAATACAAAACAAATTATTATTAAGTACTTGTTTGATGATTATTGTCATTCAAACATAAATGGTCTTAATTCGGCAGCAAGTTGTAGATACCTAGCTTAATAATCCAAAATCAATTTACATTACGTCAGTCAAAATAACGTGTAAACCTACTCAACATTTTTAAATATATTGAATGCATAATAATTTTACTAACTTAATTTTATCTTTTTGTCTATTTTGGTACTCAGTATTTATATACAGGGTGTAAAAAGACTACTACCGAAAACTTGGGGGTTGCAATCAGACCATGATACTGAATAGGTTTAGCGAAAAAAATACTCAAAAAAAATGTTAATTTATCTAAGTCGTTTTATGTTTTTTTCTGCTTACATACAAATAGTAAAACATTACAGGACCCAAACTACCTAATTATCTCATTTAGAAAACCAAAAAACAAAGAAAATCAATAAAACAGTAATGTATTTTAATATCAAAACAGCTGGCCGGGTGAGTGCAATGACCGCGACGGAGCGCGCGGGCGCGTTATGTTGTACATTGCTGGCTTCTGAAATTAATAAAAATCTTGACACATTGTTTTTTCCAGCTACAATTTTTTTTAAAGACAACTGTTTGTTTTTTTTAATAAGTTTTGGGGTGCTGAATCAGCCCCTTTCGTTTTCGGTAGTCGTCTTTTTACACCCTGTATATGTGTAAAACACACCTATAATAGACTTATTACAGTATTTGTCATATGTTGTTGCATTTTATAAAATTGCACCGGTCGTCACTAGTCTTTCAAATTCACAGCTCGCATTATTCCTAACTTTAACTTTTTATGTAACATTTAGACAACCGCTTAGACATAAATGTGTTTTAAATAAGCGATTTCTTATTTGAAAATTTTCAAAAAAAGAAACCAATAATTTTGTTAGGTTCTAGAAAACTACCAGAATTTTTTAATTCGGTATTTTACAATAAGGATGCCAGCTGTAAGAATAACGAGTAGCCAATAATCTGATCCAGTGCCGATGATAGTGCGAAATGAACACTGAAATGTGCGAAATGAAATGTTCGTTTCTCATATAGTAAGCAGTCAAATATTTTAACTTTAGCTTTGAATGATATTTTGATTGCTTTCTAGTTTCGATATCAATCCTTCAATAATAAGGAACTTGTTAATTCTGTTGCTTTTTCATATACTGGTGATTCTCCTGTAGTCTTTAAACGAAAATTTCCAAAAAAAAATTGGATTATTAACTTTAATCCCGTCCGCTTACAGTCCATTTTTCGATATCTCACATCTCAGCATCACTGTGTTTAGTTTTGTACCAAATACACATTAATCAGAAACACACGCTTGTTTATTACTTGTACCGTGTGACGTTAAACTCGACATGTCGAACTAAAGTTACACGTCGTCTAAAATACATGCCGACTAAATTATCTACGTAATTATTTCTTATAATTTTTTCATGTAGAGTTTAGTTTAGCTTTTTTACTAATATATAAGTGTGTAGCTCTGATCAACTTTTAGTCGGTGCCAAACTAAATATAGTGAAAGCTGAGATATGAGATATTGAAAAATAGACTGTAAGCAGATGAGCTTAAAGTATATAATCCAACAAGAAATTTTAGTGAATTTTAGTTTAGTGATGACAACATCAGAATCATCACCATTAACTGATTTTTAAACTTTCTTTATAAGTTTATTACATTGAATGTCCAAAAGGGCGCGTAGTCATTATGTCACAAGGTTGGAACGAGATGTTTTCAAGATGATCTTAGCAGTCTCTCTCTTCAAATATATATCACTGGGACACATTTATAAAGGTCAAATGGGTTTATATATCATGATAATTTTATATTACACAATACAAAAAATAATTCTTGTTCTAGCGGTATTCAAGAAAGTTCCACTCTTTATATTGCAAATTTGAACTCTGTTACACTTGTGATTAAGTTACTGTTACACGAGCAAGTTTAGACACGTTTTTCTTGTCAACTTAATGATAACTGGGCCACTTGACTGCACGGTTGGCCGAGTGGTGTCAGCGGTCGCCATGCCGCTTGCTACTGCGCCAAGTGTCGTGGGTTCAAATCCCACGCGGTACCTACAACACTTTGTGTGATCCACGAATTGTTGTCCCGAGTCTGGATGTTCTTTGTGTCCGTTTCATGTATGTTTGTAAAGTCCCCCACGACACAGGATGTTATTCCTAATGTGGGAGTTGTCTTAAAAAAAAAAAAAAAAAAAAAAAACTTATTTTATAACCGATACTTATATTTCTAATATTGTATACTCAAATATAAAGAATGTGTGCAAGTCAATTACAAAATGGTAAGGTAAAAGCAGACGAGTTGTCTAACAATATAAAAAGTAGTGTCGTTGTATGTTTAAGTTGTAACCGACTTAGTACTTGAATTAAAACTGGATATGCGACTAGACTTAGACGTAGCTTAAAACTACAAAACAAAATTATACAGCAATGTGCAAATTAGTATTTTGTTTGAAATAATATTGTGACGGTAAGAACAAACGTATATATATATATATAGCAGACTACAAGATATAAATTAGTATTCATTAATTTATGTAGATACATTTACAGAAAATTAAATTCAAATTAATTAAAAAATTATCTAATAAAATCAAATTTACATCATATAATACAACCAATTGTTTTTTTTTTGGTGCAAACGATTTCCGTGTACTCTATAACTGTGAAACACATCCCACAGTAAGTCTAAATAAAAATATTTGGTTTAGCTTGCAAGAAATATTTCTATTAAAAACTATAATCCAATTAATTGTGCTTACAAATTTACCTCTATCATCTCACTTTTGTATTCAATAAATGTATGTGTATCTGAAAGTAAATATGGAAGTTAGCTTTAGGCGCTCTTAGACACGAAAAGTTTAAAATCTATCTTAAACAACGAGTAACTTAAAACTCTCCAAACATAATACTTATTAATTGTATTGCAAGCGTGGTTTTTAATAACAAGTGAGTCGGGCGCTCAGGAGGCGTAGACCAGGTTGTAGAGATGCGAAGAGTGGTCGGCGAGAGCTTCGTCGGGCGCGCGTAGCTCGAGCGTAGCACCGGCGCGTAGCACGAGCACGCGCGCGCTCTCTAATGCTCCCGTAAGTCGGTGCGCCACGGACACCACCGTAGCGCCACCGAACGAGCAACGGATCGCGTCCAGGATTAGCCGCTCCGCTTCGTTGTCAAGGTTGGCCGTCGCCTCGTCCACCAACAGGATCTATGGTTACAATTTTAGGGTATGGTATTATTTTTTAAATGACTTATATCGATCATAATTTTCCACAACTCTCTCCGAAAGACCTAATATTTGGGCGTGGACACGACACGACAGACCGGCCGCTCGCGGTCCTGACATCACCACCTCTGAGCCGGTCTTTCACAGAACGCAAGGTGTTCGTGGTCGTTTACACGGTCGATAAACGTGGACACCCAAATGTTGGGAGCGGCTTAGAAATTGAAAAGGAGTATTGAAGCTCGATGTTCTCGCGGATTTGCCTTACCTTGGGTCGATGCAAGAGCGCTCGCACGACGCAGAGCAGCTGTGCGTGTCCGCGCGCCAGCTGCGAGGCGTGGGCGGGCGCGAGCAGGCCGCCGCGCGCCGCCACCACGTCCCTCGCGGATGTGCCTTACCTTGGGTCGATGCAAGAGCGCTCGCACGACGCAGAGCAGCTGTGCGTGTCCGCGCGCCAGCTGCGAGGCGTGGGCGGGCGCGAGCAGGCCGCCGCGCGCCGCCACCGCGTCCCTCGCGGATGTGCCTTACCTTGGGTCGATGCAAGAGCGCTCGCACGACGCAGAGCAGCTGTGCGTGTCCGCGCGCCAGCTGCGAGGCGTGGGCGGGCGCGAGCAGGCCGCCGCGCGCCGCCACCGCGTCCCTCGCGGATGTGCCTTACCTTGGGTCGATGCAAGAGCGCTCGCACGACGCAGAGCAGCTGTGCGTGTCCGCGCGCCAGCTGCGAGGCGTGGGCGGGCGCGAGCAGGCCGCCGCGCGCCGCCACCGCGTCCCTCGCGGATGTGCCTTACCTTGGGTCGATGCAAGAGCGCTCGCACGACGCAGAGCAGCTGTGCGTGTCCGCGCGCCAGCTGCGAGGCGTGGGCGGGCGCGAGCAGGCCGCCGCGCGCCGCCACCGCGTCCCTCGCGGATGTGCCTTACCTTGGGTCGATGCAAGAGCGCTCGCACGACGCAGAGCAGCTGTGCGTGTCCGCGCGCCAGCTGCGAGGCGTGGGCGGGCGCGAGCAGGCCGCCGCGCGCCGCCACCGCGTCCCTCGCGGATGTGCCTTACCTTGGGTCGATGCAAGAGCGCTCGCACGACGCAGAGCAGCTGTGCGTGTCCGCGCGCCAGCTGCGAGGCGTGGGCGGGCGCGAGCAGGCCGCCGCGCGCCGCCACCGCGTCCCTCGCGGATGTGCCTTACCTTGGGTCGATGCAAGAGCGCTCGCACGACGCAGAGCAGCTGTGCGTGTCCGCGCGCCAGCTGCGAGGCGTGGGCGGGCGCGAGCAGGCCGCCGCGCGCCGCCACCGCGTCCCTCGCGGATGTGCCTTACCTTGGGTCGATGCAAGAGCGCTCGCACGACGCAGAGCAGCTGTGCGTGTCCGCGCGCCAGCTGCGAGGCGTGGGCGGGCGCGAGCAGGCCGCCGCGCGCCGCCACCGCGTCCCTCGCGGATGTGCCTTACCTTGGGTCGATGCAAGAGCGCTCGCACGACGCAGAGCAGCTGTGCGTGTCCGCGCGCCAGCTGCGAGGCGTGGGCGGGCGCGAGCAGGCCGCCGCGCGCCGCCACCGCGTCCCTCGCGGATGTGCCTTACCTTGGGTCGATGCAAGAGCGCTCGCACGACGCAGAGCAGCTGTGCGTGTCCGCGCGCCAGCTGCGAGGCGTGGGCGGGCGCGAGCAGGCCGCCGCGCGCCGCCACCGCGTCCCTCGCGGATGTGCCTTACCTTGGGTCGATGCAAGAGCGCTCGCACGACGCAGAGCAGCTGTGCGTGTCCGCGCGCCAGCTGCGAGGCGTGGGCGGGCGCGAGCAGGCCGCCGCGCGCCGCCACCGCGTCCCTCGCGGATGTGCCTTACCTTGGGTCGATGCAAGAGCGCTCGCACGACGCAGAGCAGCTGTGCGTGTCCGCGCGCCAGCTGCGAGGCGTGGGCGGGCGCGAGCAGGCCGCCGCGCGCCGCCACCGCGTCCCTCGCGGATGTGCCTTACCTTGGGTCGATGCAAGAGCGCTCGCACGACGCAGAGCAGCTGTGCGTGTCCGCGCGCCAGCTGCGAGGCGTGGGCGGGCGCGAGCAGGCCGCCGCGCGCCGCCACCGCGTCCCTCGCGGATGTGCCTTACCTTGGGTCGATGCAAGAGCGCTCGCACGACGCAGAGCAGCTGTGCGTGTCCGCGCGCCAGCTGCGAGGCGTGGGCGGGCGCGAGCAGGCCGCCGCGCGCCGCCACCGCGTCCCTCGCGGATGTGCCTTACCTTGGGTCGATGCAAGAGCGCTCGCACGACGCAGAGCAGCTGTGCGTGTCCGCGCGCCAGCTGCGAGGCGTGGGCGGGCGCGAGCAGGCCGCCGCGCGCCGCCACCGCGTCCCTCGCGGATGTGCCTTACCTTGGGTCGATGCAAGAGCGCTCGCACGACGCAGAGCAGCTGTGCGTGTCCGCGCGCCAGCTGCGAGGCGTGGGCGGGCGCGAGCAGGCCGCCGCGCGCCGCCACCGCGTCCCTCGCGGATGTGCCTTACCTTGGGTCGATGCAAGAGCGCTCGCACGACGCAGAGCAGCTGTGCGTGTCCGCGCGCCAGCTGCGAGGCGTGGGCGGGCGCGAGCAGGCCGCCGCGCGCCGCCACCGCGTCCCTCGCGGATGTGCCTTACCTTGGGTCGATGCAAGAGCGCTCGCACGACGCAGAGCAGCTGTGCGTGTCCGCGCGCCAGCTGCGAGGCGTGGGCGGGCGCGAGCAGGCCGCCGCGCGCCGCCACCGCGTCCCTCGCGGATGTGCCTTACCTTGGGTCGATGCAAGAGCGCTCGCACGACGCAGAGCAGCTGTGCGTGTCCGCGCGCCAGCTGCGAGGCGTGGGCGGGCGCGAGCAGGCCGCCGCGCGCCGCCACCGCGTCCCTCGCGGATGTGCCTTACCTTGGGTCGATGCAAGAGCGCTCGCACGACGCAGAGCAGCTGTGCGTGTCCGCGCGCCAGCTGCGAGGCGTGGGCGGGCGCGAGCAGGCCGCCGCGCGCCGCCACCGCGTCCCTCGCGGATGTGCCTTACCTTGGGTCGATGCAAGAGCGCTCGCACGACGCAGAGCAGCTGTGCGTGTCCGCGCGCCAGCTGCGAGGCGTGGGCGGGCGCGAGCAGGCCGCCGCGCGCCGCCACCGCGTCCCTCGCGGATGTGCCTTACCTTGGGTCGATGCAAGAGCGCTCGCACGACGCAGAGCAGCTGTGCGTGTCCGCGCGCCAGCTGCGAGGCGTGGGCGGGCGCGAGCAGGCCGCCGCGCGCCGCCACCGCGTCCCTCGCGGATGTGCCTTACCTTGGGTCGATGCAAGAGCGCTCGCACGACGCAGAGCAGCTGTGCGTGTCCGCGCGCCAGCTGCGAGGCGTGGGCGGGCGCGAGCAGGCCGCCGCGCGCCGCCACCGCGTCCCTCGCGGATGTGCCTTACCTTGGGTCGATGCAAGAGCGCTCGCACGACGCAGAGCAGCTGTGCGTGTCCGCGCGCCAGCTGCGAGGCGTGGGCGGGCGCGAGCAGGCCGCCGCGCGCCGCCACCGCGTCCCTCGCGGATGTGCCTTACCTTGGGTCGATGCAAGAGCGCTCGCACGACGCAGAGCAGCTGTGCGTGTCCGCGCGCCAGCTGCGAGGCGTGGGCGGGCGCGAGCAGGCCGCCGCGCGCCGCCACCGCGTCCCTCGCGGATGTGCCTTACCTTGGGTCGATGCAAGAGCGCTCGCACGACGCAGAGCAGCTGTGCGTGTCCGCGCGCCAGCTGCGAGGCGTGGGCGGGCGCGAGCAGGCCGCCGCGCGCCGCCACCGCGTCCCTCGCGGATGTGCCTTACCTTGGGTCGATGCAAGAGCGCTCGCACGACGCAGAGCAGCTGTGCGTGTCCGCGCGCCAGCTGCGAGGCGTGGGCGGGCGCGAGCAGGCCGCCGCGCGCCGCCACCGCGTCCCTCGCGGATGTGCCTTACCTTGGGTCGATGCAAGAGCGCTCGCACGACGCAGAGCAGCTGTGCGTGTCCGCGCGCCAGCTGCGAGGCGTGGGCGGGCGCGAGCAGGCCGCCGCGCGCCGCCACCGCGTCCCTCGCGGATGTGCCTTACCTTGGGTCGATGCAAGAGCGCTCGCACGACGCAGAGCAGCTGTGCGTGTCCGCGCGCCAGCTGCGAGGCGTGGGCGGGCGCGAGCAGGCCGCCGCGCGCCGCCACCGCGTCCCTCGCGGATGTGCCTTACCTTGGGTCGATGCAAGAGCGCTCGCACGACGCAGAGCAGCTGTGCGTGTCCGCGCGCCAGCTGCGAGGCGTGGGCGGGCGCGAGCAGGCCGCCGCGCGCCGCCACCGCGTCCCACGCGGATGTGCCTTACCTTGGGTCGATGCAAGAGCGCTCGCACGACGCAGAGCAGCTGTGCGTGTCCGCGCGCCAGCTGCGAGGCGTGGGCGGGCGCGAGCAGGCCGCCGCGCGCCGCCACCGCGTCCCTCGCGGATGTGCCTTACCTTGGGTCGATGCAAGAGCGCTCGCACGACGCAGAGCAGCTGTGCGTGTCCGCGCGCCAGCTGCGAGGCGTGGGCGGGCGCGAGCAGGCCGCCGCGCGCCGCCACCGCGTCCCTCGCGGATGTGCCTTACCTTGGGTCGATGCAAGAGCGCTCGCACGACGCAGAGCAGCTGTGCGTGTCCGCGCGCCAGCTGCGAGGCGTGGGCGGGCGCGAGCAGGCCGCCGCGCGCCGCCACCGCGTCCCTCGCGGATGTGCCTTACCTTGGGTCGATGCAAGAGCGCTCGCACGACGCAGAGCAGCTGTGCGTGTCCGCGCGCCAGCTGCGAGGCGTGGGCGGGCGCGAGCAGGCCGCCGCGCGCCGCCACCGCGTCCCTCGCGGATGTGCCTTACCTTGGGTCGATGCAAGAGCGCTCGCACGACGCAGAGCAGCTGTGCGTGTCCGCGCGCCAGCTGCGAGGCGTGGGCGGGCGCGAGCAGGCCGCCGCGCGCCGCCACCGCGTCCCTCGCGGATGTGCCTTACCTTGGGTCGATGCAAGAGCGCTCGCACGACGCAGAGCAGCTGTGCGTGTCCGCGCGCCAGCTGCGAGGCGTGGGCGGGCGCGAGCAGGCCGCCGCGCGCCGCCACCGCGTCCCTCGCGGATGTGCCTTACCTTGGGTCGATGCAAGAGCGCTCGCACGACGCAGAGCAGCTGTGCGTGTCCGCGCGCCAGCTGCGAGGCGTGGGCGGGCGCGAGCAGGCCGCCGCGCGCCGCCACCGCGTCCCTCGCGGATGTGCCTTACCTTGGGTCGATGCAAGAGCGCTCGCACGACGCAGAGCAGCTGTGCGTGTCCGCGCGCCAGCTGCGAGGCGTGGGCGGGCGCGAGCAGGCCGCCGCGCGCCGCCACCGCGTCCCTCGCGGATGTGCCTTACCTTGGGTCGATGCAAGAGCGCTCGCACGACGCAGAGCAGCTGTGCGTGTCCGCGCGCCAGCTGCGAGGCGTGGGCGGGCGCGAGCAGGCCGCCGCGCGCCGCCACCGCGTCCCTCGCGGATGTGCCTTACCTTGGGTCGATGCAAGAGCGCTCGCACGACGCAGAGCAGCTGTGCGTGTCCGCGCGCCAGCTGCGAGGCGTGGGCGGGCGCGAGCAGGCCGCCGCGCGCCGCCACCGCGTCCCTCGCGGATGTGCCTTACCTTGGGTCGATGCAAGAGCGCTCGCACGACGCAGAGCAGCTGTGCGTGTCCGCGCGCCAGCTGCGAGGCGTGGGCGGGCGCGAGCAGGCCGCCGCGCGCCGCCACCGCGTCCCTCGCGGATGTGCCTTACCTTGGGTCGATGCAAGAGCGCTCGCACGACGCAGAGCAGCTGTGCGTGTCCGCGCGCCAGCTGCGAGGCGTGGGCGGGCGCGAGCAGGCCGCCGCGCGCCGCCACCGCGTCCCTCGCGGATGTGCCTTACCTTGGGTCGATGCAAGAGCGCTCGCACGACGCAGAGCAGCTGTGCGTGTCCGCGCGCCAGCTGCGAGGCGTGGGCGGGCGCGAGCAGGCCGCCGCGCGCCGCCACCGCGTCCCTCGCGGATGTGCCTTACCTTGGGTCGATGCAAGAGCGCTCGCACGACGCAGAGCAGCTGTGCGTGTCCGCGCGCCAGCTGCGAGGCGTGGGCGGGCGCGAGCAGGCCGCCGCGCGCCGCCACCGCGTCCCTCGCGGATGTGCCTTACCTTGGGTCGATGCAAGAGCGCTCGCACGACGCAGAGCAGCTGTGCGTGTCCGCGCGCCAGCTGCGAGGCGTGGGCGGGCGCGAGCAGGCCGCCGCGCGCCGCCACCGCGTCCCTCGCGCCGCACGCCTCCAGCGCGCGCCACACCTCCGCGTCCACGTACTGCCGCAGCGGGTCGATGTTCTCGCGGATGCTGCCCGAGAATATGAACGGCTCCTGCGGGATCACGCCTATCCGAGACCTAGTAAACCGTCAAACGTACTCTTAGTAAATACGGGACACACCAATGTATTAATTTACCGATTTAAAAAAAAGAGGAGGTTCTCAATTCGACTGTATTTTTGAAGTTATACTTCTTTCGGCGCGATGGAGAAAAATGATGAGAGTGAATTTTTATGATGCGCGCGCACACTGACACCTGAATTCTACATCGTAAAGTTAGTTCTAGGTTATCTCAGAACTTTCGACTGGGTGAACCGATTATGGTGTTTTTTTTTCATTTCAAAGATGGTGCTTCCCGTGTGGTCCCATTTTAATTTAGTACAGTTCTTGAAGTCGTTTTTTTTGTTGAAATTTTGTATAATGTTTCTTAGACGAAAGTTCTGAGGTAAACAACAAACATAAAAAAAAATACAGACGAATTAAGAAGCTCCTCCTTTTTTGAAGTCGATTAAAAATAATAGTTATTGATTGGCTACATACCTGAGTGCGCTTAAATGCAGTTTAGATATGTCAACACCGTCTACTCGCACCGTTCCACTGTGTAACGGCACTAGTCGCAACAGAGCATGCAGTAGTGAACTCTTCCCGGCGCCCGTCCGTCCCACCACGCCCAGCTTCTCTCCCGGGTGCGTGGAGAACGTCACGCCGTTTAGAGCCATCGGGGCATTCTCACGGTCACTGCCAACATTTATAATAATGTTACCCTCAGTTTGTCAAAACCGTTAGATTGCAATATATTTCGCGAGATAGTAACTGTAAGATAGTGAACCGAAACATACTGCTATCAATTTAACGTATTATTTTTAGATAGATTATAATTAAGGGAAGTGAAACCGTCAAATTTTAATATGTATTGTTTGCGACGGATCGCATCTCGCGCGCCGATTGGTTGAACCGCATATGCCCCGCGCCACCATATTTGTTTGTTAATTCGTTTGTTGCCGAATGTAAAGTATTTTTGTGGACGTTGTTGGAAATACTTCACAGCTTTAGAATTAGTTAGGTAGGAATATGCATGTTAATTGTTGATTTACGTTTCTATAACATACAAAAAAATATAAATGGGCTTCAAAATAATGATACTAATTTTCAAAGTGAAATTTAAAAACAAAAACACTGACTTTATTTGAGCTATTAAAATGCCGCCATTTTGAGCGCGTTTTTGCCAAGACCAATGACGTCATTGTCATTTCGTCATGTTTGTTTACTATTCAGTGTTTCAGTTACTATATACTTATATATAGTTTTAATTACTATAAAAATCATGAAAGAAGTTAATTTTTCTTACAAACACTACTAACACAGTAGGAATTTCGACACCGATAATTTCGATAAATGATCATCGATGTCACATTTCATTTCGACCAATCGTGACACGTTTTGTAAGTTTGAATTTCCCTCCCTTAACCTCTCGGGTGCGGCAACACGGATCCATGTTTGTCCCGTCGGTGCGGCACACACGGATCCAAGTTTTCCGCAGTTAACTTGCATTTTAATTAATTTTGGGTATTAAAGTTATTATAATGAAGTCTAGAAAGGTTTGTTATGCATTTGCTTTATACGAACAACATTTTAAAACATTCGTTTGTCAAGTGCGCTTCAAGAGCCGTAAAAAAAACGAGTTCCAATTTCAAAGTTGACGATGACGCAACGCGATCTGTCAAGTGCCTCTTAAAACTGATTTTTTGCCGATAAGGTGGTTTTGAAGGTAGTTTGTTGTTATATTTTACTTATTATACTTATTTTAGGAACCACTATCAATACGAATTGAGGCATAAATCATGCGTAATTTTGAATAGTGTTACTCAAAAAGTTACCGAGTCTATTACCTATTGAAAAGGGCTTACTCATTTGAAGGTTTTTACGCATTTATGCTTATGTTTTTATTGATAAAATGATATAATTGCCATGAGAATCTTATATAGAATATAGAATAGCAACAAAAATGTGTTAGAAAAGCTAAATATTTAAATAAACACTCATTTTTTGCCTGACGAGCGAAATTAGACGCACACATACACAGGGCTCCCACGCCATTACTGTTCTACATCATCATCAGCCTATCGAAGTCCACTGCTGGACATAGGCCTCTCCAATAGCACGCCACTTAAAATTGTATATCGCCGTTGACTCGTGTTTGCACGCAGCCTAGCGGGAAGTCCCGGAACTATTAACACCCACACATACACAGTAGTGACGGACAATGAACAAGACGTAAACTGATCTTTGTTTATGTTTTACTAAATTATTTTGTATTGACCATAGACTTTGTGTGTCATAATGGAACGATCAGTTTGTTCTCTTTAGCATTCAGTCATTTTCATAGAGTTTAGAGAATTCTCAGAACTTAAAAATAATAAATGAAAACTGGTCTAGCAAACGAGTCCTTTTATTAAATAACTTGATAAATAGGTTGTTTTTTTTATGTATTGTTCCTGTCTTTTGCACTAGTTAACTGAAAAAATAAATTATTTAACTAAAGAACACTATTTCTTCATATAAATACTACGTAATTTGGTGTTCGGCGCAAATAATAGTTTGATTGTAAAGTGACAAAATGGCGAATATCTCGACAGCGAAATGTGATTTTTACAAATATGTTTCTCAATGAATTTTTACTGCAGTTATAGTGTTTTTTATATCAGTAGATAGCTTAGTTATCGAACTTTATGAGGATAATAAGTAAAATGAATAATAAACCACATAAAATATTAAAATCATGTTTATTAACACAATAGGTGCGTAAATTAATACTTGGCTCAATTGTGAGTAAATAATAAAGCGATAACATTAGTTTAGTAATAAAATATGGCATAACCATGTACGCTTGTTATCCATTTTTTGAAAAATAATCACTTTTATAACCACCGAGCATTGTTTTTGAAAAGATTTGATCATTTTCGTACACCATGCACCGTGCTGCAAAATTTTGCACTTTCGCCGCACGGTGCATGAAACCGGAAGTACCCGTTCGCGCATCCGAAAGATTAATCTGATGCTAATGTGGCGCCACCCTAATTTAATGCATTTCAACGGACACTTTTCATGTACACAGATGATACTCCTTACCTCTACCCTCCATAGTATACTGTAAGACCGACCAATAAGGGACAGTTGACAATTTGACGGGTGACAGATTGTGATTTAACGGTTTTACTTCGATACATTATAATTTGGCTTCAAATCCCATATGGGCTAACACTTTATGTGATCCACAAATTGTTGTTCTGATTCAATGTGTTATTTGTACACGTTTCATGTATGTATGTAAAGTTCCCCGCGACACAGGATGTATTCCTATGTTGAGTTTGTTGAGTTGATATTTTAAAAGAAAAAAAATATCATTGAAATAGACATACGAAAAATGCCTGTCTTAAATAATAATTATTTAGTTTTATATAACATTATGACATCTTAAGAACAGATGAAGCTACTGAGAACTACTAGTTCATATAATGGTCAAAGCTTGTGCACCTGTATCTGAGGAATACGTTTTCGAACTCAATGACGCCTTGTGACGGCCAGCCGTATGGCGGCGAGTCCCCTCCCACTTCTTCACATTCTACCTAAAAAATAATAGGTAATGCATACACTTGCAAATTTTAAACAGCATGCTTTTAACATTAGTGTTTTTCTTTTGATACTGTCTCATGAAACAGCGTCATCGTAATAATAACTAATTGTAAAATATCACAAAAAAAATGTTATTACATAATACTGTGTCTGCTTATGTGAATCTAAACTGTATTTCTAAACGATGAAGAAACTTACAAATTATGAACAGTTCATTTGAAGAGGTATTTCTTGAGACAAGGTATTTATTAAGTTAAATATCAGACGTATCATAAATAGTTTTGATCTAGATCTTTGTGGTGAAGGATTTTTTTTTATGGAATAGGTAGCAAACGAGTATGCATATTGACTGATGGTAAGCGATTACCGCCGCGCATGGATACCCGTAACACCAGAGGCGTCACAAGAGAGTTACCGGTCTTTGGGTTATGGGCCTCAGGTATCCTCACTCACTAGGTGAAACACAGCGCAGGCGCTGTTTCACACCGGTTTTCTGTTAGGCCGTGGCATCACTCCTGTCAATCCGGATTAAAAATTATCTAAAATGTCACCGCTTCTAGTCTAGTCTAGTCGTAAAAGGTATTATTATTATGCCGGACATCATTGCAAAGAGAAGAAAACTTGAATAACGCCCAATCTGGCAGGCGTGGTTTAATAGGCCTATAAACTCCTTTCTTAGAGACCTATCTCTCGTGTCACGTTGTTGCTCACGATAAACTCCGTAACCGATATTCTCATTTTTTTTTAATTCGTGTATTGCTTGTGTCCCCTATCATAGACTTAGAGGAGCTCAGCATGAGTCGCGTGGGTCAGCTAGTATGTATGGTTTTATAAAATACTTACTTGGTTGATGTATTCACCGACGCGTTCGACAGCTATCATCTCCCGCTCTGTCTCCGTAAAGGCATTTAGTACGTTGCTCAACATAGAAGTCATTGATAAAGCGTACGATATGGCAAGACCTATGAGACCTGCGGTACAAATTTCAACAATAGATTAAATAATAATAATATGGCATATCAATAAAACATATTGAGCAATTGAGCAATTGACTGCTTCGTTGGCGCAGTGCTAGCGTATGCGACTGTTGTACTTAAGGTCTCGGATTCGATTCCCGGCAAACACCTATTTGTTTCATTGTTTGGGTGTTTTGTATGCATGATATGTATGTATTCACAAAAAAAAAACAGTATATATGTATTTAGATTAGTTGCCCATAACACAAGCTCTGCTTAGCTTGCGACTAGATGGCGTTGTGTGTTAGATGTCCGAAATATTATTCATTCATTCATTCATTTCATTCTGCAAAATAGCGTCCGAGTCCAAACAACTGCTATGTATTATCTCCGCGCGTTGATATTGGGATTGACAGCTAACAGAAGTAATATAAGTATTGCTTTAGTACATGTGAAATTTACAAGAATTATCAACTGAAATCAATCAATCAAACTATCAAATTAAATTTCTTAAAAATAAACTTTTAGATTGTGTTACTAGCGTTACTATTTTGCGATGGATGACGTCACGCGGCTCTTATTATGACAAGGTTCAATCCCAATGTCAACGCGCGGGGGTTATAGATCTCTTTGGTTTTAGCACGGTCTATTTTACAATACGATACAATTGTTTGTGTATGAAGGGGGTCTTCTAAGTTTTATGAATCTCTTATTTTTACATTATCCGATATCTATTTGTATAGGTTATGTTAGATGTCATAAAATGTGCTTTTGAGTAAGAACTTCACATAAATAAAATTTTATTTATATAAAGTATGTAACATTTTGCCGAAAGCTAGTAATTAAAATATTACATAATCGTTTAACTCTTGCTGAATATACTCCGTCTCTTTACTTTAGTATATAAACAAATTTACATATTATACTTTTTTGCCAGTCACACGGTAAATTACAAGTTTAAAAATCGGTAGCAATTAGAAATATGAATTCAATAAACAAAAAAAATACCGACTTCAACAACTGGACCAAATTGAAATGGGACATCACAGGAAGCACCAGATTACAAATAAAAACAGGAATCATCAAAATCGGTTCACCCAGTTGAAAGTTTTGAGGTAACAAACAAAAAATTGCGGAATAATGAGGGTACACACCAGAATCAGCGGTGTGTAGAGACCGCTGCAGTACTGCAAGCCCAGCCGCTGCAGCAACTACAGCGGCTGCAGTTATCTGCAGTCGAAGCGCCAACCACTGCGAAGCGGCTGCAGCGCTTAAAGCAGCTCGTTGCCACGCTTCCACTAACTCTGCACCCCGCGACGACCACGCACCACTCGCACCGAAGGCGCGAACTGTGTCTAATCCTAACAATACAAAGAATGTAATTTAAAAAGCATGAAATGTATTCTATGTACCACTAATTTTGCGCCAAAATAGGGTCCAGAACTCTAATTGTAATGAAGGCCAAATTTAGCCTATATAATTTCACAAAAAATCGTGTAAGCAATGGAATCAAAAAGCAGTTTCTCATCCCATCCCTTCTGTGACTATTATATAAAAGTTGGTTTTAGAAGTAAAGATAAAGGTTTTTAAAAGGATACAGTCTATATATGTATATAAAAATGTTATGTTGGTTTGTGTATGCTTCAAAAACTCAAAAAGTTCTGCACCGATCGAGCTGAAATTTTAGAATGATATATAATCCGCATCAAGGATTGATCCGCATCAAGGATTGTTTTTATCAAATTTTTGCATCAGTCACATATCCGCGACCGCGAAAAAACACGAAAAAACCGACATAAACGCGGGCGGAGCCGCGGGCAACAGCTAGTTGAATTTTTTTTTTTGACAATTATTTAATCAATAATTATGACGGTTTTACATTAATTTCTATTTATCGTAAATTTTCCTTTCAATAAGTCTACCTAGTTTAAGTAAATTAAAGATTAATTTATTTAAATTAAAGTAAATTAGTTTCAAAGTAAAGCGTAATATTGTAGGTATTATAACTTACACCTAAAAATAAATATGAAGTTGCATAAGGAATGTTGTTAAATTACGTGTTCGAAACTTACTACTCATTTATAGAAAGAACATGTTTCATTATTTATTCGGAAAGTCGTCTGTCATTTAACTTGTATATTCAAAACAATTTTTATTGTATTTTCCTTTCCGTTAATTAGGTATTTGCGATAATTCTCGCTGTCTATCAATTTATCTATCGTTTGATTGCACTATCAGTTGACCAAGATCAAAACACAAATTACCGTCGAGTGTATCGTTGAAATGTGTGTAAACAGGCGAGAGCGTGACACTTTGCAAGCGTTTCAACTGTCGTGAAGTAACGCGATATATTCTCTGAAGTCTGTAGTAAATGAAAATTAGTGGGCCCACACCAACTAATAACCAGGGTAGACCGTATACTGTTACGGCAACCGCACCTAAAAGAAAAATAAATTAGTTTCTCTAATAACAATACCTAAAAGATCATGTCTCAATGTAAATTGACTGCCTCGGTGGCGTAGTGGTAGCGTATGCGACTGCTAAGCTTGAGGTCTCGGGTTCGATTCCCAGGTCGGACCAAATGTTTGTATGATCTGCAAATATTTGTTTCGGAGTTTGGGTGTTTTCTATGTATAATATGTATGTATTTACAAAAAAAAAGTATATAAGTATTTATATCAGTTGTCTAGTACCCATAACACAAGCTCTGCTTAGCTTGGGACTAGATGGCGTTGTGTGTTAAATGTCCGGAATATTTATAATTATTTATTTATTAAATACACTTACCGACCAACGAGAATAATTGCGCAAGTAAAATGTTTAGAATAAATGGTAACGAATCATCGACTGTATAAGTGTCAGATGAAAATCTATTGACAATCCGCCCTAGTGGAGTAATGTCGAAAAATTTCACTTTCGCCTGAAAAATAACATATATAACATTTCAACTATTTTTGAAATATAAACTTATAAACCAAGATATTAACACCTTTAATGTAATTTAATTAATAAAATTACACAGAGTAATATTAGAACTAAATTAAAGGCTTTTTTTTCTTGGACGACGGATCGAAACTGTTTTAGATATAATTGGTCCCATTTGGGAGGCATGTATCTAGCTCTCTCGATAGTGTAAAACATTGTAAATATGCGATATCGAATAACTGTATAACACAACACAAACCCTAGAGGTTTATCGTGTTATGGATTATTTTTAAATATTATACTATTGTTTTAAGTGATAAATAAAAAGAAAAAATATAGAAAACTGGATCTCATTGCAGTTATGGGCCGTCCATCCGTACAGATATCAATAATCGAGATGAAATCACGTAAAGACTTCGCTTCAATTGGTTGATTATTTGTCACTACAAGTCTCTTTTCAATAGTACAATAATATTTTTTAAATTAGTGTTTCATTTACGATAATTTTATAAACAGTTGAGTTAAAATACTAACCTTTACTATAACTTTGAGCAAAACCTTATGTATCTTCGAGGCAGCTTTCACTCCTCCATAGGCGAACAAGAACGCTCGCATTATAGTAAATACAAGGTTCAAGGCAGCTAATCCAAAATATACCTCTAAATAGAAGTTGTCTGTATAAATTACTGTAGTATTTGCCAGTAACGGTCGAACCGTCAATTCCTCATTAGACACATTATTAAAAAGGATTTGACTTGCTTTATTTGTACCGTCAAACAATGATATTGTGGTATTAATTAATCCGTGTATCGCATTTTCAACAGAATTAATTCCATGATCCAATAAACTCGTCTTCTCTGTAACATGCTCGTTTACTGTCATATCATTTAATGAAGTAGAATTTCTAATGTTATTTCTAACCCAATACGTGAGCCAGAGAAAGGTAAAGTTTTGCGAGACTTGCATGAGGATTAATGACAGTATAATGGTCGTTGTTAGGAAGAATCCAACCGAGCGGATATATAGTCCGAGTACCCACCAACCGATAGTTCCTTCTGACATTGCTTCCTGTAAAGAAAACTGTATATTAAAAGTACCACAAGACAATGGTGCTGATTCTGTTGTTGCATGAGTAACCTATATCTTTTTGTTGTAAAGGGTGCATACGAGCAGACGTATCGCCTGATCGTAAGCGTTTACCGCTGCCCATGGACACCCGCAACAAACAGAGGCGTTACAAGTCCGTTGCCGGCCTTTAAGAAGAAGTACGCTATTTTCTTTCTCTTTAATTTCTCTTAAATTATATTCAAATCTCTTATTTTTGTGAAGCTATTACCAAAATGCTATTTTGTACGTATGTATTTACATGATCTCTATTTTCTGTACGACATGTTTTAATTTATTTTAGTCATAACTTTGATATCGGTTGACAGGACAAATTCATTGATGTTGTTGTAGAAGTTTAGTAGTAGTTAAAAGTAAATACATATACATAAATTGAGGCCCTAGACCCTACACTAGGATTTCCTGTGTTGTGGGATCTAGTCTCCTTCGTTCGGTTACATCAAGTGACAATAACAATCAAGTTACATGATCGATTATTGTTATCAGACATATATCAGAACAATAACCTACTACAGCGCCACCTACCGAAGATACACTGTACTACGAAGTAACGCACTACACGGAGTAATTACCAATCCTGAATCACGCAATAGAAGTTCTCGCGCCGATTATCATATACATATACAACATCCCAACATCAACTGTAGGGCAGTAGCCCGCCAGGCATGATTACCTCGCCTGGTCGGAGTATCCTCCCTTTGTTGGTGGGACATTGACACCCGTTCCCCCACACTTTCTACCTTTATTTTATTTTTCATAATATAATTGAGTGTTATTCCGCTGTCGTCACAAAATATTGTAAAGTTATAGTGTTTGTAGCAAGGAGTTTAACTTAAACATAATAAATGTATTATCAAATAATCTTGGGAGTAATAAGGGCTAGGAAGATGAAATGTATTAAATATTAGGTGACTTACATCGTCGTCTAAACTGTTCCGACTGACGTTATCCTTGTTATCTGTTTGTGTTTCTTGAGGTCGCGGTGGCTCTTCTCCTAGCGACTCAGGGTCACTGGGCATGAACTCATCAAGGTCATTTAATACTGATTCTGGTGGCCCTGCATGTATTTATTAATTTACTTTAACTAATCTTATTATTCGGACATAAAGTTAGTAAACTTGAAAACATAATAGGTCGACAATTGTAGATCTATACTAATGTATAAAGCTAAAGAGTTTGTTTGTTTGTTTGAATGCGCTAATCTCATGAACCGCTGGTCCGATTTCAAATTTTCTTTTTAACCGATTGATTGTGCCCCATTATCAAAGGTTACATAGAACGAAACCAATCATGAACAAAAGTACAAGTGACTTTAATTTGAAGAATGTATTTTAACGGGTCCCACTAAGTGCTGATAATATACTCGTACATTTATTTGTTAGAATACAGTACAATATATGTTATCACATTTTAATACGTTCGTTCGTCAATGTTACGAACAAATCCTAGGTATAAACGCATTTTAATTATATTTTATGTTTTTACCGCTGAGAAATTCGTAAATAGTAAAGTAACATTTGAATTCCGAGGTATATTAAATACTAGCTGACCCACGCAATCTCGTTTGCGTCTTCTATTGCCCGTATAGCGTGAAATTTTTTCCCCGTTTTTAAAACATTCTTCATTGGTGCTCCGCTCCTATTAGTATTTGCGTGATGATATATGGCCGTGTAACACTGAAAGAATTTTTCAAATCAGACCAGCGGTTCCTGAGATTATCGCGTTCAAACAAAGAAACCTCTTCAGCTTTATATAATTAATATAGATTATTATTAATTAGGGGGCTATCTCTAGTTGAAACTGGAGATAGGTTATTGGAATGGGTTGTAAATAAGTTTACCTTGTCTAACGATCCGTCCGTTGCGCAAGACCACGGTGCAGGCGGCCCGCGCCAGGTGTCGCTGCGAGTGCGCCACGAGCACGCGCGTGGTGTGGCGCAGCACGCCCAGGATGCAGCGCGTCATTATGTGGTGCGCCACGGCCGTGTCCACGCCCGACAGCACGTCGTCCAGGAGATACACTGACCACATATTTAAACATGCTAAATACAACATTTTTTTCAAACGAGCAGACGTATCACCTGATGGTAAGCGATTACCGCCGCCCATGCACACCCGCAACACCAAAGGCGTCACAAGTGCGTTGCCGACCTTTGGGGGATGGGAAAGGGGACGGGGGGACGGGTTGGGGTATGGGCCTCCGGTATCCTCACTCACTCGGTGAAACACAGCGCAAACGCTATTTCACACCGGTTTTCTGTGAGGCCGTGGTATCAGTCCGGTCGAGCAGACCCATTCATGCCGAAGCATAGCTCTCCCACGGTTACAACTCTGTGACATTGGTTTTAAAGTTGTATTTTGTCTAAATCTAATCTACGAGATTCTGAACTTTGGAAAATTTATAGTTATTAAATACTTGTTTCAAATTCAACTTCTAAGACCCCTGAACTATTGAAATTTTCTGCATCGTGTATTAAGTGCGATGCAGAAAATTATTTCTATTAAGTATATTTATCCATACTGTCCATCCTCTTACCGAGATCAAAAAGACGACAATTATACGCTGTCTTATGTACGTACCCTGGAACTGTAACTGGTCACTTCGATTAAGGTATAAAAGACGTTACTTTGTGTACAGTAGGTAGGTTAATGAGGATAGGTCAAAACCCTTAAAAATAAATAGTTTCATCACCTTTTGCAACATAATATGCATGGCAAGTTTTAATTAGTATTTATTATTTTATTACATTTTGAACGTTTTTTTTCTGGGACCAGTATGTATGCACACATTGCTTTTACTCCTTGATGTGTAAATGATTGCAACCTTATATGCTATGGACTAATTTTAACTTTTTTATTAGACAAAAAATTGATTTCCCTAGCTTTTATATTTCTTTAGACCGCTTTCTAGCCTTTGTGTTTTTGTTGCCTTAACTTGCACATATAAGTATTGTTGTCAAAAACAAACAAACTTTGTATGAATTATTTGAAAAGATGGTGCACATGAGTTTCTCACCAGCTCTTCTCATGAATGCAATACCCATCGGAGCTGGTACTTGGATTGATTTCAATTTAAACCTTTGAGTTGAATCGAGATCAATCTAAGCTCCGGTAATTCAAATCATTGATTACTTGAGTTACATCCTTTTATCACTGATCAATTCAGTACTTGAGTTTTATTTTATATTTGTATTAATAATGTTTGATGTTTGTATTTTTGACGTGTTCAAGTGCCTCTTGGGGCCTATGGAAATAAATGATTTCACTTTGACTTTGAATATTTAGCAATTTATTACAATGAGAATCATATATCAATGTATAGATACCTTGTTTGTCTTGATAGACGGCACGTGCGAGGGCGATACGAGCACGTTGACCACCGCTGAGCGTACAACCTCCTTCACCGACATACGCATTCCAACCGATTACGTTCAAATCCTCTGGAATTCAAACAATTTGTCAACTTCTTTCTTAATAAACACTAAACTGAATTGTTAAATGACTAGTACTTACCAGTTAATGCACAAGCGTCAACAACAGTTCGGAATTTAGCTTCATCATATGGTTTACCAAATAGTATGTTGTCACGAATTGTGCCTCGAATCAGCCACGGCTTTTGAGACACGTATCCAAAACCTACGCAAATATTACATATACTTAGACATAATTAAAAAGCATCTATTTATTTTCGTTACGTCATACAGTATGTTTGTGTAACTCACTATCAATATTTTCAGGTATTTGAACATCCCCACTATTCTTTATCATATCACCAATGATGGCGTGCAGTAATGATGATTTGCCGCTACCAACTTCACCAGTCACTCCTATCAATTCCTCTCTTCCTATTGTCAGAGAAATATCTTTGAGCGTGAAAGGCGTCGGTTCATTCAGAAGTGGGTCGGAAGACGAAGAAGAATCTCGCCGTTGTATGCTATTCCTGGACAAGTTCTTATTAGATTTTCCTTTGTTCTTCTTCTTTTTCTTGGGTGATTTTATACGTTTTGAAGGTTTAGCCCAAGCAAAAGTCGCGTTCTTAAATATTATTATTTTATCTTCGTCATGATTTTTATTAACACGATCGTAGTAGAGTTCAGAGTCCATATCTGGAAGCTGAATTGTTAGATATAATATAGTCATACGTTGTAAAACAACAACTACTGACAGAATAATTCACAAAAACTTACATCTAAGAGATTTTGAATACGTTTTATCGAAACCCAAGCTTCCGTTAATCCGTTAAGCACCCAAGGGAAGGCATTTAATGGAGCAATTAACATATTAATTAGGGCAACTGTGGTGAAAACCTGAAACAAGACACATTATCGTCTAAATTACTCAGTACACTTAAACTTAAAAAAAAACTTTACTGCCTCGGTGGCGCAGTGACAGTGAATGCGACTGCTGTGCTTGAGGTCTCGGGTTCAAGTCCTGGGTCGGACCAAGTGTTTGTGTGATTTACAAATATTTGTTACGGTGTTTGGGTGTTTTCTATGTATATTATGTATGTATTTACAAAAAAAAGTATATATGTATTCATATCAGTTGTCTAGTACCCATAACACAAGCTCTGCTGCTTAGCTTGGGACTAGATGGCGTTGTGTGTTAGATGTCCGAAATTTATTTATTTATTTATTTATTACTTTATGCACAAATACATGCATCGGCGGACTTAATGCCTAAGGCATTCTCTGCCAGTCGACCGATTGGGCGATGCAGAGAAAAAATGAGGTAGGTGCATTTATTGGAAATAAAATAAAGTAGTTATAAAATTATAGTGATTTTCATAATAACCACAATTAGTGTAAATAAACTACTAGTATATTGGAAGATACAAATATATACAGTAATACATACATAGACATACATATATACGACTTTATTTATACACATACACATATATTCATTATTATAGCACATAAATATATTGTTTGATGAACTAAGACCCGGTAGACTCCGCCAACTCAACCAGTAAAATCTGCTTTACTTTGGACTTAAAAATGTCACGGTTTCTGGCCATCCTGACCTCGAGAGGAAGCGCATTCCACAAGAGAACAGACTGAACGAAGAACGAAGAGCCCATAAAACCAGTAGCGTGTGAAGGGCAAAGGAGGAGGAGATTGTTAGCAGAGCGAAGGTTTCGGTTGTGGTTATTGCATAAAAGTTGAAAGTGTGTTGTTAAATAAGTAGGAGAGGATGGGGAATTGAGGATGGTATATAAGAAAGTGAGAGCGCGCATTTTTCTGCGTTGACGAATAGGTAACCAACCTAACTGGGAACGAAAACTGGAAATGTGATCATACTTACGAAGATTAAAGATGAATCGAATGCAGTTATTAAGAAGACGATCTAACTTGTTGAGAAGATCTGCATTCAGGTCATAATAGCACACGTCACCATAGTCGATCAAGGGGAAGATAAGAGATTGCACAAGCGTTGTTTTAGTTTTCACGGGCAGGAAGTTTTTTAAGCGATATAGTGCTCTGAGGATGCCGTTAACCCTCTGGCATACGTATGTGACTTGATCGCGCCAGTTCAGTGTACGGTCGAGTTGTAAGCCTAGGTCTTTCACTGTATAACTAATAGGTATACTGAAACCATTCAGTATAATTTTAGGCAGCATCTCATAATCGACTCTGTCCATTGAACGCCTACTGCCGATTAATATGGCCTGAGACTTGGTCGGGTTAACTGATAACCCGAACCTCGAAGACCAGTTCTCAATAGTCCTAAGATCAATGTTAATTTTGTCTATAGCCCTTGCTATATCATCAACATTCGCCTGAGAGTACAATTGCAGGTCGTCGGCATACAGATGATACGCACTGCGAAGTTCGTGAGAAAGGAGATTAATAAATACCGAAAAAAGCAAAGGAGAAAGTATACCGCCTTGAGGGACACCAGAGTCAACATCACACCATCTCGAGGAGAGGTCGTCAATGCGAACAGACTGTTGGCGTCCCTGAAGATAAGATGAAAACCATTCCAGCGCTTCAGACGAGATCTTAAGATAGGAGAGGATTGCCAAGAGAATATCGTGACTGACGGTATTAAAAGCGTTCGAGAAGTCAACTAGAACCAAGAGTGTCACCTTAGTGTCTTCCAAGGCCTCCCTCATGTCGCCAGTCACTTTAAGGAGAGCAGTAGTGGTGCTGTAGCCGGGCCTAAAACCCGATTGAAACGGACTTAACAGGTCATTTCTGTATATGAAATCAGATAGCTGTTTATGTACACAGGATTCAAGGATTTTGGAGAGGAAGGGAAGAATTGAAATGGGTCTAAAGTGAATAGGAAGTGTGGGATTTGGGATTTTGGGTAGAGGAATTATATAGGCTTTACGCCAAAATGAGGGAAAGGTCCCGGAATACAGGGAGTAATTGATGATGTGAGAGATTACCGGTAAAATTTGGTCGAGAATGGTTATGATCATACGTCTGCTGATTTGGTCACAACCCACGGCGCTTGATTTGATGGAAAGGATTATCTTTTTGATCACGTCCTGCTCGACTGGAATAAATTGAAAAGACTTAATGTTGGGAGAATTTAGGTTTGCCAAGTAATTGACCGTGAGGTGCCTGGTCTGGTGATCAAAATAGGAGGATGTGGAGAAATAGCAATTAATGTCATCCAAACCAACCACCCCAGACCAGTTAGCAGGTGTCTGTTTACCAACACCCAGGGTTCGAAGGAACTTCCAGGTATTAGCAGGGGAAGTACAGGCAAGGTTGTCGTGAATATAACGGCGTTTAGCATTGCGTATCATCTGATTACAACGGTTTCTGGCGCTCTTGTACAGATTCCATTTTTCATCCGTGCGGTCCTTTTTATGCCCACAGTAAGCTCTATCTCTCCGCCTCATGGCTGAGAGGATTTCCCCCGTCATCCAGGGGGCAGGTGGCCTCTTTAGTCTGATCTTCTTTATGGGTGCATGAGAGTCGTATAAGGCAAGAATTACGTCGTTAAAGGCTTTGACTTTGTCGTCCAAACTAGGAGCCGTGGTTACCTCACCCCAGTCGACTTTAGAAGCATCGCCCCGTAGCTTGTCCATATCTAAACGACCAAAGCACCGCCTGTGCAGTACCCTCGTGGGAGTTTTAGGAGGTTTCAGAGCATAGGTAAGGAAAATGAGGTCATGGTTGGAAAAACCAGGCGCAGGAAGTTGACCATGATTTCTGACGGATGTAAGGTCAGACGCTATTATCAAGTCCAGCCATGTGTCCCTCCCTAGGTTATTGTAATGAGTCGGTTGAAGAGGTAGGATTTGCATATCGGCTGATTCGACAATCTGAAGGAGTTTGCTAGTACGTAAAGATTGATGGGTAAGATCAGTATTAAAATCTCCCATGATGACGTGATGTGCGTATTCTGACCCTAAAGATTCCAGTACCGTTTCCAGACTGGAGAAGTAATCGACAGCAGGAGGACAATAGATGACACCTAGAACCATCCTAGTTCCTTTGACACAGACCTCAAGAAACAGGTACTCAGCGTCAGCAGTGTCTGAAGCGGGAGAAGAAGCTATGATTTTGTAAGTTAAAGAAGAGTGAATATAAATCGCTACTCCACCGCCTCTCCTGTCAATCCGGTCGTTTCTGACAAGAATGTAGCCAGGCAGAGGATATGATGTAGAAGCAAGGTTAGGTTTGAGCCAACTCTCGGATATGAGGACGGCTTGGACATTTGTGTCGGTAAAAGCTTCTGTTAAGTCCACAAAATGGCTAGGTATGCTTTGTGAATTTATATGACACACGTTGAGTAAGTGCATCGGTTGCTGGTTAAATATGTTACGCAAGCGATCACCCAGTGAGTCCGGCAACGAGGTGAAACTATCTTCTTCAGTGGAAACAGCAGATTCATAGGCCGAATTATAAGAGTCATCATTATCTAATCCGATGATTAAAAATTTTATACAAATATTTAGAAGATTATAAATATATAAAAACGAATATAGATAAATAGTTTAAAATATATATATATATATAGTATAGATTAATGTAATAATAATATGAAAATATATAAATCAAAATTATTTATATATGATATTCAAGGATATTTATGTACTAAAAAGCTCTCTTTAAGTGGGTTAAAGTCTTTCTCTGCACCACCCACCAGCTCACAATATAGTTACGAAAAGAAACAGTATAATCTCACACTAAACTAAGAATAAAGTACAGAATACAATACAAATTGTTGAAAAAATAACAAAACGTGTAAAGAAACGTCCGAGGTAAAAAATAATGTGTGTATCCAAACGCATTCCGCTGAGTGAAATGTCACTTTGGAAGTGTCATCTCACATTTGTTTACAAATGAATGACTTAAAAAAATAAAAATAAACATGCACAATTAAAACGTTTTTGAGTAGATAATGTTAAAAAAAATAATTAACAAAACAATAATGAATGATTGTGTTTGACTGATATACAGTCCAACAGGCTACGTGAATACCGTGAGTAATATTTTGTATGTAAACAACTGCCAATAATGCCGGATAGATCAAACCTTGCCCGTATTGCTCCCATGTTGTCCAGGAGACTTGACGCCGCCCCGCGCTTGAGACGCCGCTACACCAGGTGCACTTGGATATTTGCCTATTAAGGGCAGCATTTCTTCGACGAAATTAACTTTGTGGCGATCTCCATCAGGTGCCTTGATTATTATGGTGCCGTTCTGCGTCCAACATGCACGAGCACCAAAGTGAAGCCTCGCCCTGGCGAACGCCGCCTGCCTTGCCCTAGTTAGGAACTCCCTCAGTGAAATGGATGAGCCTTTAAGTGCAGTCTTCGTTCTCCAGACAGTAGCCCTGAGCTCAGTGCTGCGGAACCTCACCAATATGGGTCTGTTATGTTCTTTGTTGGAGGTCCCCAGCCTGTGGCAGATGGTAAAAGTATCAGCAGAGTGGTTCTTCAGTTGCAGTTTGTTTTGTATGATATCCAAAATTATTTTACTGCTGTCCTCACCCTCAGTCTCGGGAACGCCCATAAAGAGGAGCGATTTGCGACGATACCTGGTTTCCATGGCATCGAGGGTCTTGGAGCACTCGTCAATCTGCCTCCTCAGGAGACCCAACATGCTATACATCAGTTCTCTGAAGGTACGGAACTCATCTGCCACCCTTGCAACAGTGTCCTTTGCGTTACCTGAGGACTGAAGTTGTGTCTCCAGTTCCTTCATCCTCCTGGTAAAGCTCTCCTCCAGGGTCTTTTGTGCGGCCTCAATATTTGTCAGTTGCGACATGTTGACTGTGTGTGTGATGCTGGTGGATGGTGTGCTTCAAGTTCTAGGATTCACGACATACACTTTTACAAACGTAGATTGTATACAATTAGACTGTTGTACACTGATAATTGAAGGTTTTTGTAGAAAATGTAAGTATTTAAATTAAAATAAATTTTATGACTATCAAGTATGTGTCTACTTTTTTAACACCTACCGTCAAAAAATTCTTATATTTATTTATTTATTTATTAAATTCTAGAAAGTCAGCATGATTTTTTTGATTCGTTGATGTAATTATAAACAATCAGTTCCTAAATATAGATTCGTGAAATAAAAAGAGACATTAGGTTATTTTTATAGTCTTTAGTTATACTGGGTAATCCTCGGTAATAACTGAGTAAAGAAATTATATAAAACAAAATTACTTGGTAGAGAATAACGGGAGTAAAGTTACTACAGTACTGTGCAAGAAATGATGCATATCCACCTCTAGAAAGAGACAATCGGCTAATTTCGGCTTTGTAGAGCGTTGTCCCTTTCGCACGAAACATTAACAGTCCGGTATCTATTAAGAGCTGTTAAAACCATTATTGTGAGTTGCTTATAGAGGACTATACTATTTAAAGGACGATCGTCGATACCTAAATATGCTATTATATTACGATACAGAACGTTAGATGTTAAAAAAACTTACTGTAGCAGCATCTAATTGTAGGCCACGAAGTGCATGAGTGCCCAGAGTGAATGCTGCGACGAGTACTGGCGTTGTTGCCCACAAAACGACACAGATGGCGTCTAGATACTTACGCCCACGTAAATACCGAAGTTCCTTGTCTCGCGAATCTAAAAGAAGACGGTTGTTTTATCCAGCATTAGAATCCTTTCTGCAGACAGTTATAAATTATTTTAAAACATTAGTAGAAAGAGAACTAATATAAACAAGCTGGTACCATGTCTTATTCATTACAATTTAATACTCTCACGATACATACCTGTCACGCGACTAATAAAATATTCTTCCCATACATGGACTTTAACTGTCCTTATGCCTTTAAGCAAATCAGTTATCAAACTAACTCGAGAATCTTTATGCTTCATCATTTCAGTGCTGAGTTCACCAATTTTATTGGCAATCCATTTGTTAATTGGAATGAGAATTATGGAAAAGGCCACACCAGCGAGGAAGGATATTCCAACTTGATGATAAAGTAGAAATAGTGTAATAAACAACTGAAATAAAAACATTTTTACATTTAGTTTACTCTCATTTAGAGTTAATTTAATTTTTTTTTTTTTTTAAATACAACTCCCGCAATAGGAATATACATCCTGTGTCGCGGGGGACTTTACAAACATACATGTAACGGACACAAATAACACCCAGACTCAGGACAACATTTTGTGGATCACACAAAGTGATGTCCCACGTGGGATTTGAACCCACGGCACTTGGCGCAGTAGTGAACATTTAAACCACTAGACCAACCGTGCAGTCAACTGTCAAATGAACATAAAATGTGTCAAATACCTGTAAGGGTATGCTCCATAACGCATGAAAACTTGGACAAGAATTGACGATCCTATCTGTGTCAGTCGACATAAAGTTAGTTATTTCGCCAATGGAGAAGGACTTATTTAATTCAGTCGAAGTGACGCTTAGTGTTTTTCTGAGTATCGTAGCAACTATGGCACCGCGCATTTTGAGACCAATGATGGACATCAGCCAATTAAAATGAACATTGAAAAAAGTCGATATCAACGTTGCCGCAAGCAAGCCTCCTGCATACATATAACTGTAAATTTAAGAGAACACATAGTTAATAAATACATCAATTCGCTACCACAATTAAAATGTATATAACCCCCGCGCGATGACATTGGGATTGAACCTTGTCATAATAAGAGCCGCGTGACGTCATCCATCGCAAAATAGTAACGCTAGTAACACAATCTAAAAGTTTATTTTTAAGAAATTTAATTTGATAGTTTGATTGATTGATTTCAGTTGATAATTCTTGTAAATTTCACATGTCCTAAAGCAATACTTATATTACTTCTGGTACTGTCAATCCCAATATCAACGCGCGGAGATATTAAGTAAATTAATTTGCATTCTAGCGAGAAACAAGAGTCATCAATATGTTTAAAAAAATATGTATTTTTTTTTAAATGTACTGTAATTTAGCTTTATTATAATTATAATGGTATATTTAACAATTACCCATAATGCTGATCAATGCTTTCATCATCCACAAATCTGATGAGACTGTTAAGTAACATTGGGCCTGCAAATCCAGCCATGTCGGAAATCAGTTTCAGTATTCCAATACTATAGAACTGAAGTGCAAAGCAACTGTGTAACGCTCTTAGTAACGTCACATTCTGTCTGCGGGGCGGTCGCACTAACACTCGCGTCGTGGGTGTCACTGGAGTAGAAATTTGTGAAGTCGTTTCTCCTGTTGCTCCGTAGCCTGCAAAGACATAATTTCTTCAACAACTACAGCAGTATAACTTTTAACTTTTATTGAATACCGATTTTTTTATTTTTGTCATGACTGTCTGAAAATAAGTGTATTTTTCACGCAGTAAAGCATAGAAAAATGGACAACGGAAAACCCAGATGGAACGAAGTTCGAAATAGAAAGACGACACGAAAATATCTGGCTTGCTTTTTATAAGAGAGAGAGAGAGACAGACAGAGAAAGGGTAATTATTCCTGACAATTTCAGGGTGTGCAAGGGGGGACTAAAATGTCTCCGAGCGAGAGTTTCGAAGGTAGAGGGAGTGTCTTTCTTAAGGGATGATCTTAGGGGCTGGGGGTGATCGGGGTAGTGGGGTGAATGGATTGGGGGATGCTACGCTAGATAAATAAGCCCCAAAAGGGGTCGGAAATATAAGTAAAGGGTGGGGGGGTGAAAGTATTAGGAGGGGCACCTCGATTGTCGGCACTTGATGGAACTTGTTTATTTGCCATAAGGCGAAAACGCTCAGGTGAAACTTAATATAAATATTGGAATAAGTACAAGTGAGTTTGATTCAAGAACGAATATAATACATGTAAGAAAAGAACTAACAGTAGCCTACACCAGCAGCAGTACAGTAGCAGTTTCTGAACTGCAACTTGTTGTTTTCAAGGCTTTTTGGTGTGTTGTTCTAGACATTCTATTAAAAGGAAAAACCTAAACTGTTAAATTCTATTTGACCAAATTCGTAGAACAATAGTCACGATAGTGTCATATGATTGACTCTTTTTAATAAAATCTTCTGTTTAACAAAAAGGTTAATTTGTCTTCCTCTCAAAGAAAAAATAAAATACAAGAAATATATTTACCTGATCCCAGGAACGGTTCATGAGGTATGTCTTGATACTGGTGGTAATGATCAACATTTCCAATAAGAGCTCTATCCATTCTAGCTCCTACATAGGAACAGCTATATTTTGCCGGTATGTCAAAGAGTTCTTCCGAATCATTTAATTTATTTTTTATCCCTAAAAAACATCAGATATAAGGGTAAAAAATGTTTGAAACAGAAATTTTAAATGTTTAACTTTTTGACCGATTTTTATAATATTTTTAACCTTGATTAAAGCATGTCAGTCTGAATTGTTGGATTTAAATTTGATACAACATTATACTGAAAAATATTTTTGTAAAGATTTTTTCTAGAACCTTCTCTTTTAATTGCATATGTGGGTATTATAAAAAAATTATCACACGGAAAATGCATGTCTACCAAAAACCTTTCTGTGGCCAGAAAAAGTGGTGTTTTTTAAAAAAAATTGTGACCAAAAACCATTTGTTTTCTATCCATACTGCTGCAATGAACACAACAACATGCTCATTGATGTAGTCGTAAATAAAAATATATCTGTTTAATAGGCAACTTTTTTTATAAGCACAGAACAAGGTATATTTGCTGCAAGAAAAATGTTAATAAAATATCCAACACTATTTTTTTTTTCTAATTAAACAACTTTATGTCTTGACTTTTTAATACACCCTACAAACATTATCTATAAAAGTATTTAACTTTAAGTAAAAACCCTTCGGAAAGCTTATCATATGGGTACTTAATATTATCCAAATAAAAGATTGATAACACTAAGATATTAACAAAAAGTTAATCACAAAGAAAACAAATACCTTTTTGAAGCAGAGGGTTCACCCATGCAAAAAACAATTGTGAAAGGCATCCATTTCCTTGCATAGCGGTCCCAAGTATCTCTTCATCGAGATGAGGAAGCAACGGTGTATATTCACTCTGTTAATCAGATAACATATTCACTGCCAATATAAAACACGTTTTGATATGCACTAGTTACAATTTAAAAAAAATTACAACTTACATGTGAGTGTTGAGAGCCAACAAGGCATGGTGAATAAAATGTAGGTCTTGAGTCACTCGATGGAATTAGTGTCAGAAAATACAATACATGGCATGATAATGTTGCAATACGAAATGCAATAACTTTGTTGGCCATTATGTTACTCCTCAATGCTATTAAATTTAGGATGACTGCAAGACTCCACATTACTATTTGTACTGATGGTCCTCTAGAACTATGACCCAGCCGGTGTTTCAATGCCAAGATGTAACCGAAATGAAATAACCATGCCAAACATGATGCACCAGCCGTAAAGTAATCAACAGGATACAAAATGAAATCTGCTTTGGTTAAAAAAATATAAAGTTCTATGATTGGAATGAATACTAAAACTAAAACAATGAAACTACGAAGGGCTAATATTCGTTCCTGTGTCTTCTCACGAATTACCCAATCTTTTCTATATCCAACATAATAGCCTGATATGATAGCAATCAGAAAGAACAGTGGAACTTGTAAGAATAATTCTTGAAAACAGAGGCCAAAATCTTTTGATCGATCATTCCATGGTTGAAGTCCTTCAGGTCCACACATATACTCCCATTGCCACTGCATTTTGATATTTTTCCTTAAAAATTACTTCTTAAAAAATAATATTTTCATAACCATTTTGCACACCGTAAATTATTGACTGCAACAGTTAGTATGCTTTGCTCATTACTTATTAGTTTGTCAATTTCATTTATTTACTTCAATTAGGCCTATCACTTTGTCCAACATAAAGACCGGAGTAGGGACTTTTATACAATATTTACAAATTACAGTAGGTACACAAAGCAATGACTCAAGAAGGAAGATAGATCCAAATGTCAAAGTCAAGTCAAAAATGTCAGTCCTTGTCAAACTGAATTACACATTTCGTAACGGCCGACGTATCTTGGCGAGTCTGAACATAGGCTTTGCGAACTTTAGCGCATGAACACTCGTGAAGAAAACTGTTAGTGTAATTTTTTTATAATCTAATCTAATAAGCTAATAAAGAAAATTATCAGTGAAATGCAACAGTTAGAGCTGTGACCAGAGTTAATAAAATGTCCACTTAAACAAACAGATAATCTTCTTAATACAGTCGAGTCAATTTAGCAAGTCGAGTTGTGCCTGGTTGTGCCTCACTAGTTTGTAATCTACTTGTTTATTACCTCACTAGTTTGTAATCTACTTGTTTATTATTAATATCGTAATGTCACCTGTCAAATTGCATTGATAAAAGGAAACTGGTGAAAATTAAATAACAAGAACATAAATGGAGATAAATAAGGTAGATGACGACTTTTCTGTTGATGCAATTAATGATATAATTGATTATCTAGTGCGCTGTGCTAAAATTTCCTTTAAAAATGCTCATGTTGATGAATCAGAGATACGAACCAGCGAAAAGATAAAAATGGCCTGTGAAATTTACAAGCGGTCGCCTACGGAGTTTTTGTTACAGTTCGGCAAGTATTTGGCTCCGTATCATATGAGTTATTTTGATAATTTACAGGCGACAACTCAAGTATGCCAAAATTTACGAGAGTGTATAGAACATCTAAAAACCTACCATTCTGATAACAGTAGACGAAAAAGAGTCAGAAATAGACGATATAATGCATTACAAAAGCTAAAAAATGAGACTGACTACTTCAGTGAAAAACAAATGATGTTTAGAAGTCCTTTACTATATGAGCAGTTAGTAGGTCAATACTTAACTGATGAGGAGATTAAAGTAAGAGATAATGTAGACAATGAAAACCTAACACTCTTAAACATGATTTTGGAGACAGTTGATAGAAATGAGATGAGAGAAACAAAAAATGAGCAGTTGTTGGAAGAGGATATAGAATCAATGCAATTAAATAAAGATGACAGTTCTGATGAAGATGTTAATAACAGCCATGCGCATAAAAAACAATGGGGCGACTTTGACGTACCAGACACAAGACCGAGTTACATGCCTGAAAAAAGAAAACGGTGCACAATTACTGCTCCAGAGAGAAACTTACTTCGAGAAGAGTTTCTACAAGAAATGTATAGCAGTTTTATTAATGGTAGAGATGAGGACTTTGACTACAACAGTGTAGACAATGATGAACAATATGATGATCTACAGCAGGTATCGCAGGATGCAGAAGACAAATATTTTGATTCAGAAACCAATGATATAGAGAACCTAGAAGAGCATATGAAGCTGGTTCAAGAATATGGAATAAATAAACCTGACAACAATTCTAATAATGACGATTCTTTAGATGAATTTATGAAACATATTTCAAATAAACTAGATTCAAGCTAACTTTATTTCCTTGAATAATTTGCATCGTGTTGTATAATAAATCAGAATTTACTTTAAACACTGATTTATAAATAAAATACATGGCAGTAATAGAATTGTTTTTAATACTGCTAAAAATCATTCCACTAGAATACATCACATTCTTATCATTTTCAAATGACTAATACAATGCTACACAAGATAAAAATTAAGTAAATAAACAATTTTAAAATTTTAATTAAGGTTTTCCTAAGGGGGCAGGCATTTTTGAACATTTTATAACTTAATTACTGAACAGTTAGTAGTTTTATTATGAATTTGTAGTATATTCATGAAATGTCTCGAACATTCATCTTACGGTCCACCAAAATGAGTTGTTCTATGTGGAGAATGTTGTCTGGTGTGATGCTAGTTCACGGTCGACGATCATGCAGCACATTCTCGACGATTTCGCAGCCATCCTTGAATGCTTTGGCCTATTTAAACGCAGCAGCCCTACTCAGGCACTCACTACCGAATTTCGGTAATGCAGAAAAAAAAACCTGTTTTTAACGCCTTCCCACATTAAAAAACGAAATGACATTATGTTGCGCAACGGCGTCGGAGTCGGTTACTTCAAAGGAAACATTAAGATCGCGATCGCCACTGGATGGTTAGCTCTATATACTCCTTAAATTTTTTTTTTTATTGAATAGGGAGCAAACGAGCAGACGCATCACTTGATGGTAAGCGATTACCGCCGCCCATGGACACCTGCAACACCAAAAGCGTCACAAGTGCGTTGCCGACCTTTGGGGGATAGGGAGAGGGAATGGGGAGGGGTTGGGGTATGGGCCTCCGGTATCCTCACTCACTCGGTGAAACACAAAGCAAGCGCTATTTCACACCGGTTTTCTGTGAGGCCGTGGTATCACTCCGGTCGAGCCGGCCCATTCATGCCGAAGCGTGGCTCTCCCGAGGCCGAGGCAAAATATGTCCTTCCTTTACTTTTTTCTTTCATTCTGTATAAGATTACTCCTGTGACTTAAACCTTAACCACATACATAGTTTTTGCTAGCTTTATATGCTAAACACAACACCATGCTTAAAACTTAAGTCGTTAAGAACTGTCAACCAGAGTTACCTTAAAAATTGTGTGAATAGCTATCATGCTATTCAAGTTAGTATATCCCTTCTTAACAGTGCATCCGCACTAAGGTCATTTTGATAATAATGCACGCTATGTCAATACTGGTCGGACATCTATACAATTTTTACCCATAACATCACTGCTGTAGATAATATATAAGATGAAACATTAATAGCTATTTTGAATCCATGCTCATTGGAATTAACTATCACTCACAACAAATGCTTTTTTGGATACTGCAACAGTTAATTCTCAGTGAAATTTTAATAAATGACAGACAACAAGGTCGTTACTATGAAAATGCATGATTACGCGAATGTCGACCTAATTGTATTTGAATGTCTGTAAGAAAGTAAGCATAAGGTGGGTCATGATTCAAATTGTCGATAGTGCTTATTCATATGTGAGGTCTTCAGAAGTTTGGTTGCCTACAATCGCATAGAGTTCTACTAGCATTTCACACTTAAAAATATTTTTACTTTACTATAAAATATACTTAAAACAATATACTACAAACTCGTAAAACTAATGCCTGGAATAGTTTTAGGAAAAGTTTTGATAAGATGAGTGATTAGTTTAATTCATATCGAACCTCACAATTTTTTTTGTTATAAATAGTAGTACAATTTACACTACGCGTTACTTTGTCACGAATAACAAATAAAGAGGTGTTATTAAACTTCATTATCAATCTGATGGTGCATCAAAATCTATCAGGTAACAGGCACATTTATGTAGAGTTACCGCATCACACAACGTAACATTTGTAATATTCATTAAACATAATATAAATATACAAGGAGATGTTGCACAACTAAATGCAAGGGAACTTTACACAGACACTTTCCTTTAACTATAGAAGTGGCTAATCGATCGTTTCGAATACAGCCAGCGTTTCACTGTCGCAGATGCCCAACGCATTTGTTGTTGTGGACTCTTTCTAAGGTAGCCACCGCGTGTTATGCATACTGAGACGTGAACAGAAAATTTCACAAGTATACTTACCTACCTAGTTATATCTGTACGTAGGCAAGTATGTGTCTAATTAAATCATTCGAATTAAAATGTTGTATTGTTTGAAAATGTACGAAATTCTATTTTGTACATCACCCTAGGGATAAAACGAAGGCAAATTTCAGTCACTATATTATAGTTATATATTTAATACTATTTATATAGGTAGGTTCATATTATCTACATAGTATATTTCCAAAATCTAAACTAGAGCAGCCTTAATTAGGGATACAATTGTAATAGAAAAAATCACAGGAATTTACCTTTATTACAAATTCGATTAAAGAGCTGGTTAAATTGTTATTGGGTTTAAAACTTCATTTGTACGCATTGCTAGCAATTAGGTTCTTTTCACTTAAAATGAAATTCATTTAACTACCTAGTAATTCCCATGTAACTTGATATAATAGAATACTAAATATTCTATTATACCACAAGTAAGTAGTTACTTTGAAATAAATGTACATAATATAAACAATTCTCGTATCACGTTGTTGCTTACGATGAATTCCGAAACTATTTAACTGATTTGTGCGTTTGTTTTTATATAGGTGTTTTGCTGGCGTGCCTATGATAGGATAGTTAACATCACGCTTAGATCAATAGGAGCCCAGCTTAATGGAAAAGAGATACAGATGAAGTTGTATGGATCAGTTAGCAAGCCTATATTATTTTATTGAATAATGAACATGCATGTGCTATAAGCTCAAATGCCTGAAGGCTTTTCACAGGAGTAGTTTAGTTTACTATGATTACTGATATAATGCCTCGGTGGCGTAGTGGTAGCGTCTGCGACTGCACTGCTTGAGGTCTCGGATTCGATTCTTGGGTCGGACCAAATGTTTGTATGATCTGCAAATATTTGTTTCGGAGTTTGGGTGTTCTCTATGTATAAATTTACAAAAAAAAGTATATATGTATTTATATCAGTTATATAGTACCCATAACACAAGCTCTGCTTAGCTTGGGACTAGATAGCGTTGTGTGTTATATGTTTGAAATATTTATTTATTTATATGATGGGTTTTATAACTTGATGTTATTATAATACGTAGGTATTAGAACCATGCTGTTTTTAGTAGATTCAACGAGAAATTCAGTTTTCTCATCTGGATCTTATAGCCAGTCGTTAAAGGATAATGTCCGCCAGACGAGTAAGGCACTGATTTTACAATCTTTTAAGGAAATAAATCGTGTACACAGTTTTTGAAGTCCTATTTAATAGTAATTTAACTATGAAGTTAGGGACTTATACTATTACTAAACACGAAGAATTTAGAATAGAGATGGTAAATCTGTGTGTATATTCAGTTACCTACTTAACAAATATTTCCAGAGCAGCGCTGCTGTTGTCCATCTTGCTCCTCTGAAATATACATTGCTGCATTATACATGCACTATGTTGCAATTTGACATCATAAATGTACTCTACCTAAATTAACTGGAAGCTGTTGCGTTAGCCTAAAATATTGTTTTGATCTCCCATATATCAATTACGAGAATTGTTTAATCAACAATCGACTACAGGATGTTTTTAGGGGTAGGTACAATTAAAAAAAATCCTTTCTTAACGCCTACTTAGGTCGCCTAATTACCTAGTCTGTATGTGTACATGCTTGTAAATGTAGCTTCAGTTGTGCTTTAATGGATCAGTCGGTTAATCAGGCCGGCGGTTTCTTCTTTTATAGATATATATAGCAAATTGCTTAATTTAAGGAACAAAAATATGGTTAAGTATTTGCACGTATATTTTTAAATTCTTTATTTTTTGTAGCGGTCGGTTGTCAGGTCATTGCGACAGCTTGGTTGTATTGTAAAAGCATAATGGTTACGTGCGGTCTCCATGTCACCCCATTCTTTAACAAGATTTGCATACAATGCCGCTAAGCTAGCGGTAACCAAAATTAAACAAGAAAGCAAAAACATATTAATAACAAAATCGGAAATAATTCAACATGAGCTTTGTCAGTGTAAATCAATTAAACAACGACTCTATTGTATTTTGTTTATTCTTTTATTTATTTTAACTTCGCGTAAAGTGTTTTACTTTACCCACCCCTAATCAGGCGCGAATATAACTTGCGATAGGGTTTGTTTCCATTTGTTCTTCTCTTTGCAGTGCTGTAAGTTCTCCTGCACATTTCGCTTCTTTAGACAGCTCTTACGGTACCCACGGTGTGAATGAAGGTATAAAGTATCTTTATTATGCTTCTGTTTTGAACCTATCGTGTACCTACCTATGTAAGTTTTAATTTAGACAAGTACAAAATGAAAATAGTGTTAATCAGTCTTTACCCTCCTCAAATAAGCGTGTTAAAAGATGAAATGAGCCGGAAAGTACTAAATATGACGTTTATTTCATCTTCGTAAGATTTCCGGCTTAGTTTCCAAGTTTCTACCGAACGAAAGCTACAGTAAAAATAGGTCGATCGAAGGTAATTTCTTGCTATAGTTCTTCATATAACATAGGTTAGGTATCATTAAATGTGTTGTGTATTTAGAATGTGTGTGGATTAAACCCGCGATTCGGTTCGGCGGTCAGGATCACTAACCACAGCACTGGTTGCAGAACTAACATTGGTCAGTAGACCAAAATATAATACGAAAATATCATACATCTATGTTTTAAAGATGATTTTTTTTTTGTGATGGAGAGGCTTCACACGCGTACCTTCACGTAATAAATTGTACAAAGCTTGTAAATCAATCACTTTGCCGTTTTAATACAAATTAAGTCAATGTAGTTCTACTAATCAACAAGTTTAACATCAACTGGATTATAATTTATGTTAACAACCTATGTTAATTTACTTTCCAATTTATTAATTTACTTTTATGACCTGATTTGTGGTGATACGATTTGATCTTATTAGAATTTCTATCTTTTGTTTCGGACATAATTGTTCTTATTTTAAACTTTCGCCTTCAATGATTTTTACAAGGTTCATAGAAATATCTAACCAACTACACTTATAGTTCAAGTGTGCTTTTTATTATATGAGCCTGCCAAAGTGGCGCTACTCTGCCTGACGAAAACATGTGTAGAATTCAAGAGTACAGGCTACTGGTCACAATACTTATTACGAATGCAGGCAATGTAACAATGCAGCATGGTGACCCACACTATTGCGGCCTATTGAGATGCTTCTGCGTTATTGGGGCTCCGGTCTCGCACTCACCAACGAAACACGACAGCACGAATGCTATCATTTTAGGTTGGTTTCTGTTAGTTCCGCCCGGTCGAGACGGCCGGATCGTATTGAAATCAGCTTGGCTCTACTACCTTTCGATCTAATTAATTCATTACACAAAAGACACAGTATACAAGAAAGACGATATACGAGTAAACGGCAATTTTTCCTTTAATTACAGTTTTATCTCAATTTGTTATGGATCTGTTCATTTTATGTTTTTTTGAGACTAACCCGAACTTCAAAAACCCTCCCTCCCCCTCTAAACGTCCGTTACACACTATAAGACAATCGTAGACTAAACTTTACTGTAGGTGAGCCACGCTTCGGCATGAATGAGCCGGCCTCACAGAAAACCGGTGTGAAATAGCGCTTGCGCTGTGTTTCACCGAGTGAGTGAGGATACCGGAGGCCCATACCCCAACCCGTCCCCGCATCCCCCACCCCATCCCCCAAAGGCCGGAAACGCACTTGTGACGCCTCTGGTGTTGCGGGTGTACTTAGGCGGCGGTAATCGCTTACCATCAGGCGATACGTCTCGTTTGGCCCCTATTCAATAAACAAAAAAAAAGTGTTAATAGTTATAGCTATAATATATAAGTTAATGGTTAATAGCCATAATAGCTAAAGAATGAAGTCAAGATTCACAACATTTGCCAACTACATATTATGGTTTCTAAAGGTAAGAGTCTCTTTCATTCTAACTACAACTTACACTTTCTTAAGATATAGGATATGGTATGATTAATTAAATACACAATATCATTTGCATAGGACAGAGGTAGCACATATAGTTATCGGAGGTTTTGCCAAATTGCTATGGTTAGCGGGTCTTTGCTTTCGTTGCTGACTAGTATAAAAATAATTAGCTTCAGTTTGTACTTACTTCGATTATCGAGTTCGATTTAAATACATAATCGATGCTTTGATTATATTAATTCATTCATTTACATAATAATGTCTCTCGGACAAAAGTCTGATAAGACAAGTTTGTTAATCAAGAGATTAACTGTCCTCTTTTTAACCGCGTGCAATTTTAATGACTGAGGAAGCGAAAGTTTTTAAATATTAGAATCCTGAGCGTTAGCGAGAGAATCAAAAGAGCACGAGGTGATAAATCTTTGCACTCGAGTACAAGATACTTTTATTTCAGTTTATGTGAAAAAAAAGAAAACGACACGGGCAAAGCAAATTAAAAAAAATACAGCAAGAAGGTCCTAGTTTGAATTTTTACGAAATTAAAAAAGGTTGTTGGATAAATTCGGAACCATGGAGGTAGAAGTAAGTAGGTTTAATGATGTTTTGAATTCATAAAGTTAGTGCACACGATGTTCTAAATTCAATTTACTTTATCTTCTAGCGAAAATAAACGGATTTTGAACTCAGATATCGAAGGGCAAATACTCTTCCCGAGGTGAGGGAATGAAAATATATTTCATATCTTTTATATATAAAACTCCAATGCTTGATAAACAAACTTGGCATAACATTTTTAGTCAGAAAGAAAAAAGGGTATCAGAACAGTGTAAGCTTGTGCAGTTCTATATACAGTCCGAATATTACAAAAAGTATACCTACGAGTTTTTTTAGTATATACATAGGTTTCTTTATAATTAATTTGCATTCGATAATAGGAAGGATACTGCCACTAGGTGACTGTCTTAACGTCTTACTTTTTACCCCCGACCCAAGAGCAAATAAAAAAGGTAGGTAGATAACGCACGGCCTTTGTTCTTACTGAAGCCAAAAAACTCAGCTACCAAGTAAACACACGCGTTAACGCATGTATATGCTACAAACTACGCTACTTTTGATTGGTATCATACAAGTTGTCATGCAGTATGTTTACTTACAAAATGCCGTCTTGTACTATTATATAGTGTAATTGTAGGTACATTCATGGTCAAATAATGAAGTAGAGAGTGAGACATAAGTGTTACTTAATATTTTTAATTACGTATTTTTATATGTACAATATAATTGTAATTTTTATGAAACAAACAGATTTATTTTCGCATATTACCTATTTTAATGCAATTCCCATGGATATTTTTCTTGAACACTTTAAACTATTTACTTATTCACACATATTTAAAAAATGGCTTCACTTTCTTATTCTACGTGCGTTATCTACCTTTTTTATTTGATGTGAGCGCCCGACGCAAAAAGAGGGGTGTTACCGTGTTATAAGTTTGACGTCGATGTCTACCTGTCTGTGTGTATGTCTCTGTCTGTGGCATCGCAACTCTCAAACGGATGGACCGATTTTGATGTGTTTTTTTTCATTTCAAAGCCAGTTTCCTTGCGATAGTTCTTAGTTATATTTGGTAATATTGGTCCAGCAGGCATTTTTGCATAGGGGGTTTTATATTTTTAATTTATTACAGCTTGCTTTATGACGTAGTAGGCAAACGAGCACGCTTACAACTCAGGAGTAACACTTACAAGCCCTTTCCCGGTCTTTGGGAAAGGAGTACGCTCTTTTCCTGAAGGTTTGAAGGTCGTATCCGTTCGGAAATACCGCAGAGGATTATTTGTTACACATAATGTTTGTGCGAGATAAAAACTGTCTTGAAACACGTACAGTGATACACAGTGCCAGTTATCCGAATGATGAGGACGAACACTTTACCTTGTGGAACGATGACGGAAACTTGCTACCGAACTTAGCCCGAACAATTCATACAATAGCATTCAACATACAACAGAAAATGCAAAGTGAAGCTATATCTCTATGAAACGCAAAGAGGCCGGTTGTTATACCTAAGTTTAGCCCTCAATATAATTAGGTTAATACCTTTATACCCTTTATACTCTTGGGCTTGGTGACCTATGTCGCAGAACTGACAATCGCTGGAGTAAGCGTGTTTTGGTGTGGAGACCGCGTCTTGCCGAAGGTAGTGTGGGCCTACTGGCCAGATGGCGGAACGGCTTGATAAGAGGGCTGTCAGCAACTGGATGCAACCAGATCGGGCTATGTACTGTTCCTTGGGAGAACCTATGTGCAGCAAGAGACTGCAACCGATGATGAAGATATATCTTCAAATTAGTATCTACATAGCACTGTTTGAGTAAAATTTTAATAGCCTTCTTCACATACACATTCGATATTTTTTCATTGTCCCAAATCGTGATATTAAAACATTTCCAATTCATCATCAGGCAGGTATCCGGCCGGCAATGTTATACTTTGCGTTGACCTCAAATTAAGTTAAAAAAGGGCGAGAATATAAACTCACTTTCGCTTAATACGTACATAGCCATTGGATACATAGTAGCATAAGTTCGGTTATTGTGGAGAGATTTAGGGAATGTCTTTATCCAGCGGTGGACCTGTGAAGATGATGATGTAGTTATCACATGAAAAGTAATGATAATCCAGTAAATTAAGACCTACGTCGTTAGGCAGGTTATGGTGACCTTTATTATCCTTCTTGTTCTTGAAGAGAAACGTATTGATCAAGCTCTAGGTGTTTACATATGTGTGGTCGAACAAAGTGGCCGATCCGGTCAGGAGGCGCGCGTGCACTATGAATGGGCCGAGCAGACGCGGCGCAGACGTCGTGCGGGAAACGCGCTTGACCGCAGCGCGCGTGTTTACAGCCTTCATACCGCACTGTGTCAGTGTCGTGTAGTGCTCGAATCGTTCCTCTGTTATACTTTGCATCCAAAATGTTTTGGGTGAGTATTCTTTATTTAATTATTTTTATTATTAGATTAAAATTTCAATATAAGGAAAAAAATTCAATTCTCACTAATAATCTAATTTAGTTTAGTTTTTATACTTTTTTTTAACTATTTATATTATATAACTATTCGATTTGTGGTATAAATCCACCAAAGAATAATTTTAAAAATAATAACTAAATAAACTACTCATTAAAACTGAAAAGGGAAGCGTCTATAATAAAATGACATAACTTTCTAGTGTTGTAATAGTTATTCTAATACGGATTCACTAACCGTAAAATATTAAAAAAGTAGTTAATATATACAGTATTAGTGTTCCCGTATTTTTTATGTGCCATATAAATAATTTAAGACATGTTAACATTAAAACATAATAAATAAAAAATATGTTTTTTATTCAAATGTAACGTTGCCAAACAAAAGTAATGTGGTTACCTGAAAAATGGGAAAAGAGTTTTATATAAATATGTAGTAATAGTAATGTGCTCAAGTCCATTTCAATGTCATGCATAAATTAGTTCTGTAACACTATTAATTAAGACACAATTTTTGTTTACAAAGAAATAATTAAATATGTATTGCCTTACGCAATTTACTGTTGCTCTTACTCTTCGTTTAGTTTATGTCTATGACATACATAGTTATAAATAATAAAATAATAGTAATGCATTTTTTTATTTGCGTTATGACTGCTTGAAGGCTTTTTCCTACTGCCTGTACCAAAAGCAATAATTTATCTTACGGAATCGGTATAAAAAAGTTTGAAAATATAATTGGCTTCGGCGTGAATTGGAGTCGCCATTGTCCTTCGAATCCAGGGAAATCATAAAATAGGTAACCGTGCCAGTATCAGTAGCAGGCGGCTGCGGGCGGGCGGTCGCGTGGGCATGTCTTCTGCTTCCAAGTGCCGCTGCCGCCGGCCGGGTCATCGACACATAAAGCGTGTGAAAGTGTTATATTATTATCTCTCCTTCTGCACCCACACGCTGGCTGGCGGCTAGTATGATGCGCAGTCACACCGTTCTATAAACCACAGAATTCAAAGGACGACTTCATTTTATTGAATTTTGTTATTTCTATGTCAGTACCTTCCTAACTTATGCCTTACTAAATACTGGACGATTTTTCAGGAAAATAGTTATTTCAATAAATATTTATATAGTTTTGTAGCCAACATAGGACCTGCCTTAACGGCAGCGTATTTATGTGTGTCGCTCTATGACTCATATATTTACTCGGCACTATAAAAAAAATTTACTTAGTGACAATGTATATATCCCAATGTAATATCCCAAGGCCTCAGTGCTTGTGGAAAGCGCTTGGTAGATTTACTCAGCGAACTAAGCTCCTTTCAGAATCACCTCCAGAAACGCTCACCTCGATACGTTAAGGATTATTCTTGGTGGTGTCTAAATGCAAAGGCAGAGCCCATTACCAATGCCAATTTTATGAAAGTTACATTAAGAACTATATACTAATTGATACTATTTACAACATCCATTTCTTAATTCTAATCATTATATTTTCGAAAGTAATTACTATTTGCATGTTACGATGTCACGGCTAAACCGCACTATGGAGATTTCTATCTATATTATCGCGATAACCGACATTCACGCAGGCGGAGTCGCAATCAGAAGCTATTTTACTAATTATAAAAAAAAATGTTGTTGTTTCTTTTGTATTTTGTTTATCCACAAAGTGATATATCTCACCAGCTTAGTAAGTGCTTTATTTATGGGGTACATTGCAACAAAATATGAAGTTGGCGCAACCTATAGATAATCAATTCAAAGAACTTATCCCTTCTTGCTTCAGTAGTGTGTTGTCTTATAATTCGCTAAGGAAACATCAAGGATTGTTTCCAAGTATATTCCTGAAATTCTTAAAGCATTGTTAAATATATAAAGTTCGGATAATGGCGGGGCGGTCGGGCACAAAGACGAAGGCTCGATGCGGCGTGGGCGTTAAACCGCCCGTGGCGCCACTCGGTCTGCGCGTGCGCCGTTCCCACGCCTCCGTCCCGCAACCCTCCGCCAACACTCGTGTATCAACGTCAAGTTTTATAAATAAATGTTTTAAAAACTTTCACTAGCAAATATATACGAGTTTTTGGAAGAACATGAATAATGATTCAAGCCTAACAGACCTGAATATAATAGAATAGATAGGTATATTAAGTATATGACGTGAGCTTAGTTATTGCGAAATAACTATACAGTTATATGCATATATATATATATATATATATATATATATATATATATATACATAGACTTACATAGTAGCTTAAAATTTCATTGAAATTGATGCAGCGGTTTGGCCGTGAAAGCGTGACAGACAGACAGAGTTAGGTACTTTAGCATTTTTAGTATAAGTATGACAGTATGGATTTTAACAGTGGCTTTCAGGATCTGACATAGAAGCTTTGAAAAGAACACAATGAATAATAAAATAAATTTAAGATGTTAAAATCCGGTTGCTAAGTATTAGCCTTCAAAATAGATACATTATTACTAAAAGTTTACAATTCCAACGTTTTCTTAATGATGCCAATATACGTGTATAGTTCATTCGTTTTGATAGTGTCGGTACACCCGCACGCGATTGTGGTTATTGTTGTGAAATACGAATATTTTACGTATATTTTCTATTTCATCTCATTTTGTCTTCGTCGCAAGCGGTTTGTTTAATATTGTAGCGGCGTTCTTTTGATAATAAACAGCACGTGCGACGGGCGATCAAAACTACCGTATCTAAGCGAATGAACTATATATCTATATAGGAATGAAAACCAATGAGACACAGACAATGCGTCATGGCTCGTATACTGTGCTAGAATAGAACTTATCGAGAGAGTTGCCTCGAATTGCTTGAAAATGATTAAATCAGTGTCTGCTTGTGTATTTTTAGTGGTATAGGGGAAAAACAAGCACATAGGTCACCTTATGTTAAGTAGGCACAAAACAAGAGACACCTGTAGGTTGTTAACCTTGTACTGCTCCCTCCCTCTATTAATGAGGGAAGGGTAGATTATCCACGTTACCCACGTGATCCATTTTAATATAAGTTAAATTTGTATTAATGCATGAAACATAGTAACAATAACAAATAACATTTCGTGTAAAAAAGATGCTGGTTGGGTGTTAGAGGCTCTGATGAATCATACGTATAATGCATCAGAAACAGACGCAATTTCTCACACCTATTATTTTAAGGTAGAAGTCACACTGTAAGAGGAAGGACCGACTTGGACGAAGGTAGTCGTTGAGGCGGCACAAGAACACTTTGTGGATTTGTGTAATTTTTTTAGAGAACACTTGTCATTGTATCTTTGCTTGTTGTAATCTAAAATATACGTTACGGAACACATAATCTCATTCGAAGAGCCTTAAAATATATTTTTTAAGATTTTTAACCCATTATTTGTGATTGGTTCGTATTTTTTAGTAACGACGATGGTCTCGTACCTACTTAAGTACAGAATAGAATTTAGTTTTATGCAATGAAAACAAACTTATTTTGACGCACCAACGATGTAGCACATTTGAGGTGTCTTAAACAAGCTATTATTTAAACACGATAGCTAAGGAATTTGACTCCATGGTGGTTGAAATGAAAGTCAATAGAAGCAGTAATAAGAGTGCTGTAACCACTGGCTTTCGCTTTTGGTGCGCATTCGACCCCTCGCCTCGGTCGGGACTTAGAAATTATTATTACACCTACTTGCTTTGACCGCGAAGGAAATCATCGGAGAAAACTTCAATGCATTGTTCTAGAATCTTTGCAAAGAGTGCAAACCTTGAAAGAAAAGAGAGCCTTGAGAGTAACCTTGCTCGACAGAATGATTTTTGCTAATCAGATTCTAACAGTGATGTATAAGATACCCTATACAAAGTATCTGAAATACAAGATGTAAGATACTTTACAGAAAAGTATTTCAGATACAGATAAAAGTAGTTTTCTAAAAAGGTATTTGAAATACAAGATACAAAATACCTATCTTTAAAATACTTTTTAAAGATAAAATACTTTTGTAAGGAAACAACATTTAATCGAACTTAAGTTTATTTATTCGAGAAAACAATTTAGACAAAATATGGATAAAACATACTGATTAAGTCTCAATTTTAATAAGGTATTAAAATTGAGACGTTTTTTTTTGTAATAAGGCATTAAAATTGAGACTTAATCATTATGTTGTAGTTGAGATTTGAGTAAAACTAATTCCTCAAACATACTGTCGCTCATCTTCCTTCGATGAGGCCTCATAATCATGCCCCCAAAGGAGAAGAGTCGCTCACAGGGGCAGAGCTAGGCAAACAGGTGTTATATTTTAGGAATATTTTTTTAATTGTTGGATAAGCACTCAAGCTCTTAAAGTTTGCTTCTTATTTGTTGAGGTACTGTAGTGTCTCCAAATCACTGGTGCTGCTTGTATTTTCGCCACTAGCAATAGAGGAATCCGAGTCCTCTAGAAACATATAATAAGATTCATCTTTAGACTTTTTTTTTGTATCACCTTCAATGTTATTTAAAGTCTCCAATTTTTGTTTTTCAGATCGATTGATCTTTCTTGTTTCAGACAAGAAAAATTCTTTTACAGATTCCTTTTGGGCTTTCGGTACCCACTTTAGTTTAAACATGGGATGAGAGACTGAGGCTAATATAGCATCGTTTGCTGCTGGTTCCAGCTGCAAAAACCGTTTAAACCGTCTATCTACATTTTCTTCTATTACATCTAGCAGAGGGCTGCAGTATTTCAGATTTTCTGAGGCTTTTGATAATGTGGGGGAACGGATATCATGTTCCACCCAACACAAAGGGAGGATCCTCCGACCAGGCGAGGTGATCATGCCTGGCGGGCACTGCCCAACAGTTAATGTTGGGATGTTGTATATATGATAATCGGCGCGAGAACTTTATTTGCGCGATTCAGGATTGGTAGTTATTCCGTGTAGTGTAGTTTGTAGGTACAGTGCGTTACTTCGTAGTTCAGTGTATGTGGAGATCGCCACATCACTCCCCTCCAAGACTGGAGGTCGATATATGTTGTGTCAGCTGTCTGTGCTCTGATGCGGAGCTTGCCAGTGCCAGGAGTGAGTAGTTCCAGTGAGTCGGAACTGAGTGCCGCAAGTTCCAGTGAGTCGGAACTGAATGCCGCTAGTCCCAGTGAGTCGGGGCTGAAGTCCGCTGATCCCAGTGAGTCGGGATCGCATGCGGTACGCGGTGCTGCGGTGAGGTCCCCAGTGAGTCGGGGCGGTTGCTGCGTAGTGGCTGACTGCTGCGTAGACGGGAGAGAGATGCTCTGCTTACATGGACCGTAGGTGCAGTGTGCTGTGCCTAGACGCTGTAGAGGCCGTAGGGGTTACCAGGCTGGAGCGGTCGCGTCCTGCGTGTGGTATATCCCAGTTGAGGCCGAAGTTGCTGGCTGGCTTGAGACTTGCTGTGGGAGTGAACATGATGGTGCTGCGGATCATCGAAGGTAGCACCTTGAAGGTTGCTGTCAATCACGTCGGGGCGGTTGCTGCGTAGTGGCTGGCTGCTGCGTATACGGGACTATGTCTCACATGCCTTTGGGGATCTAGCACACAAGTTCCACAGTGCTTGGCACTTTGATAACGCTGTGTCATGTAGTTTCTTATAAAATGTATTTTCGGTTCTTGCTTGTTTGAAATCAATACTAGCAATCAGGTGTAAAGTGTGTGTAGCACATCTTTCATGTCCGGGCAGAAGGCAATCACCTTCTAAGTCTGATGAAGCATCTGGTAAAGCTTGTAATACTAAAAGAGAATCATCATCTTCACTACCTTCATCAATTGATGATTTTTCAAAATCTACAAATGCATGTGAAACGTGTTCATTTTCAACTGCCTCCGAATCAGACTTGCCAAATACCTCAAAAGCCTTCACCATATTTGAGCCGTTATCTGTAACAGTTTTAACAATTTCTGATAGTTTCAGATTATAGTCTGAATGTCAGCTATTATTTCAGCCACCTTATCATATGTGTGAGCCCCTTTGAATCTTCTGCAAGCAATTGCAGCACTTTTCCTTTCAAAAGTCTCACTTTCAATCCAATGGACTGTAACCCCCAAGTAACTTATTTTAGACGAAGACCAAATATCAGCCGTACTACACACAAATTCGACATTGTCCAACTCCAGCTTAAGGTTTTTATTAAATTCATTGTACTCATTATTAATTTTATTCTTAGCTGTAATACGGCACATAACCTTTGGAGGCTTAGTCAGTTGCTGTGAACCTTCAATCAAAGCTTTAAAAGACTTGTTCTCCACAATTGATACTGGTGACATGGTGTCCACAATAAATTGTACAATCAACTTGTCCAAATTAACAGATCTTGAACCACTTGTAACATCTGTAAGAGTAGACTGCTTCAATTTTTTAAATGTTAATTCTGAACCACTGGCACAACTGCTACTAATCTCAGTAAGTTTTCTTTTTTTAAGAGTTGTATTTTTAACATTTTCATTTTGCAACAAATCTGAGTGGCCCTTAATCTGTAATACATAAAAAGTATATTAGTACATGTAAAAATGGAAAATTACAAGAAATGTAATATATTTCAGAACAAAACCTAGTAAAGAAAAATGTAGTATAAAGTGAATATAAATTATTTCTTAAACAAATTCATCTGTTTACAAAACCTACCTTTAAATGCTTCAGGAAATTTGTAGTAGAAGTAACACTACCCTTTATCGTTTTCGAACATACATTGCATACTGCAGATACAATCACATCACTTCCATCCACTTGCTTAATATCTTTAAAGCAGTATTTTAATATGAGTGGTATACTCAAGTTATTCTCTTTATCCCTGAAAAAACAAACTTTGTTAAGAAAAGTACATAGGTATTAATTTAAAACTTTACTGTGGCAATTACGAAATAACGGGCCAAGTAGCCAGAATAACACCTAACCTAACAGAATGAACTTTCTGATTCGACCCAAACTTATAATTTTAATATTAATCCACTTACTGACGCTGACACATATCTGTGATCACTAAATTAAAAGTAAATGTGTTAAAAGATCAATGATATTTGTCTGATGATATTCTAACCTACTTTTCCCGTTCTGTTCGCAACGCATAGGTATTGTTACATACACATTTCTGACGAACATGTAATAAGGAACTTAACGAAAAAATAATAAAGACTTACGTTTCCATGTTCCCGATTCCGAATCTCACAAAGGCGAATTGTTATTTAATATTAAAACACCATACAACACAACACGAGCACACGAAGAAATTACGGAATGAGTGACAGGACCGACAGGTGACAGTAGTGATGTATGACATCTTTTTTTTTAAGGTTTTGGCCCGCGCGGTTGGGTGATGGGACATCTTAGACGATGACAATTGTAGGACGATAGTGTCGCCATCTGTCATTTTGGACCCCGACAATGTCGACAAAATTTTAAAATAACGCGCTGCGTTCCGTTTCGTTCGGAAACAAAAATTGCGAAGTTTATTTTAGTAAAAGTATCTTAGGGAACAAAGTATCTTCAAAATACTAAGATAACAGGAAAATATATCTAAATATAAGATACAAAATAAAAAATAAAAAAGTATTTGAAATACAAGATGCAAATACGTATTTTGTATCTTGTATCTGTATTTTAGATACTTTTATCTAAGATACGTCACATCTCTGGATTCTAATAAGTATTGCATCTAAATAGTTAAAAATGTATAAAAAGTTTCCAAGGCAATATTAGATAACCAAACTATTAAAATGAGATATCGTGTTGAATATCAATAAATGAGCGTATATTGTTCACTATACGCACGTTGCACGCGATGTGTCGTTAGAAGTTTTTCTATTCACGATCACAAATTTTGAGGATTAGTCTACGCTAGCGTGGCACTTTCATTAGGCAGGTAAACAAAAATAAAATGAAAAAGTGTTATCAAATCTAGCAACGTTCTATTGTATGGCTAATTAATATCGAACACTGCTGCCGGATAAATGTGTTTCTTTCAAAGTCAAAGTCAAAGTCAAATAATTTATTTCCATAGGCCCCAAAAGGCACTTGAACACGTCAAAAATACAAACATCAAACATTATTAATACAAATATAAAATAAAACTCAAGTACTGAATTGATCAGTGATAAAAGGATGTAACTCAAGTAATCAATGATTTGAATTACCGGAGCTTAGATTGATTTCGATTCAACTCAAAGGTTTAAATTGAAATCAATCCAAGTACCAGCTCCGATGGGTATTGCATTCATGAGAAGAGCTGGTGGGAAACTCATGTGCACCATCTTTTCAAATAATTTATACAAAGTTTGTTTGTTTTTGACAACAATATTTATATGTGCAAGTTAAGGCAACCAAAACACAAAGGCTAGAAAACGGTCTAAAGAAATATTAAAGTTAGGGAAATGTATTTTTTGTGTAATAAAATAATAAAACACAAGTTCAAAACACAAGTTACTAACCCGTCCGAACTGATCACATCAAGGTTCTGCCTAAGTGGCTAATCATCTTACTGTTTATTTCAAACAAGTTTGTATATTAGTTATAGTGATTACAAATACATCATACCTTAAGTTATATTGTGTACAAACAACTTTGTAAGTAAAATATACGTGTGTGGTAGCAAGGGCGTACTCAGGTTAAGGCCAGGGTTCAAATCGGCATTTTTTAATAAATTATTTAATTATGGAATAGCTATTTTAAAAATTCACGCTAGAAAAGTACTCCTTAATGTCATCAACATCAGAATGCAGTCTTTTCTGGGTCCTGAAATAGCTATTGAGCAAGCTGGATTTGTCAAGGGTCGAGGAACAAGAGTGCAGATCCCAATTCTTCATCAATAGATTGAAAAGTCTAGAGAGCTTAACATCCCTCTCTATATCTGCTTCGTCGACTTTCGCAAGGCCTTCGATATCGTGAAATGGCATATTCTATGACACGCTGATTCAAATCCGAGTGCCACTCTACCTGGTTAGTATCATACGTGAATAGAATGAATCGTGTTGGAACAATGGGAGAAAGGGATTTCAGTGGGAGGTGGAAAGGTGTCTGACTTAAGGTATGCCGACGACACTACTTCGGTCTTACGCTCAACAGAGACAAAATCAAAGTGAACCGAGCTGAACTAAACCATCCCGACATCACTGTGATTAGCAACTGTGAGGTTGTTAAATCTTATGTCTACCTTGGTTACACCGTCACAAACACTGGAGGATGTGAAGATGAGATTCGAAGGAGATGCGCTAACATATGATCCACAATCATCTTCGTCCCGTTGTTCGCAACGAAGGCTCCATAGAGCGACTTGTTGTCCAGGGACAAGTGGAAGGTAAGCGGTCGCGCGGAATCTCACCTACGCGTTGAACGAACTCATCAGAGCTGTAACAAATAGGTTATGACAAGGATAGGTGGAGACAAACACATCACTGAACTGAACTGAACATGAGCCTCTCTTCTCACATTTTAAAAGTAACTTTCAAGAATCTTCGGTACGTAAACATCCAGAGCCCATGTGTGGTAGCATGTTTAAAAAGCAACGTTTTTTCACGAATATTTAAATAACAGTCACAGCATAAACTATCTCGAAAATGTACTAGGTTATATAATCATTAGTACTCTACTAGCATAGCACTGGCAAGATATGAGTATCGAGTGCATGGAAATCATAGCAGCTGTTTATTTTATACCATCTCATGTACACCTACCTACCTAGCACCATCATAAGACGCGAAGCAACTTTATTATTATTTTTAACCATTGTTTTCATAGCCTTTATCATTCATAGACCACTTTATTCGGCAGTCACATACGGTAATCTAACAATGTAGTATCATAATCAATGTACTAAATTACTCATTACCTATGTTTTGTACAAAATGCATGTGTGTATCCATATTAACGAAGCTCGGTAGCGATGCCTAACGGAATCTGTGTCGGAGACAGGTTCGAAGGCAGTTTTATGTCATGTCCATTGTAGAGATGTACGTAGGTGATTCTCGGTACCCACACACCTATTAAAATTAAATGGTACCTGTGCATTCTCGTCTTTACGTATAATAGTTTACACAAGTTTTGCTGCTTATAGGTACGGGTTTACTAAGCAGGTAATCAAATAAAATACTTAAAGAATTTGAAACCTACATTAGGATGCATAACCGCTACAATTATCCGCTATACTAAATGTTTGTTTTGAAAAGTCAAATATGGTAAGTTTAAAAAAGATCAAAGTAAGTTATTATCTACTAGGTACTGACATAAACAATTAGTGCTACAATTGAACAACACCTAAAATTAACGTTTTGAGAGAACGGGAAAGTGTCTATTGTATCGTTACAGTCACTTAGATAATTATGTTCTAAATTGTGTTTATAGATATATTATATTATTCCTTTGTTAAAAAGTTATTTTGACTGATAAACGTAATCTATAACAGAGTCAAGTTAAAAATAACAACCTTAAATATAGTTTGATCTCTGTCACAAATGGTTTCGGAACCGACAAAGTAACTTTGAACAAGAGCTTTATTTTATATCACCTATATTTTCATTCTTTATGTGCCAGTTTTATCACAAATACGACGTTCATCCAACAATTCTATATATACATTTATTTTTCTTTTAAAGACAACTTCCTCTTTGGGAATATGCATCCTTTGTCACGGGTAAAATGTATCTCGTAAGTTCGTGACGACTGTCACAGATACCAAGCTGTATTTTAAGGGTTGCCTTGATGGCATATAACTTATACATGCTTATCAATAGGTTATCTTGGATAGTTGGCAGGTCTCCTTTTCATTATCATAGGTAGCTCTATAAACTTACTTCTCCGTGTCGTAACGTATTAATTATACACAATTTTAAGAAAAAAAAACGATTTTAAGAACTGGACCAAATTGAAATGGGTCCACACGGGAAGCATCAAATAAAAAAGAATCATCAAAATCGGTTGGCGTGATATTGAGTTATTCGTCAATTTCGCTGCAAATTAAAGACTTCTATGGTTTTCTCATGGATGACATTGTCACAACTGGACCAAATTGAAATGGGACCACACGGGAAGCACCAGTTTTCAAATAAAAAAGAATCATCAAAATCGGTTTACCCAGTCGAAAGTTCTGAGGTTACAAACATAAAAGAAGCAGTCGAATTGAGAACTTACTCCTTTTTTGAAATCGGTTAAAAATGCTGTTATATATTATAAACATTTTTTTCATGCTACGTTGTATGGATATGCATGGGTGTAATAAAATAATGTTCAGTCCAGTTGACGGTTAATAGATTGTTAGTTCTTGTGCCAGACTGCATTTAAAAAAACACAATTTTAATTTTTATATTCCTGTCCTACAGATGTCATTGTATTAAAATTCGTTTCAATAACAACTCCACTAATATGTTGCATATCAATAGGTAACATGCCAGAGGTAATGACGCGTAATAATACTTATTTTATGTACATTATGAGCCATAAAATTTACTATGTTGTCCATGCTGTTTGTATCCACAAGGCAATGATCTCAGTTAGTGCGACTCAGATAACATTTCTAACGTAGTCGAACATTTAAAATGATGTTTTTAAGTTCTATCTTTTGAAAACGATATAACCGTAGTTATATCCAAAGCCTATGTATAAATAATTAGTAAATCAGGTTTAAGATCATTTATGTCTCATAAAGAATAAAAATACAAATTCACTTACATGAGAAAATTTACACAACACTTAAATTATATTACTGCGATACAGAAATAATTATATCTATATTTTAATTCTATTATGTAATTTTTTTTCTGTGTGGATATCCCCTCGGTTACCACCTCCTGGTAGCACGCCGTCTCGGGTACTACATCCCGGGAACCAGGTGCACCCTGAAACCCCGACGTACCTTGGGCCACATACGCTTTGTAGATGGCCCCCTCCTGTGTGTGAAGCGTCAGCGCCGTCTCCTGGCCCTGCTCAGGCTTGCGCATATGGAGGACGGAGATCGTTCTGCGTCTTTTATGCACCTAAAAAAAAATTGTAATAATATACAACCAGCCAGATCTCATATGATTAATATTTATTTATTGACTGTAATATCAACTTCATGTATCGATGTATTCGATTCGCCTTTCTGGGAATAAAATACGCTGGGAAAATGTTATAGGTTCATTACATTTTTTGTACGTACGGCAATCCTCCCGGATACCGCCCGCTGGTGGTTGTGTCAGATTCGAACAGACTAAAAACCGCACGACTTCTCGGGTACTAGATGCTAGGGAATCAGATGCACCCTGGAACTCCGACGTACCTGAGGCCACCTGCGTTCCGTAAATCGCCCCCTCCTGTGTAGGAACCCTGATGCTCCTTTTCTGTTCAGAAAAGTGCGCGCGCAATTTGTAGCACTCGCACGCCCATCGCGCCACCCCGGAATGTCTTAATTATTACCTGGGATTATCTTCGAGTATGGGAATGCAGGGGCAAGTCTTCAGTTATGCAATAAGTACGCATCAACTTGAAAAACAATCTAAAAAACATTCACTCTTTCATTTTAGTTGAACAAGCGCTTAATCAACTTTATATTTTGCGCCAACGAAAAATATACTATTAAGAAAAACTCAATACCAGTCATTGTGCAAATATGAAAAGATTGAACACATATAAAAATATAGTCTGTAGGTACCTTTTGGTTCCTCTAATATAAAAAAAATACTAAGAAATACATTTGAATGTTAGCCAAGTAAGTTTTCACCAGGGAGATTGTTTTTTGTTTTTTCGAAAGACGGTCCCCATTTCATGTCATCCACATTTTACATATTTTTTATCATTAATTTCATCACGATGAAGACTTGAAGACTTGAAGACTTATAATTGAAGACTATAAACACTTGACATTGGCAGAAATAGCTGATCCGAGTGATCCAGCTGGTTGCCATTTCATCAAAAGAAGAAGAAGTTTTCACCAGTAATCTTATGTGTGTTGTATTTTATGTCATTCAGTAAGTAAAACTAGAGGACTCGGTTAACCACAATGTTTATAAAACTAGAAAAGGAAAGTTGTGCGACGTTCGGACCTCGAACAAATGTTTGTTGAACGTGCCAATAGACTTGCGGGGAAAAATGTACGCTACTTCGAATGTTTTAATCTTCTTAAATGGACATAGCGTTTGTCGGCGTGTATTAATTACGTGGATCTACTAAAGTATTATTTATTCTAGTAAATACTAGTTTAGTAGATCCTAATTATTTTTTTTTGCATCTCAGAAATAACACTTATAAACAATTGAAGGCAGCTATTTAAGGCTAATAACTTCTTTACCGTACTTGTGTATTATTTTATGTGAAAATAATAGAAACGATAATTTCCTCACCCTTAGGTACTAAATTATAAAATGATAATGGAATTTGTCGGTTACATTTGACGCAAAATTTCTTTATCATTCTTCAGTGACCTTAAGGCCAATGGATTCATATAAAAAAATCACCATAGCAACAAAAGTAAAATATCTTTGGAATGTAGGCAAGAGAGTGAAAGGAGTTATCAAAATAGGCTAAATGAAATGCAAAACACCTTAACATGATTCCTGTCAAGTGTGAGGCGCGTTAACGATTCGGTGCACGTGCAGCTTTCACTGCCGTTGTTCATTGTATCCTGGTACCTTAGGTGCTAAACATTGTCAATAGGCAAAATCGAAGTCTAATTGAAATTATTGCACGCCATTTCTTAAATAAATACTGAAAATCTATACTAACATATATATATATATATATATTAGTATAGATTTTCAGTATATAGCTGAAGAATTTGTTTGTTTGTTTGAACGCGCTAATCTATATATCATCACGCTAATACTGATAGGAGCGGAGCATCAACGAAGAATGTTTCAAAAACGGCACTACGTACGTAGCTAGTAATGTATATAAAATAATACCATGTAAGTTCAGTTTTTGTGAAAACCCCAGTGGTGTGCCACAGTGTTCACATTTGAAACCGCTATTATATAACGCGTAGGTATTTATAAGACATCACCAATGCCATCAGAAATTCTCAATACTTAAGGTAAGCTGATGATAAAAAAAAATGATTGGGTGCCTTACTAATTGCACTTCAATATGACCTAAACCATTTGTATGATTATTACAATAAGAATAACATTTTTGTAAATGTTAATATATGCCAATATGTGTATCACTTACAGTCGTAAGAAACAACTATTACATTATTTACACAATTTTAACGACGCTCAAATAAAAAAAAATATTACTGTGTGTGATCTCGGTATTACATTCGACTATACACTATCGTTTTCTAATCATATTGACTATTTGATCTAAAGAAATAAAAGCCAAGCCAAATGACAAGCAATGTCAACATTTTAAAACAGTTGAATCGCTGAAATCTGTTTATTTTCCTTACGTGCGTAGCACTCTCGAGTATATTTGGTCCCCTTATTATCTAATTTATTTAAATGAAATAGAACATTCACAAAAAAATGTAGATCACTTTGATTATCTTTTCTGTAATGACTTAGTAAAAAAAGTTGTAAAAAAGCATGGCTTGTTGACTCTTGAGGACAGACTTATGGTCCTGGATATAATAATATTAATATGTTTATTTTACACCAAATTCTAAACATTTAAAATCATACAATGCAATAAAAAAACACTTGACAGTTTGATTGTGTATCAGTAGGTACATACATATATAGGTACTAGTACTGATTCCCGAACTAGGCATAGCCTGTATTTCGGGAGTCAGAATTCAGCCGCAATTTTTTTTTTGTTATGTCTTTGTTGTGTGATGTTATAAATGGAAATATTGATAGTGCCGAATTGGTTTGGCAAATAGTATTCAACACCCCATCACATGGCACCCGACATACCCCTATGCTTCATGTACCTACCCCGTCATGCAACTAACTACGCAAGAAGCTATGTATTTACGCGTATTTCGCGTACATTTATATATATATATTTTCCATGAGGTAGATATCTTTTCATGTTCCAAATAATTGTTTAAATTTAAAATCAACAACAAATATAATACACTAGCTGACCCACGCAACCTCGTTTGCGTGTTATACTCGTATTGCCCGTAGCGTGAAAATTTTCCCCCGTTTTTGAAACATTCTTCATTGTTGCTCCGCTCCTATTAGTAGTAGCGTGATGATATATACCCTATAGCCTTCGTCGATAAATGGACTATCCAACACCGCAAGAATTTTTCAAATCGGACCAGCGGTTCCTGAGATTAGCGCGTTCAAACAAACAAACAAACTCTTCAGCTTTATTATTATTATAGATATATGTGTTGGTTGCCTGTAAGATATTTTCATGGAGCGATAAGGCCGCCACTTGTACATACTTTATAATGGTTTTAAGTTTACCATGTAATTATATAAGCTGGTGTACAATAAAGAGATTTATTATTATTATTGAATGTATTTAGAAGTCATATTTCATATTCTTGTTCGCATGCTGGATACATAGATTTTAGTTAATGAGGAAAACCTGTTATTGGCCATACTTTCCGTGTATGTTAAAAAATATTGTATCGTTGTTGATTTTCAATAAATAAATTACATCGTGTACGGAGGTACGGGTTTTATCTCCCTTCAAAACAAAGGAAGGAACCTCCGACCAGGCGAGGGGATGATGGGATGTTCTGTATGCTAATCAGAGTTCTATATCGCGATGCAGGATTAGTAGTTGCTTCGTAGTTTGTTACTCTGTAGTTCGGTGTATCTTCCGTAAATGGCGAAGTTGCCACAATCGTATTGTAAATAGGTAACGTTGCTGTCTGCAAGTTTCAATATAACTGTCCATATTTAAATAGTGAACTCTTGTGAATACTTACCAGACTTTTAAAGAACAATATTCAGTTCAATACAATACAGCACTATTTCATTTATCATAACCTTAACTCAAACAATTTCCGCTTCTCACTGTTACTGACCACTAAGTTTGGACGTCTGCGTTCCCTTTGAGGGGCCACATTGGAATTTGAAGGTTTTGAACGCACCAGCCTTTAGTAAAAGTCCTGAAACAATTGTAAATTAAGCAATTAATTTGTAAAAGCAGTAAGGTGGTCTTTTAATCGTGACTCATAGACATCCATATCTTGTTAACTAGTTAAAATTTTTACTAACTAACTGCTGTAAGTGACTTATTTTAGTAAATGATTTGTAAAAATATATAGCATGCGGAAGGTGGTCCCTCAATTGATCACCCTAGGTTCAGTTTCACTGGAAACCACAACAAAATTTGTAATTTTGTGTGGTTCTAGCGTTAGTAAAAGTATCTGAACAATTGTAAATTACCAAAAACCACCAAAGAGTGGTCGGTGTAACAAACCGATACATTTAAATGATATGACAAAATTTACCAACGATATTTTTTTGGAGAAAATGACAATACATTGTGAGGACAATTTGTTTTTGAGGGGTAAAATTAGGGATTAAAGTATGAAATTGCCGTTTTATAAGAATAGATACTTTGAATGGACATAAAACCTTCATGGTGTGAGAATTCCGGTTAGTCCTTAAATAGGTTTATGACCAACGATCACAACAAATTTACAAAATAAAATGTTTATATATTACAAGCTGAACCCCGCGGTGTCAAACGCGGCTATTTTCGTACTAAAAAAAGGTAGTTACAAAAACGAAGCTAGTCTAAAAAATAGTAGTAGCCTAAGTTACTCCTTGTATCATCAGTCACCTGTGAAGTCCAGCCGTTCCAGAGATAAACCGGAACAAACAGACAGACAGACAAAATTTGAAAATATGAGTGTGTGTACTTATGTACACGCGTTAGAAGTTATACTTCTTTGGCGTATGGAAAAAAATAACTAAAATGCAGTAGTGATTAACGATAAACATTAGAAATAATCAAAAAGATTTCATTTAAATAAAAAAAGGTTTTATTAACGTAAAAATATGACAACACAGTAAAAATATACAATAATTAATCATTAAGGCAATGAATGAAATATATTAATAAATATTTCAAAAAATTATACATACCGATATTTAATGTTTATTTATTCACACTGTTTAATTGTACTATTACGAAACACGTGTTCTAAATATAAAAATACTAGAATATGCAACTTGAACATAGTTATCGATTTTCATGCCACCTAGAACTAACTTTACGATGTAGAATTCAGGTGTCGGTGTGCACGCGCATCGTAAAAATTCACTCTCATCATTTTTCTCCATCGCGCCAAAAAAAGTATTACTTCAAAAATGATATTTTGGTATATTATGTACCGTGTATACATACATATGAGTTTAGTAAAAACGGTTGTTTTAATATTACAAACAAACACTCCAATTTTATTTATTTGTATAGAATGTATAGATATGAAGTAACTAGACGCCCTTACTACGAACATACCCTGCACTGGGCGTGGAGCGACACGCATTTGGCTGATTTCTTAATATGTATATACCTACACATACTGCGTTTGTAAATAAAACTTAAAACTTTGGAAGGTCATTGTTGAGACAATATCTAAAACATTCATGTTTTATTTGTAGTTTTAGTGGTGGTCATTGGGAATCAGCCTTCCTTTATTATATATATTATTATTAGGTATATAGCTTTCGCCGCGCACGCTTTGCTCGCATTTAATAAAAAGTATTCTATGTTACTTCTAATACCTCCAAGAATATGTGTACCTACAAAGTTTCACGACGATCGGTTAAGTAGATTTCGCGTGAAAGCGTAACAAATAAAATTACATTCACATTTATAATATTAGTAAGTAAGTAAGCATGTTCCCAGTGGCGGTTGGGAACAAATATATAATATTTTCCTCACGACCACCAGTAGTGGCAGTTTTAATGGTGGCCGTTGGCCATAAGCCTTTAAATTTAACGCGTTTAAGTTTGACATGTGATTAAATTCAGTAAGCATATTCAGAACACTACCATATGAATAAGGACCTGATACCACCCAGGTTTATCAAAAAAAAAGTAATTGAGGTCAAGTATTTTGTACAGGTAGGTACATAAATAAAGAATGGTTAAAATATTAAATTAGCTCGTCTTTCTTTCCACCGAAGTAGTCGGCATTTTAACGAGGTACTGTCGCGTCCAAAATGTAAAAAAAACAATACCGCTCTAATTGGATGAAAATCATGTTTTTAATAGTCTGATCTTATGAGGACATGCAGCAAAAATCTGAAGCAAGTATGGTAGGAATAAGAGTAAATGTAACCAATAATTACATGTTTATTTAATGATTCAAAAGTCATTCTGATGTTAAAAAACTTTACACCAATCCTTTTACAAAATTACTTTGCAGTAGGTAATGATCATTTAATTAATATTATTCATGTGGAAAGAATCCTATGTGTATTTACAATCATGCTCTTTCGGTAATGTTTTGACAAGGCGCTTATTCGGAACGTATCTTACTTAATTTACTAAGTACATCATCTGGTGATCACTTATGAAAATAACTTTGATTCCAAAGTCGAGCCGCTGTTTTGAATAATACTAACAAATCTATCTGTGTATACCTTTAAGAAAAATGTCACTATTTATTACTTGACCATGTAAAGTATTCCAGCACAGGAATACTGTGGTAAATGTGTAATATTTGTAATATTTGTGTATGGATTTATAAATGTTAGTATGTATGTAGTATATGTGTTATATATTAGTGTAAGTAGGTATATATGTAGGTAGCTTTATGTGTATTATAACTTAGATCTATTGAAGTAGGTACACCGCCGATTACCCAAAGGATCATTTTATAATATCCGTACAAAGGTTGTCTGGAAGAGATCGCCGTGAGCGATAAGACCTATAGTAATATCTGATGTCGATTTCCGTATATACTTACTTCTCTGTACAAATGTTTACTGTAGTGGTGTGCAATAAAGTTTATAAATAAATAAATAATATAATCGTTTAAGAAAATATCTAAACTTAAGTGTTAGCGGGTGAGGCACGATGGTCGATGGGGCCACTAAGTTTTTAAGAGACGACCCGTACACGAAATTAAAAAGTTGGTAGGAGGTGGTCCCCCACAAGATGGTCCGACGACCTGGAAGATCACAGGAAGCAGTCCTAGAAGTTTCCAGTGGAGCTATGATAATTGCTTGACTGCCCTCACTGTTTCGGTTAGAGGCAAGCGTTGTCAGTCCTAGAAGCAGTACCTAGTTCAGGCAGCGGGTATAAAGAATTGTTAGGTGCGTTGGAGTCGAGATATGGGGATCACCATCTGCAACATGTTTTCAGCGCCCAGCTACGCGATAGAGTCCAAGGCCCTGGAGACGGCCGACAGCAATGGGCGTTTGTAAATTGACAACCTAGTATGGAAATCGTATCTTTTGGCTGACGTGAAGATAATAAAAGCAAACACCGTCCAGGCATTCGTGGCGCTAAGACAGGTTGAAAACAATATAAGACTGCCAGAAGGAGCTGATGAGAAAACATTGCGAAAAGAAATTTGTTGATCCAAGACACACGTTCCTGGGAAAACATGACAGCAAAATGAAAGGTGACGTAATTAGACAATGCAAGGAATATGTCTCGTGGAGAAAGTGCACGTCGACTCCAAACTCGAAATCAACTGGCTTGATAGTGAAACGCTTCAACGTTAATAGTTTGGGACCCAGGGGGACTCCTGAAATAATGAAGATAGGACAGGGGATAACGTTGACCTAAAACAACTTATCACATGGAAAGCACAAGGTGTTACATATCGTTTACAACCGCTATTACTAAAGCTTACTGGGCGCAATGGGATAGCTTGGTTCTACAGACCGAGATGCAGATAATTCTGCCAAGAGCTAAGGTACCGGATGTTCTCCGTAAAGTTCACAATGCAGTTTCAGAGGCCGTCCTAGTATCAAGAAAATACTGTTAACAGTACGCGAAACATTCTACTGGCTTCATTGTTGGCAAGATGTACAAGATTAGTGACATAAATGTACCCTTTGAACTGCTGTAAAAGAAGGAGTTAGAGCTACGAAAAAAGAACATTTCAGAAAAAGACTCGTCAATCGGTTTGTAAGTTATACTTTAACAGGCAGGCTTTACTTTATTAGGCACTGAATTTTATTCTTTCTATCAATAAATATTTCACTTCTACCAAACAACCTTTACGAAGAATAAAATGTCTGAAACTGTGCACCTTTTATAAAGAAGGGTACAAGATAAAACGACGCTCATCAGTCAGATTGATAATAGTGTTTAATTTAACCCATCAGTGATCCCTTAGCGACCGGTATCACGCCGCCGCAATGGGCGTTGAACAACGTAAGAAGCCATTCATCACGAATATTAGTAACACACACAGAATAATTAAAATACTATTTAGTGTTCGGGTTTATCACGCTCTTCCACGGAGTAAATATGAAATATTTGTATAGTCCATTCGCTTAGATACGTTCGCTTTGATCGCGCTGCCGTCCTACGTGTAACTTTTTGTCAAAACGAAGCCGCCACGAAATCAAAGGGGACGCCTGCGGCGTACACCCACAAGTAAAATATGATTTGTCTGCTTACGCCGAAGCAGTGTAGTGAATAGTTGTTTGTTGACTCTTCTAACGTGTAAACGAAAATATTTTAATAAAGGCCAGGAAGATAATGTTTTTATTTTTCATGTAATTTGTCTTTACTACCGAGGCAACCACCTTGTGAAATACGAATTAATATATGTATTCGTATTTGTGTACTGACACTATTCAAACGAATGGACTGTACTTATTACTACAATATAGTCTCGTTTGCGTCTAATATTGCCCGTAGCGTGAACATTTTCCCCCGTTTTTGAAACATTCTTCGTTGATGCTCCGCTCCTATTACTAGTAGCGTGATGATATATAGCCTATAGCCTTCCTCGATAAATGGACTATCCAAAACCGAAATAATTTTTCAAATCGGACAGCGGTTCCTGAGATTAGCGCGTTCAAACAAACAAACAAACAAACTCTTCAGCTTTATTATATTGGTATAGGTAATATAATTTTCCTACCCCCTTTTGATGTGACTAACAAATATTAACCCACGTTTGTATGTCTCATACATTACACTAAACTCATGCAAACTAAAAAAAAAGCTAGCTGAATTTTCAAAGATCTTTTGGCCATTTTTGTGGCATAGAACGTAGTTTCTAGCCGCTACGATAATGAACACCACATATTTTATCGATGTATTAATTAGGAACCTTTTCATTTCTTTTTGTAACCGACTTAAAAAAAGTCCCATTTCAATTTGGTCCAGTTCATGAAGTCGGGGTGTTTTTTGTTAAAATTTGTGATTATTTAATGGGTGGAAGGCGCTGATGCCTGTTATACAATTGACTTTAGTACGATCGTCAACGGCAAACTGACGTCTTATCTAATATGTCACTGTTATTTTAATGTAGTATCAATATACAGGAAAGAGAAACTATTCGTTGAATGTATTTTTATAATTTCAGGTACAGATTAGCACGCTATCGTTGATGTTGCTAGTGGAAGCTACAACCGCCCGGTCCATCGCGTCAGATCTTCTAGTTGTAAATGATGCGCCGATTAATCAAATAGCCAATATATCTTGTAAGTATTTCTAACTAAAACCTAACAAAAAAGGAAACAACCTTGTCGCAAGTCACACTAACAACACATTTCAATTCGTATTTTTCTTGAGTTTTCTTGCCTCGTGAAGTTTTTTTGTTGCCGAGACTACGACAAGACAATTATATTAAATATATTGTAACTATTATATATTAATACCGCCTTCAACATCAGATTAATTATACAACTTTATTACAACGTATGAATTACACCGTCGCGATATCGACTTTACTGAGGTGTCAGCAGGTACTAGGCCATTAGGTGCAAAAAATAAATAAAATATAATTACATCCTTATACCATACACTTGTCGTCTACTCTATATAATTATATTATTCGTTTCAAATATTTTATGTCTATTTATATATAATGATAATATATATGTATTAAAATATAATTATCGTGTCATGTTGTTGCCCACGATGAACTCCGAAACTATTAATTATATTGACTGATTTTCAAGATTTTTTAATGTGTGTTTTGCGTGCCTAAGATGCGATAGTTAATATCAAGCCAATAGGAGCCGAGCTTGTAATATTGTAGAATTGTGTCATTATTTGAGCATTTTTAATTACAGATGGAGTAGAAAACGCCAAACAAGGCAGCCTGACGTCCATTTTTTCTCCTCGTATGGATTTTGAACAATGGAAACCGCTTACTGGACGTGGTGACCCACTTCGTAACGATCCAACATATGACTACGAGCCCCCAGTCCTCGATCGAGTTCATTACTGGGCTGATGATACTAGACTTGAAAGAGAACATTTTCCTGAAAGAAAATCCGAAGTTCTAATGCTTGGTGTATCGTCTCGAAAGCCTAGCGTTACACCTCGTCAGCCATCTTTGCCATCTATACCCCCCCGCCGACACGTGCATCGACCACAGCCGAACAAGTACGAAGACTTTATTTATAAACTTAGTGATCATTATCCTATGACAATACTAGTTCCCCCACCACCACCACCTCCTGGACATAAACCGCCACTATTCGTACTCTCTGAAGATAAACCAGCGAATGCCAACAAACAACAATCACAATTAGAATCCTCACCTAGTGATGCACCTAAAGTAACAGTCGAACACGCAACTACCGCTCCAGAATATTTATCATCATTCTATGCTTTACAAGAATCTAATTTAATTTATCAATCGTCTACTACTCAAAACTGGATCACAAATGATACAAAATCTATAGCTAATCAAGCAGTCAGCAGTGATTACGCTGGTTGGGGTCCAACGACACCAGTGCATGATAATGATGCAACTAATGAAACTCATAATTTTATATCTGACGACCACGTAGAATTTTTAAATAGTCCATATGTGTTCTATAAGCCGATGTTATCTGAACCACTACCAAAGAAAACGTCTAGCCCTTTAATTCTTTCTACTTTCTTACCAACTGTTATACCACCTACAGCGGTATTAGAAACAACAACAGCTTTTACTGAAGCTACTTGGCCTACAGAGCGAACCACTGAGACATTAGACATTCCTACAGATTTACCTCAAGAGGATACTACTGAAAAGGATAACTCAATTTTGTTACTACAAACTCCAATTCCTACTTCTGGTGCTAAATCACAAACTAGTATGTTAGATATGCTTAGACCAATGATGACTATGCCAATGGTTAATGGTCCAGAAAGACCTGAAGATAAACTTTATGCACATGCTTCAGAAAATATTCAAGTATTCAACGAACATAATCTTGAAGATATCCAGATTGAAACAATGCAAACTATGCAACCTCCACCAATTATTAAGCATTCTGAAAGTTCAAGTGCGACACAAATGCATCAGTTTCACGTAAATTCGCAACTTTCTAATAAGAATCCCACATTTTATACGCACGGACCATATTTGCACGGCCGTTTTACAACACCAATAGCTACAACCGTAGATGACTTTTCAGAAAATATTAATTATCCAACCACTGAACTGCCTACTGCACCAATGTACTTAATAATACAAGGGCACTCAAAAGTCAAAACATATGGATCGAAGCCGAAAGTATCAGAAAATAAAGTTGCCAGCGGTAATGAAATTCCTAAGCTTAATAAAACCAATGAGGTCAAGCATCTTCATCCAGTTTTAAAGAAATCTGCTAAAAAACTTGATATAACTGATATAAACCGAAAAAGTAAATCTAAGAATCTTAAAACACTGATTGATAAAGGTTTCGGATCAATTGAAATACAGGAGACTGATCTTGGTATTAAATATGATGTTAGTGATGGCAGTAACGTACCTATAGAAATATACAGAAAAGGAATTGTAGATAATGACCAGAACGATTATTCGTCTGGAAAAATAAAAAGTCAGGCAGAAAGAATAAGGCGTCAAATTGATCTCGGTGATCTAATGCCTTTTGATGAGGATGAGATAGAAGAGTACGTGTATAACTTTTTAGAAGGTAAAAAGAATGAGACTGGTATTACTGGATTAATCGCGCAAGCAGTAACTAGCGATGCAGCCTCAGCAGTGGATGAGTTAGAAAATGAAGATGATATATTGGAAGAAGAAAGATGAATTAAAAGTAAAGTACCTTTGAAAGACTCAATAGGATAAATTTACATAGCACAATACCAAAAAAATAAAAGATCTTGACAAACTTTAGCGGAATATGACAAATTATGAAGATCCCACCGAGATGGATGGATCATCTTTTATATTTATTTCGAATTTAATAATATGTAAAGAACCTACAAAACTAAATCCTGCGTTCATGTAGGTAATTCATCGGTATGGCTCGATACTTATAAATATTTTTCTTGAAAGTATGGACAGAAGAATAATAACAAGTTTGTAATCCCGTTTCTTTGAATATATTGTGTCCAGGAGCATGAATGGAACTAACATTACAGCTGCACATTTGTTATTTATCTTGTATACTTGTTTAATTACATTACTTTTTTATTTTAATCAAAATATACAAATTACTAGTAAATGTTCTTTAGTAATGTAATAGTACGAATGAAATTGTTTTGTTTATTGGAAATCACAATATTGCAGCTTTGTAGTTAGTAAACCATAAACTATTGTTGTAAACTTTTGTAGGTAATAATAAAAATTGTAAAGCTCTAAAATAGAACCCTAGGTCTCTTGTGTAGCGAATAATAGACGAATTAAAATTATATGACGAATATTTACTTCAGGCTATACCTAATCAATTAAAAAATAAATGGTTTTCTCTTGTAATGCATTTTACTATGTTAGGTACCGTGTGTTGTTTGGAAGTAAATATTCAGTATTTAATGAGACTATTTCGTACAGACCTATTTAGTGAAATTATTTATTTTTGCTTTAAGAATGACATAATGCGAATATATAATTTTTTTTATGTCAAAAATAATTTGAGTTTTATTTAATTACATACCTATGTAATTAAAACCTATTACCTATGTAATGTAAAGATGGTCCCCATTTTATGCCATCCCCATTTTTTTTATCATTAATTTCATCACGACGATGACTTGAAGACACAAAGACTTGTAATTGAAGACTAAAAAAAAATACTTGACATTGGCAGAAATAGCTGATCCGAGTGATCCGGCTGGTTGCCATTTCATCAAAAGAAGATAGGGATTTAGAATAATTTTGTTCATTTCATTTAATACTAGCCTGCTACTTCTTACACGTGACATTTGGATTTTCAAGTTATTTTTAATATTTCACCGTTTAACCTTCCCTGAACTACGACAAACATTTTAAAACCAAAATCATTTAAATCAGCCCAGCCGTTCTCGAGTTTTAGCGAGACAAACGAACATCAATTGATTTTAATGTATATGAAGACTAGCACCGCATTGTTACCCACGGTTAGTATTGTAAAGATACAATACAAAAACAACCGCGGGTAGCGCCGAAGGGCGTAGCTAGCTATACATATTAACCTTCCTCTTGAAACACTATCTATTGCTGAAAACTGCATTGAAATCCTTTGATTGAAATTGAGTATAGTTTAAAAAATCTAAGCAAACACAGCTGAAGCGACTGTAGGGTAGTTTTTTTAACTTTGATAAATTTATATTTCTCAATAATTAAGTATACTCGTAATAATTATCAAAGGCGACAGACATTCTATAATATAGCATGTGCTATTTGAACGATTTCAAAGAAAGGGATAAAATCTATAGCAAAAATATTCATTACTTATAAGCTTAGCAAAGAATCCGTGACACCATTTATCTATTTTTAATATCTCAGTCAAGATGGTTGCAAAAAGTATCTATAATAAATTTTACAAGATTAGATTACAGGTTCTTACAAAAGGGCAAAATCAAAAATATTTTTTTGTAGTGACAGAGTTTACTTTTTTGCAGCATGTTAATTGATAGAGTTGGTCAGAAGATAATCTACACACACACACATTACAAAATGGTAATGGTGGTTCGTGAGATTGTATGTTTGGTGTAATTTCCGGTAGGTAGGTACTAGAGATTTGAATGCTCCACAAACAAATAAACTTATTATTAAACCCGTGCGAAGGGTGGCAAGTATATATGACTTTTACAAGTCAAGCTTGAGCTAAAATGTAACTACCTAATTTTTTTTTGCATACTGTATATTATACATCGGAATAGACTACAAATGATACATTTAAAGGAATTTTAATAAAGTTTTTTAGGTTAATGTGGTAACCATGTAATATAAGTACGACACATTATCGTCAATTGCGTTTAGTAGTCCACTGTTAAACATAGGTATCTTGTATCGCATAATTTATGTTTATTTAATTTCAACTTATTTAAGCTTATGAAGTCAACTCAATATTACGTGATTATTTGGTGCATGAACGTATTAATTAATCATTCTTTTGTAATTTCAGCTTGAAGAATAACTCCATTTTTCTAATTAAATGGGTTTAGTTACAGTCTACAAAGAGCAATGTGTAAGCAGCGGACGCGGCCCACTAACATACACATTTCTTACCATCCTTTTCGCAGAAATAGACAGACCTTAGATATAGTGAAAGCTGCTTTATAGGTAATAAACCCATAAAGTCACTTTTGTTGCGATCCAATGGAACCTTTAAGGAGTCTTCTATGATGGAGAGTCAACGTTAGTTGTTAGGGGAAAGACAGATAAAATGGCACCGGAAGGTAAAATGAAACACCAATATTTCTGAAACTATTGAGTGCACTATCGGTCCTTTTGTCAATGTTGAAAGCTATTAGGATTTTATCTGAGGTGAAGAAGGTTTTATTTCAGTGTAAACAATGTTCGTTTAATGCAAGACTTTTCATTTAAACATTTACAACATGAGATTGGTGTCAGCACAACTTTAAAATTAAAGTTAGTTTTAAAGTTAACGTGATCAAACGGTAAATAACCGGGTCAAATAGTACACTAATTTATTTTGCTTTCACATGTTTTGTTTTTAAAATAGATTTTATTAATTTTCTAACTTGTTTTCAACTTCTTCAAAATACAACCTGAATTTAATCCAGTAAATTTAATGAAAATCGTATTTATTTTTACTTAGATTGCAACAAAAATATTCAACTAATCACTTGGTGCTTTTTGCCTTATTCTTAAAAAAATGTTTCGAAGATAGGTTATCAAATTATTTAATATCTTGTCTTTTGTTCCTGTGATTTATTTATAGATCTGGCAGATTAGTATGTTTATTTTCTTAAAAGAAATATAAGGAATAAAACCATTGGTTCATTTATTTAATTGTTTTTCACAGGTGTACCGTTTTGCCTCTCTTTCCCTTAGATGAGAAAGACAAGATCTCAAACTGGAACGTTATATGCTTTACTATTAAACTTTACACGTGAAACATTATATTAGTTTAAACATTAAAGCAATGTTCTCAATGATGTAGTTCGGTAGCTTTGTAAGATATTTAATTATATTCGGGACAACAGTTGACGCAGTATTGCACCAGTCCGCTTGACAAAGGCATACTTTATAATCAGCTTCGGGATATCTGAAACAAATTATGTCAATTTAAACTAGGTATTAAAAAAAAATCCTTGTAAGAAAGCGAATAAAGAACAGGAATCTCACTTTTTTAAACGCTAATAGATACTTCTTTTTAAAGAAATATTACCTTCTGGGTTTTGTTAAAAGGTTATACTTAAAATACCCGTTGAGCCCAGAATTTAATAACGAATTAATCATAATGGATAATCGATGTTTTCACCGAATAGTTACACTATTCTTTATAAAATACACTTCTTCCGAAGTCTCTAAAAAAGTAGGTTCCTATAGTTCACCGAGGTACGGTTCCTTGAATAATTAAGTACCTAAATAAATATTTTGGACACTTTTTGTTCTTTTTTTTATTGAATAGTTAGAAACCGAGCAGAAGTATCACCTGATGGTAAGCAATTACCGCTGCCCGTGGACACCCGCAACACCACAATTGCGTTGCTGACCTTTGGGGAATGGGAAGTGGGATGGGGGAGGGGTTGGAGTATGGGCCTCCGGTACCCTCACTCATTCGGTGAAACACAGCGCAAGCGCTATTTCACACCGGTTTTCCGTGAGGCTGTGGTATCACTCCGGTCGAGCCGGCCCATTCATGCCGAAGCCTGGCTCTCCCACGAAGACCTTGACACATAATGCCATCTAAACTTAAACTTAGCAGAGCAATGAAAGCTAGATTGACTGATAGAATACTGTTATACTTTTTACAAGCTTTTATTTAGTTTCACCTGTCGCCATGTTTGTCTGTACCTAATCAAATCTTGCAAGTTCAATTTAAAGCAGACATCTTCAAGTGATTGTGCTGAAATTTAGCAGACATATGTAAACAGCGTGACCATACAATATTATGATGACATGGAGTTGATCTCATGCTGGAGCTTGAAGGCGGAATAAATAAATAAGATAAATGATTTTCTCTCTACACGAATTAGTCAAATACAATAAATAATCTCTTAAGTGACCCAACGAACGTACGTCAGTTTTAGTCATTACTGACAAACCCAACCCCTCCCCCCATCCCCCAAAAGCCGGCAAGGCACTTGTGACGCCTTTGGTGTTGCGGGTGTGCATGGGCGGCGGTAATCGCTTACCATCAGGTGATACGTCTGCTCGTTTGTCCACTATTCAATAAAAAAATAAAAAATAAATAAAACACTTATTTCTCTTAGAGGATTTGCATTATACGTTCCTTATTAGTCTTAACAAAAAATGCAAAACTTCATCTTTCTTAATATATCCTGTTATTTGCCTATTAAATATTACTGATTTTTGTATGAAAAAAATAAAGCTTAATTATTATTATTATTAAAATGTAAATGTAATTAGTGAGTTTTAATCGCGTCTGTTCAGTGCTACTACACATACCTGTCTAGTTTACAAGACATAGCTCTTGTAGGCGTATTCATCAATCGAGGAAGATTATCTTCTGCGGTGGCCTGATAACATCCTCTCTGAACGATCCATGCATGACGGGAACGCGCTGTCCAAGACCTCACAAAGCACATGGCATTTTCTACAATATCATAAATATATTTATTCAGTTAGAAGTTATAAACTATTACTTAATATAATAATATATTGTATAGAAACCTCCGGTACAGTTAACGAGATTATTCCGCGTGATATTAAGGGGGATTGTAGAGGGTACAAAATCTCCTCCACATTGATTCCAATCTCGATGAGTTGATGAGCAGTTGTAACATAGAATAACTGCATGTGTTTCAATAAAAAATAACATAAGCCAGCACTGGTTCCACAACATGTGTATTGAGCATATTACAAATTTTGTATTATTAAATATGGAGAGATGTTGTATAGACCACAACGTCAAGAATCGTATTACTTGAAAAGTAAAAGAATGAAATTTAGTTATTTGTTTGTATAGTATCAGTTTATCATGATGACAACTAATAAGTTGAACTACAGAAATATTGAGTGATTGTTGTCTATTATAAAGGTTTTATTACAATTATAAAAAAAGGTCTGTCATAAATAAAATTTTAGAGACCTACTCGTATCGCCCGCATTGGTAGTATACCTACATTCCTACATCCTGTTGTCACGGAGGATTTTACAAACATGAAATGGACACAAAGAACACCCAGATTCAGAATAACAATTTGTGGATCTCACAAAGTGGCGTTGCCCCGTGTAGTATTTGCACTTGGCGCAATAGAATGGGGCGTGGCGGCCGCCTAAACCGCTAGGCCAACCGTGCAGTCTAGTATTGTGGCAATACTTTTAGGATAATTTGACTAAAGTAAAAGTAAATGTACCTAATCAATAGACATTCAGCATTCGACTCAATTTGAAAATCTGCCTCTCATAATTTTACTCTAGTCTAAGTAAGTATATGGCAAAATAAACATTGTGGTATATTAATTAACTGATAGCTGAGTGCTGTGAATATCTACAATTAAATACCTTAACAATCTACTGCCGGCCATAGGCCGGTCCTAGGTTGTGGCCTACAATACGCTTGACAAGACAGAATTCCGTGTTCAAAAAGCAAGGGCTCAAAATTCACCCATTACCTATTACAGCAAATAATTAGCTAATTTACATAAGACATGGGCTCACTCAAGACAAGTTACATTATTAGCAGGTTTTACTGCAGTTGGATCTGCTACAGCAGTTATTTTGGCGGTAGTAGCTAGTAACATTACATTGTTACTTTGATTATTTCCTCCTCCTCGTGACTTCTATTTGGAAGTATTCTGCGAGTGACAGATCGCCAATTGTTATTGTCCTAAGCAGTGTGCAGGGCAGCATAAATCGTATTGTTGAGAGTAGAGCAGATTTGGTCTGCCCATCGCAAAGGGCTATGACCTCTTTACCTTCGATCTTGCCCGTCACCATCTACCTTTCTAGGTTATCGCCTGCCATCCCCCTCCTTAATTATATATACCTACTAAAACACAGACTTCAGTACAAATAAATGTTTGTGTCTACATATTTTATGTAGGTACTGCAGTAACGTTCATTATATTTTCACCAAGAAACATGATGGAGAAGGATATAGGATCGGATAGGAAAAGAACTGTTCTCGAAGGATAGTAAATTATCATTACGCAAGTGAAACTGGGACAAAAACTCTGTTATTTATAAAATACGAATGTCTGCTTTGGAAAAAACTTACGTAGGCGCGCACATGAAACCGTCAACAAGCATCGTGTTCTTGCGTTTTCCACGCGACTGGGACTAAAAAGCCCTCTATTTAGTACAGGATCTTGTCCATAACGCCAGTGTGTAAACGTACCATTATAACACAACAAAGGATACACCTTGTAAATATCATTAAAAAAATATAAAATTATTGGCAAAAGCATCTTGCACGTAGATAATAGATATTGTTTACCATATTACTAACTGTCACATTTGTAGTGTGAATCCGTTTGTTATGGCCTACTAGATGCTTTAAGGGCTTATTCCAATCTGGGTAACATAGATATACCTAAGAAAATGCAAAGAAGTTTGTCAAATAAAGGAATATATGGTTGAGAGATTTTTAAGGTCATAGTTAGATCGATACATTGTAGGATAAACCTATCATCTCATTTTACAATGAGAACCTTCTTTACCGTCAAAAATCTTACTTATTAATTAAAAATAAAATAAGCACTTGCAACTTGCAGGGGGCTGGTTTGAAAATTCACTCTCCACATTGACAACCAAGATTCGCAACCAGCTCCCAAAGGAGAAAAAATTATCTTTTTACCTACTAAAATAGTTAGAAAAAAAAGAATTTAGACAAAGACGCTAGAATTTTAATTTACCGCCACTGTAACCATATTTATGAACCATTTCTTAGTAATTAACCTGTAGCCAAAAATGAAAAACGTATCGTACGAGACGTAAAATGATATTTGTTTCTATCAGAATCTTCGTTACCAATTGCAAAGAAGAATAGGAATTTAACAAAATGGCAAAAAAAAACAATAGAGAATATTTTGTTGACGTTTAAAAGTTTTCAGGTAAAACTACTAATTAATGAGTCTCAATGTAAAAGCATCTTAATAGGCCGCCATACATAGTGTGGGTCAACATGCTGCATTCGCAATGAGTATGGTGACTACCACTCTTGACTTCTACTCATGCGCTCCATTAGTCAGAGTAGAGTAGGTACCTAATTTTGGCAAGCTCATACATAAAAAAATAGGACTGAACCTGAGGGCTTTTCAATGTAGTTGTTTAACATTGTATTGCGTGTCGATGCGCAGCATACAGTTTTAGGTATCAGCGGAACGTACCACAGAGGTGCGGGTGGAGGTCAACACGTCGCATCTTCCTTGTGTGTGTGACTTATGTCCGTACACTACACATGCACTCATAATCTTGTCCACGTACATTCGAACTGATAATAGCTTTTATTTGTTTCGTAACCTCCTTGTATTGTTATTTGTGTAAATTATATTAATACTCATATTTTTATAAATTAAATATGATAAGAAATAAATACGTAATAATACATTTCCTATTAAAATTATATCCACTCATCTGATTATTTTGGACTCAACTGTACAACCCGTCGGAAATATCTGCGCACCTGGCTGGAATGCACTTCCCCTCTCGCTTCCCCACGCATCGCCCCGCCTTCGCCGATCTAGTACCGTTGTCAACGCAAGCGCCAACACACGTGTATTATTCTTACTTTCGTAATCTCATTCTTGTTTCTCTTATTAAAAAATCTTAATAACAGCCCGGAGTAATGGGAGTTTAAAGCACGTTAGACCGTCGGCCTCGGTTGATGAATATCTATGGCAATCGTTATTGGGAAGTCTGCACGGTTGGCCGAGTGGTGTCAGCGGTCGCCATGCCGCTTGCTACTGCGCCAAGTGTCGTGGGTTCAAATCCCACGCGGTACCTTCAACACTTTGTGTGATCCACGAATTGTTGTCCCGAGTCTGGATGTTCTTTGTGTCCGTTTCATGTATGTTTGTAAAGTCCCCCACGACACAGGATGTTTATTCCTAATGTGGGAGTTGTCTTTCACCAAGAAAAAAAAAAAAGTCGGTAACCAGTTCACCCACAGGGTTGTGGTGGTCAGATGGCAATCGCTCCGTGGAAAAACTGTCATTCTAGTAAAATCAATTGAACTAGTAACCGATCCCAAAAATAATGTTGGGATAACTATGGGCTAGGAAAATGATGTATACACAGGATGTTTATATTTAAACATACTTATACATATAGTCGCCATGTTAAAGTATTCTTACACCTCCTTACCTTACCCACGTGAGGTTATAAAAAAATCTCCATTAAATAGACCAACTAAGCAACTAACTCAAACCTTAATATGTACTTACGTGTGGCATAATTTTTTTTTCTTTTCCCAGTTACGAAACTAAGTTCGTAATTAGAGGACTTTGATTGACTGCCTCGGTGGCATAGTGGTAGCGTATGCGACTGCTAAGGCTTGAGGTCTCGGGTTCGATTCCCGGGTCGGACCAAATGTTTGTATGATCTGCATATATTTGTTTCGGAGTTTGGGTGTTTTCTCTATGTATAATAGGTATGTATTTACAAAAAAAGAGTAAATAAGTATTTATATCAGTTGTCTAGTACCCATAACACAAGCTCTGCTTTAGCTTGGGACTAGATGGCGTTGTGTGTTAGATGTCCGGAATATTTATTTAGTCCGGAATATTTACTTTCTAAGAAGTCCATAGAAGAAAAAATTAAGTCTGAAGAGAGAATTTCGCATTGAAAGTGATGGATTTGGTCACCCATCTACGAATCAACCGTGATCAGCGTAGCTTATACTAAAAATCCATTAACCAGTGCGGCTATTACTTAGGCACAAGGACCTGTAAAACCCAAAGACCAAAGACTGTCGATAGTGTCGATACCCGTCATAATAAGTCAACCTACCTGTTTTTCTATAAGAATACTAATTGGCATCGCTGATTGGTTACGATTTAAGGACTTATTTTTTTATTCTATAAAATTCTGAGATCGATAGTTTAATTGTATCTTAAATTTATTTTCTAACGAGATAACGAAAAAAAGATGCCAAAAAGTTTCATACATTATCTTAATTTTAGACTATCGATAATCAAGGCAGTTACAAAATAACAGGATACATGTACCTACATAACTCATAAACCTTCGCCAATTCAGATGAGTATGACTATATTATATTAATTCACAGACACGCAATTGAGAACATCTAGCTGAAGTTTTCCTTAACTATAAAGGTAATAGTCCACGGGCCCACGAACAAGGGATTTCAGTGATTGACAACAGGCTGAAAGTTTATACACAGCTTCGTTTTGACGAGACACCCAACTTTTATTATTGGACCAAATTCTGAAAGTGGAAGGAAAAAGCGGGATAGGGAGCGAAACACGTCGATTTGATGAGTGTCCCAATTTTCCGAGTCACCCCCAGCTCTAACATGTCAGAATGGTGACTTGAAAATTTTTATTCATTTTCATTAATTACAAACTGATTTTTGTTTTGGGGCTTGCAAAATATATATTTTTCATAAAAAATGCATCGGCATACAAATTTGACGGTAATTTCTTTGAGACCTACACTCGAAAAAATATTAACATAATCTTGACAACTAATAAAAGTTGGGTGTCTCGTCAAAACGGAGCTGTGTATAAACTTTCAGCCTGTTGTTAATCACTGAAATCCCTTGTACGTGGGCCCGTGGACTATAATAAAAGCATGCGTGTTACAGAGAGGCTACTTTAATTATTCACTACGCTGACGATTTAATTAATAACCTTTCATAGACTAAACCACCAAAGTTTGTTATATGCGTTATATCGTCAGCATGCATCATAATTAAAAAACTATGTATTTTAGTTTCAATAATGTATTTCGTAGTTTTCATAAATTGATCACTATCCACTATCGGTGAGGTAACAACTCTTGTAGAACCATCTCAGCGAGCTACAATACTAAGTTCACAATCTAACTGATAATTTCAGGGTGCATACAAAACATCTTTAATTTTCAAAAAGTTTTAACCATATGGTTAAACTTAACAATCAATTACATTTATAAGTTTACACAGAAAAAGGGAAAGGCGGGACGGACATGCCCATTAAAATGCAGTAAGATATAAATACTCATTCCCATATGATTTTTTTTCTTGTATTTACGAATGTATTGAACGCACCCAGCACACACACATCGACCGCCGCACATTCTCGAGGCGCAGCCTTGGGACTACAGACACATAATCATAGTGCTCATAATCATTCGACAATTTTGTGTTGTAGCGCTTCTGATTTCATTCATTCTCGTCGTTTGGACCCAAAAACAAAATACAACATTGCAAAATTGTAAGCTTAGGCGTTTTTTTCCACAAAAACTTCTCATTTGAACTAGGTACTTAAATCAGTCGTCCCACATTATTGCGCGCTATCTACACAACATTTATTTAAATGAAGTTGTGAAGTCAATTATTCTGACGAATAGTGAAAGTATAATTTTATTTTGCGGCGACTGAGGAATATCCTGTTTAAACACTTTGTAAAAAACATTATTTTATATAAATTTAAAATTCAATATATAATCCAAATAACTAAGAGGCTATAAATGCAAAAAATATTGGCAAATTAAAAAACAACAATAAGTATATCACAATGTAAAGTTGATAAGTGACACTTACTGGAAAAACAAAAGTATCAATGCAACAAATTTCACCAGCTTCTTTATTTCTACTGTGACACAATTAGTTATGGCAAGTTTAACAAGGAATATCGACTCCATTTTCCTATAGGTAACAACATTTCAACATTTAAGTTACATAACAATTTAGTTACACATTTTGTTCATTTTAAATGCAAAAATATGAATTATTATCTAACTAAAAATGGTTCCTAGTTACACAATCAGATATACACTTCAATTTGAAGCAGACATGATATACATCACTTTCGCATTATGTTAATGTCAAACAAATATCAAACATTCATTGCCAATAAATCAAATTAAAATCCAAATCTATTAAGTAGGTACTTTTAAAATATTTACAATTTCGATGAATTATAATGTAAGTACCTTAGTGTTTGTAACATTAACGATATTGTATTACACTGAAAAGATTTATTTTTTAAATGATTTATAAATTTAGTAAAATTATGTTGCATCTATCATTTTACTAGGAATCATAAGATTCAACTGACATTTATGTAGACAGTGCACCTAGACGAAATACACGACCTTTTTGAAATTATAAAGCTCTATAGAAAAAAGCAGCTCAACATAGCTCTAACACCATAAATTCATTTTAACAATGTAAAGAGAGTCGGCGGCGGTTAGGTACTAGTAGACCACAACGAGAATACCATCTGGCACTAGTGTTTAATAGACATCTAACAAGTTTGCAATTAAAAAGAGATGACATGTATGGCCAGTATTTCGAGCAGCCTTGGTTTCAAATGATAACAAAATTTTGATTGGTAGTCACAGAGAATGAATATGCATACATACAATGAGAGTAATTTGTGAAATACAGAGTTCTCTGGCTTAATTAAATGGCCAGGTTTTATTCTCGTTGAGTATGTGGCAAGCTAAACTGCTAAAGTCTAGCTTACAGTCCAGTCCAATCCCCAGCGCTCCGACACTTTCAGTTGTGCTGCTGCTGCATCCTTTAGGGAGAACAGGTGTGTCATCTCCAATTCTGTCTTGGCTAGTGAAATGGCTTTCTCAAATAATTCTAATGAGCGCCTCAAGTTTCCTCTGAAATATAAAAAAACAAAAGTTCATTATCTACCTACACTAAGAAAAAAATATTTCTTTCTAATTAGAATTAGAAAGAAGTAATACTATGTAGCATTCTGGGTCAATAATAATTCATTTTACTTTATTTAAAATGACTTTATGCAAAGAATTATAGCTAAACTAGCGACCCGCCCCGGCTTCGCACGGGTGCAATGCTGATACTAAATTAAATACACTACAGAAAAACTATGAACGTTGTATATAAAAACATAGCGGCCCGCTCCGACTTTGCACGGGCATAAAATAGAAACCTCTAAAATTAGCAATGTTGCCTTAGTATATGATGCATGTATTATACATATAAACCTTCCTCTTGAATCACTCTATCTATTGGAAAAAACCACATCAAAATCCGTTGCCTAGTTTTAAAGATTTAAGCGCACATAGGGATATAGGGACAGAAAAGGCGACTTTGTTTTATACTATGTAGTGATAGCTAAATACACCACAATGGAATGAGCATTATGTTATAAAACTTCTACTTCATACAATTCTATACCAATAAGGATAATCAACTGCGGATTCTTATCTTGGTTTATTAGAACATCGTTTTCTATACTGCAGCTGTATAAAGAACAATCTGCGGCTCAAGTCACAAGAAATAAAAGAATTTGTATACGTAGGTATAAGATAATGTTTTATCTCACATACTTATGAGTAGTTGACATATTAAAGATAGTAACGGATAAGTAACTGTATTGCTGCCATTGAAACACTGTATTTGACATCGTTGAGTGATTTAAGATAAGAAGATAATAATAAATCTTGTAGCACAAGATGGAACCATTGTAATATTACTTAAATTGTAAATCGAATATTAAACATATCTTGTTAAGCAAATCTTTTGTTGCTTTTGACTAAATGAATGAGATTACCAAAACTCAATCTCTACACTTGTTCATCACTGCAGAGAAGAAAACTTGAAACAAGCCCTATACCTGACTGGCCAGTGCTATAGTAGGTAAAAACCTCCTTTTTAAGGAGAGGTCCAGCCATGGACTGTTAGAGATGCTATTGATGATGATAAAACTTCTCACTGATTCTGGAGAGTTCAGTTGTGTGTCCATGTACCCATTGGTCATAGTCCTTTACCATAAGATTACTATACTCATTTGCTCCACTATACCTTAAAAACAAATGTACTAAATGAAATATGAATATTTAACTCACCGCTGTACTTCAATAGTGCCCAACGTCTCATATGCAAAATCACATTTATCATCCATTTCAATAGCTTTGTTGATTAACTTGACTGCTTTATCAAAATCTGTGCTCTTCTGCAGTTGAACTAAGCCTTTATGGACATATAATGTAGCATTGTTGGGATCCACTGTGAGTGCAGAATCAAACAAAGCTTCAGCACGACCCCACTCCTGCTGATCAGACAATACTTGAGCAAACAATATATAAGCTTCAGCGCATCGAGGAAACCTTTCCAATGCACGTTCGAAATCTGCTCGAACCTGAGTCAAGGCTCCAACATTTTTGTTTATTTGTGCATGCCTGTAATCAGCATAACACTTTTGAATAAATGCAATTGAAAAATCAGGGTTCAGTTCAACAGCCTTGGCAAATTCAGATGTTGCCTCATCCATACGCTCCAACAGTAAGTAAACTTGTCCACGGTGATGGTAAATATCTGAGTTGTTGGGATCCAGCTGGGCGGCACGTGCAAAGTCTTCCAAGCAGTGTTCTGTGTTTTCTAATTGGGTGAATAAAGAGGCACGCTTGATTAATGCATTTACTTTAACTTTGATGGATGTTTCACTTTCAATGACTTTAGCCAGATCTGCTTGAGCTTCGTCATGCCTGCCTAGCAACAAATAAAATGTGGAACGTAACAAAAGGGCTTCATTTTTGTTCTTTCCATCGGCATCATTCAGTTCTTCAGTACAAGCATCCACAATAGATTCATAATCTTGAGCATCTAAGGCTTGCTTGGCCTTAGCAAACCCACCGACTACTTTATCATCAAGGTGAAGCTTGGAGATAGGATCTTCTGAGAATGCTGAGAAATAGGTTTTAATAAAATGCTTTGAGGGCATAACAGGCCGTCTCTTAGCCAATGCCTCACGTGCATGTTGCCTGCCCAGAGCTTTCAATATTCTATCGGCATTGACTAAGGAGCTTTGCACTTGGAATCGTTCAAGGATACAAGCAGAGGTAACATCTTCTAAGGCCAACACTAGATCTCCACTCTTTTCTGCTGCACGGGAGCGTCTTAAAAATGCTTTGACATACTTTTCGTTGAGTTTTAGAGCAAAGGTACAGTCTTCCTTGACTTGCTCCCACATTTCACGCTTCTCGTAACAAGCAGAGCGATTTTGATAGAATGTGGCAAGATCGACGGGACGATCTGGAGGACAAGCCTCGATCGCTTCATTGTATAAAGAAATAGCTTTATCATATTCGCCTGCATGAAAAGCTCGGTTTCCGGCACCTTTTAATTTCATGGCGCGGTCGATAGCGGTTTCGGTAACCTTTGCATTGTTATCTTCATTGTCTAATGAAATCGTAGTCTTAGCCTTCAGTTCAGACACCTTTTTCTTCTCTGGATCTTCTAATCGATTTCTCAGATAAAGGTAACCTAAACCGATGGCGAGAGGTGCGCCAAGGAGAATCGCCAATTGCCATTTAGGAAAAGGTGTACTGCCCGTTGACGCCATTTCTGCTACGGAATTGATTTAAGTTACATAAAACCATAAACGATACACCATTAAGTTGATCACTACTGAAATATCGTAAATAGAACACCTAATTTCCAGTTTTCTTTACCGTTCTTCCCATTTCATTGATGTCTTCAAGCACGAAGGCAAAGCAAAACATAGACAATTTATTTGACATTTATGTTTTTAGAAATGAATCACGTCATGTGGATTTTTTAGCTGCCAGTTTTTTAGCACAGTCTAATAGGTGCCCTATTAGAATATAATTGCACGAAAATATTAAGTTACAGTATTTTCAACAGTGATCTGACTTATCATTTCAAGAAGTCTTATATCCAACCACTTAGAAATAGTTACATTACTAACCAAATACAAATATGACAAACATTAAAAACAACAGTTATTTACATCAAGAATTTTTTTTTTTACTTTAGGATACCTATTTTTCAGATTTTCCTATGTATGATTGGCCTTAACTATTTTGTACATTAATGGATTATTTTATAAGTGATTGGTGGTGGGCCGGTGGCAAAACCGGTACTATGCATGCGGCGTTCTTCCCTTCGTTTGTGTCAGTGTCAAGCAAATGTCAGTCAAGTTGTGAAGTTAGTTCAGTTAATTTGACTTTGATTGTTTTGGTTAGGCAGAAAGAGCTGTGAGAAAGAATGAAACTGAATTAGATATAACTTATTCATTTTTACATTATTACTACCTAATATTAATTTTATTTTCGATAGTAAATAATTATTATGAACAGTAAAATTATATTAATTATATAACTTTCATAAGGAGTAAACAACATAACCTCATTGTGTGTATAATTAAAGCCATAACGATTGACTAAAACAATCTCTATAAATAGCGAAAAATATTAACTAAAAATGTTTGCGTCAAAAGTATCACGTATTGTAAGTGTGTAGAATGTGGTGCAATGATTTATTTAATTCTATGTTATGAAGAAGTGAATAATCTTTTTACAGCTTAAAGCAGGTCAACATTTGAAGTCTCACAGACTATCCCAACCCAAATTGCCTGCAGTTCATGTTCAACAGACGAGGTTAAAGAATGATTTATATGAGCCTGATTATTTAATTGTAAGAACCTTTTATATATTGTAGACCTTATTACACCATACTAGCAAAAATTTTAATATTAATATATGTACATAAAAAAAATATACTCGTCGACTTGAGAGCCTCCACCGATTTTTTTTTCCGGTTGAAAGTATGTATATATCAGTCTAATATTTAAAATTAATGACTTATAAAAATGTTTTTTTTTGTGTTAAGTACTATTTAAATTATCTTTAAAACATTATAAGTGTGTTTTTCTTGGGATGATAAATATTAGTCTTTTAATATGTAGTTATAACATTTTCTTTGCCTAATTGTTAACTGTAAAGACATAGGAAGTTGCTGGTTGTTGTTGAAGCTTTGAAAGTTGTATTGAAGGGAGGTTCAAATACATATACTGACATTTATCATCAACAGGCTGAGACACTCAAATATCAAATAATACATCTTTAACTTTAATCATGATATAATTTTCACAGTAATGACTAATGAGAATGGTTATTTGTCAATTTCAGAGTATGGAGCCGGATGAGCCTGTGTATGATTGCCTTAACCTACAGTTAAAGGGCTATGACTTTACCCTTCTGGAGGCTTGCCAAAGCCAAATACACAAATATGCGGAAGTTATGAGCATACAAGTGGAGGAATGGTATGTATGTATGTGTATTGCTGTAGTATGTGTTAAATGTACTACATAGTAATGCTATCCGTTAATATCATGTGATTTCATTCCCACATGAACTGATATTCTATATAAAAACACCAGAACAGTTAAAAAAAAGTTGTAGACGGTAGTGGATAAGATATCTTTAGGAAACAAATTTAACTGATAATTTAGTAATGTTGAAGTAATAGCTTTTTTATTGAAGCCTTTTTTTGTGGAGAGTGTTGTGTCCACCAGTGGACTGTTGGGAGACTGTTGACAAAAGCTTTTAAGTAAGTGCATAGGTATGATTTTAGTCTTTTCATTTGTATATTCTGGTAACTAATCTAATTACTGGTGACCAATTTGACCAGTTGGACCTAACAGGTGGGCTGAAAAGTTTTTAGGCTAGCATAGAATTTTTTTTTGATAGGATTTTTTTTTAATATTCAATATTAGTTGCTTTCGGGGATGATACAACGATTATAGCGGTCATAAAAAATTTCGATACCTTTTATAATAGTACCTACGGTTTTTGTTTAGCCTAAAAATAGGCTTTAGTTTCGTCGATTTCCTTTTCATCGGCACAAAATTTCTGTCCAACGAGCATCCTTCTGAGCTCTGAGAAAAGTCCCTAGTAGCCAGATCTGCAATATACGATACGTTGGATGCGGAAGTAATTCGAAGCCCAATTAATGCAATTTTGCCATCATTTTCATTGATATGTGCACGGTGAATTGTCTTGATGAAATAGCACTTTTTTCTTCTTTAAATGGGGCTGTTTGTTGGGGGTTGTTTCTGCAATTTCATCAATAACGCTACGTAATAGTCATTGTTTATGGTTTTTCCTTTTTAAGATAGTCGAAATATATTTTACCATGCGCATCACAAAATACTGATGCCATAACCTTGCCAGCCGACTTTTGCGTCTTATTGTTTTTTGGAGTCGGGTCGCGTGCAGTCCATTCGGCAGACTGTTGATTAAACTCCGGTGTAAAAAGATGGAACCATGTTTCATCCATTGTCACATATCGATGCAAAAATTTCGGGTTTATTACGATTGAACAGCTCCAAAAGTCCAAATACTGCTCAAAATCATCAATTCGTTGTTGTTTTTGGTCGATTATGAGCTCTCACTGCACCCATTTTGTACAGCGCTTTCGCATAATCCAAATATTCATTTGCGATATGTTCAACACTCTGCTTCGATACTTTAAGGGTCGCAGCTTTCTCAATCAAATTCACTTTTTGGTTATCTAAAATTATTTTGTGGACTTTTTTGATGTTTTCATCGTGCGTGCTCACTGCGTGCATCGTCTTCGGTTCACATTTCACTTCGCTTAAACTTAGCTAACCACTTTTCAACTGTTGATTTTCCTGGTGAAAAGTCCTGGTGACAAGTCTTTATTAACACACGAAATTCCTTTTGCCTCATTTTTTCAAAGTAGCAAAAGTTGCTTCACTCACAATGCTGTAACTCACAAAGTAATGGTACGACAAGGTTCATCATTAACAACCCATGTCCCACTGCTGTGCTCGGGTCTCCCCTCAGGAGAGGGTAAAGGTCATACGTCTCCACATTGGCCGAAGGCGGGTTGGGGACTGGCAAGACAACGTTGTGACTACGCTAATCTTGCCGTTGGTACGTAATGTTTTTGAGCAGACGAAAGGCCTCCAACTAAGCTTCACGACTGTTATCCTACGATAACAACCGGGACCGATATGCTTAACGTGACCTCCGAATCACGGAGACGCTTATGGTATCATGCAACCAGCGGTCATCCATCCAGGTACTGACCGGTCTAATCACCGAGTGCAACTGCGTTATGAGCGCATCTTTAGACGGTTAGGGTTAACTAGAAATCATATGAATTTAATATTAGTAGCGCCATCTCTATGTCAGCCTACGAACTTTTCAGTTCACCGTATACATGAATAACATGAAACAATCCACAAAAAAATACAACCTACATGAAAATAGTGCTTATCTATAAACGAAATGTTCCAGATAACAAAGGGAATTATACAATTTATATTTTTAAAATTTTATCACAAACTTAAGATAGTTACTTTTTTATTATTATTCTTCTTTCTACCTTTCCTAAAATAGTCAGTGTTAATTTTAGATGTAATATAACTTTCCTTTAGGATAAAGCGTTTAATAATATTTTGAATGTTTCTCGTTAGTTGGGCGACTCCTGCACAGCAACTAAAGATTCAACGCTTTAAACCTGGCGGGACAGCACTGGAATCTGAGTATCAACTAAATGTCTATGAAAGAAATGTGCAGGTAATTGATGAATCACAAAAAAAAAGCAACTAATACCCTTATATATTACAATCAAAATAATAGATTTTTATGAATAAAATGAATATTTTTTATTTATAAATACTCTCACGGGACTAAGACTCATGCCCAGCAGTGGACTTCTTTCGTCTGAAATGATGATAGTGACATGCCTTCCTATCTGCCATGTCTGCTATCGTAAGTCTTCTATCATCCATCCTCTCTAAATGGCCAAACCATCGAAGCATGCCCTTTTTAATCCTTGTCACTACATCTTCTTTCAATCTACAACGTTCTCTTATAACTAAGTACATTCCTGACTCGTGTCTTCTACTTCTTCTTAGGGATCGCATCTCCACAGCGTATATAGTATGTGTTTTTTTTGGAACTTCTCCTCTGTACTCAATGTAGAATGTGATTGTGCTTTGAAAGGTTTAGAAAGAATAAGCCAATATGCAGAGTGTCAGGAAGCGACAGAGTAGTGAAGTTGGAAACTCATGTTGATAATCTTTTGAAGAAAATTAATGCAATAAAAATGTTTAGAGTAAGTCTTATATAAGTTTTTTTTACCAGGTAACCGATGTGCCTGCTTGGGCACTAGGCAACTTCTTACGAGTTGCACGCGCCGTGTTGCCAGAAGGCTGTACACTAAGAGTGCACGAACACGACATTGAACACGAAGAAATACGTTACGTACCCGACAACCAACTCATAGACCTCAAACAACAACTACAAGATATGGGCGGCAGTCGTGCTGAAAAGAGAAAGCAACGTCGATAAAATATATAATCTGTACTTTGTTAGTCGTAGCTGTAATAAATGTATTTATTAGTTAGTTTTTTAGTCTTTACTAGTTTTTTTTTATGGAATAGGGTCAAACGAGTACATGTATTACCTGATGGTAAAATTATCGCCACCTATGAACACTCGCAACACCAAAGGCGTCAAAAGCGCGTTGCCTGCCTTTGGGGGATTGGGAGGGGGATGTTATGGCACTCACTGTTTCACACCGGTTTTCTGTGAGGCCGTGGTATTACTTCGGTCGAGCCGACCCATTCATGCCGAAGAGCCACACGGCTCTACCCGCTAAAAGTCCTATTATCCTACTACTATTATAAAGGCGAAAGTTTGTAAGTATGGATGTATGTATGTATGGATGTTTGTTACTCTTTCACGTAAAAACTACTGAATGGATTTGAATGAAACTTTACCACAATATAGCTTATACATCAGAATAACACATAGGCTACTATTTATAAAGATATAGCTTCGCCTCGCGGCGTTGCCCGCAGTTATCATCGTACCGCGGGTAGCACCGCGGGGTTCAGCTAGTACTTTATAAAATTTAACCATTTTTATATTTATGTACGTATGTGCCAAGGTGCCAAAGTACCTCTACTATGCCTGATGAAAACAGAGGCGAATCCAAGATTAGTGATTACTACACTCATTGCGAATGTAGACAATGGTGACTAACATTATGGCTGTCTATTGAGATACTTTTGCGTCATTGGACCTCTGTGGTCTTGCACTCACCAACGCAACACAACAGCACAAATGCTGTCGTTTTAGATTGGTCTTCTGTGAGAGGATAGTACCACCACGGTCGTGCCGGCCTGTTCATGCTAAAATCTGCATACTGCATCTGCATACTACCTTCCACAGTAACATGGCTTCGTAAGAACTACGTATTGTAGTAGATATCTGGTGACATTTAAGTGCTTATATCACTACATTTGTTTTGGTTTTAATATTTGTTTTTATTTCTTCAGTATGTATGTGTATGATTCTTATATATAGCTAAACTTACTAGATTTTGCCTGATCCGCCCGCGTGAACTTATCTCGGTTATCGCGTTTAAAAGTTACCTACGTCCCTCGTCAAGAATCAAAGTATATCCATGCCAAATTTCATCGAAATCGGTGTAACGGTTTAGCCGTGACAGACATACAGAGTTACTTTCGAATTTATAATAATATATTAATAAACATGTTTAGAAACAGTCTGGTTGCAGCGATACCGGGTCTGAACGACCGATGAACTAGACGGCTATGTGTGTTACCACACTACACACAATCAATACTAGCTGAACTCCGCGGTACGACAATAACCGCAGGCAACGCCACGAGGCGAAGCTAGTATCTTTATAAATTGTAGCCTATGTGTTATTCTGATGTATAAGCTATATTGTTGTGAAGTTTCATTAAGATCCATTCAGTACTTTTTGCGTGAAAGAGCAACAAACAAACTTACTTACATACTTGGGAGTATGTAAGTAAGTTTGTTTGTTGGCGCCAAGGCTTTAATTGAGAGTTTGTACAGGTTTATCACTACTACACGTGTCCTCTACTCGACTCAAGCTTACCTGAAGGATGTGGTTACATTGATCTCTACCGTGTATGGCTACCTTTATGTAAAACTTAGTAAAGATCTAAACAAATATTGTAAATTAGATAGCTTTATGTTTTCCTCAAACAGATTAATGTTTGTTTTTCAATAAAGTCATCGATTAAGGTTGCTTTTATGAATATTGCGATTAGCTTTTTTCCACTTTGAACCTTTTAATTGCTGTATGAGCAGGCTGAAACAGTAACCCCGTTCCGATAACATTTTGGCGGAGTGCTAATCCAATCTCGCGCTCGAGAATCATCAGGCATTTCTTCAGAACCTTTGAGCGTCAATTTTTTACAACCCCTTCAAGATAGCTCACTCACTCATACAAAAACAAAAAAGTACCTAATTGTTAAAATTGAAAGTTGAGGGAAATATCGCTAAACAAGAAATAAAAATAGCGATGATCAGAGGTTCCCCGTATTATGAAGTCGCAAAAATGAATACTTTAACTCAAGATAACCAATCTCTAGATCATTATCTGAGTAAATATTGAACGATAAATTACAATGTGAATGGTAAAACTAATTGCGTAAGTCTTCAATACATAACAGCAATAATTAAAATAGACGGATGGCACATTTGTATTTTCGACCTTCGCTCTCTACATTGCGCTCAAATCACATATGTGTTTACCTTCAACTCGATAATTACATACTGTGTTTTTAAAGATGCATTTTAATGAACATTCACACTGAAATAGTATGTTTAAGAGTTCCATGGAAGTATTAGTTTATTAGTTAAACGAAGCATGTTCCTTGCCATTATTAATGTCAAGATTAGGGTCGGCTGCTACGTCAGCTGGCTTTAACTGAATATGATTTTTTCCACGGAGCGATTGGCATCGGACCTCTGCAATCCCGATAACGTGCGGCCTGAATTCGAAGGTTAAACTAGTTGACAATATTTGTGAGGGCACTGACTTCCGTTACTGATTGATTTTTCCGATGTTCATGACAACCAGGAACGACGTCTTATCGTGCCTTCCTTGGTATGGCGTAAAACACCGACAATTTCCACACTCCGGTGTGCTATTAAGAATTTGCTACAAGAAAAACCAACAACACTTTTTGGCCCAACCTGGGTATCGAACCCGGGTATACATTGTACCCGGGTATACATTGGCAGTCTTAAATTCGAATTGTCTTTTAACAGTTTTGACATTGTACTTCAAGAAAATAATTTAAAGTACGGAGCTACCTAAATGGAGCCCGCTTCCATATTCAAGTTGGAATTAACAAGTCGCGCCTCACACATCATCGAATGAGGGGTAATTTCCTCTCCTTGTATTGAACACTAAGATTCTACACCAGTGATTCGTTGCAACCTGACCTGCTGACCCTACTTGTGTTGAGCAAATTAATGTCACCCAAAGACTGATGGACGTGAAAAGGTAACAAACGAAGTAACTGTCGCTATTTTGAATAATATTTGTAAATTTAGAGGATCGCATCAGAACTGAGGTTATCCGGCAGAGAACCAAGTTGATCAACATAGCCCACAGGATTAGCAATTGGATTGGATTGGCAGTGGGCTAGCCATATTAGCCGCAGAACTAATAACCGTTGGGGTAAACAGGGACGTAAACAGGCCAAGTAGAGTGATGGTCTGCGCAAGACGGCTGGCAGGAGCTGGATGCGAGAAGCCGAGGTTCGAATCAATTGGCGTGCAATTGGAGAGGCCTATGTCCAGCAGTGGACTGCGATAGGCTGATGATGATTTGTAACCACTAGTTAAATGATGCTGTGTATTCTCCCATAATGCTAGTAAGTAGGTACTGTAGGTAAGTTGGTACCCATGTCTGACCCGAACCGAATAAAACTGCACGCCGTCTTGGGTACTAGGAGCCGGGGAACCAGGTGCATCCTAGTAAGGAAAACCCTGGAACCTCAACGTACCTCGGGCCACCTACAGTTTATAGGTACTGTGTGGGAACCCCGATGTTCCCGTTACTGTCCCCCGGGGAGCGCACGCTCCGTAGCGTTCGCGCCGCCACCTGAGCCTGCTTCTGCTAGGGTGACAGATGGGCCATCTGTCACCCCCAGGCTTGCGCTTATGGAGGACGGAGATCGTTCTGCGTCAATTGTTCCCCCTGGCCCTTATGTACCCAAATTAATAATTCTTTAGTGCAAAATTTGATTACAAAAATTGCATTATTAAGACATATATTTAACTCATAATTGCATATCTGTAATAACTTGCGTGAAGTATGCAATTATTTGTACTATCTGGTGCACTCTTGACGATCTTTTGCATCACAATAGAATAAAATAGTGTGGAAACTTGTAATATGTCTCATACAAGGCTCTATGTGAGAATAGAGTAGTGTAATTATTACTGGCATTAAATCTCGCATAATGTCACAACAGTATGCGTGTGGAGACCACCAGGGTACCATGGTCTTTTCTCTAATGTCACCCTAGCCTGTTTCTGCTGCTACACACAGGCCTTCACTTTTAGCCTTCGTGGTCGTTCAGCGACCTCCAGCACCTGAAATAAGTGCAGAACCTGGATCATACCCGGGCCTGGTGGACTAAGATGGTTCTAAACCTCACCCAATCTAACTCCGCTCTGTCCTTCGCTATATTCTAGTACACCTCTCGGGCTCATCCTCCCAAACTGGCCATACCGCCATAATACTAGCGTACCTCGATTTAACGACAAAAAAGTTTTATGCCAAATCTGCCGCCCCCTAAAATTTTCCACCCTAGTCTCCAACCTACTCAGCCTAGTGGTAAATGCAAATGTTCAATTTCTGCATTTTCTACTTAGTTTGAGTAGATGTCGTTTATTTTTTATGTATTAGGTGGACAACGAGAAGACGTATCATCTGATGGTAAGAATGGTAAGCCGAAACGAAGCAACACCAGAGACGCCACAAGTGCGTTGACGGCCTTTGGGCGATGGGGAGGGGGATCCTCACTCACTCAGTAAAACACAGCGCAAGAGCTATTTCACACCGGTTTTCTGTGAGGCCGTGGTATCTCTCCGGTCGAGCCGGCCCATTCATGCCGAAGCGTGGCTCTCCCACGGTAAGGTACACATACAGGTTCACCTTGTGTATCAGATGTCAAAATTAAAAAAATAAATAAAAAACCGTTTAAAAAAAATGTTAAATAAACAGCTTAGCTGTTTGAGTTAGATGTACATAATGAACAATTTTGGGATGATTACTGAGAGTGGGAAAGTATTAGGTATAACCACTGACAAAATATTGGTATAACTAAAGTATCTACATAAAGTTTTTAAAATATAGCTTGAGATAGTTATAACTAATGCCATTTAAGAACTTACGACTTACATTTTAGGTGTGAATTTCCTTTGTTTTTGCACTTATTTTTTTATGGTTTGGGAGACAAACGAGTTGTCTATGAGTTTGTAAGTCGATGCTTTCATTACGTCGACGGAGAATAGAATGTAAGCTATGTGAATTAAAAAATTATTGTGCATTGCTTTATTTTTGTAGTACTTGAGTAACGGTTGGTCAATCGCACTAGAATCAAGGCGTACGATCATACAAAACGGAGATACGAAATAGATAAGAGATTATTATTCGGTTTTTTTATTGAATTATTTTGATTGTGATTTTTGAAGTGAATTTAAGTTTGTTTTTTACGCTGTCACGCAAAAAATACTTAACCGATCTTCGTAAAACTTGTACAAATTCTAATATTAGAAGTATCTTGTGATACTTTTTATTAAAAGCGAGCGAAACCGCCGGTGCAAGCTAGTATTTTAATATCTTAATTTAATTATCTGCACAATTTAGTAATGACTATAGTTATTGTGCAGGTATTTAGTGAAAATACACGGTGATATCTGGACTATTCTTAGTTCGGGCCACCCGTTGTGGTTTAACTAAATTTAACTTTTGTGACTGACTGGCAATGCCTAGGTAGATACGCAGTATTAACACAACTAACTAAACTATTAAATATTAGCGAACTTCGTCCGTCATACCAGGTTCGTTTCTAATTGAAATTTATTTTGACCGTTGCCAATTTTATTACCTATTTTAGCACCTGGAAAAAGTTCTTTCAAGAATTAAGGATTATGTAATGTAATGTAATGCATACAAACAAAAAAATTGCGAACGACCTTTTTATTCTTTATAATTTCTGATTAGATACGGTTTTTACTTTATCTAGCTTTTGACGAAAGAATCCCGCCTTTTTTCAGTAAAGAGTACCAAAATCCCGATTTCACATAAGAAAAATCTGGCAACGCTGGTATTAGAATGTATACTGTCTAGTTAGTTGGACATCTGGGTTGAGAGTAGATTTTATTTTCTAACTAGCTGAGCCTCGCAGTTTTACCCGCGGTACAACAACAACAGCGGGTATCGCTGCGGGGCAAAGCTAGTCTAAAGAAATTAGCCTAAGTAATTCCTTTTATCATCAGTTATCTGCCAATGAAAGTCCCGTCAAAATCGGCCCAGCCGTTCCAGAGATTAGCTGGAACAAGCAATCAGACAGATCTAAAATTTAAAAAAAAATGTTACAGTCAGATTGTCAAAACCTTAAGATTGTAATCTATCTCGCGAAATTGTGAACTGTCGAAAGATTGTGAATTGTAATATACAGCTTACAATTAAACGTATTATTTTAGTTCAGTTTTCAGTTGCCTACAATTTAACTTACTATTTTTCGATTGATTATAATCTATCGACGTCAAACCGTCAATTCGTGATATGGTATGCGACGGACCGCATCTCGCGCGCTGATTGGTTACAGCATAGGTCCCGAGCCACCATGCTATAACAGCTATGGACTGCGGTAGGCTGTCTAGGCTTATGTTAATGATAAAATTCATATAATGATTTATCGATACATAACAAGTTATAATAGTGGTATTTAGTTACCAATAAATGTCAAGGGAACACGGAATTACAAATAGCGTACATAGGTGCTCAGTCCTTATTAAAAAAAAATTGCACATAAAACTCTTTTTTTTTTACAGGGATTTGAGATTGCTTTTTTTTATAGAACTAAGCTTTCAGTTTTGTCTATTGTTGAATATACTTTTAACAAGTATTTATATAAAATTTTGTAAATAGATATGTATTGCGTGACAAGTCTAATTGGTACATAGGACATCAAGATCGTCGCGTATTGTTGCACAAATGAGTTTCGACATTGTATCTATACCTTTTTCGTTGATTGAATCTCAACTCGAAACTTAGGCCTAGAGCTCAAGACGTAATGTATGATGATGTCAAAGAGTGTGGCTGTATTTTATAAACGTATTCAGAAACGGGTACCTGCCTAAGTGTCGAGGAACGCACAGGGTTAGTAAATACACATTATTGCAAAACTAATTGTACCTATCTTTTATAACATAAGTTATTGTTTAACACTCTGTCTGTTATTTTTAATTTACATAAAGTTTTGAGTATCATAAGTTTTCCCGAGGCATAATTACTTAAAAAACCGAGCGGCAAAGATTCTTTCGTGTTAATTTCACTCCTTTTACCCGACTCCCAAGGATCATGTTTTTCACGCGTATCTTGTATATGTGTAATATTCTTTATTATCTCACATCTTTCAAACGCTGCACGGTTTTTATTAATAATATACCGTTAGATTTGTCCTTAACCTAAGTGTTCTTAAATATATGACGCGAAAAACAAACAACATGACGACAATATAGAGACGCTATAGTTTCAAGTTAAAAAAATCTACTTATATTCTTATGGTTTAAGATTTAAGGCAAGATTGACCTTCACCCGCTGTTATCCTGGTAAAAATAATAATATATGAAATAATTTCTGATTAAAAAATGTTCATGAATGAAAATCATATTTTTTTTATTTTAAATTACACCCACGTATTATCCCAACGAACTAAACGCCAATAAAAAGTACATAATAAGTGTAACATGCAACACCTAGGTTGCCTACCTTTTTCTGGTCCCTATTATCTGGCAACCGCATTCAAACAGGTAGGTAAGTAGATATTAATAATTGCACGCATCTGTTAATCACTTTAAATATAGATAAAAATATTAGATATATAGATATACATAGTAAGGAACCGATACGAGTACGAATGTGCATGGCAAAAATTATATACCCTATAGTCGTACACTAAAGAAAATACACAATGAGTACCCTTGATCAAGTTAATCCGCCATCTGAAAAAGGTAACTAAGCCGGTTCTTTTTAAATGTGTGATGGTTAGTGGACATCCTGATTTCAAGCGGGAGTGCATTGCATAGCAGCACCACTTGCACAAAGAACGAGACGTTTACGAAGTCTGAATTATGGGAAGGACACAAGAGGAGCAGATTATTCGTTGAACGAAGATTTCGGTCGTGATTAGAGGACAGGAAACGCAGGTCGGGGTCAAGGTAAGTGGGTGAGAATGGAGAGTTGAGAAATAAAAAGAGAGAGGTCAGCGCTCGCTTATTACTGCGCAGACGAATTAGGCGATAATGGGAAGGAGTATCTGACGCTTTTTGTAAATACTAGCTGTGACTTTTGGTTTTTGGGATGTGATTTTGGGTAGCAATTAGAATTTTTAATTGTTTAGGTTAATTACATTTTACAAATAAAATACGTGCGTATCAATAGGACATTAAAAAACATTACGATATTTCTATGCAACCTTTCATCCCCCTCTTTCAACCCTTTTTCGCAATAAAAAGTAGCTTATGTCCTTTCTCTGTGTATTAAATTTCACTCAAATCGGTTAGTAATATCGGCGTGATAGACGGAGACGGAGACAGACAGACAGAGAGACAGAGTTACTTTCACATTGATAATATTAGTAAGAATTGTTATTGATTTTTTAATAATTATTTCCTAGTATTTTAATTTAATTCTATAATTAAATGTAATTTTATTTAAAAGTATTCATAAATAAGTAAGTCTATTGTAATAAAAATGGATACACCATTATCGAATTAATAAGAAGTTATCCAATGTTTTGAAGTAGAGCGTAATTATACATTGTAGGTTATACACAACTCCTTTAATAGGGCTTGCTCAACGTTTGTCTTATTTTATGAAAGGAGAACTTCTCAAATTTGTTTGTGCAATCTAGTACAATATCTCAGTGCCGTACCTAGTAATCAATCTGTTAATGGAATAATCCTTTCCCTCGGTAAAACGATCGGCTGCAGGCGGTCTCGTTTGCAATACTAGGCGTGCGACAGATATCGTACTGTACTTGAGCCTAATTGAATCTTTGCATACAAATCATAGTTGTGTAATCATGTTTAGGATTGTCATCCATAGGTGTGCAGATGGGTAACCTGGTTCAGATTTACCGCAATACCGTAGTTTACACAGTATATTATTTATTAAGACATCAATTTTGGTATTCTATAGGGAAGAAGATAGAGGTAAAATTGAGCATCAAAGTAAATTTGACGACACAACATACAATCTCCATTCCATTCTTTGAGTGTTTTGAATTGGAAAAACCGGGTTGGCCTGCCAAATCGGTTGCCAACTACAGGCATATCGTGTTGCAAGACGAGGTGGGTAAACGTTGTACTTCAAAAATCAATAAAAACCTTAGTATCAGTTATTCAACATCCATCCTACTAATATTATAAACGCGAAAGTTTGTGAGTATGTAAGCGAGTATGTTTGTTGCTCTTTGACGCAAAAACTACTGAATGGATTTTAATTAAACTTTACATTAATATAGCTTATATAGGAAGAAGAAATAGATTGGATCTTGGAGAAGAACGTTGGCAACTTTTTATCGCACTAACCCTAAAAGCTTGTTTTCTTAAATTGATAGGTGAAAAAGGAAATCACATTTGGATGATACTAAAAAGAAACATACATTTGCTTTTAAAAATTAAAATTTATTAATTGAATTTCCGAATAATTGTGACAGCGCCCAGCAGCTACTGTATAACTAATAAGTTAATAATATTGTCTACTTATATAATAAATGTAGTTGTTTGCAAAAAAATCTTTATGTAAAAGGTCATCATAACTTTGATATTACCACAGAATAAATTACCATTTGTTTACATTTCTAAAACATATTTACGAAAATACATTTTGATAAGTACCTACGTGTCGCGTCTATGCTCACATAACCTTTTGTCATATATATTACATATTACTAGCTGAGCTCCTTAGTGTTACCCGCGGTACGACAACAACCGCGAGCAACACCACGGGGCCAAGCTAGTCGAAAAAAAGTAGCATAAGTTACTTCTTTCATCATCAGCTACCTATCAGTGAAAGTCATGTCAAAATAGTTCCAGCCGTTCCAGAGATTATCTGAAAGAAACAAACAGACAAAATTTTATAATTGATTTTATCATTTGGATTAAGTGAAAATCTGTTATTTTGAAATTACGGACAGACACTTCAATTTTAATTATTCGTACAAATAACAATTCGAAACTTCTAATTTCTGTGGTCTATTGATGACTCCTCAGTCCGTAAAAAGCTTATTATATCGATGTCCAGCGGTGGAATTTCGGTTGAGAATAAAAATATTTTTTCTTAACTTATTAAAAATATTTATTTCGGTTTGGTCGCGGTTTATTTATTAAAATAAATTTTTATTGCCTTTTGCCTATTTTCATCATAATATCAACATTTAACTATTATAATTATAAGGTTTATAATTAAAGAAAAACCTGTAAATTACTAGCAATTCATGCTTGCTTTTCCAGGTATTATAAAGTTTGCCTAATATTTGGTATATATGTAATTATAATTATTTATGAGAAATTGGAAATTTTATTTAGCTTTATTGATTCCTGTTTTGTTGAGACCTTTTTAATATGTTTAGTTTTTACTGATGTGTAAATAAACGTCAATTAAACTGTTTTTTTAACTATTTTAAATTTTAATTTAATTAAAAAAATATAGTACTATTCTAACTTAAAATTGACTCGTAATAGAAAGTCACTTTGCTACTAACACGTGTATCTAAGGACGTGTATATGAGATATATCATGTACTAGCTGACCCACGCAACCACGTTTGCGTCTTCTATTGCCCGTAGCGTGAAAATTTTCCCCCGTTTTTGAAACATTCTTCATTGGTGCTCCGCTCCTATTAGTATTAACGATGATGATAACCTATAGCCTTCCTCGATAAATGGACTATCCAACACTGAAAGAATTTTTAAAATCAGACCAGCGGTTCCTGAGATTAGCGCGTTCAAACAAACAAACAAACTCTTCAGCTTTATAATATTAGTATAGATTATAAAGACATGAACAGTATAGTCTCGGTGTTGATGAACACTCAGACAACGGACTATTTGTGATCCATATAAAGCTAGTGCGATATTACACGTTCGTGGGGCAAAATAAAATGTATCTAAAACTAGATACGTGATGTTCAATTAATCATGGGTGATGTCACTCTCAATGCGCGAGTCGCGACTAGTGTCATTGAAACACGGAGCATTGCGTCATATTATTTTGTACATATCACGCAAACAGTCACTTCTGTTACGGAAGGAAGACATTATAAATGATGGCAGAGAAAGGCGACAACTGAACTCGGAAGTAATTTGGACATGGACGGTAGAAACAGAATAGTTCAGGTACATCCGATTTATTTTATGCATGACCCTGCCAAAATAACTCCACTACTACATTCTACACACACGCAAAATCCAAGAGTGGTGGTCAACATACTCATTGCGAATGTATACAATGCAACAATGCAGCATGGTGACCCACACCATGGCGGCCTAGTGATGCTTCTGCATCATTGAGCCTCCGGTCTCGCACTCACCAACGAAACATGAATTTTGGGCATTAAAATAACTTGTAAACAGTGTCAGTTTTACAAATAGGCTGAGCCTAGGGTGGCGAATTTTAGGGGTGGGGGGAGGGGCATTCTGTCCGTGTGTTGTTCTGGAGGCCCCATAGACCTCACAACCTCCGCGTATTTTTAGTTTATGGACCTGCCAAAGTGACTTTACACTGCTTGCTGGAAAGCATAAACAGAATCCCAGAGTAGCGGTTATCATACTAATTGAGAACGCAGACAACGCAACAATGCAATATTACCCGCAATTCAGTCTTTATTTTAATTTAGAAAACGCTTTTATTGTTGTTAATACCTTATTTACCTCCGATGGCAATCTGGTAAACACCGATTGATTGATTGCCCGTTCATCGATTGTATTGCTATACTAAATTTGGTTGTTCAAAACTCCGTCATAGAAAAAGTGACATGAAATGTTTTATTACATATTCGCCGAGTTCGGAAAAATCAATAAGCTTTTTTTAGTCAGTGTCAGCACAGCTCCTGAAGGTGGAGAGGAGCTACGGTGGAACAAACAAAGATAGACACTCAAAACTACTACCCTGCCTCTTGGTTTCGCTATAGTCGGGAAATAAGAAAATATTTTTTTATTCTCTGTTCCCTATAATTGTAATATCACTTGTCTTACAATGGATTTCTTTTTTCTTAATTCTTTGTTTTTGTTCCCCTCTTTCATTGTTTTCTAATAGAATTCTGTATCGAAGCTCTTTTATAATTATAACACTTTTCATATTAATTAGCACTAAAGTGCATTACAGAACAGTAGGTGCAGTATTATTTTTTTGACTACTTGAGGTATTCCAAAAACAAAAATATTAAAACCCTATTTCAGTTTATCTAATTCCAAATAGATTACCAGATCTCTCACTGCAAGGGAGTAGATTTAAAATATATATATATGTATACATATAATATATTATGAAATATTTATACAAGATTGGAATTATATATGGAATGTTTAATGATACTTATTTACTAACTGCTGGACAGAATAATATTGGTAAAACTGGTTGCCAGTTAAACGTGGCGTGACGAACCTCTAAAAATATCTACTTACATACGAGCACCTTTTTTATGTAATTAGGCGGCAAACGAAAAGACGTATCGCCTAATAGTAAGCGATTACCGCCGCCTATGGACATAGCCAGCAGCCAGCAACACCAGAGGCGTCAAAAGGATGAGGGTAGGGGTTGGGGTATGGGCCTCCGATATTCTCACTCCGTGAGATCGTGAAACACAGTGAAGCCTCGATCACTCCGATCGAGCCGGCCCATGCATGCCGAATGTAATATGTTGTCCATGCTAATATGTATTAACTTACATTCATTATTTGGCAATAAGATATTATTCAAATACGATATCTTAATCCTTCACATACTTACATTAAATATTACATAAAATATTTAAGAAATAATAAAATTAATATTTATTTTGCAACCACAGACTGTTAAAAATGGCGGTTGACTTATGCTCTATCTAATCAGCTGACACGGTCAAAATGTATATTATGTAGCCTTGACAGGTCACACCAATTATTCAATATTCAAATTAATTTGTAACCTCGTTTCTATACAATTAACTCGAGAAAAGACTGAGCCCTAATCATTATCTCAGACGTTCACTGGTGAAGGATGAGCACTGATGCGTAAATGAATTTATAGGAGTCGAAATCTTCGTACCTACTAAAAGTAATACACGGCTGAATTCTGGAGTAGGAATCTTCGCACAAATAAATACTTAAGTAATAAAACAAAATAAACTATGTAGTTCGTAAATATCTTTAAAACAAAGAGATTAGTTAATAATTAAATAAATAAATATTCCGGACATCTAACATACAACGCCATCTAGTCCCAAGCTAAGCAGAGCTTGTGTTATGGGTACTAGGACAACTGATATAAATACTTATATACTGTATTTTTTTTGTAAACACATACCTACATAGAAAACACTCAAACTCCGAAACAAATATTTGCAGATCATACAAACATTTGGTCCGACCCGGGAATCGAACCCGAGACCTCAAGCTTAGCAGTCGCATACGATACCACTACACCACCGAGGCAGTATGTGTGTACCTACTAAAATATGAATCTTAGTTAATTTATTACTATAAAGGTCACTCAAGTATTAATTTTAGTGATTCTTTATTCATTATGTAACACCAAATGTGCTTTTGCCTATGTTTGCATGTGTTTGTTGATTTACCGATTTTCTTATTTGTTCGTGTCTTCAATTTACTTAAGTACTAAAGAAGGAGCTCTAAAATCTGAACATTATTTCAACCATTTGCCGTCCACTGCTGAACGTAGGTCTCCCTCAAGGAGCGCCAACTATCCCGGTCTTGAGCAGTCCGCATCCATCCGCTGCCAGCCACTCTCTTTAAATCGTCAATACACCGTGCCGCAGGGCGCCATACACTACGTTTGCTTATTGGCGGTCTCCACTCTAGCACATTTCGGCTCCACCAACCATCGGTACGTCTAGAGACATGATCGGCCCATTTCCTTCACTTCAAAATCTGTACGAATTGCTAATATATCAATTACTCGGGAATCATTATTCAATCATGCAAATAGTATAAGAAGTTACCTTTTGTTATTAACAGAGAGGACGTTCTCTTCGCATATACGAGTTCGGTCCCATATACCTATCTTCTTTGACCTAAATATACAGTACTTTATAAATTACCTACCTCTGTCTTTAATAATATATATATACTAGCTCACCCACGCAAACTCGTTTACGTCTCTAATTGCCCGTAGTGTAATATTTTTCCCAGATATTTGTAACATTATTTATTAGTGCTCCGCTGCTATTGGTCTTAGTGTGATGCCTATAGCCTTCCTCGATAAATGGACTATCCAACACTGAAATAGTTTTTAAAATCGGATCAGCGGTTCCTGAGATTAGCGCGTTCAAACAAATAAACAAACTCTTCAGCTTTATAATATTAGTATAGATATATATAAAGCAAACACCAACCTTTTGTACTTACGTAATACTAAAACGACCCCAAATCGTAATAAGGTACAGAGGTTAAGAAGGTAATTAATTATTTATTATTCACAGATACAACCAATTAATGCCCTAAATTGTACTTAGTCTAGCATTGGCTGCTGTATTGCAACATAATAATATAACGTTATGGTCTGTCGTTATAAATTGTCTAGTCATAGACTATCATTAAGGTTATCCATGAGTTCCATGACCCTTATTTAATCTGTGCGTATTGTACCATCTGAGACGTTTGTCGCCCAACAGCATTAAATATAAATAAATTATTCAGAACACGTATGTATGGCTATGAAGATCCACAGTTATCACGCCAGAGGCCCTCCAATTAAATTTGCACTACGGCCTTGTTTTACACGAGATTTCTTCACATTTTTGGTTGAAGACGTGATGTACATTAAACGATTAATCCATTAAATTCAACCTTCCATCACATTTACTTGCTCTTAGTTCACTGTGATAATTGTACATTTTATCTTGTGAAAAACATCGATGGTTAATCTTGCCGCGCTGCATAAGTTTCCAGCCATTGTTTTTGTGAGTAGGTACCTAGTAGTACTCAAATATCTGCAGGTACCTACAAGATAATGTTGTATTTGAGAACAATGTCAGACCGAGATGGTTACTTTGAATTCTCATAAGTCGTAGTCAGGTCAAATTTTAGTGCCTCTTGCAATACAACGCTATGTATGTTTTGTGAGGTATTTAAGATTTGCATTTAGCTAGCATTACGGGTGTATCACATATTTATTACTCATAATTGACTTAGCCACTCATAGTTATGCCAATCATGATCTGTAAATCGACCCTAGGAATTGCGTACAACATCGCAATACAACGATTACAATCCGATACTATAAAACATAATTTCAATCAAATCAAGACTGTTTTCTAACTTTATTTATCCTAAAATTTAAGTGGTACATTAAAAAAGAATTCATATATTCTTCAGTACTCTTTTCTAGTAGACAAAAAAAATATGATACAGCATCAGATTCTGATGTAATGAGCAAAACGTAGTCAAGAGGTTTTAATAATAATACTAAGTTTTTATCTTTCAACTCGAATTAAAACAAATACCTAAGTAATTTAAAAAAAAAAGATTTCTACACCGCGTAAGTTGTGTACCTTTTTGACAGACATTTGTATTTTACCTATTTATTTAGCACTTTCTGGATTATAATTAAGCATAACACAAAATATACGTAGCTAACTGAATACATACATATACAAAAAAAAACAATTTCCTGTTACAATGCGAATTGCCAACGACAATTGCCGTTGCTGCAGTCAAGTACACTACAAAGGAACTGTAGAAGTCATTTTTGAAATATTATATTAGGTACCTATTTCTTTTAATACGATTTGTAAGATTGAAACTCATTAATCTTTTGAGGGATTGGCACGGTAGCATAAACGTATTGAAAAACCAGCAGAGTGCATTGGAAGCAACGCGATGTAGGGTTCCGTAAGTTTTTATTAAATGTTTTAAATAAACATGAACTTCATATATTTTTTCACCAGTTTGGAGAATTTTACTCCGTAACTAACTGTAAATTTACACTACTTTAACTTTTTTCTACATCTCATCTATCTACCTGTAAAATTACAGATTACAGTAAGTGTTACAGTGACAGTCACTTAATTAAATCGCGGATGGTTGGACGAACATACAGTAAATGTAAGAGGGTCCACGTAGACTACTGAACCCTAAAAATGAGAATTGACCTTCTGATTTTTAATAACATCTGCGGCTACTTGCGTGGTTTCCGACTGTTGCAACCTTTGTACTCGTAGATGAATACTGAACGTGTACTTCAGGGTTAGAATGGTGAAACCATAGCAATCTATAATCTGATACCAACTGTCTTAATTGTCTTTCATCTTATCATCAATTAATTTTATTTCCACGGAAATGAGATGAATAATAAGTTAAAAAGATGATAGATAAATAGATCAGTTGTTTTAATGAATTCCTTTTTGCAAGCTGAGGCTTATGTTTGCATAATGGAATTCATTTAAATACTTTTAATGTATTACTTTGTAAAGTGAAGATGAGGACCATAAGAAAGTAAAAGTCAGATCATATTCAAAATTTTGTTATTTACATAATATGTTATGTTTATTACTTTTAATATAGGAATATAGGCAGTGATATAACTTTACGAGATCATTTTTAAACACATTTATACGTATATAGGTAGTTCTCGGAGTAGTTGTAAATAAAGAAAGAAAAATATAGAAATACTGGCATGACATATACCTGTGGAGCTTAAAAAAAAAGTATTTTACTTTTATTTTAGTTAGTACATAATTACAGCTTTTTATTCTTAAAATTAGTCATTAATGTTAGCTTATTAGTTCGATTAGCTAGTATTGTATAAATGATTTATTAGAATAAATCTCATAAAACGGAAAGTAGTTGTCACACGACTCCAAAGAAGGAGCAAAGATTGTTTTTAAAAGAGGCTTACGAGCCCGTAGGATGGGCATTAGTTTCTTATTTAATAGTATTATATATTGTAAATAATGATTGTATGTAATGATTGTATGTAATGATTGTATTGAAAAGATCGCAAAGATCGAAAGCATATAATACAACATCTTGACAACGTTTTTCATTGAATTGTTGAATCCTTTTTTTTTTTTTTTTTTAACTTGTGGATACCCCCTCGGGCCGTCACCCCACCGGGGTTTGCGGCGGGGTGGTGTGTCGGAATCGGAAAATTGTTGAATCCTAACTGTACCCAACATTAATGATAGGCCTTCAGTTAAGTACCTATACGAAACGGGCGTACTTTAAACTTTGAAGGAAATCATAAAAACCTTGATTATTCAGTCCTAACTTACTTTAAATAGCAAAACGTCGTATTGATCAACTACAAGATAAAAATCTAATTTCTTATAAAATAACTAGCTGACCCACGCAACTGCGTCTGCGTCTCTTTTCAATCATGCTTAGCTCCTATTGACCTAAGCGTGATGTTACTAACTATCTTAATCAGGCCAGCAAAACACACATCCTAATAATTATAAATCTAAATTTGTTTGTTACGCTTTCACGCGAAAACAACTTAACCGATCATCATGAATCTTTGTACACATATTCTTGGAGGTACCTGTTAGAAGTAACATAAGATACTTGTTATTAAATGCGAGCGAAGCCGCGGGCGAAAGCTAGTTTAAAATAAACGTAAAATCGGTTATATGGTTTCGGAGTTCATCGTCACTAACAACGTAATACGAGAATGGGATGGTTTTCGAATTATTACGTTGTCTGAATTTGTTACAAAAGTAAGTTAAAATAAATAATTTTGGTCTTAGATTTAAAGAAAACTCTCGCATTAGGAAGGGACTTATCCTGTGTCGCGGGGGACTTTTACAAACATATATAAAACGGACACGAAGAACACCCAGACTAGGGTTGAGGAACGGGCCTCCGATATCCTCACTCACACGGTTGAAACACAGCACAGGCGCTGTTTCACACCGGTTTTGTGAGGCCGTGATATCACTCCGGTCTAGCCGGCCTATTCATGCCGAAGCGTGACTCTCCCACGGAGTAAAGGTTGTGAGGTAGTTTCGTTATTATCTCACTTCCATACATGACATTATTCCATAATAAGCTGGTACTACTATACTAATATAGGATAAAAAGTTGCCTACGTAGCTCTCAGTCTCATTAGCTATTGCAAAAACTCACGTCTTTTCTTTGCTCCGTTACTACATTGTACCGTCGAAGAAGTGTCTTTCACTTTTAGCACACACATACGTAAGGAACCGAACAGGCAAAGCCAATGTGTGTGCCAAATTGCTGTTTTGGAACGAAGTTCCTTATCGCGCGTTGCAAAAGGGGGCTATACGGAAAAAAATAAGACGAAATGTTGTAACGACACTGTTTGTTAAGACGAAAAGTTGTAACGACACTTTTTGCTATAGTAAGCTATTGTAAGCCGTGCCGCGTGCGCATGTTTCTCTGTCTGTCTCTCTCTCTCTCTCTTATAGAAAGCAAGCCAGATATTTTCGTTTTTTGGTACGAAGTTCCATATGCGCGTTGCGAAAGGGGGCTAAACGGAAAAAATTAAGACGAAATGTTGTAACGACACTTTTTTATTCTGATAGAGTTTTATATTTATGATAAAATACTCATTCTTATTTAACTTATTACCCAATATTGCTGAAAATAATAACATAGACAATAGTGGTGGTTCTCTTGTTGTCATCACCAGTGGTGAACCTAGGAAATTATTTCGATGAGGTAATTATCTTTCGTAAGCCTTAACCCTTAATTTGGTAACGTTCACTGTGATGAACATAAAAGAAAAAAAAATATTGAGCAACTAATTTCTACTTTTCTTCCGTTTTTATTTTACGTACATCAAGTTTAAAGTATAGTCTATGGTATAAAAATATTCCTACTACTGGTAACACTATCCATCTGACATTATCGAGAAAGGATGTCGACAAGACGCGGGAGCATAATTCTTCGAAAAGTAAATATTATATTTTTCATGCTTTACATCACTTTCCTAACTTATTCATTCTTTATATTTGCTATATAATGTTTTTATTATTTGGTTTTGTGTGTTTTGCGCATTTTTATGACTTTTTAGTAAGTTTTTTTTATCGATAAACTTGTTTGTTCATCACAGTGAACACTGCCAAATACACGAACAAATATTCTCAATTTGATATGTTCACTGTGATGAACCTTGCCAAAATAGGTATAACGTTTATTTACCAATAGCATGCTTTCATATGGCTTTTTATTTGGCTTATGGGTTGTTTTCTGTTTTTTATCAGCATACATTACGAAGTCGCACAAATAGAATCTTAGTACTTGTTCCTGTTGAGCATGCACCTTTTTGTACTAGTGACAAATCCGATAATAGCAGTGACAATGAACTACCGCCACCTTCTTCAAGCCTTGCTTCATCTTCTGCGCCTTCCATAAATTACTCTTTAGAGCGCCTAATAAACATATATAGTAGTCCGGAACCTGAAAATACTCCATACAGATGATGAACAACTATTAGAACCCTTCGACTTGTATCACTCCGAAGCTCTTCAGTTGACTCCAGTTTTGCAGGAAATATGCCTTACTACCCCATCTAGAGAACCAAATTTTGATAACAACTTATAGCACTCTGACAGATACTATAAAGTAAGACCCATATCTGAAAAGATAGGAAGAAACTGTTTACAGCAACAAAATAAGAACAAATTTAGTATTGACGAGATGTTGATCCCCTACAAGGGCAGGAAAGCGGGCAACAGAAAACAGTACAAGAAAGACAACCCGAATAAATGGGGGCTCAAAAATGTAATGAGCAGGTGTAAGTGTAATGATTTACGATTTCGTTTCATATGCAGAAGATACTTTTCGTTCACACAAGTTTACAGTGCAAGAAGCTTCACTTGGATTCGGAGCACAAATAGTTATAGCCTTGAGTCAGTCTATTCAAAATAAATCAGCAACGATATTTTGTGAAATTTTTGTGTTTTTGTATTCACAAGTTGTTTGCTATAAAAATAACTTAGTTATTGTACACTGGAATGATAATGAACCAGTAACTCTTATAAACTCATTTGTTGGATCTGAACCTGTTCAAAAAATAAAGAGGTATAGTAAAGAGTACAAACAAAGGATTGATGTTGATTGTCCGCAAATTGTTGCTAAGTACAACAGACACATGGGGGGTGTAGACCTGGCTAAACATGTTGATATCATTATATAAAGTACCATTGAAAACTAGAAGGTAGTGATAGGAATTTTTAGTCAGTTACTAGATATATGCAACAAGATACTTTGTTTTGTCACTGGCAAAAAGCCTCGTAATTGTTTTTTATATTTTTATAATAAATCATTTTAATAATTGATAAACATAGCTTTTTTATTTTACCTTTTAAACAACCCTAATTTGGCAATGTTTACCACAATGAACATGAAAAAATAATTTTGTTCTCTATGAATTTGGCGGTGTTCACTGTGAGAAACATGGATTTCCTGAAAACCTGTAAAAGCTATATTTTTTTAAATATTTTTTCTGTACTTATTATAACACTAGGACTTCAGTAATATATGTTTTTTCACAAAATAAGATAACATAAATGTCTGCCAAATTAAGGGTTAAAAATGCATAAAGAATTTAAGTATATAATGTTACCAGCAACCTGTATATTTCTGGTATTCTATATGAAACCTAGGCTAAATATAAAATACCTGACCAGCTCAGGCAATGTATGAAATATTAAAGTAGAGAATTACTACTGAAGTGGGTAGCAGATATAGTGGCAGATGTTACACAAATACAGTAACACAACGGCCAACTATATTTCTATTTATTACATAAAAGCGAAAGTACTCACTCACAAATCTACTGACCTACGAAAATGAGCTTTGCCAGAGATACAACAGATTGTGGGACACGGTTAATTTATGGTCTATGACTGTTTAAAACTTTATTACTATACACAAGTGATCTGTAACAGCATAGATTTTGCGACAGTAGGAATCGTAGCATAGCAAAATGTGTAAGATGTTAATTGTTGCTGCTTGGTAGGTAGGTATAAACCATTTGTTATATTTTACCCATCTATACTAATATTATAAAGCTGAAGAATTTGTTTGTTTGAATGCGTTAATCTCAGAAACCGCTGGTCCGATTTGAAAAATTCTTTCAGGGTTGTATAGTCCATTTATCGAGGAAGGCTATAGGCTATATATCATCACGCTAAGACCAATAGAAGCGGACCAATGAAGAATGATAAGGAAAGGGGGAAAATTATTACGCTACGGGCAATAGTAGACGTAAACGAGGTTGCGTGGGTCAGCTAGTAAAATAATAAATATGATTTAAATATTTATCATCATAGGGATCTGTAACAAAAAAACAGATATTTAGTCAATAAGGTAACGGCTAATGTCTACCGCAGTAACTTTATTAGATTTTTGTCGCTACTAAACAACCACTTTTGAACAACTTACCTGTTTAAAAGTGGTCTCTTCGTTTAGAAATAGCATTTTAACACTAGAACATTTCCAAGAAACTCTTATAAAACATATTCTGAACTGAAAGCAAAGTAAGTAAGTCACGGGTATCAGCTGTTGTCTATACAAATAAATAAAATTGGAGTGTCTGTTTGTAATATTAAAATAACCGCTTTCTACTACATGCATATGAATGTATATACGGTACACATACCAAAAGATATATTTTTAAATTTTTTGTCTGTCTGTTTGTTCCGGCTAATCTCTGGAACGGCTGGACCGATTTGGACGGGACTTTCACTGGTAGGTAGCTGATGGTACAAGGAGTAACTTAGGCTTACATTTTTTAGACTAGCTTCGCCCCGCGGCGTTACCCACGATACGACAATAATCGCGGGTAACACCGCGGGGTTCAGCTAGTCGTAAATATAATACAATTCCAAACTGTGGTTATAACACAATTAGAATCTTAAACGCCCGAATGCGGGAACTTACGTAATAACCTTTTACTCGGATGTAACTCAGAGGTATATGGATTGAAGTGTTAGTGGTCTACTTTTCGTTTGGTACGTAATGATGAGCAGGTAATGGCTATGACCTTTCATTTCACGATGTTTTTTTGCAAATTAATTAATGGAAAAAAGACTACCAATTTGTGTTGAACTGTTAGTAGCCACCTTTTGATTTTAAATTGACTAGATCGTATATACATTCACACCAATAAAATCAATTAACTTATTGAATTGTTTTGTTCATTTATATAAATAACAGCGCTGGTTATAGCTTTATTATCCACTTACTTTATTAAGTACCTACGTAAAATCATTAGCTCTTGTCAATAACTGTGTTTGTGCAACTTAATTTATTAATTATTATTCAGGGTACCTATAATAATATAATAACCTGGATAATCTTCTATTATATAAAATTCTCGTGTCGTGTTGGTGCGTAATCGAACTCCTCCGAAACGGCTCGACCGATTTTGATGAAATTTTTTGTGATTATCCGGTATCTATGAGAATCGGTTCTTATCTATTTTTCATCCCCCTAAATGTTAGGGGTAGTCCACCCCTAAATTTTTTTTTTTTTTTTTTGTCAAAATTTTTAATTTCAATTTTTTTATGATGCAGCATTAGAAAATACATACAACCCTAAATTTTCAACCCTCTAAGATCAACCCCTATTTTTCCATCGCGATTTTTATTGACCCACCTCTACAACATATATTCCCTTTTATGGCAAAGCAACGTTTGTCCGGTCAGCTAGTAATTAATAAATCTTGCTCTAAACTTTAATAAGTCTCATTTTAACCATGATTAATAAAAAAAATAAAGGTTTAATGAACAATAAAATGCAGAGATGAACAGAAGATTTTGTTTCCGATATTTGCTAACAGCTCAGACAGTCAGACTGCGCTTATTTTGTTTGGAAAGCACAAGGCTATGATTGAGTAAAATTGATGACTAAAACACTTCCTACAGACATTAACACGACTTAGTTAATATAAACGGTACATAGAAACAAGTTTAAAACTTTGCAGAAGCACTCTGACCTCAACATTATCAAAAAAGTTATGATCGTAATCATGGAACCGAGAGAATCAACAAAACTTCCTCCTGTCTATAATTAAGTGCAATCGCAAGGTGCTCTACACCTCTCCGCATTGGAGGTCGCCCTTGATATTATTGATGCAATCGAAATCTAACAAATCATAATAAGTATGTTTACCAAAAGATGGCTATATGTACACTTCAAATATGAATGTACCGTATACACGAAGGTCAATATCAAATTCGAAGGTACCGTCAGAAATTGCTTGAAAAGATCTGAAGATTAATTTATCTGACATGACAGGGTTCTAGTACCTATCCAACATGTATCTCAAAAAAAAATAAAGAGTAAAATGCCAGATTTAGGCAGTGAGAGGATTAACATAAATTGCGCAGTACCACAGACAAAAAAAAACCTGATGTAAAAGTAAAAAAAAAAGTAAGATGCATAGTTCTTTGATGGTCGTTCATTGTTTAGTTCACACACACCACATTACAAGAAATTAGTTAAGTGCAATGAAGACTTTCAATCTATATTAATACATATTATAAAACGGAAGAGTTTGTTTGTTTGTTTGAACGCGCTAATCTCAGGAACCGCTAGTCCGATTTGAAAAATTATTTCCACCAGTTATTTAGACCAATAGGAGCGGAACCCCAATGAAGAATGTTTATAAAAATGGGGTTGTGAGGGTCAGCTAGTTGTAGATATATTGAAAGTGAAGTACCTACTAATATAACCTATTATAATAGCATAACCTATTAGAAGAAATAAAGAAAACACAGGAAGACTCATCTAACCTATAAATTAAAATTGATTTTTTGATATTAAAGTTATTTGTACTTTTATTTCACAACTAGCTGACCCTCGCAACCTCGTTTACGTCTACTAAGGGGTGTTTTTTTAAGCTAGATAGAACTTTAAATTGTAAAAAGTAACACAAAAAATTAAATTTTGATGAAACTTTTTTTTTTTATTTGTTTCAGTATACTCTGACAAATCATCATGAATAGACTCACGCTTGAACAACGCTACGAAATTATCCAAATTTACTTTGAAAATCAGTCGTCGATTCGCGCAACTTATAGACGACTTCGTCATTTGTATGGCGTACATAATCGTCCATCTGAACAAGCCATTCGTCGAACTGCGGATAGATTTCGTACCACATACTCTCTAGAGGATGCAATAACACCAGCACGTCGAAGGAATGTGCGTACTGAAGACAATATCGCCGCTGTAAACGAAAGTGTGGAAGAAGATCCAAATTTATCGATTCGTCGTCGGTCGCAGGAATTGGGGCTCTGTCCGTCCACTACGTGGAAAATTTTGCGAAAAGATCTCGGCCTACACCCGTATAAGATCCAGCTGGTGCAGGAATTGAAGCCACGAGACCATTATATGCGTCGTTCTTTCGCCGATTGGGCTCTAGAGCAGTTGGCAACTGACCCGTTGTTTTATCGCAAAATTGTGTTCAGCGATGAGGCGCATTTTTGGCTTAACGGGTTTGTTAATAAGCAAAATTGCCGCATATGGAGTGAGACCAATCCACAACAGACCCTACAGACTCCATTACATCCAGAAAAATGCACCGTATGGTGCGGTTTTCACGCTGGTGGCATCATCGGACCTTATTTCTTCAAAAATGAGGCCGGAGCTCGCGTTACGGTCAATGGAGATCGTTACCGCACCATGATCAATGATTTTTTGTTTGAAAATATGGATGACATTGATCCGGAGGAGATGTGGTTTCAACAGGATGGCGCTACGTGCCATACGGCGAACGCAACCATCGACTTATTGAAATCAAAATTTGGCGATAAGTTGATTTCGAGAAATGGACCTGTCAATTGGCCTCCAAGGTCGTGCGATTTGACACCTCTCGATTATTTCCTGTGGGGCTACGTGAAGTCACTGGTTTATGCTGATAAACCAGCAACAATTGACGCCTTGGAGGCCAGCATTGTTCGTGTTATTCGTGACATACGGCCAGCAGTGCTCGAAAAAGTGGCCCAAAATTGGACGTCCAGAATGCACTTCGTCAAGAACAGCCGCGGTGCCCATATGCCCGAAATCATTTTCAAATGTTAATGTCACGTATTGATCTTTCGAATAAAAAAAAATTTTGATTACAATTTAATTTTTTGTGTTATTTTTTACAATTTCAAGTTCTATCGGGCTTAAAAAAACACCCTTTACTTATTGCCCGTAGAGTAATAAATTTCCCCCGTTTTTTAAAAATTCTTCTTTGGGGCTCCGCTCCTATTGGTCTTAGCGTGATCATATATAGCCTATAGCCTTCTTCGATAAAAGGACTATCTAACACTGAAATATTTTTTTAAATTGGATCAGCGGATCCTGAGATTAGCGCGTTCAAACGAACAAACGAACTCTTCAGCTTTATAATATTAGTATAGATTTAATAAACTTATAATTTAACTTGACTGGTTTCGAGCTATGGTCTATGAGTTAATTAAATATTGGAACTAAGATACAAGTGAGTTTAATTTCAAGAATATTTTTAACAAGTTTCACCAAGGGCCGCAGTCGAGAGTATCAATAAAAAAGAAATTTAATGTTTTTTTATGTGTGAAAGAAATAATCTACTTGGCTAATGGTAGAAGCAATGATTCAATTAAATAATGAAAATATTTTTTTCATGTGCATATTAAATAGTTTAGATACCCTTATGTGACTATTAAGTTATCGATATATGAATTCATTCTTTTCGTTTGCATTTATAGAGATTATAATCAAAATGATGTAGAACGTAATAATATTTTGAAGATATTCACATTGCCACACGTCTTTGAGTCTGTACATTTGTACATAATAAATTAATGATTACAAGAATGCGGCCTTCTTACCATAATAATCACATTTATCTCGTTAAGAACCAAACGTTTACTTCAATTTATTGTATGCATAATACATATATGAATACTACGATATTATCAAGTTTGCCACATACACAAGAGTATATTTCTATTTTTCTTATTTGGGCTATAGAGTCTTGTAATTTCTTACAGGTTTTTTTTTATCGAGTAGGGGGAAATCGAGCAGACGTATCGCCTGATGGTAAGTGATTACCGCCGCCCATGGACACTCGCAACACCAGAGGCGTCACAAATGCTTTGCCGGCCTTTGGGGGGTGGGAGGGGGAAGGGGTTGGGGTATGTGCCTCCGGTATCCTCTCTCACTCAGTGAAACACAGTGCAAGCGCTATTTTACACCGGTTTTCTGGAGGCCGTGGTATCACTCCGATCGAGCCAGTCCATTCATGCCGAAGCGTGGGTCTCCCATGGTTTATGTACCTAACAGTAATGAATTCAAGTCATTTTCTTCCTCTTTTGTCACTTTTGGATTGCCAGCATTTAAATTGTGAAATAATATTAGTGATTTATGCATGAATAATTTATTACTTGGAGTACCTATTGTGTAAACCTATATGATGAGAAACATTTCAGTAGTTTTATTAAGAGCCGATATTTTAATCAAGTGATGTATTTTTTTAGAATTTCTTGACCCACTCTCCTCTTGTGATACTTGTTGAGGTTCAAGATTAACCTAGTATTTAAGGAAAACATTAAAATAATATTAAAGGAAAGGTAATCGTGCGAGAAAAATGATTATTGTACTAGTACATAGTACACTACGCAGAAAATCTCAACAAAACATTAAATAATATTTAAAGAAAAGTGTAATCATGCGAGAAATAATTATTGTACTAGTACGTATTGTGTATATAGTATATAGTATGTATAGTATGTATTATTTTACCGTGGGAGAGCTATGCTTCGGCGTGAATGGGTCGGCTCGACCGGAGTGATACCACGGCCTCACAGAAAACCGGTGTGAAATAGCGCTTGCGCTGTGTTTCACCGAGTGAGTGAGGATACCGGAGGCCCATACCCCAACCCCTCCCCCCATCCCCTTTCCCATCCCCCCAAAGGTCGGCAACGCACTTGTGACGTATCAGCGATTACCGCCGCCCATGGACACCCGCAACACCAAAGGGTTGCGGGTGTCCATGGGCGGCGGTAATCGCTTACCATCAGCTGATACGCCAGCTCGTTTGCCCACTATTCAATAAAAAAAAAAAAACATAGTACCTACACTACGCAGACAATCTCTCTCGAAAGATACATATAAACAAATACACATGATTGTGATTTAGGTATTTCTTTTACCGCTAAAACCACATATACTAAATACATATTAACATTTAAATTTTTAATTAAAGAATCAATTAAAAATTTAAGTAGGACTCCCATATAACAAATGCGTTTTTTTTTTAATTTTTGTTTAATATGCCTCGGTGGCGTAGTGGTAGTGTATGCGACTGCTAAGCCTGAGGTCTCGGGTTCGATTCCCGGGTCGGATCAAATGTTTGTATGATCTGCAAATATTTGCTTCGGAGTTTGGGTGTTTTCTTGTATAATATGTATGTATTTACAAAAAAAAGTATTTAAGTATTTATATCAGTTGTCTAGTACCCATAACACAAGCTCTGCTTAGCTTGGGACTAGATGGCGTTGTGTGTTAGATGTCCGGAAGACTTATGACTTATGAATATTATTAACGACAACAAGTAAACGTATAACGATAATTAATAATTATATAGAACGCTTCGTACGCGAGTCCGACTCGCACTTGGCCACTTGGCTTATTTATGTATTTTAATTCAGTCTTTTTTTTGAAAGATAATTAGATAAATAAGAGGTAAAGTATGCAATGCTCTTTATTGCAGCGTATGTAACACATGTCGGATGATTTTCAAGTGGCTGTGAATTTCTTTACAAACTAGATTTTTTCTCACCAGGCTTGTGATTGCGTTAAATTCAAGGAGACGTATTTTTTAAAATTTCAAGAGACTTGATTTATGCCGCACACTTTCCTTTATTCTAAAAAGGATCTTGACGACAGACAAACGAACAACATGGCCCTGTAGGGGTTATTTTTTATTTTATTTAATAATCAGCCAATTAGCACCGATACGGAAGAAGAAATACGGAGGAGACCTTTAATATTGTACAGCAAAACTTACGACAAAATTTCACTGCATCCCTGATGTAGACTTGAAATTTGTTATCACCCATATACCTATTTCATCACTTCTCTGTAGAAATGATGTTTGTGCATTTTGGATTGCAACGGGCTGTTGATGACGATTAAAATAAATAAACATCTAACACACAACCTTATGTAGTTCCAAGCTAATCAGAGCTTGCTTTATGGGTAGGTACTAGACAACTGATATAAATGTTGTGGAATGAGGGCTTTTCTTTCATTTAATATTTGTTTAGGCAAGTATTCCGTGATTTAGGCTTTGGATTTCCTTGCTAGCTTTTTTTTTACTTTTTATACGTATTGCTTCTTATAAAAATAAATAAATATTTCGGACATCTTACACACAACGCCATCTAATCCCAAGCTAAGCAGAGCTTGTGTTATGGGTACTAGACAACTGATATTAGGTATACATAGAAAGCACCAAAACGCCGAAACAAATATTTGCAGATCATACAAACATTTGGTCCGACCCGGGAATCATAATAATAATAATTAATAATCATGATAATTATTTCGTAATCTCGTTTTGTCCGTGGCTTGCCACGTATCTTACTTTTTTTTTGTATGTCAAACCTATACAACCTATTTGTAAAATTATAAAATAATTTATCATTTAAAGCGAGTATGTCACTTTATAATTGGTTCAGATTGTTGGTACAGATTCTTATCAACCCTCAATTCTTACCCCCGTGTGCTTAAAGTGTTACTTCACGCAGTTATTAAGGCATCAAGGTGGAAACGTGTCGTGGACTCGTGGATGCTAATGTAACTGTTTGCAATTACTTCATCACACGCAGTTGAGTACAAATTACAATGTTTCGTATTTGGCTGCAATATTCATCACAATTTACAAAGTTTATTGTGTGTACTATATACATTACGAAATTAAGATGCCATAATGTTATGTATATTAATGATCGCATCACGCGAAACATCTACCAACGATGTATATATACATAAATACAGCGCTGGGTAGTCTTCTGCTGTGGCGAATCAGTATAATATCTACATAACTACCTTGTATTAGAAATTATACATAATTCATTAGAATGTTTTCTTATTTGCGTACTCTAAACTGACCTAGAGTTTGTCGCGGAATCGTGCAAGTCAATTATAAGTAAGTCAATTTAGGTAATTGGAACTGGAAAAAAAATTGTACTTAATAATTTTCAAGACAACAAGTCCGCTTCCTACTAGGGCAAGTGTTGTGGACTTAAATCCCAAATGGTGGCAACACTTTGTGTGATCCACAAACTGTTGTTTTGAGTCTGAGTGTTCTTTATGTTCGTTTTATGTATGTTGAAAGTCTAAGATACAGAATGTATTTTTCTTAAGCGGGAGCTGTCTTATTAAAAAGCAAGTACCTACAAAATACACACACTTTTAATAATAATTTCTAACAGTATACCTAATAACTTCAACGAACAAAATATTCGAGAAGAGAATTTAATTAAAAGTTTTATCCAGATAATTAATACGTGAGTTTTAATAAAAACTTTTGCATAATATTGTATTTTTTGACGGAATTCATTAGAGAAATGGGTCGGTGTGAACAAGTTTAATAAATTTGCATTTAGACTCGTTGCGCTGTAGCATGGTGCAGGTGACATTTGCCTGTACAACGTTGACATCTATCAGTATCACATAACTAAGGGATGTGACGTTATGCAATTAATTTTTATCGCATACGATACTCGCAGCATAAATCTAGTTCTCTTTAATATTGTTATGAAAATGAGTGTGTTATTCAGTTGTGCAGTGTAACTGTTATTTGTTTGTTGAGTTCGTTGTTATTACCATGTCTAAGCATACAAAAATAAACTGTTTTGGGTAGTTAGGCCAGGGAGGTTGTTGTTCGTTAATAATATCCGTCACAGACTCAGATGATGAATTGAGTGACAATTCAGATGTTCCTGACTCTGATATGACAATTTTGAAATGAATTTGGACGAATAAAATGTATTTTTACTTAGCAACCTTTTAAGCAACCTTACTATAATATATACTACTATAATTATAGACCAATTTTAACAATAAAAAATTACCGTTTTTTATTATGAAAAATATCGACTATCCATCGTAGCAGTACATCCCATCACTAAATACTTCTATGGCGTTACGTCATACGCATAACACTGCTTAATTTTTCATTAAATTTGATTTTATTTGTAGATTAGAACATTCTGGTTTGGTTTAATTTAATTTACTACAGTTATTAATGATTTAATATATTGCGAATGTGGTACAGCTGAAATACTCAGTCATAATTTATAAATCGCGGCAACTTTCAAGAGTGAAACGAAGTGTTACTGAAACTGTCACCCGCACCATGCTACAGCGCATAGAGTATAGAAGGTCTTGTCTTCGCCATTTCGCCAACTGAAAGGAATCTTAAAAACAACTGAACCACTAAGTAATTAAACCGAGAGTAAATTACCTACTATTTATTAGTATTTATTTATTAAGTTATACGTACAGTACATACATATCGCCGGCTCCGTCTCTTGGCTTAGATATATTCGCGATGGCTGGGAGGGTCCGGTCGTGTTAATATCAGCAGTTACCGGACCCCTCCCTTCTCAGGCGCAGAGTGGCACACCGTGTGGATTTAGTCGGTTCGATTCCGACACACCGCCCTGCCGCAAACCCCGGCGGGGTGACGGCCCGAGGGGGTTTCTACACGTAAATAAACAAAAAAAAGGTATATTTGCCATCCACGGTGAAAAATATAATCTTCGGATTAATTCCAATCTCTTCATGGAGGACATCATCGCATTTATAGCGGTGCCAATAGTACTCGTACCTTGCGTGGTGTTTCCAATAAAAACCATCCAGCAGCGGTTCAGATACCCTTCTTTATGGACAAATATTTCGTTTACTCCCTATACCTGCAATGTTAGCTAGAATAAATCATATTATTTGTTCCGTCATCGATATCCGGAATCCATTTTGAGTTTAGTCTTCCGTTTTTCTTGTGTTTCCGGTCAAGCGAGTCCCTCTCTCGAACGCTATTGGCGCTCCCTTGCACGTTTTGAGTGTGACAACTTCCGTTTTGACTATGTTTGTCACCTCGTGGATTGCGCCATATTGCTTATCATTATAGCATCGGTTTTCGTAGTGTTCAGGTCAAGAAGCGTTTAAGTATAAATTTTTATAAAGGTTTTAATAATTCTATACACTTCGTTATAAATTATAATTAAAAATAGTCCCTTTCTTCTGCGATGGAAATAACAACGATGAAGAAACGCGAAGCAGTGCTGTGTTGGAGTTTCTTATTCGAATCCAGCTATCTGAAGCAGGGCTCTGTGGACAGTTCGGCACCACAGAAACGAACACGACATGTAAGTGATTTGAAGTAAGAATATTTATCGCAACAAGTGGCATTCTTAACGAATTCAATTACACAAAATCAAGTAAATAATATAGTGCTCTAAAAATAGGGTGTCATCGCGGGGAGTAGGAACCACCACAGTTAATTCCTCGATTGACGAAATTTTATAACCACCCCCGGGTAGTGATTAAAATAATTCCTAACTTAATATTTCGTATTACACTACGGTGGTTAAGGATCCTTGGTACCCTCAATCAAATTCTAAACTAATGAGTAAGTTAGAAGTATTACAGCATTTCAAAACAGAATATCGGCAATACATTTATTTTTCCGAGACCCAAAATAATTGTCTACCCCCGAATTTATAGAACTAAAACCAAATGAGGAACTAAGACGTTATGAACCTCCTAAAAACGAAGACCACAGTTTATACCTATTAGTGTTCGTTTGCTACTATTATTATACACATGCTGTACAATAAGCATTGCATGTGCAAAGAGAAGAATTGCGTAATATCTTACAAAACTTAATAAATTGTTCAGGTGACAAAGAAACTAGCCTGACACCGTCACTTCTTTTTGAAAAAGTTCTAATATTATTTAGCAAAAATTCTGAAGTGACAAAAGTTAGTGATGATAAATTGTAAATAACTTATCACAAATTATTTACACGAAGGACTTTATACGTTTGGGTAAAGAATTAGCACTCGAATAAACACCTAATGAATTCTTTAAAGCGGGTTCGAATAACGTACCACCTAGCGCGGAATATTGGTTTGATTCAGAACTAATTGCCAATTACTTAAATTATCAATAATTTATCAATTACTCTTGTTACAAAGAGAATAATACCAGTGCATTCGAACGCTGGGACCCATAGCTTGACTATAACCCATGATTATAGTTATAAAGGGCAAGTTTAACCAGGTTAAGGACAACTAACGAAAGGTTGGCTACCTCGATCTTGCTCTCCAATTAAAAACCGTAATCGTCGGACACAACTCGATACACTTTCACGACGGCTGTTTTGACAATATCGTCGTATAGGGCGTAGTCTTGAAGCTCCCAAAGACATAAGCAAGCTGCTAGAGGGTATTTGCTTCCCTTTTATAATGAATCTGCCACTCGCATACCCAAACGACTAAGCTTCCAGCTTTGCCACGAAGAAGTCGACCCAAATTTCACAACAAACCTTCATGATTCGAGAAGTTCTGGAAAATGCAGAAATATCCAAAGCAGAAATATTCTCAAGTTACCTACCCACATTTTTCCTAACACCCAATCAAGTTGGAACCCTTCGACCAAGCTTGAAACGACTGAACAATTTCATTAACGTCAGACATTTTCAATTGTTCAGACACATTCGTGTACCGTCCTTTCTACAGAGCAAGAATTGGATAGTTAAAATAGACTTGAGCCAAGCTTACTTTCACCTGTCTGTACATCACCAGCACCGCAGGTTTTCGAGGGTGAGCTACAATGGCACTCTCTACAAATGACCTGCCTCCTATTTGGCCTGTCCTCAGCCCCGGGTATTTACTGGCCAACCAATGTTAAATTTGCACTAGTGACGTTATCAATAACACTGATGCAACACATGGGATGGACAATCAACTTCAGCGAATCTGTTCTGGTTCCGACACAATGCCTAGAATTTCTGGGTGTTATTTGGGACACACAAACCAATGCAAAATTCCTGTCGGAACCAAAATGCCTAACGCTACGCAGGGCTCTACTAAAACAGATTGCGCTAGGCAACTGGTCCCTCAGACAGGCCCAGCCCCTAACGGGGAGACTCAGTTTTGCCTCGTTAGTCATTCGCAGAACGCCTAACGCTACGGAGGGCTCTACTAACATAGTTTACGCTAGGCAACTGGTCCCTCAGACAGGCCCAGCCCCTAATAGGTAGACCAGTTTTACCTCGTTTGTTGTTCGTAGAACGCCCAACGCTTCGCAGGGCTCTACTAACATAGTTTACGCTAGGCACCTGGTCCTTCAGACAGGCCTAGCCTCTAATAGGTAGACTCAGTTTTACCTCGGTTGTTGTTCGTAGAACGCCTAAACGCTACGTAGGGCTCTACTAACTTAAACCTAACGCTACGCTAGGCAACTGGTCCCCCAGACAGGTCCAGCCCCTAATGGGAAACTCAGTTTTGCCTCGTTTGTTGGCTACATTGTCGAACAATGCAATATTACAGTAGACTATACTAGACATCTGCCAAGATCTCTGCCACACCAACAATTCGAGATTCCGGAGCTAGTTCTTGCCAAGATAAGTTCGTGGATGAAAGCGGCACCCGGCTCGTCACGACTACATGCGGACCACTTTCACATCGGCTTACGAGAGATGCAACCGACATAGGATGGGGAGCACACCTGGGACAGTTAACATTGTCTGGTCAGTGGTAGAAAGACCGTCAGTCGTGGCACGTCAATTGCAAGAAATTGTATGCTGTTTATGCAGCATACGAGCACGGAAATGGTCTTTCGTTTAAAAAAAAATAAAAATAAATACACATCCTGCAGACAGTTAACAATTATTATAATTATATTATAAAAAAAAAACAAACAATTAACCGAGGGTAAGTAAGGACGGCGCGGTTAGTACCTGGATGAATGATCGCTGGCGGCATGTTACCATGAGCGTCTCTGTGATTCGGAGGTCACGTTAAGTACTCGGTCCCGGTTGTTATTAAAGGATAACAGTCGTGAAGCTTAGTTGGAGGCCTTTGGGCGGCTTAAAAACATCCAACGGCAAGATAACGTAGCCAAAACGTTGTCTTGCCAGTCCCCAACCCGCACTTGGCCAGCGCGGGTACGTATGGCCTTAGCCTTCTCCTCAGAGGAGAACCTAGCCTAGCAGTGGGACGTTATGTGTTGTTGATGGATGGAATTAGTCTGGGATAGCGGTTTCAACCACCCAATCTAGTACCGCAAGTACTGTAGGGGAGAGTTGGATAATACCGCGCGGTTGATAATTCCGCGCGTATGCGTAGTTCAAAAACTATCCACTACTTCTGCGAATCAGTGCGTATACATCGAAGCCGGACATGCCTACATCCCTCCCCGTGCACCACCATTACGGTTCTCGCCGCGACGGACATATCACGCGCCGTAGTTGATTTTTTCGTTATTCCTTATAATTTTTCGTGTACTTTCGGAAAGAGGTAAGTAATCTGTATTTATAATGCAATACTTTGATACTATACATTTTTAATGCTTGTATTCTGTAGAATTCATGTCAGAATACGTTTCTACGTACTATAATATTTGCCATATAATTTTGAGGTTAAAAAATAAAATGATCAAGTTTGATAATTTCGCGCCACGAGTGCGGTATTATCAAACTTGATATAATACCTACATACAAATTAAAATAATGTAGCTTTATATATTATTTCCGTTTTAGATGGACCAATCTGTGCCAAAGAAAAAGAAGAAGACATGGGATCCCCAAAATTTGAAAGCTGCACTTGAGGCTATACGAAGCGGAAGTAAAATAAAGACAGCTGCTAGGAATTTCAGTATCCCTGAATCAACAATTAGGGATCGACTTAAGTTGCCGGAAAATTATGACCCCCCCATGAGGAGAAAGGCCACATTTACAAAAGAAAAAGAGAAAGAAATGGTTTCATTTATAACTGTAATGGCAAAGAAGTTTTATGGGATAACTCAGCAACAATTGCGTAAATTGGCATACGACTTTGCCGTTGCAAAAAATATAAAAAAAATTTTTTCGTCAGAGAAAAAGATGGCTGGAAAATGTTGGGTGTATTCCTTTTTGAAAAGAAATCCTGGAATTTCTTTAAGGCTTCCCGAGCCAACAAGCCTAAACAGGGTTTTGGGATTTAATAAATCCGAAATAGTCATTATTTTCACTAACTTGGAGACACTCATGTCAAAGCATAATTTTCCAGCCAATCGAATCTTTAATGTTGATGAGACTGGCATTAGCAACGTACAAAAACCAGGTAAAATTTATGCTCCAACAGGACTTAAGAAAGTCGGAAAGGCTACAAGTGCAGAACATGGCCAGAACGTCACAGTTGTATGTGCACTTAGCGCAACAGGAATATATGTTCCTCCGATGTTTATTTATCCACGACAGAGAATTAAATCTTCCCTGAAAATTGGTGGCCCACCGGGAGCACTCTATGAATGCTCTAAATCTGGGTGGATAAATGAAGAGCTTTTCACGAAATGGTTGCATCATTTTGCTAAAAATATTGGGGCTCATAAGCAAAATTCAGAGCTCCTTATCCTAGACAATCATTGCAGTCATCAATCGCTCGACGCATATGAATTTTGTCGCGAAAATGGAATCCATCTCTCGTCTCTACCTCCTCATATATCACATAAGATGCAACCACTCGATGTAACATTTTATGGCCCATTAAAATCCGCTACTATCCATTGTCAACTTTGGGCACGATATTATCAGACCCGTTTGACAATATCGCGACTTTATATTTTTTTGGTAATTGGCAATAATTACTTTTTGTTTAAATTTTTGATGTTTTTGTTATATGGTATACGTACCTGAATAAATGTCCTACTAATTACTTAATTTTATTTCTTTCAATATCAATCAGTTTCCTAATTATAGGTCCAAGTCCTTAGGGGCTCGGTATTATCCAACTCTCCCCTACTACGAGTATCTCAACACGGCCCAAGGTCTACACATTCTAATGTACCACTATGGGAGAAAGCCTGTTGGAGAGCTAATTGACAACAGGGAGCTGTGCAGCCGTCACTTCAGATCCAAGAACTTCCACGGGTACTTATAGATACAAAAACGGGTCGCCATCCACCGAATAATAGAGACATACTCTTGGATGCATGGCTGATCCAGAGTGGGCATACTTTATCAAAGGCTTCGCAAACCGAACCTTTTTAGTCCACAAATCGGTTAAATCATTACATTTCACATTAAAAATAACCAGTGGACAAGAGGTATCATTTAACTTTTCGTAAATCATTTTGTTTCAAGGGTCAAAAATTCTATAGGGGACCCTAGAAACGTTTTGAATCACCATATTTGTTGACAATTTAGATCAGAAAAGTTTTTGTCAAGTCCCAAGACGCTTGGCAATTTTACTTTTTCTTACTTTTTTTGTCTAGCCGGCGAGTGCACGACCTCACTCTTTTAAGGATTGCCTCGGAGCACTTAATCGACAATGGAGATTCTCTGCTTATGTCAGTATGGCCAGTCTTTGGTTCTGAGACAGACTCGGCTAAATAGCAGCAGCCTGGCTGGAAGATCGGATCGTACCCAGAAATAAATTTAAATGCAAACTGCATCTAAGTCCGACAACTAGGTCCGACTAGTATTAAAAGTATCACAGTGTTTGTAATGAAGGAGACTGATCTGCACTATGTATTACTGCAGGTCCTAGTAAACCTTGAACTATTATCGGAGAATGAGTAATAGCTGTACGAGAAGCAGGTATTGAAACGTTTCCAGGATCAGTATCTACTTTATCACAATATTATCAAACAATGTGAATCTTAATGTTTATGTTCTGATGGAATATCAACTCTTGTAACCATGTTTATCCTAATAGTTTTGTATGTACCTACCATGTAGTATCTACATTTCAGTCATTAATACACATTATAGCATCAAATACCTACAGTACCAGGAGAAATCAAACACATCACTCAAAATGGATTCCGGATATCGATGACGGAACAAATAATAGAGAGTTTTGCCAAACAATAAAACTTACCTATTATTTTTCCTGAGATATCCGGAATCCAGATAATTCCTACCTGGTACTCACGTTGTATAATGATAAGCAATATGGCGCAATCCACGAGGTGACAAACATAGTCAAAACGGAAGTTGTCACACTCAAAACGTGCAAGGGAGCGCCAATAGCGTTCGAGAGAGGGACTCGCTTGACCGGAAACACAAGAAAAACGGAAGACTAAACTCAAAATGGATTCCGGATATCTCAGGAAAAATAATAGGTAAGTTTTATTGTTTGGCAAAACTCTCTAGTATAAATATACATTGTTATAAACAATTCTTATATTTTTAACTTGTTTCTTGAAAATACTTTTATGTTTTTTAATTATTGGCGATCCAATATGTAACCAGCCGACTAATAAGCATCGCCAATTTTGAAGTACTTAAATTATTTTAGTTCATTCAATTCAATAGTAAATCTGTTTTAATTTTTTCTCATCAAGTTAATTGTAGAGTATTGTCGGGCGATTATTACAGGTATTAATTAAGACTACAATTGAACTTTAATAATTGATTAGTAGGGCATTCAGGAAACTTATACTGGGCTATAGTATAATTTTAAGTACCTACTACTCACAAACAAGACTTGACACAAAGAGATTTGCTAAAAAACATAGAGACGAGACCTCTATAGTTTATAGTATCTATAGGTTTTCTCATAATTTCGTACTTTAGAGCACATATTGTTGAATTGTACCTAATAGTATATAACGCTATATAAACATTAAATATTCGATTCATATAAGGGAAGGTACCTGACACACACAAATTTGTTTAGGCAGAGGTAATTTAAAAACAAAGTCACAATAGTATGATATTGTTTATAAATCATTACAATATTTATCAGAAGTAAGAATTTTAGGAATCAATACGTTTAAAAAAAAAATGTCTCACAGGACACTAAACATGTGTTCAGAAGTCACAGGTTGTTACCTCCGTGAGAGGTCTGATACATTGAACTTATTTTACAAACAGATACAGACAAAATCAACTTTCAATTGCTGTATAATCATCATAATAATTCTAAGGTTGCATTTAAGAGTTAACCTTGTCTTTAAAAGCTTGAGATGTGTAATAATGTCTTACCTTCTAAATTAACCCAGATAAGCCTGAAACTAAAATTTTCTGAAAATTTTGAAAAAAGTTACATTATTTAGTTTATTAGATCTTATGCAACATAAAAAAAATTATGAAAAAAAAATTAAGTGTAAGGCTTTCAGGGAAACAGCCGTCCTATATGTAGGACAGTAGGATAATAAGAGGAAATAAAAGACCATTTATGACAAAACAGAATGTAATCAAAAAGTGTAGTTTATTAGATAACTATTGATTATATTACCCATTGTTATATGTAATTTACTAGATTAACACTATTTATGAATGATATGTTTCAAAACACTTGACACACACTCCAACATCACATTTCTTGCAACGTGTCAAACATTTTTTGTCACATTGACGACAGTGTGTTTGCTTCGATTGAGGAATAACCAGATGATTCATTTGGTCTTTACGACTATCAGCATGTTCATGATGGGAGGGTCGGCTAGGCCCTCTTTTGGCATTTTTTCTGTTTGATTGTAATCAGAGGACAACTAGATGTCCTGTTTTCTCGAACTGTCCCAGTGCAACGAAGGCCTTTCTTTGTTATCTCTTCCAGCAAGGGCGTCCCAGTAAAAAAATTATCAAAAACTACGTGGTAAGGAAAGTCGAAGCCACGTGAAATCAGCACATCGCAAAAAGTGAGAACAACGCTTGCACCCAGCCCCAATTCTTTATATATTGGATTGCACATAGTTGTAGCACCTTGGTATGGTTCCATCCATAAAACATACCCTAACCGTGTAGCACCAACCCAAGCTTTGAACCCGTACCTAATAGGTTTACCTTTTATGTGCTGTTTGCAGCCATGTCTACCATAGTAGGGGATCATGGCCTCATCTACACTGTAATGCTCTTCAAGAGGAGAAAACTCTAAGAACCTTTTATTTAGAAGTGTAACTAGGGGGCGTACTTTTGTGTATTTGTCTTGCAAATCCAGATTATCATTGACATGAAGGTGGCGAAAAATAAAGTCAAATCTATCCCTAGTCATAGCCGAGCTGATCAATTCATTCTTTGTATCAGGGGAGTTTTCCCAATACATTCTTCTACGGGGGAGCCATGAATAACCACTAACCAACAATATGCCGATGAAACATTTCATATCTTCAGTGGTTATGTCTCCAGGCAAATTCTTTTTGACAGCATATTTATTGCTCTCTGACACCAACAACGAAATAACATCTTCATCTAAGAAGTTTTCAAACCACTCAATTGGGCGCTTATCTTGGCAAGCGCCTTGAACATCTGGCCAATTCACGGGATTTTTTGCCAAGTCCCGTTTTCTCCATGCGTAGGTACGCCTACGTTTAGTTCGACCTGTAGAATCAGAAGGTTCTTCTTCTGTATCACTCACCATAATCTGCCCTTGAATCATTACTTCAGCCGGTTGAAGCAGAATGTTTCGTGGCAAATTATTCAAAGTTACATTATCTTCTTCACCCGAATCTTCGTCAGTGAGACAGTCACGATCAACAGGAGGAGGTAGAATACATATCAGTCGTTCTCTATAATCTTCTTCATTATCAGAAACATTTTCTAAAGCATCTAAAATTTCATGCGCAGCTAACGGTCTGTAAAGAAAAAGTTGTATTATTGTACTAAAATCATGTATATTATCCTACTGTCCTATATATAGTACGCTAGTATTTGTAACAAGTTATACGTAATTTATTTATATTATTTTGCTAGAATATTTATTTAGTACAAAAGTTAAGGTTATCAACTAGATATTAACACAGAAAAAAACAACTCACGAGTAAAATATAACTTTTTATACATACCTGTCATTTGCCATGTCTGCAACGCACTTTTATTACACACTTATAAGGTAAAATATAAGGTAAAAACTGTTAAAATAACTGTCTTTTTATTTTTTCTAATAAAGCTGACACGTTTCTTACTGCAAATCATAAGACTAAATAATCTTAGATAAAGAGGGTATTCTGATATTTTTTTTTATTTCTACTGTCCTAAATATAGGACAGTAGGCTTATCTGGGTTAATTCACATTTTTGATGTTGATACAACAAATAAGTAATTAAATATAATGATTTATATCAGATTAAATGAATAATTAAAGATAATGCAAAATAAATAAATGTTTATACAATTCGTTTAGTTTGTGCTGGCTGACAATAATCTGACTTTAAGAGATTATAACCATCGCAATAATTATTATTATTGCGATATTTCTAATCTTTTGAAGTGAAGGAGAATGCCATGTAGACTTGGCAGATTAAATCTACGAGACTGCAAACGCAATAAAACGTAAGTTCGCTCGGCAACGATTGTTTCCATTCAGCGTAAAACAAAGACAAAAAAGTCGTTTTGTTTCTAGTAAAATCATCAATATCTCTACCCTAGATGTCTCTTCTTCTAATTACATAACCTAGTTGTATTTGTACTTAATTTTTTGTAGTATATTAGGGGGATGAGTCTGGTATGATATTATATACCTACTAGTTGAACCCCACGGTGCTACCCGCGGTACGACAATAATCGAGGTCAATGCCGCGTGGCGAAGCTAGTATCATTATAAATTGTAGCCTATGTGTTATTCTGATGTATAAGCTATATAATTGTAAAGTTTCATCAAAATCCAATTAGTAGTTTTTGCGTGAAAGAGTAACAAACATCCATCCATCCATACTTACAAATGATGACTTAGGTGCAACTAAATTCAATATTTGTAAAAGTACCTATCCGTGTGGTGACTGACATAGGCAAACTTGGGTGGTAATATTCAGTATACATCCCGTTAGTGTTTTAAGAGATGACAACAACGCCTGTATTGTACCAGCTCATCCGGCCAGCGTCTGGAATCTGCTTCCTTAGAAGATGTCGAATAACAGTCATTTTTAAAAAAAAACAGTGCGTGTCTCGTGCACTCATTTTGAGTACCGTTCCTTCTTTTCCTGATTTGCCCTGATCTCCACCAAGGGTCCTTGCTTAATGGTTTTCTTTCTTACAATAACGCTAAGAAGTATCAACTTTTTACTATTAGTCAGGGTTAGATATTAAATGCTTAGGTCCGTAGATCAAAATTGCCTTGGATTACAATGCAACAGTAGAATCACAAATTATTTGGCGGTAACCTAAATAGATGGCACTCATTATACCTACAGTCATTACTATAGACTTTCAAACTCATAATCATAACATACTCGTACATAACTTCCTTCGAGCACCATGTACACATATGATGCATATTTTGTAATCATTTATTTTATTGACTGTATTATACGTTTTTTTTAACTGGTGACTTATTAATCTATACAAATAAATAAAATTGGAGTGTCCGTTGGTAATATTAAAATAACCGCTTTCTACTACATGCATATGAATGTATATACGGTACACATATCAAAATATATATTTTTAAAATTTTGGTCTGTCTCTCTGTCTGTTTGTTCCGGCTAATCTCTGGAACGGCTGGACCGATTTGGACGGGACTTTCATTGGTAGGTAGCTGATAGTACAAGGAGTAACTTAGGCTTAAATTTTTTAGACTAGCTTCGCCCCGCGGCGTTACCCACGATACGACAATAACCGCGGGTAACACCGCGGGGTTCAGCTAGTACAATGATCTAAAAAAAACCTCCAATCAGAGGGACACGTAAATAACTGAATCGCTCTGAGATAGTTTTTGGCTCAGAGACAGTTTGTCAGTTGGTTTAACAGAGGGGAAACCGGTTAATTCGTTTTGGGATAAACATGTCAACAAATGTTTAGTAACTTTACTAAAACAAGGATGCTTTTGTAAAGAATTCCTGAAATACGTTACTGCAATTACATAATAGCATTCTCTAAAGTGAAGCCTTGACCTAGTTCAAAGAATATTTTGAAAGGCTGACCGAACCGAAACTCTATATCAACTAAAAGGCGGAAGTAACTTATAAGTCGTTGTCTTCGATTCGTGGGTTCAGATGTTAAAATGTAATTAATAAGAGCAAAGGTCATCCGAACTCCTTGTACCTCCTCCTTGCCTGCCACGTCTTTTTATTTCTTTTGTTATTTACTTAATTTTTTGCAATCTTCATAATTCTTAAAATATTTAGAGATAACAATTGAAAGTATTGTTAACAAAAAATAAATTATGTATCTTCTATAGGTACTACTTTTCGTTTTAAATAGTTTCATCCATATTTCAAACACTTATTAAGCATTTTAAGGTAGATCCTTAATAATGTGGGCCCAGAATTAGTCTGTACTACTCTGTAGGTACTAATTGTGAATCTTTATGTGTGTAGCTTATTATTAACGAGCAAAATTTTTAAATGTCGTAAATGAAATTATTGGGCGTCTCATCGAAACGTAGTTATTCACAAAGATTCAGATTAATCGATACATTAAATAAATATAATTAGAGTGTCTGTGAGTAATATTAAAACACACAACTTTTACTAAATGCATATGTATGTTTACATAATAATGTATACATAAATTTTTGTCTGTCTGTCTGTTTGTTCCGGCTAATCTCTGGAATGGCTGGACCGATTTTGACAGGACGTTTACTGGCAGATAGCTGATGATATAAGGAGTTACTTAGGCTACTATTTTATACTAACTTTTGAGTATGGGACCTGGGATAGCGTACCACGCAATTGGTAGGAAAATGTGGCTTTTAAGTTATATAAATATAAACTAGACAACATAAAAAATAACTTGTTAGTAATCTTTTTGATAACCTCGTTATTGATATATAATGGAAGTAGGGAACTCTTTATCCACACCATACATTTTGTAGGCTAATTATTTTTTTAATAATGTTAATAATTTTCTTAAGAATTAATTTAAAACCAAATTGTATTAAATTTTTAAGAATCATCAAGTCGACATATTTTATCCCTGCTACCTGTTAGCTAACATAATCGATAATGTTTGTAAGAGATAAAGTTGGGTGTCTCATCAAAATGAAGGTACTCAACGAAAAATTAGCTTGATAGTGACTATAAGCAAAAATTGGTCTGATTTAAACCTTATATTGTTTATTATTATTTTATCTTTGCAATAATCGAGCAGTTACTTCCAATAGTTCAATTCTTTATTCAGTGGATATTTACAAACATTAAAGTTTACTAATTATTGCTACAAAAGCTTTATTTTATTCAGAAATTAGTTAAACAGGAACTAATAACGCGTATTACTAGTTTGTGTATAGAAGTTGTTAATATCAAGTCCGGCATGAGCTCGACGTCGCAGGGACAAAGGGTTGCATCACTGTCGGTCGCAGAGCAGCTTCCGTTCGCCTCTTCACGGCTCTGGCGGCCGCGAGCCGCAAGCGTACCCGCGAGTGGGAGATGCTCTATCACATATATAATGCGTTACCAACGATCCCTCAGCATGCAGTTTCACTAGAGCACAGCTGCACAATGAAGGTAAATCCTATTTTCTAAAATAAACTACAAATATTTACGAGATTTTTTTTATCTAACTTAAAAAACATAAAAAAAATATCAAGTACCAATAATAATATATAAGGAGCTTTAAATTTAACTTTATAATTTTTACAATTTTTTCCCAAAAGATAATCGAATAATATTACTGTCGCTAATTCTTAAATTGGCTAAATTACCACAAATAGGTCAAATTAAGCTACTAAGGTACTTATCCTTCTTAGACCCCTTTATTTGTTTCATCATATTGCATTATTTGGATATTCGTTCATAAACCTTAGCGACTTTCAGTCCATGAATAACACACAATCAAAATATTATTTCCTCCTTTCATTCACCTGTAACCTAAAAACACTTTTGATTCTCATCTTTAATAACGTTAATGTGTCTAAGATTACTGATATTACTGTACTAAATAAATATTATTGATGTAACGATTACGAAGTCGTGTTGTATTGCGTTGTATCATTTTTAATATTTAATAATACATATTGAATTTTCAGGTCTTCGTGTGTCTGTTAGCCCTTGCGGTAGTCGCTAGAGCCGGTTACATTAGTAGCGGTGGTTGGTCTGGCGGAGGAGGTGGAGGCAGTGGCGGCTGGTCCGGCGGCGGCGGTGGTGGTTACGGAAGCGGCGGCGGTGGCGGCTGGAAACTGGGCGGAGGCGGAGGAGGCGGTGGCTGGTCCAGCGGAGGAGGCGGTGGCGGCTGGAAACTGGGCGGAGGAGGCGGTGGCTGGTCCAGCGGAGGAGGCGGTGGTGGCTGGAAGAGCGGAGGCGGCGGTGGTGGCTGGTCCGGCGGCGGTGGCGGCAGCGGTGGACGTAAGTTATTTAAACCTCCTTGTCAAATCGTTGTCATCACCTAAACTCGGTTACTCCATAATACTCTTGTTATTTTACTTTACAGAAGTGAAGATCATCAAAATCATAACCACCGGAGGAGGCGGTGGCGGTCATGGTAAGTAAACCACCGTCAAGTTATTTTATAATTTGAAAATGTATTAGACACAACACAGTAATGTCTAGCGTTTGGAGGTTGAAAGACCGCCCACAGTTAGGGTCATCCATTCGCTCCGCAGGTCAACAACATTACAAATTTCGCAACCTTGTGTTGAACCTGGACATTAGTAGCTTCGATGTTTGAGATAAAATCGTGAGTAGTAAGAATAGAACTGTTTTACGCAATCTTAGCATTATTTTAATGTAACAGCAAGGACTCTTTGTTCCTACCTATTTGACCGCGTGTCAAGGTATTTGCTGTTTTGTAATTAACAAGTCATAGGATTTAAGATACTTTCTAATTTTAACCAGACTTTTATTATCTCTAATAATATTTATACATATACATATATGACTTTTCTCGAAATGTGCTTTATCGAATATTAAGATCTAACTTTACTTATGTTGAAGTATTAGATTGATAAATCAACACCGTAAAACCTTTTTCTGTTAGGTAATAGCCTACCCGTAAATGACAATGATATTTTATTGCAGGCGGTGGTTATGGAGGCGGTTATGGCGGCGGCAGCGGCGGCGGTGGCTGGAACTTAGGAGGTGGAAGCAGCGGCTGGTCCAGCGGTGGCGGTAGCGGTGGATGGTCCAGTGGTGGTAGCGGCGGCGGCGGCGGCTGGCAGCTCGGTGGCGGTAGTGGTGGATGGTCCAGCGGTGGAAGTGGCGGCAGCGGCGGTGGCTGGAAATCTGGCGGTGGCGGCGGCGGCGGCGGTTGGTGGTGATTGCCTAACCGATTCCCATAAATAGTACAATTTTATGACAATACAGTGATACCTCCAATTTTTTAAATACTTTCATTTTATTACCTGGTACATAATAAATAATAATAATAAATATTCCGCACAATACCATCTAGTCCCAAGCTAAGCAGCGCTTGTGTTATGGGTACTTGTCTAGTACCTACTACATACATATTATACATAGAAAACACCCAAACTTCGAAACAAATATTTGCAGATCGTACAAACATTTGGTCCGACCCGGGAATCGAACCTGAGACCTCAAGCTTAGCAGTCGCATACGCTGCCACTACGCCAACGAGGCAGCACTCTCATAATTCACTGAAAGATTTGGCTTCCACGAGGTTCAAAGTTCAAAGGGAGATCGCCTCCTACGAGTTAACGTTTAATACTAACTATTAGTTAGTCCAGTACCAGCCTGTATACTTAGTTACTAACTAAGTATACAGGCTGGTACATTTTTTTTTTTTTTTATTTGATTAATCAAGTTTGTTAGAGATTTTATTCTTATACTTGACCCTAACGATCGATGCAATAAAAGTACAGGTGTGTAACAAGTACAGATTCCCGGGTGTGGCAAGCGAATTTTCGGAAATCTCTGAATGCAGTTTTCTTTCTTTTCAAAAATAAAAGAATGCTTTCTTTAAGTAAAATTTTCTATCTACAATATTAAGAGCACTTTCCCTTCAGGTGGCATTACAAAATTCCACCATGTAGGTATAAATTACTTTTAACAATTAACTCGTACATCACGTCGTACTTGTAACCGTTAGTAAGCAGTGATAAGCTAATTGATGGTTCAGTAGGTGTAATGTAATTACAGCTGACTTTAATTTAATCAACTTTTACATCGCCTTACAAATGTCAGTTCCTATTTCACTTACAATGTTCCTTACTTAAGTTTTAAAACATTCTTCTTCTTCCTAGACTTTATTATTCCCAATATTATTTGGGGGTCGGCTACCAGTTCAACCGGTTTTACCTGAATGTCAGTTTTTTACACAGAGCGACTGGCATCTGACCTCCGCAACCCTGAGGGCGAACTGAATTCGAAGGTTGAACTAGTTGTCAGAATATTTGAGGGCACTGACTTCCCAATAACGATTGCCATAGATGTTCATGACAACCGGGACCGACGGCTTAACGTGCTCTCCGAAGCACGGGCGGGAAACACCGCCATCTTCCATACTCCGGGCTGCTATTAGGAATTTCTTGTAGGAAAAACCCAACAGCAGTCCGACTCGGGAATAGAACCCGAGACCTCTTGATTTGCAGTCGCTTACGCTAACCACTAGACCAACGAGGCAGACTTAGGTTTTAAAACATTATGTATTAATATAGTTTAATAAACAAAAAACGCCTGCAAGTTGGTTATAAACAAATAAACTTAATGATGAAACTAATAAAAACGGCCGAAATCGGCTATGAGAACAATTTTCTCATCATAGACAGTTGCGATCTGAGATCATCTTAATGATTTTCCCGATCGCGTTGATAATACTACGGTTTCGCAGAAAACCGAGAGAGTGAGTTTAAAAAATCCCCTTCTGGGGTTTCAAGTATCCGAGGAATGTTTTAGCCGAGCACGTACCATCAAGTGCCTTGTTTGCTCATTTTCCCTCTAGGTATACCCTACCATCTATAAGTAATAAGTATTATAAAGCTAAAGACTCTTTCATTCTCTATTTGGTTGAACGCGCTCTCAGGAAATACTGGTCCGATATGAAAAATTATTTCAGTGTTAGATATCCCATTTATTGAAAAAGCCTATAGGCTAAATATATGCTACGACCAATAAGAGCAGAGTATCAAAGAAAAATATTGCATAAACGTGGCAAAATTATCTCTTGGCCTTCATTGCGTGCGCTGCATAAATGGTTAGTTTAGTAAAAAATTATATGACATAATTATTCACCTTTAAAATTAAAAAAACAGTCTGACAGCATACTACGCTACCGAGCTAAGTTTGCACCTCGGTGGAATGCAGTGATCGCCCTGTCGCATCAGTTATTACAGAAAATTGACTTAGCCGACATTTTGTAACAAATATTTGTTTAATTTTTTAAAGTCGTATTTTAATAGCGAACTCCTTTTTTGCATACCGTACCTAAGCATAAGTGTATTGTAATCAACGCAAGGTGCAAACTAAGCTTGACTTCGTTGTATGTCCTACTTTTACATTTTTATTGTAAACAAATTCGTTCACGCTGTTCACGCGCATCTGTTAATGATATATAGGGGGAGTCTAGGAGAGTATACCCGCCTTCTACTAAAATGCTCATTAACCGCCTTTATCCGGGTTTAAAAATAGACAAAATAATCATAAAATTGTAATTCCATATAGAAATTTAATGGCAAAACATTGGCTGTCAATTGTCATCCATCTACTTGGATTGGAGTTACTCTGTGAGCCTGGTGGTTCACCAGCAACAAAGGATTCTATATATTTAATCCTAAGGAAAATGAAAATTGGTGCGCGTTTACCCAAACGGTCACGAAACTGCCACGTTCAGCTGAAGTAATGACCTACTCGACTTACATGCTCACTCTCTATTACTTTGGGACACTTGTAAAGTCTTACAGACTGTTTTATCACAGTTATAGATGATCTGAGCTTCAAATTTGTATTTTCTCTAACTTCTTTGAGGTTTTTGAAGAAATCAGTAACGTTTTTTTTAAAACTAAGTTGCTTTGGATAAAGTGGTTGTCTCTGAGGTTCTCAAACTTAGGGCTTCTTGTCATAAATCCCCGGACCCAATATTTTCTTGCACAGTTGTTGGAAGTCCAGGACTTGTAATCTTTTGGTATTCATTGTTGCATATTCGTATGCCAGCTTCATAGCAGCCTATCTAGTTAAGCCATAATTCATTGTGCTGCAAGTTAGAATCAATGGAAGAAAAAGTACTTAAGAAGTGTGGCAACGTCGCAATATCTAGTTCTACAAAGATTCTCTTGTCCCACCTGCTAAACTGTCCCGGACTCTTCCTACTTACCGGGCGCGGGCAATGAGCGGCACTGTCATTAACGAATTGGGTGACAATATTTCCACGAGGACAACGACGCAACTAAATCAACTGATAGCATAGGATCGTTTTTTGTTTTTTCGGAAGACGGTCCCCATTTCGTCATCCACATTTTATATATTTTTTATCATTAATTTCATCACGACGACGACTTGAAGACTCGAAGACTTGATTATTGAAGACGATAAATACTTGACATTGGCAGAAATAGCTGATCCGAGTGATCCGGCTGGTTGCCATTTCATCAAAAAAGAAAACTGATAGCATAATGAGGTTTTATATTTCTGTCATATTTTTTGTTCTTATAATTATGGTGGAGATGGTATAAAAGGCGAGCCTTTCTACTAAATATGAATAATGTTGTATATTTTGAAAGTCAAGAATTCAAAAGAAACACTATTTAAATAACTATAAAAATATAATTTATTACTCAGCATTTTTACAGAACTGGATGCTTAAAGTATATCTTAAACTAACTTATAATCTTGGTTACCTTTAACAATTCAGAATCATCAAGTGATTTCATTCTATAAAGCAATAGAATTGATACAAAAACCATAGAACATATTAGTCAAATGTAGCAAAGACTAAGTAGAGAGCATAATATAATACTTATGAGGTGGGGACTAGTCAATACCAATTATTTAGTATTGGTTAACCTACCCATAGCACGACACTATATACAAAACGGACCTGCCTACGTTTCATAAAATAAATGCACTAAAAAAGTTTCACTTTAGATTTATTAGATCCTCAATTTTTTCAATAGGCAGGTCCACCCAATACGAGCAACCTCATGACGCATTTGCCGCACGAAGTTGCTCATATCAATCTATGATGTAGATTGTTTTGAAATCCGAACTGGACTCACGAATAAAATGTAAGGGCTAGTCCCACATGGTTACTCTGAGGCTGCTTGCTCTGTGTGGACCTGCCTTATAAATCAGTGTTCAAGATCTGCTTAGTTAGAGGCATTAAAGAATTCATTGTGGCATTTTTAGAGACACCATTAGAGATGATAGAGGTCTCAAATTTCTGATCACTTCTTAGTATTTTTTTTCTTTCCAATCACCCGTTTTTTTATTCTATTTGGATTGTAATTTTCCTTTTCAGATGAGTCAGTGCTAGTTGGAGTATGTCCTCTTGGTCTACGTCGTGGTGTAGATTCATGTTTTTTCACGGTAAGAACTGAACTTAGTAAGCCATATACTCTGGAATTTATACAATCATTTTCAAATTTAAATTGCTATATACTATATACATACTAGCGGGCGAAGTTAGTCTAAAAATCATCAGCTATCTACCAGTGAAATTCCCGTCAAAATCGCACCAGCCGTTCCAGGGATTACCCGGAACAAATAGAAAGACAAAAATCTTAAAAATTGCTCATTTGATGTGAGTACTGAATATACTTTTATATGCATTTAGTAAAAAGCTAATAAGGGTTAATTTATAATTACAAATAGATACTACAATTTTATTTATTTTTATTGATAACATACTACATGCAAATAAAAGTACTTAGATCTATAAAAGTAACTTTAGAAAGGTAAAATTAGAATGCAAAAAAAACAAAGAGCATAGTATAAGGTCAAAACTATTTAATTAAACAAAGATGATCATTTTAAAAGTGCTGCAATAGTAATTTACTTGTTGAAAACATTTGAAAGACACATCATTGTTCTGCAAAGAAGTAGTTTATTGTGTCCATGACTTCTGTTAAGAAAGTGTCTTGCAACACTAATTTAATAAAACAAAAATCTAATGGATATACAGTATTAAATGAATGATAAATGATATTTATTTTTAAGTAAATCTTAACAGATATTTTTACATGTCGGACTTTACAGCTAGAAGAGGCCGGCATTTCCTAAGACTCACTCTGGGAAGAAATGCCGAAACAAACCACAGAGGTGTCTTTTTTTTTAAGTCCATGCACATTGATTAATTACAAAATAATAAAAATTGCACAGCGCAGTGTAGGTTGCCTTTTCTAGGAAAGTACCATAGTATTGAGTCGACAACATACAGACTGCATTTGAGCAAGAGCCATTGTGTTACCTAACCGGTATAAGTCAAGATTAACAACCAGTCAAGAAAAATTGATTTTAGTATATACTTACGACTCTTCACACGATCTGTGGACATCCGCTTTTATAGACATAGGTCCACTACAATCCAAATCTGTGTCACTATCAGATTCCTCAATAACTAAACCTTTGCTGATTTTTTTGCTTTGGCCACATATTTTTTTGTCATCTATATCTTCTTCACTTTGTAAAATATCATCACCAGTACTTAACATTTTATCTAATACTAAACTCTTATGTTTACTTACTTCATTAATATCTTTACTTCTCTGAACTATGTCACATAAATCTGTTTGTACAGACACTGTGTTCTTTGTATTTATATTCGAATCACTTTTTACGATTTTAAAGACGGTTATAGTTGTTAAAAAGTTATCTCCGTCAATAGTGATTTTTACTGGTTGTGTCTGATTTTGTACTGGTATTGGTTTATCAGAAATCAATTCATTCTTACAATATTTACAAGTTTCTATTATGGCACTTCTTTTGAAAAATGGAACTTTTGAGCCACTATTTTTTTTTAATTCTGTTGCATTTAAGTCAATTTGTCTATTACTATCATTGGTACTGTGATGGGAGCTTAGGTTTACTAAAGAGGTAGATTCTAAGTCTTCATTTTGACAAGCTTTTAGCACCGAAAGCCATGCATTTTTGTCCTTGTCAATTACTGTTTCTTGCGAATCATCAATCACAATAGGCTCATTCTCCATAAAAATACCACTTTCATCATTTTCACATTTGCTTATAATGTTAGTATTATTATTCTTACTGTTAGACACATTTTTGTTCTTAGCTTTTTTAGAAGTGTTTTCATACTTATAAAGTGACTTTGTGTTGCCTTTATGTGCACATATGTCATCAGTTATTTTCTTATGAGTCCTTTTTCTAACAGGACTTGAGGCAATATTTTCATTTATTTTTGTGTTTTTGCTTGTGGATTTGTTTGACCAAGATGTGTTAACATTTAAGTCTGAAAATGGTATTCGTGTAAGATTTGACTCATTTTTCCTTAACCACTGCTGCACATAATTGGTAGTATGCGCCATATCTATATGAGGCCCAACTTCTTCACCAGGAAAGAAAGTTGAACAGTTGTTTTCATTATTCTTTAGCACACTTTTTCTTTTATTTTCATACTTTACAGGAGCTTGTATACAGTTTGGGAATAGCTCTTTTTCAATTCTGAGCTGTTCAGATAATCTTTTACGCTGTAATGCTAAATATAAAAATCATTATGTTCACATAAACTTGAAATTAATTACAGATACAAGTCATTGTTATAAATATCTACCATTTGCATCAAAGAATTCATGGCATGCATTTAGAAGTCCTACTGCATTTTTCACTGTTTGAGTTAATTGTTTATCAAACATAGGTTGAAGATCAGGTATTAGTGATGGTGGGGAGCAAACTTGACAGCTTTGTGCATAAATAACACAATCATCACATGCTATATGCCCACACTTATATCTCACTCGGGTTCCTTCTAACTTATCACTGAGAATAAAGCACAGAGAACTAAGATAAAACTCAAAATCATACTGATACTAGATGATTAGTGATAAGTATTCTGGAAGTTTTAATAAAGTTATAGTTCTAATTTATGAAACGCATTACACTTGCGCGAAACTTACCATGTTCCACATCGAACATTTTCAATTATTTTGTTCACGAAACCAATAGCTTTATCGACTTCCAAATTATTCATATTTTCTGATATAAATGATCTGATCAAATAACCAACAACAAATATTCAACGTCACACTGTCCAGATTCAAATAGTTCGAACTATATACCAAGCAAAAGACAATATATCTTTTGTGCTAGAAAAAAATCAAAAAGCTACATATAGTCATTAATTGCTGCCTTGAACCTGCATTACTGTTGTTGGCATTAACCATTGTTGCTGACGTTGACAGACGTTGTTTTCATTGTTTATGGTATCGAACTGTCGGTATTACCAATATTAGATTGAGAAGGCATCATATTACATATTATTACAAAGTTACGTCTACGAATAAAAATTTACGCCTAATGATGTCAGCAATGTACAATATATATATATAAATATTGAAATATCTAACAATTTTCTCTACATTCTTAAGTCTGTAACTGTTTGGATCACCTGTATATTTTGGGTTTAAGAATTAGGAATATTTGATTTCTTCATGTTAGTTTCCTTTTATTCTTTTCAATATGTTTGTAAAGTCTCCGCGACACAGGTTATTTGCCTAGTAGTGCGAGATTAGACTACCGTCCTGTTAATGATATTTTGTAATGGAGAATGTTAACAAATTTTGATTATTAGCACTCCATATTCTCAGTCAAAAATAAAAAATACTAGTGAAAGAATTACTTCGATATGTCAATTAGTTTCCGATTTAGAAGTAAAACAAGTTGTAACCGTACGACGCGGGCTGCCGGTAACGGTGTGACGTCATCGTACAACACGCTCAGTCTGGCTCACTCAGACCGCTCGCGGTCGCGCACCCGTGCCGTTGAAATTATACCTAAATACTTTTAAAAATGTCCAATCCAAATTCTAGGAAATCATGTGTTGTGCTACATTTAACCGTACAAACATCACCTACTCTTTTTACTTGAACATAATCAATAGCATCATCGCCATAGCTGTCTTTTGCCGATCTGAAATAAGTTTCAAATAAAAATAAATGGCCTTACGTATTTTATTAGAAAAAAAATAGAAATAACTAAAAAGGTTTAGTACATCTGTTCAAACATCTGTATTTGCAATAAAAATAAAATAAAATTAAATGACCTTACGTATTTTGTAAGTAAAAAAAATACAAACAAAAAAGGTTTCGTACATCATTAACGTTCAACCCACTACATACATCTACATAAGTACCTATCCTACTTCCTACTTGACTGCCTCGGTGGCGTAGTGGTAGCGTGTGCGACTGCTAAGCTTGAGGTCTCGGGTTCGATTCCCGGGTCGGACCAAATGTTTGTATGATCTGCAAATATTTGTTTCGGAGTTTGGGTGTTTTCTATGTATAATGTGTATGTATTTACAAAAAAAAAGTATATAAGTATTTATATCAGTTGTCTAGTACCCATAACACAAGCTCTGCTTAGCTTGGGACTAGATTGCGTTGTGTGTTAGATGTCCGGAATATTTATATTTATAATTATACTAATATTATAAATGCGAAAGTTTGTGAGTGTGTGTGTGTGTTTGTTATATTTCACAAAAATAACTACTGAACGGATCTGGACGAAGTCTGGGATAACACATAGGCTACTTTTAATCCTGGGGAAATGTACAGTTTCCGAGGGAAACTGGGGCGAAGCTGCGGGCGGAAGCTAGTTTGCAATAAATCACTGTATGTATGTATTCATTTAAATTTACTAAGAAGAGCGGTACCTACCTATATTATACATACGTACCTACCAATAGCTACAAAACTATATATGTACGTATTTGTTGTCTTTAACGTAAAAAATTAATGGTAGGTAGGTACTTCGACTATTAGAGTTGCATTCTTCCATTACGACATTAGTTGGGTATTTTGTTTTGATAAAACAATTTAGAACAGATAAACTATTAAGCATAAGTAGTAGCACCTTTGCATTTTTATTCCTCGCATTTCGGCGGCAACGAAATCACTATTTGTTGATAAATAATGCGCAAACATTAAACCATCTATTTTAGGTAGATTATCCGATTGCCCTTTTTCGAATCCTTCATCCATTTTATTAATCGAATAATATTTACTATTATTAAACTATTAACTTAATACGCGAACGAAAACCAACACAACAAAACACTGCGCGAGCTATTACACCTAATATAACCGCGACTTGATACGAAGCGAGCCGTGGCCAGTGCGGCGCGTTGTGAAATGGCGTCACAAGCGGTCACGTGACTGTTAGCGGGACTCGATATTTTTCAAAACTTTGAATACCTATAAAATCAAAACTACTAGGTATTTTTGACTACAACAAAAACTAGTGTGTTTGTATACATACAGGCTTTACTGAGACAATATTTCAAGCGATTTGGCATACTTAGTAACATTATCCATTGATTTGTGTCCATCAAAAGTGTAGTTGCGAGCGCATTATACGTAAAGCGTGCTCAAGTGACTTGGAAAAATAGAGTTTATATGCTGTGTCCACAGTTTAATATCGTCTAAAGATTGTAATTTGGTGAAAATACTCCTTATGTTCACCAAACACAATACTACAACTCAACCAAAGATTCGACTTTGTTAACCCATTTTAAAATTGTGTTTCAGTGGCCCAAAAAGATTAGAATATGAGTTTTATTAAATCTGAAAACTTCATAAGTTGGTAATAAAATCTATTTTTTTTATTTATCATTGTTTTAGTTTAAAGAGTTTTGTGGTTTAAAACAAGTGTTTAGTAATGGGAGATAAAATTTGTGGTATTCAAACACTGTAATTTAAAGAAACCATAATTGAAAAAAAATGAAAAAATACATACAATATATAGATTGCGATTATGGAGGGTAGAGATAAGGAGTATCATCTCTGTACATGAAAAGTGTCCGTTGAAATGCATTAAATTAGGGTGGCGCCACATTAGCATCAGGGTAAACTTCTTAAAGTCAATACACACACTTTTTCATAAAATTGAATGATAAAAAATCAATAAACGTACTATTCACAGTTCAGAAAATAAAATATATTTACTACATTATTTTGTAATACGTAAGTAGTGACAATAATGTAAAATTTTTTAACTCGCGTACTTCAATTCGTTCACAATTGCTACATTCATACCATAACCTATGTCTACACCAGCGCCATTCTGGAAGGTTTTTGAACTGTTATTTACAGCTTATGCTAGACACTTTTTTCAATTTTCTTCCATATAAGATAACACTCCTTGTCTCTACCCTCCATAATTGCGATCAATACTCGAATTCCGCAAAATTTTCTCTTGGATGCTGTAACTATAACTTATAAGTGGTTTTTAAACATGTCGATAATGGAATACAAACGTTATTTTCCTATAGATAGCATACAAGCAGTATGCGATCTTTTTGCAGATCAACTAGACAGTGGCAAAGAACCGGATTTGGCTTTATTTTCAATAATTTTTGGAGCAGTTGAAAGTAATCTGACAAACATGAAAAATAGTGACAAAGAATCACATCTCAATAATAAGTTTGTTAAAATGAAATTTCCAGCAGTGGAATGGGACGAAGTACGCACTCTACATGAACGTTTTGTTTCGTTGATGCGTGGAGCCGTCGAGGCTAAACTATTGAGTGGCACTTATGCAACTCGAGAGTTAATAAAAAGAATCGCAGATATAGTTTGGAACTCACTCACTCGAAGCTACTACAAAGATAGGGCGCATTTGCAGTCTATTTACAGCTTTTTAACTGAAAGCAAGCTTGATTGTTTTGGTGTAGCCTTTGCAGTGCTTGCAGGTTGTCAGATTGTTGGTAAAAATGATGTCCATCTTGCCATATCAGAAGATCATGCGTGGGTGGTATTTGGTAAAGATGGCACTGAAACAGCTGAGGTGTGTACATAATTTTGAATTAGTACTTTAAGTACCGTTTCTTTAGACGCATTTAGTCCAATCCACCAAATTTGCTTCTTCTGACTCATCTCATTACCAAATTACACAACCAATAGAGTCATGGTGACTATTTTTCTCTACTACTCTACTTGCCAGTTGTGTTAGCGGTAATTATGAAAAGGTCATACATCCTTCTGACCTATTATATTATAAGACTGTACTATAGACATACATTCACAGGGAGTTTATCTGTAGTCATAGGAAGTATTTTTGATTTTTTCTATTATAAACTAAGAAACTATTAATTTAAAATATCCTACTACTATTATAAAGGCGAAAGTTTGTAAGTATGGATGTATGTATGTATGGATGTTTGTTACTCTTTCACGTAAAAACTACTGAATGGATTTGAATGAAACTTTACCACAATATAGCTTATACATCAGAATAACACATAGGCTACTATTTATAAAGATATAGCTTCGCCTCGCGGCGTTGCCCGCAGTTATCATCGTACCGCGGGTAGCACCGCGGGGTTCAGCTAGTTAAATATATTTTTATTAATTTTATTAGACTTTACTAGTTACATATTAAATTGACCAATATTTTTAGATTTATTTCATAATATCTAAAGTTATCATTTATAAGTAGGTGTAGTTTTTAACTGACTTCAAAACTTTGACTGCACGGTTGGCCGAGTGGTGTCAGCGGTCGCCATGCCGCTTGCTACTGCGCCAAGTGTTGTGGGTTCAAATCCCACGCGGTACCTACAACACTTTGTGTGATCCACGAATTTTTTTCCCGAGTCTGGATGTTCTTTGTGTCCGTTTCATGTATGTTTGTAAAGTCCCCCACGACACAGGATGTTTATTCCTAATGTGGGAGTTGTCTTTAAAAAAAAAAAAAAAGGGGCAGGTTATTAATTCAACTGTTTTTTTTTCTGTTTGTTACCTCATTACTTTCGACTAGGTGAAACGATTTTGATTTGGTCCAGTTCTTGAAGTCGGTTGTATCTTTGTTGAAATTTGTGATTATTGAATTTATGTTCATTACATAAATGTTTGGAATGTGTTATCAAGCCCACTACCTCAAACATACTACAACGCATTTAAGCAAACTAGATATCAATGAGTTGGACCAAAACTTAAAAGCTACCTTGATTAAAATGGAGACCAAATCATTATTATCTTTTTTCATTTAGATAACTTGGCATGGTAAAGGAAATGAAGATAAGAGGGGTAAAACCGTTGGTGATGGCATTTCATCTCTATCTTGGATATATCTGGCCGGTAAACCAGTTATATGTGATCGGAACATGGAGCTAGCTGCTCTTGTAGCTTCTATTAACTCCTCATTAACCCAAACAGTTGATGTCCATGAAATATCACAAATGCAGTACCAACTTCTGTGGATGCTGTATGATAAAGGTAAATATAATTTAAAAAGTGTAATTTTGTTTGGCCTTATAGTCTAGATTAACTCGCTTTCATTTATTTCGGCTCCGTCCACTTGGGATGGGGAACCCCTATGGGATCCACATGGAATTTTCGTCCAGTTAGTGATTAGTGGGCAAAAAATCTAAATAAATACCCCATCAGTTTAAGCAGAGGATCCAAGTGGACGAAAGGATCAAATTGGCATTGAAGGCCAAAAAGATCCCAATTCAAGGGATCAATGTGGATGAAAATTCAATGTAGATCCCCCAGGGGATCTAAGCAGGAAATCCAAGTGGACAGAGCCTTAATTTTACCTGTACATTTGTATGCTAGTAACTAGCTCTTTTGTACTCTATTTCAGCAAGAATATAAGTTAATTTTAAAAGTGCCGCGGCCGGCGTTTCCATCACCGTTAAAGATGCCCCTGTTTGTCGCGCGGTAATCTAATACGTACGGTAGCACAGTGACGTCTAAAATGTTTGGACTACCGTTCATTATGAACCAGTGTTCATTCTAACTGCCACAAACCATTTGAAAATGAACGTGCTCAGTGACCGCTCGCATCGCATCGGATCGATGAAAATCAATCCATATTCGACTTTACCTTCATTCTGTTAAAGGTTCATTGTTCTGTGTCACAATGCATTATTATTAGAACCTATCTAGAATTACTTACTGTTGCGTCGCTTTTAAAATTTTCTATATCTTTCGTAACTTTAATATTTCTTAATATGTTTTCACTATTATTCTTTCTGAATCAATGTGTTAAATGACTTTGTGTTACTTGACAGGATACTTGGATGCATATCCAATGGCATTAGGCAATCTTGGAGATTTGGATGAATATATGAAGATTTCTAATTGTTCAGAAGATAATATAGAGGATATAATTATTCCTGGTGACGCTACTTCTACAGTTGGTGGCACATCTAGACCAGATGCTGTGACCCTGTATAACCAAGCTGTTCTATCAGCTAGAACGAATTATGAAGACCGACATGTATACCCTTATACTTTCCAAGGAGGTTATTATAATCGTCATAAGATGTTTAAGGAAGCTTTTCATGCTTGGGCCTCTGCTGGAGACGTCATAAGAAAGTGAGTATTGGTTTTAAGATGTCAATACATGGTATCATTTGAAAACACATTATTATTATTTTCAGAAAATAATAGGTACGTACATTACATGCATGCAAGAACAAATAATAAACCCGAAAACACAATAATATGTATATACATATACTTGTTCTTGCCATAAATACTGTTACAAAGAAAAACTAGTTTTTATTTATTACTATTACAGTTATTTTAGTTTAATATATTACGGGGCTGGCGAAGAATGAATTTTCCATACAAATTGAATACCAAAATAATTTGCATTTTGAATATATTTCCACCGTATTATGTTGATATCCAAATTTAAACTGTCTTTATCCAGGCTCCTATTGCCTTTTTATTTAAAAAAACTTACCTAAAGTAAAGTAAAATCTAAAACTTTTTTAAATAATTGTTTCGACAGAAGTATAGCTTATATTATCAAATTACTAATCGCGGCGTGTCAACCTCACTAGACTGAGACGTATCTAAAAAGTTGGTCTGGAGGCGTCTGTGAACAAAATGATGGTTTGTCACAAGTTACTAATCTATACTAATATTATAAAGAAGTAAAGTTTGTGTGTTTGTATATTTGTTAAATTGTAAGGGGTAATCTTGGGATCTACTAAACCAATTTTAAAAATTCTTTCACCAATACAAAGCCACATTACTGCTGAGTGTCATAGGTTATATAAAAAACCGAAAAATAAAAAGGCTTTTACGTGGTAGTCGGTTTTGCAAAGTGAATCGGAGAAATTTCAACGGAAGGCCAAAGCAGCGGACGGCGCGCGATGGCTTCGGGTTTAATTCGGTTTGCGATCGTGCTCGCTTCGGGAGAAGGAGGCGTGGCCTTTTACATCTGAGAGGTAGGTACCCGCGCGGCTCAGTCGCGTGATCGGCTCCTTACGCTGCGGACGTCTTCAAAATTGAATTTTTCGAAACGTAATTATTACACTTTCGACATTGTTTAAATAAAAGGTTCTTATCAGAACTACTTTCTATCTTATTCTTGGCAGTTAGAAATTAAAACATAACACTCTGTACTAAAAAAGTATTATTAACATTATGCCCAACGAAGTGGGCACGGGTCAGCTAGTCTTTAATATATAAATATCAATCCCATGTATTTTAAAAGAACATATCGAATAATATGATCTCTTTATTTTGAACTTTCAGTTACAATTATTCTCGGGATGACGAAGAAATTTATAAAGAATTCTCAGAAATAGCCAACGAAGCAATTCCACAACTCATGAAGGCGGAGAGCTCAGGGCATTCCGCTAGATCTATTCTAAAAGATCCCGAGTGCTTTGCTTCACTTCTAAGGTATGTCGACATTGCATTTTACGATTTTTCTTTGCCCTGTTTACCATTTGTTGCATTTAATACGTATTTAATTCCAGATTTTATGACGGTATTTGCAAGTGGGAAGAAGGTAGTCAGACTCCTATACTGCATATTGGTTGGGCAAAACCTCTTGTGAGTACTATCTCAAAATTTGATGCGGAAGTACGAGCCCAAGTCAACATAATTTGTAAATCAGATACAGATGACAAAGATGCGATCAAAGCTGAAAGAGATAAAGAAAATACTTTGTCCGTTGGTGAACATAGCCAATGGAATAATAACTCCGAAAACGCAGAGTTGAGTGTACGTGAACAACTAACGGCTGCAGTTAATAGCCGGCCATGGGTGACATTATACAGTTGCAAAATGGCTGCTTTGAAACCCCTACTCCTATCTGAGAGATTAAATACACATGCGCTTCAACTTCAGTTGACTGCACAGAGCCAGCTGCAACGGCAACCGGGTTCATCAAAGAAAAGACAAGAGGATAGCTCCAAAAAACCCAAACCGACAGCACGCGCTAAGCGGGCTCGCCGAGAACGTTGAAAACTTGATATTGACATACGTTTCTGTCAAACTGGTACCGTTGCATCTAAATGGATGATGTTTACAAAACATTTTGTTTCTATTAGTGTTCATACATTTGAGTACTTTTTGGAAACAAAACATCTTGAGTAAGGTGGTTCATAGCTTTGTTTAATTACACACCTGCCAAATATTTTTCTCAAGGAAATGCAGGAAATTAGTCAGTTATGTAAAACTATTGTCGTTTTTTCCTTCTGAGTTTTTGAATATTTCTTGTTGGTGTTTATTTATTTTTAAATTATGTTTTTCATTAAATTTGAATTTAAATATTAAACTTGGGCAAAGCCCAAATGTAATAAAATTCTGAAACTAAAAACAAAGTCGAGTAAAACAAATAATTGTATTTGGAAAAAGTTTCAAGTTGCTTATTACAGCGGCAACACAGCAGGGAAACCTGACTCAGTCGTCAGCGTAAAAGTTTAATTTTATAAAAATAAATGTGATATAGTTCTTAAGTTAATAATGTAAGTTATTTTATTAATTTTAGACTCGACAGCTACTCTCTATATGAATTTAATTTCAAAGGCATTCCTCTTCTCCAATATAAATATTAATACGTGAAGCAAAAACTTCCCTTTTACGAACGGAAAATTATGCGAATGGAGGAGTATGTGGCACAGTTAAAGTTTACATGGAGGAGGAAAGCAAATAGCTAAAAAAAAATTGAATGATGGTTAAATTTAGACCACTGGGCGACCAACTAGTAGTAGGAAATCGGCTTGAAAAGATTTGTATTTGGTGCCTAGACTACGATGTGATATCTGCCAGTATCAGGCGATAAATACGCGGGGCGTTCGTAAAACCTGAAAAAATGTGATCATAATTAAATTTAATAGATATTTTTTAGAAAAAATCTTGATTAAAACGTTTCGTAACAAATTTAAATTCTTAGTTAACCAATTCGAAATTAAACATATTTACGATGTATTATTTATTACATATTCATTATTTATCGTATCAGTGTGTACTTCATAAATAGATAACAGATCCTCAATTTTAATAACATTTGTATATTTATTTATTGTAGAATCTTCAATAGTGTTACGTATTAGAGTTCAATGAATATGACAAATAAACCTTTTGACGAGTAATATAGATTTTAATAAAAACAATCTTAAAAGCACATTATAACTTAGATAATAGTCCTTAATTGTTGCCGAGGTCGCATGGTTAATCACTGATATCACTCTGATAACAACCCGCGAGACGCCTTTTTTTACTTTACATGTTACCATAGTACATTCAAGAAAGTTCGTTGACCGAATGTATCAGGCGAATGTATTCGAACCAACCGCGCGACAATCAATCTATATTTCACTCAATGCTTATTGATGTAAGGTTCATTGTTCTGTGCCTCAAAAGATCAACGAGAACTTTCGCGATGTTTAGCCGTGTCGAGTCTTGTTCTGGAATGAGCTTTCTTCGTAACAACAACAATATTTAAAGATTTTTTATTCTTCCATATCAGTATTCAAAATCTACATATAATCCATGAACAACTTTGCCTCTAAAACAAAAATTCGCATCTATAACATAATACTGTGTTGTAAACAAATTTTTTTTTTTTAACATATGATTTTCGGTACAAAGTTATAACAATTAAACAGTATTATTTTCTTAAGTCTATACACACTTATATATGTACGTATTATTAAATTAATAATAAATAAAATAAAATTCATTCTCTCGTTTTGATGTTACACTTTTATGTGGTTATATTTCATATTGATGTGAGTTAGGGGTATTTTGTAGTATATCCATAGATGTTTGCATTTACGAATGTCTAAGTTCTTAAAATGACTATCTACATGGCGTGTTTACTGATAAGTAATTTATTTCTTTTATTTAGATTCGATCAGTCAATGATATTTGATCTGGTGTATTTGATAAAGAAAGATTTGTGTAGTAGTTTCAACTTCTTCATATGTCTTGTAGTATGTAGGAATGTTATTTGTAAGTTAAAGAGACCCCAGCGAGTACCCGTGACATCACTTGGAAAAATCAGTAGGTAACTTTTCTTTTATCAGTAACATGTAACAGTTTCTGTTAATTACCTAATCTTATAATAATAAGAAATGCCATAATCGAAAGTTTGTCTAAGTAAGTTGTCAACATACTACTACTACTACTATACACAAATGAAAAAGTTGCATGCAAACACGCGGGTTGCCCGTGTTTGTCGGTTTTCGCAGCAAAGAGTAGCCTATGTCCATCCTCAAGAATCCAAGTATCTCCATGCCAAAGTGAAATCAGGACAGACAGAGTAGAGTTACTTTCGCATTTATAATATACTAGCTGAACCCCGCGGTGCTACCCGCGGTACGACAATAATCACAGTCAAAGTCGCGAGGCGAAGCTAGTATCTTTAAAAATTATAGCCTATGTGTTATTCTGATGTATAAGCTATATTATTGTAAATCGTAAAATAAGTAACTTTTCTGGTTGATTTTTTACACCTTGTTTCTTGAAAAACGCAAATATCTTACGGAACCCTATTTTTTTCCAAAATAAAATATAGCCTATGTTACTCGTGGATAATGTAGCTTTCGAATGGTGAAAGAATTTTTAAAATCGGTCCAGTACTTTTTGAGTTTATTCGTTACATACAAAAATACAAATCTTTCCTCTGTATAATATTAGTGTAGAAGTGTAGAAGTATGGATGATATATATATTGCATAGCAATAAAGTTGCTACCACTAATATTTTATTCAGCTGAACTCACCAACGATGAATCAAGGTATCTGCGAAATGACGGTTAATTTAATTTGATTGCTGATTGAAATGAATACATGCATATATCCTTAATACAAACATATTAAATAATACATCATAACCAATTACAACTTTCTTAGTATATGTAAGTTTTTGCATCACTTCTAAGTAGAAAGTATTTCTAGTAGTCGGTATTTATTCAACACCTATTCTGTAGTGTTAGGTACATATTTTCATCTATAACATTGAATGTAGTAAAAAATGTAATTTACGAAAATAAAACGGTGAAAAAAGTATGCGTGTTTTTTATTTATTCATAAATGTACAAAACTGAAATCTTTTTTGTAAAAATAAAGAAAATTATTTTTTTTCAAATACCTATAACATTCATGTAATCGCCGATGCACTGGTAAGAGGTGGATCGGAAACAAGGGCAGTAGGCCCTGAACCAATACTGCCCCTAACTGGCACTAATAATGCCAACCCATCGTGCAAAATAGTCGCACTGAAGTCGTCGAGTTGCAGGGACCCAGTCCACGAGTTTCTAGTCAAAGTTCAAGTCAAGTAACGTAATCGTATCCAGATCAATTAAAGCTGCCCCTGTCTTCGGCATTATGGTTCAGGAGAGGAAGGGATGCGATCTTTCTTTTGCGGTTATCATTGTACCTTTGTGTTAAAAGAAATACATGCATTATTATTATTATCATCCACAGAGGCAGGTTTGTGTCATGGCGAAATCACGGCTATTATATATGACCGGGGAGAGATAGGCACATAATCGACTATTTAACGTGCTTCTCGAGTCTTTTCAATGGTATCTTGAATACGAAACGGAAAGAAAAGACAAAAATTCTTAGATGTAATGTCACTTTTGGGGAGTCTTCCGTGCTAATTCATTATTATTAATTAAAAGAAGTTCTCTTAAATTCTAAACGAACATCCATACTGTCTGTCTGTGTGTCAACTGTCAGATGTCAAATATTGTATTGTTGTTGTTTGTGATTATCTAAGGGAGACCGATTTTTGTTTTTTCGGAAGACGGTCCCCATTTCATGTCATCCACATTTTATATATTTTTTTTCATTAATTTCATCACGACGACGACTTAAAGACTCGAAGACTTATAATTGAAAACTATAAATACTTGTCATTGGCAGAAATAGCTGATCCGAGTGATCCGGCTGGTTGCCATTTCATCAAAAGAAGAAGAAGAAGAAGAAGTGATTATCTAAATCTAATTCTACTAAAAGTATCTTATTTTCGAATCATCAAAGACGCTTAAACATTGTGCTTTACACTCACTCAATGAAAAAGTACTTATTGTGTTAAAGTAATTTGTATCTACGAAATACATTAGAATGAATTCTATTCATAATGACGGAAAACGATACCGGAATAAATACAAGTTTATAAAATTGCGAATTAAAAGCCTTATTTTAGTAAGTACATTAATTTTATCAAGGGTTTTTAACAATAAGTCATACTTTTCATATAAAATTATTTTTCATGGAATATAACAAAGATTTAGATACAAAAATATATTTTGGCGTTTTAAAACCTGCATGTTAAATCCTAAGTTCATGTAGTCTAACAAAATACTCTAAGGAATATAAGTATGTAGTATTATAATTCTTATTTCAAACTGCAACAATATTTATTTACTTTTACTGATTGGTTAAGGTTAAGTATTTACTGATTATTTACTGACACTTTCTTAGTAGGTCTGGCTTAGAATAGATTTTTCTATAATTGTAATTGTTATTAATTACATAATTAACTAAAACTAAATAAAATTATTCACCAACCAACTATTCCAGAAAACTGGCAGCATTCCATTCTATAAAAAGGCTGACCATTTCACATGTCACAAGTAATATTGATCAGATGCTTAACTAATTGTTGAACACTAGCACTCCAACTTAGTCCCTAGTTTCTCAATACTAAGTTTTAGGATTACGCTGTTAGTTATTATTGAAATATATTACTTATTTTTGTAACTATGATCATGATATTTATGTGTGGTGCACCTCTACCATCCCTGTTGTGTCATATTAGGAATACAGAATGTCAACCTTATTAATCCCATGGGTGTTTATAACATCACTGCTAAAACAATATCTTGAAACGAACACTAGATTGACTGCTTTGGTGGCGTATGCGACTCCTAAGCTTGAGATATCGGGTTAGATTCCCAGGTCGGACCAAATGTTTGTATGATCTGTAAATATTTGTTTCGGAGTTTGGGTGTTTTCTATGTATGTATATACAAAAAAAAGTATATAAGTATTTATATCAGTTGTCTAGTGCCCATAACACAAGCTCTGCTTAGCTTGGGACTAGATGGCGTTGTGTGTTAGATGTTCGAAATATTTATTTATTTACTATACCAAGCCATCTGGCTAACAAGATATAGTAGGCTAAAACCTCCTTTCACAGGAGAGGTTTATGTCCAGTAAGAGATTATTAGAAGCTGCAGAAGATGACTTGATTTATCTTTGTTATTTATTTGGAATTTACAACTACTGGGTTGTAAAATACAATAATGTATTTTGAACATATTATAAAACAAAGTCCTCTGATGCATCTGTCTGTTCGCCATAAACCCAACACAAGCTACTGCACGGATATTTATACGGTTCTCACCATTAGATAGAATGATTTCTGAGGACCATTTTTGTGTATAATTTGCTAAATTTTTGAGTACATTGACTGAAATATAACAATATTGGTTAAAGACGTAGCATTAAATTAAGCCTATATTATATTTTCCGCAAAGAACCCGTGCCAAGCTGGGGTAGGTTGCTAGTATTATATATATAAAGACGCCTTAGATCTACAGTACTAAAGTTTTATGTGAACCTGGTAACACTGAGTATGAATGTTATTTATGCAATCTTTTTATCACAGGAAAATGCTGCTTTGTGTGATGAAGTTGCAAAAGTTCAAGAAAGTATTTCAATTGTAAAAGATGAGAGACGCTTTTTACTTCATAAACTATTGGAATATGAGAATGACTCTGAACAATTTTATTATAGAAATGAGAATGTAATTACTTCAAATGGCCCTAGAACGAAAATAAAGAAAAGACAAAGCTGTGATGACTCTAGATAATAAGGATATTTATTGAATAAAATGTTATTTTTATTTCTTCTTTATTGAATATTTATTTTTTATTGCCTGCAAACCTTAAAATTTTATTACTTAAACTGATTTAGGAATTGTTGCACTAAATCTGTAAAATGATATTTTTAAGACTTAAAAAAAGAAGGAGGTTCTATGTTCCACTGTATTTTTCATTTATGTTCACTGATTACTCCGACCGATGGGGTCCATGGACCGATTGTGAAATTCTTTTTGTATTTGTATATACGAGTAAACTATAAACCAAACATAGAACACAATTAAAGTGTGACATCTAGTGCCGGCTAATTAAGAACTAGGCTATGCTATACTAGGAATTTCACCGGTATCTATGTAATGATGGATTGAGGTATGTCCTCTATCCACCCTGTGTGTTATAAGAGCTAACTAAAGAAGCAACCACTGAAACAACAGGGCTGCAAATAGAAACCTCTCACAAAGCTTATATCAACATGTCTGGCCGAATGGCGAATAGATCGCCTTTCTGAGGGGTCTATGTCTAGCAGTTGACTATCAAGGGCTTCTAGTAATGTTAATGAAACTAAATATAACCATCTTGACCATCTTACATTTCAAAACTTCATAATCTTTTTTATTTTTTAATTAATTCTTTTGAACATGGAATCATAAACAAAAAATAAACATATTAATGCTAACAAAGAAATCTTATTTATTGGTTAAACTGATACAAAAATATCTAACTTCATTCACTGAAAACCATTATTTCAGTGGCAGTTGATTAGTTTGTGAAACACCTTTACTTGCAGTCTTTGTGTATAAATTGTTATTAACTAAATTAATAATATATGTCTTGATTAAGAAACTAAAACTTATAGAATGAACATAATTAATTAATGCAATTAAGTTTCATTGCTATCATCATCATCATCATCGTCTCCAAACGACAACAACTGGCGGCTTTTCTTTTCATTTATTTCTTTTGCAGATTTTTCTGTTCGTTTTCTTTTACTTGTTGGTTCTAGTAACTTTTCCTTAGGTTTAAATATCACTCTTTGATCCAAATCAGCTTTAGTTTCAGCTTCTGTCTTTTCTATTTTTTTCTGCTCAATCTCTGCTTGCTCTGCTGTCAAATCACCTTCTTTAAGAACTACAACTTGTGGTTGTTCACTATCATCATCATCCACAAAATCTTCTTTGGCATTCATAAGATCATCAAACTTGTGATTTTTATCATCATACCCCGCTTGCCTTTTAAGCACTTTTAGAAACTCGGGATCTTCTGGCTTTATATAATTTACATTCCGTTTCCTATTCATGTTAATAAATATTTAATGTAATTTCTATAGAAACAAACTAATAGTACAAAGTAAGAAAACAAATGTGTCAATTTTGTCAAACATTTACTTCAAAAAAGTGTTTTGCCTATGTCTTTTTTTTTATTTTATCTGATTGGGTACTGAACCATTGAGTCTATTATTTTCAGTTTAGTTTAATCTGTCTATGGGTAGACAAGTAGTACACTGGTCATAAACATGCAAAATTAATTTAACAACTTCCTGTTTAATTATTTTATTGTGTCAATGACTACGAAATACATTAGATCTATATTTTTATGCACGATTTACTTGTGTTTGCGTAAAATTTAGTTTTAGAGCAGGATTAAGTTGGGTTGAGTTATGGCAGAAGCTCATAATCGTGTCATGTTGTGGCATAGCATGCTCTAGTGCTATTTCCTAATTGTAGTTGCAAACCTTTCCAGCGTTTAAACTTACTTTCTTTTCTTCGGATGCGGCAACCTATTTTGATATATATATTTATATAGCAATTAAACTACTTGAAGGCAAAGAAATAAAATAATACATTGATAATAACAATTTAAATAAACGTATATTGATTACCTAATTGCACCATTAACCTAGTGTTTCTAGTGGTCGCCATGTGAATGTATCACCAAAAGCAGTAGGTAATTATAACAGTTTTATAAAATCAACAAGAAGGGCGCTAGTGTAGACAAATGTTATGTTTTCCTAATATTATGTCATATTAGACATCGTAAATAATCAACTTTTGAAAATAGTTATTGATTGGTCTTAAAACGAAAACAGTTTTATTTAATTAAAATTGGATCTGTGTGGTGATCCCTACCTACTGAGCCGAGTCCTTACTGCAGTCGCAGTGGCTCGTGGGACTCAATTCCCAACTAGTGACCGATGCAGCCGCGCCCGGAAAGAACTTTCGTCTGTCGGAAGGAAAGGGTCCTGTGCTGCCGCCCTGCCCACTCAACGATGACCGATTGGAGAGCCACCACGAATGCAAATCCAACACGTGAAGTCTTCAGCCGAGACGATCACCCATCTCTCGCCACTCGTGTACCTTTTTAAAAATATCCCCTGCAATCAGCGTTGCAAAAATTGAATTGCGAACCTCATCCTATTTAAAATTAGTTAGAAAACAATTTATTATAACACCGTAGCTATAGATAGATGTTTATACTTAGATGCTTAAAAAAGGAACTGGGCCGTAGTCCGTAGATTTGATTGTCGCACAAGTAAATTATTGTACAATTTCGAAGAGCATTTGTTTTGTCATTAGGCTAATCTAATTTATCTAAATATGTATATATTTAGATTTATATTTCTTTATTTGGTATTAGACGGTCGTATGTAATAATCTAGATTTCCGAAAACTTGTAACATTTACATTGATAAGATAACATTTTCATTATCAGTAGCGTAGAATAATACCAAGTCATTACACTTCGGAGTGTCAGACACGTGACAGTAGCGTTTTCTGGTATGCTTTATATGCTGCTATCGTCAACCCGCTTGTGTAGCGTTTACGGCATTACCTCTCATAATAGATACACTAAATAAACAGCCCCAAGTCAGAGTATCGGTGAGGTATAGGGTGCTAAGAACTCCCCGATTACGGACGGCTACCGCACCCACAATACATTGACCTTGAATACTTATAATGGACGAACTCTAAGCTCTAAAAAAATCTAGCCGAATTGAAGATAGAGCTGGACAAAATACGATGACATATTCTATTTCTATCTGAGGTCTTAATTGAGTACAAGGACACAGTTTTTTTTTTTTTTTTTTTTTTTTAACGTGGGGAATGCATTTAGGCACTTCACTCGCCCACCGCGGGGGCGATGGGTCCGCTTCGTGTGGGACTCCTGGCCTCCGGAGAGGGGGCCAGACTACCCACTAAACCCCACGTGTTCCTCTTCGCCTAGTACCGAGCCGCGAGATACTTTTGAGTGCTCACTGCGACTCGGCTAGGAGCGCCCTTGCAGGCTCGCCTCGGGGGGCCAGATCGTTGGGGCCCCCCTCACCTTAGAGTTGGTATGCGCCCCCGGAACAACAAGGGCGCATCCGCCACGTGGCTAGGGGCGGCAGGTCCCCCGACCCACCGCCCGTGGCAACTCTCAGTCAGGGCCGCGGGCGAACAAGGTTCGCCGGCGACCCCTCGCTGGTGGCCTGCGGGGCGGTTGAGTGAGCCCAGCTCGCTCCCGCTCCCGCAGGGCCTCTCTCTTGGCCGCCATCACCTCGCTTGCAAACGAGGCGATGGCGGCCCAACACCGCTCGCTGCCGGCCATGGCTTCCACGATGGCCGGCAGCGAGAGATCCGTGCCGATGACGCTCGTCAGGGCCGCTCTCTGCTCGTCCCATGCTTCACACACGGCCCGGGTATGATGGGCCGTGTCGGGGTCGCCGCTGGTGCAATTGCGGCACCGGGGCTCCGTTTCCACCCCCACCACCTCCCACAGGTACTTGGCGAAACAGCCGTGACCCGTGAGAAGTTGGGTGAGGTGATACGTGGGAGCCCCATGACCCCCCTCCACAAACTGTCGCAGGACGGGCCGAGCGGCCCTAACGAACGCCGTCGGACTTTCCCCCATTCGGGCAGCCCACGTCCGGAAGAGATCGTCGCGAGCCTCCTGTCTCCAGCGCTCGATCTCCTCCGGAGGCGGGCTACCACCAGCTCGCCGAATCAGGGCACCCTCCTCGTACACCCTTTTGAGGACGCCGGCCTCGAGATCCCAAGGGATGCTGCCCGCCAGGACGCACGCCGTCTCGTAGGAGACGGTGCGGTACGCCCGTGCGGCCCTCTGCGCGATGGCCCGCTGCGGTCGACGCAGCAGGGTGACATTGGCCGCGCAGAGGGCCTCCGCCCAGATAGGCGCTCCATAGAGCGCCTTCGAGCGCACCACACCGTCATAGAGACGGCGGCAGGCAGACCCCGGTCCTCCTACGTTGGGGAGCAGCTGCGAGAGCATTCCGGCAAACGCTAGCACCTTTGGCGCTAGCTGCCGGAAATGCTCCGCGAACCCCCAACGACCGTCGAGAACCAGCCCCAGATACTTGAGGCTGCGCCCGACGGCGATGGAGGTGCCCCCCACCACGATCGTGGCATCTCGAGGCGGCGCCTGCCGAGGCCCATGGAAGAAGAGGGCCTCGGACTTCTCAAGGGCGACCTGAAGGCCGAGCGCCCCGATTCGGCGCACCACGTGGGCGACGCCTGCCGTCGCGAGGACGGCGGCGTCGCGGAACGTGGGGCCCCGCGCGGTCACTAAGGTATCGTCGGCGTAACAAAGTACGCCGACTCCCCGAAGAGTGGCACCGCGCAGGACCCAGTCGTACCCGATGTTCCACAGGAGCGGCCCAAGCACCGACCCCTGTGGAACACCACACCCCATCGCCTTGCGGACCACTCCGTCTCGGCCCGGGTACGTAATGAACCGGTCCACGAAGTAGTCCGCAAGGATTCGCCTGAGGTACCACGGTACGTTGTGGTACCTCAGGGCCTCCGCGATTGTCTCCCAGGGGAGGGTGTTGAAGGCGTTGGCTATGTCAAGCGACACAGCCAACAACACCCCACCCCCGGCGATCGCCTCGTCGACGCTGCCCCGCAGTCGGGAAACGGCGTCTAGGGTCGACTTCCCGCGACGGAAGCCGAACTGACCGTCGCTCAAATCGGGCCCCGCCCCCTCCAGGTGCTTGACGAGACGCGCGGCGAGCACTCGCTCGAACATCTTGCACGTCTCGTCAAGCAGTACGATGGGGCGGTAGGCCGACGGTGCCTCTGCTGGGCGCCCGTGCTTTCTGATAAGCACGAGCCGTCCGGTCTTCCATCGTCGCGGGAATCTCCCCGACGCCACACACTGCGACATGAGGGACAGCGTCTCCTCCTCGAGTGCCGGCATCGCTAAGGCGACGACCTTCCCAGGGACGCCGTCCGGGCCCGGGGCGCGCTTCCTGGCTTTGAGAGCCAGTATCGCCGCCCCTAACTCGGCCTCGGACACGGGAGGTGCCGCCTCTGCGTCGTCTGCTGCCGGCACTCGGTGACGGCTCGGCGCTGCCATCCGCGGTGGGACCCACTCTTCCCGCTCAGGGAAGAGGGAACTGACCACTCGGCCCAGAAATTGCGGCTCAAGAGTTCTGGTGAGGGGAGGCGCCCAGGGCCGGAGCTTCTGGCTCACGGTTTTATACGGGCGCCCCCACGGATCTCCATCCAGGCTCTCGAGCCACTCCTTCCAGGCCTCCTCTTTGGCGGCTCTGATCGCCGAGTTGAGGGCCGCACGAGCGGCCCTATGTGCGGCGAGCAGTTCCTCTTCACGGGCGAGGTCCCTGACGGCCCTCCTGCGGCTGCGAGTGTACTGCCTATGGGCCGCGTGGCTTGCGGCACGCAGCCCGGCAAGGTGGGGACGCCACCAGTACACTTACCTCCGAGGGAGGGCTGGCCTCGCCCTCTGCATCGCCGCATCGCAGACGCGAGTCAGCTTTTCAGCGAGTCTATCGCACCTCGCGTCCGCGTCTGGGCCGCTCTCCACACCACCAGCAACCCAGCGCTCGACGATAGCCGCCTCTTGGGCCAGTTCCCGGTTCAGTGAACCGAGGCGCCACCGCGGTCCTTCTCCTGGCAGGGGACGGTTATCACCTCCTCCTCGGGCGGCCGTTGAGTGAGAGACCACGTCGAACCGTATATAACGATGGTCCGACGCGGTCTCCACATCCTCAACGACCCGCCAATTGCGAGTGCGGCTAGCCAGGGCAGGGCTAGCAAACGATAGATCTATTATCGAGCTGCCCTGGGGCCGCACTAGTGTAGGAACCGCCCCCCTGTTCAGCAGCACCAAGCCGTTGGACACCGCCCACTCCTCCAATATCTCCCCCCGGCCGTCGGTCCTCGGAGATCCCCACGCCCGTGAGTGGGCGTTGAAATCCCCGGCTACAACGACCGGGGTGGGGTGCGCGTCGCCAACAGAGCCCCGACCTCCGCGAGCCACTGCTCGAACTCGGCGAGGCTTCTGTTGGGCGAGAAGTACACCCCAATCACTGCAGTGTCGCCCAGCGTGGCGAGGACGCACCCTCGGCCCCTCACTACTCTGGCGAGTTGGTGGGGGCCGGTTCGCTGGGCGACGATAGCCACCAAGCCGTCGCTGTCGCTGGCCCAGTTGGGGCCGGTGCGAACATAGTACGGCTCGGCGACTACCGCCACTGTCGTCTGCCACTGAGCCACGGTCTGGGCCAGTAGATCCTGTGCCGCGGCGCAGTGGTTGACGTTGGCCTGCAGGATGGAGATTTTAGCAGCCATTTATATTTGGGCGGTGTCCATATCCTCCTCGACTGTCGGCGGCGACAGGGTGGTTGGGGTGGTCCTGGGTTCCACCCCCCCTGTCGCCTTCCGTTTCACCTGACCCCTCTTGAGGGAGGCTGCCCGGCACTTGACGGAGCCAAGTCTGTGTCCGGAGTCTACTCCCTCCGCAACACAGACGGGACACCTGGGGTCCGCAGAGCAGGCGGCCGCCTTGTGGCCCTCCTGACCGCAGCGGAAACAGAGTGCGCTGCGGTCAGTTTTAGCTGCGCACTTGGCCCCCACGTGCCCCGGCTCCAGGCAGCGGAAGCACCGCGCCTGCCTTGGCTCCAGGGTGGTCAACTTGACTGTTGACCACCCGACGACGATGCGGCGGCCGTCCGTCAACTTCCTGGCCGCCGCAACCGGGCATCGCAGCCAGGCAGTGCCCTGTCGACCAGGGGGGCGATTAATGTCGCCCACCCTGATGGAGGCGACAGGGCAGCCTCCCTCTTCCGCCAGGATTTTGGCCACCGCCTCCTTGGTCGCCGCATCGCCCAGGCCTGAGATGCGCAACTCTACGCACCTCTCCGGCCTGGCGATACGGACCTCCTCTCCCAGCACCGCTTCAAGCTTGGCCGCCAATTTATCGGCCTTGGTGGCCCTGTCAGCGCCACCTACCTCCAGGATCCTTCCCCCGGTCACGGCAGTGCGGAACCGGAGGCCGTCAATGCCGAGAGTCTTCAGGTCTATTGACCTCTCGGCATTGGCGATCACCTGGGAGTAGGTGACCCCCCTCTCTACCGCGCCCGGCTGCAGTGTTAGACACACTGCAGCGGTTGTCGGGGCGCGGAGTTTGCGCCTCGCCTTCGTCTGCTTCGCAGGCTTGGCGAGCGCCTTAGCGTTCGTCGGTGCTGGGGCGGCCTTCTTTGGCCGCGCCGTCACCGCGCTCCACGCCTCCCTCACAGGTGGAGGGGCAGCGGCGGGAGCCCGCGGGCGCGGCTGGCGGGCGGCTTCAGCCTCCTTCGCCGCAGCACTTTTCTTCTTGGGCTTCTTCTTCTTCCCGCCCCCCAACTCCCCGCCCGCCGGGACCGCCCCGGAGGGGCAGGGACCCGGCTCCCTCTGCCCGTCTCTCGCGATGGGCGATAGTGGCGGTGCCAGGGGAGGCGCGGGGGGAGGGGAATCACGGGCAGAAGACTCGGGCCTCCGGCTGGACGTGGAGGCCCGGCGTTCCGCTTCGGCCGCTGTGCGAGCGGCCCTCGCGGCGTTTCGCGCGTCCGCTTGAAGAGGCGGACGGACGCGCACCTCCGGCAGCAGGCGGTCCTGGAACCCCGCGATTCGCGCATCGAGCATGAAACCGATCTCGTCTCGACTCATCGGGGGGGGAGCGGACTCCACCTGCCGCTTCAGGGCCTGTTTTTCGGCCCGCTCAGTGGCGAGCTCGGCCCTTAGGTGGGCCACCTCCTCATTTTCCGTGCGGGCCTTGAGTAGGTGGGCGAGCTCCAATATGGAGCTACAGGCCAACCTCAAGTCCCGCACGTACTGCCCTTTGAGCTTCGAGCTCTTTTTGGCGATGGTTTGCACCACCGCCACCGCCGCCTCGATGCGCCCCGCCAACTGTTCGGCGTTGACGGGGCCGGAGGATGATGGTATTGGGTCCGACGTCGACGGTATGGGAGTCTTAAGGAAAGCCTCCCTCCGTTGTCGGACCTCCTCCGCCAGCTCCTCCTCGGCGCGGAGCTCGAGCTCCCGCTCCTTCGCCCTATTGAGGTCGGCCTTGGCTTTCGCCAGGCCGACGTATTCTCCTGTGGTAGGAGGGCGGCCTCGTCTCTTGGCCTTCATCGGGCCGGAGCTGTCTTCTCCCGAGGCCGAGTTTAGGCGCTTCCGACACCAGCGCCCGGTCGGTGATGATGGACGCGAGTCCACGTCCACTACTGAGGCGTCGCTCGACGCCGACGAGTCCCTGATGGTGTAACGCGTCAGGACGCCGCGTGCCTCTTTCGTCACCAACGGATGTGGTGACCGGGTTCGCAACTCCCCCTTCCTCTTTTCACTTTCCTCCTTCTCTTCCGCTACGGTTTTTGTTTGTGTTTGTTTTGGTTTTAAAAAATTATCCATATTGTACCCACGAGATGGGGAGAACTACAGGTCCACCCGGGCAGAGATCCCCAATACCCGGGCAAGCGTAGATTTGTAACCCAACCGAGGGGTCCGCAGGTGCCCCGGCTGGGGGCGCGCTCGCAACTGAACTTCCCGTCAGCCATGCATCCCAGGCCGCACACCAGAAACACAAGATTCGGGGTGATTTTTTAAAGAGGTTTTCTTCCTCGCGGCCCGGGCGGTTAAGCCAAGACCCTCGTCCCCGATACAATCGGGATTACGATGTGTCGACGGTGGCAGGAACACAAGTCCCATGCCTGCTCGACGGTAGTGTGAGTACACGCCGAGCCCGTCACTACGCAGCGCGACGTCCAACGTCGACGCCACCGCCACGGCAGCCTGTAATTCGGCTACGAGTTTCCCTTAGTCGCCTTTTACGACACCCACGGGATGAGATGGGGTGGAGCTATTCGACGCCGGCTCCACACGGCAAACAAGGACACAGTTATCTTGGAATCAGACCGAGTACTCTACTTCCTAGAAGTCTCGCCAACAACTCTCTCACTGGCAACAAATATTTGTTTTTTTTTTTTTTTTTTTTATGTAATATGTGGCAAACGAGCAGGCGTATCACCTGATGGTAAGCAATTACCGCCGCCCATGGACACCCGCAGCACCAGAGGTGTCACAAGTGCGTTGCCGACCTTTGCGGGATGGGGAGGGGGAATGAGGGAGGGGTTGGGGTATGGGCCTCCGGTATCCTCACTCACTCGGTGAAACACAGCGCAAGCGCTATTTCACACCGGTTTTCTGTGAGGCCGTGGTATCACTCCGGTCGAGCCGGCCCATTCATGCCGAAGCGCGGCTCTCCCATATTCAGTGTGTCGTACTCAAATTGACCGAGAGATATCCTCTTAGGTTGACTCAAATGATTATTTGACTGCCTCGGTCGCGTAGTGAAAGTTTATGCGACTACTGTGTTTGAATACTCGGGTTCAATTCCCGGGTCGGGCTAAATATTTGTATGATCTGCAAACATTTGTTTCGAAGTTTGGATGTGTTCTATGTTCAATATGTGTGTATTTACAAAAAAGTACTTATACATATAAGTATTTATATAAGTTGTCTAGTATCTATAACACAAGCTCTGCTTAGCTTGGGACTAGACGCCGTTGTGTGTTAGATGTTCGAAATAATTATTATCTATTTATGTTGTGGAAACTATTTAGGAAAACATAGATAAAGCTCTGCACGAGTGCTGATGCTGGTCAATTTCTTAGAACGCATAGCCCCTTGCTATGCGTGGTAAATTCTCCGTCAAGCAAGCACTTTGGTGCGCCTTGGGAGAGACCTATGTCTAGCAGTGGATTGCAACGGGCTGATGATGATGATGATGAAATTAATTAAATACCACGATATAAGAGTTTAGGTACTCTATTTTTGAATATAGTTCTCGTAAGAACAATGACCTTTCTCGAAACTGTTTACAACAAATTGATAAACTTTCTAAAAATAGACTATTCATTTACCTATTTAATAAATAATTAACAGCCTATTTAAATCGTGTCTATAATTAAATAAGTGGATGATAGATACTAAATAAGTAATTATAATTTAATTTTTATTGTTCTGTAGAACTGTTACTATCACGTTTCCTACAAGTTTATTTATTTGCGTTTGCCTTTGCGTTTGGTGGTTGTTATACCTGTACAATAACAAAGCTAGACTCTTTGGCGCTGCGTAAAGATGTGGCTTCGCTGTGCATCTTCTACCGCATTCCCATGGGGAGTGCTCCGAGGAATTGTTTGGACTGATCCCACCGCCTCTTTCTGCCATCGTCCTACTCGACAGAAATTACATCCCCATCATCTAGTTGGTTGGCAGTCCACAACTGTGCGATTTTCCCGAAACTTTCTGCCACGCACAAAAAAACTGTGAAATGAGCAGTCGCCTGCAGTGTTCCCGGACCAATACGACCTTCAAACCTTCAAGAAAAGAGCGTACTCCTTCCTAAAAAGCCGGCAACGCACTTGTGACACCTCTGGTGTTGCGGGTGTCTATGGGCGGCGGTAATCGTTTACCATCAGGCGATACGTCTGCTCGTTTGCCCCCTACGTAAGAATAACGATCGAAAAAATAATAACAATCATATTTATTGGCATAGCTTCGCTGCGTTATTCAAGAAACAAGGTGTAAAAAATCAACCAGAAAAGTTACTTATTTTACGATTTACAATAATATAGCTTATACATCAGAATAACACGTAGGCTATAATTTATAAAGATACTAGCTTCGCCTCGCGACGTTGCCTGTGATTATTGTCGTACCGCGGGTAGCACCGCGGGGTTCAGCTAGTAATGTATATAACAATAAAAATGTTAAAGGAACTCCCACACTATTTAGGACTGCAAAAACCGTTCTCTCTGCACTAGTAAGACACATTTTTCAAATATCTATTGATGAAATAGAATATTTAAAAAATATTTAAAATGTCAGTCGGATGACCAACCTAATTTACATCTTAATTTCATTTAGCACCCGCCGTCATAACTATCGCACTCACCATTAATATTATAATCAGATTTTAATCGAGGGACGCTGACATTTTGAGATATTTAGAAAATAGGATATGTTTTATATGGTAATCTAATATCCTAAACATATTTATCTTAAATTGAGGAAGGAGGGTGATTAAATATTTGCATAGCCATAGAATACTTTTGATGCTATACGTACGTACATCACAAACCAATTGATAATATTTATCGTCAATTTAATAGACCAGTTTACAGTCTTCTATCTATTGGTAGCATTTAATTATGTATGTTTATGTCGTTATAACGTATAAATAATCAGTTACCTATAGAGAAACAGAAGAGTGTTAAAGTTGATATGCCGTTTATAAAAGTATTACAAGAAAATGTTTTTGAACAATATTAATGTGCTGTGTTTGATGATATGTCTTACGGATTTCAGCAGCAGTAAGTTTCATTTCATGCTTAAAAGCCCGCTTATCTATACAAATAAATAAAATTTGAGTGTCTGTTTGTAATATTAAAATAACCGCTTTTCACTAAATGCATATACTAAATGTATACACAGTGCATATACCAAAATTTTTTTTTTCTGTCTGTACCGGCTAATCTCTGTTACGGCTGGACCGATTTTGACGGGACTTTCACTGATAGGTAGCTAATGATTTAAGGAGTAATTGGCTACTTTTTTAGACTAGCTTCGCCACGCGGCGCTATCCGAGGTACGACAATAACCGCGGGTAACACCGCTAGGTTTAGCTAAGTTTGTACACCGGTGGACTTACTGCTTAGGGCTTCCTCTTCTACTCATCCTTCGGGTAGTGTAATAATTATTTTTTACGTACCTTGGGTAAAAAAATTAAAGGATGTTAAAGAAAAGTATGTTAATGTACTTAGTAGTTTTTGGAAACGTTTTCATTAGTTATTTCGTTTTTTGCCCTTGAATAGTTGTCCCTATTGCATTCAATTTGACGTGACAGCGCCAAAAAATTGTACTACCGTAAATTAAATAAAGATCTAATGGAAAGCATTTTTAATATATTATGTTATTTTGATACTATTGGATTGTAACCAAAATTTAGGGCAAACGAGTAGATGTATCGCCTGATGGTAAACGATTACCGCCTCCCATGAACCCACACCAGAGGCGTCACAAGTGCGTTGCCGGCATTTGGGGGATGGGGGGAGGGGTTGGGGTATTGGCCTCCGGTGTCCTCACTCACTAGGTGAAACACAGCGCAGTCGCTTTTTCACACCGCTGTCGAGCCGGCTCTCCCACGGTAAAATTATTATTTCTACTTTAAATAATGATTGAGTCGGCATTTCACGTTCAAGTCAAGATTGATCGGTGTCTTTTAATTTGTTTGTCCAATTTTAGCTTTATCTTCTACCATGAATTACGTTGTTACAATGAAATCTGTAATTTGTAAAATATTTTGAATTTTTGTCACAAAAAAAACGAATATGAGTCAAGATAAGCTCATATTACTACATATTTAAACATATTACTTTTATTTTCACATTTATTTGTTTTATGCCCTGCTCTATATGTTCAAATAATAATACATTGCAACTTGTGATAGCTTACTTCACTGTTTACAGGTCTTCCTTACGAATATTTAAACCACACGAACATATACGGCACAGATTATGGTACAAAATGGATATATTTTCCGGACGGTGATAGTATTCCTCATTATGTTAATTTAAGGACGCTTAAAAATGATGATGAACTCAGTATGAGGAAACCAATTGATGGTGAAATCGAATTTAGATTGTACATTGGGTAAGTGTTCTTTTTATTTCGAGCCCTGTATTTCGAGCCATGCCTGCCAAGCCCGTAGAGCTTGCGCATGTGTTTCCCGCCAATATTTCATGATAATTCGTTACCAGCGACGTCATATTGCTTTAATAAATTTGTTACCCCATTTTACCCCTTAGAGGGTTAAATTTCGAAAAACCCTGAAACAGGTATTTGCTTATTTAGTTAAAGCATAAACCTAGCGAAGTTTCAAAAGGAAAAACCTACTTTATCTTGGTGCTCCATACAAACTTTGAACCCCCTTTTCATCCTTTAGGGGTTGAATTTTGAAAAATCCTTTCTTATCGCACGTCTACATCATAATAGCTGTATGTGTGTCAAATTTCAGCGCAATCCGTCCAGTGGTGCTTGCTGGTGGTGGTTGCTTTTTGTGTACTTATATGGATAGATAGCGTTTTATAGCAGAGGAAATCCGAGAATTTAGATATTACCGTGCGATGTACTGCGTCGCTAGTTTAATATTATGAATTTGAATATTATTTATCCGGTAAGCTTCCACGGTTAAACCTTAAACAGGATAGGACAGGACATAGGCTACTTTTTGCCGCGATGACCGACATACACGCGGTCAGAGCCGATGACAAAAGCTAGAAATACCTATTTAAAGTAGAATCCTGATGTGCGTTGTAGATAAATGTTAAAATTCATAAATTAAATAGTTCAATATTTGTGAAACCTAACACTTTTAAGTAAAATTTCTTTAGTAGTACCAGACTGACCGTTAAGATTATAGTCCTGTATTAGTTTTCAAACATCCGATGATATTCATCTTGAAACTTCTTCATTCTTTGCTTATTCTCGTTGAATGTTAGATGTCCGAAATATTTATTTAGCCCCTGGCGTTTGCGTACTGGTTTTCAAATACAGATTTAAAGTTATTTAAGAATAAAAAGCCTCCCTAAAATGCCTTAGTACCTTATGCTATGAAACATAATTATAAACTTAAATTGTAAATTTTTGCTTTTAGAAATGACACGTATAGTTATATTCAATTAAATGAATTTGGACAACCTTACGAAAAAATATATGAAAATGCTACGATGAAGATAATGTCATCTCATGAAACATTAAAAATTATTACGCATGGTTGGAAGTCGTCAGCAGATAAAGAAGGCGTTGTGGACATCAAAACTGCTTATTTGGAAGCCAAAAACGTCAAAGTTATAACTATCGACTGGAGTGAGATCGCAGACTCTATATTCTATCCCTGGGTTGCGTATGAAGCGAAGGGCATAGGTGTTAAAGTGGCTAAATTTATAAGCGCTCTTCATTATAGATATAACATAACTGGTAAACAGCTTCATCTTATTGGCCATAGCCTGGGAGCTCATATTATGGGTATAGCAGCATCCAAATCAAATTTAATTGTGGACAGGATCACAGGTTAGTAGCAAGACTTACTTACTACTTTTAATACTAAATGTACTTTAATATTTCAAATATAACATCAAAAGCTATTTAGATAATGTTTTTGGTTTGTACCCTTCGCTAGAGTTCCATGAATTTCGCTCTCTGATCAAACCTTTCCGTCTGGCGCTTTTTTTCTTTATTATAAAGGGGGCAAACTAGCAGACGTATCGCCTGACGGCAAGCGATTGCCGTCGCCCATGGACACACGCAACACCAGAGGCGCCACAAGTGCGTGGCCGGCCTTTAGGGGATGGGGAGAGGGAGGGGGAGGGGATAGGGTATAGGCCTCCGGTATCCTCACTCACTCGGCGAAACACAGCGTAAGCGCTATTTCACACCGGTTTGCTGTGTGGCCGTGGTATCACTCCGGTCGAGCCGGACCATTCATGCCGTACCGTGTCTCTCCCACGGTGGTTCTCTTTGATAAACATTATTATGCCAGCTCAGATTACAAAAGAAAGCCAGATGTAACGTTCTTGTCAAATAACTTGAAGCCGTTTATTATTTAAGTGTGCGTGACAACTGGCAGCGATACTGTAGGATCACGTATATATCTTAGTGAGTGTGATAAGATACCTTAAGCAGTAAAAAAATCCCTATTTTTCGTATTATATATACCTATTAAGATTTAAAAAAAGGGTATTTTAACATTAATATTTTTGTTAATATTCTACAGTTACACAATTTATCTAACCAATTCTTAAGATTCCTGGCTATAAATTTTAAAACAAGCGTTGAAAAACTTCTAATTACTTGGTTTCGTACCGCCATCACACTATATTCATTGGTCCTGATCATCTTTAATGTAAAATAAGAAAGCATTATACATATTTTATATTAATACTTGAGATCACCTGTAACTTTTGGTAGTCGTTTTTTTTCAAGAAAAAAAGGCATTTTTTAAGAAATATTAGATTAACTATTACATTTTTTTAAATAGCATCTAAAAACAAGAAATTTACATTCACGAACGTAGGAATACACTTGACTTATCTAAACGGGCAATACTTACACACATACAGTGTACTGTTATTATAGGTCAAAACAAATGTGTTCCATACATCGTGTAATTATAAAGTATCGTACTGTCAATGATAGGATATTCCTAACGTGTAATACATTCAATTGTATATTTTGTCATACAGAATAAAAAATTATTTCAACATAGGCTGTTAGGAGTAATTTTGGCGAACCATTTTTTGGTACTTTCATTACGCAGTCATACCTAGTTTTCCAATTACAGCACTAGAGCGCATTATGCGGCATAATGCTTAACGTTGAATGTTTCAACTACAGCAACGCTTCGCACAATCGAGCACTCTCAAAAGTAGTGTTTTTGCGTGATGCGTGCAATCGATACCAACTCAGTGACAAAAATTAACAAGTGTTTTTTCTTTAAGGTGGCATTGATCAAAATGTTTTATTTATATATTATCGTTAGTAATATTATTTATTGTTGAAAAAATTTTTAAAGCTTTCGTTTCGTTGCAGTTTTTTCGAAATAATCAAAGTTAATTCAAACTGTGTTAAAAAAATAAATATAAGTATGGATGAAGGTACAAACATTGACTTTTTTATTTATATTCCACATTTAAAATGTGAATACAATTACATTTTAGAATTCGAATCTATAAACAAATTTATTTTACAGAAATATACTTTTGAGTTCGCGACAATCGAAAATTTTCTTTAAATTCAGCATCCGTCCAAGCTTTTACTACATTGAGATATTTTTCTACTCTTTGCTTTCGACAACCTGTCATCAAATATTTTATCAATGGCTCAAATAACTCATCAGTTTCATTATCATATATATTTTCAATAAATATATCACTTGATAATGAACTAATTGATTGATTTAAACTCGGAGTACTCGATAAATCATCATCACTATCATCTGGGTAAGATGATTCAATTAAAAAGTATATAATTCTTTTAGAACTCATTTAAAAAAAATACTCAAAACAAACAAATGTTAATGTAATTATCAAAATCCAAATTACTTAAAATAACCGTAAATAGTTTTCAACCAATTTTTATGTATACCACTTTGTTTACAAATTAATGAGGTTATTGCTAACTCTGAATATTTTTTTTTTTCAACACTGAACTTAGCGCACTCTGCTGGTGCATTTGAAAACTAATTCACGTTCCAATTGAGCATCAGCATAATTCGGCATTGTGCGCCACTGAGTCGCACTATGCTCTGTAATTGGAAAGCTAGCATAAAAAACAATAATAAGTAATAATACGTGGCATATCTACGTTATGACAACGTTCACTAGATATTAACACAGACATGTAAAATTTGTATTTTAAAATTACGAGGTTCATCCATGTTAATCCGTAGAAGAAACGTGACATCACAGTGTGTGTAGTAGTATTTAATTTTATTAAACTCTTTTTCGAAATTTCACAACATTTGACGAAATTTATACAAAATGTATCTATCTCTCTAACTATTATGTGTACATACGCTTAATTTTTTTTGACAGAAAAATGTTGTATATTATGATATTGTCAATATAATGTTTTATGATTCAAATACTAATGCAAAATCTTGAAATGAGTTATTTTTTAATCAAAGACGTTAGAAGATGAAATGGTTTTGAGGAAATGAAATCCATACTATTCTTTAGTTATTTCTGAGAATTAACATTTATTACGTTAATTGTATTTATATCGTTTTATACAAAATTTTCATACTTAATAGACAAGATCTAAACGAGTATTATTTGTGGTCTAATAATACGAAACTCTGAATCGATATATAAAATTTAATAAAAATAATATCATACTCAATTAGCTTCGAACTTTCTACTACTTTTATAATTTACTTCATTTGTAATTTTAAAAAAGCTTCTTTTTGTTCTTTTTGGGAACTACTATTACAATGTTTAATGATACGTCATTTTAAACATAAAATCAAAAATCACTCGTGACGTGAACACAATATGGCGGTTTGTCAAACACTGCCGCGAGATTGTATTTGCTTTTTAATTCATATTTACTTAGTTAGATTCATGGTCGTGTTCTTTACTGTCCATTTGGCTTTTTTTGTAATCTGAGTACGTCACAGTAGTTATGCTATACTGACAATCAGAATTACAAACTATTGGAACCCAGGTACTTAGGTACCAATTATAAAAATATTAATACAGAACGTAACGTACTTTTTACAGGTCTCGATCCAGCCAGACCCTTATTTGAATACCCTTCGTTTGCAGACGTAGAAAAATTAGACCCAACAGACGCTACCTTTGTTGACGTCATTCACACATGTAGTGGAGTTTTGGGTTATGAAGCACCCATTGGAACAGTCGATTTTTATCCCAACAGTGGCTTTCCACCTCAACCAGGGTGTGGCAGTATACAAAATATATTCGGTTTGTAATGCTAACGACAATAATATGGCGACTTCAATTCTTAAAACAAACATTTTCCAACTTCTTTTTGTCTATCTCAGTAGTATCTATATTTTTAGTCTTCTCCTATTTTAGAGTAAAATACCCTCTAATAATGCAACTTTCATCTTTACAGAAGCATGCAGTCATGGAAGATCTTTTCACTATTTTAGTGAATCAATTAAATACCCTAAAGCGTTTCCTGCATACAGGTGTAATGATTGGTCTGATTATTTATGCAACAAGTGTAATAACTCCAGCTACATGGGAGATAGAGTGGATAGGAAGCTAACAGGGACTTATTTCTTAAAAACTAATTCATATCGGCCATATGGCTCTCATTCTTAACTTAATTAGTAATAAGGCTTTGAAGTTTCATTAAGGTTTACTTCAGCTAGGTAATTTAGTACCCTGTAGCTAAACTGTCCAATATAGAAAAGACCCGAAAGTTCTAACTAACTCTGGTTTATTTATTTACCTGTTAAATTGATAACATAATAAACATTAGAACGAACTTTCTATTTGCTGTAATTGTGTAGTCAAGCAAGGTTAGTCCCAATGAAGGTGAGACTCGCGGATACAATAAATCAGTCACAAATAAAAACAATGAGTGATAGCACGAAGTGTGGGGTGAGATATAATATTTTGATGAATCTATCTTAATAGTCGAGATTTGGTCAATTGTCGTGTTGCGGAAGTCTCACCTTGGATTGACAACAAATGCACAAATATTTAAAGAAGGTAAGAAATCAGGCTGCCAGGCGTAAGTGGAATAAGTCGGTACAAACAAGCACAATGAGTAACTTTATTTCATTTAATCGAAGCACAAAGAGACACGGTGTTTTTTATTTCACCCTTGGAGTGCTAGTTACAAGTTGTGAATTTACTTTTGCTGCGCGTCGGAGATTTCAATAAAACTGATAACAATGAAGCTGAGTTAAAAAGTTTTATTTACCAACAGTTAAAACCTTTTTAAAAGCTAAATTAGAAGTTTCAAATACTGGTCATTCCAGGTCAAAGACCAATACATAATAGATGCAATACATAAAATGACGATATTTAGAGATTAAATGTAAAGAAATTAGACCGACTTGATTCCCGGCTTATGATAATATTCATAAGCCCGGTATCAGATGTATGTAAGTCTTACCTGTAATGTTGGCTTTGCCCGGGTTGGGTGTAAAAAACAGTTTATATGTTTCTACGAGGACAATGTACTTACTGGGCGTTACTTAGGCCGCGTTTTCGAAGTCAGTGGGGAACGGAGCGGCGGCACCAGCGGAGCGGGTAGCGGAACGCTAACCCGTTTTTGAAACTAGGAGCTGGAGCGGTTTAGTGTTGTGTTGTTTTTGTAACAGATGTTACAAAAAATTACTAGTGATTTCAATTATTTAGTGAAATCGATCAATGTTTGATAATATTGTGTTTAATTAGCGTACCTACTTATGTAATAGCATAATAAATAAGTATTTAAAATTTATTTTGCTAAAATCGTACAACCCAAGCATTATAACCTTAGAAAATCTTGATAGGTCTTAATTTCAAATCAATAATTTGCTATAATTGACAAATTATGGGGGTATTTGTACATTTCAAATGTAATATATCTCTATTCTACACGTTTCAGATATAAAATTTGTTAAAATAAACAAATTGATTTAATTAGAGGTGTATTAGGTTGCTTTACTCATTCACTTGTAGAAGATCACAGAAAGCACAACAAAAATAATAAAAAAACATGAAAAAAATAACATCAACCAAGCGAACAAAATTACAAGTAATAAAGATGATTAAAATATTTAAATAGCGAATAAATAAATAAAATATTAAATATTATTAATATATAAAATAAACTTGAAAAAATCACAACATTGACAAAATTTCAAATCATTAATCACAGGTGATTCCTATTTTATTTTCTGCTCCGTTTCCGCTCCGCTGCCGCTGAGTTCATGTACGTGGCCTTACGTGTGCTTTGATCGAAATTATGTTTTTGACCCATGCACTAAATAGTATGTAGGTACGTATTACCTTCTTATGTTTCTTATATTTAAATATGAGATTTCTAATATAAATAAGAGCATATTTTTATTATTATTTTTTATTTGTAACATTGGTAAAGAATTTCTCAGGCCAAAATTTTTCGCTGATAAATAAATAATAAAATAAGGTTAGTTTTTTAGTATCTGTGTAGATTTCCAAAATCTGTATCTACGAGGAATAAAAAAAATATTTCCTTTGAATCTCTCTCTCTCTATTTATTACAACCGCGTCACAATCCTTGGAGTAGCTTGAAAATCTAAGTGTACTGAATCTTTTTAATATTGAGCATAACTACATCTGGATCACTCATTTAGAAATAATTAGTTTTTCGGGGCAGCTGTGAGGATTGTTGACCCGTGGGATTGTGTACTGACCCGGCCCTACACTATGCCAGCTGGCTTGAATACAGCAGATACTGGGATAGATATATTGGCCGGCCCAGCTGATTAGCCTTCGATCCGTAGCCTTAATACCAGGGAAAGGTGGTGGTAACTATTCTAATCGGCCCAGCTGTTAGCCTTCGTACCGTAGTTAGAATAGTAGTGAAACTCGGAGGAGGTTACGACTTATCTTGTTTATTTTATAAAATGCATTTCCTTATAATTAATTTTTGACAGACAACACGCGGTGGCTTTAGCGAGCTTACTAGACCACTCATTCGAGTCGAAAAAACATCGACCAATCGGAACTTATGAAACTTACGTAAATATGGGCGCGCGCTGAGAAACCGTTCATAATTTCTTAGCTCTCGCTCGCGAGCGGTCGGGCGCATGTTTCGTGAGTGGCGGGGCGGCTTGCGCGACGTGAAGACGCGAGGGCGCTGTCGCCACAAGTTAAATACCTACATAAATAAAAGATTTCACAAATATGAGGTAGAAACACCCAGTTAAATCATCACCCTGGGGTTAAAGATTATAGGGAATAATAATAAGCAAGTTTTTGGTGAAAAGAAAAAAAACATTTGCTTCGTTATTTCGTACAATACCAAGGTTTAACATAGTTCTTGAACTTATTCCGTAAGTTTGAAAAAAAAATGTAGTAAAGGAATCATTGAACTAATATTACTACTTATGAACAGACAACGCGGTAAAAAATTTTAGCTCCCTAAGTTAATGTCTTTCTATCTAACCAGCCTTACTATTGAAAAAAACCCGTGAATTGCTAGTAGTTTCGTTCTTGTGGTGATATAAAAAATCGAACAAATTGTAAGGGGTAAGAGACCAAATAAAATATAATTTTAAATTTTTAGTTCCTTTATTGTAATATAAAATTAGTGGTCACCGATTGTAAGCTGTATAGCCGACTTATTCCAGACTACACTAAACAAACCAATCATCTTTTAAAGAAATCAATCAAAGAAAATTATTTTCTGTCAACATTAAATTGTTTTCGGGTCTTTATTACGCTTTATTAGTTCAAAAAATATAGCTGTTGTCCAGGTTCGTTTAAAATAAATATATTTTTATGCAATTACTGTATCATTTCAGTACACTACTGTTTGTAAAATATAAAAAATCCAACTTTGTGGCGCACTACTTTGGTACGGCATCGGTTCTATACAATTTCAATACCTCTTATAATAATTATTTCGCAACTCCGTACAAAAATCATATGACAACAGAGAAAAATCGAGGACTGCTACCCCCTCCCTTTCACCTGTACTCGGTTGGACAGCTTACAAATGATGGCATAGTGCTGAATGTTAATATTATTTCATGCCTCTGTAATTTCTAAAAAGGTCTCCTGGTGGTTCACATGACTCGTCAATTTTCGACACGAGTCCGTAGCCAGAAAAAAAATTACTTTGCCTAGCCTTGGCCGTTGGCTCAATAAAAATAGAAAAAAAACCAGCAAAGTGCATGTCATGTGCAGACCACACGTAGAATAGGACATCGTAGTTACCATTTTCTTATGATATTTTTTTTACTATTTCACATGTTTAGTTATTAGTAACCGCAAGTAAACGCATTTTACAAACTCTATAACTCTTGAATTAACAAAGTTATCTAAGCCGTTATAGTTTCCCTTCAAAGTTATTCATATGGACTACCATCATCGTCAATCAGCTTAACAACCTCTCAATGTTTTTAAAATACCTATCTAATGAGTACTCCAGACTACGGGGATTCAGAAATTACCTACGAATAGATTCGAGTCGTTTGACATGTTATTAAATCTTGTGACACCGTTTATTTAAAGAAAGATTGGTCGTAACATTGAGATTTAGAACTTGCAACAGAAAACTCGTATCAAGATTTAAAATTCCCTAAAAAAGATTTAACCCTGGCTGACCAAAAATATCCCTGAAACATGGGCTGTTTATAAATGTCGTGCATATTTATAAAAAGATGTAACTAAATGCCAAAACACCTTCCTAAATGCGTTTCTAATTAGGTTTCTCAATGATTCAGTCAGTCAGAAACCATTCCTGTTTCTGAATTTAGGATGCTAGTTCGTTAACTGCGTTTACACTTGACTAAATTCAGTAACGACTGATATAAGATCACTTAATTTACTTAATTCAGCGAAGTGTAATAAACGCTTAAATTAGGTAGGTACTACTGCAATTACCTTCAATCAATTCAATAATATTAACATTAAACCACATTACTCCGAGCTGTTACATAAATTCAAAATTAGTTGTTACAATAAATGGAAATAATATTTTAATGAACAGTCTAGAATAAAAGGAATTTGGTACAAGACTGTTCTAAAGAATGTGTCAAGAATCAACCAAAGACAAATTCAGTAATGAAGCAGTTACATCAGAATTGTTTGGATGTCGGTATAGTTCGAAGTGTTTTGGCTATACCGACATCAAAAAAAGCTATCTAGGATATAATATATATATTTAGATTTGTTTAACTTAAGGCCTTATGGGCTGGCATACCCTAATAGGGTACAAGTATTGGCCAAATAAAAAACTTGCGTACAACTACATAAAGCTTTTTCAGTGGTAATTTACGTTGTATATTGACGAAAACGTTACATAATAACATCTGTAGCTATTGTTTTATGTATATATATTATTTTGTTTTTGACAAAAAAAAATGACTTAAAAAAATTCGTATATTTTTCATATTCCAGAGTCGTATATCTTCGTCGTTTATCGACATATTTGTGCGATTTTAGTCTTAATATCTCGGAGCTCGAGTCACACGTACTGGTGCACCTCATTTTTAAGGCTGTATCGTATTGGTGTCTCCAAAAATTAACAAAAACCTTCAAAAAATCACTAAAAAGCTACAAAAATTTACCTTTCCGGGACACTTACCCCGGGATACTGGTCGTCCTGCTGTTGAAGCCGTGTTGTATCGCTGCGTCTACACCCTCGCTGTATACCACCACAGTTTTGCAACCCTCTGACCTTCCGTCGTAGTTGGAACACCTGTAAAACATAAAAAAAATTGCTTAAAATTGGTCAATTTTCACGTTTTTCTAAAATAACTTCCATCCCCTAAAATTTTATACAAAATTCTTATATATTCGGATAGGTCTCCTCAAGACCCGTCGAAGGTAAGGACCCATTCGTTAAGATCCGACGTAACTACAGAAAATTAAAAAAAAAATTGCCCGCCTACCCTCCCATCTTTCACTGGGTAGGTGAATTTAGCAGTAGGTATAGACAGCTATAGTCGTTCCAATACTTTATTTAACTTTTGGCAGATCACGCACATAAAGTTTTGTAATAATTTTTGATACAATGTACTACAGATAATACTGTACTTTATGGGCGGGCTCCGCCTACTTAGGGATGTGTCATTCGTAATTAATGACCACAGACTATAAAAACGGTTTTGAAATAAATCGATTATCGATTATATTAATAAAACATACAATAAAATTATTGTGATTATATTTTATATCAAATCACGTAAAAAGCTTTATTATTTTGCATTAAAATGCCCTAAATGTCTCTGTTTCAATGCATAAATAATTTGCGTAATGAAAACAGTTCCATCGTACTCGTACCTAGTAATGGGATCGAATGTATTCGCCGCAAATTAATGAATCTAAAATAATTGTTTAGACTTACTATGGTTGGTTCAAATAAAAACTACCTGCGGTACCTACTTGTAATGAACAGGTACAAAATGTTGAAATTCGTAGTAATTTACGGATTAAAAATAAAACAACCAAAAGAGGTACTGTAATACTAATTTTAATTATAAAGAATCGTCTTCTTCGTATGACCAGGAATCATCATCACTTGACAGTTGTTTGTCCTTTGAGTACTTTCTTTTTTGGCATTTTGACAGTAACGAAGGCAGGAACGATACGCTCAACTCAACCAAACGTGAGAATTCACAAATAAATCAATACGGAGGAATATAAATACTCAACTATATTGAAGGTTACTCATTGAAATACTGTAGATTATTTTAAAATAGACATAGAGAGATTTAATAAAGATCATCAATAGTTTAACAAATACAATATTAACCACTGAATTACAACACAATACAATAATACATTTTGAAAATTCAGTTCCTTTTATTATATATTTTTTCATGACATAGAACCGTCATATTTGAACAACATTCTTTTAATCCATTTCTTCTTTATTTTGACAAAGGAGGTCGCACATTGAAACACAAAGAAATATGAAGTACGAAATTATCTATAAAATAATGAGTTTGTTAAATCGATTAAAACTTCTTAATGCATAAAATCGATCGATGAAAGAAATCGAATAGGTAACGGGTCAGGGTATCACTATTTGATTAAGTATTAGAGCTGTCAAAAGTTAAATAAACTATTGGAACGACTATAGTAGGCCTTTTTTTCATATAAAAATTGTTTTCTTTTTTTTTTTTATTTATTTTATTATTGTGACGACTTCATTGGACGAAGTTGTTTTGGCCACATAGACTTATTGATTGCTTCAATATTTAAATTATATTTGTTTTGACTAAATTTACAAAAAAAATCTTCAATTTATCTCGACACACACCCCTCTATACAGGGTCATATAGAATTACTACACACGGACAAATTTTCCGTCCAGCCACACAAAATTACACACACTCTCTCTCTCAACATGTACAAGACACCTCCAACATCTGGCGCGGCTAGGGGACAAGCCGCTCCCAGCGCCGCCACCTCGTCCTCGTTTGTACTGGACGCTGGCAGAACCTTTATAAAAAGACCAGGAACGAAGAGGAGGTCACTGGATAATATGGACATCTACAAAAAACAGCAAAACACCTACGCTGAACAATCCAGTGACCACCTACTCCAGGAGGTCATGAGGACCATACCCACGAAGGTCAGACAATACCTTCAAATGAGGAAGGACATTAAGACCTTCCTGGAGCAGCAGTCCGATAGGAGTATTCGGATCCTCTTCGAACTCAGCAGGAGGATGAAGAGTTTGGAGGCGGAGGCGTCCAGAGCCGTTGGTGCGGCTACTGCGGCTGTGACTCCCGTACAGGAGAAGGCAGCCGCAGTGGCCGCATCCTCGGCACAAGAAGGGGAAGTGCTGGCGAAGCTGGAAGACCTACAGAAAGCCATTTGTGAGAGGATGGGTGACTCGCATCATATGCTGAAGCAGGAGATCCGGGACCTCGACCAAAGGAACGACGATCGGGGCGCCGACATAATAGAAAAGATCTTCGAAAAGATCGAGGAGACCCAGGTCAAGGTCGGCAAAGCGACCAAGGGACTGGTAGTGCGTGCGCGGTCCCGCTGGAAGTTGGAAAACAAATTGAGAGCAGTGATGATGGGCTTGTGGTGGAGCCCATGAAGACTAAAGATCCATTGGTCGTCCTCAAAGACGTCCATATGGAGAGTGACGACGAAGACAAGTTAAGGGCCCTCTACACCCAAAACGCCGACATCTTCATGGGCCTACCGCAAGAGGAGAGAGAGGTAAGGGTTAAGTACCGAAAGAGGACACGAAATCCGAGGACTTCCCATGTTGTTATTCAGGTGAGGCCAAGGGTGTGGCAGAGGATGACGAAGGCTGAAACCCTCACTAACTCACAGAACACACAGGTACACTACACAAAAACACACACATACACACACTGATCTGGAAAATATACAATGATCATATATGGACAAATTAGAACATGCACACAAACATTATACACTAGATTCATAGCTGGGCACCGTTAATGAAATAGTTAACTTCGTTAACCGTTAATTCGATATAAAAAAAGTTAGCTTCGTTAAACGTTAAAGCGTTACCTTTCGGAAGAATTAACGCAAGTTAACGTTAATGTTAATCCGTTAATATGTATAAAATTGCATCTTTATATCGTTGCGTCAGTAAAGTTATAAAACTTGTTGGTTTAGGTTCTGGAAGTTAACAGGTTAGGATTGTATAATTCAAATGAGTAATTTAATCGTCGGGCATAAGGTGCATATTCCCCTTCATGAATATTAACATGTTGAAGTTCTCGTCTGAAAGCGAGCTTTGTTTTGGTTTTAAAATGTCTTTACCCGTGGAAAAAATTCGTTCAACTGCAGCGCTTGAGGGCATAGCAGTATTGTATTTAATGAATACATTTATGAATATCTGTTCCCCGAGGAATGCAGCATCGTTGAACGAGTCTTTTGATTTTATGTCCAGCCACATTTTAACGAGACTTTGCGCTTTACTCTTTAAAGAGTTGGAGCTCTTTGGTTTTTCTATAGATTGAGTGACAGAGAATTTTCCGCTGCTTCTTGTCGTAAGGCATCTTCTACTTTTTTTTCATGGACTTGGACATGGACAGCCATATCAACCGGAACTTTGGGTGAAATGCCGCGGCAAGTTGGCACTGTTCAGGTAACTATTCGGCATTGGATTAACGATTAACGGACTTCTGCATATTAACGGAAGTTAACGTATCCGTTAACATTTTTAAAAGTTAACTTAAAAGTTAATCCGTTAATCAAAATGTTAACTTCGTTAATTAACGATTAACGGATTAACGAGTTAATGCCCAGCTATGACTAGATTTACATTAGACTAGGCAGACAAACATAAGACGGAAACAGTTCTTAATAAAGAAGTAATAGTTATATATATTAAACATATATATATATTGTTGACATGAACGACGTAATAAAGAAAGTGTGAACTGTGGAAGACAAACACACACACAAGACACCGGACACGTACACAAAACATATACACGAGTCATAAATATCAAGATCTCCCAGACTGGAAATAGCGACTGAGAAGGCACCTTGGATAGGCAATCAAAGAAAACTATATAAATAAAAATTAGAAAGACCCAAAAAATTAACTTAAAAATACACATTACGCTAATTAAAATAGAAAACAAAAATTATAAACCAGAAAAATAAATATATTATCAGGAAATAAATAGACAATTAGAAAGAAAATATAAATATAATAAATAAATAAATAGAATATAAATATAATAAATAGATAAATAAATAGAATATAAATATAGTAAATAAATAAATGGAATATAAATGTAATGAATGGATAAATAGAGTTAATAAAATAAACTGCGTAAAAATAAAGATAGAAAAATTGAGATAAACATACGTAAAAGATATTCTCATCGAAGAAAAGTTGAATGGCTGAAGTAGCAGGTTAAAATTCCCGCTAAGAAAATTATTCCAAAAAATAATGATAACAAAAATACTCAGAACGATAAGGTCCTGTCGTTACTATGGACGGGGAAAAGCTGCGAGGTCAAACAGACCTCATTTTATAAAACAAAAATAAAAAAAAATAGGGCAAAATCCCTTAAAATAAAGAGAAAAAAAAGACTGCAGGTTGGTTCACTCGAGTACTGTAGAGAGGCGCTTCGCTTTGTAAATGTATAAGCAATTCTTGTAACTTCGAATCCTTTGACTCGGGTGCAAAAACCGACTACAAATGGAAGTCGCCCGAGGCGACTTGTGGTAACCCGAGGTTGTACGAAGTAAGACGAAGTACTTCTCCACACTATCGTATTCGACTAACCTCGTTCATTTTTGTTTTTTTTTTCATTACCATAGATACAAGTTTTTCAGTCGCATACTTAAAAGGGTTTAAACTTAAAATATTAAACTCGTTCAAGTTCTTTGGTATTGCCATTTAATAATGTATCATTTAATATTCTTCAACTTAGTCAAAAGTAAATTAATGCGGTGATAAAGAAAACTATTTTGATCAAGTTTGTCTTATAAATAATTAATTACCCCTCTGTGCGTCTTAGCTTACTTAGAATAATACCTTGGTTAGTTAGTTAATGGTGAAGATGTTCTGTAAAGTGGACAGTATGGTCTAAAATATTTTAATAGTAATAAATTCACTGATATATTTTATATAATTTTAATTGCTCTGTAAATAAGAAAATAAAAATATAACATTGTTAAGAGTAAAGTAAATTTCAAGGAAACTATAATAAAGAACTGTAACCTAGCCTTACGGTAAAACAATTTCACTATTAAATTTCATAATTCAGTCAAAACGATAAAATACTAAATTTACTATAGTGATTAGTAGCTTCTTTAAAAAGAACCGTAGATTTAGTTTAAATAATATTACTAAAACATAACCATAGACAATATGCTTGTAAGCTTTTTCAAGCTTCACGAAAACAACGGATTTAGTATGTATGGTAGTGCGTTAGACTGATTGCGCCGCAAATTATTTTCTCGGGTAAGTTGTTAATAATTTTGGTTATTATAAACAACTGTGTTGATTTTCTTGCAAAAATTTGCGATATAAATTTTTATTTGTTTAATAACTCAATGATTCCTTGCATTATCCCCAATTTCTACGCGGGGTGTGTGCTCTATATTTTGTTGTGCGACTTTAAGGGATATTAGAATTATCTTATTTATGTATGTTTTATAATACTTGCGATTAGAACATGTAATTTGGTTCATATTAAATAATATAAACTACAAAAGTTCAGTTGACATCTTTGCATCGTGAAGAGGTTATAGCTAGTCTACAAGCCCTACTTAACACAAATATTGTTTGTTCCAGTGATACGTACGGTGAGGAATGAATGTAAAAAAATTATTGCAGTCTTGATTTTCATTAAGGGAAATAATTTATATCTAAGTTGTAACATACAGAATGGCAACTTTAGAACAAGCATCCAAACTTTTGGATTTTAACCAAAAACTTGACATTAATCTTCTTGATAACATTGTTGGATGTTTGTATTCCACTGTTGGAGAGCAACAACGTTCTGCGCAAGAGATATTGACAGCACTTAAGGAACACCCAGATGCTTGGACCCGTGTTGATACAATATTGGAGTATTCGCATAATCAAGAAACGAAATACTATGCTTTACAAATATTAGAGCAAGTAATACAAACCAGATGGAAAATACTACCTAGGAATCAATGTGAAGGGATAAAGAAATACATTGTTGGGCTAATTATCAAGAATTCTTCAGATCCTACAGTAATGGACAATAACAAAGTCTATTTAAAAAAACTCAATATGATTTTGATTCAAGTGTTAAAAAGAGAATGGCCCCATAATTGGGAAACTTTTATAAGTGACATTGTGGGGGCGTCCAAAACAAATGAGAGCCTATGCCAAAATAACATGGTCATTTTAAAATTACTCAGTGAAGAAGTATTTGTTTTTAGTACAGGGCAGCTCACACAGACAAAAGCGAAGCACTTAAAAGATACCATGTGTTCAGAATTCAGTCAAATATTTCAACTTTGTCAATTTGTCCTTGAAAATTCACAAAATGCTCCTCTGGTTGACGCGACACTTCATACTCTTTTAAGATTTCTTAATTGGATCCCTCTTGGCTATATATTTGAAATGAAATTGATAAGCACACTTATCTATAAGTTTTTAAATGTTCCCATGTTCCGCAATATTACCTTAAGTTGTTTAACAGAGATTGCTGGTGTAACAGTAAGTAATTATGAGGATGATTTTGTATTTCTGCTTTTGAGTACTATGGATCAACTTGAAGCTATGTTACCCCTCACTACCAACATTCGAGAAGCATATGCTGCTGGCCGTGATCAGGAGCAAGTTTTCATTCAAAATCTCGCTCTGTTTCTCTGTACATATTTGAAAGAGCATGGACCACTTATTGAAAGGAAAGGACTAACAGTTGCACTAATGAAGGCCTTCCAATATCTTGTGTTGATATCTGAAGTGGAAGAAGTTGAAATCTTCAAGATTTGTTTAGAGTTCTGGAACTCTATAACTGCTGATTTGTACAAGATGCAACCTTGTCCCTCTACCTTATGTACACATGGTAAAAGCATGGGTAGGAAAGCTCTGTATGCCGAGGTACTGAGTAGTGTTCGCTATATTATGATCTCTAGAATGGCTAAACCTGAAGAAGTATTAGTTGTTGAAAATGAAAATGGTGAAGTAGTGCGTGAGTTTATGAAGGATACTGATTCTATTAATTTGTATAAGAATATGAGAGAAACTTTAGTTTACTTAACACATTTGGATTACCAAGATACTGAACGGATTATGACAGAGAAGCTCCAAAATCAAGTCAATGGTACAGAATGGTCTTGGAAGAACTTGAACACACTATGTTGGGCAATTGGTTCAATTTCTGGAGCTTTATATGAAGATGATGAGAAAAGGTTCCTGGTTGTTGTTATTAAAGAACTTTTGGGTTTGTGTGAACAAAAGAAAGGTAAAGATAATAAGGCTATAATTGCTAGTAACATTATGTATGTGGTGGGACAGTATCCTCGATTCCTAAAAGCTCATTGGAAATTTTTGAAGACAGTTGTGAATAAACTTTTTGAATTCATGCATGAAACCCATGATGGTGTCCAAGACATGGCTTGTGACACTTTCATAAAAATTGCAATCAAGTGTAGGCGACACTTTGTGACTCCTCAATTGGGAGAAGCTTGTCCATTTATTGAAGAAATCCTCAGCACAATTAGTTCTATAATTTGTGATTTACAAACACTCCAAGTCCACACATTCTATGAAGCTGTAGGATACATGATCAGTGCACAAGTGGACCAGGTTGCCCAAGAGCAGCTCATTGAGAAATATATGTTGCTGCCAAATCAAGTTTGGGATGACATCATATCTCAAGCTTCACACAATGTAGATATTCTCAAAGACCCAGAAGCTGTTAAACAGCTTGTCAGTATTCTCAAGACCAATGTGAGAGCCTGTCGTGCTTTAGGCCATCCATATGTTGTGCAGCTGGGCAGAATATATTTGGATATGCTGAATGTTTACAAAGTCATGTCAGAGAACATAAGTCAGGCTATTGCACTGAATGGAGTGGTTGTAACCAAGCAGCCACTCATTAAAAACATGCGCATAATCAAGAAAGAGACATTGAAGTTGATAGGAAATTGGGTGTCACACTCCACAGACAGCAGCATGGTTTTAGAAAACTTTATTCCACCACTCTTGGATGCTGTTCTCTTGGATTATCAAAGAACCGCAGTACCAGATGCTCGAGAGCCTGAAGTGTTGTCTTGTATGGCTGCTATTGTTTATAAACTTAGTGGGCATATTACGTCGGAGGTACCCAAAATATTTGATGCTGTTTTTGAATGTACTTTGGAGATGATTAACAAAGACTTTGAAGAGTATCCCGAACACAGGACAGAATTTTTCCTGTTATTAGAAGCAGTAAACACACATTGTTTTAAGGCATTCCTTAGTATACCTCCAGCACAATTCAAATTAGTTTTGGATTCCATAATTTGGGCATTTAAGCATACAATGCGAAATGTAGCTGACACAGGTCTACAAATTTTATACAAATTGCTCCACAATGTTGATCAACACCCTCAAGCGGCGCAGAGTTTTTATCAGACATACCTATGTGATATCCTAGAGCATGTGTTCAGTGTAGTGACAGACACATCCCATGGTGCAGGGCTCACAATGCATGCTACTATATTAGCATATATATTTTCCCTGGTGGAGGCAGGCAGAGTTACAGTGCCTCTTGGATCTACTCCAGATAATATCCTTTATATACAGGTAAGAATTTTAGTTGTATATTTTGCTAGAATGAATATCACGGTCCACTTGCATGCTTGCTGAGGCTTGACTGGCCTCCTTAAGCTTCAAGCCTTTGCAAATGCTTGGATGCCATCTACATGCTTGTGAGTCTCACAACTTGTATTAAACGTCATCATAATATTACGAATCAAACATAATGATATAATTGAAACTAAATTAAAGATCTTAAAATAAATTAACTAAATTAAAATTATTTACAGTGATACTAATCATGAGGTAATATGTAAATAGTTGCAAATACTTGCCACAAACTTTCTTTGACTTGTGTTTAAAATCCGACCAATCGGAATCGGAAAGCGTCACGCGAGTCGAGTAAAAGCATACAGCTTGCCGATTCTCGACAATGCGACCATATCAGTACATGACTTTTTTTTTCATGAAAATAATAAATCCTATGTGGTATAAAATGTGACAGTATGTATATTCTATAATAAATCTTCATTTGTTCAAGTAACTAGGAATCACATTATTATTGATTAGTAGACTTAACAACCGCTGAGAATTATATTATAAATAAAAAGAGGTACAATCAATAGACAAATAGTACTAGTAGTAGCTATGAATGCAATATTGACTAAAATATGTACAGTACAGATTGCACACTAAGAATTATTGATCACCACAATGGGCATGATACCATTATTTCTGCAAAGTAACAGTATTTCATATGCATTCATGCATAGAGTTGTGGGGGTCCACAACTCATTTCCACACACATCATATTTGCATAAAAGCAAATTACTTTTGCATCTATAAACATATCTGATGCACTACAGAAAGGTTTAGCTCCACCAAAATCATAACCGCACTGTTTTGCGGTCATCAAATAAACCTATGCTACACACAGCCTGTGGTAAAAATTTTACAGACACTGCAGTCTGTTTCTTCCAATGTCAAGGTCACAAATAAGGTCAGAGGATAATGAATGTATGACTGAGATATTTAAATTTAAACACAGTTCAATATTTCACCAGTCTGTCTGGAGGAATGTTTTCATCTAAGGTTCTCCTCATTCCAAAGATCATTATATCACATTTTTTAATTTTATTACAAATGACTTTCAACTTTGTAAGCTAAACATTGATGTACCTATAAGTGCTTATATAGCCTGCATGATTAATAAAGTCTATTTGAAAACTGAGTCTAGTCAAGCTTGTCTCACCCCATGTACCAACCTGAGTAACGTGAATAAATGCTTTAGAAGGCACATAATAAGTCTGATACCAGAACCTATTAATAAAATTCACTAATAACTCTCAAATTGTTTTCATAAGAAAATATACAAACAGATCAAAAAAGGGCGAAATATTAAAAAATACATACAAGCTTATACCTATAATTACATATATATATATAGGTATTACATGTAATTTATTATGACATAATCTACATAACATAATGTGACATTGTTTCAGGAATATGTGGCAAATCTTCTCAAACGAGCTTTTGCGCACTTATCGGACAACCAAATCAAAATTACTGTTCAAGGACTATTTAACTTGAATCATGACATCCCTGCGTTTAAGGATCATCTAAGAGACTTCTTAGTTCAAATTAGGGTAAGTTTCTAGTTTTCTTGACGCTCACTGATACTAGCAACTAAAAAACTGGTAATATTATTAGCTAGTCAAATTCAATGTAGGTACTTACTGGAATCTATATAACAAGATCATGGAGAGATGTAAATGTTTAAAAGGCTAACCAAATTAAATACCCACGACCATCTCATATGAGAAATCCATGTATTGGTTATTTTTATTGTTCCTTACCTGAGAAGGCAAGTGAGAGACAGGAATGGTGCATGTAATTTTTATTATCTTACAACCTTATCTTACATCTTCTTACAAATAAAATTGGGGGATAAATGCATATGTATGTATACACGGTAATCTATAAAACCGCTGGACCGATTTTGACGGGACTTTCACTGGCAGCTTATGACTAACTTTGCTCTGCGGTGTTACCCGCGGTTGTAAACAATATCCGCGGGTAACACCGCGGGATTCAGCTAGTGAACAAATAAATTCACAATACAATATTATTGCACCCAATAATCAATGATAGAAAAAAAACTTATCAAACAAGCTATTTTTCAATAGATCTGCTGTCAGAAGTTACATGTCTTCTGTCGTCGTTCATCGCTCATATTATACTAATATTAAAAATTTATTGCAATAATAAATATCGTAATGCAACTACTGTGATCCACATATAAATTTTATTAATATTAAATACTGTTACTGGCAGAAATAATATAAATTTGCCATTGAATTCTATTTTTAATGACATATATTTTTTTTTAAACACCATAATATCTTAAAATTGTATTATTCATTTTAATAATTTCAGGAGTACACAGGCGAGGATGACAGTGATTTATATTTGGAGGAACGTTTGTTTGCACTTCGTCAAGCACAGGAGGACAAGCGAAGAGTCCAACTGTCGGTGCCAGGCATTCTCAATCCTCACGAATTGCCAGAAGAAATGCAAGATTAAATGTAATTAAAGTTAAAAATGGTGGCAGTTCACAATGTATTGTGATTAAAAGTATATATTTGTATCTGAGTGTGTGAAGGTCGACATGATATTCTCCATAAGGTATTAGGATTGAAATGGTTAATTTTACGTAATTTCTATTATGTAATTGTTAAACATACTTTCTGATACTCTCAGATTCCAATAAAGTTGTAATAACATTCAGTTGTCACAATACATAGCACACTCCCATACTTATCATAGTATAACACTTGTAGATTTTATAGGTACTTAATGTTTAAGTTTTCCAGTTATGCCCAAATCTTCATGATGCATAACATCTTAATTTATAATGTATGTATTTTTCTTAATAAATAATAATTGTTTTATAGGTTTCATAATACATGTGCACATGAATCCTAATATGTAGGCTACGAAATATATTTAAGTAGGAGGTACTTTGTGGACTGTTGCCATTTGTACTGGTCTATATCTTGTGCCTATAAAGTAATACCTTTCTTGTGACAGATTGTACAGAGGACCGCTTGGAACAATGCGAGGTGATGTATGTAAGTGAAAAGGAGATCCCTTTTCAATTAAGGTGTATTTTACAAGCACAAGTAGATTAGGGCCTATTGTAATCATAGGCAAACAGGAAATCATGCATCCACAGTAGGATATTTCTATGTTTTAAGTAATCTTCAAGATATAGGTAATGAAATCTCTGTGATGGAAACAAGTGTCGGAATTTCAACATCTGCACTATGGAATCTGAGTATTACTGAGTAGATTCTAGGAGAACTTTATAAAGTGACTTGCTGTTAGTAATATTTTTATGTTTTGTTTAATGTTGTCGAAACTAATTTGATAATGGTTTGGGAATCTGAACATTCAAGGGTTCCGAATACATTTGGGTCCGATTAACTGTCAATCTTACAATTTTGTGTTTCAAATAAACCATTAAATATAATGTATGTTGTTTATTATTTAACTTTAAACCAACAAAGATTAGAATTCTTACTATTCTCATAGTTCAATGCCAAGACTAATAATATAGACGTAGGACACTCCCATCATAGTATAACACTATCAATGATTCAAATAAACTAATTGGGCAATAGTTAAAATAGTTGAAACTAGCTGACCGACGCAACCTCGTTTGCGTCTTTTATTGCCCGTAGCAAAAAAATTTCCCCTGTATAGGGTTGATTTTTTACACCTTGTGTCCGAAAAACCCCAATATCTTACGGAACCCTATTTTTTTCCAAAATAAAATATAGCCTATGTTACTCGTGGATAATGTAGCCTTCGAATGGTGAAAGAATTTTTAAAATCGGTCCAGTAGTTTTAGAGCCTATTCATTACAAACAAACAAACATACAAACAAAGTTTTCCTCTTTATAATATTAGTATAGATTTACAGTGACAGTTGTAACATTATTATTTGGATTCTGATGTTTATAAAACTCAATATACAAGGCGAATATTAAGAGTTGCTGTAAATACAAAATACATAAAATAGCATAGGCATTTTATGTTAGCAGGCGCGGTCGCAGTCTGATATTTTAGAGGGATCACAAAAAATATATCCAATAAATTAGACTTTATTGCACAACTCATAATTTAACTGCAAACGTTATAAAACAAATTGATATCTTCTATTTACATTGGCAAATCAGTTGATAATATTTGAGACATCAAGGGTTATCTCTGGCGGGACAGTAACAGAAACATCGGGGTTCCCACAAAGTAGGGGGCCACCTACAAACTGTAGGTGACCCGAGGTACGTCGGGGTTCCAGGGTTTTCCTTACTAGGGTGTACCTGGTTCCCCGGCTCCTAGTACCCAAGACGGCGTGTGGTTTTAGTCAGTCCGACCACCTCCTGGTGGCATACATGCCACCAGGAGGTGGTCGGACTCGAACTGACTAAAGGACTACTGTCTTAGGAGTCTTCCACACGAAAAAAAAAGCATACTTCTCGTGAACTTAACAACAACGTCTTAAAGCACAGATAAAGTTGGCTGCACGGTTGGCCGAGTGGTGTCAGCGGTCGCCATGCCGCTTGCTACTGCGCCAAGTGTCGTGGGTTCAAATCCCACGCGGTACCTACAACACTTTGTGTGATCCACGAATTGTTGTCCCGAGTCTGGATGTTCTTTGTGTCCGTTTCATGTATGTTTGTAAAGTCCCCCACGACACAGGATGTTTATTCCTAATGTGGGAGTTGTCTTTTAAAAAAAAAAAGAAAAAAAAAAAAATAAACAAGGGAAAAATTGCAAAAGCATAAACTTTTAGTTACATCATTCCTACATGTTGTACGAAACCCACGGTGGGCGAGTCCGACTCGCACTTAGCCGGTTTTTTGACATTAGAATTACTTTTACTGCCATAACTTTCTAATGTTCAGTTTCGAAGTTTTTTACTTTCATCAACTTTAAAATACTTCAGCCACCTATATTGTATACGCGGTACTAGGGGGCCATCCATAAAGTACGTCACACGTAAAGGGGAGGGGAGGGGGTCGACAAAGTGTGACATGGTGTGACAAGGGGTGGGAGGGGTCCTAAGTTTCGTGACATCACATTTCAATATCTAATATAATACGAATAAATGAGAACGAAGTGACTGTCATGCCAGTTATAAATAATTTAGTTCAAAGTCCATGGACTGAAGATGATTGAGTTTCTTTCTTCTTCTTTTTCTTTATATTCAATATTGCTTTGTTATTGTTTCAAATATTTGATGTTAATGTTGATTTCATAAAAAAAAGTACTTAATTTAAATGGAAATAAAACTAATTTCGGAACTGCTGTTTTAATTTAATAATTTTTCGATGTGAAATTGCAAAACATGTGACGTCACACTAGGGAGGGGGGGGGGGGGGTCTCAGAAATGTGACCACCTATGACAAGGACGGGGGAGGGCTCAAAAAATCATGAAATTCGTGTGACGTACTTTATGGATGGCCCCTAACATTATTTTAGATTAGGTAAACGCGTCTAATACATACTCGGTCAGGGAATTCCCGTCTTAGCAGGGAATCCCTAAATGAATGAACGAAGTTCCGAAGTTTTACTCATTCCAAAAAAGTACACAGCGCCGCTAAAGAAGTTTTCACTTCAAAAATCACGTTTTAAGTGTTCCGTAACTCAAAAAGAAAATACGGATCCTTATACGATCACTTTGTTGTCCGTCTGTCTCTCAAGCCTCTTTTACTCAATAACTCGTGAAGGTATCAAAATGAAATTGATTTCAAATACTCAGGTCTACTGTTCCTTGGAGCTGTGAAAAAAAGGCTAACACAATCAAAAGATATGGCAGTTTATGTATGCGGTAATGCAAATTTTCGACACTTGCAAGAGAATCAAAACCTAAAGGGTACTTCCCGTGAACTCAGAATATTAAAATTTGGTACGAAGCAACGGCTTATAGCACAGATAAAAGGAAAATTGCGAAAAGCGTAAACTTTTAGTTACATCATATAATATACCCACATGTTTGTACGGAACCCTCGCTGCGCGAGTCTGACTCGCACTTGGCCGGTTTTTTTCTAATGGGAGCCCCCTTTTATTTACGGTATAGGGAGTAAACGAGCAAATGCATAGCCTGATGGTAAGCGATTACCGCCGCCCATAGACATGGACACCCGCAACACCAGAGGTGTCACAAGTGCGTTGTCGGCCTTTGATTTATTTTAATGATTTAAATTTTAAACACTCTGTGAATATTTCAAGCGTCTACCAGTTGCCGTTATCAATATCGAGCACAAACGAGGAGAAAAAACAAGTTTTTTGTATGGGAGCCCTCATAAATATTTATTTAATTATGTTTTTAGTATTTGTTGTTATAGCGGCCACAGAAATACATAATCTCTGAAAATGTCAACTGCCTATCACGGTTCATGAGTTATAGCATAGTGAGACAGACTGATGGTCGGACAGACAGAGAGACGGACAGCATAATCTTAGTAATAGGGTTCCTAGGGTTAGGGTTTTACCCTTTGAATAAGTAACCCTAAAAACGCCAAAAGTGTCTTATTATGTATTTCACTACAAATATCGTTAAATGTAAAACAAACACAAATGTTGAAAATTTATAAAAAAAGATTTCAATAGAAAAAAAATTTAACTCGGCGAGCACTTTTTTGGATAGATCGATATTTCCTAAAATAAATTGCAACTCTAGTTGTATAGTGACGATAGCAGTATTGTTATATACCTATGTCTCCATTGTCTATGGTAGCATTGGTAGTACTTTAGAGGCAGTCATAGTTTTACCGAAGTAAGAATTATCATATTTTATTTTCCTGTCGAAGGAATATGTGTGGCTGCCGTTTTAAATAATAATAATTTATATTAGCCCTGTGAGACACAAAACAAATAAAATGGCAGATACTGCTAGTGAATCAGAAAAATTGATTGACGAGGTTTCGCCTGAAAATAGAGTTGTTGAAACCAATGGATCATCTCAAGAAAATATTGATGTAAGATAATCTAAACTTAATTACTTATCACATTTTGTGCATTTCTTTATGAACATATTTTCATTTTCTTTTATTTCATTTAATGATCATATCATTTGTATTACTAGCACTTTTAAGAAAAAATAACCTTACCGAGTTCTTGACCTGCTTTGTTTTTTGTTTAATTTATATTATGATATTCTAGGTCAATGCCCAAATTGACGAACAGAGGCGCAGAATGCAGCCCTCAAAAATGGAGTCTTTCTTTGCAGTCACAAAGTCATTGATAATACGAGCATTAGTTGTTTACTTCATTACATCTATGTTTCGTCAGTCGACTGCACCTAAGACAGATGTAGGAATTGGCAGTCCTACTGGAGGATCACCCCAAATACCTGCTGTGAATATGTTTGCAAACGGAACAGTATTAGATATGTATTGCTATATTTCTGAAAATGAATTTTATAAGAATATTGATGATGCAGATTTAGTTTGGAAACATACAGAAATTGTCTATGGTGATTGGTTCAGTGGGTCCAATAATGATGGTACTTTTCATCATGCAACATCCATAATTCCTTCAGAAACTCTTAAAAACAATGGATCTATATATATTCATATTTATGTAGTCCAGACAGGGAAATCACCAAACCCAAAGCACAAAGAAAATTATGGTGGACCATATATTACTTACGGCAAAAAAATGTTGAACAAGTACAAAAAATTACGCTATCTTAAAACTCATAACTTATTAACAGGCCAGACAGAAAAGTCTGCAGAAGAAATTATCAAAGCTGAAACCTTGAAAGAAGAAATCGTTTCACATTGGCATCCAAATTTAACTATTAATTTGGTGACGGATCAGACTAATTGGATGCAGGGCAGTGTCCCCCCTCCATTAGATGAATTCATTTTCTTTTTGCCTGATGGTAAACAATATAAGCCAGCAGTATTTTTGAATGACTATTGGAACATGATGCGTGATTATGTGCCTATAAACAAGACAACAGAAGTTCTAGAACTGGAGCTAACGTTCCAACCATTGAGTCTTTTTAAATGGCAGTTGTACACAGCACAGGCTATGAGGGATAAATTAAGCATGTTCTCCGCTTTAGGTGCTGAAGAACAAGATGAAGAACAGGACACAGTAAAGGAGCTCCTTCTGGATACTTCGCCATATTTGCTAGGCCTCACAATATCTATTTCTATTCTACATTCTATTTTCGAGCTGCTAGCATTCAAAAATGACATTCAGTTTTGGAACAACAGGCAGTCACTTGAAGGACTTTCTGTAAGATCAGTGTTTTTCAATGTTTTTCAATCCACTGTTGTGTTGTTGTATGTTTTAGACAATGAAACCAATGTCATGGTAAGAATATCATGCTTCATAGGTTTATTAATTGAGATATGGAAGATAAATAAAGTGATGGATGTGAAAATAAATAGAGAAGATCGTATATTTGGTATACCAAAGCTTACATTGACTGATAAAGGATCATATGTAGAATCAAGCACAAAGCAGTATGATATGTTGGCTTTTCGTTACCTGAGCTGGGCATGCTTCCCTCTTCTCTTAGGGTATGGTGTATATTCATTATTGTACCAGGAACACAAAGGGTGGTACTCATTTGTCCTAAACATGATGTATGGGTATTTACTTACATTTGGCTTCATTATGATGACACCTCAGCTTTTTATTAATTACAAATTGAATTCTGTTGCCCACTTACCATGGAGAATGATGACATACAAGTTCCTCAATACATTCATAGATGATATTTTTGCTTTTGTTATCAAAATGCCAACAATGTACCGATTGGGTTGCTTCAGAGATGGTAAGTTTATAACAGGTTTTACTAAATAGCCATTAATTCTCTTCTTAACTACCTATAAATAGTTGCTTAGTTGCTCTTTGACTGTTACTGTTTTTTGAACAAAATTTGAAATATTCTATTTTTATTCCAGACATTGTGTTCTTCATCTTCTTGTATCAGCGGTGGATTTACAAGGTTGACCACAAGCGTGTTAATGAGTTTGGATTCTCTGGTGAAATGGAGGAACAAAATAAACTGGCTAAAAGTGGTACTCCAGCCATTATGGAAACAGAACAACCTGGTGACAAAAAGAATGATTAACTTAATTCAATTCACATAATTTTTGTTTTAGACTACCTCAAAATGATCATATGCTTAGAAAATTGCTGTTTGTGGTAAATATTTATCCAAGTTCTAGTACAATGTATTTAATCAACACTTTGTATTACCCATGTATTTGAAATCAAATTATAAAACAAGTGCATGAATATTTGTTGCTTGTGAGGTACCTTAATTTAAATCATGCTATATTCACACGACATATGTGAATTGGTTGCATTAACTAGTTAATATTTAGGTATTTGCGCTAATGCATAATAATGATACTTCTATAAATGTGTATTATAGTTGCAACTATTTAAATTAAAAGCCAAAAAATCTTACAATATTTATTGTAAAGCTCATTACATTCAAACATGTTGTTATTTTATTTATGAACTAAATTTTCTATTACCATTATTGATAATTGTCAGTTATTTGAATAGTAAGAGGATAGGTAAACATGGCAAATATTGGAAAAAAATGAGACGCCATGTTCTTGATTCTGCAAGTGATCGATACATTCTGATAATATAATTTATTATTGTTTTTATTAGATTTTTTTGTTATTTATTATGCAATTTAATATTTAATGTTATTCAAAAAGGATTAGTCAATAACAAATAAAAAAAGACATTTTTCATTCATGAGCAATTGTAAATTTTTATTTTAATAATTAAAAGTTATGGTTGTGTGTTTTTGTCATTCATATTTATTTAATATTCTCAATTCTTTAATCGTCGTAATTTGTGGTTATCTTTTTTAATTGTTATAGAGTAAAATTTACTTCTTGTATGTGTATTTGTAATCTTAGACATCTAGCTATATAAAGTTTTTTGTTATTATACCTGCATGTCACAAATAGTAGTATACATATATTGTGTGTGTGTAAGATACAGTGACTACTTCTTATGTGCTTAAATTTAATAATAGTTGGAATGCTGGTATTGGAAATTGTAGAAAATGCTACTAAAAATTGAGTCTCATAGAACTCCAACTATCAATTCAATTATAGTGTCGTCGAATATAATGTCGAATACACGTCAGTGTTCTGATTATCTATGCTTAGTTTAAACAATGGAAGGAGTGAATTATTACATCTGATAACAATATAATCTACCTTGAATTGGTAAATAAAGTTGTTTGCACTACTCATTTGTATGAAATTACTTTTCAGTTAATATTAAGTAAGTTGCATTAAGAAATGCTAGTTAAACCGTGAGGTTTATTTTATTTTACAATTATAGGCAAACTTACAGCTGAATTGTTACATTATACAAACTTAATACGAAAAAGAAGGCCAATAACAAATTTTCACGGTTAACAGAAAATACATATAAATACACATTGACATGACAACACAGATACAAGCAAGAAAGACATTATCGATAAACAGACGCCATCACTCCTGGTTGCAAGAAGCGAAGAAGGAGTCAGTCAGGGTTTTCCGGAGCTGGTTAACTTATATTTCCTACTATTTCCTACTGTGATGTAGATTATGCTTCTTCAAATATAAATTTAACTATGTATCGTGCTTTCTGGATTTCCTGGTATCATAAATAGTAGATTATGTGGGCAATAATAAAAAAAAGTTTTATGAACTATCTTCGTACATAGGTTTCAGATTAATAAACCAAGTAATATAGTCTTGTGTGTATTTAAATCCATATACGAAAAACGGGCCCACTTCAGCTGATATTTATGTAATGAGTTTAAAATTAGATGTGAAAAAAAGATATGTTAACAATACAATTTCGGTTTGAATGACGCGGCGGCGCGTTTACTATCTACTTTGCCTTGAACATTGACGCAACCTATAAACAAAGAATACTTTTGCTTAGATAAAGAAGTCACTCTTTTATCTAGGCTTAGTTTTATTTTTGGCCTGTTTGTGCTATCTAGTGGTTTGTGGATTGTAAATTTTAGTTCTCGCGATTAGGCGACGACAGTTAGTAGAAGATACGACAATACGTGTAAAGATTTTGTTAAATAACTTTTATACATGTACAGGTCTCTTTTTTGTTAAATGACTCATAATTGGTTTCTCGTGTGACAAATTTTTTTACAAAAATGTCACCCTAGAACCACTTATTTGGGAATAAATACCTCGCCACATCGCTAGGGCGCAATCTAGCTGCGATACGTTTTTTTTTAATTGTTACTTACTACTTTGGTAAAGGAAATTATTGCTGTCTCCTTCACGGATGGCGTAGTGGTTTAAGCGGTCGCTAAGCTGATTTCTACTGCGCTGAGTGTTGTAGGTTCCGACTCCACATGGGACAACACTTGTGTGATCCACAAATTGTTCCGAGTCTGAACATTCCCTGTGTCCGTTACCGTTTCAAGTGTTTATAAGTCCCCCTGACATACACTATATTTCTAATGCAGTTGTTTTTTTTAAAAAGATAATGATTTTGAAGAAAAGAACCAACATCACATACAGGTCTGAAAATAATTGTTGGTTTTCTATTTACTTTAACCTAACAGTTGTGCTGTCTATTCTGGGTTGTGTAGTAATGACCACCACGCAAAATGGGCAAATCGCAGAATGTACATAATGAGCAAACGCAAATGTACAAAACATAATGTACAAGTAGAACCAAAGGACTCATTCACGGCGACGTTAAACGTATAATACCAAAAAATAATAGGTTGGCAAATAAGTACTAGAGGTACAGTCGACCAAAGTGAAAGGTGACCCACTTTGACAATTATTCCTTTGTAATCATAAATGTAGTTAGGTTTTCTTCGCTATTTGCACATAGTACGTTTTAGATATAAACATAAATGCGTCATTACGGGTTACATGTCAATGCAATTTAAACCTATGTGGTCACTGAACAAGATATATTTTTGATACAGCAGTCTTATTTGAATTTCAAATAATATAATCGTTTATAATCCAAACTCTTTTCATTGCGGAGAAAAAGTATTATAATTTTTAAAATGAAATGACATTATGTGTGAGATGTCAAGTAGTAGTCAATCTGAAAATATTAAAATAAAAATCTAAGAATATATTTATATCTATAAACGAATCGTATAATGGCCAATTTGGTAGAACAAAAGGCTCGGATCGTAGTGCTCAGTGAGCAAGGTTGCGGCGTTAGAGAAATATCATGTGAGTTAAATATAAGTCGTAACACGGTCAGAACCTGGATCAGACGGCACGCTGAAGAGGGTATCCTTGAAGACCGACGACGACATAATCATGGGGTTCGTCGAATCACAAACCAACAGAGAACGGAAATGCAACACCATTACGAAGAACATCCTTTTACTCGTACCCGCTATTTTGCAGCACGTTACGACGTTTTTCTCGAAACAATTAGAAATAATTTGCACCGCACTGGGCTGCATTACAGACATCATGCTAAGAAAGTTCATTTAACGGATGCACACAGAACTGTGAGATTGAATTTTGCATGTAATTATTTAGATTTCGACTGGACAAACACCATCTTTACAGACGAAAAATCATTTCGCTCTTCTCAACATGGTTGCTTAACTTTGTGGCGTTACGATAAAACGCGATACACGGAGGACCACGTAGTGCCCAACCAATCATCTGGCCGTATTTCAGCTAACATGTGGGCATGGATGGATGCTGGAAACATAGGCGAACTTGTTCCTATTTCTCCTCGTCATAACGCTATCAACTATGTCGATTTATTGGAAGAATCAATGTTACCGACTTTGCGAACTGTTTACCCCCTTGAAGATGTGCCAGTATTCTCCTATGTTCATGATAACTGTCGAGTGCATACTGCCAGAATTGTCTCAAATTGGTTTACGGAGCATGAAGATGAATTTACTCTCATTCCATGGCCGTCTAGGTCACCAGATCTTAACCCAATAGAAAATTTATGGGGTTTGATGGTTCAAATGTGGGATAACAGGAACGAGAGGACTAAAGAAGCAATCGAGCTGTATTGTAACGAAATCTGGGATTTCATGAGGGGAAGTGACATTTGCAGTCGTCTAATCGGGTCTATGCGTAATCGATTATTAGACGTTATTGAAAACCATGTCGCTTACACTCGGTTTTAGGTTTAACCAGTAATCCTACAGACCCAAACAATTGGAACCATTATAACCCACAAATTAACTATTGAGAAGTTTTCTTTTTTATTCGCTTTACGAAGTGAATGCCATTTTTTTAAATTTAATAATATGAAATAAACAAAGGTCTCTAATTTTACTGTTTTATTTTATTAATATGTATGACTAGCTGTCTCGACAGACTTCGTTCTGTCAAATAAATGCTTTTCCATTTTTGTTCTACACGTACCCTACGCTACCTTTACGGTACCTCTACCCTCCTACCTCAAGTCTACCCATTATCTACACAGACACTATCTACACTAATATTATAAAGAGGAAAGATTTGTATTTTTGTATGTAACGAATAAACTCAAAAACTACTGGACCGATTTTAAAAATTATATCACCATTCGAAAGCTACATTATCCACGAGTAACATTGGCTATATTTTATTTTGAAAAAAAAATGAGTTCCGTAAGATATTTGCGTTTTTCGTTTATATAATAGGAGCACCAATGAAGAATGTTTAAAAAACGGGGGAAATTTTTTACGCTACGGGCAATAGAAGACGCAAACGAGGTTGCGGGGGTCAGCTAGTTCGAAATAAAGTCAATCCTATGTCTCAAACAAATATACAATTAAATCTTTCCTAATATACCTATAGATAAGGACGTTCACTGGCTAACAAACTTTTTCGTGCAATACTTATCATAGTATACGTCTATGTTTATGTCATGCCTTTGTCAGTGTCAGAATGATAACGGTTCCTCACTTATGAAATGTATGTTCAAGCTAATTTCAACCTAATGGTATAGAATAATTATAGGAATATGACTTTAAGGGGGGTCATGAATCCATTTGGTCCACTGTACTTTCATTATTTAGTTGTCCTGTTCAACGCATGTCTTGAAATATGTTTTTTACTCACGACTTTGATCCGCTTTGATCTAATATCAATCAAGGAGTCTGATAAAATAAAAGTTTCTCATAATCATCATACTTAGTAAATGTTTCTCAATTCTTTTGTGTGTGAACGAGGTTCTACTTGTACATATTGCGTTTGCTCAATAAGCGTAAGGGGGCGTCCATAAATTGCGTGAGGTGTTTAAGGGGGGAGAGGGTCGAGTCAAATCTCATCTAATCTTACGTTGGAGAGAGGGGGGCGGGTCTCGGCAAATATCACGCAATTTTTTTCTGATTGAAACAAAAAAAATGTACTATTTTGGTCCATTTAATCCAGATTGTACATGCTTAATATTTAATCTTAAGCGTAATCGTAATACGATTAAGATCATTCGAATTAGTATTCGTTCGAAAGAAAATAATTTCATTCATACTTCGATGTTATACATCTACCTACTGACTGTCAAACCACCATATTTGTTTAATCTGTAATCTGTATTTACGGTACAGTGTAGATCAGAACGAAATTGAAGGAGCAGATGATTTTACTGAAAATCAGAATCAGAAAATTAAAAAAAAAAAACACCTCACGTTATTTATGAACGCCGCCTATTGTAGGTACATTCTGCGTGTGGTGCTTATTTTGCGTTTTGTAAATTCTGCTCCGAAGGGATGTGGAGAGGTATGTTAATGTATATTAAAAATGCTAACTGGGACTTCAAAGAACTAGTTATATCCTACTACTATTATAAAGGCGAAAGTTTGTAAGTATGGATGTATGTATGTATGGATGTTTGTTACTCTTTCACGTAAAAACTACTGAATGGATTTGAATGAAACTTTACCACAATATAGCTTATACATCAGAATAACACATAGGCTACTATTTATAAAGATATAGCTTCGCCTCGCGGCGTTGCCCGCAGTTATCATCGTACCGCGGGTAGCACCGCGGGGTTCAGCTAGTAAGTATATGATTTTAATAAGTTTCGGCAAGTTTAGTTTTAATACAAACGAATATTTGAAATACATAAACACAATTATTCAATTAGATTGTGCCTCTGGGGGTGAAGTAGAAAGCATTACTTCAACGCTCCTCAGTCTGAATGTTACCAGAGCGTTTATCTTTCCATTAATTTTGCATGGATTATGAATTATACTAAAATAAGTATGGCTGCACATTACAATCAATTCGAATCTGTAGAATTCGCATTTTGTTTTCATAACTTTAGTAATCCTGTTGAGAGAAAAAAAGTTTTCTATTACGTTTATTTAACGTTTGGTAAATACAAATTGTATCTTTCTCGAATCGATATCGAACTTATATATACAATTTTACAAGATGGATATGAAATTACGACATTAATGAAACCATGACCTAATAAGTGTTAGTTTACTTTGGGATTGTATAATTTATCCCAGAATTGAAATAATAAAAGCAATAAGGATACAATTTGTAATTTAACTTTACTAACCTGCATGTTAATGATGTAAATACACAGTTAACGCACACACATGCAACAAACTACGCTACTTTTCGTTAGTATCTTACAAGTTATCGTGCAGTAAGTTTACTTACAAAATGTCGTCTTGTGCAATTAAATGGTGTATAAACTACACAAGTGAACAAAAGGTCTGAAAGAAATAATTTTACACGTAAATACACACAAAGACGTACTGGGAGTGTTATCAGTAGTTCAGTATTCCTAATAGCCAAGAAATGTTGGTAAGTAATTTGTAGGTAAATTCATAGTCACATAACGAAGTAGCAAGTGAGACAAGTATTACTTTATTTTTTTGTCACGTACTTTTATAGTATTAAATATGTACATCCTAATTGTAATTTATAAGAAACAAACATTTATTTTCGCATATTACCTGTTTTAATGCAATTTCCTGGGACATTCTTTTTAAAAGTGGCAACATTTCAATTACTCAGGCATATTTAAAAAAATAGCTTCACTTTCATAATCTACGTACGTTATGTATCTACCTTATTTTAATTGATCTGAGGTTATTGCTCTCAACGTTTAAAGTACAATATGAATTACAATTATTATTGCATGATTAATACCTACACATTGTAGCATTAATAAAAATCTATAAATTTGTTTTTTTATCCGAAGTGCATATTTTATTGAGATCGCAATTTTTTTGCGAAATAATATTGTTTTATGATAAATTTGAATATTAATTTCGTATCTAGTTCTTGTCACCTAGAAAAAGCAGATAATATTTGAAACCCAGTCAAGAATATTATTACATTCACCAACTGAGTGAGGATACTGGAGGCCCATACCCCAATCCGTTCCTCCATCCCCCAAAGGCTGGCAGCGCGCTTGTGACGCCTCTGGTGTTGCGGGTCCATGGGCGGTGGTAATCGCTTACTATATGGCGATTGGTCTGTATGTTTGCAAAAAAAAATGCACATTGTCACTAGTTTTATGGTTTTGGTGAGAGTAAATTTATATAATAAAATAATTTCGCAATACTGGTTTTTTTTTCAAGGTTTATTTTACAACTTGATAAGTACTCGTATGTATTTTCACTCCAAATTACACGGTTCTACCATTACTAGTCTTTGAGATAAAGTAGGTATGGATAGACGGACGGAAATAACAAAACAAACAGGTTCCGGTTTTGAAAAAAAAATTCCAATCATTAGATGAGAAACATTTGCATGCAATATTTGAGAACGAATTCATTACAGTTTTTACATGGTATTTTTATTTATTGGATCAGACGACGTATGATCTGAGAAAATTTTGAACAGTTGCAAATAATCGTAGATTCTGTGGTACCATTTTAGTGTCCGTTCTGATGAGCGTTACTACCAACCAACATACTTCGAAATATTTCCGTCCGTTTCTTCCCTGTTTATAATCATGCATTTCCTGTTTCGAACTCTAACTCAATTCGGTATGTGCCAAATTTTTTAAGAATTCTTACAAATTCTATCATCCCATTAAACTCTTCTGTGATTTTCTCTCAGCTTAAACATTGCATTAAGACCTCCTTGACTTGTAGACATTTCAACTAAGAGATCCAATGTTTTATTCATATTTTGAAATGGTTAATTTATATATTGAGCTGTTTGTACTGTGAATCAGGGCAACAATGAAAAGCAACGCAATAATAATAATATAGTAGTAATTCTTTATTTCACAAGCGATTGTACATAAATCACAAAATGTAAGGATATTATTCAATAAAGTCATCATCGATGTTAATAGATGTATTAATCAGAATTCAATAAAATTTTCAAAGAACTTATAATTAAAAAAACATATGAAGTGAGTAGAATATATTTTGTCAATAGGATTTATTTTGAGATTTACGAGATAACATCACGGCTCAGAAGTGAGTATATAATTCGCCTCCTTCGATCGTGAGGAAATGTTGTTCCATACAACACAAATTTTCCTCACTTGCATTTATATAAAATAGGTTTCGTTAAAACAAAACAATCCTGATTCAAAACTAGTTGCGCACAAAGATCATTTTTTCCTTATTCGTAACTGGTATATCTTGTCATAATGTGATTGCATACGCAGTGTGGTTTGGGTTTTCCATATCGTCAGGATGATGTTGACATGGATAAGCGATACAATACATATCGCTGGTAATTTGTAATAATATTTTCGAACATCTAAAACAACGCCATCTAGTCCCAAACTAAGCATAGCTTGTATTATGGGTCGCCGAGGCAGTTAAAGTGTAATGAATTAATTATAATTATATCTATAGATTAAGAAGATAGAACAACTTCTACCAAACAATATTTACGGTAAAAATATACAACCAGATAGGACAAGGATGTCTTGCCACGTTACGAGGTATGTGACAAGATCAGTGTAATAATATTTCTAATTGTTTTCACAAGTTAAGGAATTACTGCGAAGGGGCAGCCGGGTGCCCAATGGCCGCGGGCTCCGCATCGGAAGCAGCGTCCGTAACCACCATAATATGAACCGGGTATTCCATCGACGCTTCCCCGGCGCCTTGGTCGAGAAATTGTGGCTGCATCGCCGGTTCCTGGTTAAATCATAATGTAAAACACTATATGTACAGTCCATTCGCTTAGATACGGTCACCTTGATGGCACCGCCGTCACAATTGCGTCAAAATGCCACAGAATCAAAGGGCCCGTCTGCGGCGTACACAAACAAGTATGATTTGTCAGTTTACACCGTTGGATGAATATGGAATATGTTATATTCGTATTTCACAAAAATAATCACAATTGCGTGCGGATACACCGACACTATCTAAACGAATGGACTATATATCATATTCATATTTAGGAAAGCATTAGTTTTTAAGCAGCATTTTTTTTTTAATTATACGATAAAAAAATATATATAATCAAACGTACTTGAACCATGCAGCGGCCTGGTTACTATGTTATAGGCTTTGTCTAGTTCAGGATCAGTAGGCCGTGTGTGAGGCTATTAATATTATTATATCACCCAAAATATTTCCACTATTTGTATAAATTTTGTTATAAGGCAGTTTAATTTAACTTTGTTATGTTGATTGAAACACTTGATTAATTACTGGCAGAGCTTACAGACTCACGCCAAAACTTTCTGTGAAACAACTATTACGTTTTCAAATATTTTTACATATAAAGCTGTTAATACCACTGATATGGGAGTATTCATATTGTGTTTTGTTAAATCAGTGTTAAACAATAATAAAAATGCCTATATGGTGTACTGAATAAAGTACTAAACGTACTATCATTATCCACCATACGAGTAATGTAGTAATAATAATACTTCAAGATTGTATTATCTCGATGAACTTTTTTAAAGTAATATCAATTCATCATCAGCCTATCGCAGTCCACTGCTGGACATAGGCCTCTCCAATAGCACGCCACTTAGTTCGATCCTCGGCTTCTCGCATCCAGCTCCTGCCAGCCGTCTTGCGCAAATCATCACTCCACCTGGCCTGTGGACGTCCTACACTACGTTTGCCGAGACGCGGTCTCCACTCAAGAACCCGTTTACCCCAACGGTTATCGTTAATATCAATTAGTAATCAAAAATTATACCTGTGGGTTCGTCATCAGATTCTGAGGATACAAACTCTGGGGTGGAAAAGTGAGATCCACGATCGGAACCGTCAGAGGCGTAGTACCTAGGACGATGCTGGGCCTCCCTGAAATAAATAAGAAAACATACTAAAAAATTGTAGACTTAATTCGTACAATGAGCTTTTCCAGTTTTAAACATCCTATTCTGTTACTAATTCCTTTTCCTACTAATATTACAAAATCCGATAATTTGTATTTTTTTTATTAAAAAATACACACGTACATGAAACAGACACAAAAACACCCAGACTGAGAACAACAATTTGTGGATGACACAAAGTGTTGTCCCATGTAGGATTTGAACCCACAACACTTGGTGCAATAGAGAACCAACCGTGCAGTCATGTTGTATGGATGTGTGTAACCATTTCACGAAAAAAATACTGAACGGATTTACATGAAACTTTACTGTAATATAGCTTATACATCAGAATGACACATGACTTACTATTTACCGCGATAATTTACATACACGAAGCTTCTGGACAAAATCTAGTATTCTAAATGCGAAAGTTTGTGAGTTGTCGACGTTTGTTACGCTTTTACGTGAAAACAGCTGAATCCCGGGTCGGTACAAACGCTTGTATGATCTGCAAATATTTGTTTCGGCATTTTGGTGTTTTCTATGTATAATATGTATGTATTTACAAAAAAAAATTATAAGTATTACATCAATCAATCTAGCTTCTATCGTACAAGCTCTGCCTAATTTGAAGCTAGATGGCGTTGTGTGTGAGATGTCAGAAATATTTATTCCCGTTTGATGAACAAGATACAGCGGGAAACACAACAGGGCGCTATTGAAATATACAATGTTTAATTAAGCAAGATAAAAATCAGTACTATTTATAATTAGATGGACTTGTAGAGGAACGGGGTGTCATGTCCCTCCAACACAAAGGGAGGATCCTCGGACCAGGCTAGGTGAACATGCCTGGCAGGCCACTGACCTACAGTAGGATGTTGTATTTATGATAATTAGCGCGAGAACCTTAATTGCGCGATTCAGGATTGGTAGTTAGGTACTCCGTGTAGTGCATTACTTCGTAGTTCAGTGTATCTTCGGCAGATGGCGCTGTAGTAGGTTATTGTTGTGTTATATGTGGAAGTCGCCACAGACTTATTATTTTTTAGTTTAGTCCTCATGTTATATATGGAGGTCCATGTGGTGTCAAATTAAGGATAACATCTGTCAGCATACCTACTCATCCCATGGGTTGGGATAACATCACTACTGAGAGAAGGAAACCTTGATATAATCCCTATACCAACCCGTCAGGCCAAAATGCTGTTGTATATGTTAGTGTGACTTACATCGAGTACTCCTGTTCCTCCTCCTCCCCCCAGTCCTCGCTCTCATCCGTGGTGTATACGGCGTCGGAGTCATAAGTGCTATTTCTTCTTCTGTAACATGTTATAACTGATATAGAACTATACACAGTATAATAACTTCTTACATGGGGATGGACACTGACGTCACGCCTTAAAACATTTTAGTTGTCCATTCATTCAGATGACGTGAATGGGGTAGGTGACACCTTGGTTAAATGGCATAATTATCTATATGAAACGACACCTAAAAAATTCCAAGTGGCAACTGTCTCGTTTGTATATATACAGATCTCCCTCATCGTCTACCAAGGAAAAATTTAATAACTTCATTAATAGCCTTAGCCTCGACATAGGCACGACCTTAATTGATCAATACCTAACGCTTAATGTTTCTCATGGTCTGTTTTCCTCGCACTCTCAACGTACAAGAGCAAATTCGTGTCTTGACCACTTTTTTATACAAGTCTCATACCTATAACCGACCATATGCCCATAGCTTTATGTCTTAAAAAAAACATTCGCTACAATCAAAACCTCACCAGTAGAAGATATACGTATTACGATAGTTTCAATGCGAACTTCTCTAAAATGTTATCAGTGACCGACACAAACATTGCTACTAATATGCTTGTTGCTAAACATACCACGACATTTGTATCTCCAGGAGCAAACGAGTCATAAAACTGGGCCTTCTAAGATGCATTAGAAACCGCGACAGACTCAACTCAAAGTCCAAGAAAGCACCTGATAATATAATGCTCAAGCTCAAATTTCGATACACGCTATCGATTTTTGTACAAACCTCATTCGTAAACTGAAACATACTTTTACATAAGTCCCAAATTCAAAATTATCAGAGAACCCAGTAACGTCTACTAACCATGTTTGCACCTTCTTTGAAGATATGCGCAATAAGGACAATATTACTTCACAGGTCCTCTGACAAATTGCCAGTTAGTAACACCTATAATAGCTCATATACGTTATCCAGCCATAAATAGCGGCACTTTTTGCTAAAAAGCTATTATACACCCATTTTTAAAAAAGATTTTTAGAACAAAATAGTATAATAGCACCAAATCAATATGGTATTTGCTCAGGTTCATCAAAGATTTGAGATTTGACCAATACCGCTGTAGACAACTTAAAATGCAAAAAATAGATGCTTATGCATCTTCCTAGACCTTTGAAAAACATTCGACACGGTATCTATGCCTATTCTACTCAAAAAAGTACAAAAGCTTTTTTAAAGACGATTTAAGAAAAAGAGCACAACGTGTTAAAATTTACAGTTATTTCAGTGATGAAAAGTCAGTGAGCTATGATGTACCTCAGGGCAGTGTCTTGGGCCCTGCCCTATTCCAGCTTTATATTAACGATCTCTGCACAATTCAATGATACCGATGTCTTTGACTTAGATCTTAACTGGTAACTGTTAAAGGAGCTAGCCGAATATTCCTTGTGCAAAATTATGACCTGGCTAACAAAAAATCTCTTGGCACTAAATTTAACAAAGACCAATTAAATAAGCTTTTTCCCAAAACCACCGACTATGCAAAGAGCTTTTCTATTAAACCTCATACTCGTACAAATTATAACGATTGTAACTGCTTAGAAATTACGCAAGTCGAAGACGTGAAATACCTGGGCATACGTATAGACCAGAGACTTAAATGGAACAAACATAAGATTTAGTCACATACAGAGCAAGGCGGTTAATAGAAGTCTTTAAATTACTAAAAGACACTACCCCATAGCAAACTAATATTAGTCTATCTATCTCTTTGTAAGTCTGTAATACATGTTGCATTCAGGTCTGGGGTGGTGCAGCTAATACGCACCTTATTAAGTTGGAGAGGGCACAGAGAGCGGTCCTCAAAGTAATGACTGGTAAACCTTACAAATACCCAACGGTAAACGTATATGCAAATTGTAAGGTCCTCTCAGTTCTACAGCTGTACATCTTCATAAATCGTCCTTAGAAAACATCGTGATGTGCCCCGCCTAAACCCTAAGAAACGCAGCTTATCATCAGTTTGCCCTCATGTTACTTGTACAAATCCGCTGTTTGAGTGCTAATCTATATAATGATTTAAATAGAACACTTAGTATAGTTACATTAAGTACACGTGAAGTAAAGGCAAAGGTCATTGATTGGCTAAAACAACTTGATTACGAAAAAACTGAAAATCTACTTAAATTTCAGACATAAATCGCACACACACACACAACACGCTCATACACACACACACACACACACAACACGCTCATACACACACACACACATGCATGCAGTAAGATAATAAACAGACAGCATTGTCCTTTTGCGCGACTGAACACTGGCTCCCAAGATACAGGCCTTTTTGTTTGGCCAGTTTGGCTTTCAGTATCAGTACATGTTTAATATGTGAAAATGATATGTCAATAAGCAATTTTTATAAGTTAAGTACTATCGACCAAATTGAAAGGTGACCCACTTTGACAATTATTCCTTTGTAATCATAAATGTAGTTAGGTTTTCTTCGCTATTTGCACATAGTACGTTTTAGATATAAACATAAATGCGTCATTACGGGTTAAATGTCAATGCAATTTAAACCTTTGTCACCACTGAACAAGATATATTTTTGATACAGCAGTCTTATTTGAATTTCAAATAATATAATCGTTTATAATCCAAACTCTTTTCATTGCGAAGAAAAAGTATTATAATTTGTAAAATGAAATGACATTATGTGTAAGATGTCAAGTAGTAGTCAATCTGAAAATATTAAAATAAAAATCTAAGAATATATTTATATCTATAAACGAATCGTATAATGGCCAATTTGGTAGAACAAAGAGCTCGGATTGTAGTGCTCAGTGAGCAAGGTTGCGGCGTTAGAGAAATATCACGTGAGTTAAATATAAGTCGTAACACGGTCAGAACCTGGATCAGACGGCACGCTGAAGAGGGTATCCTTGAAGACCGACGACGACATAATCATGGGGTTCGTCGAATCACAAACCAACAGAGAACGGAAATGCAACACCATTACGAAGAACATCCTTTTACTCGTACCCGCTATTTTGCAGCACGTTACGACGTTTGTCTAGAAACAATTAGAAATAATTTGCACCGCACTGGGCTGCATTACAGACATCATGCTAAGAAAGTTCATTTAACGGATGCACACAGAACTGTGAGATTGAATTTTGCACGTAATTATTTAGATTTCGACTGGACAAACACCATCTTTACAGACGAAAAATCATTTCGCTCTTCTCAAGGTCGCTTAACTTTGTGGCGTTACGATAACACGCGATACACAGAAGACCACGTAGTGCCTAACCATCTGGCCGTATTTCAGCTAACATGTAGGCATGGATGGATGCTGGAAACATAGGCGAACTTGTTCCTATTTCTCCTCGTCATAACGCTATCAACTATGTCGATTTATTGGAAGAATCAATGTTACCGACTTTGCAAACAGTTTACCCCCGTGAAGATGTGCCAGTATTTCCCTATGTTCATGATAACTGTCGAGTGCATACTGCCAGAATTGTCTCAAATTGGTTTACGGAGCATGAAGATGAATTTACTCTCATTCCATGGCCGTCTAGGTCACCAGATCTTAACCCAATAGAAAATTTATGGGGTTTGATGGTTCAAATGTGGGATAACAGGAACGAGAGAAGAAAAAAGAAGCAATCGAGCTGCATTGTAACGAAATCTGGGATTTCATGAGGGGAAGTGACATTTGCAGTCGTCTAATCGGGTCTATGCGTAATCGATTATTAGACGTTATTGAAAACCATGGCGCTTACACTCGGTTTTAGGTTTAACCAGTAATCCTACAGACCCAAACAATTGGAACCATTATAACCCAAAAATTAACTATTGAGAAGTTTTATTTTTTATTCGCTTTAAGAAGTGAATGCCATTATTTTTAATTTAATAATATGAAATAAACAAAGGTCTCTAATTTTACTGTTTTATTTTACTAATATGTATGACTAGCTGTCTCGACAGACTTCGTTCTGTTAAATAAATGCTTATCTATTTTTGTTCTACAGTACCCTATGCTACCTTTACGGTACCTCTACCCTCCTACCTCAAGTCTACCCATTATCTACACTATCTACATTAATATTATAAAGAGGAAAGATTTGTATTTTTGTATGTAACGAATAAACTCAAAAAGTACTGGACCGATTTTATTTTTACCGACCGATTAAATAGGGTTCCGTAAGATATTTGCGTTTTTCGTTTATATAATAGGAGCGGAGCACCAATGAAGAATGTTTATAAAACGGGGGAATTTTTTTACGCTACGGGCAATAGAAGACGCAAACGAGGTCGCGGGGGTCAGCTAGTTTGAAATAAAGTCAATCCTATGTCTCAAACAAATATACAATTAAATCTTTCCTAATATACCTATAGATAAGGACGTTCACTGGCTAACAAACTTTTTCGTGTAATACTTAACATAGTATACGTCTATGTCTATGTCATGGCTTTGTCAGTGTCTAGTAGAATGATAATGGTTCGTCCCTTATGAAATGTATGTTCAAGCTAATTTCAACCTAATGGTATAGAATAATTGTAGGAAAATGACTCTAAGGGGGGTCATGAATCAATTTGGTCCACTGTACTATAATCATTTGTCAAAACAATAGCTTTGTATGAAAAATGTACATAGTACAAACCTATGACGTCACTGTTGTAGACTACTCAATTGAGAAATATATTTTAATGTTTATTTGATTCAAATTTGTAATGGAAATGAAAAGCTATAAACATTACATTATTATCGAGTTTTTTTCATTTTCGATGCAGTCATCTACCCTATTATTCTGTATGCCTAAATTCTCAGTTGACATCGATACAAGTATTGATCCATCAATCGTTATTTGTCGCATTATGGTAACTCTACATAAGTGTTTCGCTATTTTCGGAGATTTCGGATTGGGTGCCGGCAACCATTGCTTTAAACCGGTTTTGTGTGAGTCAAGTGCTCACTAAATACATACAAATAGAGCACTTTCATAAAAAAAGGAATTTTAAAAGAAATTGTCTGTCTGTTTGTTTCGGGTAATCTGTTGTACGGCTTTACCGTATTTTGGCGAGACTTTCACTGGCAGATAGCTGATGACCTGTTTAGTAGTTTTAAACATTTACTAATTCTTACGTATATAATATACTTGAAGATGCGATGAAGGAGTTCATATGCAGGATCTTTATTTAAATAAATATTGAATAATTTAATCTTAATATTATTCATCACTGGACGCAAAAAAAACTGCTAGCAAATTTATTGTAAGAGTTCGCACTTTGCTCTTTCTGCTTAGAATTAAAAGTTTAGCAAAATAGGGATCGAAACCAATGCACAGTCCAAAAAACCTGAATTTGCAGACACTATAATTGATTAGTTAAGGGATATTATGATCATAAGTTTATTGTTTTGTTGCAAAATTAATAAATACAGAGCCATATTTATTTAATAATGATTAATTAGCATTAATACATTGTAGTTTCATATCATTACATTAGTTTATTATACTTTTCATAACCAAAAAAACTTCAAATCTGTCGAAAATATGCATATTTTTTGTAACATGTCACATCACTAGTGAAAAGAGCAATTATTGGTGGTGAAATATGCTCTGGCGTCTCATTATAAATTTCTTTAGTTACTTCTGGCGGTCAACGGATTAATAATTAGCCTCCACAATCCCCGAAGCAGAATGACAAAACTAGAACCAGATAGAGACAATGATAGCGAATAATGCAGATAAATCGCACATACATAAAGTAAACATATAATAAGACAGTAGACAAATCATATATTCTAGAATCAAACTCATTTAAACTTATACGTACACTTATGTAAAAACAAAATGCAAATTAGGCAGACAGAAAAAACGACAAAAAGTAAACAGGATTTAGAGTTCCTTCAAAAAATGTATTCTTAATAAATTTTTCTTTTTAAGTGTCCAATTTGTCTGACCAGTTTCGACCCCTGCACATGGCATCCATGTATATATAAGTTCCGAACAAAAACTTCATTTATTTTACTGTATATGGTATGTAGCATATCATTCTATCCTTTATTATTATTATTATTAATTCTAACTTTACTTAATATACTAATTCGTTTACGTTTAATGGATAAGCATACCGGCTGGTTTGTGCGTCGGTCTGCTGGGCCAGCATGGACTCGAGTTCTGTAAACAACACAGCTTCATAAAGCTATTAATATTATTTCACAAACTGCGTACTTTACTTAGTGGGAGACATCGCGTCATATTGATCAAATGTCTCTGTAATGTATAAGACACAAAAGACCAAGTCTTGATTTGATTAGGTAAATACTAACCATCTATGGAGATTTCATTTAAAATTGCTATATGTGAGAAATATCGCTTTGCAACAACGCAACCATAAATCTAAACAGATATATTTACTATCGTATGATTTAAATTGAATCAAAAGAAGTATTTAACCGCAAAAATACACAAAAATCATTTATAATTACGGTAAGACCAATGAAAGCTCCACAGGACTTTGATATTCTTAATTCTCTTAATTATATACGTTTTCTTTAAAATAAATTATGAAATTGAAAACACAAATATTTTTAGAAGAAAAAAAAAAGGGCTCACACCCCTAGGAGCTCGACCTCGCTAAGCACAGGTCGGACGGTTTGGCGGGTCCCTTTGAACTACCAAAAGGCCCACCAGGGACCAACCTAGTGACCCGCCTGTAGTCGCAGGCGGCGTGGAGCACCACTTAAACAGGCCATGGCCTGGAAAAGTTTCCCCGAGACCCTAGCTGGGGTCTACGAGAAGAACCACGGAGGAGAAGAAAAACACACTCGGACTGAAGTGGTACAAATAGTGAGTACAGAAAAAGGATTCGTACCATCCCTTTCACTTGTATACATATAGTACAAATTGTTTGTGATTCTAATTATTTGTCTACAGATGTTCATCTATCAAAACTAGAATTTAACTTATCTAATAATATATACAGATTCCACAAATATATGGAAAGCAATCCTACTTTTTACAAACGCGAAAGTTTGTGATCATGGACGTATAGAATTTTTGATTATTGTTTTACGCATAAACTAAAACGGATTAAAATTGAACTTTACTGTGATAACACATAAGCTATTATTTACCGCGATAACGGACATAGACGGGGCCGAGGGTAAAAACTAGTATTTCCTATAAGTTTTAAAATTTAAAAAAGATGGTGTGTAAACATGATACACATTTAACTTTATTATTTACACACATATCACAATGGTTTTTTTGCAAACTGTTGTGTAAAAAAGTCATTAATTCATATTGATAACTAGCTTATAAGTTTTTACCAATCAATTCAATAACTGGTCACTATTGTTAACTTCTTAAAAGTTGTGACAAAAACATACTAGCGTGTCATGAAGCTGTATTGTTAACAATAAAATAAATCATTAAGTCAAATATATTTACCTTCTCTGTCTTTAAGTATTTTTTTTCGTTTCTCTTTCATCTCTTCAGTAAGATTTTGTACCATTTTCTCAATAAAACCATCTAGTACTAGACTCTTACATTCTGAAACTATGGGGCTTCTGAAACAGAAATCTTAAATTGAGTATGATGGCTTAGGTAGGACAAGCTGATTTTATTACAATTATGAATAGATCCAAACAAATATTACCAATAGGGTCGATGACCCTTAGTGTCATCTGTCAAAGTGAAAACTTTGCATACGAAATGTAAAGTATAATTGGACCTACTTATGCAATAAGGAACCAATCCATAAACATGCCGATATCAAAGAAATATTGTTATCCCTTTATAAATAGGGTTCTTATTTAGATTTTGGCATGTTAGTGGATTGGTTCCTTGTTGCATAAGTAGATCCAATTGTAACATGTTTGACTGATGCTCTGTTGTTTTGTAATCAAACAAAGACAGTCCTTAGATTGTACTCTGTAGTTATGCACATTCTGTGGTGTATCGTGTGAGAGACGGGTGAACGATTACGAATAATGATAAGGATTGTTTTAGTGATAAGAAACAAGAAAGAAACTACAATTAAGAACAAAAAAATACTTTCATTACAACAATTTTGTGATGACACTGTTTTAGACTACTCATTGAGAAATATATTTTAATGTTTATTTAATTAAAATTTGTAATGGAAATGAAAAGCTGTAATAATTATATTTTCCAGGGTATTTTGTAATATTCGTCTAGCCTATTGAAGAAATCTAAATAGTTTCACCTGCATATTGGACATTCCTTTTTCTTTTTTTTCCACCTTGTGATGCAATATTTACAGAAAGTGTGTGAGCAATTCAGAATTGTTGCATCAACGAAAAGTTCAGAACATATACTGCATTGCAGTTCACTTTCCAGGAGATTACCAACTTCATTTAACACAGTCTCCTTGGATGGGCCCTCACCAACCTCCCTTGCAGATAGTTGTTCTAAAACTTTATTCCTTTCTGTCTCCACTTTTTGTAGCTGGTCTGCGAGCTGTAAGCATTTTATTATTCCATATATTTATCGTTGATGACTAAGTTAATTTAATGCATGCCATGATCGATCCTCAGTTTTTCGCATCCAGCACCTGCCAGTCATCTTACGTAAACCATCACCACACTTAGCCCGTCGTGGGCGTCATACACTATGTTCGCCGAGACGCGGTCTCCACTGAAGAACAGGTTTATTGCCACTTCAGTTTGCTAATAATTAATCTTTACTAATATTATAAACTCGAAAGTAACTCTGTCTCTCATGCCATGCCAATAATTGAACCGATTTTAGTAAAATTTGATACACAGATAGATTAGAGCCTGAGAACGAACTTTTTTGACATGGAGATACATTGATTCTTGAAGTATACATAGGACATAGGCTACTCATTACACGCAGCGCAAAACCTAGTACTTCATATTATAAAGAGGTAAAGATGTAGGGGGTAATCTCTGGGTCTTCTCAACAGATTTTGAAATTTTTTACCAATAGAAAGCCTCATTATTTGTAATTGTTACTAGTCATTACAAATCAACCTATCGGCGACCACTGTTGGACGAAGGTGCGTAGTAGCCTGCGTGTTTATGTGTCTGAATGATTAATAACATATTTTTTTTGTGTATGTCTGTGTATGTAATAATAGAAATGTAAATTAGCCTCTCTATCGCATTAGGGAAACCTGTAATGATAGTAAAGGTGATGTGTATACATAAATAAATAATAGGATGGTGTTGGATTGGATTATTTGACTCTAAGTCCCATATTTTAAATGGCGTCTCAGTCGTAAATCTAGTTTTAAGAAGATATTTTATTATGGAACGTCTCTTGAAACAAGATTCACTGATCGTTAATCAAGTGAGTAAAGATCATGAATCTGTCTCATTTTAGACTTTGTACTTACTCCTAAGGAATTGAAACGAAACTAACAACCCAACAAAAGTGTTGTGTTTTAACAGACGTAAAACGGCCTAAAGAGACGTAAATAGCAATTTATCATAATGTAACTTACTTTCCCCATTTTTTGTTGTAATGTATTTACAACTTCAGACGATAATTCTTCTCGTTTTTGATTTTGCTCTGAAGTCATTGCTGCCAATTCCATTTCTCTTTCATTTACTCGGTCCTAGATAAAAATATTTAAAAGATGTATGAAAAAATTCATTGGTCTGTAATATTTATACTTTATCTATAATTATCTGTGTGGTGACAGATTAAGAATGCGGATCACCACCGTTTTCATTTCGTTGGAGTCGTAAGAGCCGACTAAGGCAGCAAACTACGCATGACAACAGCACTGCAAAGAGAAGGAACATCTTTCTTTTAATGGAAACGGGGTGTCAAACGAGCAGACGTATCGCCTGATGGTAAGCGATTACCGCCCCCATGGACACCCGCAACACCAGAGGCGTCACAAGTGCGTTGCCGGCCTTTGGGAAATGGGCCTCCGATATCCTCACGCATTAGGTTATACACAGCGCAGGCGCTGTTTCACATCAGACTTCTGTGAGGCCGTGGTATCGCTCCGATCGAGCCGGCCCATTCATGCCGAAGCGTGGCTCTCCCACGTTTCTCACCCTTGAAAGTCCTGCACTGAAATCGTCAACGATCGAAGTACCAAATGCGGTCATCGTCAAACGCGTGTTGATGCAAACTAAATTCAAACTAGACCCTTTAACTGGATACCAAATAGTACGACTTTTTTTTATATAAGACCCTGACAAAGTGATTACTCTGCCTGATGGAAAGCATGAACAGAATCTAAGAGTAGAGGTCACCATACTTATTGTGAACAACGTAGCATGGTGATCCACACTATGGCGGCCGATTGATAGGCCTGCGGGCTCGCACTCACCACAGCACAAATGCTGTCATTTTAGGTTGGTCTTCTGCTGATCGTGCTGAAATCAGCGTGGCTCTACTACTTTATGATATCTCTTTCAATTAGTGTATAATGGTTGCCTGTAAGAGATATTACCTTCGGGCGATAAGGCCACCAATTGTACAGTTAGTTTTAAGTTACCTTTGTTAACTATCTGGTGTGCAATAAAGCGATAATTATTATTATTGATAGCATGTACGTAATCAATTCAATTATTACCATTAGCTCCTGAAAAGAAACTGCTGCAGTTGATTGTGCTTCTAGCAATTTCTCTTTTATTTCTTCTCTTTGCTGCACCTGTAAATTAAATATTCCTAATGAATAAAGGAACCACAAAAATAACTAATTAAAGTATAATGACTGGGTTGTTGGACATGTGATTTAAAATTACATTTAAATTGATTTAGTGATTATTGAATCCAAATAAAAACATTATGGGATGATTTCTAAGATAAAAAGTATTTTCCGGGACTCAGATTATCGCTATTCCCAATTGTTATTTAATTATTTCATTGCCCAATTAGTGTATCTATAGTAACTTGTTTTTTTTTAATTATCTGTATTTGCATATTCTAGGAATGGGACAGCCAGTGGACTATATTTTTAGAGCATTAATAAAATAAATATGATCCTGACAAAGTCACTCTGCCTCATCAGGCAGTGACTTTGTCAGGATCATATTTTGTGTGTGTGTGTGTGTGTGTGTGTGTGTGTGTATGTGGTTCCCATCGGAAGCGGAAGCAGAATTCAAGGTGGTCATGCTCATTGCGAATGCAGACAATGCAATAATACACACGGTAACCCATACTATGCGTCATTGGGCCTTAGGTCTAGATTTCAATTTCCATCAAAAAGTTTAAAGTGTTAACATACTAAATAGAACTGCATTACATATTTAAATTTATAGTCTTTTTATTTAAATAAACAGTGATAGTTATTTTACTAAATTTTTGTGCTTTTAAGAAAATCGCTTCGAACGAAAAGTCATTCACGAGTTTACAGAAAATCGCCCATATATTAAAACATTCATATACTGAAAAAACATACCAGTTCATCTATTTTCATTTTCTCCTCATCACTCAATTTCTTCATTTTCTCTAACTGTTCGTTAAGTAACTGTTCGGCTTTCAATTTCTCTTGTTCCGTTTGTAAAACTTTTTCTTGCAAATTATCTTTTACAGAGGCCAATTCCTTTTCTAGTTCTGCTTCTCTCCGCTGCCTTTGTTCTGTTAGCTCTTGTATTTGCTAAAAGAAAAAATAAGAAGTATTTAAGTAAATTATACGTATTTTTGATAGACAAAAAGCCCAATAAATCTACAATTTGGTAAATCTGAAAAAAAATACGGCCAAGTGCGAGTCGGTGTCGTGCACCGAGGGTTCCGTAAAAACCTGTAGGTACATTATACCATGTTCCTAAAAATTTGTTTTTCGCAATTTTCCCTTTATCTGTGCTATAAGACGTTGCTTCGTATCAAATTTCAAAATTCTTATTTCACGGGCAGTACGCGGTAGGTTTCGATTCCCTTGCGAGTGTCGAAAATTTGCAGCATTAACGGCTATATATTTGATTGCGTTGGCTTAGAAGTTTGATTTTTTCACAGCTTCATGGGACAGTAGACCTGAGTATTTGACATGAATTTAAGCTTGATAACTCCACGCATTCCTGAGGAAAGGGGTCTTGACAGACGGAAAACAAAGTAAGCTTATAAGGGTTCAGTTTTTTTCTTTTAAGGTACGGAACCTTAAAAATTATTCCAATTTGAACAAATTAGTAATTTTTAATTTTTTTTTTTTTTTTACTGAACCGTATAGACTAGAAGGTATTTATTGCTAACTAATGTTATTTGCTATTGTACCTGTAATGAAGAAAATCTGTGATGTTTCATGAAAATTATATTGCTGATATAATGCTAACTTAGACCTTAGAAATAATGTCTATTATCAAACTGTAATATATTAGTTAAATATATTAAATAGTAGTTGGACTATAGGTGGTAATTTTTCATCAAAGAATTTTGAAAATCAGGCAATGCACTTGTAACACCTCCAGTATTACGGGTGTCTATGGGCGGCGGTAATCGCTTACTATCAGGCGATACGTCTACTCGTTTGCCCCCTACTCCATAAAAAAACAAGTAACATGTATGTTACTTGTTTACTTGTACTGAAATCCTGTTTTTATAAAGTCAGTTTGAAATGGAATGATGCAGAGATACCTAGTCCTAAATCTTCTAAATTATTCTCAATTTCCTGATATTAAAAATATATTAAGAAATATGATAATTTGATTTTGGAATTACAATTAGTGCTTATTGATGTAATTTATTGTTGAAGTATTTGAGGAATGAACAGCGTTATTTATATTGATAGCTATTCTTTATTTCTTTACTACTTTAATTACATGTAAATTTTAAATTGGGTAATTATTTGGCCATCATTCTTATGTTGTTCAATGCACAGGTATTGTAATAGTAAAAAAACGCTACATAATCACAAATTTTAACAACTAAAAAACCAACTTTAAGAACTGGACCAAATTGAAATGGGACCACACAGGAAGCACCAGCTTTCAAATAAAATAAAAAAAAAATAAAAAAGAATCATCAAAATCGGTTCACCCAGTCAAAAGTTGAGGTTACAAACATAAAAATAAAAATACAAATGAATTGAGAACCTCCTTCTTTTTTTTAGTTGGTTAAAAAGGTCTAAAAACTACAACCTGACAAAAACTTTACATAAAATTTAATGGCATATATCACCATTATTATTAAGCCGTTCACACCTCATGCATTGAAATTAGTTTAGTGACTTAGGCACTACAAATATAAAAGGCTGCCTAAAGTCTCCCTTCCTTTTGGATTCATCATAGTATGTAGATATCGTATCATAAAAAGTATGTTTTTAATAGACAAACCTGATCTTTTATATCTTTAAGTTTCTCAATTTCTCTATGAAGTAATGCTAATGCTTCTTCTTTCTCTTTAGCTCTAATCTCTTCTTGTTCTTTTATTTTGGCCTCCAGTTTTTCCAACATATCTTTTTTTGATGAATTTTCTCTACTTAGTTCTCCTAAAAACTCTTCTCTCTCCTTCTCCAGTTTTTCTTTCAATGTATTGTTTTCCTTCATTAGTTCAGTTTCTGCTTCATTCTGTTTCCGAACTTGTTCCTGCAGTAAAGTCTTCAGTTATTGCATAGTTTTAAAGCATGCATTACAAGAGTATTAAACTACCTGAATATAAAGTGGTTCTTTAAAGAGTCCAGAGACTACTCTCTCATCCAAGAACACATCATATGAACAAACACTTGTCCAATGTTTCAAGTACAACAGAGCAGATAGAAAACAAGATTTGTTTAATTTTGTTTAACCATATCTCTATGAAGCAATTGCTTTACTAAATACCTAAAATGTGTAGGTAATGTCTTAAATATTATTTATTTTATACTTTGCCTAGGTATTCTATACAATGCCTAATGCACAGCTGGTAATATGCTATCTATGGGAACCGGACAAAAGCAATTCACTCAAAGTTATCTAATCCAAATGATTCAACCACAACACAGGGGATCTGGAGTGATCACTGTTCTAACATAACCTAAACCTAGATGACTCGTCTAATCCAAATGATTCAACAACAACACAGTGTATCTGAAATAAATAATAATAAATAAATATTTCGGACATCTAACACACAACGCCATCTAGTCCCAAGCTAAGCAGAGCTTGTGTTATGGGTACTAGACAACTGATATGAATGCATATATACTTCTTTTTTTTTGTAAATACATACATATTATACATAGAAAACACCCAAACTCCGAAACAAATATTTGTAGATCACACAAACATTTGGTCCGACCCAGGATTTGAACCCGAGACCTCATGCACAGCAGTCGCATTCGCTACCACTGCGCCACCGAGGCACTGAAGTGGTCACTGTTTCACTGTTCTAACCTAACCTAAATCTAGATAATTCTGAATAGGGTCTATTTAAAGCAAACAGAACCAGTAACTGTAAATTTCCTTAAAATGTTTCCTTTGTTCATCATTTGATAGGTTTATAAGTAGTTACATAAAATTAATAAATACAGATCAAAGCTTATTACTTTAACACATTGCCAGTGGGTATTCTGTACAATCCCTAGAAATTGTAAAAAATACCTAGGCAAAGTATGTAATGGACAATAATATTTGTAATACATGCTACGCTCCAGGTATTGTATACATTACCTAAGTATTATGAAGAATACCTGAATTATATAGATTACAGGTAACATATATAAATATGTTTATATATATATATATATATATATATATATATATAATATGACAGCAAGGTACTTCTATGGAATCATGTTTAGTATTAGTAGTACATAAGTAGTTATAAGATGAAATATAACATGAGATTGTTAATACGACTTATTTTATTATAAAGTGAAAAAAAATCCTCTAGGTCTGCTAATACATATTATAATATTCTGTGAGGCACACACAGTCTTTTGATGTCAAACTAGGCAATGTCTGTACTATGGCAACCAAACTGATAAACATACTATTTTAAAGATAAACTGTACCCAGACATAGAAAAAATAAATAAATATTTCAGACATCTAACACACAACGTCATCTAGCCCCAAGCTAAGCAGAGCTTGTGTTATGGGTACTAGAAAAAATAAAAAATAAATGATTGTTTATATCAGACAAATTGTCCTGGGTGGAAAACAAATCCACACCCTTTGGCTTAGCATTCAGAACCACTAAACACTATAATAAGGAGTCTATCATATTGAGATGTAATATGTATTGAAAATTTTACCATCAATTCTACGATTTTCTCCTCCATTTGACTCTTAATAGCAGCAAGTTGAGAATCTCTTTCTTCTAGCAGTATTGCCTTCTGTTTTTCAATTTCATTCTTTTCTCCCTTTAGATTTTCAATTTGTAAAGTAAAATCTGTTTCAAGTTGTTTTATTCTACTGTTCATTTCTTTGTGTAATTCTGTCTTTCGTATCATTGATGTTGTTTGCATTTGTTTCATTTTAGTTAATTTATGTTCGATGTGCTCTATTTCATGACTTTGCGATGCTTCAAACTTTATTTTCATATTCTTTATTATACTGTTATCATCTGTATTATCTTTATCTAATTTTATTCGTTTTCTTTGCATTTCGGGTACATATACTTCATTTTTAAATTCATATACAAATTCTTCTGTTTGTTCTAAACTTAAAATATCTCCATCAGACAGTGTTTTTGAAGAGCCTTTGCCCAATAGATTGCCATTTATTTTTATTCCAAAACTGCTGTTGTCTTCAATTATCCATTCATTTTGTTCATATTTAAATAAGCAATGATTTCTAGATATGGATATAAAGGGTATTACTAGCGTGTTATTTAGACCTCGACCGAGGGAAAACTAAAAAAAAAAAGTTTTGTGACTTCAAGTTTAAGTTGGAGTTTGATAGTCGTAGCATGATTATATTTATTTTATTTAACATTGTTATATTACTCATAAGTTTAATAAATACTTACTGCATCACAGGTTATTGGAATTTTTTGTAGATCACTAAATTCAGATTTTAACTTTTTACGAGAAATCAGTACTGGGCAAGTTTCACCGTCATCCATGATGTCATAGAAGCATATGATACTTCTATTCAGATATTTCTTGTAAACTTAAGTACGTAGATTAAAATAATATAAATAATAATTAACTCAACAAACTTCAAAAACGGTATTTAAGACTTTCTTTCAACTGTCAACGCCAAAGTGTTATGCTCAACGACTACGAGCTAACGAGCAACGATCAACGGCGTCAAAATAAAAAATAATAAACAAAAGTTTTTTTTTAAATCACATAAATACAAACCATAGACAACTACAAGAAGGTTTTAGCAGGTGGTAGAAAAAACTAAGTTAGGCTACTGGTTTAATCAGTTTTACTTGAATATTAATTTTTCCACAGAGCGACTGGCATCGGACTTCAACCTGGGCAATTCTCAGTGCGAACTAAATTAAAATGTTGAACTAGTTGTAGTAGTTAGGGCACTAACGATCCCGAGACCTCTTATTCGAAAGATGTAAACGCTAACTCTTCCTTTTAAAAGAATACAAAATATTAGTAACATCGAGATCAATCGAGTAGTGGTCGATTTCTTCGACACTATTTACGGTTACGGTTACGGTTACTCTGTGATTAAATGGAAACTGGTGGCAAGACAGTGCTCAACTTGGCGGGAGTCGAGGAAAAAAGCGGCATGGACTTAATATTATTTTCTCGAAAGCAGTTCAGTCCATTTTCGACCCCTTAAAACTCCATTGTGGACAAAACTAGACGCCTGAATTTTTAATAGTTTAACTATAACTAGTCAAGTTTTCTTAATTTTATCACTCACTGACTGACTGATCATCAAAACTTTGAGGTACTTCTAGCAGTCATGAAAGCTTCAAATTTAGAATATAAATATACAATACAAAATATATACAATGACAAGGTACATTTGCATTGAATGAATCAGTGTAGCTACCCGTATATATATAATAATAGGCAGGGCCGTCTTAAGCTCAGCTGAGGCCCTGGGTACACAAGAATATGAGGCCCTATTGGAAAGTAAGAGGAAAACTGGGCGTCTCATCAAAATGAAGCCACTCTCGAAAAATTAGCTTGATAGTAACAATTTGTGAAATTGGTTGCGGAGATCATGGACTAATACGATTAATCAAGTATATAATTTATTAAGTCATGAATGACATTAATATGCTGCTAGTTTTTTGATTACAATAACGATTTTGTTTTTTTTCCGGTTTTCTGTTATGTCAAATTCTCTATTATATTATTACGTGTTAGGGTTCAACGAATACGAGAAATAAGCTTTCTGCTGTATTAGATTTATTGTTTTGTGCCTCAAGAAATCAACTAGAACTTTTACGGCTAAACAGATTGACGAGTCTTTTTGTACAATGTTCTTTTTTCGTAACACTTACTCCTTCTTAGAGATGCTCGTCCCGAGAAACTCTTGGGCATCGCTGACTTGTACGAACCCTCCCACTTAGTCTGTAGATTAGGTGACCTAATTTTCCCACTGATTGGGTTATGTGCCAAACCAGTGCACATTTATCAAAATCGTTTGAGTGCCGGTCATTTCTTGTTCTCGCTCGCGACGTCAACAGCGATTTATTTCCATGATGCACCGACGTTTGACAGTTACTGGTTTCCTTGACTTCGTATCTCTGTACCTTCTACGACAGTACAATTTACGGCACCAATCTTGTACATCTTGCCAAAAAAGAAGCCAGTAGAATGTCTAGCGTACTGTTAACAGTATCCACGGAGAACGTTCGGCACATTAGCTCTTGGCACAATTATCTGCAGGTAGAACTACATCCCGTTGATTTTCTTCCATTTCTGGTAAACTATCCCATTGTGCTCAGTAAGCTGTAGAAATACCGCTTGCAGACGATATATGACTTCGAGCAGGTTAAGTATCACCCTGTGCTTTCTATGTTACAAGTTGCATAAGGGCAACGTCATCTTTCTATACTATCGTCAGATACAATTTGTCTCAAATAAGAATAGGAACGTCAATGAATGATCTCTATCTGTCAAATGTCCCTTGAAAAAATATTATTAAACACATATAAAAGCCATGTAAACCTTATTAAAAAACATTAATGATACGCAAATAAAGTTTCGTTGCAGACCGTACTTTTCAAGGGACATTTGACAGATAGAGGTCCTTGACGTTCCTCTTCTTATTTGAGTCGCACTGTATATAACTCGGCAATCGCACTAAATAATCTAAAACCTATAGTATGTTATTGTACCTATATGTATTATTAATGACATAGGTACATTACGTTATGATGCGATGGTCAAGTCATTCTATGCCGGTCGCTTCGTGGAAAAACTTATATTCAGGTAAAACAGGTGGAACTGGTAGCCGATGCCAAATAATCTTGGGTTAGGGCTAGGAAGAAGAAGGAAGAAGAGAATAGGGGGGCAAACGAGCAAACCTATCGCCTAATCATAAGCGATTACCGCCGCTCATGGACACTCGCAACACCAGAGGCGTCACAAGTGCGTTGCCGACCTTTGGGGGATGGGGAGGGGAATGGAGGGAGGGGTTGGGGTATGGGCCTCCGGTATCCTCACTCACTCGGTGAAACACAGCGCAAGCGCTATTTCACACCGGTTTTCAGTGAGGCGTTGGTATCACTCCGGTCGAACCGGCCCATTCATGCCTAAGCGTGGCTCTCACTATATATTAATATGAATATAAATATATCCCACGAAAATTATGTAATAACTAAAGACAGAAGGTCCCTTAAGTAGGGATTTTACAACTTTTTACGGTAGAACTGAATTGCGTGACTTGTTTTTTTATCAAGTGAATTATTATTATTTTGGTTGAAAACATTTTATAATTTTTACAACTATACGATGTATATATATAGGTACGATGCCATCAAATACATACTCGTAAGTTGTAAAAATTTTAAATGTTTTCAACTTACGAGTATGTATTTGATGGCATCGTACCTTACTTATGTTATATGAAACAAATGATGATTTTCAAACCGTTTTTGAAACGTCGTCAAACTTGTGATATTAGATTGGATACCGATCTGGATTTCTAGCCTTTGTGTTTTGGTTGCCTTAACTTGCACATAGAAGTACTGTTGTCAAAAATAAACAAACTTTGTATGAATTATTTGAAAAGATGGTGCACATGAGTTTCTCACCAGCTCTTCTCATGAATGCAATACCCATCGGAGCTGGTACTTGGATTGATTTCAATTTAAACCTTTGAGTTGAATCGAAATCAATCTAAGCTCCGGTAATTTAAATCATTTCAATGCATTTAGTATTAGTACCTTTTATCATTGAATTGATTACTTGAGTTTTATTTTATATTTTGATGTTTGTATTTTTGACATGTTCGAGTGCCTTTTGGGACCTATGGAAATAAATGATTTGACTTTGACTTTGGATTCTCTCATTGGTAATCTGCTTCATTGGTGGCTATATAGCGGCTAGCATATGCGGGTTCGATACTCGGGTCGGACTAAAAGTATTGTTGGGGGATAATCTTGAGAATAATAATCTGCTCAGGTTATAAACCTAATCTACTACTATCCCTTTTGTACAAATTAATAAAAATAAAGACGCCGCCGCTCCGCCGCGCCGACACAATGTGACCTAAACCTAAGCACCTATACGGTCGCTCGCGGCGCGAATTAAATCAAAATGAACTGATATCAGCGCATGCACATATTTACGTAAGCTTCGTTCGTCCTTATTGGTTGAATCGCAAGATCAAGCTTGCTACGACACCGCCGCGTGTCGGCCAGATTTGTATATATTAAATTGCATTTTGTCGAATAAACAAGATAAATCGAATTTGACCCCGAGTTTCACTACTATTCTAACTACGGTAAGAAGGCTAACAGGTGGACCGGGTAGACAAATTACCTACCACCTCTTCCTGGTATTAACACAGGCCGACACACATATCCTAAGTACCTACATTCATCAGCCAACTGGCATAGTTTAGGGAAAGGTTATCATCTCGAAAACCACGGGTCAGCAAGCCCCCTCAGCTGTCCTGAAAAAGTGTTAGTTTTTTTATTTCAAATTTCAGCATTCCACTAAATGCATATGAAAATAACAGTACTTATATCTGTCTCGTCTGTTTGCTTCGGCTAATTTCTAAAACGGCTGGACCAATAATGATAGGGCTTTCACTGGCAGACAGCTGATGATATAAGCATTAACTTAGGACTAGCTTCGCCCCGCGGAGTAACGCGCGTTTGTGATACAACAACAACTGCGGGTAACACAGCGCGGTTTAGCTAATCACACATAAATGTCTGATAAATATTAATACATCTCATTGAAACCTTTAAGTACTTGAAAAACAGTTACACCGTAGATAACATAGTGTCAATACATTAACTCTCTCCCTAAAGGTATTCCTTTGAAATACGCAACTTTAAACGGTGGTAGACATAATATTTTCTCACGAGTAAGAAATGTAGCAAGAAGTAAGCCTTTTACGGGATGAAGAGCCGTCGAGAGTGAAAGCATATTTCGGGTGGATAAAACGAATAGATAGAGGTCTTTAATATAAACGAAGCAGACTTTAGTACTCTCGAAAAATGCAAGCTTGGCGGTTGGGTACACATTGAATTTTTAAAGCAACGGCAACGTTCGTAAGTTGTTGGCTTGCAGAGTCAGTATTCTACGATAGATATTTTACTTTTTATTACTATCAATCATTTTGGTGTTTTAGTAGTGTGGTGATTAGATTATTGGTTAGCACATGTTTCGGAATGTTATAGATATAGAACTTGGATTATGGAAGTCTGTCTATCTGTTCAAATTCTTCCATTGATTTTTTATTTTGATGGCAAATTGACACACGGTTAGTTTTTTTGTAACCAGTATTCGGCCATAATAATTTTATTTTCTGTGGCAGTCCAGCGGTAATCTTAAAAACATATTTGGTTTTAAGAGGTATTCGTTTAAATACTACTCGTAAAAAGATAATGTTTAATGAGTATTTATCCCGCCTATCCTTGTTTGTTTCATACAGATATGAAAAACTTTGAATAAACTGGTCTAGTACTAGTAATTCACACGTTGTCACCTAAGTCACACTGTATCGCAATTCGATCAATCCATTGTGAAATTTTTTTTAAAGAAATGCCATCCTGCCTTCTTCCCCGAAACAAGCATAATTAGTTAATAATGATGGTAGTATACATAAGGTCAGGACTGCGAAAAAAAAATAGTCGCCAATATTCTAAAAAGCATCTACTGTTTAGGTTAGAAAACTATTAAAATTATAACGAATAAGAACTTATTAGTCCCTCTAACAAACACCTATGAACGAATCAGGTTCCTAACTTATCATATTGTTTTACTGAAGATACTTTTGTTATAGCATTCCACTATCATCATATCTTAAAACCTATAGAGATATGAATAAGATCACACAATCATTATTCCATTGTTGGTTTAGGTTTACCCTATTTCTTAACGACTAATCTAACCTATTTGCTAATCCTTTATTTCAAGTATATTAAAGTCCAAATATCAGGAAAATAAAACAAAATTGTATAGTTTTATACTTTGTTATTGATACGCAATTATTGTGTTCGGTATCTGAGCAAAAAAAAAAGTAAATGAGTTGTGTCGTCGGTCCGCGCGGTGGGTAACGGCTTCACATCGGCCCTCAATATATCAACGTGGACAGGACGAAAATTGGACTGGACCCTTGTTAATGTCCCGTACTTAGGCCCTTCCGCCCTTGTTTCTGATTATTTATTTAAGACCTATTGATACTTACACCTTGCCAAGGGTAAGTGTACCAACAAATATCGAAAGGACAAATTTTGGGTCTTCTTTCACTAGCTTACATAATAAATTAGAAAACTTGAGAAAATAATTAAATATCATATATATTTCGTATATTTTATTATTCATTACAATGATTTTGTGAAATCTCTGAAATTTCTGTAAAACATATACTCGTAGTTACAAAAATAAATATCATTAATTTATCCGTTTGCGTGTATGCCAGTTATCACGGCAAAGCTTATGTTCTTCCCCAAGAATCAAAGTATCTTTATATCAAATTTGATTGACATCGGTTTAGCAGTTTAGCCCTAATACCATAACAGACAGTCGAAGTTACTTTCGCATTTATGATATTAGTATAGATTTATTTAAATACATACTGCATGCTACATTCAAGTAAATACAGTAATAAGTGTAAGAAATCTTTGCATTTTTATTAGCATAAATGCACAGTAATTGTCAATGAAACATTTTTAACAAGTACCGGATTTATTGGCCACAGGCGAAAACCCGTTGAATTTTTTACAAGGTACTATACCAATATTGTACATATCAAAACTATCCTATCTGTGTTAAGGTTGTTAAGGACACATTAATTAAAAAAATCGGACTAGATAGTTCAAATAATGTTCTGATAATATTGTACAACGCTAATTATTTAAATAAACTAGTGGTTGCCGTAAAATTACGTTAATTAGGTACAAAGATTTTGCTTCTCGTATTTAGTCTTACCATAAATATTTTTACAAAGAGAGAGAAAATCACAGTTTTTTATTGTACGGATTTTTTTTTATTATCACAATGTGTTAGTAATAAATGTTTAATACATTAAAGCCATTAATAATGTATAAAGCTTTTTCGAAGTGGTCTTTACTGGATGAAATACAGTCCTTTAAACGTTGAGGACAGTTATCAATAGCAGCATGCACTCGTTCTATGGAAAAATCCTTCACTGCCAATCGTATGGATTGTTTTAGGGACTCCAAAGTTATCATCGCGTTTAGAGCAAGCCTTATTCTCTAAAACTGACCATAAATTATAATCCAGTGGATTAGGATCAGAACTAGATGAACAATATTAAATGTTATATACAATACTATTCACTAGAACAGATGAGGCCATCTGACACCTTAGAAAAAGCAGGCTCGGGTGGGATAGCAACGTAAACATCGGGGTTTCCACGCAGGAGGGGGCTATTTACATACCGTAGGTGGCCCGAAGTACGTCGGGGTTCCAGAGTTTTCTATTCTAGGATGCGCCTGGTTCTTCGGCTCCTAGTACCCGAGAGGGTTTTAATCGGTTCGAGTCCGACATGCCACCAGGAGGTGTTATCCGGTGCAGCGGTTTGGTCGTGAAAGCAGGACAGACAGAGTTATTTTCAAATTTATAATATAGGTATGGATTAATTATATTAATAGTATGGAATAGTATGCACCACATTTTTTCTAATTAAATTGCCTTGTTCTAGATAAATATACTTTCTGTTCGGAGAATATATTTTATTTGTTGTTATATCTACACGTAAGTGCTCCAGGAACGCTATACTATATTATTACAACACGTGAATGGCCTTCGACAATCCAATAGTTGTACACAGGCCTCTTTTTAGCAAGGAGACTTAGGCCTACTATAACCCGCTTGCTAGACGGATGGCATAGGGTTTGTTTTAAGTTTTCCTCCCATTGTTCTCCATAGTGGGCGCCTTCCCCTATTGATCCCAAGGGAGTCGTACCTCGGGATCAATAAGGGTGACATTCCGTATTCTTAATACGTCAAGCGTTATGTTAATGGTTCGTAGCTATGTAACTTAATAATAACGCAAGTTTAGGTCTAGACTTAACCCGAACGTGTATAGCTTGTATTTAGGTTATATAAAAAAACGGATTTTAAAAAAGGAAAACTTGTGTACACAAGTGGCAATCGCTACAATCGAATTCTGTTGTGCCACAGACTTACTTCCTATTATGTTCAGTCCTATCCCAGTGTGTTCCTTCTTGCAATTAATTAACTAGAGTAATCAAAACGTTTTGGTTAGGGCGTGGACTTGTAAATATCTGTAGAATTTGATTACCGCTTCCTTTCAGGTTCAGACTATATTTTTTTATCTCTCAGTCAACCGTATATATCCTATTGGTAAAATAAAATAATTCAAGAACTAAAAAGCAATAGTCAGTTACAAAAAATAAGCAAACATACAGGTAAAGCCAATAAAAGCGCGTTAAAAACAATATTTGGATAGATTTCATTTTAATTTGGCCACTGTGGTGAACTAGTGGTACCTTGTTGAATTCAAGATACAATTGGCATTCATTGTTGAACTTTATTGATCGTGAACCTTTTGTGTGAAAAAATCTGTACCGTATCAATGGTTCATTTACGATATATTTACGATCAGACAAATAAATAAAGATTTTCGGGTCGGCCCTTCACATAAGTCCTTAGCGATCGATCGTTAAAGTAAAAGACGCTTGTGATTTTATCGCTTAGCACTTTCTGAATACACGTTTACTTTATACAGTTATATTATATCAATTAAATATAGATTTATGAAGGTTTGAGTCGACTTCCTTGACGTTGAGCTATAACGATGTCAAAGCTTATTATTACCAAAACCCATACTATTGATAATGATCCTCCAATCATTAAAATTGGGTAATATAAGCTTCTTTTCATCATCAACATTTTCATCGCCACAATTCACCTCTTGTTCTTGTTTTTAACCTCCCAACTTTGTCGTTCCTGAACTACAAAGTTGGGAGGGAATTTGTAACAGATAGGTTCAGTAATCATTAGGCCAACAAATCAGATGATGCAGCAGATAAACAGATTTAGTTGATGATATATTTTATGAACACAGTAAAAACACAAAATGAGAAAACGAATAAAGAAAATAGTTTTGACAGTTTTGGTTGAAAATGGTTTAGGATTGAAAAAATAATAACACTTTACTAAATACAAAGAGTTGTATTGTATTTTGGAATCAATTTTCCAATTTCAACCAAAGATTTGTTGTTTGTTGTTTTAACAAATTTATAATTTGTTTCGCTTTTAACATAGCCATGAATTCATTGAAATTTTCGAATCAAATGAAACAATTTGTGCAGCAGTTTAATCTCGTAAAGATTTCAGGGTAATAATAGCCGCTATAGCATTGTATGATGTTATATACCTATCTATATTATTATAGGTACAAATTATTGGTATATAAATTCTATAGGTACATTGACTACAATATGAATGTTCACTTTTATAGTTCACCTGGTTTTAGGGTTCCGTAACAACGCTATAACAACAAATATTAAAAAACATAATAAAATAAAAAAACGTGTGGCACTCGGGGACTGCCGCGATAAAGTAATTGCATTTTTTATCAACTTAGTTACGCAATTATAATTATTTATTTATTTTTTATTTATGCAGTATTTTTTGTTGACATTAACTCTAGTTTTTTCTTTGATATTCAAGTTACACTTTTTGAGCGTGGTGACCGATAAGATTTTTTGTTTCTTTTATTCAATGAATGAGACGTTAATATTGTTTAAAATATTTTTATTTTTGTTATCTTACAATACATGTAGGTTATTCAGAATTTTTTATCATTGAAACTATAGGTTTATGGTAAATGAAATCAGAAACATAAGTTTGAGACTTGATATCCTCTAAATTTCTGGAAAAGAGTGTGACATTATAAAGATATGATATATATCTATACACCTATATACTTTCTCACAAACAGCTGCTTAGGTACGTATTCGTTCGATTTCGGAGTAGCTCGTCTCGATCCGTTACGTTAAGAGAACGCTCGGCCGAGCTACATGGTAGGTGGAGTAGGGGGTGTTACGTTTTATTTTCGTTATGGAATTTCTTGATTCGGTCGCCGCGCTCAAAGCACGCGACAAAAGCTAAGCAATAGCTTCAAAAAAATTTAGGGAGCTCCCATACAACAAACGTGATTTTTTTGCTCGTTTTTGCTCTATATCGATAACGGCAACAGGTAGACGCTTGAAATATATAGATAATGGTACGGAACCCTTCGATTTCGCATTTCACCGATTTTTTTGTGTATTTTATATGTTCATGAAATAATTTTTCTCAGAAAAAGCCATTTAGATACTCGTATTATGATAATTTAAAATATGAGTTTCTCACAAATCAGACATAACAATGTCAGCCTTTTAAGTTTTTCGCAGAAATAATACGTTTAGCTGTTTTCGTTAACTAGTATAAGCGTGTCACTTAACAGAGTTGGCAAAAAAATATTGGAATAAACAGCTTCACCGAATTTCTTCACAAGTTTATTCAAAGAAAAAATAATAAAATATTGAAATACATTTCAATCAAGTAAAATGTATCAACGTCAACAGCGTTATATTTACTCAGAAATTGAATATAAATGAAAATAATTTTTTAGGGCAAGATTCTAATAAAACGATATTAAGTTTGTCTAACCAAAGGTCGCGCGACCGCATCGCTTGGTAAACAAAAACTCAATAGACTATGCCTTAAGATATATATTGTTCAAGTTATTCACTAAACTGAAATCGACTAACTTTAATATCAGTAAGTAAATACCATCACCTCATGAAATTATTACTTTTAGAACAATATTTTCATTCCCCGTTGTTTCAGTTAGCTTTAGACATTTTTATTTTTGCATTTACTAAAATATATTGCAAATGTACTCAATACCGTTTTAATCACTTTAGAGACGAAACCAGCCAACCTAAATGATTTATTTAGTTTAGTAAGTTCAGTACGTTGTTTTAGTTTTGCTATAACTGCTGTAAGATGTACCGCGAAAGTGGCTATATGGAATGTGTATCTACCACAAGTCCATGATAGGTAATATAGTTAAAAGGAATTCGTTTTGGAGGGGCATTATATACAGCCACAACTGAATAGATCTGCGCACACACCTGCAGCAGCGTGAGCTCTTTATCTGATCTTATTAAAGGCGCCAGGAAGCCTCCATTCCGATCACGTAGACAATTATTCGACTAAAGTGTGCGGGCTTGAATCACTAACCTCAGCGAACGGCCAACTTTTACAATAAATCCATCCTGGTCTCGACACTTAATCAGTCCTCCGATAAAAGCTTTAATCGAGAGTTAGAGGACGTACCTACTGAGACGCACTGATTTTATTCCCATGTAACTGAACTAAATTAAATGAGGAATCTTTAAGGTAGGTACTGACTCGTCAAAGTTTCTATTCCATTAGATCTATATATACATTTTCGTTTTAGATTGCTTTCTATATTCAATTTTGTAAAATGATAATTCACATAACTTTAACATTTACATGAAGGTTGTAGAATAAATTCTTACTCTATTAAGTTCGATATATTACAACAGCTATCTGTTTACAATTCAAAGTAGCAACAAGCTAAAATAAAAAAATAAAAACCCCCTGCGCAAATACTTAATCGAGTAATCATACGCCAAATTATGCCTTACATCATTTTAGGAAAAGAGCTGATATTCTTACACTGCTGGACTAATGTTAATCAAACATAGCTAAGAACCACCGAAAAGAAACTGGCTTCCAAATGAAAAAAAAACGCATTAATATCGGTCCATTCGCTTGAGATCTACAATGCCACACACAGATACACACACACATATAGACATCGACGTCTAACTAATAACATCCCTCTTATTGCGTCAGGGGTTAAGAACAGTTTTTTTTTGTTGCTGTCCAATTTTTAACTTGATTTGTGTTTATGTTTCTTTGATTATTTGTAACCGACTTTGTAGTCTTGTTTTTAAACTATATTTATTGTATCATAATGTTTTATGAAAAGTTATTCTTTATATCAAAATCTATCAATTTATAGTCGGTATAACACGTTAATAAATATTTACCTTCAAGAAAAGAGCGTACTCCTTCCTAAAAGACCGGCAAAGCACTTGTGACGTCTCTGGTGTTACGGGTGTCCATGGGCGGCGGTAATCGCTTACCATCAGGCGATACGTCTGCTCGTTTGCCCGCTATATAATAAAATAAAATAAAAGTTATATTTCGAGGTTAATATTATATAGGTTACATAGCAAACCTATATCACCTATATAAGCTAATACTATGTTCAGTTTCAATTCTATCGTTCGCTTTGACAAACAAAAAGAGTTCATTGCACGTTAATTTCGATTATATGGATCAGTTATAATAAAGAAGTGCTCTTTATGAAAAAGCAAAATAATTTAAATAGTAAAAGTTAGAAATTTAACAAAAATAAAAAAAACATACTCTATGTTCTCTAAATCGTACGTTTGTACGTATTCGTAATACAACTTAAGTATAATTTTTTGCTAAAGAACAATTAAAAATTAATCAAAAATTATTTGTTAAATTTGTTCACTTATAGCTAGCTAGCTATTCATATAATATTACAAAAACGATCTTAACTTCAAACTGTGATTTCATGTTTTTTATGTCTCATTTTATCCATCTAATAACAAAATTAAGACGAACGTCACACGGATATAGTAGTTGGGCAAACTACAATAGATGGTTGATGTATGTAGGTGTTCCTCATGTTCAGTCGCGGCGGAACACATGAATCTACTGTGAAATTGAATATTAGTGGGGCCAGGTAAATTGATGGCCTGGCCAGAGCACTGTCGCTTCTTAAGCCGATTTCTCGCAGTTAATTTCACTTAACCGAGCCCATTTGTCCTCGCCTCTTGATTTTATTTGACTGGGAGCTTTAGGTTTACCTTTTACAGATATCTTGATTGTTAAAATGTATCTGTGTACTTGTACTTCAGGATTACTCACGAATATATGAGTCACAATCTACAATCTTAATATATATAAATCTCGTGTCACAATGTTTGTCCTCAATGGACTCCTAAACCACTTAACCGATTATAATAAAATTCGCACAACATGTGCAGTTCGATACAACTTGAGAGATAGGATAGTTTAAATCTCAAATTATAGTCGCAATTTTAATTTATTGCTAATTATTTGTCTGTTATTATTTGACAGTCACAATTATCTGTTAACTCCAAATGATTCTAACAGATGTCGATACCTTTCGACTGGGTTGAGTAAGTAATCAATAGATGGCGCTGCTATGGTAAATCTATAGGCTATATTTTATTTTGGAAAAAAATAGGGTTCCGTAAGATATTGGGGTTTTTCGGACACAAGGTGTAAAAAATCAACCCTATACGGGGGAAAATTTTTCGCTACGGGCAATAAAAGACGCAAACGAGGTTGCGTCGGTCAGCTAGTCTATATATATAAAAATGTTATGTTGGTTTGTGTACGCTTCAAAAACTCAAAAAGTTCTGCACCGATCGCACCAAAAATGAAATAATCCGCATGAGGGATTGTTTTTATCTAATTTTTGCAACAGTGACATAAACGCGGGCGGAGCCGCGGGCAACAGCTAGTAACGTTATAAAACATTATTACATTATTAAGATTAAGTAGATTGTATTTTTTTTATTTGCAATTGTGTCATTTCCCATTTTGTAAGGATATGAATATTTAGGGTTCAGATAATCATGTGTTCTATATTTATAATTTGAAATTTAAGATATATAGTCGTTCCAATAGTTTATTTAACTTTTGACAGCTCTAATACTTAATCAAATAGTGATACCCTGACCCGTTACCTATTCGATTTCTTTCATCGATCGATTTTATGCATTAAGAAGTTTTAATCGATTTAACAAACTCATTATTTTATAGATAATTTCGTACTTCATATTTCTATGTGTTTCAATGTGCGACCTCCTTTGTCAAAATAAAGAAGAAATGGATTAAAAGAATGTTGTTCAAATATGACGGTTCTATGTCATGAAAAATATATAAAAGGAACTGAATTTTCAAAATGTATTATTGTATTGTGTTGTAATTCAGTGGTTAATATTGTATTTGTTAAACTATTGATGATCTTTATTAAATCTCTCTATGTCTATTTTAAAATAATCTACAGTATTTCAATGAGTAACCTTCAATATAGTTGAGTATTTATATTCCTCCGTATTGATTTATTTGTGAATTCTCACGTTTGGTTGAGTTGAGCGTATCGTTCCTGCCTTCGTTACTGTCAAAATGCCAAAAAAGAAAGTACTCAACGGACAAACAAGAGAGTTTGTCTTGCGACTTCGTGAATACTTTGAAAATGAAAGCCGTAATCGTGGGCCTCATATACCAGTGACTCAAGTTAGAGACCGTGTTGCAGCAGCATTAGGTATTAGTGCTCCAACAGTGGCAAAAATAACAAAAGAAGGCTACGGCAGCAGTGGCATGGAACAGAATAAGCTATCTACACCTAAGAAAAAACGTCCGCCTAGTAAAGTTACAGCCGTTGACAATTTTGACGCTGATGCTATTCGTCGTCATATATACGACTATTACCAAAGAAAAGAGATTCCAACATTAAAAAAACTAACACAATCTCTTCGAAATAGTGGTTTGTTCCGTGGTCAAAAATCTTCTCTGACAAAGGTATTGAAAGATATTGGAATGTTATTCCAAAAATGTGACAAACGAAAAATTTTAATGGAACGCAATGATATTGCTTTGTATAGATGCGATTTTTTAAGACAAGCAAAAAAAATAGAAGATTGGTCGAATGTTGTTTTCACAGATGAAACTTGGCTCAATGCGAATCATACGCTGTCAAAAACTTGGACTGACAACACCGTTGGCTGCACTTCTACAGTACCAATGGGAAAAGGCGAACGACTGATTATTTGTCATGCAGGAACAGTAAAAGGATTTGTGCCAGGCGCTCTATTAGCTTTTAAATCCCAGAAAACAGGAGATTATCATGAGGAGATGAATTCGAACGTGTATGAAAAGTGGTTCAGAGAAATGCTTACATCACTCGAAGAGCCATCAATAATATTTATTGATAATGCACCTTATCACTCTCGTCAAATTAATAAAATACCAACACAGGCCAACAAAAAACATGAAATTATAAACTGGCTCCGTGACAATGGCGAAGAGGTGAATGAGTCCCTACTAAAAGTAGAGTTAGTAAAGATATTAAAAACAAAGAAGCTGCCAAAACGATACGTCATAGATGAAATGACAGCAGAGCATGGGCATACCGTCCTCAGAATTCCCCCATATCACTGCCAATATAATGCAATTGAAATGATCTGGGCACAAGTTAAAGGATATGCTGCGAGGAACAATACAACTCCTCCTTTCACCGCAAGAAAAATGCTGAATTTACTGAAAAATGCGTGTGAAAAAGTAACTCCAGAAAACTGGGCGAATGTTGTAGAAAAAACAAAGAAGGTGATAATGTCGGATTGGGATCGGGATGTTGCATTCGACAATTTATCTATCCAAGAAATGATAATCAATATTACTGAGAACTCAAGTGATGATGATTCCTGGTCATACGAAGAAGACGATTCTTTATAATTAAAATTAGTATTACAGTACCTCTTTTGGTTGTTTTATTTTTAATCCGTAAATTACTACGAATTTCAACATTTTGTACCTGTTCATTACAAGTAGGTACCGCAGGTAGTTTTTATTTGAACCAACTATAGTAAGTCTAAACAATTATTTTAGATTCATTAATTTGCGGCGAATACATTCGATCCCATTACTAGGTACGAGTACGATGGAACTGTTTTCATTACGCAAATTATTTATGCATTGAAACAGAGACATTTAGGGCATTTTAATGCAAAATAATAAAGCTTTTTACGTGATTTGATATAAAATATAATCACAATAATTTTATTGTATGTTTTATTAATATAATCGATAATCGATTTATTTCAAAACCGTTTTTATTGTCTGTGGTCATTAATTACGAATGACACATCCCTAAGTAGGCGGAGCCCGCCCATAAAGTACAGTATTATCTGTAGTACATTGTATCAAAAATTATTACAAAACTTTATGTGCGTGATCTGTCAAAAGTTAAATAAAGTATTGGAACGACTATAATCGATCTAAAATGCTTTGGAATAATATGACACCACGTAACTCAATATCGTTGTGTGACGTGAGGGTTTTGGCAGTCCGTTATAATTGACAGACTGGACCGCTGTCACAGTACATTATGTGGTACCGCATTCAGGGTCTGTCAAAATATCAAACAAACTACTGAGTCTCAGTAACACATATCACAGCACTGCTGCATCATAGTTTTGATAACATACACTTTCATAGCTATCGACTAGTTAATTGTAATCGAACCGCACCGCTTCCAATTTGTGTCTAAATCGCGTAAATGATTGTTACTATACTGTTCGTGAGTCTCGTAATGTTCATCGAGTGAGCAATCTTTGCTTGGTGATATATTGGTGCCAAGTAATGAATAGGCACAATTACTTTGGGTTCTTAGTATATAGGTGTACGTCTTTAATATATATCTCGTTTCTCTCGCCTAGAGTCTAGCAAAGGACTCAACGTTTAAATAAAATGCAAAAAAGCAGCTCGACTGTGGAACGCCCTAAAGTACCAGTCGCAATAAGATGTGCACCAACAATAACTGCGAGACATCTAGGTCCCTTAATCTATGTATTTCTCTCGCGTAGTCTTTAGATCACCTTATCCCATAGAAGTATGTTAGTAATAATAGTAGTTTATAGGCATTTCACTCACACTCGTCTAAGTTTTTATTTAGTAATCCTTATTTTATCTAACTTCCACCCTATATATCGTGTCTACTGCTTTAATTTTTCCCTCAAATATAATATTAATACACCAGATGCAACCCTCTACTTTTCCTATTCTGTTTTGTCTCCATCCTAAGGTTGCCTGTAAGAGATTGTCTCCAGACGATAAGGCCGCCAATTGTACCCATTTATCTTAAATTAAGACATTTTATAAATTACCTGGTGTACAATACAGACATTATTATTATTAAAATGCGAAGTGAAGAATTGTCATTTAACTCGGACACTGCCGTCGTGCTCACGGCAAGATTCCGTCTTTGTAAGTTAAAATAAATCATTATTCCTATTTCTAAAATTAGCATAGTCCTAGTAGATATGGTATACACATGTTTGATCATTAGTTTTATTGGTAATGACATGGGATAAAACTTATTACACGTGTGACTGTAAGTGTACTGAATATACACACATGTAATATATTAACAGATTACAATTGTTATGAGTGTGACCACATCCTTATTTTGTTTTAAATAACTATTGTTGTAGTTATCGGTCCTCAGTAAATGATGAACGTGAATATCATAACTTAAGTTAATAATCCATAACTGAAAAAATTGGAATAAGATTCTTGGCAAAGTTCTTTGCTGTAGAGCCGTCGAAGTCCATTTTAGAGTTTCAAAGTTTTATGGGGAATCTTGTCCGATGCACATTGTTTACGAACAAAGCGAGAGTTCGTTCAGTTCTCGATACGAACAGGGATCATGTCCTCCATTCACTCCAACTTATCCGTCTTTGTTCCACAACTATTGATGCTTGATGAAACTCAGTCGTACGTTTTAGAGGTGCGACGAGTTATACAAACCTTCTTAGTGACGCTTACACTATTCTGAGCTTCTATACATTTCCTGATGTTGGTTATTTAATGATAAATATTTAAAGTTCAGAGAATAGTTTCGGGGTAGCTAGAAGTTGTATTAAAAAAAATCGCATAATGTATTGCAATCTAGTTTCCTTGACGACGATTATCGACTTTATTTGATGAAGTTGTTCCGTAGGCTGTATTGTTAAGTGAATTTAACCAAATTCGAAAAGGAGGAGGTTTGATATGCCACTGTATGTGTTTTTATGTACGCTTACAGATTACTCAGTTAACTGGAAACCGACTCACGATGTGGTCCGTTTGCCCCCATATTAGTATTTGACGGTGGGATCCGTCGATAATCCAGTGAAATTTCGAAATTTTATAGACAACTATTATGTTTTTTATATATTTTTTTGAACTATTTCAGTACTTGCATAAGGTAGTTTTCATCTCATGTTGATGAGCTGATGATAGAAGATACAGGTGTATCTGCAGTTCAGGCAGTTCCTTAAGGATTAGGAGTTGGAGGGTCATTCTTTAAATATCATATGTATGTATGTTTTGTACAGTCGTATTCTTTCAAGTTATTCAGATGAGCTGATGATGAAAGTACAACTTCTTGACTTTTAAAAGTTGGAGGATAACTCTTTCATTTTTATACGTATCCATCTTATTATTGCTGTTCAAAGCTATAAAAAAACAATGCGTGTTGAGCCGTGAGTCGGCAATTTTGCGTTCCATAGGAAAAATGTTTTGTTATTTCGCATTCGAATCGGTGAGTCGATTATTACTAGCCAACTTAGCTGTAATAATATTAATTTTAAATTTGTTCAACAATTTAAAAATTATTTTTTCAATCTTTAAATACCGTTTGACTAGGAGGGATCGGGAGGGGAAGTTTGGCTGTAACAAAAACTAGCGGTACAGGCGTTATGTCTTATGAAGGGACACCGAAATCAAATATTGTTTTAACCAACCCACAAGGTTATTATATATAGTAATAACAATATTACTTAAGATCTATCCAATGATACCTGATACGGGCTAGATGAATATAAAGACAACATCAACACTTTAAAGATACAGTCAGCATCAGATTGATTTTTGGCAGAAATGGCACTCAAGTTGTTGTACACCTTCAAAGTGGTCAAACTACCTTAATTATCAGTTGTCAATGTTGAAAGAGTGTTCATATTAATGGTATAAATAGGCATTAAGCCGCGTATTTTTAAAATCAGTCAGTGATGTTAAAATAGGCTTTCCAATGCCTATTTTTATCAGTGGATATGAGTCGTGTTCTACACGACTCGATTAACTCGATATATGGGTTTAATCTTATAATAATTCTAATATAGTTTGAAGAAAGTGAACAGCTTTTTCGATTGAAAAACACATAATAAATTTTGCATCTGATAGTGTACCTATCCATCTTGCGCCTGACAGTTGAGAGCCGCTCCGCCATCATAATAAGTGCTGCATAAATAAATTTCAAAATCGATATGGTTATACTTACTCGTAATATATAATTCCAAAGTTACTTTGTCTGTCTGTTACACTTTCACAGCTAAACCGCTGCACCGATTTCATTGAAACTTGGCATGGCATGCATTACATATTCTTGATCGCTAGAGCCGACATACAACTCGACGGTAATTTCTGCGCACCCGGCTGTAACGCGCTTCCCCTCTCGCTTCCCCACGCATCGCCCCGCCTTCGCCTTTCTTCTAGTATCGTTGCCAACGCAAGTGCCGACACACGTGTATTATTCTTGCTTTCGTAATTTCATTCTTCAAATTCAAGTACCTATTTAGTAAATTACTAGCCAGGTTCGCAGATATTTCCAACGTGTTACACACGTGGGTGCAGCCGCGGGCATAAGCTAGTAGTTTATTATGTTGTAGTCCAGTAGTAATAATAAAAATATTGACTCAACTCTTGACGTAACTCTCAATTACTTAAATAACGACGTTTAAAATTGCGAATTTGCAATTTGTATAACAAACGTCATACCTACCACAAATGATGTTGATAAATGCCGTAAATAGGTCTATTTGTAGTAGAAATGACTACATTTCCATACATATGTGAAAGTACAATGTGATGTTCGGTGTGAAGCAGCGCTTTTACAGAGAGAAAGACACTTTCGTGTGCGCAGATGAGAGACGTGATTCAATTTGCATGGTATGATGGACGGATTACACGATGCAAGAACTCGTCCCTTTGCTGGAACAAATGGAGCTGGAAATAGACTGCTCTAATAAAAATTTTGTATTTTGCTAAGTAGTTGTTCCACTTACTTTTTATTGCTCACATTTGTTCGGGTTTTTTTATTTAAGAGCTTTAGTGTACATATAGAAAATGCTTGCATTTTAAATTGTTCACTTTAATTTTTAATTACTTTTGATGCAAAATATACAGCAAAGCATGTAACTATATTATTACTTGAGTATGCGTGCAGCTCTACCCACGTGTTTATCGGCTATCGCAGCAACGAGTAGTCTATGTCCTTCCTCAGGAATCAAAGTACCTCTATGCCAAATTTCATTAAAATCGGTGCAGTGGTTTGGTCATGAAAGCAAGACAGCTAGACAGACAGACAAAATTACTTTCGCATTTATAATATACGTATGGATTTACCTACTGACAGAAATGTCAGGATGAGACAAAATGTAATTCATTAACTATGTAACATACACGATGATGTCTTTGTTTCCTTTTAACTAAATCAGACGTATTTAAAACCGTACCACCATCACCGGAGCACCAATGAAGAATGTTTAAAAAACGGGGGAAAATTTTCACGCTACGGGTAATAGAAGACGCAAACGAGGTTGCGAGAGTCAAATATATATATATAATATAAATATATTCAAAAGTTCTAAATATATATAGATATATATTTAGAACTTTCGAAGGAGAATAATTATTTCATTAATTATGTTTGCGAAATTTTAACCATATATTCTTTTGGTTTTTTCAATATTTTAATTGATCGTTGTAGCTTAAAACCTTCCTTAATAACTGGGCCATCTAGTAGTTCTTGAGATTAGCGTGTTCAACCAAACAAACGATGAAAGAATAGCTTAATACCGGTTTTCTTTGAGGTCGTGCCATCATTCCGTTAGAGCCATATCACGGTTCTGTAATCAGTCTATTTGCTTGTGTTAATTTTATTTGTTATAAGTATAAAATTAAAATTACATACTCGTATTTTACATTTGGTAATCGAGAGGGCAGAAAGTCAAAGGCGACCATATTTTTATAACGCTTATTTGGAACATACGTTAAACGAGCTCCATCCTATCTAGGTTTCATACGTGTATGTAAATTAAGAGTTCATTTGTTTTGTCAGACACATCTTTTTCTCTGCTTTCTTTTATCTTTCTTTTTATATATTTTTCAGTAAGTAAGAAAAAGTTAAAAAGACTTTCACATTCGTTCCTTGTAACCGCGTATTCTGTCATGTTTTCTATACATGTAGAATTAGAAACATCTGATATTTTTACACAATTACTTTAAAGTGAAGCCAATAAGTAACAACATCATTATTTAAATATGTCGAATGAGTCATATGTGAGTAAGTAACTTGAATACATTTACTTCCTACAAAAGCATTCGGACGATGTACTAAAATTAAAATTACACTTTATTACCACGGCAGTAAAGTCTCAGTAGCACTTACGGCCCCACGTTAATTGAATAGGTTGGTATCATACGTTTCAAAAGAAAGGGAAGCCTTATATTCGGAATACAGTTCATTCAAATTTAAGTAAAATTACGTATTCACTTTTCCAAGTACGGTTTTAATTAATTGAGACGATTCCGTTAGACACACTTCAATTTGAGACGGGTAGAGTACAAACTGATGTTTCCTCGAACCGAGAAGCCTTCTTTTAGCATTGTACTAAATTACAGCATCTACGATGATAATTTGTAAGGAAATTTCCCTGGTAGTAGGACAAAAAATGTGGTCTATACTTGGGGCCCCGCCGCCCGCACCGGTTCACTAATGAAGGAGCTACTCTGTTCACTACGATGGATTCACATGGCACCTTTTTTTGTAGAAAATACAATTACTATGCAATAAGGGAGAGTGCGAAATAAGTCGCTAGTTTTTGATTTATCGCTTTCAGGAGAATTTGCATACAAAACTAATTATTCATTATTTTCAAGTAGTAAACATTGGATATTTTAGTTTGTGACAATTTTGATAGTAATCACAGCCTATATTTTCTTAATTTATTATCTCTTCAACCTCCAATGCATGGCCGGCCTCGAAGAGCTTTTTACCTTTTGACATATTTTGGCCACGCTGACGATCACTATTCATAGATCGGAACCCATATTTTACAACTTTTACCATTTTAAAAAGAAATAATTTTGTTTATTTTGAAAGTACGATGACAAGTCTAATAAGTTTCCTTTACTGTCCGCATAGTGTCACTTTTGTCAATTTAGTGCTGCCACGTATAGTTAGTAGTATAGCAGCCCACTGCTGGATATGGGTCCCTCCATACAAAGGAGGTTTTGATCTACTACAAGCTGGTCAAACAGGTTAGCATAGATTGCGTTTCAAGATTTTTTTCTTTTTGTACTGCCGTTATCCTATGTGGTTTTAATTTCTTAGTCAGTACTTACGACATCCACAGGATAAATAGGGATGGTGATACTCTGTATCCTTACCCTGATGAGATATAAATTGCAATTAGTATATTAGTATGTGTGCAATTATTTACCACAACGAAGACACTACAAACTACGTACAAATTGGTTCTACATTATTCTGATGAGTGAAGAAACATCCACAGGATAAATAGGGATTGTGATACTCTGTATCCTTAACCTGATAAGATATAAATTGCAATTAGTATATTAGTATGTGTGCAATTATTTACTACAACGGAGACAATACAAACTACGTTCAAATTGGTTCTAAATTATACTGATGAGTGAAGAAACATCCACAGGATAAATAAGGATGGTGATACTCTGTATCCTTACCCTAATGAGATATACATTGCAATTAGTATTATAGTATGTGTGCAATTATTTACGACAACGGAGGCAATAAAAACTACGTACAAATTCGTTCCACATTATACTGATGAGTGAAGAAACATCCATAGGATAAATAGGGATGGTGATACTCTGTATCCTTACCCTGATGAGACATAAATTGCAATTAGTATATAAGTATGTGTGCAATTATTTACGACAACGGAGACAATACAAACTACGTACAAATTGGTTCTACATTATACTGATGAGTGAAGAAACATCCATAGGATAAATAGGGATTGTCATACTCTGTATCCTTAACCTGATAAGATATAAATTGCAATTAGTATATTAGAATGTGTGCAATCTTTTACTACAACGGAGACAATACAAACTACGTACAAATTGGTTCTACATTATACTGATGAGTGAAGAAACATCCACAGGATAAATAGGGATGGCGATACTCTGTATCCTTACCCTGATGAGATATAAATTGCAATTAGTATTATAGTATGTGTGCAATTATTTACGACAACGAAGACAATACAAACTACGTTCAAATAGGTTCAACATTATACAGATGAGTGAAGACACATCCACAGGATAAATAGGGATGGTGATACTCTGTATCCTTACCCTAATGAGATATAAATTGCAATTAGTATATTAGTATGTGTGCAATCATTTACGACATCGGAGACAATACAAACTACGTTCAAATTGGTTTTACATTATACTGATGAGTGAAGAAACAAACATCAAACATTAATCAACACAAACATACTTCTTTAACTAAGTTAAAGTGTTTGTATTAGGAGTGGTTTCAGTTTGGCTGTATAATGTGTTCACACAACTCTGACTACTTAGTCATTACGATCCTACCAAGTTTAATTGGATGTTTGATATTTGGTGATTTATTATTAAGTGTAAGTGTTAATTTCTAAGAAATATTTTAGTTTACTGACGCTCATACCATTTAAAGAAGATATTACGAGTACTTTAATAATTTAAATCGTGATATAAAAACTGCAACCATAATAAATGCTAGTAACAGTTCTAAATAAAAATATTATATGTTGCAATAGTATGCAACATGTGAACCGGGCGGTAAGTCAAGGCGCTAATGAACCGCGTGAAGAACATCGTACTAAAGACTTTGGAGTGATCTTGGGGTGGATTTTTTGAGCGTACCTTCCCTTGTTCATTAGTGTAATTAACTTATGCCGTAGATACCCATTCTTCTACAATTCACTGCGAATCCCCCGAGGTTATTAAATTACTATTCGGTACCAAGAAGTATGTATTAAGATTTTTACTTGGAAAGAAAATCTTAATATTAATATTATAAGGCCAATATGTCCTTGCCGTGCAAGTACTTTAACATACTTTGTTAATATATTTATAGAAGGCAAGTATCAGGCGTAAAATGGCATATCTACTGTCTTAACATAATAAGACTTTAAAATTGAAAAAAACGTGAGTTTCAGCTATATGCATATCAAGAACTGCAAAAGTAGATACACTACTAGAAACCTGGTCAGGATTGCTGGAAACTGCATTAAAATCCGTTGAGGAATCTAAAAGATGTAAGCGAAAAGACAGCGAAAGCGACTTCATGTTATACTATCGAAAGATAAAATACCGCTACCGCACTAACTTGTGTTTGCAGTACTCTACAATTCACATTTGATTAGTAATCTGAGCGACCTACTTTACACAGGTTTACAAATAAGTTTAATTATATTTGTCTGGTTTTATAGGCGTATTACCTGTACCAATATTTTATAGAGGTTTGTGAGTTTGTACTTTCGGGATAACTTCCAGTTTTACTGATATGCTTTTGCCATTTTTAGACTGTGAAAAAATTGTATAGACTCTGATTGCTGTACGATAATTTTCATTTTGGTAAAAACATATATTTAATCACATTAAACCTGGTTTAGAAAGTGGCAAAATGTCTATAAAATGGCAGGCGTTCTACTATATGCTTGAACGGTTTAAATAAAATATGTGGCAAAAACAGGCGATGCTTTTAGCTTTAAAAAAAGAGTGGGACACTATTTTTCTATATATATATATATATATATATATGTCTATTTATACGATCGTTCCGTCCGTTAAAATCTTAGAGAACAATAGTGCAGGACAGTGCAGGTAGTCATCGTGGGAGAGCCACGCTTCGGCATGAACGGGCCGGCTCGACCGCAGTAAAACCACGGCCTCACAGAAAACTGGTTGAATTGCAGTTGAGTTGAATAGCGCTTGCGCTGTGTTTCACCGAGTGAGTGAGGATACTGAAGGCCCATACCCCAACCCGTCCCCCCATCCCCCTCCCCTTCCCCAAAGGCCGGCAACGAACTTGTGACGCCTCTGGTGTTGCTCTGCGGCCTGTATTATCGTCCCGACTGCCGCTCCGCTCAAAGCTCGGCGTGTATAAGACGTACATTCGCACCCGACTAACTTATGGTGCCCCGGCCTGGTTCGCGCTCGTTTCCGAGACGAACCGCCGTCGGTTGCGTGCGCAGCAGTCGCTCGCACTACGCACCCTTGCAAACGCCCCTCGCTTTGTGCGGAACAGGACGATCTCCAGGGATCTTCGCGTGGAGAACCTGGACGACTTTGTAAGATGCCTGAGTTCAAACTTGTTCACGCGGACTGATGGTTCGCAAGTCCGCCACCTGCGTGAGCTCGCGCCCTACCATCGACGACCGCCGGACAGACATGCCCTACCACGAGACCTCGTCTCCGTGGAAACCCTTAACGAACTACACCCTATTCCTAACCTGCTGCCGGCTGATGGGCGCTCCTAGGGGTCCCCACCTCCTTGGAGCTCGACCTCGCTAAGCACAGGTAGTGATATATTGCAAGACCTGAGTGTAACTGGCAAGTTGGTCACCCCGCAATTGACCTCGTTAGTTACGCCCTCCCCACCGGACTGACACCTCCGGAACTTTCAATAGGCCCAACTGGGCCCAATCCAGTGACCCGTCTGCTGTTGCAGGCGGCGCGGCAAACCACTGTGACAGGCCGTAGACCTGGAGAAGTCACCCCGAGACTCCTAGATGGGGTCTGCGAGAAGAACCTGAATGAATGATCTGGTGTTACGAGTGTCCATGAGCGGCGGTAATCGTTTACCATATGCGATACGTCTGCTCGTATGCCGCCTATAACAACAAAAAAACTTTGAAACAAGTCAAAATACAATAATGAAGTAAAAACTGTGAAACTAATGAAGTAAAAACAAAAAAAAAATAAGTTGAACGTAACAATAAAAAGAAAGCATTTGTGCTGTCCTGTTTCGTTGGTGCATTGTCTGCATTTGCAATTAGTACAGAGACCACAATTTTTTTTCGTGGATTCTGTTAATTCTTTTTATCAGGCGGAGTTGAGTCATTTTGGCAGGGCCGTACATAAAAAAAAACAAAACAACTCAAAAGTTAGGTACTTATTTGTACATGGAAACAATCAAAAAAAAAAAAAACCCTGACTGACTCCTTCTTCGCTTCTTGTAACCAGGAGTAATGGTGTCTATTTATCGATAGTGTCTTTCTTGCTTGTATCTGTGTTGTCATCTGAATGTGTATTTAAATGTATTTCTACTTATTTATTCTGTTAACTGTGAAAACTTGTTATTGACCTTCTTTTTTGTATTAAGTTTGTATAATGTAACCATTAAGCTGTAAGTTTTGCTATAATTGTAAAATAAAATAAATCGCGCTGAGTACTTAGTAAACTAATATTAATTGAAATATTATTGACAGGATGATCGCTATTCAACTTTTTACGCAAATTACTAGTTGATGGGCTTACGGTTCACATGATGGGCAAGTTGAATTAGTTTTTGCTGAGCCTGATGTTGGGACGTGTATGAGGTGACTGTGGGAGGCAGGAGTAGCACATGGGTGGAACCACCCTCACCTTGCCTCAAATTAATTAAAATAATTCGTTGAAAACGTCACGAATCTACCAGCTTCCGCAGCTTGTTAGTACGCTCTTGTTGCTTTGAAAACATTAAATTCCAACGGATCTGTGAGGAGTATTTCACCGTTTAATTCTCGTAATAAATTCGTCTCACGTCGTATTTTGACATATGACGGTACTATGCGATAAGCACCGACTGTACTTAAAATGTACTTATTATGAATTTATACGCCTTAATGAAGTACACATCTTGTGAGAACTGTTTGACGTTAAGTCGATCATGGAGTCGATCTTTGTAAATTTAGGTTAATATAGAAAAAGTTACAAACTCAATAATATACCAAACATTCACGACTCCCGATGGCTGTAGCCGTGTGTAAAACCCGCTTATCCAAATTAAACATATTTGCTGGCAATTTATATGTCCTTGGTCTTCAATACTTCAGTTCTACAAAGAAGGTAACAAGGGTACCTGTCGTAAAGTGACTGACATTATTATGCCATTAGTCTATTTTATGTAGGCAGCAGAAGTCTCGCACAGTACTCGAAGTGTTGACGATGTTGATTTGCGAGAACCAACTGTTCGCAGTGGCTAGAGTGGATGATATAACTAGATTGATATATTGTGAGATTTTTGCTATATTTGTAATTAAATTTAAAAGATGTAGATGAAGATAAACTTGGGAAGTATTTGCCGTTGTCGTTTACATATCTAATACCATGAAAACCAATAAAACATGTAGAAATAATCCAAGTCACATGAGAATTAAAGGTTCATAGACGATCGCCACTAGAAATAGGTTTTGGTACCTCGATGATGTTTACGATGGAGCATGATGATGCAAAATCAGAAACAATGAGCAATCACCGAAATGTATGTACAACTGCCTCGGTGGCGCAGTGGTAGTGAATGCGACTGCTGTGCTTGAGGTGTCGGGTTCAAATCCTGAGTCGGACCAAGTGTTTGTGTGATCTACAAATATTTGTTTCGGAGTTTGGGTGTTTTCTATGTATCATACGTATGTATTTACAAAAAAAAGTATTTATGTATTCATATCAGTTGTCTAGTACCCATAACACAAGCTTGGGACTAGATGGCGTTGTGTGTTAGATGTCCAAAAATATTTATTTATTTACTATTTATTTATTTATTTATGTATGCTCATAACTTCCGATCGTCTGCACAAAAATGATAATTCTTTTTCTATGTATTTGTTACTGTTGGGACAAGGTTTGTATTAAAGAAAATTATGAGGATATCGGAAGGGTTATAGTTTTTTAGTCCGCGACTGTACACTACCAGTGAAAACTTCAGGCTTGCATAAATACAAAACAAGTATTTCGTAAACTTAGGTATGGCGGTACGAAGTTCGCCGGGTCAGCTAGTTTTAAATAAATCATAGTTTCAAACACTAAAATCTATACAGTAAATGATCATCGTCTTTATCAAAAGCCTTTGATATCTATACTATACTAGGTTTGGAACACAGTAAATGATATAAAGAAATTTTGATAACATACTTAATCAAAATATGTTTGGAATGTCTTAAAAAAACCCGAACATTAATTATGGACCTATACATTTGAAATTACAATTCGCATTTAGTGAATTTGGCTGCACTTTTAAAATGCAAATATATGTGCATCAAGTTACGTTAATGTGCCATAATTTACAGAGAAAGCTGCAGTAGTTAAGAAGGAGAGTTTTTAATGTATAGCGCTTTTATGGCCACAGGGGAAAAATTCATAGAAATTATATAGTGACATAGATTTACTGCGTCTAGAGGGAAATAGAGTCAATTTTAATGGTTATTTTCTTAAGAATAATGAGTAACAGACTATATGAGACTACAACGGTTTAGCCATGAACGCGTAACATCGTAACGACCGACAGATATAGTTACCTTTGAATTTATAATATTAGTACGAATGTGGTGCTATGAAAATGATTTTTTTCGTGTAGAATAGACTTCTTGGTAGAATATTTGTTTGGTTTATGCGTTTCAGAAGCAACATCTAGGCGCTAAAAACTTGTTGAAAATTGCCGTTGTACTTTACAAACACTGCTAGATATTTATCGAACATCTATTATTTTATACCATCTTTAGCAAACACATATAATATGATTTCCGGAGCATTTGTATGGTAGACACGATCCACCCGGCGATATAACTATGTAAGTGATTGTCTAATCGTGTAAGTACGTTTGTTGAGCTCGCTTCTAAAAGCACTTGAGAAAATGTTAATGCTAGGTCACGCTTACCGTGGCAAGGCATGCAGCTGTACTAGACGTTACAGTGTGAAGACCTGTACGTGTGCTGGTAACCTAACTACAAATAATAATAAAAACAGTTTTTCATAAATATTCATAAAATCCTTAAATTATGGTTGAGTTTAGTTAAGTAGAGATCTGAAGGCAGTCGCTTGAGGCTCGAAGAAAAAAGTAATAGTAAATTTCGGGCTATTTCTTCACTCTCGAATGAACTATGTATAATGCTGAACATGTAAGTTTACATATATTTTGAAACTTCTTTATCTAGTTTTGTAATTTATTTAATATTAATCGAAAAATAACAAGATAAGAACATTTAGGCAACAACAATAACAAGCCGAAGTATGTAAGTTGATGGTGTGTCACACCCATGCTTCGGAGAGCACGTCAAGTTACTTTTTTCTTGAACATCTATGACAATCGTTATTGGGAAGTCAGTGCCTTCAATTAAGTGTACTACATAAGAATACATTGAGTCATAAGTTGCTGCAGCTTTTTAAGTCTGTGCACTGCTATGTGTCTCAATCGATATGAAAAGCCAGTGCACTCAAATAACCCAGTAACTTGTTGACCTATAGAAAACTGTTTAGATCTGTTGCCTCCTTGGTATCACTATACAAAATATAAAAATATATGTGTGAAAAGTAGATGTTATTTTACAATAAGATAGAGAAATCAACGTTTATCAATTTCAACAGTGCTAATTGTAGGTACAAATAATATGTATGTTATAGTTTAGTATTCAAATTTATTTATTAACAGAAATGTAGGTTCACAAAGTTCTTAATAATGTCATAATAATATGTGGTTGATAAGTAAAATGTCACAAAACAACTGACAAAAAAACCTGGTAAACTATAAAAGAAATTTTCTAGACCAATTATAGGTTTCCCTTTTCTTAAAAATCCCAGTGCCAATTATATATGCTATCGTCATTCAAATACTCTTGAATAGAGTGGCACACTTGGTAATTAACATTTTTTTGGAGACGCTTCTTGACAATTATTGTTCCTGTTATAAACATATGGAGTAATACAAATAAGGTTTTATGCATAAATGTGGTTTGGCTCTATACCATATACAGAATATGTCTGCGTGGCAATCTCTTGCTCTTCTCTTAAATAGTGCAATATTTTGTCTTATAAACATGGCGCACTCGATGATGTATATGCATGGGAAAGTTAGTAAGTTATTTCCTATGAAATTAGATTTACTACTATTTGGTATTCTATTCACAGTACTTATACAACGTTACCCCAGTGGAGTTACCCCAAAATATAATGCCATACCACAACATTGACGAGACAAGTCCGTGCTAGGCATTTAACTTATATCGATTGACTCACCTGAGTACAAACATCCTTCTAATATATTATTGTAACTGCTAAAGTTTGTGAGTATGTAAGTGAGTGTTTGTTGCTCTTTCACGCAAAAACTACCGAATGGATTGTGATGAAACAAAAACATAGTTTAACAATTAAACATGACAAGTATTGAAAACAATTTGAACGTTGCGTTATCCTACTAATAATATACGAGTATTATAAACGTGAAAGTTTGTAAATATTGACGGATGGAAACTTGTTACTATTTCGCGCAAAAACTACTGAAAGGATTTTGCTGAAACTTTACAATAATGTAGCTTATACATAATAATAACACATAGGCTACAAATTATAAAGATACTAGCTTCGCCTCGTGGCGTTGCCCGCGGTTATTGTCGTACCGCGGGTAGCACCGCGGGATTCAGCTAGTATATGGAATATATCGTTAGTGCTGTTGTTAGCAAATAAAGTCACATATTATATATAGTTGTCAACGGGGAGGTCATTGAAGTATATAATAAAAAGCAGAGGACCCAAAACGCTACCTTGCGGGACTCCAAATTTCACTGTCCTTTCATTAGATCTAAAAACTATTTCGGATTTCAATTCAGGACCAATATTTGAAGTCCTGAATGTACCCTGTCCTAGAGTATGTATTGCCTTAGAATCTTTTTCTAATCATTTCACTTTTTGTAAGTATACCGAAAGCTACCATGACCTTTTAATACTCTCCAATTTATTAGTACGAGTGATATCCCTTTATGTCCTAACATTAATTTACTTTCGTTATACAGTTAGTTTTAGGCATTACAGCTAAAAATATATTTTTCGACAAAATGTGGTTGTAAAGAGCAGTTAGAAGTCTACCCCTTCGAAAATGTAAATTGCAAAGTAAATTTTTTTTTTTACTTTCAATCTTATTTTTTTTTAAATTGGTGATCCTTTTCTTTAGCAAACACTTTCATTAGGGAAATATTAAATAACTAGCTTTTGCCCACGGCTCCGCCCGCGTGTAAATCGGTTATTGCGGAAAATAGTTGCCTATGTCCTTTCTCAGGCTCTGGACTATCGGTGTACCAAACTTCATTGAAATCGGTATCAGTAGTTTTGGCATGAAAGCGCGACAGACAGGCAGAGTTACTTTCGCATTTATAATAATATTATTAGTTAGGATAAGGATGTAAATGTTCACAAATTTTTACGTTAGTTTTGTGGGGGAACGGGTGTGATGTTCCACCCAACACAAAGGGAGGATCCTCCGATCAGGCGAGGTGATCATGCCTGGCGGGCTACTGCCCCACAGTTGATGTTGGGATGTTGTATATATGATAATCGGCGCGAGAACTATTTTTTGCGCGATTCAGGATTTGTAGTTACTCCGTGTAGTGCAGTTTGTAGGTACAGTGCGTTACTTCGTAGTTCAGTGTATCTTCGGTAGATGGCGCTGTAGTAGCATTATGTTGTATGTGGAGGTCGCCACAGTTTACACGTATGTAATGAAAGTGTTCACTAATGTACATGCCCGAATTGTTAAATACTTACTCATAATACACAAGAGATACTTTAATGTGTTCGAATACATTACAAGATCATAACAGCTCATATATTAAAATAAGTAGAAACACGAAGGCAACGCAATAATAATGCAGATACCGTACATAGTTCGGTGTTAGATATAATGGCTTATAGTTGGTTAAGTCGGCTTGGAGTGAAATCACGGAAACGGGCGAGTAGTAAATAAAGCGGTGTACACACATATAACGGTGCTATCGTCGCCCGCGCTGTCCGGCTGTGTCGTTTTTACGCCGGAACTATGTATGAGTTACCGAGGCCGTCGTATCCGGTAGTCAGAGTCTTTTATTATTTAACATACATGAAGGTATTTTGTGGTGGACCAAGTTTCAATAGCCGAATTAGGTCAAATGTTGAAGTTTCTTTGAGTTCTGTTATTACGGTACGGTTTGGCCGTCGACGATGAACGATAAAAGATATAATTTAAAATCGTAAACATACGGAAATCTCTTGTTGTACATAAATTTTGGTTCTAAATGTTGTATGAATTAATTTAATTCCATTTATATTTATAAATTTTAGGCAGTTTATTTGTATTTTCTAAATATCATTTCCTGTTGACGCTCTAATTACTACATTATAAATTACTACTTGAATTACAGGGAATTTATTCACTATATTACTACTCTAGTGCGTTTGTGCTTTTAAAAAACGAACTAATAGAATCATTTGACATTCATCGTTATTGTGATTCATTGTAATCATCACAATAGACCTTTTCGTGAGAGCCACACTTCGGCATGCATGGGCCGGCTCGACCGGAGATATACCACGGCCTCACAGAAAACCGGTGTGAAACAGTGCCTGCGTTGTGTTTCACCGAGTGAGTGAGGATACCGGACCCTATACCCCAACCCCTCCACCTCTCAAAGGCCGGCAACGCACTTGTGATGCCTCTGGTGTTGCTGGTGTTTATAAGCAGCGGTCATCGCTTACCATCAGGTGATGCGTCTGCTCGTTTGCCCCCTATTACATAAAAAACATAAAAAATATTCATCAACAGCCTATAACAATTCACTGCTGGGCAAGGGCCTCTTATTAGAAAGAAGGTTGTGGTCACCACGCTGACCAGACGGCTTGATAATTTTTATTAAAAAATCTTAAAGCTATTTATTTTTATACCTATATATAAATATATATATTTACCTTATTCTTTTCCCACATTTTTTGGTATATAAATATGTGAAAAGTTATTAATAATAAATAAATAAATATTTCGGACATCTAACACAACGCCATCTAGTCCCAAGCTAAGCAGAGCTTGTGTTATGGGTACTAGACAACTGATATAAATATATATATATTTTTAGTTTTTTTGTAAATACGTACATATTATACATAGAAAACACCCAAACTCCAAAATAAATATTTGTAGATCACACAAACATTTGTACCGACCCAGGATTTAAACCCGAGACCTCAAGCACAGCAGTCGCATTTCCATCACATCCTTCATTTTATTCGAAATGGTTTTAGCTTTTTCTTTTATTGCCAGTCGTCTGCCTGACACCATCTCTCCTTGGAAATAAAATTATTCTTCGTGACGGCCAGATACATGCCGGGACGGATCGCTAATACTGTATATTATTATATTACTGTAATATGGTTTGTTTGTTTGTTTTACCGGGCCATTTCCGCACTTAGCCTCTTGATTGGGCCGTTGTACGTGAATTTATTTTCTTCCCACTCCAGCCAACCTAGTTTGTTCCAGAAGCTAAGCAGCCTTTTCAGGTTGCTACATGCTTCCGGGAGTGATGCCGATTGGAGGATGGCCGATCCGATCGTCCGCCCGTTGGTCTGCCACAATTCTGCATTCTGTAAGAACATGCTGCGGCGTTTCTTCTGCCTCCATGCATCCCCTGCACAGAGAGCTGTCTGTTACACCTATAGTGAATAGGTGCTTGTTCAGGAGACAATGCCCTGTCAGGACACCTGTGACCTTCCTGAGATCGTCCCTTTTTAGTCTGATCAGGTTGCGAGCAAGTCTTTTAGGTGCTACCGGAACTGCACTTCTTTTACTTTCTAACTGTAATATATTATACAAGTAAAGCTTCCCCTCAAAACAGTCTCTTTATTGGTGAAAACCGCATTAAAAGCCGTTGCGTTTTTGAAAAAACTGAGTTTACAAGAACGAGAAGCGACTTTTTATACTACGTTAAGAAGAAGCGTACTCGAAATTGATAAAACTTAAAACTTTTTGAGTGCGGGTGTTTTTTTTTTTTAAAACTTTAACGCTACAAGTTAACACTTTTGATCGATTCAGCTGATATTTCATATAACCTAGATCTAATCTACATAAACGTTAGGATTATACGTTTGCATACAATTGTAATTCTGATTCCCAGATAGAAAAATAATTTCGGAAGATTCCGATAAACAAGAGATCGTCGTCTGTACCCGTGATTACTTAAAAATTCTGAATTTTTACCACTATAATATCAATACAATATCTTGAAAGCATATTCTTGGTTCACAGTATGTCGTCCCAAGAGCATAAATGAGGAAACAGTCTCTTGTACTGTAGTATAAAATATGTAGGTAACCCACTTATATTTTGTTCCAAATATACGTTTTTGAAGATCAAATTTACAAGGAAGGTATTTCTTACACTTCATCTTATGGAAACCATCAAAAAGTTTCACGTTTTCACATAATCCTGTTTTATTTATATATTTACTCGTAAGTAGTTCTTAGATACCCAATATAAAACTAGAACTGATTTAGTTCATAATCATATATTTCAAAAATCACAATAATTTGAACAAAAGATTTCGATGTAACAAATTGTTCAAAAGAGCGCCAGCTTAGCCTAATTCTATTAGGTAAATGAGACGTAGGTGGTGCGCAGATAGTTTTCTTACACAACGTCCTATAAAACTGAACCGTCATGGAGACTAAGTAGCGTAAAATAGCGAAAACGGTCCGCAGTGAGCTTCCTAGTGAGGTCATTAGGCAACGGGACATTTGTATAAATTTCTATGGTGGAAAAAGTCGCGGCCGGATTAAGTTGCGCGTCGTACATTATGAGAACATCCGCATTATATTTCACTGAGCGGAATGAATTATGCGCTGTTGGACCGCACCAATGCAAAGTTATACTGAATTGAGCAATGGTATGAAGCTTTACCACGAATTTTCCTCAAGACAATATAGTTAGTAAGACCTTCGTAATCCCTTTATTTTTGCTTATTTTCGGTGAAAACGTATATATTTTTTTATTTTAAGTAAGCTCTCTCAGCTTTTCTTTCCTAAGAAGCTATGTAATGTCGCAAGAAAATGGATTAAGTATTTTGTGTTTAAACATGAACGCCTAGATTGCTGGAAATCTACCAAGGCTTTTTCGCTTCCCTAGACGACTTATTCCACGCTTTATTTTATATACTAGAATCCTTTTACAAGTACAAAGGCTTATGAAGACTTTAAGTGGTAGTTTTGGTTTTGTGAGTAATAAGCCTATGTAATAGTAGGTTTCAGAAAGCTTCGCTGTATTCAGTTGAAATATTAAATGATAAGGAGAGTAATTTTAATCACGTTTAGAAATTTAGGTAATATAATATATTTAATATCTACAACTTTCATTAAGATTTGTTTCCTATAACTATGATATCTCGGCATTTTGTTGGTAGACAGCTTATATTATTTATTTGGAGTATTAGGTGATATTAGTGAAATTAATCATTGACCTTCACTCTTATTTAATTTACTTTAATTTTGTGACTTTGTTGATTTTAAGTTTTTTCTTTTATTTTATTGTTAGTTAATTTTTTTATTTATATATATAGTACGATCGATAGAACAATATATGTAATCTGTATTTAGTTCTTAACAATGGAATACCTGTATAAAATATGTATTATTTTTATTAAAATTGTATTTAAATATATTATCCTAAATTTCGTTATTATATGCTACGTTTTATATATAAATATATGTTTATAAACAACCCATAATGTCCCACAGCTGGACTCGGGTGTCCACTAAGGAGGTGGAGGCCATACATCCGCTGGCCGAGTGCGGGTTGGGGACTGGCAATACAACGTAATCGTAACGCTTGTGGCAACGTAATCGTAACGCTTGTGGCAACGTAATCTTGCCTTTTGAATATTTTTAAGTTGCCCAAAGGCCTCCAATTAAGCTTCACGACTGTTATTCTATGATAACAACCGGGATCGACTGCTTTTCATGACCTCCGAATCACGGAGAGGCTCATGGTGTCATGCCACCAGCGGTCACCTATCCAGATACTAACAGCGCCTTCGTTGCTTACCCTCGGTAATTGCTTCTAATCACCGAGTATAACTGGGCTATGAGGGTCTCTTTTTATTTTATAGCTCCTATTTTATTTTATAGCAACAACAAAATACTTCGATGTCTAAAATTCATGAGTTCAATCAGTTGCAGGTGGTCTATTTATAAGTTATTCAAAGCAAAGCAAACGCTCATCATGGCTGTCGTATTCGAACAATATTCTACGCTATAATTCAATATGATGCCTAAAGCTACTAGCGTTGTAACCTGTCCCAGAGGTATCGTAGCGAACTATATTGGCAAACTGACATATCTACGTGACTGCTTTATAAACTTATATAATTATTAAATAAAATAAGATTTATATTAATTGATAAAAACAAATTGATAGCTTCTAAATTTTATAAGATCAAAAAAAGCCACCCGGGTGAAAATGTACATGCAAAGAAGAGGGTGCTCTTTTTTGGTGAAGGAGTATTAAATCTCATGAGATCGCCAGATCCTTAGAGTCACAGGAACCTAAATTATAGTATTTCGTTGGTTATGATGATCTCAGCCTCATATGTCCTACTCTGGGAGGACCCGAGCCATGTGATTTCAGGAACCGCCAAATCGACGCCGCGCCGTCGCTTCGTCCTTATTTAATTTGTTTAATAAATGAATTTGAACATACATATACAGTTAAGCCGTAATGTAACAATGCGGATTCAAACGAAGTATTTTTGTACGTGTTTAACAGTAACAATTTATTTGGTGCCAAAGTGGCCTTTACATAAAGAAAAACATCACAATTACAGTGCTTTGTTCTCACCGAGTGCATTCGATGAAAATAAATGAATTTTGTCGTCGCATTGGCCGTTCGCCAATACTTTGAAGCCACTTTTCTATGGTCTATTTTCTTGTATAATTAATACTTTTTGCTAACGTACTTCTTTTAACATTTAAAATTTTAGCTACACTCTGTGTGAGCTAGTTTTGATAATGAACTATAACATGAACAATAATAATCACTTTTTGTTTATAATTCAAATTGCGGGGCTTCGAGAATTTAGTTTTATTTCTACTTCATATTTCGTTATTAAAATATTTGGAACAGATAATAAATTAGGGAAAAGTGCGATTGCTGTTTCTTAACAATAAAAATAACTTTTTTCTCATCGCATGTTGTCAGTGGAAGTAAAGTATAGCATAGATAAAGTAATAGTTCATTTAGTAAAACTCACAATTCCGATGGTTTTTGAGTTGAAAATTTTGAAATTGAAAATTTCATTATTCATCACAATTTTAAAGTACAAAGACGCATTTGTTCGGAAACTAATTTTCTTGGCAGGCATTAATTATTTTTGTAATGTGTAATCGCCTGTCGGACATAATCTTATTGTATTTATTATTATTTATTTTATATTATAATGTATATTATTTGACTTGTCAGTATACTATTGCTTAAAAACAGGTGACAAAAAAATACACAAGAAAAGAAAAAAAAAGTATTTTCATGAAGTTAATCCGGCCTAATGGAAATCTTTTGCATCGTGGACTTCACCTGAAAAGGTAGCGGGATATATGTTATATGTACGTACCCACAAATTTACTAGCAATGGCATTAAGTGACCTATAAGTGAAGTGGGTATCGTATAAATATTCAATTCAGTGGTCAATGTAAATATCAGGTCCTTTGTTAAGATTTCTCATCTTGGTATAAACTATATAATAATCGTAATAATAGCCTTTATTTCAGATAGTACATATTTAACATAAATTTTCTATCTTAACGGAACAATTTTACATAAATTACCTAAAATATCTTATGTTCGGCGCTATTGTGCAACGACAATCCTGTCAGTATGCAACCTATTGGCAGAGGCCTCCTCCAATTTCTGCCATTTCTCTGTATTATTAGCAGTTCTCGTCCACGTGCCTCCTGCTACGTCATTAATGTTGTACATCTATCTTCTAAGTGGCCTCCCTCTTGTCTTCTTCTCTTATCACTTGTGAACCAGTTAGTTATTAATTTAGACCATTTTCCCTTCCCTATAATAGCGTGTCCAGCCTATCTCCATTTTAATTTTCTTATTTTGCTTGTGAAATTTAGTGTCTTCGTGTGTTTCTTTATTGTTTCAGTTCTTATTCTATCGGAAAGTCTTTTCCCCATCATATTCCTTTCCATAGCCTTTTGACACGTAAACACATAAACAGATTCACCAATCCTCATCTGTCTTTTTTAATTTTGTAAAGGTAAGTTTGAATATTATTTTCTTCCGACTACTGTGATTTAAGTGACGCGGTAGCTTAAGTCGCCAGCACAAAGGCACTTGTTCAGTGATAGAATCTTAAGCATCACATTAAGTTGGAATATTACAGGCACTATTTCTCTCTCAGATAAGGATACAGAATTGTTTTACTTAATTTAGCATTATTCTAAGAGATTTTTACTTGGGAAATGCAGTTCATTAGCCATTATTGTAGCATAAACGGAAAGTAATGCGATTGTTTGGTCGTACGTATATCTAATTAAAGGTTAGAATGGAAACTAGAGAAGGCTGCAATGTAAAACTATTCCAATTAAATATGATGAATCGAGCAGAGGGATCAGTTTATTCAACGAGTGCTGGCCGACACAGTCACCTTGGTAAATAAAATATTCTTATATCTTATGACGTTATATTGTTTATTTTAGGATTATATTTATCATCGTCCTAGAATATTGAAATACAAAAGCGAAGAGAGACCTTATTCTGACAAAACAAGTAAAGGGTAAATTGTAATAATTTAATTGATTGATAAAAGAGTATAGAAGACCAGCAAAAATAACTTTGTTTTTCAAAAATAATCGATAAGGAATACAAATCTTCGAGAACAGTCTCAGTGGTGGCACTTGACTTCTATTTATCTAGTTTTTTAAATTGATCTTGTTTAAGAGGTCAGAGATTGTTAAAAATTCACTTAGTTCTGTCATTTAAAATGTTACTAAATGTACCTATATTAAACATGTAGGGGAACGGGTATAATGTTCCACCCAACACAAAGGGAGGATCCTCCGACCAGGCGAGGTGATCATGCCTGGCGGGCTACTGCCCAACAGTTGATGTTGGGATGTTGTATATATGATAATCGGCGTGGGAACTTTATTTGCGCAATTCAGGATTGGTAGTTACTCCGTGTAGTGTAGTTTGTAAGTACAGTGCGTTACTTCGTAGTTCAGTGTATCTTCGGTAGATGGCGCTGTATGTGGAGGTCGCCACATCACTCCCCTCCAAGACTGGAGGTCGATATATGTTGAGTCAGCTGTCTGTGCTCTGATGCGGAGCTTGCCAGTGCCAGGAGTGAGTAGTTCCAGTGAGTCGGAACTGAATGCCGCAAGTTCCAGTGAGTCGGAACTGAATGCCGCTAGTCCCAGTGAGTCGGGGCTGAAGTCCGCTGATCCCAGTGAGTCGGGATCGCATGCGGTGCGCGGTGCTGCGGTGAGGTCCCCAGTGAGTCGGGGCGATTGCTGCGTAGTGGCTGGCTGCTGCGTAGACGGGAGAGATGTGCTCTGCTTACATGGACCGTAGGTGCAGTGTGCTGTGCCTAATCGCTGTAGAGGCCGTAGGGGTTACCAGGCTGGAGCGGTCGCGTCCTGCGTGTGGTATATCCCAGTTGAGGCCGAGGTTGCTGGCTGGCTTGAGACTTGCTTGGGAGTGAACATGATGGTGCTGCGGCTTGAAGGCTGCTTCCAATCACGTCGGGGTCACCACTGTGGGGGAACGAGTGTCATGTTCCACCCAACACAAAGGGAGGATCCTCCGACCAGGCGAGGTGATCATGCCTGGCGGGCTACTGCCCAACAGTTGATGTTGGGATGTTGTATATATGATAATCGGCGCGGGAACTTTATTTGCGCAATTCAGGATTGGTAGTTACTCCGTGTAGTGTAGTTTGTAAGTACAGTGCGTTACTTCGTAGTTCAGTGTATCTTCGGTAGATGGCGCTGTATGTGGAGGTCGCCACAAACACATTGTAAAGGAATCTTAATGTCATATAAACCTGAAAGCATATGTTAGAATATAGTGCACCTGTCTAAGGTGCAATATAATTAAAAAAAACATATAAAAAGAATAAAACACTAGATAACTAAGAAGCGATCATAACCTTCCAAATTTTATTTTTTACTACGAATATTTATTGTCTTTGTGTTTTTCGCTAAGAGAATGTTTTCCTGTTTCTTTTTACGCTTTTCGACCCTTTTTTCGCCTGAATGGGTTCGTTCAGGATAGCGTACATGTAGAGGATGAACAAACACAGTACTTTTCGTCCCGGAAAATGGACAGCTCCCGAGAGAACTCCAAACGGGGTATATGAATTTAGCATAAACGAACTGGTGGACTAGAACAACTAGTAACACATATTACTGTCTTCTTAGCAGTAGTTTATTATTCGACGCGACTTAAGAAGTATTTATAATATACGTACTTAGTTGCTTCTGTCAACTGGATTAACATTGCGCTTATGTTCTTCGTGCGAGTAGAGTTTGAGCTTACTACTTTTTTAGTTTAATGGTAGTTAGATTATTGCCAGAAATAAAACAGAGCTTATCTTAACTTAGCTTGCTGGTCTAAGATAACTTTAACGTAAAAGATTATATAGGACACCAACAACAATAAAATAAACGAGAAATATAAAATGTTATCCCCTACATTCTGCTTCAGTTCTGCACAAACACAGATTTTGTTCATTCCTATGTAGTGTGGTAGTATGAAAAAGAAATTCATAATTCATACTTTGTAGTTTGCCTACATAGTACATAAATTTATTGCAAAATTATAGCTGTTTACGCAATTAAACACAGTTCACCATAAATGATCATCACTAATACAACGAACATCTAATAATGTGGTACTTAACAAGGTAGTATTCTTGGGTGAACGCTATTCTTCATCATCATCTTAATCTCAGCCGAAAGATGTCAACTGCTGGACATCGGTCTTCCTCAAGGCTCCCGACAACTACCGGTACTGGTTCTGTAGTGATTTTCTGCGACCAGGTCGATGGACCACATTGTAGGGGTCTACCTATTTGATACACTACAGTGGCTATCAGAGAATAAGCTTTCTGTCAATATTAAGTGGCATAACTGTTTTTATAACCATAGAAATCACGAACTCTTCTCTGAATATACATTAGTGTAACATTACTGTCCACAATAATAATAAGTTTTTGGACTGACGCAAACTTACCCAAACATCTACATCACGTTAATTAGATGTTTCACTTGATGACCATTTTTCATTCTTAGAGCATTTCGACAAATTGTGTGATAGAGTACGTAAATTAATTTACGTATTGGTTTTTATTATATTAGGATTATCAATTCTTTATCAAAAGCATCTACAAATGTTGTGAAGTTCTTACGGTGCGCCAAATTTTCATGCTTCAAATAGAACTAGCTATAAAAACATATCTACTCTAATACAGAAACAACTACAAACTCATCCAATCCAACTTTAAGCCAAATTTAACTCAAACTTAGCGCAGATTCAAGATTCCTGAAACTTCAACTTGCAAAACATTCTTTGGGCAAAAAAAAATATGTTTCAGTGTTTGTTGGTGTCTGTTTGTTTGGTGGTTGTATGTCTATTTAGGAAGTTAACTTGATAATATAAACACGTAAAACGTTGTCCGAAATTGCAAAATATATTCTGCTTTAATCAACATTCGTTATACCTACTGTTCAGTTTTCAGATAAGGTATTCATAACGTAAAGTTATATTATGTATCAACTCTAACAGAACGTTCTAGGAGACTTCAAAGAATTTATTTAATCAAGGTAGTCGTTATATTAAGGTTCATTACATTACGGTTTCACTTTATTAACAATAACAAGATTGGCAGATTCAAATTTGCATGAGTAAATTCACGCGCCGTATTTCGTTATCCATATTTGTCTACAAATATAAACATATATAGGTATTTATAATTTACTTAGGTTCATCGATGGTTCAATAGCATAAAATGACTTGAGAAAGCTGTTGGGGTTAAATTATTATAATGTCGGACGTCACGATTATCTTATGTTGTACCGTGAAATTACCACCTAATATTGTAAGTAACTCTGTCACTCATACTTAGTTAGCTATCTTAATTCGGTGTCTTACTGCCATGACCCAATAATTGGAATGATCCTAGTTGATTTGATTCCCAAGATGAGGCATGATGTTATTTTTCTATTAGGAAATTCTTAGTAGCAACACGGAATTTGGATACGTGCCCGGTAGACGGCAATATGCTCACCCCTATTACGATGGATCAAAAATATGACTTGCGAAATGAGGGTGTTTACGAGTAATATGCCTCTACCTGCTACTGTTTAGTAAAAAGTATACACATATTCCTTTCATGTTACGTATAAATTTACATTTTGCTTTTTGATTTTTCGAATCGAAAACTAAACGAAATGTAAATTTATTTTTGCAATTAAGAAGAACCTTAATGGCAAGTATAATAATATTTATTTAAAAGAACTTGTTTAAAGAAAAAATACACAATGTTTAACAAAGCAATATCGACATTCCCAACGATCGCCGTTTTGGCTTATTCGCCAGCATTTTATTGCCTGTTTGCGCGACAAACCTCAGCAATTGCACCGAAGGTTTTAGGGTTTCGTAGAATGGATTCTTCTTATCCTACCAATGTAATGTTATTGCTCTCGTACAAACATACAGAATATATAATACTATGTAAACATTGCTACAAAGGTAGATAAATCTTTTCAGAATGCCTGCAAAGAAAAACGGTTATGACGTACGTTATTCATGCAGCTCGCGATAAATTATACCATCTACGAAAATCATGTGCGCGCTGTTTTAGACATTATTACTTTAGAAAGGAGGTTATTATAGCTTGTTTGATATGTGACAAGGTATATTCTGGCATATTTTTATCAATTCATTTATTAAGTAGCTGACTCACGCAACTTCGTATGCGCCTCTTTTCTATCATGATCGGCTCCTATTGGTCTAGACGTGATGTTAATTGTCCTATTTTAGGTTACTTTTGCCGCCGATAAGACTGAACAACAATAACGAATAAACAAAACCATTACGTAAACTGATATTTAAAACAAAATTTAAAACCATAATTAATTTTATAAATTAAGTATGTATAAATAATCACGAAGTATGACGCTTTGGTATGCAATTAAATTTTATTCGAAAATTAAAATTGCTAAATATCAGAGGTCTATGTCCAGCAGTGGACTGCAATAGACTGATGATGATAATACGTATTGAAATAATGAGATTCCAGTAGCAAGAGTATACAATGTGATCATCACTCATTAGCATATTACACTCATATATATATACTCCACCGATCTTCAACACCATAATGCTTGATTCAGTTATAGAATTTAATCGTTTCAACTTATAAATCGGCTACTATAATCTATATGCATGGATTAATAAGTATTATAGTTTTCTATATGGAAAGGAACTAGTTGGAAGGAACCGTTGTGGCCTGATTACAGTTACTAAAGAAAAACTATAAGTAGATTGTTACGATATTACAGGGTAGTGACTTTATATCGATTGTTATAGTTACGTAAGGTTGTGGAGACTGGCCTATTTATAGAATACTAGCGGCCGCTTCGGTAAGTTTGTAGCATACACAATATTTTGGAAAAGTGTTTGTTTAGGTACACTTATGTGATAGAAATTAATAATAGAATACGGTTGTGTTGAGGATTATTATTGGAATAGCTACTTTTCACTTAAGTATTACTTAAAATTGTTGTATCACAACATTACATATACACATATGTGTAATTTTTTAATCAATTTGTTGTTTGTTATGTGTAGTAATAGTTCTTGTAATTGTATATTGTTCATGCAGTTGTAGAAGATTTCAAGAGAGAGAGATGAAGAGGGTACATTTCTAAGAACAATTTGCATTTATTTATGACTAAATTATGGTTAACTGTATTCAATTCGCCTTTAATTTTCGTAAAAAGAATCATGTTTCCACCAGTCATAACGTGTTGAATAAGGTTATGATTCAGCGCTATCCACACTCCTAATTTGTATATTTCAATTACAATATTTATCTGTATAATCCTCAAACAAACCTCTTCTGCATGCCTTACTCCCACCATAGCGTGTATCAGCTTCTCGTTCTTAAATCATCTGTACCTCTCTGGAGTGCCTTTCACCTTGCTGCCTTTGTTTTATAATTAAAGTTTGATGAGTCATAGCCACAACCAATTTTTCAATTAAAGACAACTTCGGCACTAAGTACATGTCCTGCATTGTGGGCGAATTTAGAACAGACATTTGAGGATCACACTAAGTGTTATCCGATGTGGGGTTTCCCAAGCAGTAGCAGTGTGGTGGGCTACACTTGGCGAAGAAGGAAGCGGTGTGGCGACCGCTTAAGCCATTAGACCATACATGCAGTCAAAGTCAAAATCATTATTTGTGTATGTATTTATACGTCTTAGCAACTTTACCTGTCTGTATATTTGGGTACATACCTAGTCACAAAATCTGCACCACTCCAAAGTAGATTGAGAGAAAATTGCATAAACTCTGCCCTCGTGTGTAATTTTCATTTGTGAATAAAAAAATAAACAAAACATCAGTTAACATGTTTTTTACGTGCATGCTATCCTCAGTATTCAAAACTAGACAAGTAGAGTGAGTGACAATATAATAAAAATGTATAGTCTGTAGCTAATGACTTACTACGACGAAGTAAATTAGGTTAGCGAGCATGCATGTTGGATTTGCAGGCGCAAAAAAATAGGTAGGTACATATGCTATGTTTGTTTAAAGTGCAATATTTTAATGCCCTGGCAAAGGCTTTGGATAAACGTACTTAATAAAAAAACAACTTAAAAGCGAGTTGGACTCCCGCACCGAGGGTTCCGAACAAACCTGTAGGTATTTTATATGATGTAACTAAAATAATATGCTTTTCGCAACTTTTTCTTTATTTATGCTATAAGACGTTGCTTCGTACCAAATTTCATGATTCTGAGTTTACGGGAAGTAACCTGTAGGTTTTGATTCCCTTGTGAGTGTCGAAAATTTGCAGCATAAACGGCTGCTTCTTTTGATTCCGTTGGCTTAGATGTTTCATTTTTGCACAGCTCTAAGGAACAGACTTGAGTATATGGTATGGTATTTCAGCATAGTACCTGAGAAAAAGGGTCTTGACAGACAGACGGACAACAAAGTGATCCTATAAGGGATCCGGTTTTTACTTTTCAGTTTGGTGGTTTTCTTTTGGTAAATTTTCTAAAAAAATATCCTAGCTGGATTGATTTAACGCCCCCAAAATCCTTTGCATACTACATTTCATGAAAATTGTAATAAGTTTCTTATTAATTGAAGAAGGAATAGGAGTCGAGAATCAATTATGTTGCAAAAATGGGGTTAATTTATTCCTTTACTTAAAGAGACGTGGGACAAGTTGCGAGTGTCAATTTGTTCTATAATAAAATTCCTTCTCACATCCTCCCAGTTGCATTAATGAGGAGAGTTAAACGATTTGTGAACGAGCACACATATTAACTTAAAGGTTTATATAACTGATAAAATGTTTAGCAAAATGTTCGTGCAACTTCGCATTTACACTGTTAATGAGGCTTTATAAGCACAATCTTTGCCTGAATTTGCACTTGTGTATTTGTTTTTACCTGAATTTTAGGTAATGTAAGTTCACATAAGATTGACGATATTGTGTATGAATTTCATATTTAATTTTTGTATTGTTTTAAAACTTTTACATTATTAAGGTGAGAATTGTGTAGTTACTTTATTTTTACTTTTAATTATAGTTTATTGATTGAGTTGAAGACTGGGCATCATTGAGTTCTGATCTTAATCCGTTGGATTCTGATTTATAGTCAGTTTTAAAGGGTAAGGTATGCTATACCTAAACGTTGTGGAAATTTTGAATCAATAAAACAATCCATAAGTTCTTTACTACTATTAATCACAACGTCTAAAGCCTTAAAGCTAATGGAGATAATTTTAAATAAACTTTATATATTTTTGTATAAACTAATACACATTACAGTAAAATCTGTTTCATGCAATAGTTTTTTTTTGTAATATTATTTACGAACAGGTATACTTTTTAATATGCTGTGATGGTTGTGCGGACACGGACGGGAGTGAAATACTCCCGCATTCGCAGATGCCTACGTGTCCGTGACATCGCAGACAAACTGTAGGAGAGTCTGCGCTGGTTCGTACAAATTTTGTGACAACCGCCTTCCTACGTGGAAAAAAAATATCTGGCCATGCCGCCTCCGCCCCGGGTCCCGGTAGAAGGGGTAGACTCAAGAATATCTGGCTTTACGTCGTAAAATGTGACATGTGTACTAATGGTCTCACTACCCAGGATGCGCAAGACCAGGCAAAATGAAGAAGAAACAGTAGGAAAGCAGGCACCGGGGCCAAAGTGCTAGCTTTGGAAGCAACTGTGAACAACACTAAGATAATGATGATTAAACTTTTTTAATATGACCATAAAGTTATACTATATGGAGTCATTATCATCAGCCTATCGCAGTCCACTGTCCATCAGTGGACTGCGATAGGCTTCTCAATCACACGCTATATGCAATAGGCCAACTATTCATATCACTAAGGTAGTATTCACTTATGTTAGTAAAGCTATCTTAAATTTATATTCCAATATATTGTAACGCAAATCTTTCCATCAAAATCAAAAAACTTTCCATCTCACATAACCAAAAAAATTACATGTACACCCAAACAGCCTCGATATCGCTTTGTGTTAATAATTTCTATTTTAAGGAACATAAACACGTATTCAGAGTATTTCATTGAAATTGTATAGACTTGAGAGTGTAAGGTTTCATTCTGAAAAAGATTTTTAAGAAGCTTAAGGTCAAAATATTGTACCGTAAGAATTTTCTGTTTATTGAATTTCATAACGCACTTTTATCCCTTTGAATTCCAAATGAACAAAAGTCAAAAGAGAAATTAAAAATTAAAAGAAAATAGGAGTCAAAGATAGATTTAGTATGATTTTCATTAATAATTTAATATTTAAATAAATTTTCCAAAAGTGAATCCTAGCTTAATCGATTTATCGCCCCCGAATCCCCTGCATGCTAAATTTCATGAAAATCGTTGGGGCCATTTCCGAAATTCAAATGATATAAATATATATAAACTAGAATTGCTCGTTTAAAGGCATTCGATTATCACTATAACATTAATTTCTATGCTGACCGTTTCTACCTACAAGTTCACCAGCTCATTGTACCACCTTGTAAAGGGCCCATCCACGTATAGTCCGTTCGCTTAGATACGGTCACCTTGATCGCACCGCCGTCCCACGTACTGCAAGCCGGCACAAAATCAAAGGACCCGCCTGCGGCGTATACCCACGAACAAGTATGATTTGTCAGTTTATACCGTAGTATGAATTAATATATTCGTATTTCACAACAATAACCACAATTGCATGCGGGTGCACCGACACTATCTAAACGAATGGACTATACTCTCTTCTAGTACATGGTATTTACCGGTTGTCGTGGAGAGCATTGGAAGAAGCTATCCTTCGGCTGGGATGATGATAACGATCAAACTCTACCTAAATAGGCTATGGTTGCCGGCTATTGCTTAATTATAATTCAACATGTAGTGAAGTCTAAATTGATCGTTTCGATTTTTGATATTTTCAATATAATTTTCTTAATTTTAAGTATATTATAGAGATATACTTTATTGTAGGTACTAATTCTCTATCTATTGACATTCATTCATTCACGAGGACATCATTTGACAGCATTATCAATCAAAAGGAAAATGCCTATCACATCCACTAAGAGCTTGTCGCGACGTTAATTGAATCTGAAATGATTTATACGTGCGGAGATAAAACGTACCTCTTAATATATGTAGATGATTAGTTGCGACCCTTTTACAAGGATCCTTTCCTTTTGTGCTGAAAATTAGGTATTTCTTAAGATAATGTTGCTTTAATAAACAACCAGTTATTAATTATTAAAATAGACGAGTGATAAAACTGTTTATAAGATAGTTTTTTTACAATGAAAATAAGCCAAATATCTTAGTTGACTGGCGTAAACGATTAATTTGAGTAATCTACTCGAATTCATCGAACTACATACTTAACTCACATTGTTATCCTCAAAGAGGTGGACAGAGGCGTATTAATTAGCCCAAGTTTTGCCAACCATGATTTTAATTACAATTTCGTACTAAATAGAGCCAAACCCATGTCTTCTGTCTTAGCAGACAGGATTTTTAACTACTAGACTACGAGGCTAGCAACTACATTTTCTATAAGTACTACGCTTAACCCAGAACAACATAATTTATCACTGAAAATATATAAAAAATAACGATAAAAGTTACTTATTTCCTTGTTAAATGGCTTTTAAATGAAACGTGTTATTTTTTTCGCTTTGGAACGTCGAATCAATCTAATTTTAAAGGTTTCCCTGAGTAGGATAAAGAGTTAAGTAATAAACGTTTATAAAATTGTTTGTAAATAGTCAGCAGTCATTCAGTTAGTTCAAAGCTGAGGCAATCTGTTTAATAAAGCACTCAAGATAATAATGTTAAAAAGTAATTTCTGATCAAACATTTAACTGAGATTAAATTAGTTCTACAGCCTTTGTTTTGAGTTGAATATACAATTTTTGAGGAAAATCATATCCAGACATTATTAAACGGTTGGCACATGTGAGTACAAAATTGTTTGCAAACCAATTTGTTTTCTGCGAGAAGGCATAAATTAATTAAACTGATAGAAGTTTATTCGTGCAAAGCTTATTTAAGACTTGTCGTATTGAAACAGTAAACAAGGCCCCTAATTAATAGAATGACAAAATAAACAAAATACGCGCCGGTTTTCATTAAGGGCTCGCCTACCGCAATCAGTCTTTGAATTTAGACGCTTTACTTGTGTATGGCGATGTCTGTGAAAATCGGATTTATACGACCCTTATTGATTGCTTTTTTCTTTTACGATTTTTAGTTTAATTGGATAAAATAAGATTTTGATAAAACATGAAGTTATCCAATTACCGACTTAAAATTAATTGCCAATCATTTCTCTTTATATATAATGTTTGATGTATATACTTATCAGTCTTTAGGAAAGTAGAATGCTTTTTATTTTATACTACTAAATATATGATTAAATACATTATATGTATTTAAGTAAATCTTATTAACAAAGGTGTAGGCCTTGGTGAAGGCCATCACCAGAATTATTGTTAGTATATCCGTCGATTCTAAAGCGAGTGTTACTTACTTTGCTGGCTTAGCGACCCAAAGTGTGCCTTGATTCTAGGTATTCTGTGTATGTCACCCACGACACCGTATACTTCTAATGAGGGAGTTGTTTTTTAAACAAAAGAAGTATAACTTTGCGTAAAAGTAGTTTTATTTTTAAAATTTAATTTTAACATAGCGAGAACTAAGAAAAAAATGAATAAATAAAGTAAAAACATTCTTAAGACTTCATATCATACAATATCGTATGAAATCAAAAAGTCTTAAAAGTTGAAAAATTGTTTGGCTACTTCCTGTAGCAAGTGAAACTCATATTCTTAGATTACATTTTCACGACACGTTACGCTACCAGGAAAAAGGGTTTTCTTCAGCTATATTACGTTGACGTGATTGGTGTCAAATGTTTTGTATTGGCATAATAGTATAAAAACGCAAGTAACCGTTATTATTAGTGATGGATCTGTTCCATCACTAATAATATTTTTGAGCTTTGAGCGTTATGCGCTAAGTTTCAAATTATGATATTACGTCAATAACCGCGGGCAACGCTGCGAGACGAAGTTGGCGTGAAAGAGCAACAAACATACTCACAAACTTTAGCGTTTATAATATTAGTAGGATATAGGTATTTCCTACATTCATTGTGTATAGAATATAGACAGATTCAACATAGCACAAGGACAAACCTTGTTGGTTTTTGGTTGCTATTAGTACGCAAGTCATTGTTATTATGTTTGTGATAGGAAGGGGTAGGCAGAAGCATATTAAACGTTTATTTTTCGCTTGCTTGATGTTATTACAAACTCAAGGTTTATATGAATCAGTCCTAAGACACATACATTAACTTACTTTCTAGGTACTTGTTTTCACAATGTACATATACTTAAATACATTTAGTTTTAAATAAAATTGCCAAACTTAAATGGCAGAGGGTAAATTGCTCGCAGAAACCATAAAACCATTATTTACGCACTTGTGAAACGCCGCCTCTGGTGTTGCGCGTGTCCATGGGCGGCGGTAATTGCTTGCCGTCAGGCGATGCATCTGCTCGTTTGCCCCCTGTATCATAAAAAAACCATCAGGGAAATATAGATCGTGAGTATCAACCGTGTACCAAAAAACCCAGCGCTGGTAAACCCTCCACAAGGTGGTTTTTTTGGTTACAGTCGTGGGAAGCAGTTGGATGCGGGAACCCAGGACTGGATGTTGTGGATAACCTTGGGGGAGGTCAGATCCAGCAGTGGATGTTTTGTGGTTTAGATGATGATGAAATCTTGTTTTAAACACATAGTGTTGCAATAAATGCTACAGCGACTGCTGTGCTTGAGGTCCGACCAAATGTTTGTATGATCTGAAAAAATTTGCATTGGATTGGGTGTTTTCTATGTATAATATTTATGTAGGTATATACAAAAAAACTGGAAATATATTTATATCAGTGGGCTAGTACTCATAATACAAGCTCTGCTTAATTCGCGACTAGATGGCGTTGTGTGTAGATGTCTGAATAATAAACACACACAAAAACAAATAACACTTATTAAATAAGCGTATTAAAAATTACACATTTCAAAGTAGTATAGTAGGCAAGAAAGGAATCAAAGATAATTATTCTTAAACACAAACAACGATATAATTATATTGTTCAATGTTTGATGGCCAGGACTATTTGACAAATTACAATTTATATTTTTGAAGCTAAAGTCAATAGCAGTAATTGATTTGCAATCGTTTGAAAGATGTAAAACGATTCGTATTACGCTCAGAGTAAAATGTAATAAAAATGTCTAAAAAGAGAAGCGTAGCTGATTGTAGATTTTTCTCAATCACGAGCCCGCGAAAAAGATTTGTCAAAATTTGTCCGCGTAATAAATTTCATCGTGCGCCAATTATTTATGCTCTGACAAGAAACTGAAACTCGGCTTCGTAGAACGTTTTAATTTATGGACACTTTTGGACATGAAGGCGAACACTTTACACCGAATATTGTGATATCATTCTTAAAAGGTAATTGTAAATATAAAAAAAAATAAAAACTAAAACCCAACAACCACAAAAACCAACGCTGAAAAAGTATGAAACCAGTTTTAAAAGCCGTAGTCACGCTTTATGGTACTTTTCTATGTAACGTGTGACTACGGCAAAGCCAAAGGAGGGTTATAATTTTGACAGGCTATGTATGTTCATTAGTTCAAATTTATTAGATTCTGTGACTCGTCATAGAGCCTATAACCAGCGGACGATCAAGTCGCTTTTAACGATATCTCATTTGTCCAGTTCTAATACGTGGTTGAGGAGCCATGAGGGAACAGCTAAACATACATCCATAGCCTGTCAAAATCATACCCCTCCTTTGGCTTTACCGTAGTCGGGTAAAAATTATTCTGATTGAAATTGTAAGCTTTGTAATATTACGACTCTATCTTGCTGTTATTAAATTTACATAAGATGTGTATTTCACTGTAGTATAATTTTTTCACATCATTAGAAAAATCAGCAGTTTTGTAAATGACTTTCGTCGTTCATGGGGTGTACTATAGGCACAGATCACGTTTTGATTGGGGGTGATCTGTGACTATAGGCTATAATATGACTTTTCTCTTTATAATACCGACATCTTATTTATTATATTCTTAGTTATGAATAAACACAACACAATATCTACGATTTGTAAAGTCTGCATCATTGTGGTGTAGTATAATGAAATTGCGGTTCGGAGAGATAGGTACTGCCAAAATCACAGCCGGTTGTAAAACTGCCAGTTTCGTGTAATGTCGAGGGTAGGGATACGGACTCTCTGCGTTTAATGGCATTCTTGAATGAGTTGTTGCGGTCTCTTCATGACAAGAAGTGTGATTCTTATTACGATAAAACTATCACTGTGATATGAACAATCATATTTTAGCATAACTTTATTTACTTAACGGTAATTATTTATTTTTTGCGTTGCCAAAAACCTTATGTCATTTTATAGACTATAAAAATAATTAAATTTTTGTATAAAATTTGTCTAAGGGATGCGTCTTGTGTTTATATATATAACATAATGTTATAATGTATAGTATAGTATACATTTTTAGTTACATCATCTAATATGTCGTTTATGATACAAATTTTCGACACACGCAAGGTAATCAAAACCTACAGAGTACTTTCCGTGAACTCAGAATCTTGAAATTTGGTACGAAGCAACGTCTTACAGGACAGATAAAGGAAAAATTGCGAAAAACATAAATTTTAAGTTACATGCTAAAATAAAAATATTTTTAATAATTTTAAAATTATTACCTTTTCCTTAAGAATGCGTAGAGGTATTAAATTGAAATTCATATCAAATACTCAGGTCTATAATACCTTTAAGATGTAACAAAAACAAACTTCTATGTCAACGCAATCAGAAGAGACAACAATTTTAGCCGCATATTTTTAAACTCGCAGCTACTTACAAAGGAATCAAAACCTACAGGGTACTTCCTGTGAACTCAGAATCTTGAAATTTAATTCGAAAACCTTAAATTTTTAGTTGCATTACATAATTTTTTTTTTTATATTTTTATATTAATTATAAACTTATTACTCTTTTCCTCATGAACGCGTAGAGGTATCAACTTGAAATTAATATTAAATACTTAGTCTAGCTTCCTTTAAGCTGTGAAAAAAAACGTTGAAAAAATGATTTACGAATTAACTCACAAGGTACTTACTACTTTACTGTGCAAGCAGTAAGACTCTGGAACGATTTGCCTGAAACAATCCATCACGCTAAAACCTTGTCTACATTTAAAAAGCTAGTAGAGGATTATTATCTGACATTATAATTACTTGATAAATCTAGTATATATTTTTGTCTGTGTATGTATGTATTTTTATACGTATGTATGTGTAATATGAGTAAATATATATTTATGTTCAAATGTTAAATATTTTTATTTAGAAATTGTTTTTGTTATTCAAATAATCAATTTGAGAATATAGTATCCGTCCAAAGTTTGACTCTAAGAGATCGCCTTTGTTCTAATTACTCTTTACCTATTTATAAAGATAAATAAATAAAAAGTAATTAGAACAAAGTAAGAATAGGTTTGTATTCGTTTATACCTTGTGTAATTAATGTGCATTAATATCCGCTTGGAACTGATATGTCTAGTATTGATGTCTTATTCCATTGATATCCACCGATTGGTATCGATGCCATTTATTGTACTTTAAGCATTGCTGAAAAGTATAAGCAGAATCCAAGAGTGGTGAACAATGCAGCATGGGGACCCACACTATGGTGGAATAGTGGGATGCTTTTTCAAGCCCCGCTTAAAGGACCTGGGATCATAGTAGCAGGGAAACACGCGCGGCGGTTGTGAGTGAGGTTTTTACTGATTAGTACTAAAAGGAAGAAGGAGGCACTGAGCCGAATCGTTTAGTTCGAGAGCGTATATCGCCTAAAATCTAAGATTTCGAAAAAATAATATGAAAACTGAGTTTTTTAATGTAATAAGTGTTATGATCTGATAGTTTTTAATGTCTAGACGAGCAAAAGTAATATAGATTGCGCTTGTGATAAGTACAAGAAAAATAAAATGCTACACTTCATAAATAAAATGTGTCGCAATACATAAGTAATACCCGATTAATACAATAGTAGTATATCTTTCTTGAACCTGAAAATGAAATCGAGGTTCTGAGGACCCTTCCATAGCCTAGCTCATTTAAAAAAATAGCTTTAAACCATTTTCTATCAACGAGGAAATGTATAATAATAAAATAAATATTTAGTTTATTATTGTGTTTACTTCTCCTGTAGATCAAAAGGTAAGACTGATTAAGACGGCCTCTGAATCTATATTATACACATAAAGGCACATTAATAACAAAATATAGAATATAATTTAGATTCAAATTTAAGGTCAGTTTTCTTTTCAAGGTCATTCAAGACTTTATGTGTTCAACGATTTGTAGAATATCTATGACTACACTTCGTGACGTCAAATAGTATATATAACTGTTCTTTACCATCAAACATCATACGACCTCGTGTTTAATACATGTGGACACTCCAGATACTGACTTCTTTGAACCAGTTTTTGGGTATGCAATGAAAACCTAATGATCGTATTTTTGAATATGTTTCATCAAAGCCTGCCTCACCAATTTCAGAATCTATATTACAATATGAAAAAAAAGTAACAATAAGATCCGCTATTATACGAAACAGCTGTATCATACCAGCTGCTTTGAGAAAACTATGTAACATAAAGCGGACATAAACATTATGTGTAATATAAATCCGCGTTTTCCTCATAAGGGGAGTTGTAATCGTGTACCTATAGGTATCTTCTACATAATGGGCTTTTTTGTTTTCTTTCCCTTTGGTTCTCAGTTGGAACTTTGTTTCCTTAAGAAAAAAGCGGTTCAAGGTTTCCGGTGTATGCGGGTAATCATAACAGTGAATCACCACTCTCACCACTGCAAAGGGCGCGCTCCCTGGCCATGCGGTACTTCATCGTGGAATTATGACTTTGGTACGTGCTCGATATTTTGGACCAGATAAGAATACCGTTTTATGAGTATTCGTGTCACAGTTGGCTAAATTACAGTAAATAATATAATTTATAGTAACTTACTGGACGGATGACTCTGGGTAAATGTGTACATACATAATATCTACTAGTTCAAACCATTCGCAAGTTGTGACTTCGCTAAATAAATACTTAGATTTCAATTAATATTCAAATAACATGAAATACATGTTATTTACAGTAATTCGATTTAGAAATAAATAAAAAATGGGGTATTTAGTTATACAAAGAAATAAAATTGAAATGTCTATAATATCAAATTGCCAGTTTTAACTTAATGCATATGAAAGTATATACGGTGCTTACATAAAAAAAAACTAGTTTCAACATTTTTGTGTCTGTCTGTATGTTTGTTCCGGCTAATATGGAACGGCTGAACTAATTTTGACGAGGCTTTCTCTGTCAGATAGCTGATGATATGATGAGTAACTTAGGCTACTTTAAAGACTATCTATGCCTTTGTTGTACTGTGGGACTCAACTATTTCATATAAATATACCATAGCCATAATATCTGTGAACTTATTATCAGATAAATGTATTAATTTTTGATGAGATAAAAGATTCATCTTCCACCTCATCAAATGGAACCACTTTGTAAACATAGAGGTGGATCCCCTGTGTACCACTGCTTGCCTTTGATTATGTGAGTATATTCTTAAAGCACGTATTAAACTATAGCTGAAAGCGAGATCTATGTAGATTTAACTGATTTCCTGGTGATTTAACGACATGTTGTCATTATCAAACCTTAATTTAAATCTTAACAAACATTTGAATTATTTGTTCCTGCCAATGTCAGCAATCCTTGGATAAGAGTTCAAAGACAACTCAGACGTAGTAATTTGTTGATAAACCATTTGAAGACATATTTCACACCGAAAACAGCCATAGGCTCATGCGACCGTTAACAATCAGTCAGCCGGAATATAAGAAATAGAGGATGATAATAATAACATATAAGCTTACATTACATTCAATGAAATTAGTCATAACAATGGCAGAAAAACGTTATATTATATATTTCCTCTTAAAGCGATCCAATATGAATAAGAGCACGTAAGCCACATTTTATACTTTAAGTAAACATAAAACTGACAAAGATAAAGCCCGATATATTTTATGAAATTCATTGTCAGCCCGTTTCAACTTATTAAAGCTCATAAAGAATTGTTATTGTCCAAAAATAAATGTTACATAATAAGGAATTCTAAATATTTTTGGGCTTTGGTAGGGTGTAGATAGATGTAGATTGTTTCATTTCAATTATATATCACTATGCTTAGTTATTTGTTTTCTACAATTAAATAAAATTCCCGTGTGCCGTGTTTTTAAAGCTTCATTAATTAGCATCATTTCATATTTATCATTTGCTATTACAAAAAAAGTGTATTCGTAAATGTAATAGCAATGATCTGGTTCCCTAAGGCGATCACAAGTAGAGAAGCTAACATTTTTGAATTGAATGAGTGATAGCTTAAAGTAACTATTTATTTGTCAATATGAAAATGATTTGTTATTCGTTACGCTTTTACACTAACTTAATTTTCTTATTTAACGTTATACGGTTTCCTCAATACTTTTTTATAGAATAGTCATATTTTTTTTTTTATAGAACTCAATTTCCTCAAATGTTATTAACCTGTATTCATAAATATATAATAAATGTAAGTTATTTTTGTTCTTACTAGATAGAACTTACTGTATTTCGGACATCAATGCTCCTCTTTTAGATAGACATTACATAGAAGCATGTTAAAACAGTTAACTATCATCAATTTAAGTTTAGTGTAATTAACAAACATAAATATGGAAAATAATAAAGGAAATAGTATTAAATCTATAAGTATATGTTCGTATGTGAGTCTGTGTGAGTGCATGTATAATTGTGTGTGCGTGAATTATGACGTAGACGAGTAAAATATGTATCATATTTAATATGAAATTAATAGAAGCGTCTACGTTTCTACTACTTAAAAATTCCTTCCATGTTATAGCTAAAACGAAAAAAATGCTTGTACGAGTAGATATACTATTCAATAATTTTAACAATGTAGACTTGAGTACATTTTTTTGCATCACACAGTTGTAAAAATAAAAAAAAATACAAATAAATTACCTACAGATTTTCAAAGTCAATTGATCGTAATTGTAGGAAATTAAATAAATAATTATTGTCTAAACTTAATATTTTATACGTCAATCATAACTGCACGTATCCGAGTGGCGATGGACGCAATGAATTCGAATGTAATAATATGTATAATAGCGTTCAGCTACTTTTGGTAATGTGTTGCTCAGCTACTTCTCGTTCGTTTTTGTTCAGCTAATTTTTAATTTATAAGATGATCATTCAATTCCGGTGCTAAACTTAGTAAGGCTTTGCCAGTATCGCAATTACCAATTTAACAATTTATGGTCGGCACTTTAGGTATTGGTTCCAATAGTAATATCTCCTTCAACAAAAATTTATGTGTATAATTAGGTAGTATGATGTAAATAGTTACATATTTCAAGCGATTATCTTGTGTGTGATGTTTCTGAGTTGAGTATGTTGGTTGTGTGACAGGTATGAAAGATCTAATTATTTAGACAACTAGTTACGAAAAAATTCATCCCTTGAAATATGTATTTGTACTTTTAAGAATCGTACGTAGTAAATACTTACTCTAATATTCAATATTAAGTTGCTGATATTATAAATGCCAAAATAGAACATATAATGTTTATCAGAAATGTCGTTAAGACGTTAATTTTTATCTCGATTAGTACCTGAGATACTTTTATACCGTAAAATGAATCATTTCTGTAGAATAGTTTTTTGGCTAAAAAACTTTGAAAAAAAAAGTATATATAATTTCTAAATGGTGTGATGGTTATTAGTTTAAAAGTAAACGTAGCATAACTAGTATCTGCCTAATCACGTAAATTATCTCTCTAGATATTTGTGTATTTACGTTCAGTAGCGCTACGGTTAAGCGTAAAACTTCACTTTTATCCCCAAGCTCATCGTTAACCGCTTTTTAATAAGTTAACTAGCTTAACCCCTTCAAAGTTTAAACCCTCGGGGAAGTGTCCAGTCTACAAGGTACTTATTTATGCTCCCCTTTAGGCTAACAAAATTTTTGACGTGATAGAATTACTTTGTTAGATAATTATCAAATAAAATCTGTTGGTCTGGTAGTTTTTTGATTTTGAATGTGAATAGGAAGGTAAATGTTTTCTACATTTTAGCCTATATTTACTCAGTTTGACCCAGTTTCTAGAGAAAACGTTGGTTATTAGTAAATATTGCATTTCATTGCTGCTTCCGTGTACTAGTTGTATACAGTCAGCGACACAAGTCACGTAACTTGTTTTAAATGTTATAAAATGAACATCGTAAAAACTAATTTCGAATAAATAATACCGATCACCTTGGCGATAAAATCTAATAGTACCTTATACGTATATAGCGGTTTCGCAGTAGAAAGTAGCCTATTTACGTCCGTTTCATATCAAAGTATTTTTATGCCAAATTTCATTCAAATCAATTCGGAAGTTAAGCGTTTCAGAAAGACGGTTATTTTGGTATTTATTACTTATTGGGGATTGGTGGAGTACGGATTTAATTATTAGTTGTTGTATCATTGTAATAAATTACAGATGAAGATAATAATCTATGCATGTTATTTCTCTTATGATAAATTTCTACAGATTTTGTCTAATACTCGTATGTATAACAAAATTACTAAATACTTACCGATGACTATATATAAAAGTACAGTACAGTAGATAACAGTAGGCTTACTGTACTTACGCATAATAATAATATGAATGTTGGATAAAATTGATCTGTTTGAAGATTATATTTACCCTTTTCGATTATATAGTGGGCTTGATTTCAATCTACAACCATTGTGTGCTCGCATGGGGTAGGTAAAGCTTTGAAAGGGTTTTGCTATCCACATTAAATTGATTAAGAACTAACCTTCAGTGCTCAAGTCATTTTAATATAAGTTTAAATTATAAACGTATTTTAGATGCGAGTTTTGATGAACTTATAAATCCATACTAGCTGACCCACGCGTAAAAAAATTCCCCCGTTTTTGAAACATTCTTCATTGGTGCTCCGCTCCTATAAGTAATAGCGGGATGATATATAGCTTATGGTCTTCCTCGATAAATGGACTATCCAACACTGAAGCAATTTTTCAAATCAGACTAGCGGTTCTTGCGATTAGCGCGTTCAAATAATATAATATATATATATATATATATATATATATATATATATATATATATATATAGTATAGATATACAATACACACATGTACGAAAAACGTTCAAAAGAATACAGAACCTTCGTTTTTTTAAATTGTTTTAAAGAATGTTGCGAGGAGTTGACCATTTTTTCTTTGATTGAAATCGGTTGAAGAAAAAGTAAATGTTTTGTCGTACTTACTTACGTCATAAAGGTTTCAATGCAGCGTGCAGAACTATACTGTTCTAAATTTTCTATTCATATTTTTGTCAATAAACCTTTCAGAAAAGTGGGTTAATTGAAAAGTTCAAAATAATTTTATCAAACAAAAGTGTGAAAGAGAAACAAATATAGCCAATCACATAAAGCTCACATTTTATATTCTGTAGTAAAATATAATTTTTCAAGAGAGAAATAAAGTTTATATACGTGTTTCATAATAAAATTCATTATGTAAACAGACGTAAGAAGGATAACAAAAGGAATTTGAGTCAGGCACGTTTTAATATTTAATGCGTACCGAACTTAAAATTCGTACAGGCGGCATTTTAAAATTGTATCTCTTCTGACGATGACTGTACTCTGAGTTCGTTTCTGTTTATTGTTTAGTTTACTCTGTGAATAAGTTATGTAAGTGGGGAGCGGGCCAGTGGCTTTGAACCGAGGAGAAGTAGTAAACAAGAGGATTTAATGGTTATGAAGCAGTCGGTGGCGCTAAGTGAAAATGAAAGTGATTCCCGAGAGTCCGTTAACTTCTTGGAATTATGACGGAAATTCTTGAGTTCACGTGTCGCCCATCACTTGTGTCCTGACTACGTAGCGGTTACGATATTGTTACGTTCATCGCCCTTTTACATTACGGGAATGGTCTGTATTGGTCTACATTGTGGCGGCTGATCGTCTATAACCGTTGAAGATGAGTGGTCGGACATTGTCAATGTTGCTTGTTTGATACACTCGGTGCTAGCCTCTGGATATATGGAGTATGTATATTTGGACTGAGAACACAAAACTAAATATTTATGCTAATGTTGAATAAGCGAGGTCACTTAATATTTACCTAGGAGTTTTATAGAGTGTTGAATACGGTAAAAAGTTCCTAAGTAGAATTTATGTTTCAGTTAGGATTTATTTCGTTTGAAATTTATTAAGGACAACGATTTTTCAGGTTATCGCTGTATTGTCATATTCTTTTAAACAGAGATTTCATTCATAACATTAGAATGACCTTTTTTATCTAATACAATACGTATTAAGTACTAGCTTTTGCCCACGGCTCCCCCCACCTGTTTGTCGTTTATCGCACTAAAGAGTAGCCTCAAAAATCAAAGTACCTCCATGCTAAATTTCATTAAAATCGGTGCAGTGGTTTGACCGTGAAAGTGTTACATATGTCGGAAAGAGGGTATCCCAATAATAAAATTGGTGCGATCGGAAACAGAGGATAGTTTCTCTTTAGAACTCGCTCCGTCCACACATCTTAATTGTCACATGGGCCACTCCTGAGTCGTAATAGTTTTCTATTATTTAATTTATGATTTAATGTATTTTTTATATATTTATTTATCTTTATTGTATACACGAAATGAAACAGTATAACAAAATGAGTTACAAAGTATGTAAGGATGTATAACAATTTATGTGTTTCTTCATCTTATTCAATTCCCCATTACGTAGGTTGGCGATCACATGTTTGTACGTCTCCCTGTCTTCAGTCATGCGAATTAATGCATCTGTGCTTTCCATTTCATTAAAGGCATTTCAATATGTAGTTAAAGAGCTATGAGGGAACAGATGAACATACATACATAGCCTGTCAAAGTCATACCCCTTGTTTGGGTTTGTCGTAGTCGGGTAAAAGAGTTTGATGTTTTTCCTTAAGTTATTGGTGTTTGTAAGGTAATGGTTTTTTGTCTATGAACTCTATAACTTGGAGCGGAGTAATTGGTTTAAAATTCAATGATCCGTTGGCGAAATTTTAAGTCGTATTTCATTACAGTCAACTGTGAAGCTAAATAAGTTAAGAAGTAACTTAATATTAAGTTTTGTTTACTTACATAGTTCGAGGATTTTTGATTAATTATTTACCTTAAATTATCTTAACAATTGTTGCTGATGGAACTATACAAAATACATCTGCAATTGAACCTTGAAGATTATCATCATCAAGCAAGGTACACAACGGAGTCCGGTCTATCGCTATTTGCTCCAGTTATCTCCAACCCTCTTATGTAAATCGTCCCGACATCTCATCAGCCCACAATACAACAACATCCCTTAATACATCGCTGCTGGATGAAGGCCTTAGCAAAGAGGAATGGCTCACTGTACCACGCTGGCTAGTATAGGGTTTGTGTCAAGATTCTCTCAGGAGTGCTGTTACGATACCTATGGAATAAGCAAAGGTGACACTTCGTATTCTTAATTCGTCACCACACATAATATATAAAGAATAGAACATTATTCCCTTGAAGAAGGTTCTTACCTAATAGATTTTGGGCACACAAATTACAAGTAACCTAAAATTTGTAAGTACAAATGAATTTAACGTCTGTTACCGAATTAGTTAGATCCAGTATATCGGCCGTCAGTGCCAATCAACTCCGGTATGATATTTCCTAATAGTGTTAGTCACAACATAAAGACAATATAAATTGTATTAGTATTTTTAATTTCGTCTACAGCCTTTGACGACTCTCTGAAATAAGTCTTTTCGTAGAAAAAATACTTTGGTTTTCTATAGCACGCTGCGCGCTGGCCAGATGGGTTGGTATAATATTTGTTTGAAGTTTTCATTCCCTTTGCAGTGATATTGTCCAGCGTAGTTTGCTCCTATAGTCGTTTCTTACGACAACCATGAGACATATAGAAGTGGTGACACTCTTATTCCGTCACCACACAATACCGATAATAGACAAAATTTTGATTTATATAGGCATAATCGTTTATCTGAAACTTGTAAGTCGTAAAGCAGCTTTGTAATATTACTTGTAAATAGAGATTGTTGCAAATAGGTTCCCCCGGGTGGTTTGGCGGTTTATTTGTGGTAACGATCAATTTGATGTAGTTTCGTTTTCGAAAGCAATTCGATATGTAAATATTTACGATATTATTATTAATGGAGTTATTATTTAACTTTTTGACTTGCAAAGTTTCATTTACTGCAAATGTAGAAATTATTATAAAAATCAAAGAAAGTTAAAATAAATTTAAAGCATTTTATTCTTCTTTGTTGCTTTAGATTTAAACTTTCAAAACACCTGTATTTTGTAAATAGTTGCAATGTCAGATATTCAGCCAGTTCAGCTGACAATAGCTACTATAATTTTCGATTCGAATTATATAGAAATTTTAACGTTTTATGATATTTATTCGCTAATTCCATAAAAATTGTTGAATGAGTTTCTTACTCCTAAAGTAAAAATAAAATGTAATTATGGAGGGAACGGGTGTCATGTCCCTCTAACACAATGGGAGGATCCTTCGACTTGGCGAGGTGATGATGTCTAGCGGAACTAAATCTGCGTTAAAAGTTTGATTCTTTTTGAAAATAAGGCCTCAGATAAAAGTTCTGTAAGCCCGCTATTGTGGAACGTCTGTGCATTTAACGTCTTATTTCTTATTCTTCTTACAAAAGACAACTTCCATATTAGGAATAGTATCCTATATCGTGGGGGACTTTAAAAACATATACGTGATGGACACAAAGAACACTCAGACTCAGAATATCAATATGTTGATCACACAAAGTGTTGTCATATGTGGGGTTTGAATTATATTTCCAATTTCTCCAGTCTTCTGAATAATTTCGTTGCGGGTCTCAAGACAGTTCCATTTTTCCTGGGACTACACGAGTGTCATAACTCGGTGTGTTCTTGGGTCACTGCTGTTGGATCCTGGTGTACAGGAGTTACAGTGACGGGCGTGTGGGCAGGATTAGTCCTAATCGTTCGACTGCCTCTGTGGCGCAGTGGTAGCGTATGCGACTGCTGTTCTTGAGGTCTCGGGTTCGATGCCTGGGTTGGACCAAATGTTTGTATGATCTACAAATATTTGTTTCGGAGTTTGGGTGTTTTCTATGTATAATATATATGTATTTACAAAAAAAAGTATATATGTATTCATATCAGTTGTCTAGTACCCATAACACAAGCTCTGCTTAGCTTGGGACTAGATGGCGTTGTGTGTAAGATGTCCGAAATATTTATTTATTTATTTAATGTGGGGTTTGAACCCACAAATATCAGCGCAGTAGAAAGCAGTGTGGTGACCGCTTAAATCACTAAGCCAACCGTGCAGGTTGCAATCTGAACCTGAAGGTTTTAATATCGACCTCATTACTGCGGTGACTAATTAAAAATTCAACTGTTATACACACATCTGGGTATTATAAATGACTAATGTTTATGTTAATATTATGAATGACCGTAGCCTCTTCTTCAATATTATCAAGGTAAGAACGTCCCTTTCCGGGCTTAATTGCATGTTTATGCAAATCCATTTCCCCGACTTCACTATCTATCTAATATTGCATTCCAGGAATTTTTGTCGACCTAGTAACATAGCGTTATTGTTTTATTTATTAGGCAGCAGTTAATCTGAATATAATTACCAAATAAATCATAACGAACTTTCTTTGAAATATAAATCGTTTTTAAGGTTGATGTTCAATTTAAGATACACGTAATTGCTTTTGTTGGTTCGAGATATTTTAATTTCTTAGACTGGATTTAACTTATTTTATAAAATCGGTGCCCCGGGCCCAAATGAGATATGATACATGATGACTTAGATAGAAAACTCTGTAATATTTTATTAGTTAGTTTAGTGGATTTTTTTTCAGAGATAATATATATCAAAGAATATTTAAGTGATCACAGAAGTCAAGTAGTCAGTAGAACCAATGTTGAGATTTAATAAAATCTAGGGAAAGTTTAAAAATATTACATTCTAGATAGTGATATTACTTTTGCTTGTGTTGTAAATAAAAAATAACACCGAACCAAAAAGTTAACAATACGAAACTTATTAATATTTATACGATTTTCTAGGAACCTTTGTTGATTTTTCTTGTAGTATATAAAGTCATATTGATATTATTTAGGGATTAAAAACCTCTCAGAATATAGTATGGTTTTCTAAGATGTTAGCGAAGATTTGTTTTTTGGTCGCATACTATTATTATCTAGAGGGCCATGTGAGAGCGGAGATAGGTCACGATTGGTCCTTATATTTTCCACTCGATTCACAAACCGAACCGCCAATTAGCAGTAACAATTAGAGTTCCTTTTGCGTGTTTTAGCAGTCACATAACCTTGAAAAGAAAATTTCTAAATGCTTTTTAAGAATGGATTACGTCAAGAAAAATCAAATTCCACTAATTGGCCTGTTAACTACTTAGTTAAGAATTATATTGTACACTTTAAACAGCGCCTGTGAGTTATGTTCTCAAAATATGCAGCATTTTTAAGCAAGTGCATATTTGAATTTAAGTCGTGTTACAGAAAGTGGTATAATCCCAGTTTATAAGAGTTAGTGTTATTACGACCCGGGAGACGGCAACGCTTACAGTTCCTAGAGGTTTTTAAAGGATTAAAAGCTACCGACCCCGAGTTGATATCTTTGACCTATTTTTATAGAAACGTCCCTAATTTCAGTCCTCATTAAAATTTTATGTTTCACGTCCATAAGTTTACTTACTTAAATTGGTCTTCTAAATATGTGATATTAAAGTATATGAAGTAGAAATGTGGTCTAATGGTGTAACTGCTCATATTAAACATTCTCATTAGTATTACTAACTACTCTTACTTCATTCATGACTGCCTCGGTGGCGTAGTGGTAGCGTATGCGACTGCTAAGCATGAGGTCTCGGGTTCGATTCCCGGGTCTGACCAAATGTTCGTATGATCTGCAAATATTTGTTTCAGAGTTTGGGTATTTTCTATATATAATATATATGTATTTACAAAAAAAAAAGTATATAAGTATTTATATCAGTTGTCTAGTACCCATAACACAAGCTCTGCTTAGCTTGGGACTAGATGGCGTTGTGTGTTAGATGTCCAGAATATTTATTATTTATTTATTCATTATGTACTATCTAACTTCAAAGAAGACGAAGCAAGGTATTTTTTTATTAAATCTATCTCAATCGTAACAATACTCACATTATACCCACGAGACTGAGCTAAGAGGATTTATTTTCAACCAGGAATCATACTCGATTATCTACTCTAACAAGTGTATAATCAAAGTCATTATTAAATAAAGCATTACAACGATAAAAATTGTTATTACTTGGTTGCGTTTTAATAACGAATATTCATAACAGATAATCTGACAACATTGTCTAATTAGAGATAGGTAGCGGTCGCTGAGTTTAATTGCTTTCCTGCCAAATGTTGTATTGCTCACAAATAAACCACAATTTCACCTCGTCCGGTTAGATTTATCTAACCCTATTTATTATGCCTATAAAATTTATGACTCTTTATATATACAATACGTTTTCATTGTTGCGTTAGTGCTTAAGGAAAAAATCTCAGGCTTTGTCGACTAAAATGCCAACGGTACGAAAAAACTCCACCTTTTCATGTTACAAATGGTTAAATAAATTAAAACGTAGGTAGTCGTACTCAGTATCACATTGGGAAAAGAATATATTTCAATATTATTGTATGCTTTGCTTATAACATTACTTCTATTTTAACTTACATTGAATCCAAGTTTATGTAAAGACAGGCTTCTTTATATTACGTCAGTATCTCGACGTGACAAAGTTAACATGTCAATAGATCATATATTCTTTTTTTAAAACGACTTCGATTATGAAAAAGAAGGGATTCTCAAATAGATTTTTTGCACATTTGTAATACTATACTACTGTTAATTTTGGCTCTATGTTTAAAATTCTTTTGGCCATCGAAGGCCGAGGTAATTTTGATTTTGAACACTCGAGGTACTTTTTAACAATATGTTAGATACTTTAACAACTCAAGTGTCATGAATTAGCTTTGTCATTTAACGTGACAATGCTGCCAGTCTTTTGGGAACGCTACCAGTAGGCGATGATGCGGAGGAGTTTTTTGACGCTTGTATATAATTATTGTTTTTTTTGTATTTATTAGTGCCATGGCCATGATAAATATAAAATTGAATTTAAATAAACATTTATACCATCAGGCGATACGTCTGCTCGTTTGCCCCAAAGAGCAGACGTATCGCCTGATGGTAAGCGATTACCGTCGCCCATGGACACCTGCAACACCAGAGGCGTCACACATGCGTTGGGGTATGGGGAGAAGGGTTGGGGTGGGGGATGTGGAAGGAGTAGGGCCTCCGTTATCCTCACTCACTTAGTGTAACACAGCGCAACCGCTGCTTCACATCTATTGTCTACGAGACCGTGGTATCACTCTGGTCGAGCCGGCCCATTCATACTGAAGCGTGGCTCTCCCACACTAAAAACTTACACGGTAATGAATTTACTTACGAAAAACTGAACTAAACTTTAAAATGAAACAAATGCTCAGTATAATTTTGTATAATTTTGTAAATTAAATTTGAAATTCAATGTGTCTTTTTACATTTACATACAGTTGGAAATTTACATTTACAAGAACTATATTTCATTTAAATATTGGTCTTAATTAGAAGGCTAGCGAGCTAGCTGTGCGGCGGCGGTTGTCACCATAACCGTGCGAAGCTAACCGCCTCTCCGAGAGTAATTACACTGAACTTCATTTAACTTCCGCAGCTCAGTCCAAATACCAGTACCACTAAGCACTGTACTTACTTTACTTAGCCCGTAACAAAACGATGCAATTTTAAGTAACGGTCCGGCGGGATAAGTCGGCAGCGTATATATAGCTTAATGTACTTATGAAAGTAAACTTTTGCATGGAACCATTACGTTCTTACTAAATAGTTTGGTGACTCTTATAAGTTTCGGTATATGGAATAATGTACTCGTATCATATTGTAGGATATTCCAGATATTTATTCACAATTATACGGAATAGTTGGTTGTCCATATAGGCATATCTTTCTTATCAATATTGGATGTAACGTTAACAAAAAATGTTAAATCCAAAAATAAGAAGCAAGTCAAAAATAAAAATAAAATAACTGTCGTTTAAATCAGGATGTCAGTTTCGTTTAAATCAAACTTGAAAATCATTATAATTAGGTACATATAATATTAGTATAGATAAATAAATGTCATAGTATTGTGATCAACTTTGATTTGTGTTCCTTTCATTATTATTTACATTTAAGTTTAATCTTGTGATTTACTTTTTTAAATTTGTTTTGTTCTCATACCTAATAAATACCAAACCTAATAAAAAGGCTAAATTCAGTGCAACCCACAGTACGGAAAGTAACACTGAGTATAATTGGGAATTTGAAAAAAAAAAACTAATGATTTTTTTTATGTATTTTAAAACTTTATTATTATTAATATTGATAAATGATGCAAGAAACTTAAAAAAATATTTTTTTCAATAAATTACAAGCAATAAAAATTTCAATAAAAATCACGTGACTATAAACGCAGCAGAATTGGTCACCGTCCTTGTGACGTCATAATGTTAAAGCGTTACCGGAAAATAACAAGATTCGTAAGTTCATCAATCTACTAGTAAATTTATAAACTTTCGTAGGATTCTAAACAGGAGATAAATTGTAATATTTTACGTCCACATTTTCGTAAATTGATAAACTTACTGAACTCACTCGTAAAATAATAAATGACACAACAATGATAGGACGTCACACGCGCTCGGGTTTATTCGGGAGCTGTCGGCGCGTCTTCGGTACTGGATTCAAAACTTAATTTTTATTTTGAAATAACTTTTGAATTATAGCGAAAAAAATAAAAATAAATAGTTTTGTTATAAAACTAATATATGATCTTTCCATTTATCACAAAAAAAATTTTTATTCAAATACCCAATTGTAATACTCGCTGCCAAACTCGATACACAATAAGATATACTGAAGATATATATCAGTTTTATTTCAGCTTGCCTACTTACGAACTTAACATTATTCTAGACGGAAAAAATTAAGACGAAAAGTTGTAACGACACTTTTTGCTATAGTAAGCTATTTGTAAGCCGTGCGGCGTGCGCATGTTTCTCTGTCTGTCTCTCTCTCTCTCTTATAGAAAGCAAGCCAGATATTTTCATTTCGTCTTTCTATTTCGAACTTCGTTCCATCCGGGTGTCCCTTGCCACCTCTCAAGTTTTTTTTTAGTATCCTTTGCTTGAAGTCGGTTTAACTTTCTTGTCACATCGTCTTCAAATCAAATCACCTACGTGTAGTTTAGATAACGTATAGTACAAGGCTATACAAATTGAGGATTTATTGACTATAGACGAAAACAAACAATCTTGCGAAGTGAAGAGTTATCTGTTTTGGCTTTGTTTCCACTTAATATATTGCATGCGCTACATATTTGTTTAATCTAGGTTAACGCTTAGAAGATTTTCATATACGTTTATAACTAAGGTTCTGTACGGCTTCATATTACAAACTACTTCAAAACTTTCTGCAAGCGCAATGGTGAAATATAATGATCTTGAAGACAACAGAACACTTAAGTATCTTTGAACTGAACATCGTTCTATTTGATGATCATCCTTTAGATACTTGCTAGACACTGTTAGACTTAAGTACATATTCCTGTAAAGCCACAGCGCAACGCTGAACGCTGGAAGCAAAGTACTCTTGAACAAGAGAACCCCAATTATTTTCGAAACTGTTCAACCTGTTCAGAAATTCTCCAAAGATCTCTATGGAAAACCAATACATTCATGTTATTTAAACTTTGATACTTCGATTCGGTTGTAAATTTCACTGTTTTTTTGGCCTTAAGGTACATTTGTGATAAAAACATGTACATGACTTTGATACGAAGATGAAATTACAATAAATTTTAAGTTTATTTTACTTTAGTTTTACTCTGAACTATGTACTTACTTTTATTAATAACTAGCTGACCCTCGCAACCTAGCTTACGTCTACCATTGCCTGTAGCGTAATAATTTTCCTCCGTTTTTTAAACATTCTTCATCGGGGCTCCACTCCAATTGATCTAAGCGTGATGATATATACCCTATAGCCTTCCTCGATAAATAGACTATGAAAAACTGAAATAATTTTTCAAATCGGACAAGCGGTTTCTGAGATTAGCGCGTTCAAACAAACAAACAAACAAACTCTTCAGCTTTATAATATTAGTATAGATGTTAATTTCTTATGTGAAGTGATTCTAACCTTAACCTAAATTAATATTTCTTTCTTTCACACTGTTTAACCATTTGCGTTTATAGTTTACAACTTTATTATAACCACATTTTTCTGTATATGGAACCGAACCATTGTTAAGTGGGGCTCTACTTTATAACAAAAATCCGTGTATCCAATCGTCCCAGTCAAAAGATGGCTAGAGGTTTATATCGCGTATAAAATGACACTGGCTGCAATAATATATTCTTATTTGAATGGTAGAAAGAAAATATATAATGATATGACTTTATGTTCACCCTGTATGTAAATTCATATTATAAAACCCATTTATATTTTGTAAATGGGGTTATATTGTGTTAAGAAGTTATTTATTTTCGTTTCTACATTCAAAGAGGTTTTATGATGTAGACTACATAATTGCTGCGATATAAAGACAATGTATTGCTCTGAGAGAGATCTATTATTAGGGAAACTGTTGTTTGTTGGTCACATAAAATTTTGTTTTTTTTCCATTTACTGGAAAACCCCTCAGGCCATCACCTCAACGGGGGCTTGTAGCGGACGGTAGTAGTGTGACGGAATCGAACCGATTAAAATCACACGCTGATACGGGAAATGTTGTTATTATGAAATATGATATTAATGCACCCGGACATAAATTCGGCCTAACAAGATTAAAGACAAAAAAACCTAGCAACTAAATTATTTATTTGTTTAAATATGTAACGTTTTTGTTGACCCGTCAAAAATACGTTTCCATTTAATTCATCAAAATGAAGGCAATTACTGTGTAAAGCTTTTCACACTTTTTTGACACATTTTCTTTTAAAAAGATTTTATGTTTACTTTTCTTAGCTTTGTGTTAATTGGGTGCGAGGTTAATTAGACTAATACCTTCAGGCCCTTTACGGTGATGGTGAAAGTTGTGAATAAGATTATATTAAGATAAAATACTGTAGTACCGTGTAGCCACAGAATACGAATACAGAGTTTTAGCACCCCTGTTTTCCCATGGAGGTCGTAAGAGCCGATTAAGAGAGTAAACTACAAAGGATAACAACACTGAGAAGGAAAAAAGAAAAGTTTTTTTTTTATTGAATAAATCGGCTAGGATGTTCATTAATAAAATCGACAGTGGTCAGTTGAATAGATTGACGAACAGCGTTTAACAAGAAGCGCTTTAAAAAATATGAGCGCATGACAAAGATTACAATGTTTTCTTTATTTTAGGTCAATATTACTTCGGTTCTATATTTTTAAACTGACAAACTCAGTTTATTAAATGATGTAAAATATTAATTGAACTGGCAGAATAAACAAGTTGTTTGTCGTCGGAGGGGACGATACAAATTGCTGATATTGCAAGCCCCATCGGTACACTTACACCGTGTCGATATTGCATATTAACTTTTGTTGAAACTTACTAACAGGGGATTTCATAAGAGAATTCTTGTTTGCTCAGCTTCTATTGGTCTAAGCGTGATGTTAAAATCGGTTACATATTTTCGAAGTTCATCGTGAGCAATAACGTGACACAAGAATTATTTTTGATAGATAAAGGATTTAGAGACTAGTTTTTTTAGAGATTTTTTACTTAGTTCTAATATATGCTAATTTTTATGTACGTAGACCAACGGTTAACTAAAAAAATTAAATTAACTCACTACCAGCGCATGTGTATCCCTCCCATTATGATCCCGGGTCCTTTAAGCGGGGCATGATGCATTGTCCGCTTTCGATTTGAGGATAGTGACTACCACTCTCTGATTCTACTCATACAGGCAGAGTAGAGTCATTTTGGCAGCTAAAACAAAAAAATACAAACATTTTTAAAATCTCTTAATAAACCCAGTTCGTATTTAATCGATTGTTAATTCAAAGTAATTGAGTACTAAACATTAATGAATTCCAATTTTAAATTAATTTATACTAACGTTGCGACTTTCTTGTGATGGAATATACATAATTATATAATATAGTTTTACCTCGGTATATCATAGAGTATCCTTATTCTCATGAAAGGAAACACGGAAATACACACTCGATACCAAACCAAGTGCTTACTGCACATAGATACCTGAAGTTCTAGATCTACAAGTGTGATGCAATCCTCAGAGAATCAGAGCAACACAGAGTTTGAAGTCCGTTGACTTTACTTATGCCTGATACACACGTAACGATAAATCATTCCGATTAATCTGTGCAGACCGAATTGCGTCGATGTCTGCATAGCTCAATTCTACGATTATGAGTATAGCGAGTATTAATCTATAAACATAAATAAATATTCCGAATATCTAACACACAATGCTATCTAGTCCCAAGCTAGGCAGAACTTGTGTTATGAGTACCTACTAGACATCTGATATGAATACATTATAGACTTTTTTTTGTAAATACGTAATTATTATACATAGAAAATACCCAAACTCCGAAACTAATATTTGAGGATCATACAAATATTTGCTCCGACCTGGGAATCGAAACCACAGCAGTCTCATACACTACTACTGCTCCACCGAAGTAGTCAAAAGAGACAGAAAATCGCTTATAATAAAATAAATGAAAAGAAACAGATAAATAGTACACAAACTATGTACCTATTTATAAATATCCGCAAAAGTTGTTTGTTGTCAAAGTTCACGCGTGTCCCTATCTGGGTAGATTCACAGAATATCAAATGTTCGGGGATTCCCTAAGCTACGATGTCGGCGAACCTCTTTCGACCACCAAATTAAAAGAACCACATACGTATATGTACAGGTGTAGGTTATGTAGCTAGTCACGAGACATGTAACCTCCTTTACATAGGAATAAATACAGTGTGTTTATCTACTATAAAGTACAGTGTAAAAGCTTTTGTTCAAACAGAAATACTCTATTGTTTTCATGAATGGGAATATTACATGTAAATATTTTATTTCATGAGTTTTATGGAGGAGTTAATAAATTGGATTTGGTCACATGAATATTTTTTAAAGTGAGTGCATTAGTTTAATTGTTACGTCTCTCGTGATATAGAATTTGCAAGAGAGTAATCAAGTAAAGAGCTCATACATTTATCCTACATCCCTAGCCACCAGTCCGCAAATTAAAAAGAGTAGTAACTTGAAGAAAATTCAAACCGAATGTGGAATTTCAACGGAAGGCTCCCGGAAGTGGTTGCCGCAATTGAGGGGAAAAGTAGCTGGCTCCGGGACGCTTTGACCGGTCATTCGTGGTGCTGCCTTTCAGAGGTTTTATGTTCAAAAAATTCTTTTTTAGTTGTAACCATTTCTTATTACACGAGTTTCTGTAAAGTTTCTATTTATGACTGTCGTGAATAATGTTGAAATATTACGTTAAAGCTTTAAATATTTTTTGAAGTGAAAACTTCTTTAAGCGCGTTAAGCACTTTTTGGGTGAACAAAAATCATGGAACTCGCTTCATTCTCACCGAACGCTTTCCAAGAGCTATATTAAAAAAAAAATTATAAGATTTGCAATTTTTTTCTGTTGAAATTGTACATGTTATTCTCATGAAACTAGGCTAGTTTTTTATTTTTAAAGATGTCATTAATGTTGTTAAATATTTTTTTGTTATAGTTAGAGACCTGTAAGAGCAATTTAATTGCCGCATTAATTGATAGGGTCAAGCGTTAGTAAAAAGGCTTCTTTTAACAAAACATATCTCTAACGATCAAGATTCAGTTTACAGTTGTTGACGGATTTGAAGGGAGAAGGTGCTGGCTCGTGCGGATTCCAATCTAGCATCAAACGGGACGAGACGCGGCACCTCACTCCGGGGCCGGCCCCACCTGCCCCACCCACTTGCCTTGCTCCGTCGGTTCATTATGCAGCCGCCCACGCCGCGCGCCAATCACATAGCATCGCAGCGATATTGCCGTCTAACCAGGGATTTCAACGATGTTTGTCGATTACTTGACTATATAAACCTGGCTATATTTTTGAATTCAAGTATGCGATTCCCGTGTTTACGATGTAGCGCACGCGTAAACATTAACACGAGTAGTGTATTTTACCTTTAAAAACGAATCCGTTGCTCTCAATTGTGATGAAAGCATGAAAACGTAAAAAAGAAACTGTAAACGCATTGACAATTTTAGTTAAGATTTTCCTTGCTATCGACACAAGAAAATACAACATATCTAATACCTTTAAGTCGTTTTACTTTTCTTACAAATTAAGTCAACGATATCAATAGATTTTACATTTTTCACATTCGTATTAAAAAGCCCATCTGTTTTAAAAAACCTCTATCTGTATTTATGAGTTCTGTTTCGCGAGATTTCTTTAAGAATAAATCAAAGTTATTAAGGCTGTAAGAACGTTTTATTATAATCAAAAGTATTACTACGCGTAGATACAGTCAATGGCTTACACAACAATAAGTTTAAGTCTCTGTAATAAACCCGCAATAGGGTTGTACCACAACTGTCTCTGACTTATCGATATCTGCATAAATTAAACGAAATCAGTTTTTTATTAGTAATCTTATTATGTATGAAGCATGCAGTATGAAGCATACTGCACGTAAAACTTCTAAAAATCGTAAAAGTCTTTGAATTGCGATATCCGTCTTCTCTCAAAGTTGTGACAACATTTTATTGTTACCGCCTTTATATAAACTCTCAAGCAATATTAATTATATGTAAGTTTTAATTATGTTCTCATATTATGTAAATTGTGTCATAATTCTTAATGATTAATAAATATTGAAACTAAAAAAACTAGCCAAGTGCGAGACTGACTCGCGCACCGAGGGTTCTGTACAAATCTAGGTACATTACATGGAGTAACAGAAAATTAAAGATTTTAGCGATTTTTTTATAAGACGTTGCTTCGTACCATATTTCAAGATTCTGAATTTATGGGAAGTACCCGGTAGGTTTTGATTCCCTTGCGAGTGTCAAAAATTTGCATAATAGCTGTATCTTTTGATTGGGTTGGTTTAGAAGTTTGATTTTTCATAGCTCCAAGGGAAAGTAGATTTTAGTATTTGATATGATATGCAGCTTGATATCTCCACGTATTCTTGAGAAAAAGGGTGTTGACAAGAGTACAACAAAGTGATCCTTTAAGCGTTTCCTTTTTTTATTTTGAGGTACCTACCCTAAAAACATTGATCTCTTCGATATAAACTGCACTATAGCCTGAGATAAGATGGTCATGATGAATATGACTTATAACTTTAATTTTATTATACATTTATAGCAAAAAAAGAAGAAACAGACAGACAGACAAAAAATTATTATTTATTTTTACACTTTAATGAAATTTATTTATTTGTAAAGATAAATATAGCCTCATAAAAACAGGTATAGAATAAAACGGACTACCTTACGTATAATTTAGAAACAGAAATATTTCACAGCTAATAAGGCACTTCTTATAATTTGTTTATATTAGCTACGCGGATTTATTACGTAAAATATTACTAATAATTTTAACCTAAAATCACTATCGATAGTTTTCAACAGTTATAAATCACGACACTATCAATATTACCTGTTCCTAGCATAAAGAATAATCCGGGTTGGACGTCATTGTATGCTGCACAGTCGACAGCAAGCTTCATAGCTTGTTTAACGTCTTTGGTATGGTCGGCCGAGTCAGCTGTGTCTAAGTATTTTTTATTGCACCAGGCTGGCACAGCGGTGAATATAAATGCAGCCGCTCAGTCCCTGTGCGAGCCGCGGCAGCGTATCTGATAAGTTATTTCCGTTACTTTGAGACAAGTCATGCCGGATGCATGATTTTTATTTATAATGCGGCATGCTTATGGGTTAGGTAATGATACTGTGTTGTTTCAAAGAAATAGGAAAGGAATTCTTGACACTTGTTCAATTCACTGGAATGTTGTATGAATTGAACAATTTACATAATACTCGAAGATTAATTATTTATTCAATAGCTGCAACGGCAGACACCATGTGAAAAGTAATGGGCTTGTCATGTCGAGCCTAAAAAAGTATTGTTTTTACTATTTTCCTTGCAATTTTAACGTTTTTTCTTTACATATGAACCTTCCTTGTGCCTTAATGAAAATATTTAAAAAAAGAAACAACCGAATTGGTCGATCGGTTCTTGAGATTTGCGCTTAGCAACCTTTGGCAATTAATTTTTATCAATATAGATTAAATTTATGCAATCATAAACAGAAAATATTTTATTTATTATTATATTTAAGAACAGTTTATTATACGAATGTAAGTACTGCCTTGCCGGTCGTTTAACATTATAAATTAATTGTATATATTATAATAATACATATTATGTTTTCAAATATATTTGTATCAAGATAGGGCAAAATATTTTTTCTATTACACAACTTTATGTGGTCACACGGATCTAAAGATTTTGAAAACTATGCGGTAATCAGCTTTGTTTTGTAATGGGTATTAGTCATAATTATTAGTCAAATTTTAGCTCCTCCTAGAACATATTTCTTAGATAGAGGTTAAATTCGTAGTATTATGCGTAGCTTTCGTAATTGGTTTCTCACTATCTGATGAAGGCTTGAAGAGAAGTCCTATCATATTTCTGATTTGTTACTTCAATGCGTCAGTCTAGTGGTAATTACGATAATAGAGGCACTTGCTGAATAAAACCGGTGATTCGAGACTATTAACTATTATTAACCGGTTATACTTTGATTTGTCCAACTATAAAAATATAAAAGACCACCTCTATTGATTAATTAAATTATGTTTTCTCATTTTGGGAATACGTAGAAAATATGTAACATATATTTTTCGTATTTAATGTATCTCTTCATTTTTTGGGTTACTTACTATCACTATTATACACAGAGTGGTCATGAAATACTGCGAAACTTTATTTTCCAAGATGAATTACTAAATATTAGGATTTGACGCTTTCTCTTTTCTACAGATCTTTTGATTTATTTTTTGCTATTTTCAGCGCTGCTTTGCAAGGAAAAGAGATTGTATTTTATTTCCTGTAAGATGCCAGACAGTATTAACTTTTCTTAGAATCCAATCTCAGATCAACTTTTGGTTAGATATCAATGAAATTCAGTAAACTTAATGTTATCTAGGTAAAAGATCTTCTACAAGTGTGTTTTGTATACATGTCTTTTCTTTAGTAGGTAACTGTTTCAAACAAAAACAATCAGGGATTTTCTTTGAACTCAACAGTAACTACCTAATCTCTCAACACTCATGGTATTTCCTTTTGATTTTTTGAATTATTGTATTGTATAATTACGTGTTATGAACTAACTGAAATCAATTTGTACTTTAGCTATATTGAGAGACACAGAGACAAGGTATTATCATAGTTAATAACAAAAAGAAAGATAACAAAATTAAAAAAATACATAGATATTATTGGTTACTGCTGTACAAAAGTATATAATGTACTTAGTGAAAAAAAGTTACATCCTACACAAGACAATATGTACAAAAGTCGTACAATATCGTAAAGAATCATACTGGTTCTCGTTTATAGAATTGGAACGAGTTTAAAGTAAAAATCTGTGTACTTTAATGTTTATTGTCACCTATTGAGGCGAGTCCTGCATTATTATAAACCCCGTACCGGCGCCGACGACACTCGCGCCAGTCAGAGTGGGAGTCTACATTTACGCCAAGATGTAGGGTTGTCACTAGCTATCGATTTAATTGTGATATAATATTAACAGTTGAAAATAACTATGCCTGTCAGCGTTTCTATATGTAAATAATGTGTATAATAAATAATGTAGGTTCTTACATGGGAAAGGATACTCCTTTTGTTTTAGAAATTAAACATTATAAATTATATCTATCTGAAGTAATGTAACGTACAATTTGGCAATAGATTACATGCATCGATAGTATATATCAATTATCAATTTAAATTTAAACTTTAATAAAAAATACTACTTTAATCATTTATTGTGCAAACTACATTCTCTAATCGAATATTGTTGATATTTTTAAATCAAACAAAAATCACAAATCTTTCATGCATGTCAATATTTGGGTTGCATGAAATATAATAACCATTTTTCCGAAATATAAGTGTATGATGTTACCACTTACGGCTACGTTTTACACTTACAAGTAAATAAAAAATTTAGTAACATTGTTTACGTCGAACATTTTATGCTATGGCACGTTGCCCGTCAAACTACCGAACATTGCCGCGATGCCGAGACGCGACTTGAATTCAAAGTGTGATACTGGGTCACCATCCAACCGTTCCTGTAGCCACAAAGTTCTTCTTAAAATGATAATAAAATGGTCAAGCTTTGATGTCTGAGGAAAACGAATTTAATTACACTCTAACGCTGTGTAACATCTACTGAACTGCTTTAAGGAAGTCAGTATGTAAATGTAGAAATTGCGGTTTGATCAACTTCATCTGCAAAAATTAAACATACTAACTTTGACTCTTACTCTTTAGACCTTAGAAACAAGAATAAGAAACTCCTCATGTACGAAGAAGCTAAATATATCAAGTATATTGAAAAGTATAGCTATTTATAATGACACATAATAGAATACGCTCCAGGTGTAGGCGCTTAACACGATATTGGCCTGATAGCTAATCTATTTCGCCTGAATTTGTAATAATACGAGCTAAAAAACCCTCGTCGTTTTAAATACATTTTGTTAAAGCGGGTCAGTTTGCCGTTTTGTGTCCGAGGCCGGGATATAGAGGGCGAGTATCGAGCAACCCTAACCGCAACAGACATTCCAACACAATTTCCCTTTTAACTCGGACTCTGCGGCCAGTATTTATCAATAGAATGATCTCACGGTTCGGGCTCACACAAGTAGTTTATTTATTTAGTGTATTCATTCGACAGGTAAGCGTCAGGCATTCGTTTAGGGTTTATACTTATTTTGTTTCGTGTACTACTTAATTGATTTTAAAATTTGAGTAACTAACATTTCTGCTAAATTTCATAGGAAAATTTATTTCTTTTGTGAGACCTAAGCAGAGTTGTGTGGGTTAATCTGGTAACTAATAAATTGGCAATGTAATTATGAAAGGATAATAAGTTAGGTGTCACACACTTTTTAAACACTATGCACTAGTGTACAGCGGCGGACCTATTGCCAGAGGCATTCTCCTCCAATTAACCTTAGGATGATCAATTTTTATATTGAGAATTGAGTGTCGTTATTTTTCTATACGTAGGCTTGTATAAATATTGTGAAATAACAGTTAAATAGAAATTCTCGAATTTTTGTTTTATGTAGGAGCAGATTAAATAATAGATTTTTGTTTATAGAACTAATGAAGACAATGATGAGTTTTATACATTTTAATTAATCGACCGACAACTTTATTCATGCGTCATATAAACAGATCTTCCGCTTATTCAGTCCGCCCCAGACACCTTGTTCAGATCGTTACTTCACAACTGTTTTTTCATTATCAGTAATGGCACGGGTAGCGTAGTGGTTTATACGGTCTCCATACCGTTTTCTACTGCGCTGAGTATTGTGGGTTCAAACCTCACATGGAACAAAACTTTGTGTGATCCAGAAATTGTTGCTCTGAGTGTTTTTTGTGCCTGTTTCATGTAAGTTTATGAAGTCCCCGCGACACTGAAATATTCTTTCTGCGCGGGTTGTTTTAGAATAATGTATTAATTTTATCCTAAAGTATGAAGCGTTACTGACATCAATTTATTACCATTACTGGAGGTGATCATGACTGGCGGGCCGCGACCCAACGTTTGATGTTGGGATGTTAATCGACGCTGGAATTTCTCTATCGCGATTTATGATTATTAGTTACTTTGTATAGTTCATTTCTCCGTTATTCGGTGTATCTTGGGTAGATGGCGCTGTAGTATGTTTTTATTGCTTTGAATATGGAAGTCACCACAAACACATTTAATAGTCACAGAATATTGTATTTCCTACATCGTACTGTTTTATATTTCAATAATGAGCCTCATTATATGTGTACAGTAAGTATCTGTTTGTGGATACGATTTGAATGCTTTGCTGGCTAACTTTTCAATAAGTAATTTCTGGGTCACGGATAGGTCATGATAACGTATGTATCACTATGTATTGTTAAGTAATAATACAGTGCACTGGCTGCTAACAATTGGCGAAGACTTAAATAAAATATGTTTGCTATTTATTAATTAGCTGCACCTCGCGAAGTTAACTTTGTTTGTTGATGTAACTACCTTTTCATCAGCTATCTGCCGATGAAGGTCCTATCAATAACCGTTCAGCATTTCCAGAGATTAACCGGTGCCATTAAGATATACGTGATCAATGGACAAACCAAACAGATTGCCAGACAGATAATTTTTTTATTAATTTATATTTTGAAGTACCGTATACCTAAACTTTCAAGCTGTTAAATTGAATTTAATTATTTTGTTTAAATTTAATCTGTGTACGAATTTCTAAACGCTTACTCAATGTGAACTAACAAATAACAACACACCAACTAGATTTGTTTAAGTCGTACAGCTTGTACACCTTTCAAATGGGTGAACAATCAGAGAGCAACAAGGTACGGGCCTTTACTGTGTGCGACACATCCTGTCTTAACATATACATGTTGATACATGTCGGCTCTATATAGTAATGTTACACACACAGGCTTAGTGTAAGACACGTATTAACCTGTCGATTCAACCTTGTACCTTTGTCGTTGTGGTTTATCGCTAAGCAAACCAGCAAACGAGCTTTTGTGGCTTTACTACTGAGTCATAGTAGACACAAATATGCGAAAAATATGAATAAGAACTGATATTAACTAGTAGTGATGTAGCGGAAGTGTTCTTATTTAGTTTAGATAGTGTTGTATACCTTCAGCGATAGTGGTTGTGTGACTAAGATACTAGACTACAGAAATATGTGAACATCAAGCATTACAATTTTGCTTTTATATTGAAAAAGTACCAGATTTATAAATTGTTCAGTTATTCAGTGGAATTTATTTCCAAGTTGGTATTTATAAGTTTATAGTGTTGTAGTTTTTTTCATCACCGTAATATAACTTGAATGATATAAACAGACACAAAGAACACCCAGACTCCAAACAACAATTTCACGACCAAACAAGACTTCACTTAACATTTAGTTTTTAGTTCAATTGGTTGTTAAATTAAAATTTTTATATCAGTTTAAAAAATCATCGCGAAAACCAACTCGACAGATACGCCGGCGAAGCTGCAAGCAGAAGCTTGTACAGCAGTAGGATGTTTGGTTTGGTTGAATGAGGATTCAAATCAATATTTATTAATAGAATTAAAGCATAAGACGCTTAATTGAATATTGAAATGGATAAATACTGATATCATCATTGAATAACTTTAGCCATAGATCTGAGTCATGTTAAACTAGACGTTTATCATTTGTACTCTGAAACTTGTGCTACTAGGTAATTTGTGAGAGAGCTGCTAGCCACTAGCTGCAAGCTAAGTGTAAACTTGCTGACTCGATACGAATATAAATTACATTTAATATGATTAACCCATTTCAGAACCACAGTTTCAAAGTTGCTTATAAGCATTAATTTTATATTATGTACAGATCCATCGCTCGGTTACAGTATTTTTAACTAAATGTACCTAAGATCTTTCTAGCTAGGCGTAATTACTTAGCATTTTTACAAATGCTAAGTAATTACGCTGTAATGTTAGTTACACTAATCTATACTAATATTATAGTTTGTTAGAGTTTGTTTGTTTGATTGTTTGTTTGAACGCGCTAATCTCAGGAACCGCTGGTATCGAGGAAGGCTACAGGGTATATATCATCACGCTAAGACTGGATGAAGACTAATAGGAGTGGAGCCCCAATGAAGAATGTTTAAAAAACGGCGGAAAATTATTACGCTACGGGCAATAGTAGACGTAAACGAGGTCGCGAGGGTCAGCTAGTATGAAATAATAGTCATAATATTAAAAATCCAGCAAAAGAATGGTGAATGAAAGAACTAAATCGATAATAGAAAACGCTAGTCATAACAATTCATCTGCAAACAAGGCGTACCTACAGCAGGTACAAAAGCGTAGGTTGTACTGTACAATGCTTATTGATTTAGCGGTATAGCCGAGAAAGCGTAACAGACAAACAGAGATAGGTACGTACGAATTTATAATATTAGTATGGATTTAGTTTAAAATAGTTACTAAAACCTTTTACACGTATTTCGTCTTTCTAGTGAATCTATTCTGAGACATTAATTAAATCGAGGTTTAGAGTTATGTTTGAATATTTATAGACCCGTATTTTAAAAGGCGTCTCAGTCGTGTATCTAGTTTCAAAACTGATTTCAAGAAGAGATTTTATTATTGGAAAGTGTATCTTGAAACAACAAATGTTCACTGATCCTTAACCAAGTGAGTAAAGATCAATGAATCCTTATGAATAGCTTTGAACTTTAGAACGATGTTTATGTGTAAATCTGCTCTCGGGAATAGATTTTGACAGATGTGATCTCTGTTTACCTGAGACAAGCTCAATCCCCTTTCAAACAAAACGGAAGAATTACTTATAATATACGTTTCAATTCACTTTTATTAACTTTAATTGATATTAAATTCACTTAAAACACACATTCAACTATTTGTTTCAATTAACATCTCCCACAACCGTCTGGTTTATGATAAAAATATAACATAATTTTTTAAACAAAAACATAGTTTAACAATTAAACATGACAAGTATTAAAAAAAAATTAACGTTCCGTTATTCTACTAATATTATAAACGTGAAAGTTTGTAAGTATGGATGGATGGATGCTTGTTACTGTTTCGTGCAAAAACTACTGAAAGGATTTTGCTGAAACTTTACGATAATATAGCTTATATATACATCAGAATTACACATAGGATACAATTTATAAGGACACTAGCTTCGCCTCTCGGCGTTGCCCGCGGTTGTTGTCGTACTGCGGGTAGCATCACGGGGTTCAGCTAGTAGGTAATATCTGGTCATTTTTATTTTAAAATATATAATATTTAATTTAGGGTGAGTTGCTTCTTATTATTATGTTTTCATTACTACACTAGTTAATAGTGTAATAATCTATACTACGAGTAATATTATAAAGAGGAAAGGTTTGTATGTAAGTATGTTTGTAACGAATTGGCTCAAAAAGTACTGGACGGATTTTAAAAATTCTTTCACCATTTGAATGCTACATTATCACTGATTAATATAGGCTATATTAATTGTAAGAAAAAAAAACAAAAAACAATATGTAAACTAATAACTGCAGGTAACACCGCGAGGTTCAGCTAGTATATATATAAACTAATAACTAAGAAAATATAAATGATGTTTGTTATATAATTTGATGCGTGATATGGAACCATAAATTCGATAATGCAGAATCTAAACGTAACTGAGAATAGACTGCGAGTTGAGATTGATTACCGAGAGGGGTTTCAGCTGAGTAGAACTTAAAACGCATTCTATAGAAGCGAAGAGCGACGCTTGAGATTTGATGTGAAATGAAACCTAATTTCAGGTGATCAGAGTTCAACGGATACTTGAGACGCCTTTTAAAATACTGACCTTAGAAGTTATATGTTGTATTTTAATAGGAGGGGTTCCATCGCCTTAACTATTGAGCCAATTTTAAGGAATGAAGGGTCAATATGGTGTTAATATATAATTCAAGTTAGTATAGCCACGTTGATTTCAGCACGTACGAGCTGGCTTGACTGAGCGTTACAATCATCGCATAGAAGATCAACCTAGAATGACAGCATTCGTGCTGTCGTTTTTCGTTGGTGAGTGCGAGACTGGAGGCCCAATTATGCATAAGCATCACTAGGCCTTACTAGGCTTCATTTTCTGCATTCGCAATCAGTATAGAGACCACCATTTTTGGATTCTGCCAATGTCTTCCATCAGGCGGAGTGGAGTTACTTTGACAGGCTACATAAAATAAAATATTATAATGGCCGTAATAATGGCCTGGGTATCATAGGCTACCTAAATATTATGAAATGTTTTTAGCTTTTTATTAAATCATATCCTCCGAATTCTGTCAAATGCTCAAGTGGCTTCCGATTCGCTTTCGCCGGAATACTCATATTCTTGTTTTTCTTTATAACGTCTTGTTTAATCCTAAAGCCCCTCCCTACCTCAAAGAACGATTCAAGTTCCTTAATGACACACATGAAAAATGTCTAAGGTCGTCTGAAGATTTGAGACTGGAGATGCCTCTGCATTCCAGAAAATTCTATGGTCAGTCCTTTACGGTTGAAGCTGTACGCTTGTGGAATGCATTACCGATAAAAACCAGGAAAGCAAAAACAGTAACTAGTTTTAAGACAATGGTTCAAGAGTTGTATTGGTCATCATAACGGATTCAGTCACGTCGTAACTGATTCTGTGTCCTGATATAATTAAATGATTGTGTTAATTAGTGTATATTATGTGTGTGTATGTTTATATATATATTTTATGCGTATGTATGTATGTATATTTGTATAAGTAGATTTATGTATATGTGCCCTATTATATTCAATAATAATTTAAATGTTTTTAAAGTCAATTGCACCGTCAACTGCTGCTGTCTCTCTGATACATTTTAATCCATCCTAAGGTTGCCTGGAAGAGATTGCTTTCGGCAATAAGGCCGCCCTTTGTACATTACATTATATTTATATGTCATCTTATAATATGTAAAAAGGTGTAGGTACAAATAAAGAGTTTTCTATCTATCTATCATACTATTGTTGAAAACTAACTACCACTTTCCATGAACAATTGTAACACAAGTCATAGGTGTTGCTGTCTTTTGAGACGTATCGATATGGATTTCCAAGGAGGAAGCCTTAGAAATCCATATCGATACTTCCATATTAACCATATAAATTTGAAAGTAACTGTCTGTTTGTTACACTTCGTCGTCTCTAAACCACTACAATTATATAATATTAGTATAGAGAGAGTCTTTGTCCTTTCCCAAGAATCAAAGTATCTTCTTATCAAATTTCGAAAAATTACTCATACTTCAAATTTAGCTACAGCTTGTATTATGACAGCCAGATGGACTGCTTTTTTGTTGTAAATACGTACGTATAACGCGTAGAAAACATCCAAACTGTTAAATAAGTATTTGTAGATCACATACAACAACATCTCTGCAAATTAATAAAATACCTCTTGAATTCAGTCAAAATTATTGATAACCAGCTTTTGACGCTATTTCATTCAAGCTAAAGCTATCCATCCCGGTATAATTATTTTTTTCGTTCAGATATAAAGTACCCTACATTCCTATCCCTATATCAACATTCATGGAACATTTCATGAAAATAGGATGAACATTAAGCGCATAATATATGTGGGGGAACGGGTATCATGTCCCTCCAACACAAAGGGAGGATCCTCCGGCCAGGCGAAGTGATCATGCCTGGCGGGCTACTGCCCAACAGTTGATGTTGGGATGTTGTATATATGATAATCGGCGCGAGAATTTCAATTACGCGATCCAGGATTGGTAGTTTATTCGTGTTGTACGTTGCTCCGTAGTTCAGTGTATCTTCTGTAGATTGCGCTGTATGTGGAGGCCGCCACATATACAAACAAATATAGAATGATACTCGTAATTTAAAGTGAAGAAAATCATATTCTACACACACATAATGTTGAACTGTTTCCGAAACGAAGAAATAACCGCTGCTTGTTCTCCCCACCACATCTGTTTCCCTACTTCGTGATATTAATACTAAACGGACTAATTTATGAAACAGTTTATGATATGTCTTGTAAATAGCACTCATAATGTCTTCAACTCTATTTTAAGTTAAATTTTTTACCGAGTCCTCCAAGTTCTTTGTGAGAAAGCAATTAAAGCTAATTCTGTAACATTTTTAAACACAATACGACTATAGCCAGCCACCAGTACTATTTCTCAGGTCCGAAGTTGTATAACGTAATAAATAAAGAGCTTGATATATATTCCATGACATTGCGTAATTGCAAAGTTAAAGTGACAGACTGGCTTCGCTCCTTATCCTATACTCAAACTGAAGATCTTATGGTGAGATAGTCCTATCATCTATGTAGGTACCTACTTTTATTACATACAACATACGTATAATCAAACACACGTGAGCTCCCCGTCCTACACTCAATGTATAGAATGTTTGGTGAGATTTCTTATTTGAATATATATCAATTATTATTATTATTGCACACTATGTTGTGTACTAGGAAAATAACGAACACATACACACACACACACACAAACAAGCACACACACACACACCCTCACATACACACACACTCACACACACACGTGCGCTTACTATTTGACTCTTTAATTAATGCATGCCTTGTTTTCTTTTTTTGTTGTTTTATGTTTTTTTTTTAGAGTTACGTTCCTTGATTTTCTGTTGACTATAACCACGGATGTGAGCGCTAATGGCTGCGTCACAGTTTTTATTATTGCAGCCATTAACGTATTTTCTAATTGTATCAAAGATGGATTATCAATAAACAATTATTATTATTATTATTATTTATATTTTTTATTTATCTCCCTTTTTAGAGGGGTAATATACGTATTATTATTAAAAGCATTTTACATTTAAGTTGATTTGTCATCGTAGATATTACGTATAGACGTATTCATTTTTGAACGCAATGTTGATATATCTAGAAATAACTTCCCCTGATCAACGCGGCAACATAATTAATTCTTATGTTTATAACGTCAAGTGCTCATGTGAAAATAATTGGTCGTCTTTCACTCCCTTGAAAAGCAAAACCTAGAATTTGAGAATCTCCTACTAGTATATTATTTAAACGTTATAGAAATACGTGCTTATAAAACTCTTTTAGTACTGAGTATTGTCATACATGGAAACTGAATGAAATAGGACAAATGTAATTTTTAAAAGCACACATATGCGTGAGCGTTGCCGCGAGCTTACAATGACAGTAGTACAAACAAAGGGCTTACAAAGCACTTTGAGATTTCTTATAGCATGTTGTTCAAAAGCTACATATAATATGTTTACTTTTATTGAAGAAATTATGTTTCGTATGATTGTTATTAGAATATTATCCTTCAAGACAAAATTATTTGAGAAAAATCAGAAATCAAGACTAACTGTAAATATGGTAAATGTACTCTTTGTAAGGTTAACATATCTACTTATTGTTACTAAGTATCTAGAGATAATTATAACACTCGTGGGAAACTTGACAAATGTTGAAAAGAAAAAATGCATTGTACAGACGATCGAACGCCTAGTGTATAAATGACTATGGGCACAATACGTCAATGGACTGTATTGTTAAATGAGATTCTCTCATACTCTGCATTGTGTTTAAATTAGAAAGATATCTTATAAATGTAGTAATTAAATTCTTAAAATACCTACCTATAGTAAAACGTTGTTAAGTACAATCTGGAGAAGTATAAAATTCTCTAAAGCTGGCATTTACGCTGAGGTCTCGATCATGCTTTAGCACTAAATAACCTTTTTTGTCATAATTACTTCTATTGATTGAGACGCCAAGTGTATTTTATCTAGCTATTTAATATAAGACTCCTAAATAGGTTTGTGCACGGAATTCATTCAAATAACTGACACTACCACAAATTATACTAAAGTTAGATTTGGTTATAATTCAAAAGTTTTTTTACATTATTCTCCATAAAAACCTTTTATATTTAAACAGTGGGAATGTTTAGTATTTCCCGGAGATGCATTGTTCGTTGGCGGGTCGGCAGGCGGGGCGGGTGACAGTAGTGGGACAGTTGCGGCTCGCTTGGAACTTCACTTAGGTACGTGAAATTTGTGAACTATCCGACGACACTAACCACGCGTGAACTATCTGTTAAATATGCACATTGTCCTTCTAAGTAAGTACATATGTGTGTGAAAACTATTGAAACATAAACACTCTTATTACTCTGTCGATGATTTTTTATCGACTGTAATTTTTTAATGTTACAATTTGCTTTACAATATTTGCTGTAATGTTTCCATACAATTTCAATCTATTTTATGTAATTTAATTATTATAATATTTGAATGTTTTTTTCCAATTTTTATCTACCTGTATTCGTACTATCTGAAACCTTTTTTTTCTTCTCTTGTCCATTTCATGTAAACATTGTTTTGTATTCACATTATTTTTTGATATGATAATTGACATATTTTGATAATTTCTTTTTTTGTGTTATTGTAATTAGATATATGACATTTTTGTTTAAACACTATTTGCACACCGCATAATGTGGAAGGACATAGTGTACCTCTAAAATAAGCCTACGATCTGTAACTAAACTATGTTTCCGCAAATAAATGATTGATTGATTGTTTGAAAGACTACGATTCAATTGCTTTAATTTTAATAATACAGAGATTCATCTTTTATTTCTTTATCTACCTCTTCTTAAAGTGCCTTCGCCACCAAGGAGGTCGGCGACCACATGTCTGTACGTCTTCCTGTCTTCAGTCATGCGAATTAGTGCATCTCAGACTCTTTCACTCAAAACTACTGAACGTCGAAGAATACATCTAAAATCATAAACTTTCCCATTTATATATTAATAAGATAAAAAGATAATACTCAGTGGTTCATGCTGATTTACCGTGGTCTTTTTTAAATATTCGAGTGCTACAAATGTTCATATCCATCTATCTTTTATCTTCTTATCATAGTCAACCAAGAAGGAAGAAGATAAAGAGGGAAGATAAAACAATAAAAGTTTACTCGTCATGATATATCCGTAACAAACGATTTAGTATGAAAACCTGACCTATTTCGTTTATACGTCTTTTTAATTTTTGTATATCCTCAAAAGCCCCGTGATCCACAATAGACTTGCACTCTATTGTGTGAGTGTGACCAAAATACAGTAAAGGTAAATATATAGGTAAGGTGTGGGTGTCATATAGCAACACAGACCACCGGGAGTGTTTAATACAACCTACGCGATATATGTATGTATACATAATATTTGATATTCTCCCCAACTTTACTCCAGTAATTATGATTACCTAACGTAAACAATACTACAAAGTTTCGCACCAAGTAAACATTAAATTAACAACAACATACCAGTCAGTTTATGAATTAAATAATTAAGCTGAACGTACGAGGAGCCCCGTTACGCAGGTAGGCAAATTATGTATGTTGAAACGATTCCTTTTGCAAATTTTAAGTTCCTTAGAATAATATTGAACAAAAAGCAGGAAGCGAATGTGGGATTATAAATACGTGACGTGATGTGAAGGATGTTGGTTTTGTCCCACATTGGTTGGGTGTGTACTGCCGCTTTTGTTCACAATGAGAATAGCAAACAGTCGCTTCGTATTTGGTGACTGGCAAGGCATAGAAATGCTTCGATATTGGGAGCCCACCTTTACCTCGAGATTTCATAAATTGGTACATTTATTTCTGTTTTCATCATGTTCGCGGGAAGACAGACATTGTTAGGAAGTCTGGATAGTTTGAGCTACTTGTAGAGCGATTTTTTGTTAGTTTTAATAATTTTAACTATTATATTTATTTCAATTTTAATTAAAACTGTCATTAGGACTTTTTCCTTAATTAATTATTTTACTTATTACAGTTTTTAAGAAGCTGTCAAATTTTTTTTACACATATAGCGGATGTTTATCAAATAAAGATTTTTCTTCAGCCGTAGATTACGCTAGATAAGTGTTAGAGATCTATTCCAATATGTACCCGGTCTTTTATTCATAAAAATGTGAATTAACATCTGAAAAAACAAATAAACTCATCAAAGTTTAACATTTTAGAAGTAAATGTCAAATCAATCAATCAATTTAACCACAGCGAATAATACGGATTAAATTTCATACAAAATTAGAATTCAGCCCGTTACCCTTGTAAAGTTATACCTATATAATAAAATTTATGAACATGTTTGTTAGCCTGAAATTTAACACACGCATATGTAGATGATACCCTTGATAAACACATAGGCACTTGGAAATACAGGCTTTCGAAAGCGTAGATTTTAGCGAACTAGTTACGGGTAATCCGATTAAAATCAGATAGACTGTTTAAGACACATATTCAATGTATGATAATAATATATTTTGCACATAATACTCGGACATAATCAGATAAAAAAGGTGAGTATGTGACCCAAGTTAATGGGAAAGGAATGGATGAATTGGGTACGAAAGGAGCGTGGTAATTGGGGCGAGAGATTGGAACTGGGCACTCGATAACAACGACCGAGCTGTGTACATATTCTACATACATAGAATAGGGAAATGTAATAAATGCTCTGATAAATTACTAATATAGTAGGTACTTTTCTTGGTCTGTTTTATATTAATATGTTGGTCATATATTTCTCCATTTTGTTACCAAAACTATACACATAAAGTTACTTGCTCTGAATGACCCATTGATTTGTCAAAACAGTGGTAAAACCACTTCGTCTAGAAATTTAAACTTTAATATTGTAAGCACTCATTAAAAAAGGATTATTAGATATTTAATTCTAAATACCCGTAACAAGTTCGTTATTTTAAAAATTAGGAACACGTAATAAAAATAAATAACGCGAGTGAAACTGTGGGCAATAGCTTGTTTACATTAAAAATCGACTGCACTAACATCTTTTATTACAAGAATATAGTTTAGCAAAAGAGTTCTACTACCCCAAAGGATTAACATTATTTATAGTGACGGTATCAATATCAGATTTTATTATTTTTAGAGTTCATATATTTTGACCAGCATGACCCATTCGCCAATAAAACACTGAAGAGATTTGGATGAAATTTCGCCCATAAGCGTGTAAAAAAGTGTTACTAATAAAAAATAAAAAATAAATAATTATAAATATTTTGGACATATAACACACAACGCCGTTTAGTCCCAAGCTAAGCAGATCTTGTGTTATGAGTACTAGACAACTGATATAAATACGAGTACATATATACTCATTGCGAATGCAGATAATGAAACAATGAAGCATGTTGATCCACCTGCATGGTGGCCTATTCATATGCTTTTGCGTCATTGTGCCCGTACCAACGGAGCACAACAGCACTAATGCTGTCATTTTAGGTTGGTCTTTTAAGCGGAGGTAGAACCGCCCCGATCGCAATTACATTCGCACTCATCTTCTTCGCTCGACTTGGCAACTTGTGTCTTTTTTCTATTGGTCAATACAAAAACTTGGCTAGAAGGAAAATAATTCAAATGAAATGAAGAGGTTGCCACGGAAAGTGATGCCTATTTTGCAGAGTTGAAAAAATATAATTTTATGAGGGGTTAAAGAAATTGCAGAAACTATATAAAATATTATATACCTAAGCCTAAAAGAAGCATACACCGAAAATTAAAAATTGGGAAAAATTGCGTCCACATTTTTAGCACTGATCTACACACGTAATACTTCAACACAATTCACAATTTTAGTTCTATCTTCCGACATACAAACGCCAGAATTACAGTTTCGGAACCTCGTTCTCGTTAAAAATGAAAAAAATAGGTATTCGCTACTTAAAAAAAAGTAGTGGAAATATGGTAAAAAGGTATAGATAATGAGGGTAAATATTTTCAAATATCTAGTAAAAACATATATAAATACACCTTAAAGTAATATGGGAACGTGCATACAATCGACACATTTAACAAGCTATTTCAGTAATCGGATAAAGAATGAAAGACTGAGTAGGCAAAAAATCATTCTCATCGCGTTGAAAACGATGACGCCAATCAAAACATTGAATTGAGAGAACATTTTGATTTGGTAATTGGGTTGGGTTTTGGGTGTGCAGGTTCATAAATGAGGTCAGCGAAATTTAAGATACTGTTTGTGGTACGGTTCATGCCAAATGGGTATTATTAATAACAGTTTAGCTTCAACATTAATATTTTTATCAATTTAAACAGTTTATTTAAGGATCTGTTATCACCATCATCTATAAATAAAAATGAATCACTGTATGTACGCGTATAACTGCTAATCGACTGCACCAAATTCGATAAAAAAACCTTTTCATCTATCTAGTTGTTTATAGTAAAAAATATAAATACGTCGTATATATGTAAATACGTAATAGTACAAAGCGTTTAAGGAAGGTAATTCATATTTTATGAGACAGTGTGTGGAACAATGTTTTCATAGACTGATATTTTAATGGAATCGATCGATAGTCAGGTTATAGTTTTGTTTGCAATATGTACTTTACTCATCTATATTGCAAGCATATTATATTTAAGTAAAGTAAAATCTCTTCGTCTCTCTTCCTCGTCTTAAATCTAGTAGTTATATAATTCCTACAATGAAGGAACAGGGATCGCTGATTACACCTGCTATTCATTTTGGTATTTTCATAGATACTTCGATATTAGATATTCGTTGGCGTATCGTGAATGTTATGTTATGATCATACTAAACTCGATAAATTAGTTAATCCTCTCAATATATATAATTAAATATTTCGCTATGTTTAAGATTAGATTAGACACTCGAGAATACATGAAACTAATTAAATTATTTATATTCATAACAGGTGAAAAGAATGAGAAATTTATATGACAGTAAAAATAAGTAGCGTAAAATTAAAACAAAGAGTTATTTCAACCGTCATTGAAATTGAAAACGGGAAAAGGAAAATAAAAGTAAGGCGTAAAACGGTTGTCAAATCTGTCACAGACAGGCATCTCATTCAATTATCGTAACAACAACAATACACTCTTTTATTTTTTCCCTGTGTTTCGCTTTTGTCGTTTCGCAATCGCAACATTTCTATCTGGCTATATAATTTAAAAGCTTTCCGTTGATAACTGAGTGATAACTGCTATGTTTAAGCAAAGTGTTGTAGATAGTAACAATTTGTAAACTACGGTGTCGGGTTTTCAAACTCTCGGAATGGTTTGTCTATGTTTATGTCTAAGGTTCTTAAAAAGTATAAGCTTCGGATTTGTTAAACAATTCATAAAGTATGAAGTTAAGTACTGTTTTAATCAAAATATTAATAGGCCTTAATCACTGGGTGTTATCTTAACATAGTATAAAATAAGTCGCTTCCGCTGTCTGCTCGCTAAGAATTTGAAACTAATCAACGGATTTTAATGCAGTTTTTAACTATAAATATAATAGAATAATGATTCAACAAGAAGGTTTGTAATGTATATTACGTGCACCTTATAGTAGAGAAAATCCGAGAATTTCAGAGACTTCCGTGCGAAGACGAGCCGGGTTGCAAGTGTCAAATTAAATGAAATCACTATACATCAGTTCGTAAGCACGTGCTGCAAGTTGCCTTTATTTACTAATTAATTGACAATATTTATTTACTAACGTTGTCATTTAATAAGTGGAGGGTTCTTTATTGCAAGTTTATCCCTCATCGGTGACGTAAATTGATAGCACATTTTGTATGTATGTGTATTTTTATTTAACGTCAGAACTCAAAATGGTTTAAATATAGGTAATAATAAAATCTAAAATTATTTATTGCATACCCATAAGTGCACTTCTCATTTTCTTCACTAACAGAAAATGAGAAGTATTTGTACATTGAGTTATAAAATAAATCAGTGTTAAGCAATTTACGAGAAAGTTTTGATGGTCTTCAACGATTGAGTGAGGTTATCGATGTTCCAACCCTGTCTTCTCTTACTAATGCCGAGGAAAGTGATGCAAAGGACGCCAGTTTACTCTATCAATTGAGTTGCATGCAAGTTTCTGGTACTTACGTCCCATATAGGGTTGCCATCCGTCCGGGTTTCCCCGGATTTGTCCTAGTTTAGAGGGCATCCGGGGAGCGTCCGGGGAAGGTTTCATTTGTAGACCGAGCTTTAAAAAGTAAATAAATAAAAAAAATCTAAACCCAAACTTGGTGTGGGTTGCTCTGGACATGTCATTAACAACGCTGTGCACCACGGATGTGATTTACTGGTAGTAGACATAGAATCCATCGTGTTAAAAATTTATAATTTTTTTCCACTTACACAGTACGAACCGAAGCTCTTAAAGAATTCTGCGTAACGGCTGAGGTCGAATATAAACAGCTTCTGTATCATTCCAAAACGCGTTGGCTAAGCCTGTTTCCAGCTATCGAGCGAATTCTGAAGCTCTACCGTCCTTTACGTAATTATTTTGAAAGCATAGAAAGGCCACCTGTTTTAATTAAACAGTTTTTCGAAAATCCTCTTTCGGAAGCATACCTGTTCCTTATACACTCAATTATGCACACCATTCACACAAAAATACAGACATTTGAGAAAGGCGATAATATTGAAGAATGGATGAAACCTTTAAAACAATTTGAGAAATTTGATTGGATGTTTTTGCCGAAAATTAATTACAACACAGAGTGGATACTTATTGAAGACACTGTCCTCTATTTGAAAGATAAAAACATAGACATTGACGACGCAAAATTAATTGACGAGTGGGTGAATTTAAAATTTAAAGGCTTCTGCCAAAATGACTCTGCTCTGCCTGATGGAAAGCACGAGCAGAATCCAGGAGTGGTGGTCACCATCCTCAATGCTAATAGGGACATTGCAGCATGGCGACCCACACTATGGCGGCCTAGTGAGATGCTTCTTCACGCTCCGCTTAAAGGACCCGGGTTCATAGCGGGAGGGAAACACGTACGCAGGTAGTGAGTTCCAGGTTTTGACCGCTCAGCACAGGAAGAAAGAACCGAAGCGGTGAGTACGAGAGCGTATGTCTACCACTCTGAAGCGGTGACATCCAAGACCGGCACGTGTTGTCCTGTAGAGGAAGGGAGAAGGGGGGACCAGTTGGAACAGCTCTTCGGAACACTCTCCATGATAAAGGCGATAGAGGACTGCCATAGAGGCGATATCTCTACGCAACTGCAGAAGCTCAAGGGACTCGGTGGTCTGGGGACTGCCGACAATGCGGATGGCTCGCCGCTGCAACCGGTCGAGAGCGGTTAAGAAAAGCCAAAACTTAACTGAACAAGATAAGCTTTTAAATTCCAATCAACTTTGGGTACAATTTTTTAAAACGCCGAATGCGAATTTATATTCGGAATTGCTGAAATATGCGCAATATTTTTTTTGCATTCCGGCGCATAATACCAACGTGGAGAGGGTATTCTCATTAATTACACAACAATGGACTAGAGAAAGAAATTTACTAAGCGTAGAAACAATTTCTTCAATAATTAAAATTAAATTAAATTGCCAAGAATACAGCTGCACTGATTTTTATAAATTACTTTTAAAAAGGGAAGATATTCTAAAAGCTATCGGAAAAAACGATAAATACAAAAAAACTGAGAAGTAAAAAGGCAAGAGGCTGAGGAAAACGCTTCAATAGCTAGATAGACAAATCGTGTACCTAATTTTGAGTGCAATAATTGCTTTTTATTTTGTTAGTTAAAGTTATGATTGTTTTCATTGAGTAAAAACTACGAGTATTTAAAATATGGTTATTGATCAAAACTTTAAGTTGATGAAAATGAGTATAGGATTGATTATTTTGTTTTAAAATTTTAATAATGTAACTTACATTGATGTAGGTCTAAACTTTAAAAATGTTCTGTTTTGTTGTTTAATAGTTAAGAAGACTGAATTTAGTTTATTTTCTGCTAAAATAGGTATATTTTGTTATATAAATGACTGTTGATAAAAAGTAAAGCAGATAATAATTATAGAACTATAGCTAAAAGAGTTACCTCGAAAATTGTAAGACTGAACACTAGATTGGTCTAAATAGGTACTTTTAAAATTTTAATTCATTAAATATATGTTATTGTTTAATATTTTAATACGGTTTTGTTTTCTTATTTCAAGAATTTGTTTGTGAAAAAGCTGATGTATATAAACAATTTGTAACAAATTGTAATATGATTCTGTTTTGTTTAAATAATGAAAGAATAAAAAAGGTGATTTATGACATTTTCAACTGTTTTTTATTACATTGAATATGTTTAAAAGATCTTGTTGACATGTCCGGCCACAGAGTACTATGTATATATTATAGTGTCCGGCTTTCGGACTCTAAAGTCCGGGGTTTTCACGCGTCTTGTCCTGTTTTCCAAATTTTAGAGATGGCAACCCTAGTCCCATAAAGTAAGGTAGCTCTAAAAAAACGGAAAGCTTTAGTTCCGTTACTAACAACAATATTTTTGTATTCTGATGTATAATGAACATGAAACAATAATAACCTGGTTATCGGTTTACGTGAACTAAGAGTTTTATTATAGTTTTTAGTTTTTTTAAAGATTTCACAAATAACTAGTCGTTTGCTTTCTTGACCTCGCAAATTATTTTTTAACTAATTCATGAAAACAAGTGGGATATAAAGTAGAATGAAAAGGTACCTATGAACGATAAAATTATATCCATGCTACGGCGCTTTGGATTTTAGATGATATTGAGAAAAAATGCTTCCTCATATTTTTATAGGTACTACGCTGTAAAATTTTATTTAAGTAGCTGTAAAAATGTTTTCTTAAAATATTTTAGATGCAAACTACATGGATTTAAGCTTCGTAGTCACTTGTTCAAGGTTAAAAGTTAATAAAGGAAACATTTGTTAGAACATGGGAGACACAACAGTATTTTTATAATATAAATATATCAAGGGGCTTTTTTTCCTAAGAAGTTTTTTACGTATCAATAAGTATTCTGTATTGAAATATTGACATACATATTTTTACAATGATTGGTTAAGAAGTTTCTGTCCTTGCAAAGAAAATTTGCAAGGTGAAAATGATAATCAAATAAATCTAGTTCAAATATTCCTACACTCAAAAATTTCAAGAACTAACCTGGTTGAAAGAGTAAACTGGATGACGTATCTGCTACTAAGACAAAATACATGTACAAACATGTATATACATTAGTTAGGCTGTATTTGGCTTATCGGGTGTTGAAACGGTTGTACATTAAAAAGTACGACGGACTGAAAAACTGGCTGTGCCATTCCAAATTACTGTTTCACAATTTTTTTAAATGTACAATGCACGTCATTTTTTTTTTTTTGTCGTGTCTAATACACACAGGAACAAATCTTTATTTCTGTGTATACTTTAAAGTCTATTTCACATAATTATGAAGGCCCATTGTAGTTAATAATATATTAATGTATACTAGATATATAAATATATTCAGACATAATTTCATAATTTCATATCACTTATCGCTACATTGTTCTACAGGAAGCTGTGCAATGAAATGGTTTACTTAGCAGAATAGATAATAGGTACTATCATTCGTGAATCATTCTAAGGAGCTGTACCGTCTATGTTTTTGGATGCCTTTAAGCGTATTTAATACTAAGTAATAACATTATTTTTGTATGTTTTCAAGGAAAGTTGTTAGATTTATTGAAATTCTGGCAATCTATCTATGCAAATAAAAATGAATCACCAAGTATGATGCTAAGCGCAAAACTCAAGAACCACTTAAATAATTCGGTTTTTTCATATTTTCGTTAAGGCACAAGGAAGGTTCTTATGGAGAGGAAAAACGTAAAGCGTATTATTTGTCTATTATTTCTATTGCACTGCGACAGGCCAATAACTTCTGACAGAATGAAGTGTGTAGGGGCAGCTAGTTAATTAATAATATCTGTTATTTTAAGTAAGCGCTACATGGTTTGGTATAATATATATATATATATACATGATACGATAGCAAACTTGATTTTGTTTGAGTGTCAGATTGTGCTCAAGCGATCTTCATGCAATTCTTTATATAGAGTGTTAAGCTACAGAAAAGGATGTACCTACGCCAACTTTCACTCAAAATAATACAGAATTACGGAAGTAATACCACGATGAACAGGTTTTTAAAGAAATGTGGTAGTTAATCGTAAGTCTAAAGTGGTTATATTACTGTAGTAGACTCGGTGTACATAGTGTTACAAATTAAAAATACCTCGGAGATTGCGTTACACACGCACAACCCCTGTAAAAGGTTCATTGTTTTTAGAAAATGCTTGGGTGTGTTTTATAAAAAGTAATGGTGTGTTTTAGTCGCATATTCAGTTAAGTAATCGGGAATCAGAAAGGTTTTCAATTGTTCACCAACTTGTTTTTGATTCGGAAGAAAATTATGATATTTTTAATGAACTCTCCATTCTATTTAGTCGGTTTTGTTGCGTTGTAATTGAAATAATATCCTTTATACGGAGAGATCAATGTCAGTAGTGGAATGTTTAAAAACTATTGATGATAAAATGAAATAAATAAAGGTTAATTATATCTGCTTATTTTATTTGTTTGTCTAGTAATGTAATTAGTTTGGTTGTTTTTTATGAGCTGTTGCCAGCGGTGGTCCCGGACCAATACGACCTTCAAACCTTCAAGAAAAGAGCGTACTCCTTCTTAAAAGGCCGGCAACGCACTTGTAACGCCTCTGGTGTTACGGGTGTCCTTGGGCGGCGGTAATCGCTTACCATCAGGCGGTACGTCTACTCATTTGCCCTCTATATAGTAAAAAAAAGTAAGTTTTGCATTACATTCATGAATTACAAGAAATCAGAGAGCTACTAGTCAATTTACAGCTACGAGGGACGACGGAAACATCGGTGAAGAACAGACCCAATCATAGAACATCCTCCTTTTTAGAGTAGTTTAGTATATATATCCTAAAACTTGTTATACATATTCTTATGTCCAATATCTTAAAATTAAATACATCCAAGTTTATTTTGATTGCCCATATTTCGCCTACTTTAACTGTTTATAACCCCGACGCAAAAAGAGGGGTGTTATAAGTTTGACGTCGAGTTTTTTCATTTCAAAGCCAGTTTCATCGCGGTGGTACTTAGCTATGTTAGTGGTGTAAGAGTATCAACTTTTTTCCAAAACGATGTAAGAATTATTTTACATATGATTTACTCAATTAAGTGCTTAGGGGGTCGTAAATTTTTTAAATATTAAATTAAATTTATTTAATAAAACCTTTGTTTTTTAACTCTTTATTGCTATTAGACTGCCTCGGTGGCGCGAGTGGTAGCGTAAGCGACTGCTGTGCTTGAGGTCTCGGGTTCGATTCCCGGGTCGGTCCAAATGTTTGTATGATCTGCAAATATTTGTTTCGAAGTTTGGGTGTTTTCTATGTATAATATGTATGTATTTACAAAAAAAAAAGTATATATGTATTTATATCAGTTGTCTAGTACCCATAACACAAGCTCTGCTTAGCTTGGGACTAGACGGCGTTGTGTGTTAAATTGTCCGAAATATTTATTTATTATTTATTTATTATTATTTTAAGGACTGGTTAAAAAGTGATAAAAATGTTATTCTGTAAACATCATCAATTTCTCTCCAACGAGTTCAAAGTTGGACCTTGCTTTTTAATTTACCGAGTGCCGCTATTTCTGACGTTATCGCGCCAGTTGCCTCAGATCTGAAATAGGGTGTTCTAAAATTGCCTTCTTATTCAGATTATCCTCAGCATGCGCCGATGTCGAAATTTAGAGCGTTGTGCGTCGACTGGCAGTTATTGAGCCTTAATAGCCTTGGGACGGTCTATCAGCCGCTGTTTGCTCGCGTCCGTGTCGTTAAAAACAATGAAATGAATTTCGTTACGTCATTATCAAAATTAAATAGGAATAATAGTACAATTGTATTAAAGGAACCTCTATAAAGGTCGAAGCCTGTAAGTGTTTGTTAAGATGACCCAAAATTCTCGATGCTGAAGCTCGCTGCGATGTGGGAAAGACAATCGTTTCGTTTTACAAATAAAGTTATAATAACTTTTGCCCACTAGACTTACTAATCATATCCTAACTTATTAACATTATATATGTGATAGCTTGTGAGGATATTTGGATGTTCGTTAGGCTTTCACGTAAAAACTAGTGAATGTATTTGAATGAACTTTACAGTAATATAGCTTATTCATCATTCATACACATGGTTTTTTTTTGTCAATAATATAATGATAAAGTCGGCAAAATGAGTGCCGTCTGAGAACTATCTTGACGTACGTTGTATAAACCGCTGGAGTTACATGGTTATTATTACTACTCATCAACGTCATATTTCGAACTTTTATTTGGAAGCCACAACTCAATAGTGAGCCATAAACACAATTATATTTTTTTTACAGCGCACATTTTAGAGTATTTATCAAATTATTATCAAGTTAGTACATTATTTTGCTTTCAATATTTAATGTAGATCAACTCTGTTCTTACGCTAAGTAATTCTAAATAGTTAAAAAGTTATCACGGTAAGATTTCAATCTAAACGCCTACTAAGAGGGAGTGCGGGGCAGGGTTGGAGTTTATGTTTAATGTCGGTATGGATGCAGAAGTAATTCGGTCTGTATGATATACTTTCAGCTGCTACTACTAAATGGCTGCACCTTTTTAATAAAAGACATAGGCTCCTATATATCTATATAGGACGGTAACATATCTTTAGTATCAAACATGTAGTCAGCACAGTGGAAGCCAACTCCGTTTCGAAACTGTTAAGCCGATTTGGCTCATACATAAACTCGATCGAAAATCGATGTGTGTGCTTTTAGCCATATATACGAGTACCTTTGTGTTAGATTTAAAGATCCAAACTCGTTGGGACTTTGACGACGATTTCGTTTACTTCTTTTGGTAAACCTAGAAATGCCACAAAGCTATTTTGAAGTCAACAGTTTTTGTACGTACGGAGTTTTGTGTAGTTTAGAGTACACTTTTAGGCAACATGTTAAATATAAAAGATATAGTTATTCCTATGCTGAGAAAGTTTTCTTGATAATTACTTATGTTTTATGAAAATAGAAGTGACAGTGGTAAGATTTAATAAACTATTCACGAATGAGATTGAAGTTTAATCTTAAATGTCTAAAAGTAGTAAAGATTTGAAGCTTTCTGAGAGAACGTTCATAAACTTAAACCGTTTCAAATGAAACTTCGGTTATGGGTATCTCTGAAATAAAAATTACTGAAGAACTGTCAGTAAAAGCCTAGGATGGCTTGCATTATTAAAGAAAGGTATTTTATAAGCCTTTTCTATGTATGGGCCTGCCAAATTGGCTCTACTCTACCTGATGAAAAGCATACGCAGAATCCAAGAGTGGTGGTAAATATACTCATTGCGAAGGCAGACAACGCAACAATCCAGCATGGTGACCCACACTATTGCGGCCTGTATAGTGATGCTTCTGCGTCATTTGGCCTTCGGTCTCGCACTCACTAACGAAACACAATCAATGCTCTCATTTTACGTTGATCTTCTGTACGAGGGTAGTATGGCCCTGGTCAAGCAGACCCGTGTGTGCTGAAATCAGCTCTGGCTCTACTACCTTTTCCATATTCATTCTTACACTCAATCAGGGTTTGAAAGGAATTGAAACCACACGGTGTTACTTTACGTCTGAAGTAGGAGAGATGAAATAAATATTGCTTTATATTGTTCGTATATGGACTGTAAGGAAGAAATCTTAACCTCTGTCCAAATGGATCTTACGGGCCTCTTTCTGGTATATTATCAATGCGTAAACAACAACTTTCCCTGACTGACTGATTCATCAACGCTGATTCTAAGACACTGGTGCTACAAACTTGATATTTTGGCAGCTGAAACATTTATATATATGTATGTATATCCAATTTCTTCTATATTACTTTATTTAATATCGTGCCCGTAATCCTAATAGATTCAATAAGAAATATTAAATAAAGCTTTTCCAATTCTTAAGGTATTACACCGTTTCAGCGAATTACTTTAAATCCATTTTATTTGACTTTCAAATTATAAATTTAATCTTAAAATATACTTGTAAATTTTTATTCAAGTATTGTACTCGTATCTACTTAGGTACTCAATAAAAAGCAACAAAATTCAAATATTCTAAATGGTTTTGTTTCATATTACATTCAGAATGATGTGCTACGAAATATTTTTTGAATATTTGTATAGATATCAATTCATAATCTAGATAATCTTAGTCAATTTTAATTGACCTTAAACTCGCAGTGATTTATTATTTAGGTGCGATAATATATGTTAATGTCATTAAGATTTTTACTTTATTTCTGTAGGTCTTGCATAAAATATTTGTTTTTTTATGTATTTTTTTTTTTTAATTGAATTGGAGGCAAACGAGCAGACGCATCACCTGATGGTAAGCGATTACCGCCGCCCATGGACACCTGCAACACCAAAAGCGTCACAAGTGCGTTGCCGACCTTTGGGGGATGGGGAGAGGGAATGGGGGAGGGGTTGGGGTATGGGCCTCCGGTATCCTCACTCACTCGGTGAAACACAGCGCAAGCGCTATTTCACACCGGTTTTCTGTGAGGCCGTGGTATCACTCCGGTCGAGCCGGCCCATTTATGCCGAAGCGCGGCTCTCCCACGGTAAAATATGTATGTATCAACGGTCATCGTCATTTATAAGTAGATAGAATGATATAATGGTGCATTCTTCTGTGGAACGCTAAGACACATTTTGGCTTGGTATTTTAAAATGCAGGTATAATTTATCAACAGATCTTAATCATCCTTAGTATAGTCCCTCTAATGTCAGTATAAATGATTGCTTTGAACTGATATAAAAATCTCAATTGTTTTGAGTCTTTTTTTAACTTTGTCTTTAATAAAAAAATTGAAAAAAACTTTTTTTGTAAGGGAGACGGAGCGAGAGGCAGGAAAGTAACAAGACTACTTGACCTTCTTCAAATTAAATGAAAAGATATTCCTACCAAGGATGAAAAATTGAGAAAAGACAAAAAAATCGGCGTACAAAAAAAACGAGGGCCGTACAAACCTGTAGGTATATTATATATTGTAACAAAAAATTCATGCTTTTCGCAATTTGTTTTTATTTGTGCTATGAGACGTTGATTCATACCAAATTTCAAGATACTGAGTTCACGGGAAGTACCATGTAGGTTTTGATTCCCTTGCGAGTATCGAAAATTTGCAGCATAAACGGCTGTATCTTTTGCTTGCGTTGGCTTAGAAGTTTGATTTTTCACAGCTTCAAGAAACAGTAGACCTGAGTAGAGACTATTTGAATTATAGTTTGATAACTCCACGCGTTCCTAAGAAAAAGGGTCTTGACAGAGAGACAGACGGACAAAAAGGGTTCCTTTTATCCTTTTGAGGTACGGAACCCTAAAAATATACATTAATTTTGATAAATTTAACTATAATCGTAAACTATGATAAAAAGATATGTTCCATGTACCTATTTAAGCATTAATTTAAGAAATTTAAATAAGGAAGGCGATGTATGCGAGTCACACATAATAACGGCCCAGATGTTTAATTATTATATTCTTAAAAAAAAACAAACTAGTTGTTCATAGATTTCGCACAGACGAGTGTTGCTCCGGCCACTGACCACCGGAACTATCTCATAATCATTAAATTGGGACGGCCGTTTAACTGTTAATTATTGCCGACGCTGTGGTCATTAAGGAGTCAAAGAGAAAAATAAACGTAAATGCGAGCGACATTTTAAATGCAATTAAGTATTTGGGTGGACGGTTAAAGTAGAGACATTTAAACTTGTTTCAAGTCAACTAATACCAATACTTTTGCTGAGTTTTTATCATCAGTTAGTTTCTAAATCTATCAGAACAAATCACTCAGTAGAAAAATATGAATGTAACTATAAACGTTTAGATTTTATAGAAGCGAGGAATTTCAATGACTAGTTTATTGTAAGTAAGTAACGCAAAAATAAACAAACGTCATAGCAAATAATTTTATCAATCAATTTATATACAAATGTTTATAATATGGAAAGAGTAATTCGACGACAACCTAGTTTTAGAAAAAAGCCCCGGAAGAAAAGAAAGTATACATATATAGAAAGTATTAAAAAAATATGTAAAGAAGAAAATAAGCTAGGTAATAAGACAAATACATGAATTAACTTTAGCTTAAATGGTGTTGCTATTGTGTGTAATTGTGTTGCTGGCATACCTGACACATGCGATTAATACTAAGGGGGAAGCCTTGGGACTTAATGTTTTTGTTTATAGAATGGTATACCATTTTAAAAGTTTTTACGGATGATAGGAAAGGAACAACTACATTCAGTTCTTCACTGGCTACCCGTTATTCTATATCAATACGATTTCCTACATCTTTATAATAGAGTCCGCAATGTACGATAAGATCAGTTATGTTTCGTATATTTTGTATTCGGTTTTCCTATTGTGTTGGTACTAAAGTTTGTCATTCTTCAAGTAAGTTTTTACCTATTCCTTTATAAACCAGAGATTCAAATCGTGTGCTTGTGATATAAATTATATTCACGGTCTTGAACATGTTGAATATCAGACCAACGTACCTAGTATGTTAAACGCAATTTTAGAAATCGATTGACACGAAAATTTAGAAATTACTATCTGACCCTCCCAACTGCACTAACTTCTTTTCAATCATGCTTGGCTTCTTTTGGTCTAAGCGTGATGCGTCCTCCTATATTCGGCATGACAGCAAAACACACATATAAAAAATCTGAATTTTAGTTGGAAAGTTTCGGAGTTCAACGTGCGTGAAACGAGAATTATATGTAACATATTTACATAAAGTTCGCAAAACTTTTAGATAAACACAGGCTGAAGAATTGAGAATGTTTTTTTATAATTTTTACGCCTTATAAAATTTATACTTGAACTTGGCAACCATCACAGATGCACTGATGATACACAGGTAACTTTATGAGTAAATATAACATGTCTACTATTCTATTTTTATATTTTGAAGTAAAAATGAATCTATTAACAGCCATTTCATAGTTTTTCTCAGAAGAGTGTGTGAATAATACATAATTTTAATGAACATATATTTATGAAACGGTTTATTTGATTCAAAATCAGTTCGTTAGCGGATAATAATATAGCATAAGTGACGTATTACATATCTCTTACACAGCGTTGAGCAGTAGTAATTGATTACCATGCTGAGATAGCGCCAGTCAGTCTCAATATAGCACAAGGCTTTTGATCAGATTTGGCACAGTGTTGTCTGACGGCTGAGAGACATGGCAAATGGCTTTTTGTCCATCACGGGCACTAAAACTGCTGTAGGCAGTCATAAATGCTTACGTCATCTCTGTATATCAAAGATATATTCATGAACATTTTATTAGTTGCTAGGTATTTCGATGGAAGTGTGGAGGGCTCTTATATTCTTTCATTTTATATACTCGTATCTATATAATAAATGTAAACTCCAAATGAATTTTACGAATAATGAAATAGTGGAATCAAATTTAAAAGATAATTGTTTACTTCAAAATGGACTAATTCAAACTCAATTCTATAGTCACATACAAGTAATCCATAATAGTATAATATATTTGAGAGCGATTCTGTCTATCTGTTAAGCTTGATTGCTAAACCACTACACTAATTTCTATAAAATTTTGCGTGGAAATACTTTGCTTCTCGAGGAAGGACATAATTAGTCTATGTCTTTACCGCGAAAACCAACATTCACGCGGACGGCGTCGCGGGCCGAAAATAGTAAGAAAATAAATCATCATCAGCATCGACGATAGCACTATTTTAATCATCAATCTTAAAATCAAGATGATAAACAAACATTCAATTTAGGCTCTCGCAGCAAAAGATAACCAACTAGATTCCTTTGATGTGGTAGAAAGGCGAGTCTCGTCTAAGAAGAGATTTTGCCTTTCAATATGTGTTTTGACGATTTATTTGAGTTGGTGTTCGTAACACACTTTAATATCTCGCCGTTCGCTAGCGCCATAAGATTGCATATGGAATTAGTTTAAGCTTTCAATCGTGAATATGTAATAAGTTCAACGCTGTGGCATTTTATTAGGTGCATTATACCTGTATTGATTACTTTAGTAATTTCTTTTACTATAATTATATAATTTGTAAATGTTCTTTCTTTTCAAATATGGAATAAAAACACTTTGTTGTTTTTTTTAAGAATATCTTGTAAGATCTTGCTACGTAGTTAACTTATATATATATATATATTTGTTACATATGTTTAAAGTGTTGAAAACTCCACACGTTCATGGGTTTTTTAGTGCGCTGTGCTTAATTTCAGGACAGGACTAGACCCTGTAGTCACAAAACCAGGTTATTTAAATGTTTCTTCTGTCCTATGTCATTTATTTTGTTGTTTAGTTAGGCAAAGTGCAAAATATCTTAATCTTTCCATATAACGAGTTGAACATCACTTGGTGTGTCAAATGTTGAGTTAAACCTAAATAGTGTAGGGCAAAGCTCTTAATAACTGCAATGGTTATAAATAAAAGGTAACCAACTAGGTTCTTTTGATGTAGAAGAAAGGCGAGTCTTGTCTTGAAAGGTTTGGTTTTCAACACAAGCATCGAGCTTAGTGCGGAAACCGTCGATTAAGTTCAAACCTGTAATATGTTTTTATGTACAAATAAATAAATTATGAATCGGCTAGCATGAGTTATGATTTTGATAGAGCATATATTCTCTTATCCTGTTTGTTCTCACTATGTATGTATGTCCTGTGTCGAATGTTAGTTTGCATAAGTGAGTACGATTTATAATTTGCTTAGGGGTGAGATGATTTTGTAAAAAAAATTTGCTTGAAATATTTTTAATTACAGTCTCATCGTTATTTATTTCAATAAATAGTCATGAAGCTTCAATAATATGAGTGTTCTTTTAATTTGTTATACATTAACTATCAATACATCCCTTACTTCAATTACTAAATAAATTTAAATGTTTACAAAGCAACAATTGCTTTCTATTGCTTTCTCCGATCTACGAGTAGGATTGGAACCCGAATGTTCCTTCACGAATACAGATCAGTGACTCGTAGCATAGGTAACCAGAGAGACTCTTTGATCATTTCATATTATCCCGTAACTCAAAATCATTCGTACGAAATGCCTTCAGCCTTTACATGTGGGTTTTATACGAAAATGTACCTACGTTTACGTGTATTTAGGTTTATTTATATCAAAAGAACAACAATTTTATTTAAGGATATTTTTCTAAGTAAAGTCTCAGATAAATGTTAACTTACCTGTCAGATAACTACAAATTCGGTGTGGCTTGGAGAACTTGACATGCCAAAATTGACCTATTATAGTAGGTATTTAAATGTAATTTAACATAACTTGGAATTTAAACATTTAGTTATGAGTAGCACCTATGTTAAAAATTTCTCACGCCTCGGAACCCTTATAGTTTCGTCATGTCCATCCGATAGTGTAAGGTCTCATACTAGATAGGTCTTTAAAAAAAAGTGGTTTCCAAGACTATTAGGTATTTGATTTAGGGGTGACTATTCTGAAAGGATTCCCCACAACCTCACAAACTTTACCTATTTATAATATTAGAAGTGTGAGTGGCCGGAGTGATACCACGGCCTCCCAGAAAACCCGTGTGAAATAGCACTTGCACTGTTTTTTACCGAGTGAGTGAGGATACCGGAGGCCTAAACCCTATCACCTCCCCCATCCCCCTCCCCATCCCCTAAAGGTCGGCAACGCACTTGTGACGCTTCTGGTGTTGCGGGTGTCCATTGGCGGCGGTAATCGCTTACTATCAGGCGATACGTCTGCTCGATTGCCCCCTAAACAATAAAAAAAAAAAAAAATTAAAAAGTTCGCTAAAAAAGTAGGAAGAAATTACATATATATGATACATTACTTAAAATAACATTCATTTGTATTTTTTATCCACCATTTAAGTAAGATTGTTCGCTCTATGCCATTATCAAAGGTTAGTTATACATATTAATACTACGGTTTAGAAAGTGACGCTGTCTGTCTCTCTGTTTCGCTTTCAAGCTAAACCACTTAACCGATTTGAAAGAATTTCGGTATAGAGATAGATTAAACCTTGGAGAAGGACATAGTCCTACTTTTTATCGCGATAACTGACACATACGCGGGAGAAGCCGCGAATAAAAGTTGGTCGTTTCATACTACTCACATCAAAAACTTAGTAACTGTGGGCATATAGAAATAAATTGTATTTTAACACGTTCCACAAACTGCTGACAATCGAGAGTGTAGATTCTACTTAAAAAGAAATTAGCAATGGAAGAACTGATGATCGAGGCAAGCAACCGCAAGATAACAGTCGCCTCAATTCAGGAACCGTATGTCGTTGCGGGTCGACTGAGAGTTTGTTTTCGTTTGTAAGATTGTATTTTTGTTTGTTTCTTGATAAAGTGTTTGCTGGAAAACCTCATGGTTTGGTTTTCATCATTTTATTCAGAACTATTGAATGCGTTTGTTGGTATTGTAATCATCATACACATAGCGGATGGGAGGTGGTTTTCTCTCCATTATTAATGAAATTACTTTGCATTAAGAAACATGTCTTTTCATACAGTGACCTAAAATTAGTGGGTATAAACATTACACTAGTGTTTTCCTTTTTTTTTATTGAATAGGGGGCAAACGAGCAGACGTATCGCCTGGTGGTAAGCGATTACCGCCGACCATGGACACCCGCAACACCGTGGCGTTACAAGTGCGTTGCCTGCCTTTTAGGAAGGAGTACGCTCTTGACCTTATTCTTCCTCCTTATAACAATCAATAATATTTCTTACTACAAGCCTTTCCCTACACTAGGTTCGGGTCAGCTTTTAAATCTACTACGAGTGGACTGAACTGCGATTAATTACGTGGAGCGACTGCCACCAGACCTTTACAATCCAAGTAATTGGCGAAGGAAGAAACAGTCCTTGTTATCATGACATGCCCTGAGGTGGCAGAATACCGGGCGAGACACCTCGGATCACCGAGGTCACTTCCAGAAGTCGTCGGCAACGTAAAGGGATTGTTAGGCTTCTTGGAGGAACTGGATTAGCATGAATAATGCCGACCCACCGCGCAAAATAGGCGCACTGAAGTCGTCGAGTTGCGGAAACCCAGACCGCAAGTTTCAAGTCAAGTTCATGTTCTAGCACTTGGCGGTATAAAAATTATCAGACCTTTTGGGGATCCAACTACCTGTAACGATTGCCAGAGGTGTTCATATGGGAACCTTAGCCTAAACGATCGATCACACTTAGTAACAAAAACACTGAACTACTATTAGTGATGCTGATTAACAGGAACCGGCTGAAGCTTTGCCAAGTGAGAAAGAATTCAATTCGATTACTTATTTGCAATGAAGCGTAATTTTTTCAACGATAATTACAGAACTGGAAAAACGTCAATCTACGTTTTACCAATCGGATGTAAACCAATCGACATTTTGCATGCTTCAAAGGTAGACAGTTTAAGTAAGTAGTAAATACTAAGAAATATTGTTAGTTTTGGTTTTATTTCTGGTGCAAAGATAACGGTCACGTATGAAACACGTATATATGATAATATTAATGTGTATTCTCACGGTTTATTTTGTGGCGACTTCCACCTACAACACAACAGTAACCTATTATAGCGTCATCTATCGCAGACACACAACACGAATAAACTACCAATCCTGAATCGCGCAGTAGAAGTTCTCTCGCCGATTATCATATATACAACATCCCAACATCAACTGTTGGGCAGCAGCCTGCCATGCATGATCACCTCGCCTGGTCGGAGGATCCTCCCTTTGTGTTGGAAGGACATAGCACTCGTTCCCCCACAATTTCAATATATTTTTGTTCATATTTTACTCCTAGTATTTTTAAGCCGGAAATCAGTATGAAATCAAATATGTAACTGTTTACTTATTTTAGGAATTGTTCATTTCGTAATAATAACTGAAATAAGATTTATGTTATCTTTAACTTCCATTTATTTTGCTTTTAATGAGATGTTATCATAACTTTCAAAATGTTTGGATTACAATCAGCTGTCGAAAGTTAAATTATTGTTATATGCATGTTCTGTTCCTTCAATGGGAACGTTTTACTGTAACAGCTGCAGTGCAAGATACGTTTAAAAATATACAGTATCTTATCTTGAATGATCATTCAATATTTCATGTTTAACACACATCAATCGGTGTAAACGATATGTTTATTATGAATCCATTATTTGATTTTAAATTACAGATTCCAGGAATAGTCTGTTTCCTTGTTTAGTTTTTGTTTTACCACTGTTGTGGGAAAAAAATAAAGATAAAATAACCTGCTTAAAGCATCTTTTCATCTAAGAAAAACTTAAAATTAAAAAAATAACTAAGATTACTAATAACATAGACTAAAAACTCGCTGACTTTCATCGAATTAATGTCCTAATGTACTAATTGCATCGGATGGGACATGCCATTAAATTTTTACTTTCTCACTCATAATTGAGTTCTTTACAGTCAAATGAGAGTTCAGTTAGTTGCGAACACATTGAACATTTTCATTAATATGTCTCTGCATTTGAAAGCGTTATTGAGGTAGATATGAACCTGCTGTGTTCGAAGATTAAAGTTTGAATTTTGTGAGAAACTGAATCACAGAAATTAAAAAAATGGCTGCGACAATCAAAAAGTTTAAATTCTATGAAAATCAGTTAAAATCAGAGTATTAGAGAATATTAAATGAAAACCCATCTTAAATAATATAATGTGCCCTCAGATACAGTTAAAATTTTGAAAGTTGTTTAGATATTACCTATGCTGATGATATTTATTTAATAAATTCCATAACTAAATTGAAGAAGTGTATGTAAAGGAGTAAGAAATGTTTTCACTAGAAAAATATAAAAAAGTTATAACAGTAATAACATCAGCAAACGACTTTTCTACAAATAAACTGGCACCTAAAGTAAATACTGTACAAACATTATTTTACGTAACGTTTTTATTCACAATTGTTTTTGTAATAGGAGATATACCCACTCACTGTGTTTGGTTTTTGGGGTACCCTGAGGCGAAGCAAAGGTGCGCTAACACGCTTACAATTCGTCGTTGACAGTATTGGATTCTAATATGATTGGGTTGCTACCTGTACGTTTTATCGCAGTTTATTGAACACAATTCTGATCAAGATCTGAAATAATGCTCGTGGGCGGGCCATACTTTTTAGAGTTGTGAAAATCTCAATGAGACTCTCGTCTAATAGAACCAATTACACAAAACTGTCCAGTTAATTCTACCCGAGTGAAATACTTTAAAATATCATCATCCCCCAAAGCTCTTTCAAGGCAGTTTTACCAGGTCATCAGACCACCTTTGAAATTATATAATAAATGAAAATTTATTGATACAAAGCATAATATAAGAGGCTGGGTCTACCGGAGGATTCCACAGGCTGACACAAAGCTGGTGGTTTTTCACACGAGTGAGTAAGTTGAGGTAATCAAAAGCCCATCTCCTTCCTTTATCATAATGAGAAAATAAACTAAATTCTTTCTCCTCCCTAGCCTTTATTAATCCTATGATTATTTAGATTAGGCTACTAATTCAATTGGTTATACCTAAATATTTGTTTTTCTAGGGAGCAACTGACACCGGACTTCCGCAATCCAGAGGGTGAACTGAATTCAATGCTGTTATTAAGAATGTTTTATAATATGAACTTTTTTGACCTAACCTGGTAATTTTGGTAATGGATCTGGTATAATCGTTAAACGCTAGATCAAAAAGACTTACTTTAAAATAAACATTGTTATAACTCGTAGATACTTCAATGAGCTTGTTAAGAGTGAATAACCTCATTATAGCGCTGATAGGACTGTAACATAATAAAGTTATAAGAAACACATTTCAGTTCGTCTAAAGAAAAAAATATATCGAGAATTCTGTCATAAATGAGACGTGTACTAAGTAAGTTACTAACGAAGCTTCTAGCTGTCGCATATTATATTATACTGCAGGAAGTATAATTGGTAAATTGTCGACTAAGTGGCGTTCTTAATTGTATTAGAAAGCTCTGAGTGGAAGCCTTATAAAGGAAGCATATGTGCAGGGTGGTGTGGCACACGCGTCGCGAAACGCCATGTTCGGTATGCGTCACCAGGTGTCGACACAGCTGACGAATGCTGACTGCGCAGGCACACATGTCGGAGCGTGCCAGCCGCGTGCCACTTACAGTCCCACCCTCGTCACTAATTACATTTTATTAGCTTCCTTTGATCATTTATCGATCCTCATCTCAATATTTAAGCGTCTATTTACGTACAACGGTATAATATAGAGAAAATAAATATAACAGTAAGATTCCATGTTTATTTATTACAAGCTTTTGCCTGCAGCTTCGCCTCTCTCCAAGAATACATATTCTTGGAGGTATTAGAACCAACATAGGATACTTTGGTATAGGATACTTACTTAACAAACAAACTTACTTTCATCTTTATAATATTAGTATCACACTAGTATTATATTATGTATTTATTGTTATATAAAGACATTAAGATTAGTTAAGCGGATAATTAGAAAATGTATTTATGTTTCCAATAATGAACAATACTGAATGGACTTCTATTTGTAAATAACAAAAAACCGTATCTACTTCTATGTGTCACTGTAGAATGTAAAATGCCTACACAGATGTTTCATTTATGCAAAAAATTTAAAATCGCCTTAAAATCGGTCTCTAACAAATTTATGAATGAATATGTCGCGCTCATTGTACGTAACATCCTGTGCTATTGTTGTCTTCTACCTGCTAACCCTTGGGACTGTTATTTATAATTAGTCGTCTACCTGACGGCGAGCCCGACGTGTTCTTAACAAAAAGATGCGTGTAGTATAACAATCGGAGCGGTTTACGCGTCGCAGTTGAACGGGCATCTACCTATTGTTAGTTGCATCTTGGCCGGCATTGAAAGTAAGACCCGCCGCGTTAGTGACTCAGGTATTTATGAATGAACGTGACGGGCTAGCGAGTGGGATGATCGGCCGCAGCCAGTACCAGGTAGAAAAATACTCTTTTGGAATTCTTTCCACAGTTCGCGTTGAGTAGGGCTACTCAACTCAGCGGTCGAGGAGCGCCGCAGAGCGGGGCGAGGGGAGTCGTCAAAGCGCATGCGTCGAGCACTTTTTACCGAGCCGAGCCGAGGATTCCTCCCTCTCAGTTGATGTAGAGCCGTCGCGCGTGCATGCCGTGCCGTCATGTACCGTTTGCCAACTTTCTCGAGTAGTGATGTGATACGATACCGACGTAAAAACGTGACAAATTATTAAATATTATTTGTAACTATATGTTTATTTTGACTCAAAAACTGAGTGTTATGTTAAGTGAATGAAATGTTACAGTGACTGAAAATATTTTGGAATCAAAATGAGGTGGTTTATAGTGACAATGAGTGTGATGGTGTGGGAAACAATACTAGCCGGTATAGCGCCCCCCGGCTCTTGTCCCGCAGTGTGTTCGTGTAAATGGAAGGGGGGTAAGCAGACTGTTGAGTGCATGGACAGAGCTCTAATTACAGTGCCAGAGCCGGTAGACCCTGCCACGCAAGTATTGGACTTATCCGGAAATAATCTTCAAATACTGCCGCAAGAAGCTTTCGCCCGAACAGGACTAGTTAATCTACAAAGAGTTTATTTACGAAATTGTAATATTGGCCAAATACATGATAGAGCTTTTAAAGGCTTAACGAATTTAGTTGAATTAGATCTGTCTCACAACCTACTAACTCAGATACCTTCAACCAGCTTCAAGGATGCACCTTTCCTTAGAGATCTCACATTGGCAACAAATCCAATTTTAAAAGTACATTCTGATGCTTTGAGCAATCTCGGTAGCGTTGTCAAACTAGATTTGTCTAAATGCGATATTAGAGATATAGCTCCAGACGCGTTTAGGAATTTGCGTTCACTGGAATCTTTAAAACTAAATCACAATAAATTACGTGAATTACCTCTTAGTTCATTGGAGAGAGTGGACAAACTGCGAGCTATAGATTTATCCGACAACCCTTGGACATGTGACTGTCGCCTACGGGATCTCAAGTTGTGGCTAGCTAAACGTAAATTATTGTCAACACCCAGTTGCTCTGCGCCTCCGCGGCTAGCCAAACGACCATTTTCAGAACTAGCAATAGAAGAGTTTGCCTGCAAACCAGAAATTTTACACGTCAGCCGACACGTTGAAGCTGCTGTTGGTGAAAATGCCACCATCGCTTGCAGAACTGAAGCCATGCCAAGTGCAACTATAAATTGGTATTGGAATGGAAGACTACTTCAAAACGGAACTCACTTTAATTCTCATCAGAAAATATACATTTTTGAAGAAGGAGACTCAAAGAAAAAATCTTCTTTAATATTGACAAATACACAGGAATCTGACTCTAGCGAGTTTTATTGCGTGGCTGAAAATAAAGGCGGCAATGCTGAAGCCAACTTCACTGTACATGTGACTCAGCAGCCTGTTGGAATGGCCTTAGGAAGCGCGCAGATAGCAAGCCTGGGGGCAGCATTGTTCTTGGTAGTTGTAGTCATTTCGCTAGCCCTACTCATTACCTTCGTTCGGTTTCGTCCATCAGCAGCTTGTGAGAGTAAAACACCAAATACAATAGACAGAGTTGTATCTGGAAATGAAGTACATCCGACGACCACTGATCGACCCCATGTTGCCGTATTAGCAAACAGACAGGACTCTCATAATGACTCTAAATGTAACCCTGTTACAAAACCGCCGAGAATTAACGACATCCCTTACACCACAAATCATTATGAGGGAAGAGGGAGTGTGGTAACAGCTAACGGTCCTGTAGTTGTATCTCCGACAGTTTCGGTTGCTATTGATCCGGATCTAATCACAGATACAAGGCCGGATAGCGTAGTCCGACCAGGAAGTGGAGAATATGCCCGAGAGGCTTCCGATTCATTATATCCATCGGGCCTCTGGGACCAAATGAGAATGAATCAAGCGAGTAATTTGTCCCGGGCTGTGAGTACCGCTATACCGACCTATTACAATGATAGAACACCGATTATAGAAAACTGTAGTGTGGACGGGTCACAGGAAGAATTAGGGTACATGAGTCGTACTTTCCCCCGTTCACATGCAATTGCCTCAACGAATGCGGCTGGTCCGACGGCAGACGCTCCGTACCCTCCTGACTATGGACTCCCAGTGGGCGGCGCGCGCACTCTTCGCGTGTGGCAGCGGGCGCCACCGGTACTGCCCCCTGTGGCTGCCATCAAGAGAGTTCTCACCATCACGAGGCCTTCGGCTGATGACAATTTTCAGGATGGCTGTGCTACTGATGTGTAATCTGATATGAAACCAAGTTTATTTACATACCTAGATGACATGTCGAAATTGTAAATTTGTATCTTAAGCTAGAAATCATCTTATACGTAAGGTATGTGTAATTTATACTTAAATATGTTGTTAGTGTAATATTTTTTGTATCATATAATTTATATAGATAAATAATGGAAAGTTACATTGGATCCGTATGCGAAGGGTCCGCGACTGATTAGTTGAAGAATGTAAGTGTAAATTAAAACGTGATATGGAATGCTGTCGTCTATGATCGCCAAATACTTAAATACTGAATATAAATATATCTCAATTGTTGAAACTCAAGTAAGATGTTACATGAATATAAAAGTAACTTATACAATGTAAGATATACATGACCTATCCAAAGATATGAATTTCCCCCTGAAAGTAATATAGTTGACATATGTTACTAATTATGTAATTCACTGAATGTTAATCGATGTACGATAATGAATGTGTAATTTTATGTTGAAAAAGATAATAAGAGTTTTAGCCGTTAAATGGGAAAAAATAAAACAGGCGATTATAAAATGTACTTTTTGTTTGAATTCATTTTACCTCATTAGCGCATAATACACACGTATAAAGCTCATGAATATAAAATTAGGTTTTATTTCATTGAGTTCCAATTGGTGTACATAGTTCAATACAAATTTAAAGGATATTTTTGCAGAGACAAAGCGGATGTATTTAAAAGAAATACGCTATAATCGATACCTATTAGATAAAATGTTAATAACAATAATTGATAATCATTATTTTAGTTAAAAAACAGAATAGACCAATTAAGATAAACAAGAATTCATCCATTCAACTTAATTTTGTTGCCAAAACGATTATCTCATAATCTGGCGCATTTTCTGTCCAATACGACTATAATAACGACAGAAATTTTGAAATTAATATTGTGTCTGAAAATATGGACAGTATTAATCACATTACTAAATGACAATACCATTTAAAATGCCTTTTTAGGTGCTAAAAAGCATCGTAATTTCCGAATTAAAATTAGTAAGTTTTAGTATTTATTAAATAGAAGAGAAGAAATCGTTTTAACTTAGTCAATTGTTTTAGCTAAGAACATTTTGCCTTTGGTACCGTTTGAAGACGGCACTAAATGTTAAAGTAAGTAGCATGCCTGGTTCATATTTAACTTGTTAATAGCATGATTCAACAAAGAAACTATAACCAGCATAAAGCAATCATTGATAACTAAAAAAACTACAAATGTCTAAATAGACAATCAATAATGTTTTTTTGTTAAATAACAAGAAACCATTATTAAATTGATTGACATTAGAAATTGAGATGTCATTGCCTAATTATACATACTAGATGTAGCTTACTGGGATAATTATGAGCATGTATCTTGAGCACCTTAACTGTCATTTCATAGATTAACTGCGTCTTGAGAGATTAATATTTGTACTAATTGTTCCTTGTAGCCGCTATCTCAACTTTTACATTAATAATAACCTTTTTTCTCATTCCTGCCTTAACTACAGTATTTTTTCTGAAAAATCCCACACCAGTATGTCGTGGGGGATTTTATACACGTATATGAAATGGACAAAAAGAACACACAGACACGGAATAACAATTTGTGGATCATACAAAGTGGGGATCGAACTCATAACACTCAGCGTAGCAGAAAGCGTTGAAATATCTGCTTTTAGTTATCGCTAGCTAAAATTAACTTTAAAGAGGTAAAATCCAAGGTATTCTATTCAAATAATGTAACAGCTGTAGATATCAGAATGTATTCAAACTCATGTCAAAGAAATAGAAGTTTCCTGAACAACATGTTATGAGAGACTGATGTCTTGCAACATACGATAATCTTTTGTGAAAATAAAATACGAAATTTTAAGACGTTTATAGCTTTGTACATAAAGTTATTATTATTTTTATAGTATATAAATAGGATTTCATAAATCAACAATACAACGAAGGTAATTACAACTTGATAGTCATAAATATGTATTTGCCAAAGAATTTATCTTATATATAAAATTCACGTGTCGCGGTGTTTGCTACCAAACTCCTCCAAATCGGCTGTACCGATTTTTATAAAATTTTATGTGCATATCCGGTAGGTCTGAGAATCAACCAAATTTTTTTTATTTCTTTGGCAAAACAACGTTTGCCGGGTCAGCTAGTAACTCATATATATAATGTTAGCTTTGAGCTGATTAATCTCATATATATATATATATTAACTTTTAACAATTATAGTAAACGTAAATCAATGTCTTAATATTTAATTATTACTTTTAAATAAACATTTTTAATGGCCATTATATATAATTGAACATACATGTATATGAAATAATATTTTTGAATTTGGAATATAAGGGTGATTTATATTAATCGCCCACGCCCCAGTACGTGCCGTGTACGTGGCCCGGCCGGGGCACGGATTTGATATGTTACATACATTTTATATGAAGCAGTTTCTATAGCACAGTGCATGATCCCTGTCCCGTTCAGACCACGTTCACATACGACGTCAGTCTCGGCCTGGGCTAAGACTCGGCACGGCCCAGTCTACTATAACTCTAGATTCTGTTAAACATTTGGTTATATTTGGTTAATTTTAGGTCCGGATTAGGAAATTGAAATAACTTTCCTTAAAAAATATCATTAATTCAATCGTAATTATAATATCAAAATGACTCGGTGGCGTAGTGGTAGCATATGCGACGGCTGTGCTTGAGGTCTCGTGTTTGATTCCCGGGTCGGACCAAAAGTTTGCATGATCTCCAAATATTTGTTTCGGATTTGGATGTTTTCTAAGTATTTACAAAAAATAAAAAATATGTACTTAATTATTTAGATCAGTTCTCTGGTACCCATAACACAAGCTCTGTTCAGTTTGAGACTAGATGGCGTTGTGTGTTAGATGTCCGAAATATTTATTTATTATTAAAACAAAACGTTGTCTAATTAGGTTTTAGTCACAGTAGAATACTGTTATATGTATGAATATTTTATCAGGGGAAATTGTGTAGGGGAAAATAAGATCGATCTTAATGAGGAAGAAACGTACTAACGGGCACAAAGGTATTGCGTTTTATAATAATAGATGTAAGACAGGATGTTATACCGTGGACGGTATTGTTAATCTTTGTCTTATAAATTATCTGTGTGTGTATATTTAACTGCTCAGGATGGCGTAGGTAGCACGTTCCTAGTACTGTATCATTATGTTTAAAGAACAATACTAAGGCTTATTAGGTTAGTGACGTCACCCCAACATGTCAAAACGTGTTATCAAATATCAACTTAGCTCTTTTACATTTCACGAAATGACGCAATCTTTAGGTTCTTTGATATCCATAATGGTATTTTATTAACTTGATCAAACAGTAATGAGATAAAATTGATTTTTTAAAGTGTCAAAGGGAAGATAATATCAGATTACATTCTTTCAAAAACATGTTAATATATGCCAAATCATGTATTATATATTATTATAGGTAAGTATATAATATTACGATATGATAATTCTTAACGTTTACACGATTTAAGTAATCAACGTGTACGAAAGAGCTAGCTGAACAAAAATAAAAATACGCGAAGGAAAATCAATAAGTTTAATTAATAATTCTAATAACAGGCTTTTAACACACTACTTTAGTTTTAAATAATGTAATATTCGTAGTTACTGTTTATTATAATTGGCTTACTACTGAATGATAATGGAAATTAATTGGGTAGTTTTCTGACCGTCACACAAAAACCTGTAAACGGTAGCAATAATTCGAAATAATAGAGTTTTTTAAAATTTATATTATCTTTTATGCAAAGACCGATCAAAAACATTTCTTTATGTATGTATTCTAAAGTTATTAAGTGGATACACCAATATCTAGTTGCTTCTACAATTTAATTGCATTTATCAGACAGATGTCTATTTCCGTGATACAGACAAGGTTATGCATATATTATAGCTATCTTGTGTCCGGATGAACCGGTTAGAGCCGCTAGTCTGAGTCGCTCATTCACAATATCGATACTAGTTTAAGAACTAATAAATTTAATTTGTTGGCAATTCATACCGTGTTAAAGTATGTTCAAAAACGAAATTGACTTAAAAAAATTCTTATAGAAAGTCAGTGTCATGGCTACAAAAAAGATAAAAAAGTTTTAAGCTCACCTTCCAGCCCACCGGAGAAAAACCGGTTAGCGTGTTTTCATTTCCGTTCAATTCAGTTTTTTATTAGAACCAAACTCTAAACGGTTTCATTGAAGGTGAGAATTTTGTAACAAAATTTTAAAGCAAAGTAATAATAATAATTTCTAAATAGTATATTATAACAAAATACGGAATGACAGATATGAGGTAGTTTTTGGAATTGGATCAGTGTGTTCTCAAAAAGAGTGCACAAAAATGTTCATATTACTTTTTGCATTGGTTTTTAATTAAATGTAAATACTATTTGGATCAAATTATTAATCTCATACTCTATAAGATAAATTATTTCAATAAAACATCGGAAGAAAAACATGAGAAAACAAGATTTTATTTGACTCTGATTTATGTATTAAATAACGAATGAAAATGTAAGTTATTAAATACAATACCTGCTAATAATAAACATTTCGGACATTCGACTGCCTCGATGGCGCAGTCTCGGGTTCAAATCCTGGGTCGGACCAAGTGTTTGTGTGATCTACAAATATTTGTTTCGGAGTTTGGGTGTTTTCTATGTATAATATGTATGTATTTACAAAAAAAAATGTATAAATGTATTCATATCAGTTTTTAACTACCCATAACACAAGCTCTGCTTAGCTCGGGACTAGATCTGGCTTGTGTTAGATATCCGAAATTATTAATATCTGATACACAACGCCACTACTAAACTTCAAACTAAGCAGAGCTTGTAATATATTAGCTAGATTGACTGATACAATTTTTATAAATACATACATTACATAGAAAACAGCCAAACTCTGACACAAATAATATCAGATTATACAAACATTTGATCCAACCCCGACCTACCACTGCACCGCAGAGACATCGGCATAGATAAATACTCGTAGATAATAAAATTCATTTTTGATTGTCAATAGACTTAATATCTTATGAAACGAAATAAAATAAATATGTAAAACTTACTATTGAAGGTAGAAAACCAGAAATCCTTGACAGTAAGTAATTTGTAATATTAACAAAATGGACACAGTAAAGTAGGGATAGTTCTTTATTTTTGGACCTTTGGGTTGTGTTTGGATGGGTGATTTTGTTCGTAGAGCCTTTTGTAGGATTTTATCGTAGGTGTGGTTGAATGGCGCACTGGGGTTTGGTCACTTCCTCTTGCGAGTCTCTCTTTAAGTACACTTTTTTTCTTTTTATGTTTCCCGAAGCAGTTAACGTGCCTGATTTATTGGTTACTCTGGCTTTTTATTTTGAATAAAGATAAAATTGGTCCACATTTTTAAATCTGAGAAACTGTTTTTAAATTGATTGTTTTTATTCTGCGTTGAAAGGTTTTTTCGACCCATAATTAACACCTAAATTTGAATACGTACTGTCAGTTTATTAGTATTTTTTCTTTGTTCTTGCATTAGATACTTCGTTTACTAATTTTTTTTTAAAGACCTCTGCCGCTTTGTGAATGTACTTCCTTTGTCGCGGAGGTACAAACATACGTGAAATGGACACAAAGAACACCCAGACTCAGAACACTAGGCCAAGTTGCCTTTTGGTCCTTGTTCATTGGAATACACAGAATTTTATTTCATACTGATTATTTTTAGAAGATGATTTAAAATGTTAAAAGATTCAGATATTGAATAAAAAACTGCTTCCAAAGTACCTGACAACAACGCTACAGTATACAGGTATATGTCCTTTAGTCTGATAATACTCTTTGATAAATTATCTATCAACTTAAAACGAGTCCAATGTAATGTTTCTAGTAATAATAATGTAAATGCAAAAGTTTGTGAGGATTTTTGTTACACTTTCACACAAGAACTACTGAATGAATTTAAGTGAAACCTTACAGCAAAATTGCTGAGACATATCAATAGCACATATACCACTTTTTACTGCGATGACTAACATACACGCGGGTTGAGTCACATTATTATGTACTGATGAGACATTTGTACATGCTACTGTCTAGGAGAAATTTCTCCAAATTGAACGACATCAGAACGAGCAGAGAGGCTTGGCCTCACTCGGAGAAGAGAAATGAAAGAACAGTAACACCGGTTTCCTATAAGGTAAGGTCACAGCGGTCGAGCCTGCTTGTTAGTGCCCCGAAGCATAGATATTCCACGATGGAAATTCATCATGGGATATCTCATCAACAGCCTTTTACATACCACTGTTTGTCATAAACCTCTCCTTAGCAAGGAGGTTTTAGCCTATTACATCACGCTGGGTAGACGGGTTGGTATTGAGTTTGTTTTAAGTCACCTCTCTCTTTGCATTACTCTTGTCCTGTATAGTTTGCTCCCTTAGTCGCCTCTTACAACAGGCACGAGATAAATGGGGCTGGTGACACTACGTATGTTTTATTCGTTACACGTACTTCTGGCATTTTGATAAATTAACTATGGGTTTCTTTTAATAAAACAAAAGTATTCTTGTTTTGAATTCATTCACTATAGGAACCAATAACTAATTTTTTGAAGTGAAACTTGTTTAGGCGCATGAGGGTAAAATTTTTACGGATGAAATGCGTCACGAAGATTTTGTACGCACTTATTTTTTATGGAAAATATTGCATACGATCAGACGTATCGCCTGATGGTAAGCGATTACTGCCACCCATGGACGCCTGCAATACCAGAGGCGTCACAATTACGTTGCCGGCCTTTGGGGGATGGGGAGAGGGACGGGGAGAGGTTGGTGTATGGGCCAGCGGAATCCTCACTCACTCGGCTAAACACAGCAAAAAAAAGTTTGTTGCATAACATTATTAATCATTTCATCATGTATTCCAGTCATCATATTTATATTATTTATTCGAAATAAGAAATTTATATTAATCACCAACTGAGAAAAAAGATACGAATTAAGTGTATTTTAAACCTCCACAATAGAATTGTAATGTTAATTATATTAAAATTAAATAGAATGTTTTGTGCTGGTATCTGATTTCACATAAACTGTTTAACATACAAACGACGGTGATAAGATATTTAAAACTTGTTTTAAAACCAGTTTAGTGTCTGAAAAGTTATTTTTCCAAATGTTTACTTCATAAATGAAAAATAGTTTATATAAACCAACCAATTTATGTTTTTGTATAAATTATTAATAATAAGAATCTTTATTATAGCAGAAAGAAAGCAATAGATTGGCATTTGTCATTATTATAATACACACAATATTGACACAATAGTTTTACATTGTTTATTTAGGTAGATAATACGGACTGATTACCAAACTGAGTCTGGCTGAATATTGTTGTAGTTTTTTCAGACGTTGATAATTACTTACACGACTGATAAATTAGGATACATTTTTGTGGACTTGACAGGATTCTTATTGTTTACCAGTCTTTAAAGTCTTATCATTAACGGCTCAGTACCCCAGTATTGTAGCCACCGAGTAGTTAGTGCCATGTGATGCAAGGTAATCTATTACAAAAACGGTGGCATGAAAAAGTGGGTGTACGCCATACATTTGACCTGTTGTGGCACAAATCTCGAACCTACATTGACGATTTTAGTAGCACTGAACAATTAAATAACACGATATTGGACATTCGCAAAATCGAAATTGGACCTCCAGGCGATTTCTTGTATACCTATTCAAATTTGCCTTTTTACCCTAAATACGTTAGAGTCTGTAACAGAAACATTTTTGTTGCGAGCATTAAAAGTAATAACAACACCAAGCGCAAATCACGCTCAATTAATTTTAAAGCTTAAACTTTCTTTACATATTCAAATGCTGTTAGATAGATTGTAGTTGAAAATTGTGATAAACAAGACAATGGTAATGAAATAAGCAAAATTTTGTATAACAGCAACCTTATTTACCTACCGTCAATGGCTTTGCGCTTTCTTCTCATAAAAGCGGAGACTTTCGCTGACAATAATGATGTTTCGGTCCTACTAACAATGGGAACTCAGGGAGAAGCGATCTTGATTGTTCGACTGAATATTTCAATTGTGTACTGCTTTCGAAGCTTGCTCTTTGTATATTCATTGCTATCATATTTTGTCGTGTAACGTTTGTTTTATCGTTTGTTAACTATCGTCTTAGTGTTTTAATGTAGTATCTTCGTTTGTTTTGCTTTATTTCACTAGTTTATTTTACCTGATAGAATAGAACACTTGTCAACATTGGGAGAGTCACGCTTCGGCATGAATGGGCCGGCTCGACCGGAGTGATACCACGGCCTCACAGAAAACCGGTGTGAAATAGCGCTTGCGCTGTGTTTCACCGAGTGAGTGAGGATACCGGAGGCCCATACCCCATCTCCTTCCCCTCATCCCCCTTCCCATCCCCAAAAAAGGCCGGCAAGGCACTTGTGACGCCTCTGGTGTTACGGGTGTCAATGGGTGGCGGTAATCGCTTAACATCAGGTGATACGTCTGCTGGTTTGCCCCCTATTTCATAAAAAAAAAAAATTGAGAAGTCGAAACAAATGATAAATATAACTTATCGAAAATTTCGAACACACCATAAATTACTAAGTACCTAGGTTATCGCCATTCAAATTGACATTTAGAAATAATAACGCGGGTTATTAACTTACACATAGTTAGAGAAAGTTCCAGAAATTAATTGATTTAGTTCGACTGAGAGCCTGTGTACAGACCCGGTTGACACAGGTTGACAGACCTTGTGTAAAAGTTAGGAAATTAAAAGATATTATAATATAATATTGTTATTATCTATTTCGGTTTTAATTAAACCAACATACAAATTTTCGTATAATTAATGTTTTATAAATGTACATAAAAGGGTGCCTTTCATGAAATAGGCGTAAACATAAAATAAACAAACAACATAATGGAACACACCAACAAATAAATAATCCAACAAACAAGCCCATATCCGCATTTATAATACTCGTATTAAGTTGTGATGATGCGAGAGCAAGTCATTACAGCGTCTGTCCATCAAGTGGGAGACGTAATTAATTATCTACAAAAATACTTTAATTAACCTACGGATGAATGTAGATACTTTTTTGTAGACATCGTAATCTTTAGATATGAGATTACGTAGTCAATTAATTGTCACAATTAAAAGAAATAACGATAAACAAAAGATAATTGCGCCGACTATACCTAATTGGGATAAGCTCAAGATGATAATGATCAGGATATCCTCCTATCTAAACGTAGGCTTCTTATACGATTTACAAGAAAAAGATAGTAATACATATAGAATTTTGTTTTATAATCCCGTGGGAAAAGCAGTGTCTCCTGATTATTATAGCGTTAATTACCACTAGAATATGGAACGTCATGGAACTTAACGGTATATTAATAGTAATATCCTTACACATCTACCCACTTCTTATTCTGTCTGGCTGTCTTATTCTAAATTTAAGAAAGCAGGTAACAAGACTGCTGATAAACATACTGTAATATTTCTAAATACATATATATTATTAATAAATTACACTCAAAAAAAGAAAAGTTATCGTGTTGATCACGCAAAAATCTGTCCTGGGTGGGAATCGAACCCACGACCTCTGATTTAGCAGTTAGGATCACTAACCACACCAGAGCAACAAGCCCGTCGTAATGATCGTCGTTGTAATATACCTATCAACGATAAAACTATAAACTATAGACGTTTATTTTGATCAATAAATTTTTATTTTATTATTATTATTTGTTTATAATACACTCACATGTAGGTGAACTTCTTTTTCTTTCTTTTTTAAAAGACAACTCCAACTAGGAATATACAATCAGTGTCGCGGGGGACTTTACAAACATACACGTAACAAATATAGGCAATACCAAGACTCAACCACCACCAAAACACCAATATGCAGCTCACAAAAAGTGTCCCATGTGAGATTTGAACCTATAACACTCAACGAATTAGAAAGCGGCGTGGCGACTGCTTAAACCATTAGGCTAATACGCTGTCACACACTACATACTTATATTATATATGTACTTTGTATGTTTCTATTGTAAAGTTTATCATGCATGAATTCACATTTATTTTACTGTTTTATGAGCAACGCAGCCGGCGGATGGTACATACTTACGCGTACATTTTATATTATTTTCTTATTTGTTATTGTTTATCATATTTTAATTTATATATATTTATTGCTTTATAATAATTATTATTTTATTATGTCAAGTACAAATATTGACAGTGACACAGACAGTTTCAAGTCAGCTGATAGTCTTAACTGTAGTTTTGTTACTATTCCGTCACTATCTGAAACTTTGGAATTACAGTTTTCCGAAGTACCTGAAAATTTCAATGTAGTCCACATAAACGCCCAGAGTATTCCGGCCCATTTCCCAGAGATGCTGACCAACTTTGACTGTAAGAATATTCATGCCATTCTTGTTTCCGAGTCATGGCTTAAACCATGTCTCTCTTCAACATCTTACTCGCTACCTAACTATAATCTCATCAGAAATGATCGTGCTAAGGGTGCAGGTGGTGGGGTTGCCATATACCTGCGAGAAACAATCTCGTATTGTGTTGTAGATCAGTCAGCTCAGCCACCTCCACCAAATGCCGGTGAACATCTATTTTTAGAAATAGAGTTATCTCATAATAAACTCCTGCTACGGGTATATTATTCTCCCTCTTCTCGCATTAACTTTTTTTCTTCTTTTGAGAGACTGTTGGAATGTTTTACACCTGCCTACAGTCAGGCTATCATAATGGGAGATTTTAATACATGCTTACTCAAAACAGACTCCCGTTCTTCCTGCTTCACCAGTACTATCGAGTCATGTAACCTATCTATCTTGCCTTTAAATGCCACACATAATTTTCCTAATTCTACTCCTACTCTTCTTGATCTCATACTTGTTTCCTCGACTCATTTAGTCGCTAAGCATGGTCAATGCTCAGCCGATGACTTTTCATACCATGACTTGATATTTCTCTCGTACAAACAACGTCCCCCCAAACCTAAGCCCAAAGTCCTAAAGCAGCGTAATTTTGGTAACATGGATCTTATTAAACTTCGCCAGGATGCCAGTGTGATCGATTGGAGTTCTTTATTATCCACAGACTGCATTGATAAGAAAGTTAATATATTAAATAGTAAGCTGACTTGTCTTTATGATGTACATGCTCCTGTCCGTTTTATTAAAATTAAGCATCTACCTGCACCTTGGCTTACTGCTGAAATAAGGACCCTGATAACAAGAAAGTCCATAGCCAAGAGCAGATTCAAAACTCGCCCAACGACAAACAATAGGGATAGATATATAGCCATACGAAATCTCTGCAGTAAGGCTTGTAGAAAAGCGCAACGCCAACACATTCACAATTCGGTCGAGAACGGAGACCCATCCAAAATATGGAAATTTCTCAGAACACTAGGAGTTGGAAAATCACAAATAAATATGATTCCTAAAACAAAAAACATAGATTCATTTAATTTACATTTCTCTTCTTCGTCTAATTACAGTCAAACCTGTAAAAATAATATGTTACAATATCTTTCATCACGTCCAACTCCTGACTTTTCCCCGTTCTTTTTTCATCAAATTACTGCTTGTGATGTTAAGAAGTGTATAATGTCCATAACTTCCAATGCTGTTGGAAGCGACTGCATTAGTCGTAACATGATCCAGCCTATTGTTGATGAAATCCTTCCCATTTTATGTCACATTTTAGATCACTCCCTCGCTAATAGTGTTTTTCCCGATACTTGGAAAGAAGCACAAATTATCCCTTTACCCAAAAAATCCAATCCTTCATCCTTCTCCGACTATCGTCCTATTTCCATACTCTCCTTTATGTCAAAAGTCTTAGAACGCCTCGTGCACTCGCAACTAACTTCTTACCTAATGAAGAACCAGCTCCTCAATCCTTATCAATCGGGTTTCCGTACAGGCCACAGCACGGTGAGCGCGCTGGTCAATATCACTGACGACATCAGGCTGGGTATGGAGCACGGAAAACTCACTATACTCTCCCTGCTGGACTTCAGCAATGCGTTTAATGCAGTGGACTTCGACATCTTGCTGGGCATTTTACACTCTATTAACATATCTCCAACGGTGGTTGATTGGTTTCGTAGTTACCTGTTAGGGCGAAGGCAGCGTGTGCGCATTGAGGAATCATTTTCTTCGTGGTGTAATACGTCTGCTGGAGTACCGCAGGGTGGCGTTTTATCTCCTTTACTCTTCACAATTTTTATAAATTCTATTTCCGAAACATTACTTTCATCCTACCACCTTTACGCAGATGATCTTCAAATCTATACGCAAGCACCATTGAGTAAACTGTCGGAAGCCTTTGCAAATATGAACTCGGATTTGGCGCGGGTGTGTCAATGGAGCAACCAGTATGGTCTTATTGTTAATCCAGCTAAAACTAAAGTTGTTGTTGTGGGCAGTTCCAGAATGCACTCGAAGATCGACTGGTCTGATTTACCAGACATTAAATTTAATGACGTTGTACTCCCCATCAGTACGTGCGTCAAGAACCTAGGAATTCTGATCGATAGTACGTTATCTTGGGGCCCCCAATTATGTGAAGTTAGTAGAAAAGTGTTTGCATCGGCGGGTTCACTGCGAAGACTTCGCAACTTTCTACCCATAGCTACTAAAATTGCGCTAGCTGAATCCCTGCTCCTTCCTATACTCGATTACGCTGATGTCAGTTATCTCGATATCACTGAGGAGCAACTTGATAAACTTGAGCGCCTTCAAAATTTCTGTATTAGATTTATATTTGGTTTACGCAAATATGATCATGTGTCTGAATTTCGCAAATTGCTCAAGTGGCTCCCAATTCGACTTCGACGGAATTCTCATATACTTTCTATACTTTATAGTATTTTATTTAATCCCTTTACTCCACCTTACTTAAAGGAACGTTTTGTATTCCTCGGTGACACACATCTGAGATCCTTAAGGTCGTCGGAATCCTTGGAGTTAATGGTACCTAGCCACGCTACTATATTCTATGACAAATCTTTCACGGTGCAGGCTGTCAGATTATGGAACTCTTTACCCATATCTATTAGACGTGCACAAACACTAACGGCATTTAAGAATATGGTTAAAATTCACTACCTAGATTCATAAGTACCTTTACTCTCAGTGGCTGTACATGACTGAATGCTTTTATATATTGATATATATATATATATATATATATATTGTATATATTTGGATTTTGTATATATATATGTGCATGTGTGTGTATGTATATGTGTATGTTTATGTTTATATGTTATTATTAAACATCACCATAACTTTAAAACACCTACACTACCCTTTATTACGTTCATTTCTTTCTCCGGTAAATATGTCCATCCAAAGGTTGCCTGGAAGAGATTGCTTTTGGCAATAAGGCCGCCCATTGTACACATCCTCTTGAATTTTAAGTTAAGTAATTTGTAATTGGTGTACAATAAAGTATATTCTATTCTATTCTATTCTATTCTATTCTACATACTATCATATTACTTCTGGACATTGAGCAGTTTATGAATGTACTTGAGATATAATCTTCACTCCCAAAGTACTGCAAAGTCCCAATAACTTACGTCACGTGAGAGATAAGAAAGAGAGTATGATTATTGAATTTAAATTATACTAATAGCAATTTAAAAAAAAATAGTTTTGAAAATAAATATACTAAATAAATAATAACTAAACAGATTACGATGGAAAGAGACCTTCGTTCAATAGTGACCGACGATAGGGTGGTTTCAAATGTTTTTGGCTCAATTAAAACGTCATTTAATTTTATGATATCCAAATGATATATAACACACTGAATCACTTCACCATGGAATTTTACATTATTAAATCCTATGTCGAACAACAAAACACAGCCAAGACTAGCTAACCTTTTATCTCATTTTTTTAAATAAGTTTACATTAACACCGTGTTTGTAGACTTGTTTGGTCTAAATAGAGTATTGATCCTGAACTTCGCATTTATATCCCGTACAGGTTTCGAATGAAATCCTCATTTGTTTGAATACATTCTGTAATTATTCTTACTGAGATTATAGTGGCAACAGCAAAAACTAATTCACAAAGTCAACGCAAATTGAGTTAAAAGTGATTGTATCAAGTTCTTTGAGTCGATTTTGCTATTTTGAAGTGGTGTTTCTGCAAACAGTCTGTGTCCAATTAGTGCGACAGACGTTTCGATTGTCAGACCAAAAGATAAGTACAATTTAAAACAAATTTGCCTTTGAAAACTTTCAATTGCATTTAAGGAAACTTCTTTTCTACTCAAAGTTAAAGTAAATTGTTAATTCATATGAACTTTTTTGCCTGCCAAGGTGACTCTATTCTGCCTAAGATGGTAGTACCGCCCCGGTCGAACCAGCCCGTTCATGCTGAAATCATTTTGGCTCTACTACCTGGATGTATTATTCCTTAGTTTTCTTTCCTTACTTACAAAGAGAAACACAAATGTTTTGAAATTTTACGATAATCTTCTTCAATGATACAAAAAAAGCTATAAAACTTTTCATTGAGTAGGCCTTATTACTGTCACACGTCATTCTTTAAACGTCAGTAGTGTGGTATATATTATAGTCGTTCCAATACTTTATTTAACTTTTGACAGATCACGCACATAAAGTTTTGTAATAATTTTTGATACAATGTACTACAGATAATACTGTACTTTATGGGCGGGCTCCGCCTACTTAGGGATGTGTCATTCGTAATTAATGTCCACAGACTATAAAAACGGTTTTGAAATAAATCGATTATCGATTATATTAATAAAACATACAATAAAATTATTGTGATTATATTTTATATCAAATCACGTAAAAAGCTTTATTATTTTGCATTAAAATGCCCTAAATGTCTCTGTTTCAATGCATAAATAATTTGCGTAATGAAAACAGTTCCATCGTACTCGTACCTAGTAATGGGATCGAATGTATTCGCCGCAAATTAATGAATCTAAAATAATTGTTTAGACTTACTATAGTTGGTTCAAATAAAAACTACCTGCGGTACCTACTTGTAATGAACAGGTACAAAATGTTGAAATTCGTAGTAATTTACGGATTAAAAATAAAACAACCAAAAGAGGTACTGTAATACTAATTTTAATTATAAAGAATCGTCTTCTTCGTATGACCAGGAATCATCATCACTTGAGTTCTCAGTAATATTGATTATCATTTCTTGGATAGATAAATTGTCGAATGCAACATCCCGATCCCAATCCGACATTATCACCTTCTTTGTTTTTTCTACAACATTCGCCCAGTTTTCTGGAGTTACTTTTTCACACGCATTTTTCAGTAAATTCAGCATTTTTCTTGCGGTGAAAGGAGGAGTTGTATTGTTCCTCGCAGCATATCCTTTAACTTGTGCTCAGATCATTTCAATTGCATTATATTGGCAGTGATATGGGGGAATTCTGAGGACGGTATGCCCATGCTCTGCTGCCATTTCATCTATGACGTATCGTTTTGGCAGCTTCTTTGTTTTTAATATCTTTACTAACTCTACTTTTAGTAGGGACTCATTCACCTCTTCGCCATTGTCACGGAGCCAGTTTATAATTTCATGTTTTTTGTTGGCCTGTGTTGGTATTTTATTAATTTGACGAGAGTGATAAGGTGCATTATCAATAAATATTATTGATGGCTCTTCGAGTGATGTAAGCATTTCTCTGAACCACTTTTCATACACGTTCGAATTCATCTCCTCATGATAATCTCCTGTTTTCTGGGATTTAAAAGCTAATAGAGCGCCTGGCACAAATCCTTTTACTGTTCCTGCATGACAAATAATTAGTCGTTCGCCTTTTCCCATTGGTACTGTAGAAGTGGAGCCAACGGTGTTGTCAGTCCAAGTTTTTGACAGCGTATGATTCGCATTGAGCCAAGTTTCATCTGTGAAAACAACATTCGACCAATCTTCTATTTTTTTTGCTTGTCTTAAAAAATCGCATCTATACAAAGCAATATCATTGCGTTCCATTAAAATTTTTCGTTTGTCACATTTTTGGAATAACATTCCAATGTCTTTCAATACCTTTGTCAGAGAAGATTTTTGACCACGGAACAAACCACTATTTCGAAGAGATTGTGTTAGTTTTTTTAATGTTGGAATCTCTTTTCTTTGGTAATAGTCGTATATATGACGACGAATAGCATCAGCGTCAAAATTGTCAACGGCTGTAACTTTACTAGGCGGACGTTTTTTCTTAGGTGTAGATAGCTTATTCTGTTCCATGCCACTGCTGCCGTAGCCTTCTTTTGTTATTTTTGCCACTGTTGGAGCACTAATACCTAATGCTGCTGCAACACGGTCTCTAACTTGAGTCACTGGTATAAGAGGCCCACCATTACGGCTTTCCTTTTCAAAGTATTCACGAAGTCGCAAGACAAACTCTCTTGTTTGTCCTTTGAGTACTTTCTTTTTTGGCATTTTGTCAGTAACGAAGGCAGGAACGATACGCTCAACTCAACCAAACGTGAGAATTCACAAATAAATCAATACGGAGGAATATAAATACTCAACTATATTGAAGGTTACTCATTGAAATACTGTAGATTATTTTAAAATAGACATAGAGAGATTTAATAAAGATCATCAATAGTTTAACAAATACAATATTAACCACTGAATTACAACACAATACAATAATACATTTTGAAAATTCAGTTCCTTTTATATATTTTTTCATGACATAGAACCGTCATATTTGAACAACATTCTTTTAATCCATTTCTTCTTTATTTTGACAAAGGAGGTCGCACATTGAAACACATAGAAATATGAAGTACGAAATTATCTATAAAATAATGAGTTTGTTAAATCGATTAAAACTTCTTAATGCATAAAATCGATCGATGAAAGAAATCGAATAGGTCAGGGTATCACTATTTGATTAAGTATTAGAGCTGTCAAAAGTTAAATAAACTATTGGAACGACTATAGGTATATGCAAATGATAACTTATATTTAATATGTTTTAGGCGGGGAGATCGTTTTTTGTTTTTTCGAAAGACGGTCCCCATTTCACGTCATCCACATTTTATACATTTTTTAACATTAATTTCATCACGACGACGACTTGAAGACTCGAAGACTTCATAATTGAAGACGATAAATACTTGATATTGGCAGAAATAGCTGATCCGAGTGATCCGGCTGGTTGGCATTTCACCAAAAAAAAATGTTTTAGGCGTAGCTATAGTATAATTTGTAGATTTTACTATTAGATCATTTAAACACATGAATGAAACGAATGTATCAGTTCTGACACGTACTTAGAAGGCAGCTCCATATTCCTTCGTGGTTTAAAGTATGTTGCCATACACCTACATTTAAATTAGTCGTTATCGATTTTCGACCTAAACTACAAGTTACTGAACGAATATATACACTTCACTTCATACGAACATGTACAATGTACCTACTTGGCAATCATTTATTTTTGAAAATCTGTTAATATTCCCGTCAAAATCGGTACAACCATTCCAGAGATTAGACAAAACCAACAGATAGTTTTTTGTTGTAAGTATCGTATATACATTAAGTGAAAAGCTGATAATTTGAAATTACAAATAGACACTTCCATTTTATTTATTTGTATAGATAACCAATCTCGAAACAGAAAACTTAATAAATATATTACGAAATCCATATCAATAATATTTATTTTCGCAACATATTGTTATCCTTGATTGTTGACTGCCTCGGTGGCGCAGTGGTAGTGAATGCGACTCCTGTGCTTGAGGTCTCGGGTTTAAATGCTGGGTCGGACCAAGTGTTTGTGTGATCTACAAATATTTGTTTCGGAGTTTGGGTGTTTTCTATGTATAATATGTATGTATTTACAAAAAAAGGTATATATATATATTCATATCAGTTATCTAGTACCCATAACACAAGCTCTGCTTAGCTTGGGACTAGATGGCGTTGTGTGTTAGATGTCCGAAATATTTATATTTATATTTTATCCAAAAATATTCGGTTACTACAGATGTAGCTGCTAAATACCTTTTGCTTTTATAATTCGTTTTATTACTATTATCTGCTTAAAGTTAATACAGGATGAAATATCGGTATTATGTTGTGGTAGCTAATACTTTAACTTTGAAATGACATGAAAATCTTACACAACCAAACGCGCATGGTAGGTGGCTTATTTTGTGCTGAAAAGGTTAACTTGCTGGTCACGTAAAGCATCAATCAATCGCTTTGTTAGCGAGCGATCTTGTAGATACCAAAATTATTTCGCAGTTTAAATACAAAAGCGCCTTGTAAGGTGGGTAACAAAACGTTTTAAAACTGTACAATCAATTATACCATGTTACGTTCTTAACGTATGTACTTATACTTCTTAGGCACATTGTAATCGCGACTATTTGATAGATTTCAGCTTGAAATGTATCTTAGTTAAGCGACAGTCTTCAAAATAGCCAAAATCTTCTTCCTAGCCTTATTCCAAGATTACTTGGGGTCGGCTATTAGTTCCATCTGTTTTACCTGAATATGAGTTTTTCCACGAAGGGACCGGCATCAGACCTCCGCAACCTTGAGGGTGAACTGAATTTGAAGGTTGAAAAAAGCGTCAGTATATTTGAGGGCACTGACTTCTCAATAACGATTACCATGGATGTTCATGGCAACCGGGACCGACGACTTACCATGCTCTTTCGAGGCCAGTTAATAAGAATTTCATATACGAATAACACGATTTATCAACTTTGGCCAGACTCGGGAATCGAACCCAAGACTTTTTGTGACAGACAGCCAAAAACTTAAATTAAAAAGGTGTACAGATAAAACTAAATTATTGATTGATTTGTTATCGTTAGACTTATTGGTCTGGAGAATAGTGATGCTGACTTTTTAGCCACAGTTTGTCGGTGGCCAGAAGGATAATAGTGTGATGAGAAATAATTTATGGATGTAATTTATTTGGGTGTGTTTAGGCCTTGTGTGGGGTGTTACAAGTTACTATATACAACATTATTAATTTTATACAAAAGAAATTACATATTACACCCAAACCGTTTCTTGCATGACCGAAATGTTACACTTAACTTGATAAAATAATTACGGGTTCCGGTGAGACAAGGTAAGTTAAACTGTCTAAACACATTTAACAAAATGAATCTATTTAAAAATATAATTAAAGATATACATGACATGTCTGTATATATACGTATCTGTATGAAACGTACAGTTTCCATGAAAAGGAGGTCACTAGAGTACAATGCAATGTGCGCACCAAGTATGCTGGCTAAGTGCGGAACTGTCGGGAACCCACAACAAACTTAATCAGAAAAAACTAAAAGAAGTTTACAACTTTTATCTTTAGTGAAACGCCAACATTGCGCTTTCCCGGCAAATGAAGCTTGAAGCCGTAAAGGATATTTGTTTTGACGTATTTACGTTTATGATGTAGTAAATAAATCAGGTGGTTTGGTCTTTTTAGTGCATTGTAAACTAGTGACCTTCTTCTACGTTGTAGCCGACATGGGGTCGTCAACACTTATTGATCTCCTTTCTCATTCGTTTTTTACGTCTGAACGACTTTCTGGGTATGTTTTCTTCAAGCGGCTGGATTAAAGATTTTATGAATGTAAACTTTGATTAAGACCAATCGGTCACTTAATCGAATTAAATATTACTGCACGTTTGGTCTAGTGGTTTAGCGGTCACCACGCCGTTCCCTACTTCGCCAAGTATTGTGGGTTCAAATCCTACATGGAATAACACTTTGTGTGAGCCACAAATTGTTGTTTTTTTTTTAATAATTTCATGTATGTTTGTAAGCACAGGAATTGTTCCTAGTGTGGGAGTTGTCTTTTTAAAAATAGAAAAAAAATGCCATTAATAACATACAATAATGTACCACAGTACCATTATTACTAAAGTATTAACAACAAAAAAAAAACCAAGACAGAAGTTGCACTTAAAAATTATCTTTACTGTAAACTGCATATATAATATTAGATTTCAGTCCGTACATCGGTAAACTACTTAATAGATTTTCAACTTACTTAAACTTAATTTATAACTTTTATCCAACGTTTCCTTTGTTCGTTGTAGATAATATCTTTCGAGTAACTGAAGTAGAACTGAGTCAGCACAACGAAATTTTCCGTTTATTCTTTCGTTTAGTGTGGAAGTGTAATCGAAAAATAATAACAGAGTAAAACTGTATCTAAAATATAAACGATATTTATCCGCATAACTTATATCTATGTCTCTGAATTTTAATTTTAACTCCTGGTTCGATGAATGTGTGTATGGTAATCGTCATCATTATCAACAGTCCTTAATAATACTACTAAAGAAAGACCATAGAAACGAGGTTTTACTCTACAAAGGTTAGTAATATGTTGTGACGTCTAAAAGAATATCCTCAATATTACAAATGTGAATCTTAGTTTGTTTGTTACGCTTTCACGTGAAAACTACTTGACCGATAATCATGAAACTTTGTACACATATTATTGGAGGTATTAGAAGTAAAATACGATCCATGGGAGAAGCGTGGCGCTTCGGCATGAAGCAGTCGGCTCGACCGGAGAATGAGAATACCGAAGACCTATACCTCAACCTCTCCTTCCATCCATCTTCTCATCTCCCAAAGGCCGGCAATGCACTTATGATGCCTCTGGTGTTGCGGGTGTCCATGGGCGGCTTTTTAATAAAGTTTTTTATTTAATGTGAGTGAGGTCGCAGGCGAAATCTAGTAATTAAATAATTTCATATAAATAAATTTGATTTGCGATATGATCTAAACTTTTTAAATCTAAACGATTCTTAGGATATTCTTTTGACGTGACAACGTCTTATAAATTGGTTTGCCGGGTGACACTTCAAGAAACTGCGTTACGCTCCGCTCACGTTATACGCTCACAATGAGAGCGAGTGAGAGGCACGCGTCCCTTCCACTCGGGCATGGTTAGCCCGCCTAAGAGCGAGAGAGACAGACATAAAAAGTGAAAGGCACGCGTCGAATTATATTTAAACGTTAAAATTAATGTTTTAAATATAATTCTTTGTATAAATAAATGTTTTAAATTGTTACTATTATTTCATCCTTCTTCCTACTATACGAATGAATATTCACATTAAAATTATTTTACCACTCAAAGTCGTAGTCACGTAAAACTTTCGCCCGTATACCGACTTTACAGGCAACCAATTTTTATGTTGACAGAATTTGTTTACATTACTTCGAACAAAATATTCGCAATATCAGTTCGTGAACGGCAAAAAGTTTTGAATTCTAAAGTCAAACCACTAAGTTATCCTTAAAGAAATTGTGAATAAAAGACTCGTGTGTTTAGATTATATTTTGACTTATTATTGAACTAGCGACCTGCCCCGGCTTCGCACGGGTGCAATGCTGATACTAAATTAAATACACCACAGAAAAACTATGAACGTTGTATATAAAAACATAGCGGCCCGCTCCGACTTTGCACGGGCATAAAATAGAAACCTCTAAAATTAGCAATGTTGCCTTAGTATATGATGCATGTATTATACATATAAACCTTCCTCTTGAATCACTCTATCTATTGGAAAAAACCGCATCAAAATCCGTTGCGTAGTTTTAAAGATTTAAGCGCACATAGGGACAGAAAAGGCGACTTTGTTTTATACTATGTAGTGATAATCCTGGTACGAAGGTTGCTAACGTATGTCAAATAAGGAGATTTGATGGAAAAGTGTATTGATGTTAACGGTATAGTATAGATCATACTCATAAGTTTATACTTACACTTGTGGTCAACAAAATACAGTTAGAATGGTACATACATACATAGAATGGTCTTTAATGCGATAATCGACATCGACATATACGCGATCAGAGTAGCGGGATATTAAGTAAATAATGTATAGTATTATAGCAGTATGTACACGTAAACCCAACCGACCAATTGCTTTATATTTATGCTTTACTCTACCGTCTTCAACTTAAGTACTTCGAAATTGTATATTGCGGTCAAAGTATTAAGGTTTAATTCTATGACGTCAATGTATTAGAATCGACGTCATCAATTCAAACATACTGTTCTTATTGGATGTGATTGATAATTGAATTAATGGCTAATTCTATCTGTTACCAATTGGATGCCAGAGCGATGTTGCTGAATCATTATGACAAAAAATCAATACGCCTACTACAAAATACATGCTTATAATTTAATGACAGGCATTAGCTGAAATGGGGTAGTCTGAAATGGTTCTGAGTAAATCAATTACTTACTGAAGCCGTTTCAGATGTTGAAATACTAAAAGCATGATGTAAGTAAGTACTTAAACGAGTAAATTGATCTAGCGTAAGTACTTTTTAAATCACTAATGATTATGAAAGTAATTTAATTAAGTCTGATAAGAGGCAGGCAACAAATAAATAATCATAAAATTGATCGTACATGAAGTTGAACTCGACACTTTAATTAGAACTGGCGGAGAGTTTTGCTCCGAGGTAGATTTGAACTATTATAAAAGAAAAGGTTGGTTGAAATCTCATTAAATTAAGTTTTGTACGACTGAACTTGACTTTCTATTCGGTTCTCTTTTCTTTTTAGTGGCTGAGGAGTCGCTCATGAATTAATGATTAAGATACATTCTAGAATTAAACTTACTTGTACTTTTATTTATATATATTTCTTTATTTCATCCACTTAAAGCTTGACCGGTTTCGTCTTATGGCATTATCACAGTGGAGTAATTTATTTACAGTAAGTACAGATACATCACACAATTTTGCCCTGAGTATGAATCGAACCCACAACTAAAGCAGTCAGGGTCGCTTACCACTAGACTAATAGGTCTATCAATGGTGCTAATTATATTGTTAAATATCAAAAATAAACTATAAGCGATTGAAAATAAAGTAGGTATATAATCCTACAACAAATTTTAGTAAATTTTAGTTTAATAAGGTCCACAACAGAATTAGCACCAATATCTATGATACAGTATCTATGGTATATTTTTTTTATCAATTTATGACTATCTATACCGCTTACCAGGGGAAACGAAAAAATACGATGTTTAAATTTAAACAAATAATAAAAATTGTTACGCTAAGAAAAATAAAACTATTCAAAAGCTTAGCTAGCATTTATATAATTACGGTTTTTTTTAGATGGAGGCATAGGTAACTGGATCATTGAGTGAATTCTAATTGGAGTTTAAAAACAACCTTGTTTTTTCGCGTACGGAAATTTCCTCCTGATACCTTCTAACGACATGTCGGACTCGAACCGACTAAAACCACATTCCCATAAAATGCGTTGAAGTTTAAATCTATCCTGCCTGTTTTGAACTGCAAAAGTTAAACTTAATTATTACGTAAGTAACGCAATAAACGAGAATATAAAAATACAAATGATGATCTCAGTATTCCGTGATATCACTATTTCGTTAAAATAATGACTTTCAGATATTTTTATCTGAACGGATTATCTGAGATTATAATATAATCCTTAGACTTGAGACACTATCTTTTCACGTCCAGCATTTCCACTAAAAGTCAATGGCGCTGAAAAAATAATAGCTACTCTCACAAAGTGTAAGTACTCACTACAAATACATTGGCCCGACCTTTCGGTTTTGTTGTATTTACCGCTAAGACCGGAGTGAAGCTTAGCCACCTTAAGGCTAATACCGGGATTTCCTTATCCCGTTTCTCTGTGGTCAGCTTGACCGCTGCCTTAACATCAATTAGCACTGTGTCTTAGACTTAGCTATCTTAACCGAGCCGCTTTTGTTTTGACAATACGGCTTTTATCTCATTATCTTCTAGTCATGGCAGTTTTCGCAAACATAAGGAACTAAACAAGCATTAAAATGGTAAAGTGACAGTGCTGAATAATCTCATATGAATGTAGCTTTTTGCCAAATGAAATTCTTTATGACAAGATATAATTTACATTTTAGGATCACTCAAGCATCTTGAACGGTCCTTATAAAACGAACAAAAGGATATAACAAAAACATTTCGCTGATTATGTCCTTTTGTTCTAGACACGACATGATTATTTTATGAGATTTATTCAACTACCCGGAATATTTTGAAGTATTCTTGTAAAAAAAAAAGGATCCAGAATGTTAAAGGATGAAATACTTATATCAATTTGGGACAGATCCAGATTTAAATGTTGTTTTTGAGAATATATTTTATACAGATGAGATAAAATGAAATGTATGGAGGGGAGCGGTATAGCGGTTAATATAATTCCACTAAAGCAGAGCAGAAAGTTTATGTTAGAAGACGAGTGTAGTGAAGCTCGTTTTCCACCATTGGTAGAGATGAAACAAGATGTGCAGAGATGAGTGACAGACTCAGCGGGCCGGTTATTTCAGTCAAGCTTACAGTTATTTCTTAATTTTTATGGAATAGGTACCTAGTACCTATGCATATTTTAGGTTTGAAATGTATTATACTTCCTGATTAAACAATTGACGAGGGTAGTAAGTTAGAGCTACTTATTTCATCGAATAAAAACTTGTTAATTTAACGCAATAATCTTGTACATAGACATAAAGATGTCATAATGAAACAAGTAATTAATAAATAAAAAAAAATATAATAAAATCGTGACAAATGCGACCAGTGTTCAATAGGATCTTGAGTGTAACCTTTTTTAAATGATGATGATGAAGATAGGTAGCGAAGATGTGATAATTTTCATAAAAGGTCTCTATAGTAGTAAAACTGTGGAATGAGCTGTCGCCTACGGTGTTCCCAGACCAATACGACCTTCAAACCTTCAAGAAAAGGGCGTACCCCTTCCTAAAAGGCCAGCAATACACTGATAACGCCTCTGGTGTTGCGGGTGTCCATTGACGGCGGTAATCGCTTACCTTCAGGCGATACGTCTGCTCGTTTGCCATCTATATAATAATAAAAAAAAAAGCTTTGATTTTGCAAACTTCACAGTATGATGAGATGAAATCCCACAAAATGCCTGCAAGACATTCAACCAACTTCATTGATAATGACCAAAATAAATTCTTTATAAGACTATAAATTTGTTTTAATGTTCAGCTTTTATCTAAATTTAGTAATAAAGAATAGGTACATAAACGATTTAATGATAACATTAACCCTCAAGTACTGAAGTACGCTCTCCACTGATGTGCTTGAGTACATTAAGTTTAAGTAGTTATTGTCTGCAGGGTTGATTAATGACCGCATTTAGAAGGTGTTTTACTTGTGTGAAACATATGTTTACAGGCTGACCACAGTTACTTTTACAACCGAATATCACGCTTCTTTTTCTTTTATGGGCAGTAGTGGTGTACTTTATCTACACTAATATTGTAAAGAGGAAAACTTTGTTTGTATGTTTGTTTGTTTGTTTGTTTGTAATGAATAGGCTCAAAAACTACTGGACCGATTTTAAAAATTCTTTCACTATTCGAAAGCTACATTACCCACGAGTAACATAGGCTATATTTTATTTTGGAAAGAATAGGGTTCCGTAAGATATTTGGGTTTTTCGGACCCAAAGTGTAAAAAATCAACCAGATAAGTTACTTATTTTGCGTACGCTGCCTAAACGGTAAAAGATAGAACCATAAAATGTTCTAATTAATCGTAGATCTTATAAATATCTACAAAAAAGTCCGCGACACACTATACCCATCTATGTCGAGTGAGGCACAACAACCATTTTTTTATTTAAAAATCTTGAATTTTGTTTGGACTACATTTAAACGCGTTTATTTTACTCATGCTATTAATCCTTATCAAAATAAATTATTTCATCACTAACTACAATTTATGTAGATAATATTTGGTCTTTGAATGATAAAAATTGGACGTTTGGTTTTGAAGTTATGGCAAAATTAAAATATTACTAATAGGAGCGGAGCACCAATGAAGAATGTTTAAAAAACGGGTAAAAATTTTCACGCTACGGGCAAAATAAGACGCAAACGAGGTTGCGTGGGTCAGCTAGTTTATTATATAAGCTTATCGTGGTTCATACATAATGATTTTCTTGATGGTATATAGTGGATACATAAGTATGTAGGTATTTCTTTTAATAAATGAGCTTGCCAAAGTGACTCTACTCTGCCTGACAGGCAGCATAAGCAGAATTCAAGAGTGAAGGTCACCATTCTCATTGCGAATGCAGACAATGCCACAATGCAGCGTGGTGATCCACCACGGCGCCTTATTAAGATGCTTCTGCTTCATTGGGCTTTAATAACACAACAACTTAACATTAATTCAGGGTTTATACACTGAATTATTTACTGGCAATTCCTACTCAATAAATTCTGTGTATAATGCACAGTAAGAAATAAACATGAAGAGAATTTTTTCAATAGTTGTTGGCATCAATCGCGTTCGTAATATAACGAAGTAGTTATTATATGAAGTAGATGCGTTAAAATGATCGCTTTAAAACATATTTAAGTATACGATTAATAATAATGTGCGATTTCCTATATTTAATTGGGGAAAATAAAATAGTGGGGTTGAACTTATAGTAACATAAGTGCTAACCGAGCACCCAAAAGGGGTGCTCGGTTAGCGTGCGAAAGCTCGTTAGCATGTTTAATAATCGCCCTAGCATGGTTTAAATACTCGTTCTTTGCTTATTATTCAGGTCATTTATTATTACTACGATCGTTTACACGTCATCATCTTCTCATTTTATAATCGGTTGTCTATTAGCCTTTTCGAGAAGACCTGAGCCAATTACGGATACTTTATTAATAAAAAAGCCGGCTGAAGTATCCCTATTCTGCCTGGTTAAAAGCATGAGCAAAATCCAAGAGAAGTGATCACCATACTTATTGCGAATGCCGACAATGCAACAATGCGGCATGATGACCCAAACCATGGCGGCCTATTAAGGTGTTTCTACATCAATTTAATAAAGTACAATAAAATTACAATATTAAGTCAAGAGACGATTACCAATAAAGTTAATAGTAAATCAAATACACTAATCCTTAAACAAATAGCAGTAGGGGATGCAAAATACAAGGTTCGATCAACAGGTATCGGGTTAGAATCCTGGGTCAGGATTAAATAAATACTGAATAACAGCTCGGAGTTTGGAAGTTGAGGTCTGAACCTCCGTGCCTCGGAGAGCACGTTAAGCTGTCGGTCCTGTTCTTGATCTGTCCCTGGGCGTGTCGATTAACCGGCCTATCGGATTATGAGAGAGAGGGAACACAGAGTGCACCTGCGTTTGCGCACACACTTGTGCATTATAATATCTCCTGCCTAGTTGGCTTGTCTTCGTTGAGACTGGCCACTATGGCCGAAATCGATAGATCATCGTCAGCATTTCCATGTACCCACAGTTGTTAGGTTTTAGATGTAGGTAAATATTTCAAACAACCAGTGACCTTTGATAAGGCGAAACCGGTCAGGATTGAACCTAATAAAATAGGGGAATACGTACAAGTCACTTTATATTAGAATGTATTGCAACAAGTGCCATCAAGTACCGACAATCGAAAGTATACATTACAAAGAAAATACTCATTTCAACGTGCTCTCTTTAACGCACTCTCATTTTTTGTGCACGTTTGAAGTTTGCTCATATTACGAAAGTAATAGAAAATTGTACTTAATACGTTTTAGCATTTATGTTTAGGGGAAATGGACGTAAATCTTTTCTAATAATTTTTTGTGCTGTCGAGTGCTGAAGAGTTTGTTTGTTTGTTTCAAAAACGGGGAAAAAATTTCAAGCTACGGGCAATATAAGACGCAAACGAGGTTGCGTGGGTCAGCTAGTGTACATTCATATATAGGATACATTTTAAAGTTCTTTTCGCTACAGATCATGGTATCATGAAAATTATGGGCGTGTTGCTTACTATTGTGTTCGCCGCATTTTTCATGTTTGTTTGTTATGTTACCGTGGGAGAGCCACGCTTCGGCATGAATGGGCCGGCTCGACTGGAGTGATACCACGGCCTCACAGGAAACCGGTGTGAAATAGCGCTTGCGCTGTGTTTCACCGAGTGAGTGAGGATACCGGAGGCCCATACCCCAACCCCTCCCCCCCATTTCCTCTCCCCCTCCCCCAAAGGTCGGTATCGCACTTGTGACGCTTTTGGTGTTGCGGGTGTCCATGGGCGGCGGTAATCACTTACCATCAGGTGATGCGTCTGCTCGTTTGCCCCCTATCCAATAAAAAAAAAGAAAAGACGGCCACTACTGAACATAATTGAACTGATAGCATTCAATGGCTTTCTGTAACCTTCACCAGTTCATCGACTACCTCCTTCGCGGATCACCACTACTCTATTTTACGGACTCTGTAACTACTCGAAAACTACTTACCAGGTAATGTCAGTGACCTAGGTTCTTCTGCAAATCTCCTTATTCCCGAGCTGATCACCCAGATACCCATTAGTTTTCACTGACAACATACACTGGTCAAAACCAATGTTGTTTGAAGACAATCCTTACATAAATGTATACAATGAAGTACAACTAAATAGTTTAGGAAAGTACTTTAAACTAGAGTATGTAATTATAAAAGCATTTATAATCTATTAGGCTAATAGTAAAATAAATTTAAATTATTATGTATGTTAATATTTACATACGACATTTTTTAAATAACACGGATGCATTGTATAGCTTTGAAAGTGGTAATTTGTACATCCGCAGAATATTTAAAATGAATGAACATGGTAATCTCAACTTGTAAATAACATTTAGTAGACAGAAAGTCGAGTTTTAGTGGAAAGCGGAGCGTGAGACGTCCGGCGGCGTGATTGGCCTTCTGCACCTGCTCTCATTATTATGTACAAGATTTTTTATCTGTTCATTTCATTTTATTATGTTAGAATTTGATGACTTACAGTGACTCCTTATGTGCAAATGTTTATGTTATCGTTACTTCATTCGGATTTTCTATAAAAATGAGACAGTTTATTACTTCTGTTTATCCTTTTAAAGAGATATTATCGCGAGTATGATAATATACAAATTAAAACTGATTAAGACTGTAGAAATAATTGTATTATGTACAGAGTAATTCTCTGAATAGCGTTGCACAAAATGCTGTAGTAGTAGTAGGATGCCTTTTCAAGTATTTTATTTATTGAATTAAATTTTATAAAACTAGCTTGATTGAAGATATTTATGACCATAAACATTTGCTTTTAAGTGCCTCCAGTTGCCGTTTTTTCTTAACAATTTTTAAAGCAATATCTTTAAAGCAGCAACTTTGACGTTCAAATGTTTTTTATAGCTGAACATTATACGATGGAAATTGCGTGTAAAAACATTTTTATTCTTACTCAATTTACTTATAACGTCATTTGTATCGTCGTCAAATATGATATAGAGTTAGTTCAACTTTGTTTTTGTCTTGTCTTTGTTCTGTTTTTTTTGTGGGAAATATGTTATAGCATGAGGAGCGATGAGTACCTGTTTAAAATATAGAAATAATTATATGATTACATGACTCATTAGATCGAGTTGAAAAACGGTACTATTAACTCTTCATTTTACTTCGTCTGGCTATAAATACTGTTATAATAAAAAATAAACAATATTACTTTTACATTTGGAATCTGTCACTTTTATGCGATTGTTAATTGTGTGATCTTATTTTTGCGCTAATATATTGTAAAATATTTTGTGAAATTAAAATGGTGTGGGGTAATAAAAAAACCGAATTGATGTGATGGCATTACATTAAGTAGGTATGGTACCAAATACATTTTTTTAAATCGTCCATACGATTGGTATTAGTCAAATGTTTATGTACCGGACTATTGATAGGTATAATGAAACCTCCTCTGTTTGTGAAAGCCGTCGCCGCCGAAAGATCTGGCCGTCCACGTTGTGTTCGTACGAAAAAGGAGATCAGAGCTGTAAGGAAAAGAATTCGAAGAAATTCTGTCCCTTATGGAGAGATGAAAATAGCACTTAGAACCATGTCACGTATTTTAAAGGATGACAGAAGTCACAGAATTTTTTTGTGAGATTTTTTTACAATTGAGCAATATTTTAACAAAGAAAATGAACGTATTTACACTGAAAGCTCTAAAGAAGCTTCCCAATAAGTCAACTGGGTACATCGTGAGCATTGTCCGACATCAGTAATGGTTTGGTTGGGTGTTAGCTATGAAGGAGTGACTGAGCCATATTTTTGTGAAAAAGATTTCAAAACATAGGCGCAAATGTATCAAGATACCATTCTTGAGAAGATATTAAGCCTCTTAACAATACCATGTTCAATAACCAAAAATGGTCCTTTCAACAAGACTCGGTGCTGGGTCATGAAGCTCGATCCCCCCAATCCTGGTTAGAAACGAACGTTCTGGACTTCTTTAGAGCTGAAGTTTTAGAGAGTAAAGCTTGCTCTAAACGCGAGCGTGCTGCTGTTGCTAGCTGGCGTCAACCTTTAAAAGACTGTATTGCAGCAAATGGAAACCACTTCGAATAAGCTTTAAATGTTACGTACAAAAACTTTTTTTTTATTTTTAACAATATTTATGGCAAGATTAAGTATAATATCTTAAATTTGTAGGCAAAAACGTATTCTTTCTCTGAGTTAGAATGAATGAAATGAATTATTGAGTTCCAAAGAGATAATTTTGTAGCAATCGACAGCTAGAAACATTATCGGTAATCACTTAACCAGTGTATGTCTTTTCCTCTCATTTTCAAAAACTTATTTTAACATTATTATCCCGAAAATTATTCAAGTTAATATTTGATACAAATAAACTTGATTAATTGTAAATCAGTCACTGTTATTCAACCTCAACAATATCTGTTCATGTCTATGTAAAAACAGAATTTGTCAGTAACAACCGCAAAAATATACACATAAATCAGAATTTATTGACATTCAGATAATTTGCGGTGACACAAAATGTGGAGACAAACGCAACTGTACCGTTTATTTATGTTTTTGAGATGTGATTTGAGATAATATAGTCAAGATTGAGTGTTCAATGAATTTAACTTCAATATTTGTATAGGTACGTTATGTTGTATGTATTCATTTATTTATTCATTTATCAATCAACTGCTCACTGCAAGCCATTAAAATAACATAGTGTAAAATTTGCAAAAAAGGTGGTTTTGTATACATACGGATATTAAAAACTAATATTTAGGAAAAATATACAAAATAATGTTCTCAAATTAGTATAGAATAAGTCAACATACGAATACTAAGCAGACAGAGAGTTGAACAAACTAACTGCCTGGCTAGTAGGAGCGTATTGTGTATTCGAATTAATCTATTTTTACATTTACTACTTGACCTATGCAATTTCGCCTGCGTTTTTTCCTATAATTCCCAGCTCCTATTGTTCTAAGTGTGTTGTGTAGTCCAGTAAAACATATATTTATATTTTATCGTGAGCAACAATAAGACACGAATCTTATCTGTAACAGATGAAAAGAAACTGATTCATTGATCAAGTGATCATCGCACAGCTGAAACCATTATGCTTATAAATTTGCCTCAAATGTACTTTAGTGGTGCAGTGCAGAACAAATGGTGACGTAGGTGTGCTCTAAGAAACAGTTATTATAACTTCCATTTGTAAGGATGAAAAATGGGGATTCGATTTTTTTTTTATTGAATAGGGGGCAAACGAGCATACGTATCGCCTGATGGTAAGCGATCACCGCTGCCCATAGACACAACACCAAAGGGATAAGGTAGGGGTTAGGGTGTGGGCCTCCGGAATCCTCACTCACTCGGTGAAACACAGCGCAAGCGCTATTTCACACCGGTTTTCTGTGAGGCCGTGGTATTACTCCGGTCGAGCCGGCCCATTCATGCCGAAGCATGACTCTCCCATTTATATGAACTAAATGAGGTGTTAATATATTCGTTATAATGGCTCGGGTAACACAGGCTAAAGCAATAAAAATACTTTAACAAATTTTTGAAGTGAAAACTTTTTTAGCGGCGCTGTGTACTTTTTTGGAATGGGTAAAAATGTATAAACTCGCGTCAGGTCACGTGACCTGATCGAAAATTCGTAAGACGGATGGAGAGAGGACAGGCGGCGCAGGGCGCTTGCGCGAATATTCGTGTGTGTATGTAATATAAATTGTCATGTTTGTGTACGATAGCGCAATAAATGAATATTGTATTCCACCACATAAATAATAGTACTTTTATACTGATAATGAAAGCAATTCGTACAAAGTTATTCTCTAACCATTCCAAAATATCAAAAATGCACAACGTTAATATTCAAGTTTTCACTTCTGCCGGCACTCCCGGAGTGCAACCCGTCGATTTTTTTAGACATATTCTCAAAATAGGTTGCAAATTTGCATGTTTGCGCGTTTGTCCAAGATCCGTGGTTCGCGAGTTCGACTACCATCTAAGTTAAAAAATATATCATGCCTGTCCTTTTTACTTTTATATCTTAAAATTTTATATGAATGTTATTTAATCTTTCCATACTTATATTGTATTAAAATCGGAAAAGTAATTAAAATATACGAAAAAATATTGGTAAACTGTGACAGGACCGGTATTAAAATTGGTTACTTTGTTTATTTTATAAAGATATGCGACAAACGCATACACAAACAAATGATAAGAGTTTATTGTGAGAAGGGTCTTTCACAAAATGTGAAAGGCTTTTGCCGACACGGACATTAGCTTACGATTCTCGCCTTTATTTAACAAAATATTGTTTGGATACATATTTTTAGTCGAGTCGACACCAACCACGATTTTTAAGATCGAATACATTGTTATTGAATGTATAAATACAATTAAAATAATTATTTTTAGAGACTTTAGTACCTTTTGCCCGCGGCTCCGCTCGCGTGTTTGGCGGTAAAAAGTAGTCTACGTCCTTCTTCAAAAATCAAAGCAACTCAATGCCAAAAATAATAATTGGTACAGCGGTTTAGCCGTAAAAGTGTAACGTAAAGAGGTATTTTCGAATTTATAAGAAGTACTAGATATGGATAAAGAGTATTACATTGGTTGCTGATTATAAAAAACTACTTTTTTTAGTTAGTAATTCATTATGAAAATTGTGTATCTATACCCAAAATGTTTTTACAATAAATTTTAATACTACATACATACATAGACTACAAGTGTAAGTAGCTTTGTATAGTTTGAGTATTATAAGTTACAAGAGCAACCTTATAGCAAATAAGTAAGTAAAATCCAAGAATAAGATTACTTAGTGTAGTTAGTGTAATGAAAATCTTTTATGATATTTTTTTTCTAAATAAATGTATACTCTACATATTTATAAATATGTTTGTCGAATATCTTTCCTAAAAGTTAACAATAAATAATATAAAGCTTCTGTTGGTATCATCGCCAGAGCTGCGTGGGATGAAAACGACTACTTGAGCACATGTACTGGAATAAATTTATATGTTCGGTATTTATTGAGGGTAGGAGTGGAAAATCCCTTCCCAGTGCGGCTCGCTCGGCCGCGGTCTCTCGGTGCGTCAGCTCGGCCAGTTCGACGGTACCAGTAATCAGCTGATCTGTTTGTCACGCGTTTAATCCGTCTATCAGGTGGTCTAAGTTTGGCTCACTGTAACCTTTTTATGATAAAGTTCACACGGTTATAACATCACACTACGGGAAATAGGAGACGTAGACGAAGTTGTGTGCGTAAGTTAGTATTTCTAATTAATATCTGCAAAGGCTTGCTTTCTAAACTTTTAAATTTATATCAGTCATTGTATTGTATAATATACCTGAGCGGAGATCCCATAGAACGTTAGATTACCGTGAAACAAATCTTTTATAACAAAATGTTTTTTGACGCAGGTTTATGTCCATTAGGTCACGTATCCTCGAGAGAAGTGACATGTTCTGGATCAAAGCAAAGTGGGTAGTTTTGAAACTCTCAAGAAAATAAGGTCAACGCTTTTACCTAAATTCCTAGAGTAATCACTTTGATCGACTTTAAAAAAGGAGCTGCTTAATTCGGCTGTATTTTTTATTTTAGTTTTATTCGCGGTATATCCGCCAGTGGTGGACCGATTTACAAATTTATTTTGTAATTTAACGGGTATATTATCAAGGGTATTCCATCATTAAAATGACAGGATCTGATCATGGAGATCCAGAGAACTTGAAAATGGGAAACCCTCAAATTTTATAACTGGTTCCTCTTACTCCATGATGATGAAACTATTCTTTATTCCTTTAGGAATTAGATGATATATGTTTCAGTAATATAATCATGTTACTGACGTTATGTTAAATCTCGGTTCATTCTGTTCAACATTTCCGCATAGATACATAATTTTAGCCTTCCAATTCATACGAACTTCGAGCATTTTAAATACGTAAATGTTTATTTATGTATACGTTTATTTATTTATGTATGTGTATACGTTAGGCATAAACTCTACCTCAATTACTGATGAAAATTACATTAAATGTGTTTAATTATTATCTCTGGATCGTTAAGTTCCAAGATTATAGCTGTTAGGTGACGTTGCAATCAGGTTCTAGAAATTCCTTTGTTCAGGTAGAACAACACTTCCGCAAGAGTCCACTGGTAAATTACATTACGTTAGTATCAGAAGCGTCTTTACCTATAGTGCTGGGTGTACGGTGCACACTGGTGCAGCAGTGTTAGTGGCGCCGACACTGTGAATGAATCTGCGCGCTTATTGAAGGGCCTAAAGTAATGATTGCACATGTGCGCTTCACGGGCTGAGAAGCCTCGATTCAAGCAAAATAGGCGCACTAAGGTCGTCGAGTTGCGGAGACCCAGCCCGCGAGTTTCAAGTTCAAGTTCAAGACGCCTCTGGTTGGTATAGCAATGTATTTGTTAAAAAAAAAATTTGAAATGGCAATGAACAATATGGTAGCCAAATGTCAAGTCAAAGCATTCTTCTATATAGAATATCAAATTGTAGAACGAACCTACTACTGCTCTCCCGTAATAGCTAAGCCCTGACTTGATGATCGAAAATGCACTTGTGTTTTTCGAATTTAAGGTAGCTACTCCTTGGTGGTGTATCAGTCGATGCCCGCTATAAAAACATAATAACGTCACAGTCAGCTATTGCCAAATCAATTAATTAAATACTTACTGTCAACTGGGACAAATGCTATTGGTACATAAGATCTACATTCTATTGAAACATCCCAGATTGTTTTTAGAGCTTATAGTTTTAGTTATATGTATACGACCCTGTCCTCTCTAATACTTTCTAATAGAAAATATTTTTTCTTATTTTTAATGAATACGTGATAAAATTCGATGGTTGCTGAAGAAAAGGCGTATAGCGGATTGTTCTTCGGTTGCTATTTCATTGTAGATTCATTCATAAAATCGAATATATTAAGACAGGTCAATATCTTTTACCCGCAATTTTGTTTGATTTTAGGCTTCTTACATCTAGCTTCTGAAGATCATCTTCCCTAAATCGTCACTCCATCAGGTTTATGGACAACTCACTCTACGTTTGTCAAGTTGCGCCATCCACTCTAAAACTCATTTACCCGTAATGATTTTAAGTTCTGCTTTGCAATGGGATGGCCTATGTTTACTGATATAGGATGATGATGATGAATATGTTTTGAATTAGTTAGTATCTTAATAGCTTATACAGGCAATGCTCCATGTATGTAAAATAAGCTAAATAGAGAAGAAATCTGTTCGTAGAGTAATATTAAAACAGTGGACTGCAATTGTCACGGCACGTTTTAGCTTTACTGCTCAGTCACGCAGCGGTCACAGTTTTATATTGTTCCTGCTATAAAAACCAATGTCGCCTTCCTTCATAAATTCTTCAACGCTGGACTGTTTTTGTTTTGTTACCGACAATTTGTTTCTGTTGTACTTCTATAGAACATCTAACGATGAAGTGCATTACAGGGTTAAAAGCTCATTTTATTGTTTAGGCAGTATAAATAGTGACAATAATAACAGAAGATAAGTTAAAACAAATTACTGTCATTATTCATTGATCAACTCCTGAATGAATCGAAAGTAATATATAATTAATATAACTGTTAATTTGTTCCAGAAATATAATAGTTGTAATCAAACTCAAATCAGGTATCTACATTTCATTTTTTGTTATTATGTTTTCTAATATCTATCAATTTTCGTCGGAACCTGCTCTTGTACATTTATTTATACTCGAATGGGAAGAATTTGGGAAAACAAGCAAACTGAGTAATGTTAAGTTTTGACCAGTGTCCAGATACATTTCTACTGCTAGTGGTTAGTTTGTTACCAATTAAACACTTACCTCTTATAACATTCTGACATCCCAATTACATGGTAAGTACCTCGAAAATAAAACTTGAGTTGCAAATTAAATAACATCCATTTACATCAAAATATACAATGGAACAATGGTTTCCAACTTTCCCTTTAATTCTTAAGTTTCTACTTGTGTTTTTATTATAGTTAATAAGATAGATACATAAAATGAAATTAAATATGTAAGTAGAGAAAGGTAGCTTACATGTTAACGTGGTCTAATGGTGTTTATATTATGTCTGTGTAAAAGATTACGCGATATGACAAGTGACCGACATAATTTCAGTCGCACCATATCCCAATTTACTTCATTCGAATACTGTTTGGTTAATTAATAGAATACATAGCATCACCGCCCCTTTTCATCCCAAGGATGTCGTGAGCGGCGACTAATGAAGACAATTACCTCGCAGAACCACCATCACCGCAAAAAAAGGAAAACTTGTGACAAGGCTTGTCATATCAACCCATCTGATTAAACCTTCTTTCTAAGTAGAGTCCTATGTCTAGCAGTTAACTGTTCTGTACATGCGCTTGATGAATGATTAGTCATTGTTTCACTTCTTCTTCTTCTTTTGATGAAATGGCAACACGCCGGATCACTCGGATCGGCTATTTCTGCCAATGTCAAGTATTTACAGTCTTCAATTATAAGTCTTCGAGTCTTCAAGTCTTCGTCGTGATGAAATTAATGATAAAAAATATATTTCTTTTTCTTTTCTTTTTTTAAAAGACAACTCCCACATTAGGAATAAACATCCTGTGTCGTGGGGGACTTTACAAACATACATAAAACGGACACAAAGAACATCCAGACTCGGGACAACAATTCGTGGATCACACAAAGTGTTGTAGGTGCCGCGTGGGATTTGAACCCACGACACTTGGCGCAGTAGCAAGCGGCATGGCAACCGCTGACACCACTCGGCCAACCGTGCATATATGAAATGTGGATGACATGAAATGGGGACCGTCTTCCGAAAAAACAAAAAACGATCTCCCATTGTTTAACTTCACTTACTAATCTTCTATAACTTTGACATTATAATTTATTGTAAATTAGTTTAGGGCTGTTGTAAAATATGGTAAAGGTATAATTGTTTTATTATATTTGTGTATGTATCTCAGAAATAAACAAGTAGATGTAGTTTTTTCTTGCACATACCATTACTGATTTTTAATTGTAATATTTATTTTTGTCTGTGTTAAAAAGTTTTTTAAAAGTCTTTGAAAATAACGTAGACTTAGACTTATAAGCTTAACACTGAATGTATAGTTTAATTAGAGGTGAAATGTGAATATTTATTATATTTCCTGAAAAATATTTAAAGTACTTAGAATCAAAGGTATAGAAAATGTACATAGGCTTGGCTAATGGTAAATAATTCTGGAAAATAAATAAGGCAATGAATGAATAATATAAAAAATAATTGGGAAATAACTAAAAATGCAGCGAAAAAGACTAAAGAAGTGAGTTGAGCTAGCAACGGCAGTGGCTACTCAGCAACTTACGTGTGTCAAAATTATGTGATCGTACAAGATTATGGAAAAGACGAGGGTTTGTAACAGTTTTATTTTTGTCCTTCCATATCCTATCCAGGTCAGACACTGCAAGGACAGACTTTTTCTGATGATCTGGTGTTGGAGCAAAGGTAGATAAACCTCAAGGTTCAGGGAATCTGGGTTTCAATTTGGATACAACCATGGAATTGGTTTTGATTCTATTCGTTTGAACCCTAGGCAGTCACTGGTTTTCTCCATTCTGTTTAAGGAAGCGTGCATCTCGACCTAATCCACAGTTAGGAGAGTAGTGTCGTCTGTGTAACGAATATTCGAGAGTTTGACGCCATCAACAGATACGCCTCTATTCAGAAAAGGGCGCGAGCACTTTTCGCTCGCGGAGAGCTCGCGCTGCTACCCCGGCCTGCTTCTGCTAGGGTGACTGGTGGCCGCACCTGTCACCCTCAGGCTTGCGCTTATGGAGGACGGAGATCGTTTTGCAACCTCCGGCGCCTGTGTCGTCTGCGGCACCTGGCCCGTTCTCGGGCTAGGCGGATAAGGAGAGTTATAAACCTCTCGCGGTCCCGGTCCGCCATCTCCTTTATATATTTTAAATATTAAGCATAACTTGCTCGCAAAAAGAATCAGCAGAGTTCTACGCACTCTCACTCCGCAACATGGCCGCAATCATGTTAAATTTTTATGACACATCCATTTTATAGATATAGATTCTATAACAAGGAATAGCTGAGACCATATATAATCAACCTATGATCCTTAGAAGCAAAGCAGTTATAACAAATACGGGTAAATCAACGAAACAAACAGGACTTTAAATTATATCTATATTATACCCATTCTCTGTAACGGGACGTATATTAGAGTAGAAATAATTAATAGTGATATTTTACTATTTAAAACAAAACCTTTTAAAGATTTTTAAAGTAATATTCGGTGTAAAACATTTTTTTTATTAAAAGTAACCGTTTAAAAACATGTCTATTAAAATACGAAAGTAACTCGTATTTTATATTTTCAATCATATATTCGTATGCAAATGGATACAAAAAGGATACTAGGTATTTTTATCAAATTAATAACGAGGAGATGAAGAACGTTCTCAATTCTATCAAATATTTTTTTTGAGCTTGTTATTGAATATTTTTGTAAACCATTTAAATGGTTACACATTTACTGGCGATATATATATCCTCATAAAAACATTCAAAGTATCAGCTAAACGTGCAAACGACACTGTCAAGTCTGTCTTTAAATTTTTATCACTTGTACAGTGGAGTAATGACAAGGTACATCAGTTTTTAAAGGCGATGCCTCATTACTTCACAAGTACTTCTTACCTTTTTAAACTAGGTTAAAAATAATGTTGTTCGTGATTCATAGCGACACGTTTTAACGTGTCTAATATATTTGAACACAACTTTGGTGAGTGATATTTACCTATACTTTATTCACGTGTATATTTGGCGCATGCCCGAATATTTTATCGTATCGTATCGCAGAGATAGCTATGCTTTAGCGGCAATGGTCTCATATAGAACAGGAGAAAACCATTCCTGTTATTGCTTATTTTCCCCAGTAAGTGAGTAAAGTTACCATAGCCCAGTTTATATAAAATAGTTTACAACTTATTCTCAGATGTATATAAAAAAACATATAAACCTGTCATGCTTTTTCGGAAGAGTTTGGTCACAAGCACTGGAACACGAAATATTTATACTTTCTAGGCTTACAAATTGACAACAAACCGAGTTAATCCAAAACTGTGTGTTGAGAGTGCGTCTCTACAAAATAGTCTCAAACACCATTTCTTAACCAAATCAAACGCAACGGTCGCAACATTTCAATGAGAACTGCAGACATAACACTATGAAAATTTCTAACTCGAGTCAAAAGCATGTAACTGTGCTTACAATAACCGACTGCAAAAAGAGTTATTCCAAATTTATGTGGAGAGATGGCTTTTTAAGCTACAAATGTCTCTGCCATATCAAAACGTGACAATTCGATACTTAACAAGACCAGTGTCATCACACGATCACATTTTTTGACATAAAGTGAAATGACAGTTCAACTTATAGCCATAGATAAAAAAGATAGTTACTTGATTACGAGTCGAGTCGGGATGAAACACATATTGTAATATGCACATAAACTTTGAAGATAAAGGTGAATGACTTTTACTGGAATTCGAGTCGTCACGTAGAGGGGTGAAAGGCAGAGACATAAGTCGAATTTGCAAAATTCTTGAATTTTAAAAGAATATTATTGTTGCAATACAATTCAATATATTTTTATTGATTTATATTACATAAATTATTGTTCCAAGGTCAACATTTAGAGTCACGAATAACGACACTTACATTAAGCTCGTACCCTTTTCCATAAATATTCTATAAATATTATAATGTAATGTATTTTCCTCACTTATGCACTTATACTTTACGGCACTTACATATGTCAATGGTAATTTGATTTATCTCTATAACATTTCTTCTCTATCTGGGGGCAATTTATCTTTAATTTTGCAGAATTACGTCACGGTGTAGGTCACCATGCTGCATTGGTGCATTGTCTGCATTCGTAATGAGTATGGTGACCACCACTCTTGGATTCTGCTTTTGCTTTCCTATAGGCAGAGTAGTACATTTCAGCAGGCTCATACATAATTTGATAGTAGGACGCTGATTTTAGTACTACCCTCTCACAGAAAACTAACTTGAAACGGCAGTATTCGTGCCATCGTGTTTTGTTGTTGTCGACTATGTTTGTAAAGTCCCCCGTCACACAAAATTTATAATAATAATAATCGTTTTATTGTTGCATATTCCCAATGCGGGAGTTGTCATTTTTAAAAAGAGAAAAGTGTGTGAGTCGTCGCGCTGCATGGTCTGCATTTGCAAAGAGCACGGTAAACACTACTCTTAGATTCTGCTCGTGCGTTTCAACAGACAGAGGAGTCACTTTGGAAAACAATGTTTCTTTACTTTACATAACCCTGTAAAGTAAAGAAACATTGTTTTCACCAAAAGCACGTCTCAGATAGGGCTACTGGCAGCTATAAAATAAAAACGGTGGCAAAATATTCTAATAAGCAACTTAGTAATTCAAATACAAATTCGGTCTGCGATCTTAACTACGAGTATTTCGAAGTGATTTCTGTCAAGTTTAGAAGGATTTAATGGTACGACGGGTAATTAACAACTGTTAGTTTATTTGATACTTTTTACAGTACAGAATAAATCACTAATTTGTTTTTTTATTATTTATTTTAACTATTTAGTTAACAACCTTTGCTTGGAAAAGATCTCTTTGAGAAATCGGTCAAGTGTCAGGTCATGTTTAATTTAAGTGACAATAGATTTTTCATGGGTTATATGCGAAATCCTCTACTCTGAATATATGAATGAAAATAATAGGTACTCATTCTTTTGAATTTATTATTATATACCAACAGCTCAACTTAAGGTTTCTGTGTCACCCAAACAGGTACATTTAGTTAAGTATAAATATAAGTAAGTACATCTTTTACTGTATCATACTGTATAACAACGGGAAAAACATTTATTTTATGTTGCCATAAAATAATAAATGAATGTCCTTTAGCGACCGAATTTTTTCTTATTCCTGCAACTATGTATATGTAATACTAGCTTGTACCCGCGGCCCCGCCTGGTTGTTTGTTAGATATTACGCGTATTCTATATCCATCTATTCCATTGATGACATATTCAGTAAAAATGAGTTACGTTTATGCAGTGAATACAAAAAAATCGTTTAGCGATGTAAAATTACATCAAGTCTACTTTAATTGCTACGCCGTATATTATTTTTAGTACTTAGACTCTAAATATTGCAGGTTTCTAATATAATTAGTTTTAATAGGCACTGTAACTACTCCAAAATAAGCTGACGGATTAAAGCCAAAGTTCTCAGATATATATTGTGTGGGTATCTTGTTACAGCTAGGAAACCCTACTCCAAATATATTGATTTTATAACAAAAACGAGGGGTTGGTTGCACACAGAGGTGAATGCCCCTGTCACTGCAGATTCGCCCCCGCCATATTGGTTGGGGTTCCGCGTCACTAATGGAGTAGCGGCTGTTAAAATATGAGCCTGTTCTCCACTCCATACGTTAAAAACGTGCGTACTCGGATAAATCGGCACGGAAATGAATTTCATTATACATTTCACACTGCAATTTTATTTCACTGTCGGCAATTTTAACACGTTTTGGGTAGTTTGTAATCACAAACTGTATTTTCTTCTTACGTTAGTAAAATTAGTTAAAAATATATAAATATCATAAGAAAATTAATTAATGAAGAACAGCATTATGTGTCATTGAATGAGATATGATGATTTTATTATTGTTTTAAGGTATTTTTATATAGGAGACCTCATTAGCTTATATCGGGACCCTTCCTCGTGAATTCGTTTCAATACGATACCATTTATGGTCCAAAACCCTGGGTTTAATTTTACCATTTATCAAGCTAATTTTTCGTGAGTAGCTTCATTTTGATAAAACTCTCAATTTTATCTTTAGCAGGCAGCAGGGATAAAATATGTCAATACGACGATCCTCAAAAACTAATTATTAACTGTGGGTTTTATTTTATTAAATATTAAGTAAATTATGAACATTATTCAATAAAATATTTGTCTTACAAAATATATGGTTGACAATATTGATCAAAAAGTACTTCCAATATCAATAACGAGGTCATCAAAAATTATTACAAACTAATTGATTTTTACTGTTGCTTAGTTTGAATTTATATAATTTAACAGCCACATTGTTCTACAAATTGCGTGGGACATTATCCTGGTTCTATGTTCAAAAGTTATATACCAAATAGATAAACGAAAATGACATTTCTTGTCGGACTAGCGACACATAACTATTCTCTTAAAGGACATTGTTCCATTTGGACAGAGAACACACTAACCTATTTTTTATATATTTTGTCCTACACTTTGTAATTAAAAGATGGTATTACACTTCTGAGCGTAGGATCGATATGTATCATTTTATAGGACAATGTAGCTATTAAATTATATATAAATATACTAGCTGACCCGGCAAACGTTTTGCCATAAAAATAAAAAAAATAGGGGTGGGTCACCCTTACCATTTTGGGAAAAATTGATGTTGGCCGATTCTCAGACCTACCCGATGTGCATACAGAAATCGGTTCAGCCGTTTCGGCGGATTTTGGCAACAAACACCGCGACACGAGAATTTTATATATTAAATATTTAACTAAGCAACAGTAAATCAGTTGGTTAGTCATTATTTTCAATGACCTTGTTAGTAATACATATTGGAAGTAGGGGGATCAAACCATATATATATTTTGTACATCCTGACAGACGTTAACAATATACTCTGAATTTATCACTCATACTCAACTATTACATTGATACATTTTACACAACTTACACCACAAAATTGCTCATCACCATACTTACCTAACACAATTGCTTTTACTCAATTTAAATTATTTATTAATTATAATAATTTACCTTTTCTTAAACTGTAATTAAGTATTTTTCCATACATTTAGACTTACTATACACACCTTCCAAACACCAAAGTTTTTGATATATTATAATTACAAAATCAATTTTTAATTACAAAATAATAACAAATTGTTGTACAGTAAATGTAAAGTAAGTAGCTAGACCAACTTCGCATTGTAGTAGTTACTTATAGCACAGGAAAACCTAGTTTAAACGACAGTGATATCCCAGGCCCAACGGTGCAAAAGTATGACGCTGGCCACACTGGTGTGGGTCACCATGCTGTATTGTTGCATTCGCAATATATATATGATCACCACTCTTGGATTCTGATTTTGCTTTCCATCAGGCAGAGTAGTCATTTTGGGAGGCACATTCATTATAATATATGCTGAAGACAATTCTCTACAATACGAAATCCTTTATTGCGTTTTAAATTGACGACTTTGGCTCCAAATTGAATCTTGTTTAATTGACCTTTGCAATTTATGAACTTGATTTGAATATCCACTGTTGTAGTGGCTTTTGCGGCGTGAATTCAGCTGATGAAAACATTTTTAAGTCATAAATATTATTTTATTTAATTCATGTTGTGGCGACCTCCACATACAGCGCCATCTACCGAAGATACACTGAACTACGAAGTAACGCACTGTACCTACAAACTACACTACACGGAGTAACTACCAATCCTGAATCGCGCAAATAAAGTTCCCGCGCCGATTATCATATATACAACATCCCAACATCAACTGTTGGGCAGTAGCCCGCCAGGCACGATCACCTCGCCTGATCGGAGGATCCTCTCTTTGTGTTGGGTGGAACATGATACCCGTTACCCCACAGTGGTGACCCCGACGTGATTGGAAGCAGCCTTCAAGGAAGCGCCACCATCATGTTCTCTCCCACAGCAAGTCTCAAGCCAGCCAGCAACTTCGGCCTCAACTGGGATATGCCACACGCAGGACGCGACCACTCCAGCCTGGTAACCCCTACGGCCTCTACAGCGTCTAGGCACAGCACACTGCACCTACGGTCCATGTAAGCAGAGCACATCTCTCCCGTCTACGCAGCAGCCAGCCACTACGCAGCAATCGCCCCGACTCACTGGGGACCTCACCGCAGCACCGCGCACCGCATGCGATCCCGACTCACTGGGATCAGCGGACTTCAGCCCCGACTCACTGGGACTAGCGGCATTCAGTTCCGACTCACTGGAACTTGCGGCATTCAGTTCCGACTTACTGGAACTACTCACTCCTGGCACTGGCAAGCTCCGCATCAGAGCACAGACAGCTGACTCAACATATATCGACCTCCAGTCTTGGAGGGGAGTGATGTGGCGACCTCCACATACAGCGCCATCTACCGAAGATACACTGAACTACGAAGTAACGCACCATACCTACAAACTACACTACACGGAGTAACTACCAATCCTGAATCGCGCAAATAAAGTTCCCGCGCCGATTATCATATATACAACATCCCAACATCAACTGTTGGGCAGTAGCCCGCCAGGCATAATCACCTCGCCTGGTCGGAGGATCCTCCCTTTGTGTTGGGTGGAACATTATACCCGTTCCCCCACAATGTTAAAAAAAATTCTTTCTTTTGGTAAAACTTACATAAAACAATATTTTAAAATTGAAACTAGCCGTTTGTTGAACTAAGTTTATTTTTTCATTTACATTTCTTTATTATAAAATTGTGGATAATGTACATTATTTTATTTTTTTGTATTAAAGTGTAATAAAATCTCTATATTTTTACTTATGTAATTTTATCTGAATTAAGTCAATTCATTCCGTATTTATTTTTAAATATCAAAACTACCCATTAATTTGTGTTTCTACAGTCGATTTTTCCATCCAAAGGTTGCCTGTAAGAAATTGCTTTGTAGCGATAAGGCCGCCATTTGTACAGGGTAATTATTTTGTTAAGCTCCTATATATAACTGTTTCAATTGGTGTATAATAACATTTATTATATTCTATTCTAAGTTTAGTATTGTTAAGATTGCTTTTGGTGTCGTGTTTATAATTCGCACGAAACTTCCGCGATGAAAAGTTTTCACTGCGTAATACTAAAACATGGTGAAATTAGCTTCAAAGAGCCAGTTCCGTAGCTTACCATCGAAGATCAATAACTTCCAGTTTAACTTTCTCGACAAACAGATAGTTACGTGTTAATTAGTTTAGCAAATCTAAGATCTACTACATTTATTTGTTAATACGATCATCTTCAGTTTGACGGTTTAGTATGAAATTACGGGTCTCAAATTTTGAAAACAATGACTTTCGGTGCGGATCTCATTAGACTGCATATTGTTCTCCCCAAGGGATGATAAACATGTCGACTTTATAGCCTACTATGAGTAGTCTACGGTACGATACAACTTGATGTAGAACACATTCCGTTGATTCTTCTATCGAGTAAACGAGCTTCTAATTTCTTAATGCTTAAGTTTTTCCAGAATCCGTAGTAAAATGGATGACCATAAATAGTAGTACTGTAAATGTGCGTATTAAACGTGAGTCAATATTATTGTGCGTAAGTTTATAATATACTGGTTTTTGACCGTGACTTCACCCGTTTGTGTTTACGATATCGCAGTACCTAAAATTTTTTGGGTTTATATTCACTCAAAATAATGTAGCTAATCTATTTGAGAAAAAAATTCAAATTCGGTTGAATGAATTCAAAGGTTACCTATCACCTCATCCTCCTCCTCCCACACAACCTCACAAACTCACGAATTTTACCTATTTATAATATTAGTATAGATTATTATGCTGTCACTACATTTTTATTTAGTCCAATATTTTGTGATAGAATCAGCCATCATTAGATTTACGTAGAAAATTACCAGTCTCCGGTCCTGTGATAATATGAAAACGTAAAATTAAAAGTATTTCTATTATTTATCATATCCAATAAATGTATCGATAGCTATACTTATATCTTTCGGTTAGAAGACGATTTTGCGATACGATACATCAGTAAATTTAATGCGTAGGTTTTACATGAAAAAAAATATTCCATTAGTATTGTTCTAATAAAATCTGCCGTCATATTCTTCTGAATCCGTAATTGATATTGGTGTTTCGACGAAAACAATACTTCATTGTCAATAATTACCAATTTACAAGAGTAAAGCAAAGTTTTATGTAGGTATACGATTGTGTCAGTGCCGATTATCGCAGATATATATTTTTATAAAACTGTTTTTATGTAAGTGGTAAATATGTATCTGGTTTATATTAGTGTAGTATATTAATATTATCATATTAAATTTTCAAGATATAAATCTACACTAATATTATAAAGAGGAAAGATTTGTATTTTTGTATGTAATGAATAGGCTCAAAAACTACTGGACCGATTTTAAAAATTATTACACCATTCGAAAGCTACATTATCCACGAGTAACATAGGCTATATTTTATTTTGAAAAAAATAGGGTTCCGTAACATATTTGGGTTTTTCGGACACAAGGTATAAAAATCAACTAGAAAAGTTACTTATTTTGCGAAAATTTTCATGCTACGGGCTATATAAGACGCAAACGAGGTTGCGGGGGTCAGCTAGTATTATATAAATATGATAATGATAGCACCATGGTGTGTCACCAATGAGAGACTCCACCGCAAACTTGGTATCGAAACTGTGAAAGAGGAAATAAAAGATAAAGTCAAAACCTACAAAGACAGATTGCAACAATATCCAAATGCACTTGCACAACACCTAATGGACGATATATTCCCAGGAGTATGCAGACTAAAGAAAAGAGTACCACAGGATCTACTCAGATTTTTTTAAATCATGAGAATATGTTACTGGGCATATATCTTGCACGCTACCACGTCTCAACCAACATAAATATTGCTGAATGTCCTTAAGACAGATTGCAATAATAATAATAAAAAAAGAAATCTGATAATGGGGTATAAACAAAAATGTGGGATATGGTGAAGAAGAAAAATAGTGGGAAAATTTGGCTTAGTGGATAGAAACGGAAGTGGGGACAGACTTGTACAATTCTGTACTGAAAACAGTCTGGTTATCGCAAATACATGGTTTCAACATATTTATTTATTTAAATAAATAAATAAATAAATAAACATTTTATTAGAATTAAATAAGTATATGAATTAATTATAAATTTCTATCGGTAATATGCAAGTTCTTTGGAGAAAGTCATAAAGGTATTTAATTAGGTAGTAATTTATAAATAGGTCTCAAAAGATTCTAAAAAAATTCTGGTGGTATTTGCATTCCGTATATATGGCTATATAATATTCCATTATCATCTTCCTAGCCTTTATTATTCCCAATATTTGGGGTCGGCTACCAGTTCAACCGGTTTTACCTGAATATCAGTTTTTACACAGAGCGACTGGCATCTGACCTCCGCAACCCTGAGGGCGAACTGAATTCGAAGGTTGAACTAGTTGTCAGTATATTTGAGGGCACTGACTTCCCAATAACGATTGCCATAGATGTTCATGACAACCGGGACCGACGGCTTAACGTGCTCTCCGAAGCACGGGCAGGAAACACCGCCATCTTCCATACTCCGGGCTGCTATTAGGAATTTCTTGTAGGAAAAACCCAACAGCAGTCCGACCCGGGAATTGAACCCGAGACCTCTTGATTTGCAGTCGCTTACGCTAACCACTAGACCAACGAGGCAGTCAAATAATATTCCATTGATTGTGAATAAACAATAACGCCCACTATGAGTCTTTGTCTAGCGTTAAAGAAACATTCTCCTACGCGTCATTATAGATTTACTAAGGTTTATTATTTTCAGATACTATTATTATGCTTGTCTATATCACTTAGATCCTGAGCATCAGCTTCCATAAATCTTAGATGTATGACGTCGCTTGAATATTCGAAAAGCTATAGTTTGTTTCGATTTTCGAATTCTTATAAAAGCATAAATGTTTGTCCATTTTTGTATAAAACATGTTTGTAGTTATAATATGCTGCACTTTTTTTTCTGTGCGTAAATCCCATCGGAACCTCCTCCTGGTGGCATGTCGGACTCGAACCGACTAAACCTGGACGCCGTCTCGGGTACTAGATGCCGGGGAACCAGGTGCACATTAGAAAGGAAAACCCTGGAACCCCGACGTACCTCGGGCCACCTACGCTTTGTAGATGGCCCTCTCCTGTATGGGATCTATAATAATTAACCATAATATACTGCCCTAATACAAATTCACTCTACTGCAAAATTTATTCACTAATTTAGGTTATTTAAGCTCATATTATTATTTTATTTGTACTTGCATAATGATAACAAAATAAAGTGCATAAAGCATATTAAATTCATTTAAAATTATAGGTTCGAGTCTTTTAATGCGATTTATTTCTTCATACTGTTTATTAATGTGTTTTGGAAACCTTTAGTCTGATGTTCATACTAAATAAATCTTCAACATGATTTATTTTAGTTAATTGCGAGTAACATATTGCTAATAATTTATCTTATTTTCTTTGCATAATAACTTGTAGCGGGTTTTTTATCAACGAATAAAAAATCGAAATACAAATTTTTACTCTACTACACATAAGTTAAAGTATCATTTTAGACTTTAACCTAAAAATACACATAAATGGCTTCAGTTTACTTATTTTACAGAGCTAGGTAACGAGTAACGGAAAATAATTCTATAGCTCATGCGAATCGATTGATGATACCTTATAAGAGCCGTCTCATACAGTTTTGTAAATTTACTATTACTAAAAAGACAAGAATTTAACAACGGCGAATATTTTACTTAATGGGTATTTTATCTACTTTAACTAAGGTTAATAGATCAGAACAAATGCTGACTGACTTTGCCACGATATTCACGTGTTATGTTACAACCTAGTAGATATTTCTATAGTCATTCTTGCCCGCTAGCTTGCTTGTTCTTTCTTGACTGTTCTCGAAATACGTTCAGGAAATTATCAAATGTTACTGTTTTCTTTGAGTTACGAAGCTTTAAAAATTTATTTACAGACAAACTTCTATTTATATTCTGTATTTAACGGGTCTACGACACCTTTTAGCCCCGTAGTCAAGGACTTGGGTCTACGCATTGAAGCAACTCTCGATTGGCGAGCTTAGGTACCTACGTCAATTAAAGGTAACTGAAAACCTGCGAATACTTTATCGCTTTAAGAACTTCCTGACCACTAAAACCAAAATCACGCTAATGCAATCCAAATTCCTTTAAAAGTACATAAAGTTATAAATAAATATACTTATAGTAACATATTCTGTAAGTTGTTTAGCAGTTTTGACAAGAGTTCTATTCTAAAAAATTATACGAGTACTCGTCGCGACTACGTAAAAGATTCAAATCAAATATAGTACAAGTCTACTAAAGCAGACTTTTAGCTACAATAGCTAACAGCTATATATATATTTAAGGTAATATTTTTATATTAAAATCCTGAAAACCGGGTATGTAAGAAATACCAGTAGTACGTGCAGAAAGCGCAATGTTTATTTATCATACCTACCTTCTCTCATAACCACGCAGTGCAGTGAAATAAGTTTTGTTTTTCATTTAACAGCGGGATATTTTTTTTTTATAATACAATGGTTTTCATATTATCAAAACCACATATAGTATTATTTTTAATACCTAAATATATAATACATAGTGGAAAGTAGGAGGTAAGTATTATTATTAGGTATATTATACTAGCTGTTGCCCGCGGCTCCGCCCGCGTTTATGTCGGTTTTTTCGTGTTTTTTCGCGGTCGCGGATATGTGACTGATGCAAAAATTAGATAAAAACAATCCTTGATGCGGATTATATATCACTCTAAAATTTCAGCTCGATCGGTGCAGAACTTTTTGAGTTTTTAAAGCGTACACGAACCAAAATAACATTTTTATATATATAGATTTATTTATCTCCACTAATATAATAAAGCTGAAGAGTTTGTTTGTTTGTTTGAACGCGCTAATCTCAGGAACCGCTGGTCCGATTTGAAAAATTATTTCAGTGTTGGATAGTCCATTTATCGAGGAAGGCTATAGGCATATCATGACGCTAAGACCAATAGGAGCGGAGCACCAATGTTTCAAAAACGGGGTAAAATTTTCATGCTACGGGCAGTAGAAGACGCAAACGAGGTTGCGTGGGTCGTCTAGTCATAAATATTACTCGTGTCACGTTATTGTTTACGATGAAATTCTAAACTCTTTAGCCAATTTTCACGTTTCCACGAATTCAAAACGTGTGTTTTGCTGGCGGCCAATAAGAGCCGAGAATATTTGAAAAGAAACACAGATGAACTTGCGACGGTCAGCTATTGCAAAATTCTAAAACTACTGGTGTTAAAACTGGTTCGATTGGACAACGTGCAAAATAAAGAGTAAAACCTTAATTTTCTCTTTACTACTTTTGTGGATAACTTTCTTATTTTTATTTTCATTCTAGGGTTCGTCATAATTGAAAACATGATGGTACGAGACTATTGACATGACCGTATAGTAACCGATATTTTATGATTTTGAAGTTTCTAAGAGGTTCTTGAAGACTACGATCACGCATGAGACTAAGCTAATAGTAAAGTCTTTCTTTATCTGTATCTGCTTATGAAATTCATCGTTCTATTGCTAACAATTATTGAAGTAAAAACTTCCGTAGCCGCGTCGAACACTTTTTAGGTAAACAAAAATCATGGAACTCGCGTCATCGTCACCAATTTCATTATCTATCTTTCCATTATCTGAATGTATACCTTTTTTTTTGTGTTTTTTTTGACGGGGTGCAAAATCCCTTCGCATCACCAGCTCCTCGGGGACACAAGAGCCCCGACGACTGGGCCTCTGGCGGCCTACTCTGGGAGGACCCCGACCATATTATTTCAGGTCCACCCCGAATTGAAGCCGTGGCTTATCTGAATGTATACTTACTGTGTATGCATTTTTTATGTTGTAGCGGGCAAACGGGCGGACGTATCGCCCGATGGCAAGCGATTACCGCCGCCCATGGACACCCGCAACACCAGAGGCGTCACAAGTGCGTTGCCGGCCTTTGAGGGATTAGGAGAGAGATGGGGGTAGGGGTTGAGGTATGACCACCGGTATCCATATTCACTTGGTGAAACACAGCTCAGACGTTGTTTCACACCGGTTTCTGTGAGGCCGTGGTATCACTCCGGTCGAGCCGACCCATGCGTGCCGAAGTCTGACTCTCCCACGGTAAAAACGTATGTGTACCTCATCGTCACTTCACGATTCCCATGAGCTATATACTGTGTACTCGTAAATCTGTACATAGGTATATAGTGTATCTCCGTGCGTTATTAAATTGGTCAATAAGACTTCTTTACAAACCAAAAATATAATTAACAAATGATATCCTAATGGCTCGTCGATTCAATTTACAAGTTATTTAGTTTTCACTTCTATCGGCAGTTCCCAAAGACTGCCCCACATTTTTATTATCGTCATGCTAAGTTTTCTTGGTAATTGAAACATATGTGATGCACATTATTAACAACAAACCTTTTTCCAAAATAAAGTTTTTATTACACATATATTTCTCAAAAAAGTATTTTCCGAGGACTTTTAGAATTGGCTCGAAGAATGTGTAGCATTATAACTAGTGAAATTGGTAACGTATGTCGGTAAGTCTCAAAGTTAACAGAGGCAGCGTGATTTGTGCGCAGGTTGAATTGAAGGTGGGGGCGGGCTAGCGGTGACGACCGACGCGCATTCCTCGCACCTTAGCAACACCCCTCTGTATTACACTCGAATGTTACCAGTTCTATGTGACAACCTTCAACAAATTATATATGTTGATTTAGTTTTTTACAGGTATCTTAAAATCATAAAAGCTACATTAAACTACTAATACAATAATGACTGATAACCGAGACACTAAGAAACTACTGTATTCTCCACAGAAACTAGATCAACCGATTAATACAAACTTTTATGTTGATGAAGATGTAAACAAGTTTATGTCCAAACGATATGTTATTTACCAGAGTATAGGCACACATACAGCACAATCTGAACACATTAAAAATTACTACAGATTAATTTCTCAACATTTTATTAAAATTATTGAAGTGAAACTTCTTTAAGCGCATGAGGGTAAATTTTTTATTATTGAAACGCGTCACGAAGATGTGCAGCGTTTTTTGTCAAAGAAACGATTGAGACCGATTGAGAGAGAGTGAGAAATTGTGAATTTTAATTTAATATTCATCATCTGAGATTTAACTGTATTATTTTTTAAACAATATAAAATAAATGTATTTTAATAATTCTCTTTAATTATTTTTATTAATAATTAGTTTGCCAGAGAAGTTTTACTTCTGACATGTGTACTTTGTACGTACGCACTTTTTTTTACTAGATATCCTAATATTGATGGTAATTATCGTAAGACGATAACACTGTAACACACCTCCCTATACTATGCCCAACTCCGACAATTGCGATAACTTTGATCTGACGGCTGGGAATTGGACATCGGCTGATTGTGTTTACTACCTCTAGAACATTACGAAGGCGGTGTTCTGTCGTGTTTTACCTACCCAGGTCTCAAGAGGGCACTTTCCTTGAACCGAAACACGACAATGACTTCCATCTAACAAAATTTTGTACGTAATCTGTTGGAAGAATCACAGTGAACGACGAAATATATTGAAAAAATATAGAATTATTTTGAGTGTGATGTGAAAATAAATATAACACACACTTTTGATTTTTGTTCATTAGTCTCATTAAAACTCGGGAATAACTGGACCAATTCGACTGATTTTCGCTGGTCCCGAAATATTCGTAAAAAATCTGAAAGTATTAAACGGTGTGAAAATGTAAAAAAATATTTATAAATAGTAAATAGGCTTACTGATAATACTAAAAGGAAAATTTCACGTTAGGTAATATCGGTCACAGCTAGTTAAATATAATTATAACTCTACTTGTCGACTCTATACCTGTAAACGTATGAAGTGGTGTAGGTTATTAGCCCAAATATTTCATCGCTGATTTCTGGAGCTCCTCCTGACTGCCAAAGTATTCCGGCGTTGTGGTTTAATGGATACATAGGTACTCCAGGAGTTCCACACACGCCTTTCATCTCCTTCACGAAGGATATGATGAGCGATAAGATTACGTATACAACTTTGTTACTCGTATTTGATTACGTTTTTTTTTATTTTATATACACAATATAGATTGAAATAAATAATAAATAAAAACAGTACTTAAAGCACAGTAAGGTACTATTTAGGATAAGAATTCAGTTGACGCAATATTATTTACATGAATTAGATATATATCTAGTTATCCTCTATATTTATTTTAATAAACTTATAGAAATTCAGCTTACAAAGACCCACAAGGGCGTGACTGACGTAAGTAGACAAAACTTATTGCGCTTCGTTGAAAATTTCATGAAGTTAATGTTAAAAATAAAATAAAATATTGAGTAATATAAATATACATGAAGTTTTATCGTTTGTTTTTTTACATTTACGACTTATGTTACTCTAAATTTATAAAACATACGTCCCTATAATCTAGATAAAATACTAAATGACATAAACCAAGAGCATTTTTTTATTTTTTTATTGAATAGGGGGCAAAAAGCAGACGCATCGCCTGATGGTAAGCGATTACCGCCGCCCATAGACACCCGCAACACCAGAGGCGTCACAAGTGCGTTGCCGGCCTTTAGGGGAAGGGGAGGGGGATAAGGTAGGGGTTAGGGTGTGGGCCTCCGGTATCCTCACTCACTCGGTGAAACACAGCGCAAGCGCTATTTCACACCGGTTTTCTGTGAGGCCGTGGTATTAATCCGGTCGAGCCGGCCCATTCATGCCGAAGCATGGCTCTCCCACGTTAAAACATGTAAGGAACTAATGCCATGGAACCTAATACGTATGTTTATGCCCAGAAACGTAAAACTGTGATTTGACTTCATCATCTTAAAATCATAATAAAGTTTTAGAAAGTTATCTGCCAAATAACACTATTTAGCGCATAAAGGTTGCCGATATGTAAATTTTTATATGACGTATTTGTATCTATTCAGGACGTGCGAAACCGAAATCTGTAGTTATCTAGCAGATAGGTTCAATATAGCCTGTGAGGTACTCTATCAAAAGTTTCACCTACAACAGATTCTGAAGATATTTAACTTACTTAAGCCCACAAATTTCGTTGAACACTTAATTTTCAAGTGACAGGTACACACAACACACATTTGATCAATTAGGTCGAGGTTCAAAGATCTTGTTCGAGAGTAAGACGAAACTGACATGAGGTTCAAGATTAAATCTACAGGTATTCCATTAACTTATCTTAATCCTCTTTAATATTAAAACCTGTGTTTTTAAGACTGATAGGTTAATACCTTAAAAGTTTTCTACGTCCATGCTTGTTAAGTATTTATAAATATCATTTTGAAATAGAAATAAATAAATAGTCCTAAAAACCTACACAAAAATAAAAATAAATAAATATTTTGGACATCTTACACACAACGCCTCTTACACACAACGCCATCTAGTCCCAAGCTAAGCAGAGCTTGTGTTATGGGTACTAGACAACTGATATGAATACATATATACTTTTTTTTTGTAAATACATATATATTATACATAGAAAACACCCAAACTCCAAAACAAATATTTGTAGATCATACAAAGATTTGGTCCGACCCGGGAATCGAACCCGAGACCTCAAGAACAGCAGTCGCATACGCTACCACAAATATGCGGTATATGAGCAATGCATGGATACCTACCATATAACCTCGTATAATAATTATCAAACGGAAAATACCGATACAACTGTTACATTAATTTAGTTCCATTTAGGGAGTTTTATTGTTATCACATTTTCTATAGAGCTTATAAATAACACAACATCCGCTTAGCCTGTATTTAACAAGCACTCACGACTAAAAATAATATTGTTTATAGGTAGTAATTATTGCTTAAGACTAAATAAGCTTTATTTAGTCCAAAGGATAATTTCACCTTCACTCAGCTGATGGACGGTGAACGCAATATATTTTTGTTGCTTTAAAGGTCGATGCGTGGTCGACGCTGTTCTATGCAACATCGTACCTACTACCTACTTAATCATTGAGATACCGTCATTATTGGTAACCGACCTCCTTGTCGTTGCAGTATGGCACATATTGTTTATTTCCATTTGAACTCATAATTTTTTTTATGTGTGGAATCCCCTTCGAGCCGTCACCCCACAGGGGTTTTGCAGCGAGGTGGTGTCGGAATCGACGAAAACCCACACTGTGCCACTGTGCCCAGACCACTGTGTGCCATTTTGCGTCTGAAATGAGAGGGATCCGAAAACTGCTCTTATTAACATATCCAGACAACTCCTAGCGTACTAACTACACATGGGTTTTGTCTTACTGTCTATGTTGGTATAGTATGTACTATACTATTTTAGTATGGACGTATGTACGTCCACTATGTAGAACGTACTCGTAATGTACGCCTATATTATCAGATAACTACAGACTACCTGAATATCAAGTACGAACTGTTTAATTGACTTCTTAATTTTATTGGTAACTATTTATTTGTTAGGAAAAAAAATAAAATATAGTATTAACTTTTCATGTTAGATATTGGAATGACAATTTCGGTTGCAAAAGTTAAGGAAAACGTGTCGTTTTAAGTCCTACGTATAAAGAGTCAAATGTGTTTTATCCTACTACTATTATAAAGGCGAAAGTTTGTAAGTATGGATGTATGTATGTATGGATGTTTGTTACTCTTTCACGCAAAAACTACTGAATGGATTTGAATGAAACTTTACCACAATATAGCTTATACATCAGAATAACACATAGGCTACTATTTATAAAGATATAGCTTCGCCTCGCGGCGTTGCCCGCAGTTATCATCGTACCGCGGGTAGCACCGCGGGGTTCAGCTAGTAATAAATATTTTTTTGCAATTGCAGTCTTTTGTTTTAACTTTATACACTAATATTTAGGTCGAATGAAAACTCAATAATGGCGATCGGAGTCTCATAGATGGAGTTGTTTTGCTACTTAGTGTTTGTTAGGTTAGACCCTTCTTAAAGGGTGATGAACCATTGAAATCGTGAGTTTACAAATGTTAATCTAAAACCAACACTTCTTTATTTAAAAGTAATGGTAATTTTAACTTTTGTGTGCTACTGATTTATATAAAAACATTTTTTCATAAAATATTAATAAATTACATTAAAAATATATAACAAATTTTACTCTAAAAAACAAATAAACCATTTTACGCGACCAGAAGGCCGGTCTTTATCTAGCACAGAAAATCAAAATTTAAGATAAAAGTAAAGCAGTTTCTTATTAAACAACTTGCAGAATCAACGTCTACATAATTGTCATCTATTATTCCTAGTAGGTACACCTATCTGCGTATGTATGTATATACTCGTATCTATGTTAGTTGATATGTATTTAGTTATATGTATAGTATGTATTAGTTCTTGTATGTATGATTAGCTTTTATATATTATTTGTATTTGATATGTTGCCAGATATGTTTATTTTAATACATTCTTGTTTACAAAATGCACCCACTTCTTGTCTTCTCTGCATCACCCGATGGTTGACTGGTAGAGAATGCCTTAGGCATTAAGTCCGCCAATGCACCTAAAGTGCATGATGTATTAAATAAATAAATAATAAAATCAGTATTGCCATTCAACGTGGCAATGCTGCCAGTCTTTTACGAACGTTACGAGCAGGCGAAGATGTAAAGGAGTTTTTTGACGCTTGTATGTAAATATTGTTGTTTTTATTACTGTTATCTTTTTTTTTATACAAATAAATAACATGTAACATAGAATGGAGACCGCGTCTTAGCAAACATAGTGTGGGACGCCCTCTGGCCAGATGGCGGGACGACTTGCGTAGGAGGGCTGGCAGCGACTGGATGCAAAAAGCAACAGACCGGGCTCTGTGGTGTTCCTTGGGAGAGGCTTATTTCCAGCAGTGGACTGTAACGGGCTGATGATGATGATGATGATGAACATAGATAAAACTATTTTACTCAATAGTACATGTATGTTATGTTCAGTAAGAATATATTGGACATTCTTTTTATTTTAATTAAATTGATATCCTAGACTTAACACGTAGGTAAAAATGTGGTCTCTTGAAATTACTATTCCTATATAACCTTTGTTAAGGAGCTTTTCATATTATTTTGTCTATGACACGCAAAACAGTACCACATAACAGGTTTAGCTAAAAGTTAAACATTTTACTCGGGAGACTCGCACCGCGTACCCAAATTTCCCTCATAACACATACATACATGCGTACCCACAAGCCGGCATAAATTGAGTTCGACTGCAAAAAACGGCAAAGGAAATGATCCTACTTATCTTCGGAATGGTCTTTTAAGTATCCACATTCGTTTTACATAAAGACGAATTTAGCAGAATAAGAATATGGGTATTCGGATAGAAGTACATGTCGAGTGCAGGCGTTCAGTGAAACGTTTCATATGTAAATGGCCACGTAATCTGTAGGAGGCTTTCGACGTCTATCGCCGTGAATCGGACTCAGTTCGAAAACTTTTCATCTCCGATACGTATTCTCCAATAAACTGTGGACTGGGAGATCAGTCCTTGTTTCTGTTAAGAAAGTTCGAAGTACATACGATATATTTACGTTTACCGAAGTGAAAAACTGAAGTATTTTTGTGTCTTTTCAAACCTTTTCTACTTAATCTGTTAAATTTAATTAGCAGTAGACTTGACGCTTTAATCAGGAAACGAAAATACTTTACCTGGAGTACTATTTTCAAATATTTTCGTTTCTCGCTTCTAGAGAAATAGGAAAACAGATACTGTTTATTTTTTAGGTAAAATATTAATATTTTATTTATTAAGTAAAGACAGTCTTAGTGCACAACGCAATTGTGACGCCTCTGGTGCTGCTGGTGAATACGATACGTCTGCATGTTTGCCCGCTAACCCATAAAAACAAAAAGCTAGTCACGTGTAGTGTATACTGTATATTTTGGAGATTCTCGTCTAGTTTGGACGCAATGGCGTTCCTTTTACTACAACATGAAGCAACACAAACTGAATTGAATAAATAATGAAATCATATAGGCAGAAATGTTTCATAAGTATGAATACCACACACAAAAGTTTTATTATGGTTTTCTCTTATTTATATGAACAACAAATCCCGGTATACTCTGCAATAAATGGAGTTGTTACATTATATTGTAACTATCTTTAGCTACAATAGCTAGCACAGGTATTAAAAAACCTCGTGTATCGTACATGACCTATGTTTATACAACCTCGGTGGCGCAGTGGTAGCGTATGCGACTGCTGTGCATGAGGTCTCGGGTTCGATACCCAGGTCGGACCAAATGTTTCTATGATCTGCAAATATTTGTTTCGGAGTTTGGGTGTTTTCTATGTATAATATGTATGTATTTAAAAAAATAAATATATGTATTTATATCAGTTGTCTAGTATCCATAATACAAGCTCTGCTTAGTTTAGAATTAGATGGCGTTGTGTGTTAAATGTCCGAAATATTTATTATTATTTATTATTTTTATACTATGTTGGGTCCCTCCTGTGAAAAATTTGCTGGCACTTTATTGATCATAGTACATAATTATGTATTTAAAATTGTTTGGTGCAATTTCATCAAAAAAAATGACGAGCGAGTTTTTAGGAAATAATATTTCATTACCGAGACATGGGGAGGTACCACAAAAATATTTAATTATAGCAGTATGTCGACGTGGTAAAATTTTAGCTTTCTATATCACTAATCTTTTGTGAGGTAAGCCGAGGAAGAACCGACGAAATAAATGGGTTCCGAGACGGTAACTACGGAACGCTAAAAATAAAATGAGGTTATACAGAGTGCAACCGCAGCTTGGCATATTTATGTAGACATACATTAATAAGGAGATGTCTGAGTCACACGTTCTATTGAGTAATAAGAAAGGATTACCAACAACTTAGTCACTATTAATTCACTGAAACTGTTGCTTAAATTTATAGTTATTGTAAGTATTCAACTGTTAGTCATGGTTGGTCAGGCTATACATAAATGGCTTGAATTCGTTCGTCACAATCTTTATTGAGTAAAGTAGCCTACATACCGAAAAGTTATCTACTACACGTACTAATATTATAAATTCCAAAGTAACCCTGTCTTTTATCTGTCTATCACGGTCTCACGGCTAAACCACTGCACCGATTTACTCATTAGGACTGCTGTGCGTGAGGTTTCGGGATTGATCCCGGGTTGGACCAAATGTTTGTATGATCTGCAAATATTTGTTTCGGAGTTTGAGTGTTTTCTGTGTATAATATATACATATTGTATTTACAAAAAATAAGTATAATGTGTGTTTATATCAAGTACCCATAATATAAGCTCTCCTTAGTTCGGGACTAGATGGCGTTGTGTGTTAGATGTATGAAAAAAAAAACGATATCTTTGATTCCTGAGGCAGGACATAATACTTTTTAGAGCCGCAGGCAAAATCTAGTACTTATTGTCGTGTCACCTTTTTGCGATTGCGTGCGATTTTACAATTAAATTACAAGAAAATTTCAAGCATTAAGTATCACTAACTTTAAGTCCCTAATAAAACGCAAACAATATGAAAAGGCTTACGACAAATTTGCTTGAGATTGATGATGCTCACTCCCGCATTTACGTTTTTTGTGTCTGAAGGCGATAGACATTTTAATTTTGTATGTTGTCTTTTCAATTAGTTTAAACCAACTTAGCTCTTTTGTGTATGTAAATAAAATAAAATAAATAAATAAATATTCTGGCCATCTAACACACAACGCCATCTAGCCCCAAGCTAAGCAGAGCTTGTGTTATGGGTACTAGACAACTGATATTAATACTTATATTTTTTTTTTTGTAAATACATACATATTATACATAGAAAACACCCAAACTCCGAAACAAATAATTGCAGATCATACAAACATTTGGTCCGACCCGGGAATTGAACCCGAGACCTCAAGCTTAGCAGTCGCATACGCTACCACTACGCCACCGAGGCAAATGTAAGTATAGTTTCGGCTCGTAATAGAAATTCATATTTAGTATCTTTCTGGTGGATTTCAGTGTTTTCACGGTCTACCCAAACGTCTTTTCGGGTTGTTGAACTTGACTAATACCGGTTAGGCAGCACGATAGATGGTGCTCGTATGCTGACTTTTAAAGTCGGCCGAAAGTCCGACCGATTTAGTCTGAAATAAATATGATTTATCATTATTTACTACGATATTTATAAATATGATGAATTCCGAAACTATCTAACCAGTTTTCACTTTTTTAAATGTATATTTTACTTCACACACTATCACGCTTAGGCCAATTGGAGCCCAGCATGATTGAAAACGTTGCGTTTTAATCAACTTCTTTTCGTATATTTTCACATCATTCATCATTTACTACCGCATTACACATTATCTTCACATGGATAAATCCATGAAAGTGTAAAATTTTGTCACTCTAAGAGTAAATTCCTTATTTCTGTTGTTATATAGGTAAGTTACTGACCCAGGCAACCTCGTTCGCGTCTTCTATTGCTCGTAGCGTGTTAATTTTCCCCCGTTTTCGAAACATTATTCATTGATGTAATGCTACTATTGGTCTTAGCGTGGTGATACACAGTCTATAACTTTCCGCGACAAATGGGGCTATCTAACACTGAAAACTTCTTTCAAATCGGACCAGTAGTTCTTGAGATTAGCGTGTTAAAGCAAACTAACAAACTCTTCAGCTTTGTATATTAGTGTAAGATATAGATTGGCTTTTAATTGCAAGTAGATTTTGCGAGTCGACCAACTTATTTAACAATTTCAGCTGCCGAAAGCGTTAACATGAAATAATGAAACACCCTTACTAAGGAATCCTATATCAGTGTTATTGTATGTCTGTGTATAGGTACCTACCTGTGTAATTGAGGGTATATTAATTAATCTAAATATAATTATAATTTGTTGCAAAGACGAGGTAAACGTAAATGACTAGTAGTTTGACAGGAGACATAAGACTGTTTTTTACACATTTAGATTTTTTTTGTCTTTCCTACAACACATTCGGAGATCGTTTTTTGTTTTTTCGAAAGACGGTTCCCATTTCATGTCATCCACATTTTTTATATTTTTTATCATTAATTTCATCACGACGACGACTTAAATACTCGAATACTTGATAATTGAAGACTATAAATACTTGATATTGGCAGAAATAGCTGATCCGACTGATCCGGCTGGTTGCCATTTCATAAAAAAAAAAATAAACATTATTCGATTTCGATATTACAATCCTATACTAAAATAGAGCGACCAATAAACATCATTAAATCTACAACTACTTCAATCTTAATTTAAATATTATTTTTACTTTCCGCTAAGAAAGATCAAAATCTCGAAACTCATAAGTCGTCAAGTGTCTTTATCAAAAATAAATTTAATATGATTGTAAAACTTTTTCAATTTTATGTGCGTTTCATTAAAGCTTTTCTTTTTTCATCTATTAAGTACATTTCTTTTAAACTAGTTTTTTTTAAGAAGAAAACTTCACTCCCCCTCAATTTTCAATATTTTGTCGGCATGATTGCAAATCGATTAATTGATATTGAGTTGTCATTTTGATATCCAACTAGTATTGAATGAATCTATTTTTTTTTTGTTTAGTTATGAATAGGTTCATTGAAATGGCCCAGCTTAGCTCGGTATTTATTTTTTGGTAAATTATCTAAAAATAAATTCTGCCGACACCGATTTATCGCCCCCGAAACATAAAAAAATCGTGCTGTAAATTAAAATGAGAACACATTAGAGTTCTTTTACCGAAAACTTTTATCGAAACCTTTTTACGAATTTTTACTTTTACCGTGACAACGAGGTCTACTAAATAAGTCAACCTTCTTTTCGTTCTTCATATTTAAGTTATAAAAAAAGTATTCTTATTATAAAGACATTCTACGTAATAAAGATTTCAGAATCTTATTGTCCTCTGTATTTTAAACGATTTTATTTTCTTTATGTAATTAGTTTTGTATTTTTAGTTGTTTAGGATAACAGATTATGTATGGAACAGTACATATAAAACACTTATGTTAGTTTTAGATATTTATGTAGATAAATAAATAAATAATAATTAGGTAATTCTGTCTGTCTGTAATCTCTGTTACGCTATCACTGCTAAACTGCTGAATCTATTTCAATGAAATTTACAATGGAGATTATTTTATTCTTGAGGAGGGACATAGGTTACTTTTATCGCGATAAACAACATAGACGCGGGTGAAGCTGCGGGCTAAAACTGGTTTAAGATTTATTGAAGTAACATTTTTGGTAATATTGATTGGGGATTGGTAACATATTGCAGAAAAGAGAGGAGTGACGATTGCTCAACTGGCAAAGGCCTGGCCCTTTAATTAAGAGGTAGAGATATTGGCGATTGCTAAAGATACATTATATAACATTACATATACTTGAGCATATGTTAAGTTAGGGTAAGTGAACAACCTACTCTAAATAATAACGGCAAAAATTCCTAGCGGTATTATTGTTATTGCTGTATAATTTTGCTGCCTTTACTTTAACTTCTTTAGAAAATTGGAAATTTTAGTTAGCTAAATTTCTTTGGTACGGTAAACACATTAAGCAAATGTTATAACAAAGTCGGTTTATGAAAAACAAAATACTTTCACCAGTCACTAGTATTCTTCGAAACATCGCACTTTCTGGACATTAATATGCTTTTCATTATCACGTGTAGGTACTCTGACTTATATATATATTTTTATATTAATTGCAATGTTAAGTAATTTAAAAAGAACTTTTAACAATTAATGACGAGACCCATGTACGTTACAATCTCGGTCTAATGTCGATTTATAAAAGCGTACTGCACAACTTTCACTAAACTTGTGCACGCAAGATTAAGTACAGGTAAAGTTAGAGAGTTTGGCATTCTCACACACGACACTTTCAGAACCATCAAAGTCAATCGCCGAGCCTCCATTCAAACGCCTTTTTGTGCTGTACGCCATTTCCTCTCAAGGAAAAAATATAGACCACATATTAGGTGTATGTAACTGATGTTTCTTACATTACATAATACGATGTCGAATATAGACGAATAAAAACAGTTGTAATGGGCAGGCTTCTCGCAGACTGTGAACTCTTCCAGGCAACCTTATGTATTCGACTAAAGAAGCAATTGTATTTCATGATCTGCCTTCGTCTTAAATGAATGATGAATTATGGCGGTAAACGAATATCCTTTTTATAAGAAAGCTAAAAGTTATAAGTTCATGACTCATTTACATGTTTAAAGCGCGGCTTCGCCGCTTTGTCCTTCCTCAAGAATTAAAGTATCTCCATGTCAAATTGCATTGAAATCGGTGCAGCGGTTTGACCGTGAATGCAGGACTGTGTGTCCGTGACAAGCATTTTAATATTGGTATGGATTTTAATTAAACGTGTATGCCATAGATAGCCCATGTCAATGAAGCCGAAATTTAACGGGTCAACCTTAACGATTAATGATGATGATTGACCTTCAAAAAGTGAAGGTTTTACAAAATGTTTACGATTCATTTTTATAAGGAAATAATATTTACTGGTAACGGATTCTTAAAGGCTTCTAGGAACCAAAACACAGAGTCGATTTATATATTTTTTCCAATTTTTAGTTTAAATTTATTGTTCTTTTCAATATCCGAAAGGTTTAATTTTTTTAAATCACACAAAATATTTTGCTTGCCAACATCGATAACGTGCGAGTGATGCTATTGATGTATGAGAGAAAAACATCTGTTCAGGCTTCTGACAGGTATTCAAAACAAAATAAATGCCTTCCTTAATATTTTAAATAACATTTCCTATTTGTACTTTTCCTTTTCATTTGAAGATAATCTTTCTGACCTGTTTCATTTAAACAACTTCAAAATCAGTGGGTCTTCTATTCGGGGTAACCATTACGCATATTACAGGTATTGATAATAAGGTCAATGCACTCTAATATATTTGTTGGTTATCTTTCTTCTATTGCGAGAAGCTATTTCATATGAGTTGACGTCAACAATGTCATTAAGGAAACGTCAAAAGGTGTGAAGTGTGTGTGTGTGTGTGTGTGTGTGTGTGTGGGTAAAAAGTCTAATGTTAAAACTAGCTTGAAGTGACGACCTTCGCGGCGACGGAATAATAATTTCAACATTAACTTATTGCTCGCATTAAAGAAACTTTACTGTTAGCTGTTGACTAACAATTAGGCTGTACGTCACAACGCAATGTTTTATTTCAATTATTATTTCATTTCTAAGCATACTGTTTTCATTACATAATTATAATAAAAAATCTCCTTTATATTATTTAGTGTTATGTTAATTTTACGTTCCATCCTCGACGCTACTTCTTACTTCTGTACAAATAAATAAAATAATCAATAATATTAACAAAAAATAGACCGACTTCAAGAAGTGAAACAATTGAAATGAGACAAGGGAAGCACCAGCTTTCAAATAAAAAAAGAGTCTGGAAAATCGGTTTACCCAGTCGAAAGTTATGAGGTAACAAACTTAAAAAAAACAGTCGATGTCGAGTCGGTAAATTAAATTGTCTGTTTGAAATTTCAAATTAACAACTTTTCACTAAATGGATATGGAAGTATACACGGTACTTAAAATTATTTGTCTGTCTGTTTGTTTTGACTGGAACGGATGAACCAACTTTGACAGGACTTTCAATAGCAGATGGCTGATGTTATAAGAAATAACTTATGCTACTTTTATTTAAGACTATATAAAAACCCACGGTTTTTCCCGCGACTGCTGTTGTGACCTTTTCAATATACATTGGGTGCAGTTATTAAAAAAAACATCGATGTTTTAAACCAGAAACCTATTTTAGCACTGAAATGTCGAACACATTAACGGCCGAAAGCTCATTTACCGTATCTTGATATTTAATTTTGAATACCGATTTTGTTGATTGTCCGCAGACAAAAAACTTATTCAAACATTACACATAGACCATTCGTACGGTCATTTTTAATGATTATGTATATACCACTATGTCTTACATGCACACCAATTTCCGCTTGCTATCGTCGATAAATCATAGATATCTGACAAAAAAAATTAACAGTAAATCGTAACAGAACATTTTTTAGATCATTAGATATGCGTGCAGTGTCGGTGAGCAACAGAGGCAGGTGTTGTTATATCAGCGCGCCGGGAACGTTGCCCTCACTTCCGGCGTTATCTGAGTTTACTTACCTTTGCCTGAGAACTACAAGCGATAAGTCAGCTGTGTACAATTTCATTCATACTTACATTACGGGTTTTACGCGTCGATAAGAACTTACGAAACCACACGAAGGTAGAATCAATATTTTTTAATCGATAGCGCTTTTTCACCCACCGTATCGACTTTGTTGGTAAAAATATGAATAGGATAAAATATAAAATCTGTATTTTGATATAAAAAGCGAAATTCAAAGTCACTTTTGTAATGAAATGTTAACAGAAAAGACTATACAATTAACTTAGAAAGCTTCGACACAAACGCCTTACATTTTCTGATTGCTCAACATTCAAGGAACATTGACTGAAAACAGGAATCTTTTGAGTAGCTCAAATAACTTTTTATTCAGAAAGAAATCGTAATTTATTCTTTAAACAAATATTTAGTTAGGTAGGTACTAAATTAAATGAGTGTTTAAATTCACAACCATCTGACAAACTTTTATTCATAACCCAAAATACTGCCTAGGAAAAACTAATTTACCAAGATCAAAGTATGTGGAGATAAGTAGCATATGAGCAGGTATTGACCATCAAGGAAAAGGGTAAATGAAATAAAGTTAGTGGATTGGAATCTCGCCGCAGGCTAGGCCATGAGGATTCGACTTTCGAAAGCGCTATATTGATGTTCCCAGCCGGAAAACCATTTCAAATGAGCCTACATGTCTAGTTTACATATATACTGCCTCCGTAATGTTCACACAGACGAGCTAGGCGTGAAACGATTTCAGAAAAATACCCATTTCCCTCTGAGTAAATACGAGTACTTCAATCTACATGGCAATTGTACTTTACATTTATTTTGTACTGTTTGTATTTTAAGGCTTAGGCTTTTAGGTATAATTTTTAACTATGAATTTAATATCTTCATGCAAAAAATAGGATTGAAAGTTATAAAACCAAAATTGAAAAATGTACCTACGTGTAATCTACGTGTCGTGTATTTTAACATTTAGCTTTATGTAAAAGTTTTGGTGGGTTAATATTAAATATGTGTAACAAACTAACAATAATTTATTTCACAACAGCTACATGAAGTACACACTTGCGGTAGATTCGTATGTACGAGTATTCTTTATAATGGCACGAAAACTTAAACATTAACAAAAACAATGAAACTCATTTAAGTACATAGCAACTGTGTAAGTTTAATATTTACACATGTATCCCAATCCAATAAGTTTAACGAATTGTATTTAATATTCTACTTTGACATCTCTGGGTATTTGGGTCTGTCCACACCACTCAAATATTGCAAATTAAATACCAATGTTTTTAACGAATAGGAGCATGCTGACTATGAAGTTGTGGTTTTCAATACGCTTAATAAATTATTATGAAAATAATACCGCTAAGAAATCTATAGAACAATCAAAATAATAATAATAATCATCATTATCATCCTATCGAAGTTCACTGCTGGACATAGGCCAATTGTATAAATAAAAAATAACTAGCAAGAATTTATTTAAAGGGGCCAGCAAATATTTACAAGACTAAATGAATGAGTGAATAAAAAATTTAGTTCCTTGCGTAAATATTGAAATATGGTTGAACTAGCTTTTGTCCGCAGCTCCGCCCTCGTATATGACTGTTAACAAGTAGCCTATGTGTGTTTTCATATGAAAGCTATATTACTGCAAAGTTTTATCTAACTCCATTCAGTAGTTTTTGTGTAAAAGAGTAACAAGTATTCGTACATACTCACAAATATTCGCATTTATATTCGTAATATTAATAAGATAGGATTACTGTATTAATAAGATTGTCATTTCTATCAAAAAGTTATTTCAAAGAAGTAAGCGAAATTGATTGAATATTAATATTATGAATGTAAAATGTAATATTTCATTGAAGCCTTGATAAAAATCTCTTGTATTTATAAATCAATGATTTACTTTACTGATTCGAGGGTGTAAGAGAAATTCTAAACGATTTGTAAGAGTCAAATAAGTGAAAAGGTTTGCCACGACGACGGTAAATGGTAACCGAAGGGGTTTGTGGCAGTTGAAATGTTCTAGCTATATATCACTAACATATTTTTATTCCTTCGCAGGAAATACAAGCATCAGCTCGACTATTTATTATTTACTCATCTTTTCCAGCTTCTAGAACTTTATTAATGCATCTAGTCGTGCTGATATTATTATATTTTCTACAATTTTTTCTTAGTGTCCTTACTGACTCACGTAACGTACGTAACTTTAATGTTCGGCTCCTAAGTGGTTTAAGTGTAATTTTAACTATCCCATTAAATCTGAAAATCAATTAGATATTTTCGGAGTTTATCGTGAGCAACAACGTGACACAACAATTATATGTTGGTGTTATACTACAAAAGAAAGTACGATACTATTCAAAGTTACTTGACAAAATGCATGGGCCGGCTCGACCAGAGTGATACCACGGCCTCACAGAAAACCGGTGTGCAACAGCCCCTGCGCTTTGTTTCACCAAGTGAGTTAGGATACCGGAGGCCCATACCCTATCCCTCTCCCCATCCCCCAAAGGCCGGCAACACACTTGTGACGCTTCTGGTGTTACGGTTGTTCATGAGCGGCGATAATCGCTTACCACCAGGCGATACGTACTTTAACCGTGGGAGAGCTATGCTTCGGCATGAATGGGTCAGCTCGACCGGAGTGATACCACGGCCTCACAGAAAACCGGTGTGAAATAGCGTTTGCGCTGTGTTTCACCGAGTGAGTGAGGATACCGGAGGCCCATTCCCCAACCCCTACCCCCATCCCCTTTCCCATCCTCCAAAGGTCGGCAACGCACTTGTGACGCCTTTGATGTTGCGAGTGTCCATGGGCGGCGGTAATCGCTTACCATCAGGTGAAACGTCTGCTCGTTTGCCAACTATTCAATAAAAAAAAAAAAAAAAATACGTCTGCCCGTTTGACACCTATTAAATAAAAAAAATGGCAAAATGCTTATTAAAATTATTTTGTATATTTTATGTATATTATCGGTGAAAGTATAAAATGTATTATTTGTAGCGCTAAGTCCAATTCACCTAAAACATTAAATTACGAATTATACTGCGTCTTTTGTTAGCCTCGTGTTTGTATAGAATTCAGGTATATCGGCATATATATATTGTATTTGACAATAAAAGGAAATAGTAGGAGAGTATTTACTTATTCAATACAATGCCCTCCCATTCTTGTACTAACAAGGTCTAGCCGGATATTAGTTTGCTGCACAACCGGCTTTATACTTATGAGCTTCTGATTTCGATAGCCAGTCATCGTTTTAGTTACAAGAGTACTCGTTATACTAATACGTGACGATCGATCTATCATTTGACAACGTGTTATCATACTGTGTAAATAATTATGCCTTAGATATAAAAAATAAAGTTTTTGAAGCTGAAAATTTCAATATTTATACTATACAAGAAAGTTTCATTCATTACTTTACAGTAGATTGATCAGTTTATGTAGCTAGACGAGAAAACGCGTAGATATGCGTAAAAGTTAAACCTATATCCATTTTATATCATAATTTGTTTATAAGCGAATGGAAAGCCGATGAACAGGAAATATGGCGTTCACCCTCTGAAGAAAACTTTTACGACCCTGAATGTACGGGCAGGATTTCTAATTTATCGAACAACAAAAGCAATTTTGCAACAGTTGTAGCAACGTGCGATGGTAAGCATGTTGGCGCTTGCGTGTTCGTGTAGATGTCTAATCTTGAACCAACTTACATACAAAACTAAGTTTAACCTACTTCTAAGTGTTATAGCCTTTTGAACAATCCCGATAAAAGAAATATTTTATAAAACAGTTAATTACACTTTAATTGTAAACTTCCTGCTGCGCAGTTGGATGTTTCCATTTTTACCTTTCATTTAGCGTAAAAGGTTTACTTTAACTGTTTATTGCTTTGCAACTGAATACGGTAGTAACAACAGTAATTTTCAGACCAACCCTTACGTTATTATTAATTCAAATACTAATGGTGTACGGAAACCATAAAGTGAAATCCCTCTGAAATTTTGGTTTTCATATTTGATATTCTTGAACTAACTAAGCTTGTATAATAAAAACCAGCCAAGTGCGTGTCGAGACACGCCCAATGTATGGTTTCGTAGTAAGGGAGTTTTGTTATTTTATATTAAAAGCTATGATGATTTTCATTTATGATTTTATTTTTCCACTTTGTGGGTGTGACTTTCTTGTTATGCCAAATTTATTATATAATCTAGAACAATTATAGTCTGTGAGATACCTATAATATGAGTAGACAGACGGAGGGACACGGATACGACAAACTCTACGGGTTCCGTTGTTGCGATTTAAGCTACGGAACCCTTAAAAGTGATAAACGTACATACTAACTTTTCCGATATAAATTATATTTACTCCGAATTGATCAAAATATGAACGTTTGAAATGACTATTTGATATTTGTTACGGCTGAGGGAATATTACGGTTATGTGTCGCGTAGATTTATGTAGTGATATTTAAATGTTGAGCTCGATCGCTCAATATGGTGAAATCGTAAAGGAAACATACTCAAATCGACACCGGTGCGGGTGTACAACGCTTGCCGGGATTCACACGATTTATGAGGCAATATGTTTAACGTCTACTACGAGAACCCTCTCTGAACATAACGGGGCTGTTACATAAACAGATTGCTCGCGAGTGGTGGGCTGACGCTCTAGATATAGGCTTGCGAACAACTACAAGTTTTATATTAAATTGACGAAATTTTGCTCTTCGTAGAGTTCTCTATATAGCTACGTAAACGGTTGTAGACCAACATCAATGTTCCTAATACATTTTTTTTGCAGCAAAATGCAAAATCTAGATCCAAAGCCCAAGTTTGAAGTGATAAACCTTTTAACCTATATATAAAAGTTTCTAGAACTGTTATTATAATTTCTTACCTGTATACATATCCCATATAAAGTTGTAGCTCACAATAAACTCCTAAATTAACCGATTTTCACGTTTATTTGAAAGTGTGTTTTGCTGGGGTGCCCAAGATAAGATGGTAAACATCACACTTTGACCAATAGGAGCCAAGTATGTTTAAAAAGTAGAGGATGTTGCGCAGGTCAGCTAATAATTACAATAATTATCTTTGTTAAATGATTTGCACATATAGTTTTTAAATTTGGGTAATAAATTAATAGGTACCGAATTTGAAACTCCCTGGCTGGCTGGTATTTACTTCTTTTGGTATGTAATATCTATTTAGTTCATGTTTTCGTAAGTATTCGTTTATTATAATTAATATTATAGTAGAATTCGTTGTAAAGAGGAAATAATATAATTATAAAAATGCTGCGTGGGTTAACAGAAATGTTAAAATATTATATAAAATATCCCATCAAAAACATAAACATGAAATAAGAGTCAAGTTCAATATTATTATATTTGCCTTAGTTGTTCACTTCAACAAAAAAATAGAGAGATCTAAATGGGTGCTAAATTCAATGGTCAGTCCTGAAATTTATTATTATATGGAACTGGGTTAGAATTTTGATCTATAGGTGTGTCAGTGTTAAAAATGACGATTTTTGGACATTAATATCTAAATAGTCGTTAGATCATAGGATTTAGAGAATATTGGTATCTCGCAAGTCTAAATATATCATGTAATAGTTTTTGAGTTATGGGAGTGTCAAAAGTGGCTCCGGATGTTTTGTGTAAGTAAGTAACACACGGTGCTGCTCGCCAGTTCTGTTAACTTGAACTTAGCTTGACACGCTGCCGCGTGTCTAGACACAGATCTGATTGAATTAATAAAATTCAATTTCAGCAACGCTCTTAGTCTAGTACTCTATAAGCTAGAATATCATGTTTTAGTTAAAAATGCAAAGTAAAAACTACATTTGCAAAACTAGGAATGAATTTGGTAAAATTTCCATGGCAACGAATAAACTAAGCTTAAATATGGTTTCTATTCAAGTACATTAACGCTATATTTTAAGATTTGATATCAGCTGCTTACTTGGACAACGCTAATGGGTTAAAGTGTTATTTGGTCACATTTATCTAAAATAGAGGGAATGATCACCACTTGTAATAAAATGGTTTTTATATCACACTAGCCTTTTGCTCGCGTGTTTATCGGTTTTCGCAGCAAGGAACCCCTATGTCCTTCTTCAAGAATCAAAGTATCTCCGTAAAAAAATCGTAGAAATCGGTGCAGAGGTTTAGTCGTGAAAGCAGGACAGACAAATAGAGTTACTTTCGTATTTATAATATAGATATGGATTAATCTATTGCTGTTCACTACTTAATGAAGATAGCCTCTAAGGAACGCTAACTACAAAAATATCTAAAAAAACGGTTACCGTAATTGTATTGATCTTTATGGTATAAACTGCTATTTAAAAAATTACCTTATTATTCCAAATATGAATGAAACAACGTGGCAATTTTCAAAGTATCTAAAAACATGACTACTTAAAAAAAAAATGAAGGTAAAATAAAACAATTCCTGAATACAACCCACGTTTACATTTAATCTGTCCTCGGACATTTTGATCTAAACTCATTTATGTACGTTACTTTCACAAGCAGCAAGTGGTTTTTAATTAATATTAGAGTTTTTTAAAATAAAATTGGAAGGTAAATAAAGTATTACATTTATAAGCATTAAATCCTTAAGATTTGAATAATGAATAGCTCAAGTCATCGGAGTTATTGTCTCAAGAAATAATCAGAAAAAGGTACGAGCTGAAAGCTTTGTTAATTTTGCATCTAAAAGGGTATACGGCCAAGACTCAATATAAGAGAATATTGTATATAAAACAAAGCTTTGTAAAGATAAAAACTTTTGCAACCATTACGAAAGATCGTAAAACCTTTTATATTAAACCAATCAGTAAACAATTATACGCTCAATCTAATTATGAGCGCTTACCTTAGCCCTTGTAATATACTCACTTGTTAAATAATATAGATCAGTAGTAAAATATATATTATTAAGAGAATATATATCCTACTAGCAGTTGCCCGCGGCTCCGCCCGCGTTTATGTCGGTTTTTTCGTGTTTTTTCGCGGTCGCGGATACGTGACTGATGCAAAAATTAGATAAAAACAATCCTTGATGCGGATTATATATCATTCTAAAGTTTCAGCTCGATCGGTGCAGAACTTTTTAAGTTTTTGAAGCGTACACAAACCAACATAACATTTTTATATATATACTCGTAGATTAACGTGGTAGAGCCATCTTGAGGCAACAAGAAAAAGCTAAAAAAATTGTAACCCGAGCACTTCAAGCTTTGATAAAATTGAAACGGACCATTATTACGAACCTATTGAAAGCTCCTTAATTAAAATCGGTTCAGTAGTTTAGGCGTTGTGGTGGAACATACAAACATACAGTAATTGCCAAAAAAATACTCTTTTTTTGTCTTGGTTTTCAGTAGTCTGTTAAAAGTCTTTCTTCGCTTGTATAACTGAGTTATTTCCGGAGATGGTTTCAGAAACGGCTTAGCACTCTGCAAACCCTGAGTTAATATCTATAGACCGCGATAGCTTGTTACTATTCGATGACATAAATAAAAAAATAATATCTAAACACTATTCCTTAAAATCATGGTCGAATAAATTTTGAAACCATTACTTTATTACAAGAGTCTCTTATTTGATATTTTGTTTCATAGGAAAATTCACACAAAACAAAACGATCGCTTTGTAAAGCTAATATTACCAAAACTATTTTTATATTACAAATTCCTCGGACACTTCAGCAAACTAAATATTAACCAACTCGTTCAATGGACGTTCCAATACAAAATAGAATTTGATATTACTAAATATATAAAAATAGATTAAAACTATCTGGCAACATTTCAGCGGCTTCAAGTTATGAAGGTGAGTGAGTTACCGTGGCGCCCTAGTGCATACCTTCAAAAGGCACCAATTGCGTGATGTCGGCAGATTCTTAATTTTGATTAGAAGCTTGCGTGAATAGGGTGGTTGCGCTAGTATTCATCGAATGATTTAACCGCTGCTAATGTTTATTTTACTAAAGATTATTCGTGACACAAAGCGAAACATTCACCTGAAAACAGTATATTTTGTATAAAAGTCGTTCTCAAGTAGATTTAAGAGAGCAGATCATTAGTTGGAATAGTAACAACGCAGAGGTTATTAATATATTCGTACGCCATTACGCCATATCACTCAGGGCTTGTTTTTCAATCGTCAGATAAACAGTCAAATAGCATTTATTCCTCAGTTAGCGTAAGTTTGGGTCTTTCTATAGTCAGACATCTGTTATCAAACGAATAAAGCTGTAATCTGACGAATATCTTTATTTGTGCTTTCAAACCTCAGTTAGTGTTAAAATGTGTGGAATGGTGATTTTGACGTTTGTGAATTTAACTAATTGCAATCGTGCATCGGTTAATGCATCTAATTGTGCAGTTACAGAAACCTTTGTAGCTTGATGCTTGAAGGTATTATTTGGTCGTGGCTTCAGAATTTTTGATGGTTTACGTTTCAGGGTTTTTGAATTCTTTGAGCGCCATTTATTATCATCTATAAAACATATAAATTTAATTGTCTTCATTTAAACAAAATATGAATTAAAAAGTTTAATATATTCCTTTATTGCATTGACATGTTTGTTTAACTTGTACTGACAGTGAAACATTACTTACTATTTTCTTTGTCATCATGATTTTGGATGATAATAATTTCTGTTGGGGTGTCTGCTCTTACAATTTGATCGGACTATAATTTAATTTTCTCTAAAGAAAAGTAATCACTGATTAGGAATAAGTACACAAACAAAAGAAACACTTTCAAGATTTGTTAACATATTTAATTAGGTAGGTTTACTTTAAAAACAATAGATACAATATTTTGTTTCAACTCTATGCTTTAAATCCAAAATATAATATCTAAAAAGCATTGTATTTTTATTCCAAATATGTATTTACGTTTACTCTCTAAATAAACAATTAATAACGAAAACTAATAAACATTAGATTAAATGAACTGCAGAAAATAAGCAATCAAAAGCCTTTTTTCAACGCTTCGCCATTTTATCGAGAAATTGTAAAGCAATACAGTTTTAAAAATAAAACCGAATGTTCAAACATGAATCGGTGTGGGTGAGGCAATAAATTGCGGTACGAGGCAAAACTCGCCATTAAATATACTCTTTTAAAGTTCAAGTTAACCTTTGCGATGCCAGTTTTATAGACTAAAACAAACGTATAAAACAAGTACTTGTGTTATATCCACATGATATCACATTTCCCTAAAGAACACAAAGAGAGCACCACTTTGCACATTTGTATTGCACCTTTCATTTTAAAACTCCCTCTAGACACGAGTTTATTATTGAGTAGGTCCGGATTGTTCGAACTGTTTAATTATTTATCTGTAAACGTAGTTTCTTGTTCTTCTTCGTCTGGACTTTTCCCGTTTCTAATTAGGGTCGGCTCTCCTTATTCTTCTTCTCCAGAGATATCTGTTTTGGGTCGTCGTAGGGTCCACCTTATCTTCTTAATAGTCGACATCCATGTAGAGCGGGGTCTGCCACGTCCTCTTGGTCCCGACTCCAGTTGCAGCACCTTCTTGGTCATGTGTTGTCAGGTCGACGCATGACGTGACCGTACCACCTCAAACGCATCTCTGAGCTTCTCCGGTATTGGTCTCACTTTGAAGCTGCCTCTGATATACACTGTAAACGTAGTTTAACTATTCAAAATAAGTCAGCTATGTAAAATTCACTTGCGCGTCTTGATAAATTCTATTAATGAAATATAATATAGTAATGTTGGTTTTTATACCTAAGTTGTTTCGAAAATTGATAGCCACAGAATAAATACAATTTTTTCTTACATGAAATGTAGTCATTAGCAGTGGAATTTTTAAGGTGATGATTAAAAATATGTATATTAGAAATTAATGTTGGATTGGTATTGTGAAAGCATTATTTAACGATTTTTAAACCTGTTTAAATATGTAAGATATCTTTAACCCATCTAATTGTGTTTTTGACCGACATTAAAAAAGAAGAAAGGGAAAAATAAGTTTACATTACTTTTTAATTGGCCCATTTATTTATTTCTTAATGTTAGATTTCGTACAGCTTCAAGATAGCTCCATATTAATGTTATGAGAATTAGACTTAGGACTTTTTTTTTTTTAGATTTACAACTCGCTATTTTAATTTTTAACCGACATTTTTTAATGGGACTAATCCCGCTCTTGCCCACCACTGTAACTCCTGAACACCAGGATAAACAGCAGTGACCCACAAACACACCGAGTTATGACACTCGGCATGTCCCAGGAAAAAATAAACTGTCGTTGAAACCGCAATAAAATTGATTAGAAGAAAAACTGGAGGAGTTGAAAATATAATGAGTCCACTTCCCATCTTAGCTAAGCGGGAGACAAAAATAGGCAGACACTTTTATCGAACCGATAAGCACCACGGATAAAATATTATGGGTCTTAAGTGAGTTATATTTGATGACTATGACACATATGGCAGAATTGCTTAAACGCAATTTACACAACATTCCCATAGTATACCACCTCAGATTGCATTTATGATGAGCTGATCGTTCACTGCTGGAATCAGATGTTGGGCATTGACACAATGGTAAATCGACTAATTTAAATGATTGTAGTTTTGTTCTTAAAGTTACCGTGACCTGTAATAAATTAAGCGTCACAATGTTCCACCTCGAGCTATGTCCTCGTCAACCGTTCGCGTAGAGATGGAAAGAACTCATAGAGGTGGCGCCCATTATATAATTCGTCCCACCGTTGTTGCCATTCATCTATAATGACGTTAATAGACATTGGACTGCTGTTGTAACAGTCTTATAATTTTATCGCGGTCCCGTACGCCCGAAAAATCGCATTCTATGTTTTGTAGATAAAAAAAATATTCCATGTTCTATTTTTTCCCCATTTTCACAAAAAAAAAAACAAAGTAACAACTGGTGTTTGGTCCCGACTCTAGTCGTAGAATCGACTAACGACTTTTTTTTCTATGACGGGAAGTTGAAGCTGTCATTTCACTCCTGTTAAACTGACAATGGCGACCTTCCTCTTCCTGAAACTTCGGCGTTCGGCGCAAGTGGTTAATTGGGTTTTTGGTAGTTGAAAATGGTATTTGGGACATTTGTGGCGAACAAACGCCACTCGCACCACCTAAGTTTAGAATAACTTGGTTTTTTGTTAATTTTTAAGCTTAGAAAGGCGACTTTTAGTTAAAATTGTGAATTCTGTTATATAATCCCCAGGAATTACATAGAATACCTACTAACCCACCGGCAATGTGTATAATAAATAGATTTTTGTCTCTATTTATTTATTTTATGGCACTACCTAGAAACGTGTTTTGTTTGGTTAAAATCAACTTTATTCAGAATTAGATTAGAACATCATCCCAGATTCACTCTGTTGATGTTGAATAATTTGCATTAGTTGAGTTTTTTTTCTTTAAAAAGACAAAATATACCATAAAACACTAGGCCAACCGTGCAGTGCAAAAAGTATAAATTAATAAATATATCACACATTAATCACTTGTTTTAGGTACTGTATCAATTGCCTAGTTATTGTATAGAATACATATATGTTAATATGTATATAACTGACTGTACAGACTGTATATTTATACAGCTCACTATTTATCGGTTTGTTCCATCTAATGCAAAACTACGAGTATATCGGCACGGCACTACATATTAATTACCTATAGAAATGATAGGTGCTAACACATCATAGTGATAGAGATATGAATTTGTATGACTCATAAAGTAAATAAAATAGACGCTATTATCATTGATAAATGAATTTTTTATTATAAATGAAAGCAAATAAAACGTTGAATCTAGAATATTATTAGTCATAACACAAAGATCTATTGAAGGGAATATAAAAACAGTGAAACAGGAAAAAGCTTTTGTTATTTAAATCAAAATATATTTAAATTAGTCTCATAGATATTGAGTTCGATACTGACTTATAAACATATGAATATGAATAGTAGTTCATATTAAAATGTTCAGGAAAAAAGATGAGAGGCAGATTTTTCGCGTGCAATATACATGAAATTGAGTCCCGCGAGTGCTCTCCCTCTGTTTATCGCCTACGTCTAGTTATGTTTTAAGGTAATATAAGGAATACGGCCACGAATATTACCCGGTGCGGAGAAAAGCCATAAAGAGGGTAGTTAGATAAATAGATTGCTAGACGCAAGGAGGGCGTACGCGTCTAAACTACCTTTTAATAGAGAAATATGTTCTCAGAAATCAACAGTTACTTTATAGTCTCCACCGTGACCAGGTTGCTAAATAAAGAAATGACAACAAAGCTATTATTCGCACGTGTCTCAGTATCTGCTCGTTTATTGGCTCTTACTTTAATTTCCTCTACTTATTGAAAGTTTTAAACCGGTACGATGATGTGCTTTTAGTATTGTATAATACGACTTATTTTGCTAATTGTAATTTCGTAACTACTACTCCTAATAATAATACATTATTTATTATACAGGTGTATCCCTAGATAATAGGTTATACAGAAGTAAAAGTCTTACGGCTAAGATCATGCTTATGTGATGATAATGAACATAAGTGTGATCTTATCCTTTTAAAATATTCGATTTATGATACATAAATTATATTAGTGCATGTAAAATATTAACTTATACTCGCGTATTATACAATTGATCCCCTTATTCCTGCTTCGTCAGAACATAATTGTATTTTGTGCGAGTAGAGTAGGGACATTGACGTCAGTGCAATTTTCGATGTTTAAAATATTTTCCATACAAAAATATAAACTGATAAATTTGTTTATTTTATTCCAATGATCTATTACATTTCATAAACTACAGAAGTAGAAATACATCTAATGATGTTAATAGAGTGAACCAATTTGTTAGCTATTCATAAACATAAAGGGTTTTAATGAGATACCTTAAAAAATCGACATGCTGTTGAAGCCTTTTTAAGAACTTTTTAAGGGGAATAATTCTGTAATACACTATTTTTGTGAAACTTTAACCGTTTACGCAAAGCACGCAGTGAAAGCTCTCAAAAGGAATATTTTACTGTGTAAGCAGATTAATTGTTCACAAGGTCTTTGGACTCTTCATATCCTTGAGAAAGAAGTCAATCGATTTATTTACATTTATGTAGAAAATTATTCAATTTCTAGTTAATTTCGTTGTACAATTTCGAGCTGATATTGTAATTTAGTCAGATCAACGCTTTCAAGTCGCAAAGGTAGGGTGTAATTTAATTCCTCGTGTTTGTGTAGTGCCGTGTTTAATATAAAAAGTTGTCGCACACTAAGAATCTGATAAAGTGAAAATAATTCAACAGTGGAAAATCTGAGAAGAGATATTTAATATAAGATACACTTTCTATGAAAGTGCAGGAGCAGGAACATATTGAGAACGATGCAAATGTAGGCCAGAAGTGAGCACAAAGAAAGAGGTGGGAATAAAGAGGTAGGTATAGTTGCTTGGTTTCCAGAAAAAAGATATATAATTTGTTTTACTTACGTTAAGTGTTAAAAGATTTGAATCCAGCCATTTCATAACCAGTTAAGCCCAGCATCTTCCTATTTTTGACTAGAAACAATAAGACCCGCATCAGCCTATGACACAATTTTGCCATTTGGAAGCGACATTATACACAGGTCGTTGAAGTAAATTAAAAACAGGATATGCCCGAGGACACTACCCTATGGAATTCCATAATGCACGATATTTTCTCTACTATCAAAAGAATACACATACCGTGTTCAGCAAGTAAGGTAACTACGATTTCTAGAGCAATTCCCCTTATGCCGCAACTTTCCAACTTAGAGATCAAGATGGAAACAGGGACAATGTCAAACGCTTTAGAAAGGTCTTAAAAGATACCGACAGTTTTCCATTTCCGGCCCAAATTTTTGACAACAGTGCCCATTAGTTTGTGAACTGCATCTTCTGTGGACACCCTTTTTTATTATTATAGCGTTATTAGCCGTAATATCATAACACACATACACATAAACAATATATTTACTTGTGAGAATGTAGTTTTGCCTGAGTTACGATAGTTTTGTGACCTTGAATCGCATTCATTCTTTACGAATTTACCCATTTTGTTGCTTGTTGTTGTCACATTTTGTCATCGTTAACCTCGGTTGGTGCAACATTAAACTTTAAACTGACGTTTGCCTCAATTAAGATAAATTTCTTTTTAGGCATTGGTGGATCAGTAGGTCATTATTTATATAATGGATAATAACATTCGTGATATTTCACACATTTCTGGACGCTCCAGGCTCGCAAGTATTGTATACATTGCCTTGGTATATAGAATACCTAAATTATACAGATTGCCGGTAACATATATTTACATATATAACTTAGAAACATATAAACAGTTCTGGCAATTACCGCTACAGATACAATTGGTTTAATTTATGACTGTCCAGATACCCAAGAGAGTCCAAACTAATGGTGCAGGCGTAAATCATCATCTAAGTGAACTATCGACGGGAGTTAGCTGTCAGATCACACACGCTACTATTCATATGTCTTCTGGGTAGGGATGCACGATACGATAATATTTATGTAATACGATATTTTGGCATGCATGACTCTTAATTTGACGATCATGATTCCTAATTTTACATTTGACATGGTGTTTGTTGTGTACCTAAACCTATAGTGCTTTTATAAGAAGGGCTTTTTGTTTATCATAAGATTTGTATTATACCTACCTATACCTACACAACTACTGACATATATAATATTATAAAACGTTATTCTTACTTAATGCGAATCCTGAAAATAGTTTGTTCAAAATCAAAAATGGAAGTGATAAAAATAGTTTTTAAATCATGTTATATTTTATCCTAAAAGTCTATCAAAATTTATCAAAAAAGAACACACTATTTGATAAGTAAGGAACGGCTATCTGGCGGCGGTCCAAAGGTATTTTATTGTTTTCTTTCAATAATGTTTGGGGTATTTCGCCATTCGTACTAAGAATGGTCTTGTATAGTTTCTCTTTCTGTAGCCAGGAGGCAACTGCTCAATGCCTCCTTCATGTAGGGGACTCCCATACTCTCTACTTTTTTTGATTTTCGCGTCTTATGTATCGTATTATAAAACTAAAGAAATGTTACTGGCGCTCGATTAAATTTCACGCTTTTATAATAGTATATCAGAGCCGCTTTTGGGTAGCCATGCCCAATATCTCGCTCATGCAGGGGACTCCCATACTCTCTAATTTTTTTTAGTTATCGTTCTTCGTCGTTTGAGTAATCGTATTACGAAGCTAAAGAGATGTTACTTGCACTCGATTTACTTTCATGATTTTACATTCGTACAAAATTAATATTACCACTACCTGCTCTACCAGAACGTGGCCTTGCAAAAATCTGCCTGTCTGAGGTCTCGCATTGCTAAGGCCGCTATTGCAGTGTCTTATTTAGGATTCACATATCACGTGACATATTTTTGGGAAAATCTTTCAACCATTTCATCAAAAGCCTTTCTTTGGTTTGAACAAGTGGAAAATAAACAATAACTTCCTTCGCCTAATTACTGACTGCTCTTTGAAAAAACATATTGAACTAAGAATTGTTACATCATACAAATTAATATTCCGGCCCATTCTTGCTGAAATCAGCGTGGCTCTACCTTGAGACTATCTTAACTATGTAAAAGTACAAATTGTGTCTGAAATAAGCAAATATACATCTTATAGAAGAAGTTCACTATATTAGTCAGCCCCTCATAACGTTACAAAGTAGTTCATTAAAAAGATTGTTGTCAATATTGTGCAATAAATTATCTACTTTTCTTAATGGGATGATAAAAACCTATCAAATATTTTATGTTTTGATATAGGCAGATGAACAGACCACGTTGCTGTTATTGCGCCTTGTGTGGTAGACCATATGTTTAACATAATGAGTAATAAGACGGCATTGCTGTATTATATAACGAGAATTCATATTAAATCACTTTATTAAATGTTTAAGAACATATTACAGAGAGAGCTTACCCTCGCTTTTATACCTAATCCCGGCATAAGCTTTTGTCTCACCATGTATGTTGTCATCTGTTAAGGTTTGACAAAACGTATCCGAGGACCACGACCGTAATTATAACAAAAGAAGTTGAAAAATTTCATTTTGATCGTCTGCCCTCTGCTTTGAAAATGAATATTTTGGCAAAAATGATAGAGCATTTCATTTTCTACAATTTGTGTCAAAACATTTTTAATTTTTGTATTTAAAAAATACGTTTGCACAAAAGCCATAGGAAACCAAATATTTGCAAAAAAAGTGTAAAAAACGATTTTTTGACCTTTGACCTTCATCACCTTCAACAGTCATGTAGTCGCCGACACCCTACGATAGGTAGGTTTGTGGCAAGTATTAGTTTGGCAAAATAAAGGTTTATGCAAGTTTACAGTCGTCTATCTTAATTTGACTAATGTTCTTGGACTATGTCAGTTTTATTAAAAGACATTTAGCATTTGCTGCAATATGGTATGCTATCAATTAAAAATAACGATTTCTAATTATGATAATTATAGTAATTTTTAGGTCAAATTGCAATCAATTTATTCGTAATTCTTTAAAAACCTACCCTGCCGCTATCATGGACATCATCCATTAGTAGTAGTCATTTAAGACTTCAAATCACTTTCTACTTTGAAACCCTTTGTAATAATACCTTGTATATTGATGCACTAGCTGACCCACGCAACATCGTTTGCGTCTCTATTCAATCATGCACGCCACTTACAGGCCTAGGTGTGCTGTTCTACAATCTTATCTATCTATCTTAGGCAAACCAGCAAAATACACATTTGAAAAAACAAGCAAATAGTTTAGATAGATCATCATAAGGAACAATGTGACACGAGAATTATGTGTGATAGATATAGATAGATATACGTATTTAGTATGTTCATCCTCATTTATATTATGTAATTGAAAACGTGAAGAACTTATCTATTTAATACAGTTTTCTTAAATTGAATCATCCGTCTGAGATTCTCAACCGGCCCTAAAATTAATTTCATCTCAAGGTTTGCTCAGTAGTTTTGGGATAGTTGGTGTTAAAGTTATCGTATACTTCCAGTTAGTCTGTTATTATATTCCTTTATTCCGTATCCTTATTGATGCAGAAGTTTTTGTAGCCTTTTTACTTGAATACGAAGAAAGGGTTATATTTTAAAGTGTTTTTAATCCTGACCGACAGCAAAAGATTTTATTTCGGGAGTAGATGATAGCACCTAGAACCATGTCGCGTATTTAAAAAAATAACTGAGTACTTGCAGCCTATAAGAGGCGCACTGGTTATTTCTTAAAAAATAATTTAAAAAGGATTTGGGTGATAAAATCAGAACAACTACTTGGCGGTACGTAAAGGGAGGTCACAGAAACATTTTTTTTTAGGAATTTTCTTACAACGGAGCATTACTTTGAGAAAAAAATGACCGTATTTATGCTGAAAGCTCTAAATAAGCTTCTCAATTAGTCAACAGAGTACAACATGGGCATTATTCGACTTCAGTGATGGTTTGGTAGGGTGTTAGCTATAAAGGAGAGTTAGAGCCATATTTTTGTTAATTTTTTTTTAAAACATCGGTACAAGTGTATCACGCACAATGACCTGAGTGATTATCATCGTCGTCGTCATCGTTATTTCCTCTTATAACATGGAGGTTTATTTTTACTTTAGTTTTTTCTTCACCATGAGTTGCTATAACGATGGATATTATTTCTTCATCTTAAACAGAATAAATTTCAAGCAATATTAAGAAAATTTCATTCTCTGACTTATCGTCTATCAAGTGTCTTAACTCTGCCTGATAGAAAGCGAAAATAAATTATTTTTTGGTCACCATACTCATTGCGAATGCAGAAAATGCAACAACGAAGCATGATGACCCACATCATGGTGGCCTACTGATGCTTCTGCATCATTGGACCTTTGCTAAAGTTACTCATGATTCGTTAGCAGAATTCGAAAACGTTGCAGTTGATAAATGAGTCACATGGAAACTAAAATGTATTTCAAGCGGACTTTTTTGCTTTTCATTTACATACTATTCATTCGCCCATTTCCTTTAACAAGAATATACACTTATGCGAAATGGAATGAAGAGGAGCTGGTGGAGCTGGTGGTGGAGATCTACATTTTTTTCTAAGTAAAGTTAAGCTTAAATTTTATACTGCAGCCCAATCGTATCTTATGTTAAAATAAACGATTTAAATTTTTGCGATCTCTCTTCTATAAAACTAAATCTGAATAATACAGCGATTCGAATATTGTCTGTGTAAATGGTTTACCTTGTTTCATTTATGAGGGAAGTTCATCATGCTAAATGAAGATTTACTCGAGTATCAAGAGCATCGGTTATACATTAAACTTTAGATGATAGAATAAATAAATATCATATAATATGGGAAACATTACCCCTGCACCCCTTCTTATTTATATAAAATCTATAGACGCTAAGCCCTACAGAGGTAGCGTATATAGATTCTATTTTCAAAAATGTAAAAAAAATAGTTTACTTATAGTGACTCGAAACTTTAAGAGACAAGAAATACTTTTTTACTACCTTTCCTCAATATTTGTGTACAAGAATGCAAGGATAATATTCTAAGTTAAGCTCATGTAAAGGTATTTTAAAGGTATACGAAACAACGTGACGCAAACACTTTATTATCGATTAACTTTCGCCTGCGGCGCGGTGTTGTGCTCTCTTTGGAACAGATTTTTCAAATTTTCTACGAATTTTTGGCGATCTCTATTGAATATTTTAAGTTTAGCTCTGAGAAAGTATTCTTGACGGCAAGGAAATGTTTAAATTTTCCGTTAGTTCGCCACTTACAAAAATACCTATATAAGAAATTGTGATAAATTTTTCAGGGATAGGTTGAGACATTTGTTTTTTTATATACCTACTATGATGCCCTCGATTGACCTTATTATTTTTTTTCGTTGGGGAGGCCTATCTCCACTAGCGGACGTCTTTCAGCTGATGTGATAACGATGTTCCCGATGCACCGTATTACGCTTATGACAATGATGTGCTCACGGATAGCACGCGATCCATTTGATACTTGCGTGTGGGCAAGGCAAGTTTGTGTAAAACGTGTGGTCGCCCCACGGGGCACGATTGATAAGTGCATGGACGATGCGTTCCAGAATTAACAGGAAAATATATTAGCACATGAAATTTGCGTTGTTATCAATAAATGAAGATGAATCTGATCTGATGAAAAGATAACATTCAGTTTATTTTTTAATAACTGAAAAATGGTTCATAGGTGTTTTTGAAATTTTAAAGAAAGATCTTTAAAACGGAGGTAATATTTAATTCAAAAGCATTAACTCGTGAAATCTAATTCTAATATTTATAATTATAAATTAACGTCAAAAATAGGTCTCCAATCATCCGCAACAATATGAGCACATCACCACTAAAGACGTCACAACATATTTTTTATGTGTTTAATAAGGGAACGAATTTGTGAGAAAAATTTGAGTCTTATAAGACTTCCAAAAAACTCAAAGTGTCACAAATATTTAGACTGATGAAAGTTTTAAATATAGTTAATATTAATAGTAAAAATCTTTAAACACCTATACTTCCAAACTGTTTCCCTGGAGGCCCTTTGAATACATAGGAAATGTCTTCTGCCTTTGGTCAAATAGCAGGATAGCAGGAATAGGAAGATATTGCCTAATGTGAAATTATGAAAAGCCATTCAACCCTTATCTCATACAGTCGCTTAATCTTTATGTATCTTTAACATAAAGTTGTGCAAGCAAGTCTACAATTCCTCGACTCTGGATAGTCTTGATTCAATTCAAAACTTTGTCCGTGACGTGATTCGCTACGATATTGAAATGCGTTGTTTCAATTTCCAAAGTTTGATTTGGTTTTATGTTTTATAATTATAGGTACTCACATGAATGGAATCCTTTAATTTAATATTAATTTAACCATTAGTGTTTTGTGCGTGTTAATTACTTCATTTATGACTAAATCAAATATACAAATACGAGAAACATATCACGCACATTTATGGAGGTCAAAACTATACCCTTAATAACCGTTATTAACAGTATTTGTAAGAGATTGAATTAGAAATTTCAGAATAATCTTGGATTGTCTTTTGTGATCATGAGGCTGCTAATCATTGCATTTCGATGCCGAGGATCAAACCAAGTGGCGTGCAATTGGAGAAGCCTATATCTTGCAGTCGAATTCGATAGGCTGATGATAATAATGATGAGGCTGCAAGATAATGTTAGACATGTCTAAGGTCATGGTGAATTACCATGCTCATAATAAATGTAAAAGACATCGTTGTTACATTGATTCAAATTATTGTTGTATTTTATTAAATCAATAACCCTGGTTTTATTTATGTTATTTTCTAAAGAAGAAAAATAAGTTAAACGTCAAAGTAATTAAGACAACATGTCAGTCTATAATTTGACAATCTGTGGAACATTACTTCGTAGTAACCTTGAGGCGTATCTAGTCTCTTAACGACGGAGGCGACGTGTGCGTTGGCCGGAACTTACAACTAAGTATAGATAACTGTGAACGGCGGAATTTCACGCGTAGCAGTACTCAACCCCCGTTCGAACATACAAGCGAATGGCGTGAAATACTCGCCTAGCCTAAGAGGGCTCCTTGGACATCTCGTATGGTAATGCTACGTCTGGCTTTGCTTCCGTGGATGGTCTCCAGCCAGTCATATCACCTTCATATTTTTATTTCAATTGTCTATATCCATGTATTTCATCAAAATATAATTATTTATAAAATACTCGTAACTAGCTGACCCATGCAACTTTATCTGCTCCTCTTTCAATCATGCTTGGCTCCCAATGGTCTAAGCGTTATACATGCATGTGAGAAAACACAAAAATCGGTTACATAGTTTCGGAGTTCATCTCTACAAAAATATGAGAATAAATTAGATGATATATTTACGAAAAATAATGCTAATGAAATTATTAATTTTTGTAATGTTACTTCCGAAATTAACATTTGTGGCTAGTTTTTATTTATTATATAGGAGGCAAACGAGTAAACGTATCGCCTGATGGTAAGCGATTACCGCCGCCCAAGGACATCCGCAACACCAAAGGCGTTACAAGTGCGTTGCTGGCCTTTTAAGACAGAGCACGCTATTTTCTTGAAAGTTTGAAGGTCGCATTGGTCCGGGAATACCGAAGGCGACAGTTCATTCCACAATTTTGTTGTGCGAGGCAGAAAGTTTCGGGAAAGCGATGTTTAGATGATGAGGATGGAACTTCTGATTTTTGTTTTTTTTCCCACTAAAAATCTGCACAGAATCCTGGAGTTAGTATAAATAGATAGCAAAATTTTTACCCATAAACATAAAAGGTAGATAGCGATGTCATAACGACTATGTAAGGTGATAAGAGTATCTATGTGTGTCCTAATTTATTCCTAGTCAGATAAGATGTTAACTTACAAGACATTTTATAAACACATGGAATGTAGATTAAAAACGAAGGCAATAAAAATAACACTAGAACATAATATAACAGCAGCTGCTGCCACTTTGCACAGTCCACCATATGCCGATCTACGAGAAACGGTTTCTCAGGTGTTTAAATAGCATACGCACCTGTATTGATAGCTAAGGTTTTTGGAACACGCTTTAGCGTATAATAGTGTATGTATTTACTGCATGCACGTTTTAACTAACGTAAAGAGGCCGGCACGTAACTTGGCTAGATTAGTTGCACAGGAGTCATTTTTTGGATACCTTTGGTTGTTAGTGGGGCGCGGGGATTGTGGTAGCACCGTTCCGATCAAGCTTATAGGTCCGATTAACCGTGGGAGAGCTATGCTTCGGCATGAATGGGTCGGCTCGACCGGAGTGATACCGCGGCCTCACAGAAAACCGGTGTGAAATAGCGTTTGCGCTGTGTATCACCGAGTGAGTGAGGATACCGGAGGCCCATACCCCAACCCCTTCTCCATTCCCTTTCACATCCCCCAAAGGTCGGCAACGCACTTGTGACGCCTTTGGTGTGGCGGGTGAACTTTGTATTGAATACAGTTCTTAAGAACAGTATTCAATACAAAGTTGGTTTCACTATTAAAGAAGGATATATTCATGTATAAAATACGAGGGCACTATTGTGTAAATAATTAAGTTACACTCCACCTCTCAAAATTTTGTATGTGCTGTTAATGATACAGGTGTTAATGAAATAACATCAAATTGAACCTCATTACAGCGGTGCTTGCAGGGAGAGGCGCGATATTGTTTACGAGCTCGCATAGCGCGATGTCGTCTCGCGGTTGATTCAGTGCAATAACGAGGACTGGCTGTCGCGTTGGAGCGACGAACTACCGTGAAATCTGATTTTATCGTAACTGAAACAAATTTTGTTCACATATTTTTTGCCGAGTGCACGGTGAATTATTAAAGCGGTAAGAAGAGCGGCTTGTCGTGTCATTCCTTCGTATTGGCGTTCATTATTGACGGGCGAGGTAACCGAGCCGGGTGGTGCGCTCATCCATGCCGCTATTATAATCGAATTTTACTTGACGATTCGTGATTCACGATCGAACAAACCCACTGCTTCTGATTCGACAATACCTTTGTATCATTTATATTTAATGCTGTAGTAAACAAGATAATATGTTTTAATTGGTAATTACTTTAATGATTTACAAATAGTTACTTTATTTAAATACTAGCTGCGATCCACAGTATTATTTATTTTATATTGTTCACTATTTCATTGATTTTAATTTTGTTTGTGCGTAACCCTTTTTTTGGAACCCCGACTTACCTCGGGCCACTTACTGTTACCACTTACAGTAGGTGGCCCCTCCTGTGTAGGAACCCTAACATTCCTATTTTCTATTCAAAAAAGAGCGCGAACACTTTACAGAGTTCGCGCCGCTAACCCGGCCTGAATCATCTACCATGGGGAGCCACGCGTCGGCATGAATGGGCCGGGTCGACCGGTTCGAAAACCGATGTGAAACAGCGCTTGCGCTGTGTTTCACCGAGTGAATAATGATACCGGAGGCCCATACATCAAGACCTCGTGCCAAAGGCCGGCAACGCACTTGTGACCTTTTAGGTGATGCGGGTATCCATGGGCGGCGGTAATCACTTACTATCAGGTGATACGTCGGCTCGTTTGTCCCCATTCCATATAAAAAAATCATCATCATTCAGCCTATAACAGTCCACCGCTGAACATAGGTAAGTAAATTTAAGTGAATTAAATTGTTTTGTAAGCATTTTCTCCGCCCGAGACATGGATTCAATCTAGTTCGGGAAAATAACAATTAACGTACTTTATTTATAAATTTAAGAATTTAATTGTAAATTACTGTACTTTTTTAACTAAATGAATGAATTTATTATTAAAAAAAGAATTTTATTACTATTTATTTATACCAAAGAAGATTAATATTATTATAGACAAGATTGTAATATATATATTAATAATATATATATATTACAACAATATTGGCTGCTACATCTAAGATTTGCTTTAGAATAGAGTTAGCAAAACGTGAAAAACTTATTCACTAAATAAATAAATATTCTGGACAACTAACACACAACGCCATCTAGTCCCAAGCTAAGCAGAGCTTATGTTTATAATTATTTTAGTACCTATTACTGGAGATAATATTTAATATTTATTCAGGGGAGAGCTATGCTTCGGCATGAATGGGTCGGCTCGACCGGAGTGATACCACGGCCTCACAGAAAACCGGTGTGAAATAGCGTTTGCGCTGTGTTTCACCGAGTGAGTGAGGATACCGGAGGCCCATACCCCAACCCCTCTCCCCATCCCCTTTCCCATCCCCCAAAGGTAGGCAACGCACTTGTGACGCCTTTGGTGTTGCGGGTGTCCATGGGCGGCGGTAATCGCTTACCATCAGGTGATACGTCTGCTCGTTTGCCCACTATTCAATAAAAAAAAAGAAAAAAAAAAAAGGGTAAATAGACTACGGGCCCGTATCGAAAATTGATGGGTCATGTGAACCACCAGGAGACTTTTTTAGAAAGATACAGGAGCATAAAACAATAACATTTAGCACTATGCTGTCACTTGGAAGCTGTCCAACTGAGTATAGGTAAAGGGGAGGGAGTAGGAACCGTCGATTTTTCTCCCTTGTCACATAATTTTTGTACGGCGTTGCGAGATAATGGATTAGAAGAGATATTGAAATTGAATGGGACCGATGCCGTACAAAAATAGTGAGCCACAAAGTTGGATTTCTTTTTGATTTCCCGGCGATTGTCTCGCTCAATTTAGTCATTTAATTTTAGACGGCATCGGTCCCATTCAATTTCAATATCTCTTCTAATCCATTATCTCGCAACGCCGTACAAAAATTATGTGACAAGGGAGAAAAATCGACGGTTCCTACTTCCTCCCCTTTACCTATACTCAGTTGGACAGCTTCCAAGTGACAGCATAGTGCTAAATGTTATTGTTTTATGCCCCTGTATCTTTCTAAAAAAGTCTCCTGGTGGTTCACATGACCCATCAATTTTCGACACGGGCCCGTAGTCTAAAATTAATTTGGCTTAAATCTCCCTGATTGTTAATGCTATTTTCACAATGAATTGAGCGCTATAAATTAACTGGTAATCTAACGATAATCGTTAATTCTATCATCAGATTTCAACAGCAAATAAAATTGGAAAAAAAACACAAACAAAATAATAAACATACTACGTGAAACATAAGAATGGGTTATAATATTTAACCATATTTACCTAAGGTTTCAGAGAGAAACTTTCATCGTATATGTTCCTTATATTATCAATATTCCAAAAACAATTTGTATTTTACTAAACAAAAGAAAGGATTTTGTACCAGCTGCATTTTACTTGTATCGCTTTAAGTAAAATGTAAATAAAATTATGACAACATAATGATTAATGTTTCTCAACCTTCCGATGACTACCATTTAGACAGAAGCCCATCTATCAAATGAAACTCAGTGACTTGCAATTTTTAAGTGTACGCCCTAATTCAGCTTGGGTTTAATATAAATAAATCGCGTGTTCTACTTATGCATACAATGTTGTGACACAAGCAAAGTAACAGCGTCAATTTTGGTAACGGGGACATGTAGCTGAACTTCACGGCTGAAAGCTCTCTTATAACAGGTTGTTCAGTTCCGTGCGAGGCGAGGCATTAATCGCTCACCGTAGCAAGCATATATCACCTCGAGTAGTGAGTGTGACACACCACACTCTAGTTAACATAAATCACTCATTAGAAGCGAATTTAATGACTCATGGAGTGGATGCTTTTCTAATGACAATTTAATATCGTTCATCGGTTAATTTTGCAAAGTAATCAAACTTTCAAGCAACGTAATTCTAAAGGCAAGCTAAACATAATAGACAGCACCTTTGTGGATTTAAATACATTAAGGCAACGAGTGGTGTTTTAGTGATTTATTATTAAATCATTTTGTATAAAGCTTTTGACGTAGGTAGATTACTTAAATATATTCCGAAGTTTTACCTCATAAATTGTAAAATATTAATCGCATTGAGTCAACTTAAGTATGTTTGTTATCAAGAAAGTTAGAGCTGCGGTTCTTCGTCTAATCAAACAACACTGACTATTTAGCTACATCGCGCTAGGTAAAGTTAATTTTGAATTTCATATTGATTTTCAGAAGCCAGTAATCTTTTGTGGTAAATTGTAGAGTATAAATTTTCAGAGATTGGTAATCTTTTGTCATATACTGTTGTTAATTTACTACTTTCACACAAAGGAATAGACTTAGATGTTTACACGTGGCCATCCTTAAAGCCATTATGTAACCACAGTGTTAGAAAGCTCAAACGAAGTACACGAAGTAAATTGATAACTGTACGCGTCGGATAGTTATCTTACATATTCCTTTGATCTTGTTTCATGAAACTTTGTTTATTGGTATAGATTTTGTAATTTATCGAAGGTTGTACTTACCTGTTGAAATATAGAAGTTAATTAACATGAGTAACAAATTTGAAATCTATTATAAGGAGAAACACATAAATTATTTTCCAGCGTTCTAAGAAACATGTCGGCAAAATTATATTCGTAGTTCTTCAATTCTTAGCTCTTTTATATTTACTTTTTCTTTGTATCGTTACATAAAGTAAAACGGTTTTTTGTTATAAAGGTCTTACACTTGACTGGATACAGTCACGAAATCTATTAAATTATTGTTAAGTTTAAATATATTCGATATTATATTTTTTTATTATTCTTACTCCAGTTGTTTTGCCATGCAGAAGCAGCAATTTTTAGAAGTATCTATTTATTTTAATTTATCCTTTCTGTAGACAATAATTAAGGTAGATTCAACAAATTAATAATAATAATATTCTAAAATTATTTAATTTTACACTCCATACGACAAGGCCAAAAGACGTTTGTTCACAGCAGTATATATCTGATTTTACTAATATCAACTGTCATGTTGGTCTATTGGTTAGCGTATGGCATTTTTTTATTGCTATATAATTTATTTTACAACAAATTCTCGCTAACAACAGGGATATGGCAGTTTGGCAGTGTTACACTCGCAGAAAATTCAAGTTAAGCCGTCGTTCCAGGTTGTCATGATTATATTTGACCACATGACGTTATTTGGGCAGTTGGACCCTGGAATTTAGTTCGCGTTGATGAGGTCCGATGTCAGTCCGTGGAAAACCCGATATTCATGTAAACAAAATACTCTTGTAAATAATAAACGCTAGGAAGATGATCAGATCAGAGGAAACTACTGAGCTGCAAACACATAGAAGCATTAGAAAAAGAAGAAAAACTCGAAACAAATTATTATTATATATTATGTTTTTATTTGCACCATGACGGCTAAATTGACTGATAAAATATATTACTTTTTTGTAAATACATGAATAAATAATATATAACTTTGTAACAAACACTTGCAGATCATCCAACATTTGAAATGACCCGGAAGTCGAACCCGAGACCTCATGCACAGCAGTCGCATTAAAATGGTCTTTACCATTGTGTGCTAACACAGCTGTTGAAAAAAAAATTTTTTTTTTCGGAGCTGACTCAAACACTGCACTACACACATCCTCTCAAAAAAGAGGAATTAAATGATCAAACTTATAATATATATTATAGTATTTATATTAGTGTGCCTAGTGATTTCGTATGTTTATATTTTGTAATATTATTCAGGAGCAAAAGGTTAAATGTTCGTATTCAACAGAACAAAAACCACAATAATATGGAACATTTTGGCACTAGAGAAAAGGTACAGCCTTCAAAACGGAACGTGCACTGACCTTTAATCTCACTGTTTTACCAAATCACAACACGTAGCTAAGTATTCAGATTTTAGTGAGCTATACCGTCAGTTATGGTTCGACCGTTTACCTCTCACTGCGTCGGCTTCATTTGTCCTTGTCTTTAGATCTCCAATTTTGTTTCTCTATCCGAGTAAAGCTTCTTGTTACTCTGTAATTAAACTGATCATTTCTACCAAGTTAATCCTTATTATTTCTTTAATTGTGTGTGTTTCTTATTTTCTATTATTAATATTTTTCCGTTTTATTTCAATTGTGCAATTCCCAGTGCAGTGGTTTCGTATGCGACTGCTGTACTGAGGTTTCACATTCAATTTACGGGTCGCACCAAATGTTGGTATGATTTACAAACATTGGTTTCGGAATTTGGGTGCTTTTTATATTTAGTACATAATTCAAACATAGAAAACATTATTTGACTGGCAAGTTTATTAAAAATAAAATTCCAAGATATTCGAAAAAATACCACAGACGTCAATATGGCCATATTGACGTTCCCTGGGGAGGCCTTCGGTTGTTCAGCAGTGGACGGTGATAGGCTTATAGGTGGGAGTTTGGTGGAAAGTGTTTACGAATACTTTTATACTAATACTAAAAATTACACCTATTATGTGTTTCAAATTATTAGTGAGAATCATAACAATATTGTAAACGCGAAAGTTTGTGAGTATGTAAGTGAGTATGTTTGTTGCTCTTTCACGCAAAAACTAAAGGATTTTGTTGAAACTTTGCAATAATATAGCTTATAAATCAGAATGACACATAGGCTACAATTTATAAAGATACTAGCTTCACCTCGCGGCGTTGCCCACGGTTATTGTCGTACCGCGGGTAGCACCGCGGGGTTCAGCTAGTGTAGAATAAAAGATCCTGAGACGGCGATTAATGTCGTGCGGCGTTCCGCAGGGGTTTGTCCTTGGACCACTCCTGTGGAACATGGGGTACGACTGGGGGGATATGGGTAGATGAGGTATCTGCTGCGACGAGCACTTCCGACAGCTTGCTCGGAAGCTGGTCGAAGCTGCCTGCTGTTGTTTTCCCTTCCATCCGCTTCAGAGGCCAGCCACGAGGAAGCGACGTACGCGTGTGCCGTGCGTCGCCTAAATTGAGATAGTTTACCAGTAGACGGTGCCCGCTTCAGTGCGGGCAGGCGCTGGGAGGGATCCAGTTGTGTTTATATCAGCAGACGGTGCCCGCTTCAGTGCGGGCAGGCGCTGGGAGGGGTCCGGTTGTGTTTATAACAGCAATACCCGGACCCCTCCTTTCTCAGGCGCAGAGTGGCACACTGTGTGGCTTTAGTCGGTTCGATTCCGACACGTCGTCCCGCCGCGAACCCCGGCGCGGTGACGGCTCGTGGGGTTGGCCACACGTAAAAAAAAATAAGTGTCATATAAAAGAACTAAAATTATTATTTACTAGCTGAGCCCCGCGGTGTTACCCACGGTATAACAACAACTACGTAATACGCCGCGGGAAAAATCTAGTCTAAAAAGTAGCCTAAGTTACTCCTTATATCATCAGCTATCTACCAGTGAAAGTACCGTCAAAATCAGTCCGGCTGTTAACCGGAACAAACAGACAGACAGAGAGATAAAAGTTAAAAAAAAAGTTTTGGTACATGTACACCGTGTATACATACATATGCATTTAGTAAAAAGCGACTATTTTAATATTACAAACAGACACTCCAATTGTATTTATTTATTATAATAATAATAATAATATCTTTATTTATTTCTCCTCACAAAAACAAGACCTTATGCTACAAGATAATGAAAAAAAAAAAAAAAAAAAATTATAAATATATAGATGTATAAATTTATATTATATGCATTGAGTTGTAGTTGTCTACATTTCTCCATTTAAATCTCAAGTGGTCTAAACCGTCCACGGATCAATCCACAAGTACTCGTAGGTAAATAAAAAAAGACAAAAAGATTCAGTGAGTACCTTTTTGTTCTGTTAGTCAACCGTTTTTTTTTTCACTAGTGATTGATGAACTTAACATGCTCTTGCTTACACTAGACTCGGTTTGTTATAAATATTTAATAAATTTCGGTCAACTATCCACTTCTGACCAACTACTAGTATTCTTAAAAGAGGTAATAAATTCTTTTGTAACAGATTTATGTACAGTTTACTCATTTATTGCGCAAAGTTACTTCGGAGAGTTCTAGTTTTATTTTTGAGAGCAAATTGTCTTTTTCACTAAAACTTTTATTCATATTTTGTAGTTTTATTAAAATATTAATACTTGCATTGGCAATAGTACCTTGGTTTTTTTAAAAAAATACTAATGCTTTACATTTATTTGCTTATTTAGAAAAATGTAGAGTTTATCTATATACGAGCGGACCCGCGCATCTTTGTTTATGTCTCTCAACTCAAAACAAATAATTATTTCCCTCTTTCGTAACATTTTCTATTGATACTCGGCTCCTATTAGTTGTAACGTGATGTGTATAAATATGCTTCCACGATAAATGGCCTATCCAAAAAAAGAATGAGCATGTGACGTTGACGTCGTGAATCTCGCGTTATACGCCGATGACGCGGCCCAGATGGCAATGTTGATAAATGGTGCTAATGCTGCTGCCGAGATGCAGCGCACACTAGAAGCATTTCCCAGCTGGCTGAAGAACTGAAGACTGACGGTCAACGTGAAAAAGACTCAGGCGATCTCCATAGGAAGCGTGAAACTGCCGCAACGAAGATCATGGAGCAGAATATCGAGTGGTCCGCGACGGTGAAATACCTTGGCGTGACCAACGACCGCAAAAATCGGTTTCAAAAAGGTGGTCAGTGGTACAGCCTTATGGTATGTAGAATAATGTGAGCTTGAAAATAAATCTTTCACTTGAAGTTCTTTACTAAAGTTTGTGGGTTTACCCACTATTACTTATGCGTGTTTAACTAACTTTGAAGTAATTCCACTTATATGTGTTTCAAATCATCACAATGATATTCGTTGATTACGTCTATCGGATAAAGCACTAATGCGAATAACGTTTATAAACAAAACTTTTCTAAATTACATTTCTATCTTACCTAATCATAGATTAAACATTTACATTAACATAAAGTCATTCGGAAAACCTAATTGCTTATTCACACTAAATACACATACTTATCATCAATATTCGCTTCAATTAACGGATCTCAATTATATGGTGTTATTGATAAGGCGGATCATTGAAACTGTTATGCGTGATTAATCGAAAACAATAGGAAGTTTGTGTGTCGGTGCGACGAGACGAGGGCAGTGCTCCGAAACCATTGTCTCTGGTCACCGGTGTGTGGCGGGCAGCGGACCACGAAATCGGTCCCAGCCGCTTGGTAGGTACTGCGCCTTCGTATCCCAACATCACATCGGTCCGGTAAATCGCGGTAATATCATCAGTTTACACTATAAAAGTACACTCAAATAGTGTATCCTCTCACATTTCTGACTGTTCAAAAATTAACCGTCAACGTTTACGCCAAACTTAACATCATAGACACAATTTATTGTAGAAAAACTATTTTTAGAAGTCGCCTTAATACAAAGTAGTTTTTTTAAGAAATACTCTATTACTTAATTTTTACGCGACTGTACTTCAATTAGTATTCGTCCGTGAGTTGACACGTAGAATGGCATTTTCCCAAATAAACATCGTATGATAATTGCAAAAATCTAACCGGATACGCTCAGCTACATGCTTATTTATTGAAAACTGGCTGACCCACGCAACCTCGTTTGCGTCTTCTATTGCCGGAAATTTTTCCCTCGTTTTTAAAATACTCTTCATTTGTGCTCCGCTCCTATTAGTATTATGTTTATATTATTATGGTAGTTAACGGAGCAGAGCTAGGAGGCTATGCATTCAAAAATTTCACCATGGTTGCAAGGAAATAGGAAAGCCATTGAACAAAACGTAAATGTTCAACATGTTCATGACATGAGGAGATTGTGCGAGCGCAATTTTAGTATCTAATTGAAGTGAAATCGTCAAATTGTGATATGGTTTGAGACGGATCGCATTTCGCACGATGATTGGTTGAACAGCATATGTCCCGCAAATTGTAAAATTTTATGTTGAAAATACCTCACAGTTTCAGAATTAGTTACATAAAATTGTTGTGGTAGTAAAATGATTTTGTGATTAATCAAAGAAGTTCTAACATAACCTAACTCTAAATACATTATAATGTAACGAAAAACAGTAGGTACGTTAAATTGTAAGCAGTATGTCACATTTGACAATCTCGATAGGTAGATTATAGTCTAACGGTATTTAAAATCTTACGGTGACCTTTGCAAAATTACAAATTCATATAATCTTGAAAACGGCTTAAACGATTTTCATAAAATTTTGTTTGCAGGGGGTTACGGGGACGATAAATCGATCTAACTAGGATTAATTTTATAAACATTGACGAAAAAATACCGAGCCAACCTCGATCGTCCAGGTACTGGTATATAATATTAACATGGAAGCCACAAACGATGAAGACGTGTAAAATAATATACGCACAACTTAGTGGTAGTTTTCTAATTAATTTGAGATGAATATGGTTTTACATTCTACTACATCTCAAAATCAACATGCCTAATTACGAGTATATAAGATATTATCCTTAGAAGCACGGTTTCCTCCGACCAAGTACTTTTAAAACATTGTAAATAATATTTCTCAAAATTCGGGAAAACGTTATAGGAGTGTTGGATATAATTAATTGTCCCATATGAAGTAGACATGCACGTGATTTGTTTTAAAATAGCGAGTATAATAAAAAGTTTAGAGGTTCATTGCTTAGTGGTCTCCACGTATGTGAACATATTGCAAAGTTAAGCAATCTCAGCTAGGTGGGTTTGTGTCGTTTGTGATGGGTGATCATTCTTAACTCATTGAGTCCCCATACCATGGAGAGTACGAGTTGCCGTCGGTGCCAGCCATATTACGAACATCTTTCGCTATCGTTACAGGTAGGCTATAAAAAGTGCGGCAACAGTATTTCCATCGAATTGGGATATCGTCTAATACACAGTAAGTTTCAAGATTTACATTAACTAAAACGAACACTAAATCTTTTCTGGGGCATTCTATTCATTTTTATAATAAATTTCCAGATAGTATTACTAATTTACCTTAAGACCGTAAAATTTATGCTGATAAATAAAGTCTATTATAAAATTCTTGAATAAGCGTGCGTGGACGTAGTATCTTCTCCGCACATGTGGTCTCCCTGGCGGTCTGCTAGATTTAGATTTTGTTTTACTCTTTCTTAGAAGCTTTGACATGCCTTGACATTCCATCCATCCCGTTAGGGATTTGATTTTTCCTACAATTTTTTTTATTTTATTTTTTAACTGCTACCTGCTTTTTATATTCTTATTTTTACTTAATAGTGCTACATGCTTTATACTTTGGGTACATGTATCAACAAGGTAAATATGAGTTTTGCAGATTATTTTTCTCTAGGATAGTATTTCGGTTTTTGAAAGTTAGATACCATTATGCTATGTACTCAAAAATTGTAAATCTGCTTCTTTTAAAAGGGTAACTTATGGAGGATCTTGGGGTTTCTTCTCTATAGGAATGAGATTTTGAAACCGAGCGCGAAAATGCTTGAAAAGGCCTATTTGAAATAAAACTATTTAGATTCTGACCTGGGTTGTGGCGGTCTGGTGGCAGTCACTTCGGTAAAGAATCTAAATTTGGGCCATTTCGTAGTAAGTTGTTTGAAAAATGGTTCGGAAGAAATGTAAAATAAGAAGTTCATTATGGTTCCTGTTTTATGAACACTATAAAAAAAACTTTGATTAATATAAATATATGCTAATCTCCAAAATAGTACGACCCATATAAATAAATTCAACTAAATGTAGAACCTCTTTCGTTTTTGAATTCAGTTAAAAAGCATTGGAGGGCCGAGTTATTGGGAACATTTATTCTTGGATCATCCTATTCTTACTGCTTCAGAAAGCTTTCAGTAAAAAGTGAAAGGGATCATAACAAAATTTATTTTATATAGAATTTATTTTATAGCCAGTAACTTGCAAATCGATCGCTAGAGCTGAAAGAGGGCTTGGAAAATTATTTTCGAGGGGGACCATCAAACAACTTACCGTTCGCTACAGAAACTAGGCGTGGCATAAAAGAAGTTTTATGAGCCGATAAAGGCCTTTTCAAGGGTCTCCGGTAAAAGAGAGAGTGTTAATATATGTTACTGCTTCAACGTTTTGCAAATGACCCTTAAATTCAAACGTTGCTTACCAAGCGTTGATTTCGGATCAGTAAATACTTCGCAACTACTTTGGTACTTATACTTTCCATTATATTTTTTTGTTATGATGAATTTCAGTATACAGTTATGTTTGAGTAATATTTTACGAGTTATTTTAAAATTAGTTTTAGCTAGCGGTTGTGATAGTGTTAATGTTGCATTTAATAAGTAAACTTGTAATGATGGCAAGAAATTAACAGAATTTACAGTGCTGAAATTTGAATTCCAATATACCAAGAATGTAAGAAAACTACTTTTTATACTTCATTTCAGCTTATTGCTGCCGTTCAATGCTGAACGAAGACTTCTCCCGAAGACCATCACCCATCCCGGTTGATCCCGGTACTTGAGGAATGGATGTTCAATAGTTCGCATCCATTCCTCAAGTAGTCGGGCGCCCTACATTGCATTTGTCAAATCGCGGCATCTTACTCATGTCAACTCCAGCAGCCATCAGTTCCCAGGTCCACATCCATTTCAGCGTTCATTGTGATATAGTTCACAGATAGTTTCTAGTCACTGTTTAAAGTTAAAATCCACCATCACCGATTTATGTATAGAAGGCATATGTTAGAAATTAGAGATAAAAAAAGGTAAAAATACAGTTTCCTCCTCAGGGAAAAAGGACTGACTCAGAGAAAACTGAGTGTTGCAAATATCGACCGGATTTTGATTTCGGAAAGATAAATAAAATAACCGACCTACCGTATAGGATTTACTTATTTTGCAGTACAAGCAAATCTGCTCATCTTCGATCCACTGATCTCTTCTATTGAGACATTATTTAAATTTGATACAACCTTTCACTAAACACTTGTTTGCGTCTGCAAAACGTTGAATTGCACAGGATAAACGGAGGATATTGTGTTAAGAACTTCTTTGTGTTTATGTAAATAGGGTCCAAATTTAATAGTAGGTAGGAGATTCCGCATTCAAATTATAGATTTGGTCATTACCTTTAGATAGCTATGCTAGAAATTGGATTAAATTAATAACCGATAAGACATCCTCATCTTCTTAGCCTGCATTATTCCTAATATTATTTGGGGTCGGCTACTACTTTAACCGGTTTTATCTGAATATCAGTTTTTACACAGAGCGACTGGCATCTGACCTCCGCGACCCTGAAGGCGAACTGAATTCGAAGGTTGAACTAGTTGTCAGTATATTTGAGGGTACGTACTTCCCAATAACGATTGTCATAGATGTTCATGACAACTGGGACCGACGGTTTAACGTGCTCCATACATACTCCGGGCTGCTATTAAGAATTTCTGTAAGAAAAACCCAACAGCAGTCCGACCCGGGCATCAAACCTGAGACTTCTTAATCTGCAGTCGCTTACGCTAACCACTAGACCAATGAGGCAGTTATAATCGACAAGACAATTAAATGTAAATGACTTTAACATTTATTCTTAAATAGTTGTAAGCTTTAAATATACTTTTACTCAGTATATTTCACTTTTACATTTACATATTTTGCTAGTTAAATACGCCCATGCTTTTATGTGTCTGGGCGGCCTGGTTTGTATTGTGGTTGCCTTAATATTTACTTAAAATATTGTATAAATGTCTATAGTAAAAATAAACTTAATATTTATTTATGGTGTTTAAATTTGAACAATCTGTTTTTATGACTATTCTGATTGTAAATTTTTTGTCGATTTCTTTATTTAAAATGTGAGTTATACATTATTTATAATAGGTCTTTACCTATGAAATTGCGTTTCTTCAGTACTGGTCATTTCAAATAAAAAAAAGTTTGTAATGGCTCTGTATTCTAAATTCAAATTAATTTTGTTTTAAAACCATGACATTCTATTTACAAACTCAGTCTTTTGTTTTTTGATTAGCGTTGTATTTTCATTACATTTGAACATTTTTCGTCATAATGGATACTTTAAAAATTCGTGTAATTATGGAATATGAATTCCATCGTGGCACCAACGCGACACAAACGGCACGTAACATCAAAAACGTTTACGGAGAGAACTGTACAACCGAACGCACAACCCTTTATTGGTTTTCCCGGTTCCGTTCTGGAAATTTTGACTTGAAAAATGAAGCTCGTGGTCGTCCGGAGACTTTGGTTAACAATAATGAATTAAAGGCGATTGTGGAAGCTGACGAAACTCAATCTACAGCTGAGCTAGCAGCAGCTTTTGATGTAAGCATCAAAACAATATTGATCCATTTGCGACAAATTGGCAAGGTAAAAAAGCTTGATAGATGGGTGCCCCACGACCTTAACGATCGCCAGCGCAACGTACGCGTCGATACCTGCCTTTCGCTGCTCAACAGGCAAAGAAATGAAGGAATTTTGAAACGAATAGTTACGTGCGACGAAAAATGGATTCTGTTCGACAATCGAAAGCGCTCAGCAAGTTGGTAAGACCCTGGTTCAGCACCAAAGCAATGCCCTAAACCAAAAATGACCCCTAAAAAGGTGATGGTCACACTTTGGTGGTCTAGTGCGGGTGTGATTCACCACAGCTTTTTACAAAACGGCATGAGCATTAATGCAGATGTGTACTGTGAAGAACTGGAGAGAATGATGGAGAAGCTTGCACATCTGCAACCAGCTTCGGTCAATCGGTCGTCCCCACTGCTCCTTCACGACAACGCGCGACCCCATACTGCGCAACAGACAGTCTTCAAGCTGCGAGAGCTGGGGTTGGAAGCTCTCCCTCATCCGCCATACTCACCAGACCTTGCACCTACCGACTATTACTTTTTCCAAAATTTAGACAACTTTTTAGTGGGTAAAAATTCAATTCTCGAGAGGCAGTACAAAATGCCTTTGAAGAGTTTGTTGCCTCCCGTCCAGCTGATTTTCCCAAGAAGGGCATCAATAAACTGCCAATGCGTTGGCAAAGATGCGTTGATTGCATGGGTGATTACTTCGAATAACAGAAATAAAAAAGTTTGAAAAAATAAGTACTTTCACTTATTGCATACAAAACGGCAATTTCATAGGTAAAGACCTAATATAACACGGGCTATAATGATTGAATGTCATTTCAATTTGAAATCATGAGAGTGATTTGAAGAATGACCTCACCTTCTGCGAGTACTTTTCCAATCTTAGTTAAGATCTTTAAAATTATGATTAAATTAATTGAAATACACACTAACGTACAAACATTCAATGAGCGGTACACTAAATTCATAGAATGGTACACTAAAGTAAAGTCACTATCGTTTAATTGGGAGCCCAAGAATCGATACTGCTAATGAAATTCAAAGCCACAAATAAAACTGTGAATATATCATTATCATCTTCTACTTTAAAATGAGATATCATAAATTCTAATTCCAAATTTTCGTCTCTAAAGGAACTGTTGTTATCTGTAACAAATTATGTTGCATTAAAAAGTTCAAGAAGCAGGTTATTCAGTTTCATATCCAAGTCCCATTGTTCATCCGTCTATCGATGGCACTCATTGCTTTACTCTAGATCACTAAAAACGTTTAAAACATTTTAGAAAACATATGGAATAGAGGGTTTCCACTAAATTTTTCGATGCGAGTTTTAAAATTTATTGATTGGTTGATTGTAGAGAACCGATGTCGGAATAAATTTACAGTGTTTGTTTATCCAGAGGGATGAATGCCAGTAGACCGTAACATCACTCTTGCGAAAGAGTGAGTATTTAAAGTGTTGTATTATATGGAGAGTGTTATAAACTCTAGTAATGGCATTTAAAGGTTGAATGATGTTTATATAATAGCGTACGGGTTTATGTCCCGAATTGTGCTTCGTTATTTAAAAATGATATGAAAAATATTTTAAATGCATTTTCCAGGGGAGCTAGAATAATAAAGATATGAGAGTTTACTAGATTTTAACCTATAGTTAGCTTAATCTTAAGTCTACGATAAATGAAAATGGCGATAAATGTTAGGTCCTGACAAATTAAATTGGCGTTTTATTGCACTGGCCACTTTCATCTGAAATAAGGGGTGTTTTTTTAAGCTAGATAGAACTTTAAATTGTAAAAAGTAACACAAAAAATTAAATTTTGATAAAACTTTTTTTTTATTTGTTTCAGTATACTCTGACAAATCATCCTGAATAGACTCACGCTTGAACAACGCTACGAAATTATCCAAATTTACTTTGAAAATCAGTCGTCGATTCGCGCAACTTATAGACGACTTCGTCATTTGTATGGCGTACATAATCGTCCATCTGAACAAGCCATTCGTCGAACTGTGGATAGATTTCGTACCACATACTCTCTAGAGGATGCAATAACACCAGCACGTCGAAGGAATGTGCGTACTGAAGACAATATCGCCGCTGTAAACGAAAGTGTGGAAGAAGATCCAAATTTATCGATTCGTCGTCGGTCGCAGGAATTGGGGCTCTGTCCGTCCACTACGTGGAAAATTTTGCGCAAAGATCTCGGCCTACACCCGTATAAGATCCAGCTGGTGCAGGAATTGAAGCCACGAGACCATTATATGCGTCGTTCTTTCGCCGATTGGGCTCTAGAGCAGTTGGCAACTGACCCGTTGTTTTATCGCAAAATTGTGTTCAGCGATGAGGCGCATTTTTGGCTTAACGGGTTTGTTAATAAGCAAAATTGCCGCATATGGAGTGAGACCAATCCACAACAGACCCTACAGACTCCATTACATCCAGAAAAATGCACCGTATGGTGCGGTTTTCACGCTGGTGGCATCATCGGACCTTATTTCTTCAAAAATGAGGCCGGAGCTCGCGTTACGGTCAATGGAGATCGTTACCGCACCATGATCAATGATTTTTTGTTTGAAAATATGGATGACATTGATCCGGAGGAGATGTGGTTTCAACAGGATGGCGCTACGTGCCATACGGCGAACGCAACCATCGACTTATTGAAATCAAAATTTGGCGATAAGTTGATTTCGAGAAATGGATCTGTCAATTGGCCTCCAAGGTCGTGCGATTTGACACCTCTCGATTATTTCCTGTGGGGCTACGTGAAGTCACTGGTTTATGCTGATAAACCAGCAACAATTGACGCCTTGGAGGCCAGCATTGTTCGTGTTATTCGTGACATACGGCCAGCAGTGCTCGAAAAAGTGGCCCAAAATTGGACGTCCAGAATGCACTTCGTCAAGAACAGCCGCGGTGCCCATATGCCCGAAATCATTTTCAAATGTTAATGTCACGTATTGATCTTTCGAATAAAAAAAAATTTTGATTACAATTTAATTTTTTGTGTTATTTTTTACAATTTCAAGTTCTATCGGGCTTAAAAAAACACCCTTTATATCCTCTTTGATTAAGGTTTCCAAATTCAAAGTTATGAATCCTGGCTGGCTGGTACATTTGAGTATCGAAAACAGTCATTTATTTGTTTTTTTCCTCATTAGTTTATTATTTGACGTCGCTCATCTCGCACAATTCCAAACTTTGAATTAGAATCGCTTTTTTTACGAATAGGAGTTCTACCGTGGCACCAATGCTGCAGAAACAGCTCGTAAAAGAAAACACGATACGTTTTTGGGTACAACGTTTTTGTTCTAGAAATTTCGATCTTTATAACAAGCTCCGTGGATGGCCGGAGACCAATGACTATTGTGAAAGCGGATCCATCGCAAACCACTTCACAGTTGGCTGCAGACTTTACTATGAGTGATAAGACTGTTTTAATCCACTTGAAGTAAATAAGTAAAATAAAAAAAGCTTGAAAGGTGAGTACTTCTAGTAATATTTTAAATCGGGTCATTACCTGTGATGAAAGGCAGATCCTGTACAATAATTGGAGTGTTTTCAGTGCTTGCCACAATGACTGAACCCTGGAGAACCAACCAAATCCTGCAAACGAAAATGAACTCAAAAAAAGTTGCTTGTGAGTGTTTGGTGGACTAGTTCACTACAGTTTTCTAAAATCTGGTCAAACGATTATTGCAGATATTTATAGTTAGCAACTGCAAACCGTGATGGAAAAACTAGCTGCTAAACAACCGAGTCTGGTCAATCGCTCTAGGCCACTGTTGCTTATGGACAACGCTAGACCATACACTGCACAACATACGGCCGCTAAACTAGAGGAGCTGCAATTGGAATCTGCCGTACTCCTTGGTCCTTGCTCCAACAGATTACCATTTTTTACGAAATTTGGATAACTTCTCCTCCCAGACAAAACATCAATTTCATAAGTAAACACCGAATATTTAAACATCAGGTTCGTATTCCATCTTCTTCCTTTCCCTGCAAGCCACTACTTCCAAGGCCAGCACGTGTTGTCCACACGTGCTGGCCTTGAAAGTACCCGTCTCAGAGTCGTAGAAATACGCTCTTGAACTAAACGAATCGGCTCTTCCTTCCTGTACCAAGTAGTCAAAAACTGGAATTCACTACCAGCGCAAAATAAAACTAATAGTTTACTTTCTTTATTTGCAAATTAAATTCCATAAGTACAATAAAAAAACTGCTTTTGAGTAATAGTCAAAAGCAATAATCTAAACCCTGTTTGAAATAATAATGCAGAAATTTACTGTATTTTCATAAAGAGGCCAATACCAAGGTGAGGAAGCACTCGCGTGTGGTTTAATATTAGCATATTTACATAATGTGTATGTCACCGTAAGATTTTAAAAACTGTTAGATTGTAATCTACCTAGCAAGATTGTAAACTGTGGAAATAAATTGAACTGTGACATACTGCTTACAATTTAACGTACTATTTTTCGTAAGATTATAATGTATCGAAGTAGAACCGTTAAATCATAATCTGTCGTGCGTCAAATTGTCAACTGTCCCTGATCGGTCTGTCTTACTGTATGCCATTCTGTCGCCATACGTTAGAACTTCTTTAATTAATAACAAATGAAGTTTACTGCTGCAATAATATACTCGTAAATACTTACATTTGGCAATTTGTCGCTTACTATATTACAATTTGACGGTTTTACTTCGCAAAATTATTATCTAACTAAAAATAATACGCTAAATTATTTTTATAACTTTTTTATACTATAGATAACCGTGCGAGATCTATGCTTCGGCATGAATGGATCGGCTCGACCGGAGTAATACCACGGCCTCACAGAAAACAGGTGTGAAATAGCGTTTGCGCTGTGTTTCACCGAGTGAGTGAAGATACCGGAGACCCATACCCCAACCCCTCCCCCCATCCCCTTTCCCAACCCCCAAAGGTCGGCAACGCACTTGTGACGCCTTTGGTGTTACGGGTGTCCATGGGCGGCAGTAATCAATTACCATCAGGTGATACGTCTCCTCGTTTGCCCCCTATTCAATAAAAAAAAGTTGTAAGCAGTATGTTACGGTTCACAATCTTTTGACAGTTTACAATCTCGCAAAAAATATAAATAAATATGTAGCCTAGATGAATCAATTCTCACAGAAACCATTTATGATGCAAAGAAATTATTATGCTTCTTTTTAACCTCCATTGTCTATTTAAATGACTTTGTTTTTGTTTATTTATTCGCTTTGAGATATAAATACTTCATTAACATCATAACATTTTAAAACTTTTATGTTAATGCCCTGATGTGATGATAGAAAGAAACTCGTTTACAAATTGAAACACCAAAAATGGTTAAAATATTTAACACTGCATTGATAACACCTACAATGCCTCCCACGTTTGCCAATTTAATCACATTTTTCATATTTGTCCCTGATGAAAATAGTTATGTGGTTATCGATTTTCATTTAAGTCTCTTTAAATAGGTCATTATGGCAATGTGTTTATGGGCAACGCGGCGACGTCGGCCGAAGGGCAATATTGCGCTTTGTGCGACTGCCTACAATAATAGGGTGATTAATGGCTCAGGCGATACACGAACCAAGTTCTTTGTTGTTCAGCAAATATTTGATCCGGCGCCGACATCGCAATCCGTTCCTTTGATATTACTTACTTATAACAGTGATTTGACCCCCAAGAGGAAAACCTTGATGAGGATGTGTTATGAAGCGTTAATGGTTTGTTTGTCCAATGTTTCTCAACTGTAAGGGGCACATAATACTTGGACTTTTTATAATTGTTATATTTTCATGCTTTAATACTCTAGGTAAATCTCTAACGTGCTCTTTACCCTATCTTATTATTCAACTAATGGTTGTTGCAACTTCCAGAAAGGCGAAAAATATACTATAGCGCCATCTACCAAAGACTCACCAAACTACGGAGTAACTACAAATCATGATACGCGATATAGAAATTTTCGTACGGATTATCATAAACCATCGGGGCGAACATGATCACCTCGCCTAGTCTTAGGAATCCTCCATTTGTGTTGGAGGAACATGTCACCGATTCCTCCACACCGTGTATATTACCGTTAACATGAACAGTACGCTTAATTTTATTTCAATCAAATTTTAACACGTTCCAGTCAGTGTACGTTATGTTCCAGAAGTTTCCGCTACCCTTTTTATGTTCGGAAAGCCCCTCGGATACCACCATGTACCTAGCTTGTTACATCTTGTCCCTTAAAGGCTAATTTCCAATCTTCCCACATAATAGATTAGGATGCTTCCCATACCGAAGTCGATTGAAATGATTTGTCACAAATTTTTGACTTGTAATGTTGAACGCATATAACAATAAAATGAGACATATCACTAATTTATTTATACCAACTTGTGATTAGTAGACTTAAGCCTCGTTTCTACGGAGAGGCCTTTGTCCAATGCTGAACTATTAAAGGCTGTTAGTAACTAATAAACTTACTAATGGATGTTAAAACGTAAAATAATATTTATCCACTTTTGAGGCCTTTTAAGTACCATTCTATAAAATAAACGACTATATAAAACTATATATTTTGACCACTCTTGGTAGAATAATCTAAATTATAGATCTCATTATAAAGATTTTCGTAACATGACAGATTTTCCAAACATTTGTTCACAAATGTTGTTACTGTGGGGGAACGGATATCATGTTCCACCCAACACAAAGGGAGGATCCTCCGACCAGGCGAGGTGATCATGCCTGGCGAGCTACTGCCCCACAGTTGATGTTGGGATGTTGTATATATGATAATCGGCGCGGGAACTTTATTTGCGCGATTCAGGATTGGTAGTTTCTTCGTATTGTAGGTTACTCCGTAGTTCAGTGTAACTTCGGTAGATGGCGCTGTAGTTTGTTATGTTGTATGTGGAGGTGTGGAGGTCGCCACATTACTCCCCTCCAAGACTGGAGGTCGATATATATTGCGTCAGCTGTCTGTGCTCTGTTGTGGAGCTTGCCAGTGCCAGGAGTGAGTAGTTCCAGTGAGTCGGAACTGAGTGCCGCAAGTTCCAGTGAGTCGGAACTGAATGCCGCTAGTCTCAGTTAGTCGGGGCTGAAGTCCGCTGATCCCAGTGAGTCGGGATCGCATGCGGTGCGCGGTGCTGCGGTGAGGTCCCCAGTGAGTCGGGGCGATTGCTGCGTAGTGGCTGACTGCTGCGTAGACGGTAGAGATGTGCTCTGCTTACATGGACCGTAGGTGCAGTGTGCTGTGCCTAGACGCTGTAGAGGCCGTAGGGGTTACCAGGCTGGAGCGGTCGCGTCCTGCGTGTGGTATATCCCAGTTGAGGCCGAAGTTGCTGGCTGGCTTGAGACTTGCTGTGGGAGTGAACATGATGGTGGCGCGGCTTGAAGGCTGCTTCCAATCACGTCGGGGTCACCACTGTAGGGGAACGGGTGTAATGTTCCACCCAACACAAAGGGAGGATCCTCCGACCAGGCGAGGTGATCATGCCTGGCGAGCTACTGCCCCACAGTTGATGTTGGGATGTTGTATATATGATAATCGGCGCGGGAACTTTATTTGCGCGATTCAGGATTGGTAGTTTCTTCGTATTGTAGGTTACTCCGTAGTTCAGTGTAACTTCGGTAGATGGCGCTGTAGTTTGTTATGTTGTATGTGGAGGTCGCCACATTACTAACAAGCGACTCCTTTCTCCTTAATACAACTCTCTGACAAATATGCTGCAATTTGACTTTACTTCAAGAGACGAACAGCCTGTATATCAGAATCGTCCCCACGTACTACGTAACAGTGATGTTATGATATTATCACTAAGAACTATCATAAACAAATGATTATGTACTATCGCTAGGGATGCTTGATTCGGTATATCAGAATAAGGATACAATATAACACTATACGATACATTGATATTTGGTTTATTCCACTTTATTTATACAATAACAAACCTGATATTTAATTGCCTATCTTGTTCATACGTTATATTAAACCTATATATAGATACGTTTTCAATACGATATGGTACTGCCATATTTTATAGTCGCTTTGTGGAAAAACTGATATTTAGAAAAAATCTGTTGAACTAGTGGCCGACCCCAATCAATCTTGAAAATAGTAAAGGCTAGGAAGATGCGGGTTAACAAAACAAACTGTAAACTATCTTACATGATAATGTTGCCACATGACGTAGAGCGAATCTAGCCGTACACATTGTACATTATTTAATAAAACTTTATTGCTCTTAATATTATTTCTAAACATAATATCACGGATAATATTTTAAGAGGATTGAAACGACGTATGATTTAAGAAACTAGAAAATATTCATTGCTTTTAAGGGATACTGTTACTTCCTTAGCACAATTTACTAACTTGAGATTTTCTGTTAAGGTCTGACTTACTTTTTGACGTTTTTACTTTATTACAAATCTCTTTATGCTTAGTTTCCTAACTACTCGGTATCAGATTCACAATTGAACGTGTTCCTTGTAATCCTACTAATATTGATGAGATATGTTTGTTACTCTTTCACGCAAAACTACTGAATGGATTTTGATGAAACTTTACAATAATATAGCTTATGCATCAAAATAACCCATTGGCTACAATTTATAAAAATATAGCTTCGCCTCGCGGCGTTGTCCGCATTTATTGTCGTAACGCGGGAACCGCGGGGTTTAGCTAGTTGTTGCCATCTGTCAGTTTCTTTCATTTAAACATACAAAACCGTACACGCTCTTTAAAATGAATGACACACATATTTAAAAGTTACATTATCTACGATATTAACATTAAGTTGAAAAATGCGTGCGTGACGTATTAATTTATACAGTTTATAAATATTCAGCTAATCCCAAGCTGAATTATTCATGACTTAATTTCTGGAACAAGCTCGTCTTTGCATTAAGTGTATATAATTCTAGTATAATTTTCATTACTTTTTTGTGAATAGCAGCGGTAGAAATTCTAATCGATATACACCAGTAACTAGAGGAAAGTACTATGTCAAGAGTTCATGCTCAAGGTTCAAAATTTTTTTTTTTGGATTTTCTAAATATTCTCGATAAAGTTTGTATTCGATTTTATGAATTAATAAGAAGAATAGTTTTAATAACTATAACCCAACTAGGGATGTGCGAAACTTTTGAAGAAATTTATGTAGCCTATGTCGCCTGGGCTATTATCTATACTAATATTATAAAGAGGAAAACTTTGTTTGTATGTTTGTTTGTTTGTAATGAATAGGCTCAAAAACAACTGGACCGATTTTAAAAATTCTTTCACCATTCGAAAGCTACATTATCCACGAGTAACATAGGCTATATTTTATTTTGGAAAAACATAGGGTTCCGTAAGATATTTGGGTTTTTCGGACAAAAGGTGTAAAAATCAACCAGAAAAGTTACTTATTTTGCGAAAATTTTCATGCTACGGGCTATATAAGACGCAAACGAGGTTGCGTGGATCAGCTAGTTAGAAATATATTGACATTTCATTCATTAACATCGGTTCAGTATTTTAGGCACTATTGAGAAAACATTGTAGTTGGGTAAAAGGCAGTTTATAAATAGGTGGCTTTTTTATCAAATTTATTTATAAGTGTTTGGTAGACGCGGTATTTGAAAATGTTCATAAATAGCACGTCTGTTGTTATTCTATTTAAAGTTCACAATATACTCGGTAATGATAAAACGTTACTAAGTTAAATCACAATATCGCTTAGAATAGCAATCCTTAATTGTCGCCGAGGTCGCTAGGTTAATCACTGATATCACTCCAATATTTCTCGCACTATTATTCAAACTAATCTGAACTGCGGCCCATGAGAGTTTGTTTTTATAACCCATTGTTACTATTACTAGCGCATTCTAGAAACGACTTGTACACACGGGGTCATTCACCATACTAAGCACGCGCCCGCCGGCGAGATCGCTGGAAGCAACAATCAATCGATATTCAATGCTATGAATATCGATGTAAGGTTCAATAATCCATGCCTCAGGAGATCGGCGAGAACTTTCTGTGTATGTGTAGACGTCTCGAGCATTGTATGCGAATAATCTTCCCTCGTGATAGGATTAACGTAACGTTTAATATCATTATTATAGCTAATTTCTATGATAAAAGAAAGTCGGTCGACTAATAGGGGAGATGTTGTCCTTAACACTCGTTTTGCCCTATAGTTTATAGAGACGAGATATGTATGTAAGCTTTGTGACGTTGATAGTGACATTGACATTACAAGTTTGCATTAGTACAGCTATAAGGAAGATGGAGATTCTTTAATATTTATGTGTGTTGTGTTCAAGTTATAATTGTGAATTTGCTTAGATTTATTGTGCAAAAGAAGATTAAAAGTTTTGTAGTAAAAAGAGTAAGGCATGAACATTTAATTGTCGATTCTCTGTTTTAGGTTGGTAATTTTTTTAGTACCTTCTTATTTGTTATATTTAATGTAAAACTGATTTGTATTTAATAAATAAAACTCTGTTTTAGATGAATCACATTGTGTTGTGCTTTATAAGAAAACCTGATCTTATAAATCGACAATTTTTATAAACACATGCAGGAACAAACAACCTATAAGATGGAAAAATTAAGATTTGAGTTTATTATAAAAGCCAAATTGGATGATAATAAGACAAATATTTATGCTATAACCTCTATTACGGATACAAAAAACCAAACCTTTACGGTGCCTAGAGAGTATCAACCAGTGCATTTACACAAAGAAATAATAAAGCATGAAATATTTAACAAAATAAAAAAATCTCTCCAGAAAAGGCATGATAAGAGACAGGTTTGGATAACATTAACCGAGGAAATGAAATCAACATATTTAGATGATGATAACTTACAATTTGATGGATTTTTACTTGAAAAATTAGAACAAAGTCATGAATCATCGTCAACGGAACCAACATTGTTAAGAAAAACAGAAAGTAAGACAAGATTGGTAGCAGAATTTTCAATAGAGAAGTTTTCAAGAAATACAACAAATGTCAAACAATGGATAGATACTTTTGAAAGTGAATGTACACGTTTACAAATAGATACAGATTTACAAAAAGTAGAAATTTTAAGATTACTTTTAGAAGATGCTTGCACTGATTGGTACACCTCAATGATTATAAAACATACTATAGATTCAGATTGGTCTGTATGGAAGAAAAGTTTAAATGAAACATTTATTGATAAAAGCTGGTCACCAATAAGGTATGCTATGAATTTGAAATATATACAAGGATCAATGTTAGAATATGCTCTGAAAAAAGAGAGACTGTTACTAGAAATGAACAAATTAATTGATACACAAACCCTGATTTGTTTGATTGTCACTGGTCTACCAAACTTCATTATGGATAGAATAGACAGAGAGGGTCTTAAAGAAGTAAATGACTTATTTAACTGTATAAGAGGACTAGAAAGTTTAACAAGGAAAATTGAGACAAAGAAAAACTTAAATACAGGAAAAAAATACTATAAACAAGAGATTAAAAAAACTGACAAAAAGTCATGCAGGATTTGTGAGAATAAAGGAAAATTAAATAGATTTCATCCAGAGAATGTTTGCTGGTATAACTGTGAGATGAAAGCAACCAATGACAAAAAACTTAATTCTAATTCAATATTACAAGTTAAACTAAGTAATGAAGATCCAAAAAACTTAAATTCCCTCCACTAATTGAGATTATGGTGATGTTAAATAATACATTAGAAGTTAAGGGTCTGTATGACCCCGGTTCACGCATAACATTAATAAATTCAAGATTAGTTCAGGTGACGGATATGAAGCCAAGTTATTGTCATAACAAAATAAAAACAATAAGTGGAGGGGGTAAAACTAAAGGTTTAATTACACTGGATGTGGAATTATTACACAAGAAGGCTAAAATAAATGCATTTATCTTTGAAAATGAAAATTTTGAGTATGATCTAATACTAGGATTAGATTCAATACATAAATTTGGGTTGACTCATGATGAGAATTTAAATATCCAAATACAGAAAATACACAATTTCAAAACGAATAGTAAAATTGAAAATAAAGAGATTAAAAATATGGAAATAAATATAGAAGAAAAAGAATATGAAGTAAACTTTAATGAAGGGATAGATACAAACAAATTTAGTATAGATACAGAATACTTAAACACTGACCAAAGAAAACAGATAAACTTATTATTGAATAGTTACACAGAAATTTTTGCTAAAAATAAATATGATACTGGAAAAGTGAAGAAGCATGAAGCCTGTATTGACTTGCAAGTGGAAAAATATTGCTATAAAAGACCATATAGATGTTCACTCCAAGACAAGATAGAAATAGAAAATCAAATCTCCCAACTATTAAAACATGAATTAATTGAGGAATCTTACAGTCCATTTGCAGCACCCGTTACTTTAGCTTTTAAAAGGGACGAAGGAAAAAAAAGCAGACTATGCATAGACTTCAGAGATTTAAATAAAATAATAATACCCCAATCACAACCATTTCCTCTCATAGAAGATCTAATAACAAGAACAATAAACTGTAAGTATTTTACAACTCTTGATATAAATTCAGCTTTTTGGTCCATCCCTTTGAAAATTACTGACCGTCATAAAACTGGTTTTGTAACTCAAGAAGGTCATTACCAATGGACTTGTTTACCCTTTGGTCTTAAGACAGCACCAGCCATATTTCAACGGATTTTGGGAAATATTATAAGGAAAAATGGTCTGTCAGGATTTGCAGTGAATTTTATTGATGATATATTAATATTCTCTAAGACATTTTCTGAACATATAACACATTTAAAGCAATTGCTAGAGGCTATTCAAGAAGAAGATTTTAGGCTAAAATTAACAAAATGTAAGTTCGCATGTGATTCTGTCAAGTACTTGGGTCACATATTACAAAAGAATACGATAACACCTCTAAAAGACAATTTGAAATCAATAAAAGATTTTCCTGCTCCTCAAAATAGACAACAAATACGCCAATTTTTAGGGAAAATAAATTTTTATGGAAAGTACATTCCAAATGTCTCTATAGTTCTTGATCCTTTACATCAATTGCTCAGAAAAGATCAGAGATTTACTTGGACAAAACAGTGTAAGAATGCATTCCAAAAGGTTAAAGACTATTTATGTTCCAAACCAATACTAGCCATTTATGATCCACAAGCACCAATAGTAATTTATACAGACGCCAGTGGCGTAGGAATAGGAGCAGTTTTGAAACAAACTCAGCACACTGGTGAAGAAAAGCCAGTAGCAAATTTTTCAAAAAAATTAAATGTATCACAAAAAAATAAAAAAGCTATATTTTTGGAATGTTTAGCCATAAAAGAGAGTATAAAATTTTGGCAACATTGGTTAATTGGAAATCATTTTACTGTCTACACAGATCACAAGCCTCTAGAAAAGTTAAATATAAAAAACAGACCTGACGTCAACGTCATTGGGCGATATGTCACTTTACCTGTCGCAGTATAATTGCGAAATAAAATATTTTCCAGGAAAAAATAATACAGAAGCAGATTGTCTCAGCAGAAACCCAGTAATGGACATTGATGAAAATAATGAAGATAACTTAAGAACGGTAAATATTATCGATATTCAAGACATAAAGTATGATCAAGCACAAAATTCGCAAATAAAAGAACTTGAAAGAAATATAATTTTAGAAGATGGAATTTATTATAAAAAAAGTAATAATAATAGGAAAAAAATAATATTAAGTGAAGATTACAGCAAAACTATAATAAAAAAGACCCATGAAAAATATTGTCATACTGGAATAAATCAAATAGAATCTAAAATAAAACCATTTTACACTGCACCTAATCTATCAGAAAATATTAAATATATATGTAAAAACTGTGAAATATGCATAAAAAATAAAACAAGGTTAAATAGAAAATATGGCCTTATGTCGCAATTAGGTCCAGCGACTAAACCCTTTCAAATAATATCACTGGACACAATAGGAGGATTTGGGGGTCAAAGATCAACAAAAAGATACTTACATTTATTAGTAGACCACTTCACGAGGTATGCATATATCCTATGTTCTAAGAATCAACATGCTCGAGACTTTATCAAACTTATTGAAAAAATCCCTCAAGAAGAAACAATAGAAATCTTACTCTCTGATCAATATCCAGCTTTTAATTCGATTGAATTCAAGAATTACCTTAAGAACCGAAATATTCAATTAATACTTACTGCAGTAGATGCACCATTCTCAAACGGTTTAAACGAGAGGTTAAATCAGACTATTGTGAACAAAATTAGATGCAAAATGAATGAATCAGAAGGAAAAGAAAATTGGTCAAAATTAGCGGAAGAATGTAGAAATAGATACAATGAAACGAACCATTCTGTAACGGGATTCACTCCTAAATACTTGCTATCTGGTGAGTCCACAGACTTGCTACCAAAGGAATTAAAAGGAAAACATTTATTAACAAAAAGTTTGGAAGAAGACAGGAAAATAGCACTCCAAAGGTCAATAAAATCGCATGAATATAATAAAAAAAATTTTGCCAAGAATAGATTACAACATGATTTTAAAAAAGGAGATAAGGTATATGTTGATTATGGAAACAAATTAAACAAGAAAAAGATGGATGAAATTAGAATGGGTCCCTGTTTAATTGAAGAAAAAAATATCAGATTCTGTTTTTAAGATAAATACTGGTCGTGGTTCAAGATCGCTTGGACTATATCATGTCACAAAGCTCATTCCTGTGCTTATTGATGATTAAATTTTGTAGTCAAATTTTACTTAACTTAAGTTGGAAAAATTTGCTTTACGAAGGGGGGGTGATGTAAGCTTTGTTACGTTGACAGTGACATTGACATTACAAGTTTGCATTAGTACAGCTATAAGGAAGATGGAGATTCTTTAATATTTATGTGTGTTGTGTTCAAGTTATAATTGTGAATTTGCTTAGATTTATTGTGCAAAAGAAGATTAAAAGTTTTGTAGTAAAAAGAGTAAGGCATGAACATTTAATTGTCGATTCTCTGTTTTAGGTTGGTAATTTTTTTAGTACCTTCTTATTTGTCATATTTAATGTAAAACTGATTTGTATTTAATAAATAAAACTCTGTTTTAGATGAATCACATTGTGTTGTGCTTTATAAGAAAACCTGATCTTATATGTATGGTACAAAATCTACAAAGCAAACACTGAAATCGCTGACTTGTATATGTCCGATTTCGCGGTATTCATTTTTTCATTTGGTTTATATATAACCTATGACACTCACATATAATGTGGCTGCCGCTTGATAAATAAATTTCGACATCGGTTCAGTAGACTTGACCTCTATATAATATTAGTATAGATATTCATATAGGTATACTAATATTATAAAGAGATCATACAAGACAATTATTCTATTTAATGAGCGTAGAGGAACTTAGTATGACGAAGCAATATAAGAAAATCGAAAAGATGCATAAGAATTGAACTGAATTTAAAGTTGCGTCCTATTATTGTAGTTTTGTTTCTATTTGGCCAGATAACGTTAATTGAAAATCACATGCGCTTAAAAGATGACATTTTATCTTGTTTATATTAAGTACATTAATGTTTGAAGAAAAACTCTTGAAAAAATTAAAAACGATTCTCCATTATACAACCTGGCGTAATAGTCCACAGGCCCACGTACAAGGGATTTCATTGATTAATAACAGGCTGAAAGTTTATACACAGCTTCGTTTTGACGAGACCCCCAACTTTTATTATTGGACCAAATTCTGATAGTGGCAGGAAAAAGCGGGATAGGGAGCGAAACACGTCGATTTGATGTGTGTCCCAAATTAATAAATAACAGTTTCTAAAAATCACTACTTCGAGAAAATACGATGGAAAACTGAGAAAAACTTGTGGCATACAAAGTGAATGGTACCTTCCCGAGTGACCCCCAGCTCTAACATGTCAGAATGGTGACTTGAAATTTTTTATTCATTTTCATTAATAACAAACTGATTTTTGTTTTGGGGCTTGCAAAATATATATTTTACATAAAAAATGCATCGGCATACAAATTCGATGGTAATTTTTTTGAGACCTACACTTGAAAGTTGTCAAGATTATGTTAATATTTTTTCGAGTTAATGAAAATGATTAAAATTTTTCAAGTCACTATTCTGACATCTTAGAGCTGGGGGTCACTCGGGAAGGTACCATTCACTTTGTATGCCACAAGTTTTTCTCAGTTTTCCATCGTATTTTCTCGAAGTATTGATTTTTAGAAACTGTTATTTATTAATTTGGGACACTCATAAAATCGACGTGTTTCGCTCCGTATCCCGCTTTTTCCTGCCACTATCAGAATTTGGTCCAATAATAAAAGTTGGGGGTCTCGTCAAAACGAAGTTGTGTATAAACTTTCAGCCTGTTATTAATCACTGAAATCCCTTGTACGTGGGCCCGTGGACTATAATCACTATGTCAGGTTCAAATTTCGCTGCGTGCGCGATGGCAACGTCAACTAGCGGCTATAATTACGGCGGACTTGAAAAGACAAATGGCTGGTTATTTTTAAATTGGTAACCAGTTCACAGAAATTAAATTTAAAAATAAACATATCATAAAAGGAAGACAAAGACAAATAGTCATTTATAATTGTGTCTCAATTTAATTGGCCCACAGTTTATAAAACAAATATAATTAACACAGTTTAAATGAACCTGATACTAACTGCAGTTATTTTTGTTGTAAACTTGGCTTTAAAATTTATAAAGGCTGGTGCTGGTGCAGACAATAGTTGAGGGCAGTCGACGAAATTATTTACTATTTTATACAGATAAATCAGGTCCGTGAGTCTCTTCGTGTTTTGAGCGATATTATCTTAAATGTTTGTAATCGTTTAGTATAACTTCGCGTCCTTTTTGCGATGCCAGTGGAATAAGCCAGGTGACTCAGAAACCTTTTGTGAATGCGTTCTATTCTGAGAGTATGTGTAGCATAGTGTGGACGCCAGACAACCGAGCAGTATTCAAGATTGCTTAGAACAAAACAGTTATATATCAATACTTTAGTTCTCTGATTGTTGAAGGGCCTAGTGTAGCGAATTACAAAACCAAGCGCTATTGAAGCTTTTTTAATAATTGCTTATCTTCCTGGACGCCAGCAGTCCGTGCGAGTTGATGATCTCTCTTCGAGTTGGCGCGACTCTGGTGTTCCTCAGGGCGGTATACTCTCTCCACTGTTTTTCGCTCTGTTTATTAATCTCTTAACCCCTGAACTTCGTAGTGCGTTTCATCTATATGCTGACGACTTGCAACTGTACGCACAAGCCAATGTGAAAGATTTAGCAATAGCAATCGAAAAGATAAACACAGACCTTAGGGCGGTCGAGGACTGGTCGGAGAGGTTTGGTTTATTGGTTAATCCGACAAAGTGACAAGCTACAATAATCGGTAGTCACCATTCGATGGCCCAAGTAAGTACTGAAATGCTGCTAAAAATAATATTCAATTGTACCGCTATACCCATCTGCACAACGGTAAAAGACTTGGGAATACCACTCAACTGCAGTCTGACCTGGTGTGATCAAGTCACATATGTATGCCAGAGGGTAACTGGCATCCTGAGAACATTATACCGCCTGAAAAATTTCCTCCGCATTAAAACTAAGGAAGCACTCGTGCAATCTCTTATCTTCCCGTTAATGTTTGTCAAAACATTTCAATGTAATAGAAAGTAAAGAAATCATTTATTTCTACAGATTGATTCTAGGCGTCATGTTACGAGAGAAAAATATGATTGTAAGTAATGTGCTACCTAAACCACAAAGAAAGCTTTTCGAAAACCAATGGAGAGCAGCAAAGGGGCAGACCTAGTGATAAACAATTCATCAAGAAAAAGTATTCAAAAGGGAAATACTTTGAAGAAATGTTAGTCTTATTTCTAAATTTATAGAATTTGTGATCAATATTTTTGCTAATGGTTTTAAATTTAACTACGCAGCAGCTTTCGTGATACTTGTTCGGTTTATTTTTATTTAATGTAAGGATATTTATTTAGGATATTTTTTTGTAAATTTCCCTAGAAAAAAGTGACATTTGATCTGCCGAAATTTCATTTTTTAACCATGATGCGCGATGCGATTAATTCATGGTATCTCACCACCTACTTTACTCTCAGCGAATACGATTGCTTGAGGAGGTTGTGTTTTATCAAGACAATACACGATCTATTTTTCTTTATTCATATGGTATACCAACAGCACACATATAAAACACTCTTAACAATAATCCTTTTATGATATGTTTATTTTTAAATGTCAATGGGGGATAATAATAACATTATGTACCCTATTTACACTTTTATTACATTTAAAATTTATTGTATTCCTATTTTTATATTTGTGTGCACTTGCTTGTGCATGATGTGGTCTCCTATAAGTGAGGAAGCACATAACTTGTTATTCTACTAATCATATTTGTTTTGTTTTTGTGTATTCCTCGTTGTGAGATCCTTAAATAAATAAATAAATAAATTTAATTTAATTTCTGTGAACTGGTTACGAATTCTAACGAAGTTTGTATTATAATACCTACATTTGCATTTGTTTATATACTAGAATCCGAATGTTTTTCATGAATGTTGTGTTTGCAGATTGATGTTGTACACCTAGGTATATTTTATGTATCGTACATGTATAATTCTTAAGTAATGTGTAACAACTGTAGATAAACCTGTGTATAAATAAATAAAAAATACACACACAGACATATAACCTAATATATGTTGGAAAGTTGCATCTCTATGTGACTAATTGTAATTAATATGTAGAACGTTACTAGGAGTGTCATGGTAGGACACCTCCTTTTAAAACAGACGCACCATCCAAAAAACAAAAAATGCATCTTGATGTGAAAATACGCTGCTCCCTCGAGTTGAGACCTAATTTTATCAATGGACTTAAGTGGATAAATTTCTCTAATAATATTTCTATTTAAATTCCTCGGATTAAGACATACATTGAAAATGAAGAAATTAAAATAATATAAAGTAAAATAAACTAAATCAATATCCTTGGTTGTTATTAATAGTGCTCTCAACTGTAGATCTTCTAAATTTATTTCGAGACTCATGGGTGTCTGTGTCTCTGTAAACAGGTGCTGTGTTATTCTCTACATTCGCGGGTTTTGTTGGTTTATCACATGATACAACGCCATTTAGTCACAAACTAAGCAGAGCTTGTATTATTATGGGTACTAAATAACTGATGTAAATGTATATGTACTTTTTTTTTATATATACATAAAGGATGCATTCTGTTAGATTATTACATTTCATTGGGCCGATTACTATTTTGTATAGAAATACAAGATTGTGAATACAGTAACAGTTACGAATAGAATTCATGCTTAAATTTTGTAAACGGTGTTGATAGGGACAGCGATGCGTGATGTTATTTGAAATGTAAGGAAGATGGCGGAAAAGGATTTTTGTATACTTTTCACTCTGTGTGATGAACAGCATAAAAATAATTCCAGACAACACTTTTAATTTGCTGTAAACCAGGTCATCATCCAACAATATTCGTGTATATGGAAGCCTAAGCAAGTTTTCGTCTGCTGAAACCGTACATTTGAGCCGATTTTTTGACATGTCGTTTATATGTGGTTTAAAGCTAAGAGTACTGCCCATTAAAACGCCCAGATCTCGTATTTAATCCACTTTTAACAATGTTGTATCGCGCAGCTCTTACGAAGTGATAATAGATTTAATCTTTCTAGAAAATCATTTTTGAGTGTTAAGGGTTTGTTATTAGATTTACACTACAATTTAATATTTTTTAAATCGTTCTAGACAAGGAGACTATGTTTTACATAGGCAATGGTTGATCTAATATCGTTTACAAATATCTAAAATAGACTGGGACCTATATATGAGCCCTGGAGCACATCAGAACGTGCGTAATAGTTTTCTGATATGTGTCTACCTATAAGAACAAATTGAGAACGATTTAAGAGGTAGGATGCTAATCACGTTAATAGGGAAACATGGATGCCATTGAGCCGTAGTTTGTCTATCATGAGCGGATGGCTCACTTTGTCAAAGGCGCTACTAAAATCGGTGTATGTTGCGTCCTCTCAGCATTAAGGCAAATTATTTACAAAACAGAGGAATACAACCAACCTCTCTGCCTAGCGTATGTAGACTATGAGAAAACCTTGGACACCATCGAGACCTGGGCTATTGCGGAATCCATGCAGAAGTGCCTGGTCGACTGCCGATATGTCCAAGTGTTGAGATGTCTGTACAAAGCCGCTACGATGACCGTCCAAGTACAAAAACAGAGCACTAGACCAAAAGGAGTTTTGTCAACAAGGACACATCATTTGTCCGAAACTGTTTACCAATACATTGGAAATGTCTTCAAGACACTCGATTGAAACGGAAGGGGAATCAACATTAACGGTCAATACATCTCACACTTGCGATTTGGAGATCACGATTAGGCTAACGCGATGTAGGGTGCAATGATTGATAATCTACCGGTTAATTATAATATCACTAGTGAAATTGTAATATCACGGCTTTAGCAATATACCTGTCATATACAACACTAAACTAGTTATAATTAACTTATAATATTGTTTTAATATTGTAAAAAAATATTTCCGACGAAGTGACGAAATTTGGTGAGAATCATATTTCAGTAAATAGTAAGATTATAAGAAAAGTGTACGTAGGTGATTCGCTAAACAGCAAGCATACGTATCTAATGTTAGCTTAACTCACAAAATTTACTACAAAGCAATCCTAACTTTACCTGATACAGGAAGAATTTGTCGAGACTTACAACCATCAATCTTTCTGAAGAACACAAAATGTTTCAAAACTTCAACTATTGAACATTGAGCACTTTGAAAATGTTTATGGGCCAAACTATACTCTAACACAAATAAATTCAAAACGAAATGGTTGGTGTAACATGTAAATAAAGCGTAGCGTACTTTTATGTTTCGTGCTCAAAGGATTTTTTAATAAGGATATTGCTTTCAGGTTTACAGTACTTTTACTGCGACTAAAAATTTCCACATTGCAAAAATAATCCTTACCTGGGTGAGACGGTGTAACTATATAAATAAGGCGGACTTGTAACTATTGTGTTCACCATTTTGCATGTGTTCCTAGTTTATGCACATAAGTAAATGAAAACTATCATAAAAAGAAGCGTGCTATGCTTGTATGTAATATTTACTAATAAATGTTCATTCTGTAGCAATGTAATGTGAATCAGTAATATCCCTAAAACGGTAAAATCTATTGAAATATTATTTTAAGATTCTCATTTCATTTTGAATACATTTATCCACGTCGAGTAACTTTCGATAGGAGTACCTATACATATATTTTATTAATTTTACAATTATAAGAAAACTTACAGCTATATCGTTGCCACATTTTACATATTTACAAACTTAATACGAATCACGAAGGCCAATTAAATATTTTCACAGATGGAAGAACAAGTAAGTGGAAATAAATAGAAATACACATTCATATAACAACACAGATACAAGGAAGATAGACATGAACAATTAATAAATATCATCATTACTGGTTACAAGAAGCGAAGAAGAAGCCAGTCAGGGTTTTCCTGAGCTGGTTGTTTCCATGCATAAACAAGTCTATATCAACACTCCGGCATGCCGCATTGAACATACGATTAGCACGAACAATAAATGAGTTATGACTGTAAGTCGTATTGCTTTACGTATATGTAGCAAGACAGTGTGATTTACGTAGGACCGTAGATGGTACGCGCACCCTAATTTACTCACCAGTTCATCAACGTATATCAACCCTTTACCGATTGTTGTTTAGTAGAAATATATCTGCAACTTTTTTCTGTCCTTTAGTGGAAGAAGATGGATTTTTTACACCTGCTATAATAGTCAGGTAAGCAGTGTGACCGATGCTGAATGTATCTCAGAAATCTCTTCCGTATGACTTCTAAACTATTTTTGTAGAAGTTATAACACGGGTTCCATACTTGAGAGGCGTACTCAAGATGACTGCAAACGAAAGAACAGTACAGAATTTGAATGCTTTTGATGTTTTTGAAGTATGCTGAGACTCTGTAGAGGAAACCCTGTGAGCGAGATACTTTTTTAATTATGTTTACTAAATGCACAGCAAACAAAAGTTTGCTGTAAAATATAACCCCGAGATTCCTAGCCGTACTCACTCTAGCTAAAGTATTGTCTAAGAGCTTATACTCGTAAGTGTCATTATTGGGATGATTTAAAGAGTAAATGTGCTAACATTGCAAATAATAGGATTAAGGTCAAGCTTGTTTCTTATAATAATAATGTTCTCCTAACTGATAACGGCTACGGCGGCCAGTCTCAACTCGACAGACCAGAGAGACCAGGCAACTACGCAGGAGATATTATAGTGCACTAGTGTGTTTGCAAACAGGTGCACTCCTATTCCCTCTCTCTCATAATCCGATGGGACGGTTAACTGACATGATCGGGAAAGATCAGGCTGCTCCAAGCTGTTATTAAGTATTTCTATAATCAGAATAAATAAACAACATTTAAGGCCCGACCCGGGTTTCGAATCCGAAGTTTGTCTATACAATGAAGATCTGATCTTTTAAAAAGATACAGATACTACATCTATCTACATATACTTATCGATCTTCTTAGTCCTAACCATTAGTTTTTCACAAAAATTTGATGAATAAAGTTGAAGTAATAGATCTTGGTAAATAAATGAAATGTTACATAGAACATTTCTTGTTATATATTTTGTGGTAGAACGTATTATAGATTACAAGTGACACTTTTATCCTATAGAAATACTGTTAAGCCTGACGAAATATATACATTTGATTTATGAGAAATACTTATGAGATTTTTTGTACACATCTCTAAGTTCACATAGAATTCAGCTGCCGTACTATAAGATTGATGTGTACACATTTCCTATCCACATTTTAATAAATAACACATATAAAACATTAAAAAGAAAGGCGTCTGTGTCTTTGACAGGAGAAAATATCAATAGAATAACTTCTAAGGTAGTGATGAGAACAATAAGACGGATTTTTATTTTGTACTTTTGCACAATCACAAAGACAAAATGAAATTAGACTGCTGTATCAAAGATTGGGTTGGTTTAACAACAGCCCGTCGGGGTTAGCACCCGTAAAAATTAATAAAAAAGAGTTGAGCAACAAGATGAGCTGTTTTAAGCTCATGCTTGTAGATACTTGATATACTATAGGTACAACTTGTTTTATTTTAAGTTATAAACAGAATGAAGGAAGACATGATGATTGCCTGCCTCAGTGGCGCAGTGATAGTGAATGCGTCTGCTTTGCTTGAGGTCTCGTATTCGATCCTGGGTCAGACCAAGTGTTTGTGTGATCTATAAATATTTGTTTCGAAGTTGGAATGTTTTCTATGTATAATATGTATGAATTTACAAAATAAAAAGTACAAATGTATTTTATATCGGTAGTCTAGTAACCATAACACAAGCTCTGCTTAGCTTGGGACTGATGGCATTGTGTGTTAGATGTCCGAAATATTTATTTATTTTTATAGCCATATATATCAAAATATTTTTATAGGTCCAGTCACATTAAAGATAGTGCGCACGAAAGTAGACACGAATAAAGAAACCGTATAGAAAATAATATAATGAGATGTTTTAGGTTTTTTTAAATTTATAGTTATTTAGAAAAGAGCGTACTCCGGCCGGCAACGCACTTGTGACGCCTCTGGTGTTGCGGGTGTCCATGAGCGGCGGTAATCGCTTACCATCAGGCGATATGTCTGCTCGTTTGCCTCCAATTAATAAAAAAAAAAGTAATTGAAGACATCGATAACAAAACATTAATTTAAATTATATGGATATTAAAAACAAAATTATTTTTTTTAAATTTAGTCGATGTAATAATTTTCAATAGAAACTCATCTAATTGGTAGCCAGTATTTGCAAAAAGTTTTGTCAATTATTCCAGTGGAGAAAGCGCACAGAGTGATTTACAAAGTTCCACAATCGTAACAATAGGCACATTTATCTTTAGAAAAGTTTCGCGATTCCGCTGAAGTAACATTAACGCCTTGTTCTTGAAATTTCAAAATGGATAAGATTTAATGTAAAAATATAATTTTTACTTTGAGGAAGAAAACACCATTATTATATTATCACTTATAAAATGAGTACGCACTTATGGGCGCTGATTAATTAGGAAATAATTAGAAAAATATAATTAAGTTCGTTAAAGATGCTTTGAAGGAGCTATTTCCGACAAGGCCTGTAATCAAAATTATTTTTTTTGACTTACTATGAAATGTGTGATAGCAAACTTCACAAGATCAAACACGGGAAATCCTTATCTTGGTTGATAGTGTGAAGGAAAGTACTCTTACACTGACAACTAATTATTAAGCACCCTCAATAACACAACGATACACATACATACAAGCAAGCAAAACCACACGGTGTACCACTCTGTGCCTGAGAAGGGAAGGATCCGGGAATTGCTGTTATTAACACATCCGGACCCCTTCCAGTGCCTACCCGCACTGAAGTGGGCACTGTCTGCTAGGAAACTCTCTATTGAGGCGACGTACGGCACACTCGAAACGTGGCCTCCTCGCGGGTGGTCACTAAAGCGGATGGAGGGATAATCCCATCCCGACCATTGACGGCCACACTCAGGGCGGCATAAGTCGCTAGTAAGCGCATACATACATACCTACATCACACGGTTCCCCGGCGGCGAATTGGGTCCAAGTGGAGGTCATCCTCCCATGCCCTCTTCGCCACCTTTTCTGCGTAATGACGTCTTGGTAGGTTGCGACCGCAAGCAACCAAAGCAACCGTGCCCGATAAGGACCTGCGTCAGTTGGAAGGAAAGGGTCCCGTGCTGCCGCCCTCGAGGATGACCGGCTGAAGAGCCTCTACGGCGGTATAACCAGGGACGACCACCGAGCCATCGTGGCTCGATGAGCTGCTTCACACCACTCACATACCGCTTCGGGCGGAGGCCGAAAAACGTTCTCCGCCCGGAATTCAGCGGCTCGTCGATAAACTTTGGCGAACACTTCCGTCTCCAAATTCCACCTTTTACGGGGGTGTTCCAGTGCCCAACCACGAAAGAGGCATCCCTGGTGGTCATAATAACTTTGTCTATAATCACACAAATAAAACCTTTGGTTTCGGATAAAATTTCTGGTATTCTCAAGGACTGCGAAATACCTAAATGCTTATAGGCTTCGGAAACCGAATAGACGTGAGCTTTATTGTATCTGAACGCTCAGAGTCACTCAGATTCTATAATCGCGCCCTTTTGGGGTTGGCGACTTCGGCGTAGAGAAAAACTCATCCAGTTCTGAGATAACCTCAGAACTTTCGACTGGGTGAACCAATTTTGATGATTATTTTTTTATTTGGAAGCTGGTGCTTACCATGTGGCCTTATTTGAATTTGGTACGGTTCTTGAAGTCTTTTTTTTTGTAATTTTTTTGTTTAATTTAATTTATACTAATAATAAAGCTAAAGAGTTTGTTTGTTGGTCCGATTTGAAAAATTATTTCAATGTTGGATAGTCCATTTTTCGAGGAAGGCTATAGATCTAGGCTATATATTATCACGCTACTACTAATAGGAGCGGAGCACCAATGAAGAATGTTCCAAAAACGGGGGAAAATCTTCACGCTACGGGCAATATAAGGTTGCGAGGGTCAGCTAGTAAATGTATATAATTATGATTAAAATGATCTGATGTAGCTATGTGTATATGCTATTTTTAAAACAAATCTAGCAATATTAAACACAAAAATTTTACCTGTAACATACACTCATTGCCAAAAAAAAACGGGCGGTTTCGATTTTCTTCCTGGCTGAAAAAAATAAAATACCAAAAAGGTTTTAATCATTTGAACATGTTACTGGCCAGTTATAAAAGTGCCATAATGTTTATAAGAGATTCCAAATTCAAATTTTTGACTGAGCCTGGTTTTCAAAGAAAACAACTTTTAACTACATTTTGTGGCGCGAATTCCCTATAGTTAATATCGACTCTAATTAACTTTTTGTCAATTTTTATTAAATTATCAGATGCCCTTGACATTTAAAAGTATTGTTATTGCTGTTTAGCAATCTCGAAAATGGTAGATAAAGTGATAAAAGCGAGCAAAATTATTGCGCTGCTTGAAGAAGGTTGCAGCCAATGCTTCGTGGCTCAGAGGCTAAATGTGAGTCGGTCGACAGTTCGAAGGACCTGGCAGCGCTATCAAAAGACCGGTTTCGTCAAGAGAAGGCCTGGTTCTGGCAGAAAGACATGTACCGAACCACGGGATGATCGTTTTCTAGTTAGTCAAGCGTTGAGAGGAGGAGGCTTCTCGCTGCTAATATACACAGTCATCGCCCGGCACGCGGCCCTAAATTACTCCGTGGACATCGAGTTGCCAGGCTTAGCTTCGCTCGAAATTGTGTGTCATGGACTCATGAAGACTGGGATAGGATATTGTTCTCCGATGAAGCCAGGATATCTCTGCATGGTGAAGACTGACGTCGGCGAGTGCTACGTAGACGAGGAGAACGCTTTGCAGAGGCATGTTTTGAAGAAATCACACCTTATGGAGGGGGCTCTGTTATGTTTTGGGCAGGAATAAATTCCATGGATCGTACTGAGTTAGTCTCCATCGAAAACGGTACACTGACTGGACACCGATACATAACGGAAGTTCTAATTCCTTATGCACAACCCGCTTTAACCGCTCTTGGCGAAAACTCATTTTTTATGGACGACAACGCTCGCGTCCACCGGTCTGGCGATGTGGAAGCGTATATGCTAGAAGTCGGAATTCGTCGTTTGGACTGGCCAGCTAGAAGTCCGGACCTCAATCCCATAGAGCATGTCTGGGACGTTCTGAAGCGACGAGTGAGATCAGTGCAGCCGGCTCCGCAGACCATCAGAGAGCTAAAGAATGTGATTACCGCGGAGTGGGAACGTATTCCCCAAGAAACCATAAAAGATATACTCGCTAGCATGCCCAGACGAATGCAAGCCGTGATTTCAGCAAGAGGGGGTCACACTCAATACTAAACTTTTATTTGCTTTTAATGTATTCAAGAAAAACAAAGAAATTAACGCGTTTCATTTTTATTTAGCGAGCAGGTACAATAATAGTGTTTTGAGCTTAAACATTATTTCTCAATAATTTAATCAAAATGTTATGATAAAACTGATGATACCTATTCCTTCCTAATTAATTTATGAAATTCTGAGGATAACAATACCTAAAATTGTCAAACAAACTAATAGTAACTATAAAATAGTTCTTTGCTTAAGTGGCAGTTTTTTTTGCAAAAGAGTGTATATTATTATTATAAAATAGATATACCTAAGTCGGTTGAGATTTTTTCAAACATGTTTTATTATTCAGTTCAATTTCTTTCTTTGTTAGGTATATTAAAGTTAATGGCAGTAACACTTTATCTAGTCTTAAATAAAAAAAAAAACATTAAAAGATCAGTCTTAAAATCTGTTCTGATATAATTTTCGATCCATTACTAAACAGTTTTAAGACAAAAGTTTTTTAAACTTAAAATAACAGTACAACTGCTTCTAAAAAACATTTACCGTTCGCAGTGCAGTAAAGTGACTTATGACTTTGAAGTGTCGATCAAACTTATGAGATGAAGCCTAAGTCAGTTTGCAATTTCCAAGTTTCCTCGTTTGCATCACTTAAGACGTTCAAAGGCTTTTAGTACCGCCGTGATTAGCTCGCTTCTGTCGAGTGAAGAACCGGTAAGGTAGGGGAATCCCTCTCCATATACCTAACGTAACATTTGGTTTGATAATATGTAGTTTCTCTCATAAAATAATACTACATTTTAAATAATGGTAGCTTTTACTACCCTAAAGTATGTTTTAGAGTACTAGTTAGCTTATCGTAATCTGCGCAATATGACCGCAACATATTAGGTACCTTCGCTTTTATCTATGTATTTACTTAGTAAACGTGTACTCTAAATACTTTTCTATACGTCGTTGATTGGGGGTAGAACGGTGTGCCTGAAATGTGCATGTTACTGTTACCTAATATTATTTTTCAGATGTTAAGTCGTATTAAACTAGACTCCTCCTTAATTATTTTTCGAATGATTAGAAATCTCAACTTATCACCAATTAACTTTTGTGCGGCTCCGTCCGCATGTATGTACGTCAGTTATCGTGGTAAAGAGTAGCCTATGTTCTTCCTCACGAATCAAAGTATTCCTGTGCGAAATTTGATTGAAGTCGGTGCGAAATTAGATTAAAGTCGGTGCAAAGTTTTAGCTATGAAAGCGTAATAGAGAAACAGATAGAGTTATTGAGAATTTCTAATATTAAGTATGAAAGACGCGTTATAACGTCAGTAAACACCGGTTTTCTGTGAGGTCGTGGTATCACTCCGGTCGAGCCGGCCCATTCATTCCGAAGCGTGGCTCTCCCACGGTCAAAATTAGCAGACAACAGACAAACGTGTAGGACATAGCACAGGCCGTTGACAAAGTTAATAAAGACATAGAATCCATATATTTTTGGTCACTGAGATGAATAAATAGGGCTTTAGAGCCACAGCGCTATTAATTTGTTACAAATCTCACCTTTGCAAAATATTAACTCAAAGTTGCTGAGAGATAATTTAATATCGAAAAGACAATGGTGACTATCGCAGTTTCGTGGCTTTGTTGCAACCTAATTATAAATCGGGATTCAAACAGAATTCAAAAACGTCACAAAAACTGGAAAATATGATTCCTTTTGAGAGACGAATTAGCGCGTATCACCTAGCCAATTAGTGAAACGCACAAAACATTTATGTTTTCCGAAAGGGTTATAAAACGAGAAATAGTTTAATAGCGACTACTTACGTACGTACGATTTGGTTTCATTGTAGTCTGGCTTAAAACGAAATGAAACTTATTATTTACAGTAATTAATCCATGTGTAATTACAAATGTTATAGAAAAAAGTAAAAACTACGAAAAACGACGCTGAAAAAGTATAAATACCATAGAAATAAATCAATTTTTAAAAATACGGATAAAGTCACGAGCAAATGCTAATAATACATATATTTCTAAAATGTACAAGTTCCAATGATACCAAACAAGGCATATTTATCTCGATTTTTTTTTTGACTCAGTACTTTATGACCACTCGAGGGTGCCACATTAGATTCAGTGACACATCAAATAGTCTATAACCAGCGGACGATCAAGACGCTTGAAACGATATCTTATTTGTCCAGTTCTAATAAGTAGTTGAGGACCCATGTGGGAACAGATGACTATACATTTATTCATACATACATACATACATAGCGTATTTAAAATCATAACCCTCCTTTGGCTTTGCCGTAGTCGGGTAAAAACTTCTTAGTGTGTTTAAATTACAAATTTCAACTGAAATATCAGTTAGCGTCTACAATTTCTTTGTTTTACGTAAATATAGTAAACATAGATGTCTCTATAACTGGATAAGCAGCGATATTTATCTTTGTACTGATGTTATCGGGGCACAATCACCTATCGACGCCATTCCACGCCGGTCGAGAGTGGCTTTAACGACAACACAAACGTTGTATTTTCCACATATCTCCCCAAAGACAGTTTGCTGCGGTCATGACCTACATATAACCCGTACCGTCCAAATAATAGTGATTGGTACATTGTATTTCAGTATTTATAATAGTGTGCCATATACGAGTTTAACTTCTGTCGAGTAGACTATCGCGGAGTAGTAAAAATATTTCTGAAATAGAAAGATAATAAAAAAAATACGTGCCATTTTTGTCACAATGAATGATTGCATTAAATTATTAATTTAAAAATCATTTACACACACACACACAATCACACACACACACACGCACACACACACACACACACACACACACACACACACACACACACACACACACACACACACACACACACACACACACACACACACACACACACATCACTGTAAGTTCTAAAATGACACTTATGACAACTGTCAGAGAGATCAAGCTATATTTTAACGATAGCAAGTCACTGGCACTTAATTTTTTAAAGCTGTACAATAACTTAAGTGATATTTTCATCAATTTTATTTATCTATTTATTTATTTTTCCATATGCGTAAAACTACAATGGCGGACGTAATACCGTAGGCGTTTTGTAACATTCGACCTCAGGGCGATGCAGAGCCAAACACCATAGACGCATACAAATTAGAAATGTGTGTTCGCAGTTTCTTTTGAATTGAACATCTGAGTGACTTTTGTAGTGAATCTTTTAATTTTTTTTTATATTAATTATAAACAAAAGTATTTTCATATTAGACTAGATTTTTATAGTTATCTATTCGTACATATTCTTTATAATGACTGCATTTTATTAAGTATAAAGACAAATAACCAAATAATGTTTTGGAATAATAAATTTATATCGACTTTCGTAGGGTTAGTTAAAGTATACGCATTGTAATATGAATATTATGTTTGCTTAAGGGAATGGCAATCAAAAATCAACCTCATCCATACAAATATTAGTAAAATTTGTTTGAAAATAAACAGAATTTAGATCGAGAATCCTTTCATTATACAAAAATCTTATTAACCGGAATTAATTGGGATTTTTCAATATTTATTCTTAATAGTATTCCATTTTTTTGCGGCAATGTTTATTATGGAAATATACTTAGTAACTCCAAAAAATAAAATAACATGGATTAAATATGCTGAGATGTTAGCTAATTTTCTCGAACTTTTATTGTTAACTGTGTTTTATAGTGAAAGCAATAAAAGTACTATGATTTAGCCTCTTTGTTAATATGTTGTACTCTTTATAAATAAAAATACTGAATTCACTTAAGTTTGTCCCTTTGTTCGTTAATAATAGGTAGCTTGTAACGTTAATACAAGCAGCCATAAGCTAATACATATGTATGCACCAGGACTAAGCTAGAGCTATCTGTGATCTAACAAGATGACTCTCATTATTTATGGCTTGTAATTAATTTAGCACGATGCCAACTAAATTCCAGCAAGTTACCGTAATTTGTAATGGGACAGTATTAATATTAGTACTGAAATTCGGTGTATAAATACTCTGTTGTGTAGGTGTCTGTTGGAGTAATGATACCTAATACCCGAATTAATTTTAAGTTTTACTTACATTATTTGCCTCTGTACACATAATTCATAAAGTAATTAAATAAAAAAATAACCAACTAAAAACATGTTCTCATCTCGTTGGTATTAAAAATAATTTATAGATTTTTTATTTATTTATCTTTATTCCGTACATATTACAAAATAATACATAAAATGAGTCACAAAATACAACAATTCCAATTAATAATTATTATTAATTACAATTAATAATTATTATTAATTACAATTAATAATTATTATTAATTACAATTAATAATTTATATAAATTAATAATATTAATTATTATATACAACAATTGGCGGTCTTATCGCTCATGGCGATCCCTTTCAGACAACCATATATAATAATATTTCGTTTTAATTCCTGCTATATGAATATAATATAATAACTTTTAAATTACTTATGCACTATACAGAGCATCTTTTCGCAAATAATATAAGTCCACCAATGATTTCCCGAGTGACTGAGTCTTGCAATAGTTTAACTCAGAAGAATTTTAGTATTTTTCGTCCCAACAAAAACTAAGGTACAACACACATAAATATACAAAATGGTTTTTTATATTCTTGCATATTTTCAAGAATTTTTTTATGTATATAATATTTACTTATCTATAAAAGTACGCCTACTTTGTTCCAAAAATAAAACAAAATCAAATATGTAAGAGAATAAGTTTTACATAATTTAATTATAATTAATTGAGATCTGTACTGTAACGAGTTAAAGGGAAAACTAATTATAAATACTCCAATGAAGTAGGTAGAGAGAGTATAAGTGGAATCACGTGTAATGATGATAGGTCAAGGTCAAGGACACATGCGCAAAATTGATCATTCTGACTCATTTTTTCAACATGAAGTGGTGGAAGTATAATTGTTATAATCACGGTGGTAAAAAAAACTGTGTCTATTGCTTAACTAGTCAAATTTCAAGCACAACATTAATTTATTTTTAACGTAAGTTGTAAATAGGAAGCCTCGCATAGACACTTTTGAAATGTGGCCATTGTAATACTTGTCTTTTACGCTCAGTAAAAGAATATGAAATGTTTAAAAATGATAAATTTTTATCACACATCATATATTTTTTTTTCTTTTTTTTTTTAAAGACAACTCCCACATTAGGAATAAACATCCTGTGTCGTGGGGAACTTTACAAACATACATGAAACGGACACAAAGAACATCCAGACTCGGGACAACAATTCGTGGATCACACAAAGTGTTGTACCGCGTGGGATTTGAACCCAAGACTCTTGGCGCAGTAGCAAGCGGCATGGCGACCGCTGAAACCACTCGGCCAACCGTGCAGTGCATATTACACGCACTTTTTATTAGTTTTGCGTATAAGCCATTTCAGGTGTAATGAAAGTATTATATTGTACTTAATAGAAGTTTATTTCTAGTTTGTTATACAAAAAACAATCCTTATCTTTATTGGTAATGGTTCACCCATCCCTCACACAATACACCACAGAGAATCACCGTTACAACAGAATATCAATAAAACATGTTACATTCCCTTTTTTCTAATGAAGTTAACATAATTGTATTTGTATGGTTTCTTAACTAACCTACCATATCTATTGCGGTATGCAGAAGTATTTTCATTTACAATGTTATCAGAAATTTTAATTTCTCCACTATTATTATTACTTACTTTTGCTACGCAGTGTCATTTCTCAAATAACTTGACAAGTCATTCAGCCAAAGTTTTCGCTCATGTCATAAATTTTTAAGTTTTATAAAATTAAATATTTAACCTAATGTTTTTAAGTGTTTAATGCGGGCTGACATAAGCATACCTAATCGCATTCATAGTTCATGTAGATGCTCTTTATTAGCCTTGACGATAGTGATATATATATATATTTATAATATATATATATATATAATTGGAAATGGTATTAGATCCTTTACTTGTGAGACGTAAAATTGGTTATATCTACAAGGACAATGGAAAGATTGGGGTCCTAGGGATTTTCAAAGTTGCAGAATTTATCGGAATACCTAGATTCGTTTCAAGTTTGAAAATCTGTTGGGAATATTTTTGAAAATTGAAATATGAAAATTCACTAATTCTGACATATATGGATGTGTGAGTGGGAGTGGTATATGTGGCAATCTTTAATTGCTGAGTTGTATCAAACGTCAGTGTCATTCTTCTCTATAGTCAGTGTCATGCCGTCTGTTCAAAAGCGAACTCGTACTGCAACCTTGCCTTGGCTCAAATCGTGCGATGTTCCCCATGGGTTTTATTTCGGATCACTCCTGTGGAACATGGAATACAACTGGGCCCCTCTAAGATAGCCCTCCCACCAGGCTAGTTGTAATATGTTAACCCGAGGACGAATTCTCTCTGATGGTAGAGCACATTGAGGCCCTGGGCTTACAGGTGGCTCTGGATAAGACGGAGACCCTCTTGTTCCATGGGTTCCATTATGGCCCACCCCCCGGCGTCTCTATTGTGGTCAACACCACAAAAATATAATATACTAGCTGAACCGTGGTGCTGGCCGTGGTATGAATACAACCACGGGCAACACCGCAAGGCGAAGCTAGTATCTTTATAAATTGTAGCCTATGTATTATTCTGATGTATAAGCTATATTATTGAGAAGTTTCATCAAAATCCATTCAGTAGCTTTTGCGTGAAAGAGCAACAAACACACTCACTTACATATTCACAAACTTTTGCGTTTATAATATTGGTAGGATATCAAAACCCTTAGAGAAAGATCTCAGTTAAGAATGTACTCGTATATTATTACTATTATTATTTTATACTTTCGTGGTTTCATCATATTTATATTGGGTAACCTGCTAGTAGATGAATACCTATAAAAGCAGTATAAGAAATCAGCACAAAAACTTAAATAGGTAGTCTGTTTCTAAAAAATATCCATTATTTACGGCAATGTCGTGTCAACTAATATAAATCTATACTAATATTATAAAGAAGTAAAGTTTGTGTGTTTGTTAAATTGTAGGGGGTAATCTCGGGATCTACTAAAGCGATTTTAAAAATTCTTTCAGTGTTGGATAGTCCATTTATCGAGGAAGGCTATAGGCTATATATCATCACGCTACTGCTAATAGGAGCGGAGTAACAAAGAAGAATGTTTCAAAAACGGGGGAAATTTTTATGCTACGGGCAATATAAGACGCAAACGAGGTTGCGTGGGTCAGCTAGTCTATCATAAGATAATGATTCGACATTCGACTACTTTGTTGAAGTTAAAAAAACACACCCTTTATTTTATTAATAACGTTAATCCATCTAGTACTGAATAGTTTCAAAATGAGATACATGCAGTACGAATTAAAAGGACTAGCAACACTTACCACTTAAAAGTTTGGTCTTTTATTTCACAGGGGACCTCAAAATAAATCTAAAATGTTGAGTTAAAATTCGAATATATAAATCTTGATTTTATTGAACAATGTAAGTAAATTACTATTAAATTTATTATACTTTCATGAAGAACTAGTCTTAATTAAGTTTTGTCTTCATAAAACGAATATCTCTTGGGTTTACCTCAGAGATCTTTCTCTGGTCTCGGTAAACCTAAAAGATTTACCCGGATTTCTGCACAAGATAACTAGGCGATGTTATTACGTAATGGAATATGTATTAGATTTATTAAATAAATGAGTTTTTGTAGGTATAATATATGAGGTATAATTTTAATTTTGTGGAATACTTTCAAGAACAGGCGAGTATGATATTTGTAAGCGAAATTTGAATAAGGGGTATAAACAGGAGATTGATCCATTGTGGATTTCCCGAGAAAGATAACCTATAAACAATTTTAACATTGAATATTCTAGCAAATTAATAAATTGAAATTAATTTATCAATAGCAATGATAATGCTAATAATGAAGTTCCCATTATAAAAATATGAAGGTATTTTTGTGTGATCTTATTTAACAATCATCCTTCATCAGTCATCCCACAGGACTGCCACACTCTTCGCAACTATATTATACTTGCTGACCAGGCGAACAGCAGGCTGATTTAGAGTTATTTGTACTTCTTCAGTGGTTTAATTTGCGTTTTTTCAAATTCTAATTTCATAACGGCTCCCCTCCGCAGAGATCGTCTAACTTGGTGGATTAAATGCCAAACACGCCGAATGGCTCAGTTTCAGTAAATCGTATCATGTGGGGAGCTCTGTTCACGGCTTCGCCAAGGCCTGAGAGAACTGGTCATTACGCCCACGCGAGTCCCAGACGTGTAGGGTCAGAATTCTTCATTGTTGAACCTACTGCTGACTTGTCATTCGGACGGTTACCACAGCTATGGAAATGCTCCACTTGGCTCCTCAGACCGTTGCCTTGTTCGGAGTACAGTGCCCCTCACATGCTCCCTGCCGTCATATATGGGACTTCAGGTCAGCAGATTGGGATGAGTTACGTTTACGTTTACGAAATACGTTTACTTGGAAAACTGCAAACAAAAATAACGAATTTATAAGTAAGGCAGGGAAGTCATAAAGATAAAATTTTAAGTTGTTTTAATTTACTTCGCCGTTTAAAAAGTATTTTGATTTGTTAAGAGTTTTTACTGTAAGACACCATATTTATTCGTATATTAAAGAACAATTTACATATAAATAACGAGGCTTGAAAGAGTGTAAGAGAAATTCAGTGGAACATTTAACATAATAGTTAAAGCTTCGCGTTATATAATTACGTATCACTTAGTAAGTGTAGTAGTACACGTAGTAGTGTGGGTAAAGCTGTAATGATCTGGCTATTTTATTGTCTAGTTGAGTACTAAATCCAAGTGTTTAATGGATCGGTATAATGCTCATTCTTATTTTGTCGAGATACTATTGTTTGTTAATAATCTGTCAACGTGAGTTTTACTGTTTTGCACTTGTATATTATACACTTCTTTTTTTTTGAAGACAATTCTTGCACAAGAAACACAACCTGTGTCGCGGGGGACATGTAACAGATACAAAGTATATTAGTCCACGGGCCCACGTACAAGGGATTTCAGTGATTAATAACAGGCTGAAAGTTTATACACAGCTTCGTTTTGACGAGACACCCAACTTTTATCATTGGACCAAATTCTGATAGTGGCAGGAAAAAGCGGGATAGGGAGCGAAACACGTCGATTTGATGAGTGTCCCAAATTAAATAATAACAGTTTCTAAAAAATGCATCGTCATTCAAATTTGATGGTAATTTTTTTGAGACCTACACTCGAAAGTTGTCAAGATTATGTTAATATTTTTTCGAGTGTAGGTCTCAAAAAAATTACCATCAAATTTGTATGCCGATGCATTTTTCATGAAAAATATATATTTTGCAAGCCCCAAAACAAAAATCAGTTTGTAATTAATGAAAATGAATAAAAATTTTCAAGTCACCATTCTGACATGTTAGAGCTGGGGGTCACTCGGGAAGGTACCATTCACTTTGTATGCCACAAGTTTTTCTCAGTTTTCCATCGTATTTTCTCGATGTATTGATTTTTAGAAACTGTTATTATTTAATTTGGGACACTCAACTAATCGACGTGTTTCGCTTCCTATCCCGCTTTTTCCTGCCACTATCAGAATTTGGTCCAATGATAAAAGTTGGGTGTCTCGTCAAAACGAAGCTGTGTATAAACTTTCAGCCTGTTATTAATCACTGAAATCCCTTGTACGTGGGCCCGTGGACTATATGCAAACTAAGAACAATAATTGTGGCTCACACAAAGTTTTGTCCCATAAATTCAATTGTTTGAAATGAAATTAAACCAATTATGTTAATTTACTAAATAATGTCATATTTAAAAAAAATATACATAACACTTGTGATGTGTGATTTCTTAAAAATAATAAGCCAAAATTAATATTCACATTATGAGTAAAGGGTTAAACCTTCAAAACTTCTGTTGTATGTATGCTAAAAGTTGTTGAATTTTCTTACAAATTTATTTGCAAATACAGTTAATAAATTACTTAAGAAATATATTTTTACGTTTCTTTTTTCTGAGTACCTATGCATAAACTAAATAAATATATGATGTTAATCACTTGTTAATCATTTATATGCAAAACACAAAATCAACTCAATGGGATTAACTGTGGACGGGAGAGCGGTTAACTTGGCCGACAACGCGGGTATGCGAGCACAATTTGGCTGCGAAGTTATCCGAATGACGCACGACAATGAGGGTTTTCGATACTTTTTCAGCCTCCAGACGGCGCCTAAATAAATTATACATGGCCAACTATTAAAGTATTGAAATTATAAGCATAATGTTTACCTCGACATTGTGGTAAAGGGGTCCTGTTATATCTGGCACCAAGCTATGCTTAGAACGGGTAAAAAGATATTCGATACAAAAAATAAACCTCAAACCAGAGTTGTGTCATGCTCAGGGGCGTCATTATTACCAAGTAACCACCAATTGGAAGTATGGGGAATATTCTCACGTATACCACAATTTTGTAAGTGCTTTGTCAACCATTCGGTATCTCCTCATCAATTTCTCTTAGTTTTGTCCAAAACATAAGTAAACGCTGGTAACGCCCATGCATTGTATAACATAAAGGCGCTTTCCGTTCTTAAACGCTTAGATCTTTCAAACTATGCAACGAATTTTTATACTGTTTTCATGTGTTCATTAGCAGTCTAGTTACCATAGCACAGGCTCTTTCTAATTTAAAATCAGACAGCCGTGTGTGAATTGTGTGAGGTTATATATATATATATAACCTCACACAATTACACGCCATATATATATATATATATATTGGTGACGTATATATATATATATATACCTACGACGTTTTCAACAAATATCGTAACACTCAAAAAATTAACAAATTATATATGAAAACGTTCCACAAAAACCATTCTATCAATTGGTAAACGCCGCATCAAAATCTGTGTAGTACTCGTAGCTTTTGAGTTAGTCGTAAATAGACAGACAGACGCGGTGGAGAATTTTGCTTTTTTTTTATGGAATAGGGGGCAAACGAGCAGACCTATCGCCTGATAGTAAGCGATAACCGTTGCCCATGGACACCCGCAAAACCAGAGGCGTTACAAGTGCGTTGCCATCCTTTGGCGGATGAGGAAAGGGTAGGGCCTCCGGTATCCACACTCACTCAGTGAAATACAGCTCAGGCGCTTTTTCACACCCGTTTTCTGTGAGGCCGTGGTATCGCTTCGGTCGAGCCGGCCCACGCATGCCGAAGTGTGGCGTTTCCACGGTAAGATATTTATAATTGTAGATGATCTTAATTATTTTTTTTTCACTTTTTGATAGGTATACTATTTCCGACTTTCTTAAGCTATTACAACCACGGCAAACGACATAAAGCGGGTCTAGCCTCAGGAAAACCTAATTCTTGATATAATTTAACTTCATCGTCAAAAACGAAGAGATTTTTTTTTGTCCAAAGAATTACTATATTTGAATGAAAATTATCATTTTCGGTAATCACCATTTTATTGTCAAGTTTAGATAAGTCATTTAATGAACTACGCTTGATAAAACTAGAAAATCATGCTAAACAACTACTTTACTAAACGTATAGTGGACAGCAGTATCTATAGATCTGTTTAATTTAAATGATAAATAATATAATATATACTAGGTTTCAAAGTACTGAAAATTACGTTAAACGTAATTATTTTTTTCCCCAAAGTAGTAAAATAATAGCCTTGTGAAATAAAGCGGTCAATTAAAGCCTCTTTTCAACAGACAGCTTAAAAGTTTTAATATTTCGGCATTTCGACGGCAACGAAACATTCCCAAGTGAATATAATATCAGGCTGCAAAATATAATACTAGAAGCAACCGTGTGTCGAATATGAAATGAAATTAAAAAGTATAATCTTCCTACCCTCGTATAGTAAACAAAACGTCACCTATGGCCTCGTTTGCCTGACACTTCATATATCTAAGTTCTTTGTCAACAAGACAGACGCTGTCAACTCTTGTCGTGCTCCTGCTCAAAATTCATTGACATTTACAAACATTATAAAGCTTATCACATTATCAAGATGCTATATCGTTAAAATGCAGTTTTTAACCTCTCTATTTTAAAACTATTAACAATTAAGGTAATAGATGATTTGTTATGTTTGTACCGTGTGATGTTAAAATTAAAAACTTGTCGTTATTTGCATGTTTAAATGCAAATAATCTGCGGTCTATCATGACTATGACTAATAATTATGAAAATATAAATGAAAACAAATGTAAAGTTTAATCAAACATATATTAAAGTATCTATTTTATGTACATCCCTCTTAGCCAACATGAAACTCTCTCGTCTGTCTTTTTATACAACTGTTTGAGCTCCTATTCTCTTGTATTAATGGCTAATATTTATTACGTGTGTTACGTAATACACCAAACTGGCCGGTTTAGAATAAGGTCTGCTTCAAGCTTTCATTCTCTTTGCAGTAATGTTATCCTGCCTAGTTTACTCCATTAGTTGCCATACCTTTATTAGTTTAGCTTGCTTACAATAATACTTGTCTTGTGGGCTACCACAAGACAAGTATTATTGTAAGCAATGTAAATGTAGTTACGGTGACATTGTAACTAACTAAATACATATTATAGATAAGTTACACCCACAAAATTTGTCCTGGGTGGGATTAGACCTTATAACCTCTGAATTAGCAGTCAGAATCACTAATTCACTAGAGCAATAAATAAGTTAAAAATTATATTAAGTTCATACATCTTCCAATACTAAAAAATCAGCGTAAGTAAATTAAAAACTGAATACGTAAAAGTCAATCGTTCGTCATGTTTATTTTCTCTAGTAGGTTGTACGCGTTAATTGGGGATGCTGAGCACGTCGGTTGGCTTGTTGACTTGCGACAGGGCCATTAGGCCTGAACGGCAAAGGGGGCCACCTCACACTCTGACCCACCCATTCTTTGCGGGTTATCTGCATTATTATAAAGCCGACCTCTGAAATATTATACTCATATATGTGTAAGAATTGAATACTCCTAGCGTTTATTAAACACGGCAACAAGATGGCGATATAAAAATGTGACTGGAGCTTATGCAAAATGTACATAAAAGCAGCCGTGAGTATTTGAAACAATATTTGCTTAGAATGGTTGACGAAATAATTATAATTTTTTTTTTTGTTTGAGACTGTAGAATAATCATTTTGAGTTGAAATTTAATTATAGTAATATTTTTTTTTTATATTTGATTTTAATGAAGAAATTAATATATAAATAATGAAATGTTGCTTATTGTGAAATACAAGTTTTGGGAACTACATTTGCAACTACACTATATTTTTTTGGTTCCGTAGCTAAAATAGCGTATAGATGTGGCTTCGCTGTGCATCTTCTATCGCATTTACTATGGGGAGTGCTCTGAGGATTTGTTCGGACTGATCTTTGCCGCCTCTTTCCACCATTGTCCTACGCGACAGAAATTTAATCTCCATCATCTAGCTAGATGGTTGGCAGTCCACAACTGTGCGCTTTTCCTGAAACTTTCTGCCTCGTACAACAAAACTGTGGAATGAGCTGTCGCCTGCGGCATTCTCGGACCAATACGACCTTCAAGAAAAGACCGTACTTCTTCTTAAAAGGCCGGCAACGCACTTGTAACGTCTCTGGTGTTGCGGGTGTCCATAAGCAGCGGTAATCGCTTACCATCAGGCGATACGGCTGCTCGTTTGCCTCCTATCCAATAAAAAAATTAACAAAAACCTATCGGTTCGTTTCTGATAACTTATTTAAAAGGCAAACTATTACAGGCAAGTAGACTTTGCTGGTTTATAAGTAATTGGAATAATAGCGGACTACCATTAATTCGAACTTGTAGATGTCGAAACCGATATATAAAATGTTTCTAACATAAAACAACAAAACCTCAAAGGAATCCAGTGGTATAGTCGTTCCAATACTTTATTTAACTTTTGACAGATCACGCACATAAAGTTTTGTAATAATTTTTGATACAATGTACTACAGATAATACTGTACTTTATGGGCGGGCTCTGCCTACTTAGGGATGTGTCATTCGTAATTAATGACCACAGACTATAAAAACGGTTTTGAAATAAATCGATTATCGATTATATTAATAAAACATACAATAAAATTATTGTGATTATATTTTATATCAAATCACGTAAAAAGCTTTATTATTTTGCATTAAAATGCCCTAAATGTCTCTGTTTCAATGCATAAATAATTTGCGTAATGAAAACAGTTCCATCGTACTCGTACCTAGTAATGGGATCGAATGTATTCGCCGCAAATTAATGAATCTAAAATAATTGTTTAGACTTACTATAGTTGGTTCAAATAAAAACTACCTGCGGTACCTACTTGTAATGAACAGGTACAAAATGTTGAAATTCGTAGTAATTTACGGATTAAAAATAAAACAACCAAAAGAGGTACTGTAATACTAATTTTAATTATAAAGAATCGTCTTCTTCGTATGACCAGGAATCATCATCACTTGACAGTTGTTTATCCTTTGAGTACTTTCTTTTTTGGCATTTTGACAGTAACGAAGGCAGGAACGATACGCTCAACTCAACCAAACGTGAGAATTCACAAATAAATCAATACGCAGGAATATAAATACTCAACTATATTGAAGGTTACTCATTGAAATACTGTAGATTATTTTAAAATAGACATAGAGAGCTTTAATAAAGATCATCAATAGTTTAACAAATACAATATTAACCACTGAATTACAACACAATACAATAACACATTTTGAAAATTCAGTTCCTTTTATTATATATTTTTTCATGACATAGAAGCGTCATATTTGAACAACATTCTTTTAATCCATTTCTTCTTTATTTTGACAAAGGAGGTCGCACATTGAAACACATAGAAATATGAAGTACGAAATTATCTATAAAATAATGAGTTTGTTAAATCGATTAAAACTTCTTAATGCATAAAATCGATCGATGAAAGAAATCGAATAGGTAACGGGTCAGGGTATCACTATTTGATTAAGTATTAGAGCTGTCAAAAGTTAAATAAACTATTGGAACGACTATAGTTAAATTTATTGAGGCACAACCATATTTGCATATTTTGTGTTTATCTTCTCATAAGACACCAATTTTACTTTTATTATTTATTTAATACAGTAATGCATCATGATGACTCACATAATGGCGGTCTAGTGATGTTTCGGCATCATGGTTCTCGCACTCACCAACGAAACACGACAGCACGAATGCTGTCATTTTAGGTTGATCTTCTGTCCGAGGGTAGTACCGCCCCGTTAGAACCGGCCCATTCGTGCTGTAATCAGCGTGGCTCTAGGTACTACCTATAAACTACTTTGTATATTTAGTGGTAGTAGTCTATTGTATAAGTACTTTTAAGTAGTGAATTAGGTTGAGACCTCTTGCAAGAATATTTATCTCAACTTACAAGAAGAACCGTTATTTTATTAAAAAAAGCTAAGACAACATTTCTCAGCTACTTTTGTGTTCACTGTAAGATTAACAAAACTTTCTACTGTCTACAAACTTTAACAAGAATTAGCGTAACATATATACTTCTTGATACTTTTAACATCATAACACGAAGAAATTATTTCGTAATACCACTTCTATTTTATATTTATTCTAGTTAGCACGCTCGGTTTTGCCCGCGTGATAATTCCTTATTTTGTATACCCTCGGGTCGTGCAGACATAAGCGTGTCACGTGCTTAAAAAGATGTTAATAATCTGTTAAGTTAATCAACTTTAAATACACAGTAAATCATTCCACATAATAATAGGTCTTTACCTATGAAATTGCGTTTCTTCAGTACTGGTCATTTCAAATAAAAAAAAGTTTGTAATGGCTCTGTATTCTAAATTCAAATTAATTTTGTTTTAAAACCATGACATTCTATTTACAAACTAAGTCTTTTGTTTTTTGATTAGCGTTGTATTTTAATTACATTTGAACATTTTTCGTCATAATGGATACTTTAAAATTTCGTGTAATTATGGAATATGAGTTCCGTCGTGGCACCAACGCGACACAAACGGCACTTAACATCAAAAACGTTTACGGAGAGAACTGTACAAACGAACTCACAACCCTTTATTGGTTTTCCCGGTTCCGTTCTGGAAATTTTGACTTGAAAAATGAAGCTCGTGGTCGTCCGGAGACTTTGGTTAACAATAATGAATTAAAGGCGATTGTGGAAGCTGACGAAACTCAATCTACAGCTGAGCTAGCAGCAGCTTTTAATGTAAGCATCAAAACAATATTGATCCATTTGCGACAAATTGGCAAGGTAAAAAAGCTTGATAGATGGGTACCCCACGACCTTAACGATCGCCAGCGCAACGTATGCGTCGAGACCTGCCTTTCGCTGCTCAACAGGCAAAGAAATGAAGGAATTTTGAAACGAATAGTTACGTGCGACGAAAAATGGATTCTGTTCGATAATCGAAAGCGCTCAGCAAGTTGGTTAGACCCTGGTTCAGCACCAAAGCAATGCCCTAAACCAAAAATGACCCCTAAAAAGGTGATGGTCACTGTTTGGTGGTCTAGTGCGGGTGTGATTCACCACAGCTTTTAACAAAACGGCATGAGCATTAATGCAGATGTGTACTGTGAAGAACTGGAGAGAATGATGGAGAAGCTTGCATATCTGCAACTAGCTTTGGTCAATCGGTCGTCCCCACTGCTCCTTCACGACAACGCGCGACCCCATACTGCGCAACAGACAGTCTCCAAGCTGCAAGAGCTGGGGTTGGAAGCTCTCCCTCGTCCGCCATACTCACCAGACCTTGCACCTACCGACTATTACTTTTTCCAAAATTTAGACAACTTTTTAGTGGGTAAAAAATTCAATTCCCGAAAGGCAGTACAAAATGCCTTTTAAGAGTTTGTTGCCTCCCGTCAAGAAGGGCATCAATAAACTGCCAATGCGTTGGCAAAGATGCGTCGATTGCATGGGTGATTACTTCGAATAACAGAAATAAAAAAGTTTGAAAAAATAAGTACTTTCACTTATTGCATACAAAACGGCAATTTCGTAGGTAAAGACCTAATATATACCTCACTACATATATATAAGTAGAGTGTTTTTCTATATTATATAAAAAAGTATTGCCTGTACTGATGGTGTAGTGGCTTGAGCGGTCGTCATTTCGCGCCGCGTCGTTTTCTACTGTGCTTAAAGTCCACTGCGATACTACGCGTATGGCAAAGGAGTAATCGAGGGTTTGTTTGGAGAGATCTGTCATGAACTGAATATTTAGCGCAGATAATATAATGAGTGTAGGTAAAATCTAGAAGTAGCTTAATACTGGTTGGTTTCGATATAAATATGTATATAGATAAGTTCATGATTGTCTGGAAGAGATCGCCGTGAGCGATAAGACCGCCTATTGTTACATATTTTGCATATTTTGTAACTCATCCTATGTTTTGTTTTGTAATTTTGTATGTATTCAATAAAGATATAAATAAATAAGTACATGAACGATAATTATAATTGAAGATTAAATTGATTGGTGAACAATTCTGTATTCTGATCGAGGTTACTATCTAATCGCTGGACATTGCCATAATATAATGCCATGGGAAATGTCAAGGTCTGTACTAGCATTAAGTTTGTGCTAGTTTCTAGAATGTTTATAAGTCAATAACTTGAGTCGATGTGTATAATTTCAATTGTTAGTCTTTTTTTACAACTCTTATTATAATTCATTTGAGTTTATGATGGCAATGTTTAAAGTAGTCGCATGGGTTGAAATATTTGTAGAAAGAGAGAGAGAGAAAATAAACATAAATCAACAGAGCTATAGTCGTTCCAATAGTTTATTTAACTTTTGACAGCTCTAATATTTAATCAAATAGTGATACCCTGACCCGTTACCTATTCGATTTCTTTCATCGATCGATTTTATGCATTAAGAAGTTTTAATCGATTTAACAAACTCATTATTGTATTGTGTTGTAATTCAGTGGTTAATATTGTATTTGTTAAACTATTGATGATCTTTATTAAATCTCTCTATGTCTATTTTAAAATAATCTACAGTATTTCAATGAGTAACCTTCAATATAGTTGAGTATTTATATTCCTCCGTATTGATTTATTTGTGAATTCTCACGTTTGGTTGAGTTGAGCGTATCGTTCCTGCCTTCGTTACTGTCAAAATGCCAAAAAAGAAAGTACTCAAAGGACAAACAAGAGAGTTTGTCTTGCGACTTCGTGAATACTTTGAAAAGGAAAGCCGTAATGGTGGGCCTCTTATACCAGTGACTCAAGTTAGAGACCGTGTTGCAGCAGCATTAGGTATTAGTGCTCCAACAGTGGCAAAAATAACAAAAGAAGGCTACGGCAGCAGTGGCATGGAACAGAATAAGCTATCTACACCTAACTGGAACTGTCTTCATTACGCAAATTATTTATGCATTGAAACAGAGACATTTAGGGTATTTTAATGCAAAATAATAAAGCTTTTTACGTGATTTGATATAAAATATAATCACAATAATTTTATTGTATGTTTTATTAATATAATCGATAATCGATTTATTTCAAAACCGTTTTTATAGTCTGTGGTCATTAATTACGAATGACACATCCCTAAGTAGGCGGAGCCCGCCCATAAAGTACAGTATTATCTGTAGTACATTGTATCAAAAATTATTACAAAACTTTATGTGCGTGATCTGTCAAAAGTTAAATAAAGTATTGGAACGACTATAGCAGAATATTTTTAGTTGCTAAGCACTGAGTTACCTTCTCGTGACAATGACTGTCTGAAGTTGTGAAGGATACAAACAAATTATAAAAAACAACCAATTATACAATACCGGGCAACAAATATTTTTTTTAAATTAAAATTTATTAATATAAGTTTTTAAGACATTGTAAATTTTAATAACAATAAGAGCCCCGCAAACTGCAGACTTTCAATCGGTCGATAGTTTGGTTTGATTTTAATCAGTATGAAGATGTATGGGAATGCGCACATTATAACGACTCGGTGTCGGCCAATAAATAAGACAAAAGCCGATCAAACTATCTGCCGATAAAAAGTTTTTAGTCGGCGGGGGCTCCTATTGTTATTTACAATGTCTTTATAAATATTTTTACTTTACGTCGCTTTACATTAGTATTAATATAAAACTCCGCATTTATGACGAAAGTTAAGTGGTGTGGAAGGCTCCGAGACGAGTGGACCACACATCTACGTCGATGGTGCTTCACCTATTTCGTGGTGTTGCCAGGGTGTTCTATCCGAGAAAAAAATGGAGATATGATCATCTGATCTATTGACGCAAAGAATATATAGTTCGACTGGTCTTCGAATAGATAGAACGAATGTTCACATTGGCTATTAATGATCATAAGCCTGTGGATGACCTATTCTCTGTACAGCCTACAGGCCCCTTATATTGTTGGATGATCTTCTTCTTTGTCTTCGAATAGGGCCGTCCACGATTAGTTCTATGTTTTACAAGCTGAGAACGTAGTTTAAGCATTTATATATAACACGTTGCATATCAGGTGACCTTCCGCTTACGTTTTTGACTGCATTTCGATATGGGCGTGTTGCCTCTTTGTAACTGTTGATTGAAAGCAGGCCGATAGGTGTAAACAATTATTATTGAGGCAATAAAGAAAAAAAATCTTTTATTTATGCTAAAAAACGTAGCTTCCTACCAAATTTCAAAACTCTGAGTTCACGGACTGTACCCTGTAGGTTTTGATTTACTTCCGAGTGTCGAAAATTTGCAGTGTAAATGTCTGTATCTTTTAATTGCGTTGGCTTAGAAGTTTGATTGTTTGACATCAGCGTTAATAATAATTTTGTGTCGCACGAGCGACCGTAAAACATAACGTAAATGAGGATCAATAGGATGTGAAAAATGAAAATAACAGCTCACTACATAAACGTACGCAATATTAAATTCGCGTAAACCTCCTTACAATAACATTTATACGCATAAAAATATCTAATTGCTAAAGCGTAACATTCTTTTTACTACACCCAGTAAATTTCACAATAAAAACTTAATTTAACATAGTAAAAATGCAATTTTTATTCTCCAATCGTCCGCCTTAAACTTTCCAGCGAGAGTCGTTTCTTACGAGTTATGAGAGCAACGAGGGGAATATTGGAATTTATTTTTATGAAGCCGGATCCCCGACCGAGTTAATCTGTTAATATTGAACATTTTACCCACAAGAGTAAACCATCCCTTAGCTTAGAGTGAGACAGAATTAAATAAAATACCACTCTACTGTACATATATTTTATTATGTGTGTAAGATAAATTACGCTGTTGACTTTGATTTTCTAGAATCTTTTACTCAATAATAATAACGTGTATAGCGAAGGTACGTCTTGTCACGAAATTAAAAGTATTCGATACTCGTGCAAAAAAACAAACGTTAAACCTCCTTACCGTTTTTTTGTAAATAAATTAAAAGTGTCGATGTGTCAAAAATAAATGAGTCTCTGGCAATCATATAGAACAATAAAGAGAATAATAATAAATATTTCGGACATTTCCCACACAACGCCAACTAGCTTCAAACAAAGCAGAGCTTGTGTTATGACAGCTTGATTGACTGATAGAATACTTATATACTTCTTCTTTGTAAATATATACTATACTATACTATAATATATATTATACATAAATAACACACATAAACACCTAAACTCCGAGACATATATTTACAGATCATACAAACATTTTGTCTGATCCGGGAATCGATAATCGGTAATTGCTACGTAAGAGCAATACAGGCCGGCAAACTGGAGATACAAAACAGTTTGTAATTTTTTGCGGCAGGAAATCTTCACACGTACACATTTTAGACTCACATACAAAGACAATCGCTTGTCACTACGAACTCACATATAACAATTAATATAAAACATACACAATGCCGCACATACAGAAACACGTTCTGTATCATAACAGAGTAATCTGTAGGCCAGTTTAACTAAGAGGAACGGCTGCGTCTGGCTACCGTGGCCCTACCGTGTTGCTCTATGGTATATTTTGGTTGTGTTGACTAAGCATGAAATGAAATCTAATGTTGGTTATATGATTTCTGAGGTTTCTTCTTTAGCGTACGGAGTGGTTGGTAAGTGAAACTTAACTCAATTTCACAGTTGGAAGTTGTGAAGATTCCGCTGGCGATATTAAAATGTGTAGGATCTCAAGAAGACTTAAAAAACTTCTAGGATTGCTGTAAGAATAAAGTTCTCTCTCAATTCTGTTAGTAAAACAAGGATAGATTTCTAGGAATTAGATATTACCATTTTTATGAAAATGTATTTACCGCTAAATATCACAGGAGATTTTATTTTTTCTTATTTTTATGATGAGATAGAAAGTGAACTGCTAAAAACGAGTATGTCTTAAATTCTCTATCACGCTTTAACTATTCAACTTAGGGACATAAAATTTTATTGCTTGTAATATTATTAAAACAAAATCTATATGTATAGAAATAAAGTATTATTATTATTGAAGGATTCAATCAACAAGTCCTCAGAACAAGAAAAATCATTGATAACACACGTAGGGCACATCTCGCGATATAAACATTTAATGTATGTATAATATATACTGATATGAAACTTTTTTGCAAACCTGTCAAACAAAAATTATTTTCTGCAAAACTTTTTCGTTCCGTTACACATTCCAGTTATTTTCGTTAACTGACAACGAGCACCAACATCTCGTTTAGTAAGTCAATTTTAGCTATTAATACGTACTGCACTGGGCAAACAGAATTATATAGCTAAAGAAAATAATTAAAATATAAAAATAACTTCTAAATAATTCATTTAATTTTGTCTAAAACAGAGTTTTTATAAAATAAATATCTATTCTGTGTATTAGACAGTCAAAACACGTACAGTAAAGTCGTTTTGGTAACAAATTAAGGAACCTTGGAGTGTTCATCATTCTGATAGGTTTATTAAATATATTTATTACTAGCTTTTGCGCGCGGCCCCTCCCGTGTATATAAAAAGTAGTTGAGCAAGGTAAATAAACCTATTGGTTTTTTCTCATCACTTTAAACAACAAAAAAAACGTATTAAAAATCAATCAAAATTACAATATCTTAATTGATTATAGAAATTTATTGCCAATATCGAGTTGATATCTTATGTTCATTTCGTTAGATTACGATAAGTGATCATAGAATGCATACTCATTTAGTCTATTCTGCATAGAATCGAAGCCTCCTGTCTGATAATTATAATTAACTAAACTATATGATCGAAAAATTAATATGCACTGTATCAAATATATACGGACGTTTTGCTTGTGTCCCAAAATTTAGACAGGACGTAGTAGTTTCGACATGTAAGAAAATAAATATTGCGTATTAGTTCGCCGCGATTGCTATTACAGTTGAACTTTCAGCAATTTATACATAGTTTGATAATAAAATTCATCTTATTCGCAACTAAACAACAGTAAGTTCAAATTGAATATTCATTTGTTTATAAAAGTTAGTGCATTACTAATTCAACGAAAACTGACTGAATAGTATTAATACAATTATGTAAATCACTTTCAACAAAGCATTTAAACTAATTGTTTTGTTAGTTTTCACTTAAACAATGTGACTTTATAGTCCAACAAGGAATAATAAAGAAATTTAAATATATAAAACTTGAATGCTTTTTCATGCACGCTACGCATGCTATATGCTAATAATATAACATTTTTTTACACGTAATTATTATTTAAGGATTAAACTAAGGTATGTCCATTATTGGACTATTATAGGCTGTTGTATTTGTAAAAATAAACAATATTTTACAAGTAACGGATAAGTTGTTGTTTTTTTAAAAATAAATATGGGTTTACATGTTGTATACGTAGTACTTTGGCGATTTACACATACAGCACGACCGAAAACATACTATTGCGCCAGCTATTGAAGAGTCATCGAACTACGGAATAACAAATTATATGCAGTAACTAACGATCCTGTATCGCGATATATATATATATATAAATGATATAGAGGCGTTGGAACTTCTAAATCGTTCCATTTTTCGAACATCCGTTGGACCGCGGCCCGCCTCGTCGGACGATCCTCTCTTTGTGTTGGATGAACATGACAGCCGATCTTTTACAGTATTTTTATATTACATTGGTATTTTTATATTAAATCTATCGATTTCTTATGTTCCTTTCCACTGTTAAGTTTTTTAATTAAATAAGTTAAGAAACTAAACATCAAACTCCTATGATAAGACGCACTTTAATAATCTTTGTATTATATTTATATATTGAATTTGAACTCTTGAACGATTATTTTCTCAGTTACCGTTTAATTTACGAGTATTAGTTTAACGTGGATTAATAAAGAAAATCCGTGTCAGGTCTATAGTCTGTACTGTACTGTACGACGAGTTAAATAGGGGTCATAATGTATGCTGATTTCCTTTTTGTTATCTTATTTTAGGAATAAATTGCTTTATTATTAACTATTTTTAGGCATTTCCATTCGCCTCTCTAAGGTATGTCTACTTGTATGATAGGCTCCGTGTAGACAGCGACGACCATCCTCGCGTCTATGCGTGCCTCTATAGGTCCCATAGCGGTGATGCCGAAACTGACCGACTCATCGAGCACATCCAGATGGCTACAGACCTCGTGCAGCAGCAGATCCCCTCCGCAGAGATCGTCGTACTTGGCGATTTTAACGCCCACCACGCCGACTGGCTCAGTTCAAGTAAAACAGATCATGCGGGGAGATCTGTTCACGCTTTCGCCCTAGCATACGGCCTGACACAACTGGTTACCACGCCCACGCGAGTCCCAGATGTGGAGGGCCAGAATCCTTCACTGCTGGACCTTCTGCTGACCTCTCATCCGGACGGTTACCGCGTAACCGTTAACGCTCCACTTGGCACTTCAGACCATTGCCTTGTCCGGAGTTCAGTGTTTATCGCACTCTCGCCGCGACCGCAAGTTGTGCGCGGCCGTCGTGTGTGGCACTACAGGTCAGCAGATTGGGATGGGATGCGGACGTTCTTTGCGTCCTACCCTTGGAGACGGCTGTGCTTCTCGCCGGATAATCCCAGCACTGCTGCTGATTCTGTTGCTGATGTTGTGCTGCAGGGTATGGAGCTTTTCATCCCATCCTCTGTGGTCCCCATTGGTGGCAAGTGTCGGCCCTGGTTTGGTTCATCTTCCAGAAAAGCTTCTCGCATGAAGCAGGAGGCTTACCTAGCCTGGGCTGACGCGGTGGCGGTGCGGGATCAAAATACCAGCGCTCTGAAAAAGAAGTACAACTTTGCCTCAAGGTCCCTCAAAAGAGACATTGCAAGGGCGAAAGCGGAGCACATCGCTAGGGTTGACGAGAGGCTTGAGCGTCTTCCTTCGGGAACTCGGGCATTTTGGTCTCTTGCCAAGGCTATCGAAGGGAATTTTAGTAAGCCGTCCTTTCCACCTCTTCACATGGGAAATAATCCGTTGGCCTATGACGCAAAGGAGAAAGCCGATCTTCTGGCAAAACACTTTGCGTCCAACTCGACCTTGGATGACGGGGGGCAGGAGCCGCCTACCATACCGCGGTGCGAGAGCTGTATGCTGGATATCCAGTTCCACCAACGCTCAGTGCGCTTAGCACTTTTGTCCCTTGATGTCCATAAGTCGAGTGGCCCGGATGGAATCCCTCCTATTGTGTTGAAGATGTGCACTCCAGAGTTGGCACCGGTATTAACGCGTCTTTTTCGGCTCTCCTACTCCACTGGCGTAATCCTGTCATCATGGAGGGCAGCATTGGTCCACCCGATCCCTAAAAAGGGCGATCGCTCAAAGCCGACTAACTACAGGCCGATAGCCATAACTTCCCTCTTCTCGAAAATAATGGAGTCCATCATTAACCATCAACTCCTGCGGTACCTAGAGGATAAGCTCCCTTCCTATGGGCTTCCTGAGAAATTATGCGATTGGGTCACTAGCTTTCTGGCATGTAGAAGCATAAAGGTCGTAGTCGACGGTGAATGCTCTGACTCCATGTCTGTGAATGCTGGTGTCCCGCAAGGCTGTGTGCTATCGCCTACTCTGTCCCTCCTCCATATCAATGACATGCTGCCAATTAGCGGCATTCATTGTTATGCGGATGACAGTACGGGCGATGCTCTCTACACCGACCGCGCCAATATTTCTCGGGAAAACGTCATTGAGAGTCGAAACAAACTTGTGTCTGAAGTTGAGACCGCTTTGGAAAGGGTCTCAAATTGGGGTAGACTTAATTTGGTCCAATTCAACCCGACAAAGACACAAATTTGCGCGTTCACCGCAAAAAAATCTCCCGTGGGTCGTATGTCCTCGTTTTGAAGACACTCCCCTATCTGTCTCAGCCAATATTGGGATAGTCGGTCTCGACGTATCGAGCGAAGTCCAGTTTCGTGGCCATTTGGAGGGTAAGGCCGAATTGGCCTCAAAAAAGCTAGGTGTGCTCAACAAATCGAGGCAGTATTTCACTCCGGATCACCGCCTTCGGCTTTACAAAGCGCAGGTTCGGCCTCACATGGAATCCTGTCCTCATCTTTGGGCAGGGGCACCCCAATACCAGCTCCTCCCTCTGGACCGCATTCAGCGGAGGGCGACTCGTATCGTCGATTGCCGGGATCTTTCAATTCGGATAGACTCTCTGGCGCTGCGTAGAGATGTGGCTTCACTGAGTGCTCCGAGGAATTGTTCGGATTGATCCCTGCCGCATCTTTCCGCCATCGTCCTACGCGACAGAAATTTCATCCCCATCATCTAGATGGTTGGCAGTCCACAACTGTGCGATTTTCCCGAAATTTTTTGCCACGCACAGCAAAACTGTGGAATGAGCTGTCGCCAGCGGTGTTTGCCAATACGACCTTCAAACCTTTAAGAAAAGAGCGTACTCCTTCCTAAAAGGCCGGCAACGCACTTGTGACGCCTCTAGTGTTGCGGGTGTCCATGGGCGGCGGTAATCGCTTACCATCAGGTGATACGTCTGCTCGTTTGCCCCTATATAATAAAAAAAAAATAAAAAAATAGGCTTATTTTTCCAAAACCTAATTTCATGTTTTGAACATTTTATTATATTTTTTGAATAGGGGCAAACGGGCAGACATCTCGCCTGATGGTAAAAAATATAAAATCAATTCCAAATTATAAATTGTTAGCGTTCATTGCATAAAATAATTTCTTACTAAATGATTTTGCATCATAAATAAATGTGTATTTGGCTTAGATAAGAACATTATGTAATGATATTAACTAGTGATACAGTGAGACCAGTGGTCAAAATTCGACCGTAATTCATTTAACTATGCTTTTTATGTTTCTGAACTTCTCCTTCACATAAACTATTCCAAATTTCATACTCCTCCGTTTGTACAATTTTCGTCAATATAGGTACAAAGTTTCTACTTCAAGTATAATATAGATTATAGGTTAAACAAGCGCCTGCTAAACTCACAACTGGGTCACGTCCATACCAATCGAGTAACTTTTTCTGTCAGGCGCTCAAAATTGAAACATATCCATTTATTCGTTTCGAAGCAGCTACACTCGTAGCCCGTAGCCCGTAGCAGGGGTCAGTATCTGCGCAGTGTATATTTACAGCGGATGTTGTGTGGAGGGTTACGTCCGATGGTGGCGGACAGTGGCTAAGTGGTCTGTCGGGCTCGCTTACCCGTGATGGATTGCACAACCGTTTCTATAACACTGTCCCATTTAGTCTTAACCTTAATGATGTACCTACCGCTGTACCCGTCTCTATATTGAAGGCTATACTAATGACCACGTTAGTCTTCCCACATAGATTTATTGTAAAAGGTACGTTAGTTAAGTAATTCGTAAAAGGCACGATTACGGATTGTTCTATGTAGTAATTTTGCAGTACTTTGCTTTTGATTTGAAATTAAAATACTGTTTGATTACTTGATTTTGCATAAGTTTTAGTTTGGATAATAGAATAGTTACCTATCGAATTTTTACAATGAAATACCATTTAATTTAAAAAAAAAACCGTTGTATTTAATAATTTATTTTGTAATGAAATATTGAATAAGTATTTATAGACTACATCCTTGAAAACTTTTTGGCCTTAAGTTACATACTGGAGTTGTATCTTAATCAAAGGTAGGTACGAAAACGAATTCATTCTCTCCATACCTGACAACATAAAAGATATACCTACACATTTAACATCATTGCTACTTTACCATAACATGAGAGTATGATACGGTATTCTGATAATAAGGCTATATCCGCCGAATAACGTCACCGCTGTTTCTGTCAGATAATATGATACAATACGGAATTGGGATTTAGCAAGGAAGGGACTCGAGGTCACAGAGTGGAAAATTTCCGTCATGTCTTTAGACGACCACTCAGCCATCCGTGCATTTCCTGATAACCTTTATATTTAGCTTATATTTGTATCTCACAATCTATAAGATTTAAGATAAATATGTGATATGGTGTAGAATAATGGTAATGACTCGACTCCTAGGATGATTACTACATTTTTTGTACCTCTTAGCTTTTAAGGTCCAAATGAAATAAAAAAAAAATACACTTACGAGTATTATAAAGAACTCTATTACACTAAAACAATTCTGATGTTAAGTAAAAAAAAAAGATATTATCATAAGTGGAAAACACTTTTTTCCTTTGGTCTTTTTGAAAATCCCTTCGAGTTCTCAGCTCATCAGATACTAATACTAGTGGTAGATCGGACTTGAATCGACTAAAACTACACGTCATGGTTTTCAGCCACATGTGAGTCCGTCACAGACTTAGACAAACATACTAATGTAATTGTGTTTATTTCAGTTCAGTGGTAGCCTAATAGCTAATCATATTATGGAACATGCGTGAGTCTATAACCCTATCAAAACAATTCACATGGAACTTATTCATTATTAAAATAATATCTGCCGAGAAACCTTTTTAAAATCTTTTAAAAACACAGTTACAAAAATCACGACACAGTCACCGAATTATTAAGTTTTTAACGATTTTGGTAACTTATTAGTATATAACTTCGCACATTATTACGAAAATATAACGATAACTGGATTCGAAATAAGCATAGCTTGAAGGTAAATTTCTCTATTAGGGCGTATAAAGTATTACGGATGGTGATACAAGTATTTGTACAAAATGTGTCGGTATACGTAAATCTTCGATCAAGTTCGCCGAGCAGATACATCAAGTGGTATTACCGTTTGAGAAATCGCAGGGAGGTGACATTGCCGTACGAGGTATTCACAGCCTCACTTTCGTTACTGCTGCGGAAAAATCTATCGCAGCCATTTACACATCGATACATTTTCCTCATACATGTTATTTGCTTTAACCTAATCAGGCATAACATGAAAATATTAAAGGTAAGATATATTTATCTCGCTATTAAAGGAGAAATATTTTATTTTTCTTTACTTATAAGTAATTTTAGTCTTCAATTACTATGTAACTTTGACATTCATTTCAAAATACTGTTACTTTTATTGTAAACGGCATATGAAAACTATGTGTTGGCATATATAGGCCGGCTTAATCGACTTCTTACCCTAAAGACATTAACTGTGATCGAAATTTGAAATTTCCAAGATGCCTTTATGTCATTGTTATTCCCAAGATTAGGAATGTTAGGGTTCCTACACAGGAGAGGGCCACCAACAAACTGTGGGTGGCCCAGGATACGTAGGGGTTCTAAGGATTTCCTTCCGAGGGTGTGTCTGGTTTCCCGGCTTCTAGTACCCGAGACGGTGTGTGGTTTTACGGGCAAACTGATTTTGAAGGTTGAACTAGTTGTTAGTAAATTCGAGGCTACTGACTTCCCAATAACGATTGCCATAGATGCTCATAGCAACCGGGATCGTTGGCTCAACTTGCTCTCCGAGACATGGGCGTAGGATTTCGTCAAACTTCCATACTTCACACTGTTATTAAGAATTAATTGTTAGTTCTAAAAAATAGTATTAGGTCGAAAACTAAATGATAATAGTCTTCTACTTGGCTGTAATGACAAGGTATACAAATGGCTGGTTCCTATTACACATACAGAGCCCTTTTCATTTAATAATAACTTTAAAAATAATAACCAAGTTACATTTCTATGTTGTTTGAAACTCACTAACTCCATGTTTCGATATTTCTGATGAATCATAAGTCTTTTGGAATTGATTACGAAAATGGGAAAAAATGACTAGATATTTACCGCCAAGGTAAAGTAATGGGAAGGGTAAAAAGTATTCCATTAGAAACTACATATGGTTAACATAAACGCACCGGTCTAACCATTTATTAACTTAACCACGCGGCAGAATATTCCTCTGCTACAATAATAGCAGGTAGAAACGAGGTCGAGTTGGGTTCTATTACCACTGAGTAGTCTAAAATGGTGTTTTTATTAAAATAGCTTATACAGTACCGTACATGTATACCTATACAAGAGTGATGGTGAATAGTTTTGTCTTTTAAAAAAGTGGCGAAAAGGAAATAGACAAGGCCAGTACTCATCTGTCTTTAAGATAATCGTGAGATAGTCATTATAACTGATTTAATGTTTCAAAATTGAATCCCAAATCCAAAACTGTTATTCAGATTATTTACTGTAAGCATATATTTAGAAAAAGCTTTAGAATTTTTATTATGGTACACTTTGCACTAAATTATACATCCTCACTATATAATGTACATACAGACATTGTTCATGAGAGACGCACGTTTTCAATATTAAAACCATGTAATTATATATTAGGAGCATCAAATCCATTACGGGTTGGTGGTCTACTTATTTCACATGAATATTTAACGTAAAATAACACAACCTAATACAAACCGCGGGGTGTATTGCGCAGTAACAACCCCAACATTTGGTCCTTCGAGAGAATACTTTGTATAATATAATTTATTTACGATAGCATGTCAATCGGCTTTCCATGGATAGGACTGATCAGCAACCGATTAAAAAGTAATTGTAAATAAACTGGATTGTTTTGTGTGTTAACTTAAAACATACAATAATAGATAATTCCGAATGAATTGATAATGTTCCAAATGATTCATTTATCGATAGATAGATAGATAACTCTTTTTTGTACACCGTTTTACTTAATTACACGAGAGTAATACATAATTTAATGTACAATGGGGTCTTATTGCTAAAAGCAATCTCTTCCAGGCAACCTTAGGATAGATCAAAATGTATCAGAGAGACAGTAGCAGTTTACGCTGCAATTCATTTCAAAGAATTATTTAAATTGACTCTCTTGCTTTTCAAAATAGACATTCACAGTATTTTTTACATTAACCAATAAGTACTAACTAAGCCACTCGGTGCTACACGAAAAAGGTAGCCTTAGTTACGTCTTATATCATCAGCTATCTTCCACTAAAAGTCACGTCAAAATCGCTTCACCGTTGCAGAAATTATCCGGAACAAATAGACAACTCCAGCTATTGATTTATTGGATATCCATTACTGATTGCAGATGTCGGATAGAAGTGATATTTTGTAAATACGTGTCCATAGTATTATTTTTTAAAGTTTTGTTTTCGAAACATACAATTCTTGTTAAACATTTGAAGCGGGCACGTATGTAATATCGGGTCCACGTGCTTTACTCGCGCCATATCTCTGCCCGTGTTCCATCTAGCCCCCAGAGGCTACATATCGTGTGTAAACTTTTTGAAAGTTCTGTATTTCTTTGTTAAAAGAACAAAGGGTTATGTTTTAATGTTCTTCTATAAAAATAAAAAAAAGTCTTCAAATAATAGGTATCACTATAAAACACAGTAAATTAGTAAATAATGACCTGATATTAATTATGAATTAGACTACTAACAAAAACAACAAATAATGGACATGTATTTTTTTCGAAGTCTAACTTTTTAAAAACTTAAATCAAAGATCTAATATTTTAAATAAAATTTTAAATATTACATCTTTAATTTGGGCTCTATTCACTTAGAATAGAGCACAGATTAAAAATCTTTCAACTGGGTGACCAGTACAACTGTGGACTTTAGTGGTCTATTCTTAGGGATGTGTGCTAGGGGCTTACCTTATAAGGTATCACCTTCACCCAGTCCTTGGTAGGTAGAGAATTTCTAATATAACTACTTACAACTTCTATAGAACCCTTAAATATACAAGACGAGGGGGCAATAACGTCTATTCTTATATCAGAGTACCCTTCTTAGCACGTGCGGTCAAAGAGCGGTCACCGTCATCGAATAACTTCCTAACTAGGTGACCCCTCGTCGCACAAGGACATCGCCTATTTGCGGCTGGATATTATCCAGATTTAAAATTACTTTACAAACATATAACAATCAAAACAATTTACATATTATATTTGGTAATTATAATTTGTTAATTTAACAGCGTAATAGTTTTTAATCATAAATTGTGAATGTATACTGTAATTTGAATGAAAAAATAAAGTTTAGAAATTCACTTGCAACAGTATGATCGAAATATAAATGAAGGCGTTTTCATTCAGATTAAAAACTGTTGAATGTCAAAAACTTTTCGCAGAAAATAGATGGAGTAGCAGGCACAACCCTAGGACTTAGAGCGTTACGTGACCGGCATACGACGGACATTATAACCAGTTTAAGCCTCAACTCAAAGTTCCATTCCGAATTGCAATTAGCCGCCCCCGAATCGTGAAAATGTCAAGAAAAGTAACACTTTCAATTATAAATTAAAGATTGTAAGCTAGTCAATGTAAAATTTGAATATTCATTTATGATTTCATAAACCAAAAAGAGGATCACGTCACAGATTCTGAACAGTTATTTAGCTGTCACTTCTGTTTAATTTTCACACTTTTCGAGTACAACCGTAGTCATAGTGTTATGGGTAAATTCATTTTGCAGTAAATAAGTTTATACTCATAAAATACATAACAAAGGACGCTATAAATAGAATATGGTTAATATTTGTCATTTATTTTCGCTAAACTCCTTGTTAGAATCTATTTTTACTTATCAGACTAACGAGTTTATAGTCTCACATCGAAAATGACGCTTTTGTTGATGTGAATGTTCTTCGAAATTCTTAAACTTTATGTGAAACTACCTAAGATTGGGCCTTAGATTATAGAGTATAATCAAAGGCCCCGACAGACTTCGTTCTGCCCAAAAGGATTGGCCTGTCGCAGTCCAATAGAAAAAAGAAATAAGTGTTGTGTTATTATTTTCCTCGCAATTTTTACGCGTTTTCTCTTCATAAGAACCTTCCCTGTGCCTCGAAATTATTAAACAAAATAATTACCGAATTGGTCGACCGGTTCTCCAGTTTTGTGCTTTCCAACGCATTTACCGATGCATTTATTATTTATAGATAACGTTCGGGTATAATTTCAAAATGTGTACTTCTGTCTTTATTGACGCAATAGAATAAAGTGCAACTAAGACAATGAACTACTACAACATTTTATACTTTACGTTATTTAGCATTTAAATCTTAAAAAAAACGATTTTAACTACGTCCCTATACAATGGCTTTAATAAAATAAGGTTGATAGAAGAGAAAATATTTAAAAATAAACAGTGTTAGAAAATTATATCTCCGCTACAGCTGTTTTAGTATGGAAGGTGTTTTGATGTATATGTTAAAATTCAATATTGAAATCAATAACGTTATCTATACTAATATTATAAAGCTGAAGAATTGGTTTGTTGGTTTGAACGCGCTAATCTCAGGAACCGCTGGTACGATTTTAAAAATTATTTCAGTGTTAGATAGTCCATTTTAGAAGAAATGCTATATATAGGCTTTATATCATAACGCTAAGACCAATAGGAGCACAGCACTAATGAAGAATGTTACAAAATCCATGGAAAAATATTACGGACAATAAGAGACGTAAACGAGGTTGCGTGGGTCAGCTGGTGTTCTTATAAAAGAAGATGTTTTTGCTTGTAATAGATGACCAAGAATCACAACTGTTAACAACTGCAATGAAATAATTTTCAGTTGTAGGTTTAGAAACTTTTAGAAAACCTCACTGCTTACAATAACAACCAATTCATCTCATAATTTCAGTTAAGTTAAGAAGGTCAAGGTTATTATGAAAGTCAGAATATAAGGTAAGATACATTTATTGAGAACCTTTAAGAAAATAACAGGGCAATAAAATATCTGCAATGGGATATTTTGCCGTCAACTATTTGATATTGACCATTCAGCGCCGTCAATTGGCCGCAAAATATTATTGAGTCGCGCCCTCTTGGGTACTTTAGGCAATATTATTTTCTAAACAGTCTAAGTGTTTTCCTTTTTATATTAATGGCGTATGATGATAGCTTTTTTTGCTGACAAAAATAAAATATAGGTAAGGTAATTACATTCGTCAGCCCTTTTTTCTATGCCAAAACTCAAGAATTTACACAAACTGAAAAAAACGTATTTTTAATGTTGACAGCGATTTAAAAAATAATGCACTAACTCATTCTGGGTAAAAATAAATTTAACGTATACCTTAAATATTTTGCTGTGAACTGTAATAGCAAAAAAATCGACCATAGTAAAATATACTGATTAAATACCAAGACAATTTTATTTTTGTTAATCGAATAGCGGGCAAACGAGCAGACGTATCGGCTGATGGTAAGCGATTACTGCCGCCCACGGACACTCGCAACACCAGAGGCGTCACAAGTGCGTTGCCGGCCTTTGGGGAATGGGGAGGGGGAGGGGGAAGAGGTTAACTTATGGACCTCCGGTATCCTCACTATCTCAGTGAAACACAGCGCTAACACTTTTTCACACCGGTTTTCTGTGAGGCCGTGGTATCACTCCGGTCGAGCCGGCCCATCCATGCCGAAACGTAGCTCTCCCAGAATTGAAAGACTTTTATTTATTTATTTATTTATGGTTTGCTTTCATACTCTAGTCAAAACATTATTACTTACTTTAGGTTACAACTGCTACAATTTACGCTAATGTACAACCTCTTTCAAGCAAACACAACATGCACAAAAAATATAGGCATGAAAACAGGAAAACGTGTATATATATAAGAGCTCTCGAATGGGTATCAAAACTATCGATTACCTGACAGTGCTAACTCTCACTCGCATAATCAGAAAGTATACTAACAAAAACCGAGAAAGAAATATTTTTAGCACTGCAAAATCAACTAAAAAACTTATTCTAACAACTACCTTGACTTTTGGTATCAAACATATTAAAAATCATATTATTGTAAACTTTAAGAGGGCAACTAAGTCTTTATGTACATACAAAACATAATTGATAACAGAGCACTCATTAGGAATAAATCCTGTGACGCAGGACCCTACATCATACATGAAATGGACGCAAAGAAAACCCAGATTCAAAATATCAATTTTTGGTTTACGCAAAGTGTTGTCGCATGTGGTAATCAAACCTATAACTCTCAGCGCAATAGGAAGTGGTAAGGTTTATCCATTACGTCATTAGTAATAACCCAATCATACAACACATTGTTTTGCACACATAACCTTAAGTTTATGAATGAATGATCAGCTAATCTAGTAAAAAAGCAGTTGTGAGGACTGTCGATAGAAGTGAAAACTCAAAACTAGTTGTTCAAGCTCACCTGAAATGATCTTCTTTGCTCTTTAAATTCAATTCGCGATAAAAAGAATAAAAAATATAGCTCATGGAAAGCGTTCATGATTTTTGTTCACCCAAAAAGTGCTTAAAAGTTTTCACTTCAAAAATTTAAACCTGCAAATAAGCTAAAATCTATTTGTTTTACTGAGCATTTCATCAAAGTTGTCTCGTCAACACCTGTTACGATAGTTACTAGGCGTAGTTTGAATCTAAAACTATCTAATGACCAACCCTAGTTTACCAGCTTTTTCATTAGTAAAGCACTTGTGGTTAGAATAGTATAATAATAATGATTTATTTATCAAAATATTTACAACAGTAAACCGTAATAAACCCAATGAATGTTTACCATGTTGTATGATATAGTTCTAATGGTTTAACAAAATTGCAATTTAAAACATTTGTGTATTGTCTCTTCAACTAGACAATGCCTGTATCTTAAGAGACAGTTGATTATATGATAACTGTATGTACAAAATATACAATAAACAGTTAAAAAATGTGTGTGTGTGTATGTGAATGTGTCTATGGTGCTATCACTTTAAGAATTGTAGAAGTGTTTCAGTAGTTGAATATTATTTAAGGCATAAATACTCATTTATTCACTACTTGACTTAAAATATGTTTAGTTGTAGGATGTTTAAGTCCTTGTTAAAATATTATTACTGTATAGATAAGCGCTTAACGTGTAGAGTTAATGCTCGGAAAAAAAAGTTTTTTTTCATAATTAAATTTTCGTTTATTGCGTTTTGAAGGTGGAATGAAATTATGGTACCTGAGGGTTGTTTGAAGAATGTAAAGATGCCTTACGATTAGTACCCTACAGTCGGCATAAAGTTTGACTGTAGAATACCTCAACGATTTACAAATTATAACTTTCAATATGGCTCGCTGTGCTCTTTCCATTTCCAATAGCTGATTGGCACAAAGCGACGTATACAAGTTTAATAGTTAGTTAGTTGAGCTAGCCGACCTCCTAAGTGATGCGAAGATATGAATGATACGCATCGTTCTAGTGGTAATTAAGCTTATGTGTTTGTTCCATCTTAGTCTACAGTCAATTAGTACCCCGAGATATTTGACACAGCTTGCTCTATCGAGTTTAGGACAAGTACAGTAAGATTGCGGGTTGGGATATGTATGGGTTGTGATCTTAAATGAGTCGATTGGTACGAGCTGTCTTTTGTACATTTATACTAAGGAGGTTCAAGTTTAGTCAGTTAATGACTTCGCTTAAAGCTAGTTCTGCTTCAAGTTTAATGGATTCCCATGTAGAGCCTTAGACAATAATTGCGGTGTCGTCGGCATACGCGTAGATTTTAACGCACTCGGGGAGCCTTATCAAACACTTTTGGAACAAGGTCGGGCTCAGGATACTACATTGAGGAGTGCCGAAACTTACCAGCTCTTCGTTACTCAGGTAAGAATCAATTTTAACAGCCTGTGTGCGATTTTTAAGATAGTCTTTGAAAGTCTCCAAAGGTATGCCGCGTACACCAAGAAGGTCCAATGTGGAGATGAGAAGGTGGACAGAAACCGTGTTGAAAGCTTTTGATGTCCAAAAATATACCGAGATATTTATTTTTCTTTTCCAATTACTTAGCTACCATTTGTGTAAGTTCAAGTACCTCATCTTCGGTGGAGACCCCAGGCCGAAATCCAAATTGATTTTTAGCCACAATTTCATATTTCTGTAAGTAGGTTTTTAGGTTATTATTAAGATTTTTTTAAATAGTTTAGAAAAAGCAGATAATATGGATATAGGTCTATAGTTGCTAAAACCGCCTTGTAGACCAGGTGAACTACTGCCTTCTTTAAGGCATTTGGAAATACTCTTTGTTGGATACAGTGGTTTAATTAAGATAGTTAGCGGTGGTACAAAAACATGACGACATTCCTTTAAAAACGGAGGTGATACTCCACCATCCCTTCCTTAAAAGGCCGGCAACGCACTTGTAACACCTCTGGTGGTGCGGGTGTCCATGGGCGGCGGTAATCGTTTACCATCAGGCGATACGTCTGCTCGTTTGCACCCTATAAAATCTGCGCAACTGCAAAATAAGGAATTCCACTTCAGCCTCGCCCCATTTCAGTATAGCCAGTGAATTAACTGAGAATAGCAAGTATCGGTTACTGGTTGGGATCAGTAGCATGGACGATTATGACTTGTGCTAAGTTTTTACCTACATTTTTGAAATACTGACAGACCTCATTAACAGACGATTTTGGATTGCTTTGAATTTTGCATTACACTTAACTACTGTTTTCTCGTTCTTTCAGTATGATTTTCGAAATAGTAAATGTATAGTACAATACCTTCCATCACATACTTTTAAATTTGAAGGGTATATAAATTAATTAACAGTAGGTACTTTATTATGCTATTTTTAATTAGACACTTTTTAAATTTAATTGTGTTTTAACATATACTAGTAAAGTCACTCATCGACGTATTTGTAAATCGAGTTGAGAATACAAAAAAAAGCTTCATTCTGTTTTTAATTTCATCTACAATTTAAGTACAAAACTCCATACAAATTTAAATAGAAATTATTTCTAAAACTTATAAGAACTATCACTTAGCCTCTATTATTGTTTTTTTTATTCCCATGTCACTCTATTTACGATAGTCAGTAATATTATTCAGCATACCATTTTTTGAACATGCTTATGTTGTCACATAGACTAGATATTTTCTGGATTAGTAGGTAAATACAACAGAAAATTAATGAATCGTTATCAATATAATAAGTGTTTAAATGCAGATTGTGTATTTCATTTACATGTCATAGATTGCAGATCAATTTTGGGATAACAGCAGGATAGTATTGAGAGTCGTTAAAAAGGCTGTCTAATATTACATTATAGTGTAGCGGTCACGGATTCGATAACATTTTACTCGTATCTAAAATAATATTATTATATATTTTTACATTGCGTCGTCACGCTACACCGTCTAAATCGTGCAACAGAGAGAGATGTCAATCGCCTACATTTATGCGTACTACCTGACTCACTCTCTCCTTAATATTATATAACATCGCCTCGTCAAACTATAGTCGTTCCAATAGTTTATTTAACTTTTGACAGCTCTAATACTTAATCAAATAGTGATACCCTGACCCGTTACCTATTCGATTTCTTTCATCGATCGATTTTATGCATTAAGAAGTTTTAATCGATTTAACAAACTCATTATTTTATAGATAATTTCGTACTTCATATTTCTATATGTTTCAATGTGCGACCTCCTTTGTCAAAATAAAGAAGAAATGGATTAAAAGAATGTTGTTCAAATATGACGGTTCTATGTCATGAAAAAATATATAAAAGGAACTGAATTTTCAAAATGTATTATTGTATTGTGTTGTAATTCAGTGGTTAATATTGTATTTGTTAAACTATTGATGATCTTTATTAAATCTCTCTATGTCTATTTTAAAATAATCTACAGTATTTCAATGAGTAACCTTCAATATAGTTGAGTATTTATATTCCTCCGTATTGATTTATTTGTGAATTCTCACGTTTGGTTGAGTTGAGCGTATCGTTCCTGCCTTCGTTACTGTCAAAATGCCAAAAAAGAAAGTACTCAAAGGACAAACAAGAGAGTTTGTCTTGCGACTTTGTGAATACTTTGAAAAGGAAAGCCGTAATGGTGGGCCTCTTATACCAGTGACTCAAGTTAGAGACCGTGTTGCAGCAGCATTAGGTATTAGTGCTCCAACAGTGGCAAAAATAACAAAAGAAGGCTACGGCAGCAGTGGCATGGAACAGAATAAGCTATCTACACCTAAGAAAAAACGTCCGCCTAGTAAAGTTACAGCCGTTGACAATTTTGACGCTGATGCTATTCGTCGTCATATATACGACTATTACCAAAGAAAAGAGATTCCAACATTAAAAAAACTAACACAATCTCTTCGAAATAGTGGTTTGTTCCGTGGTCAAAAATCTTCTCTGACAAAGGTATTGAAAGACATTGGAATGTTATTCCAAAAATGTGACAAACGAAAAATTTTAATGGAACGCAATGATATTGCTTTGTATAGATGCGATTTTTTAAGACAAGCAAAAAAAATAGAAGATTGGTCGAATGTTGTTTTCACAGATGAAACTTGGCTCAATGCGAATCATACGCTGTCAAAAACTTGGACTGACAACACCGTTGGCTCCACTTCTACAGTACCAATGGGAAAAGGCGAACGACTGATTATTTGTCATGCAGGAACAGTAAAAGGATTTGTGCCAGGCGCTCTATTAGCTTTTAAATCCCAGAAAACAGGAGATTATCATGAGGAGATGAATTCGAACGTGTATGAAAAGTGGTTCAGAGAAATGCTTACATCACTCGAAGAGCCATCAATAATATTTATTGATAATGCACCTTATCACTCTCGTCAAATTAATAAAATACCAACACAGGCCAACAAAAAACATGAAATTATAAACTGGCTCCGTGACAATGGCGAAGAGGTGAATGAGTCCCTACTAAAAGTAGAGTTAGTAAAGATATTAAAAACAAAGAAGCTGCCAAAACGATACGTCATAGATGAAATGGCAGCAGAGCATGGGCATACCGTCCTCAGAATTCCCCCATATCACTGCCAATATAATGCAATTGAAATGATCTGGGCACAAGTTAAAGGATATGCTGCGAGGAACAATACAACTCCTCCTTTCACCGCAAGAAAAATGCTGAATTTACTGAAAAATGCGTGTGAAAAAGTAACTCCAGAAAACTGGGCGAATGTTGTAGAAAAAACAAAGAAGGTGATAATGTCGGATTGGGATCGGGATGTTGCATTCGACAATTTATCTATCCAAGAAATGATAATCAATATTACTGAGAACTCAAGTGATGATGATTCCTGGTCATACGAAGAAGACGATTCTTTATAATTAAAATTAGTATTACAGTACCTCTTTTGGTTGTTTTATTTTTAATCCGTAAATTACTACGAATTTCAACATTTTGTACCTGTTCATTACAAGTAGGTACCGCAGGTAGTTTTTATTTGAACCAACTATAGTAAGTCTAAACAATTATTTTAGATTCATTAATTTGCGGCGAATACATTCGATCCCATTACTAGGTACGAGTACGATGGAACTGTTTTCATTACGCAAATTATTTATGCATTGAAACAGAGACATTTAGGGCATTTTAATGCAAAATAATAAAGCTTTTTACGTGATTTGATATAAAATATAATCACAATAATTTTATTGTATGTTTTATTAATATAATCGATAATCGATTTATTTCAAAACCGTTTTTATAGTCTGTGGTCATTAATTACGAATGACACATCCCTAAGTAGGCGGAGCCCGCCCATAAAGTACAGTATTATCTGTAGTACATTGTATCAAAAATTATTACAAAACTTTATGTGCGTGATCTGTCAAAAGTTAAATAAAGTATTGGAACGACTATACACCACCTAAAACGTGCAACAGAAAGGGATGTCATACGCCTACATCTACGCATGCTATCTGACTCACTCTCTTCTTAATATTAGTATAAATACAGGTGTTGCTTTGTATATAGTTCAGTCAAGAGTCATAGAAATTAATATCATCAGTCATTCTTTTGAATACAATCCTTTTACATTCATCCCGCTGTTTTGCTCAGTACATTCTTACGGTCGTTTACATTTATAACTGGTTTAGTTTTCTCATTGGTGACGCTCTCATAACATTTGTTAGCGGTTTTGGTTCCACGACCTCAACCGCTACAATAGTTTTGAAATTCGAATCATGTAGATTCATTCACAAACTTATTAATCGGCTGATAGTATGGTTGGTTTCTTAATCAGTATGAAGATGTACGGCCGACACAAAAAGTAAACCCGATCAAACTATCGGCCGATTAAAAAGTTTATAGTCTGCGAGGGCTCTAATAGTTCCCACAACTTTATGTGACAACGGTATTTTAAAAGGAATATTAGTAGTTTTTGCAGTCTTACATAGACTGCCATGAATCATGTGTCAATGGATCCTTTCTAAAAGTTCCTTATTTGGTCACGATTCTCACTGCGACATCCAGCGAATACTATTTTTAGTATTGTTGTTGATAGTTGTGAAAATTTAATGATTTCTTTTAATTGAATATGAATAAAATATTTTTTAATTATTAGTTTTGGTCTTTTTTATTTCCTTATAAAAATAAATTGGAAAACATTTTTAGTATGATAAAATCAATTCTACATGGAAAGAAAGTTCATTAGATGTTTGTTTTTCTAATTAAATCCATTTTTCTACGATTTATCTGGTTCAATTTTGTTACATTCTTTTACTTTGACCTTTTATCTGTTTAGTTTGAGGCTAGATGGCGTTTTATGGAAGATGTCCATGTTTTTGTATTATTAATCTTATTTCATATTATCGTTCGTTTGTTAGTTTAGGTTTCAAATTCATTATTTATTTTATAAGAGCATCAAAGGCAAAGTAAATCTGATTGTTGCTTTCTATTACTTATTCCTATAAATTATTCATTAGTCTCCTAACAAGGTAATGCTCATATGCATAATAAGTCTGCGTTCCGAAGAAATGTTTGAAATTGTAATTTTGCTATCTCATTTAACATGTTATCTTTACAGATCGTCTTTGAGCATGTATTTTTTTTGAATTAAATTTTTCTCGCAGCATCTAATGTTTCTTATTTAACTGAAAGCGCTCCCGAGTGAATCGTTTCAACACATACCAACTTGCAGTTTTGTTAAAAATAATTGAGAAAAGCTTTTTTAACAAAAGATAAGACATTAAATTTTGAAAATAACAAACTTTTATATTTAAAACAATAAATCCCTGTTTATGAAAATATGATGTCATGGCGACTCTAAACGTAGAGTGGGTCCGTTTCAACCCACTATATCTTCTGGGTATAGTTAAATATCCAGAAGACATTAAAGAGCACAAGTGCAGGCGCAAACACAGCTCTCTTTTTCTGTTTCCTCACTCTCATAATTCGATGGGACGGTTATCCGTCACGACCGGGGGGAGATCAGGTGCTGGGACGAGGGCTTTACTTGCTCTCTGAGGCACGAGCACAACCACTAACTTCAAAACTCCGGGTTTTTATTACACATTTCTGTAATCAGAAAAAATAGGGCAATTCCACCAACTCGGGCATCGATCTCGAAATTTTTTAATCTGTTGCAGTGTTAGTTCGCTAACCAACGCTATTTAAATAAACTGGATCTTATTGGAACTTTCTACCTATTATCGCTACCAATAGATACACATATAACCATCTACTTCTTATAACACATGAATGGGTCAGCTCGACCGGAGAGATACCACGGCCTCACAGAAAACCGGTGTGAAATAGCGTTTGCCCTGTGTTTCACCGAGTGAGTGAGGATACCGGAAGCCCATACCCCAACCCCTCCCCCCGATCACCTTTCCCATCCCCCAAAGGTCGGCAACGCACTTGTGACGCTGCTTGATTTTGATGTTGCGAGTGTCCATGGGCGGCGGTAATCGCTTACCATCAGGTGATACGTCTGCTCGTTTGCCAACTATTCAATAAAAAAAAAAATTCGAATTAGTAGGGATAATTGGATATTTTTTCCGTTTATCCCCATCAGAAAGGAAAAATATTTTCAGGAAATTCTTTTAATGACTAATTAATTGTATGAATATGAATTTTACATACTCAAATATATGATAAGACATTACTACATTTTATAAAGACATGAATTATACATTAAATATATTTCGAATTTAACCAAAGTGGAACGAGGACCGAAGATTCAGTTTCAGGTCTATCGATCGGCACTTCATTTTCATTAGAATACTCTAAGTAATGAATACTCATTAAAGAAGTTTATGTACCATCTCGCTTTGACCATTAGGAACGAAACAGGGTACAAGGAACTTACAAAAAAGAGAATGACTAGTCCTATCTAAGGTTTTTTACGACTGTAATTTTACGGTTGTAATTAAACAACGCCAATTAAATTTAAGAGGTATTATGTGAAGTGCAACTTAATGGCCACAGTTAACAATGCGAATTGTGTACTTTTAATACAAGCATCTTGAAGTTAAACAATAGTTGGCTGCTTCAGATGAGTAATTTGCATCTTCAGAGAGACAACAACAATACTACAATTTAAACTACTACTTCCCAAAGAGAGGGCAACTTCCCTATTATGAAATACAAGAACTGATTTCAAAATTCGCTGTTCCATTTGAGATAGACAATTATAGTAGAGGACTACTCTTAACGTTTATTTATCTTACTTTAAACGTCTATCACACTAGGAATATAATATATTAGTTATTTGCTAATTATACTAGTTATTGGTGCTAGTTATTTTTTACACATAATATTACAGTCATACATGAAAAGGATAAAAAGATTAACAATATGCAGGTCACACAAAATTTAATGTAGGATTTTTTTCATGTAGGAATCGAACCCACATCACTCAGCGCAATAGAAAACAACGAGACAACGGCCCAAGACACTATGGCTAAGCCGCCGCGGATTTTAACCGCCTGATTTTGTGAGTAAAGGTAACTAACGAAAGCGGCCTTTCCCGCGACTGATTTTAAAACCGCGACTTGTTACAGAATGGCTAGCGGGAAAAACCGTGACAAAATTTGTAGTTCATAAAACTTATATTTGACGAGGCAACCGCGGGCGGTTTTGTCATTATTCCGCACACCGTCACGAAAAATCGTTGTATTTATATTATCGTGTCGTCACTATGTCGTCGACTGAATCAGAGTTTGTTTCAAATGAATTAAATTATGAAAGTTTAGTAAGTGGATATACAGAAAAGACCAGCCTCGGAAATCTTGATAATTTTTATAAAAGAACCTTTTTCAAATCTTCGGATAATTAGTGGATGGACCTAAAGCTTACGAAATTATTTCAATTTTTTAGTATCAGAGTAACAACACATACAGCTCTCTTGAAATCCATCTTGAAACTGTAAAAATCGCTGCCAGTTTGGCGGTTTTTAATAGTAGTGTGTAGTTATAATATGGGTACAGTTTACGTATTAAGTTTTTTAATGATGTTTTTCTTAAAAATCTATAATTTATTCCAATTGTTTTTGTTTATTTTTTAAGTATTCTTCCGAATTCAAGTTATGTATAAAAGAATCACTCGTTTAAAGTAACCCAGAAATGTTTCTGAGGTCAGAAAACTATAATAAAAGCGAAAGAGAGGTAAGAATATATATATGTAACTCGCTCTCAATATTTTAATTTGACTCTGTATTGTTTTTATCCAAGAGACTAGCTGGAACCAATAGATAGAAAATTAGAAAGGTGTGTTTATAACACTTTCAACCAAAGAGCATTGGACGCTAGTTGAAGATCAACAGCGAAACTCTTGATTTAATCTTGTACGTCACAAAATAATTTCAAATTATACTATTAATCTTCGTCTGTGTCCCTGTTCAATAATGCTCGGTTCCTATTGGTCTAAGCATGATGTAACTTTCCTATATTAGGCCATTTACACATTTAAAAAACTTGAATATTTGTAAAATCATTTCTGGACTCATCGTGAACAACAACGCGACACGAAAATTCTGTATAACAGATAAATTGAGTACTATACTAAAAGTTTGAATATCGTATTCAGCGCGAAGTTGTAGACGCTCAATACACTCCGAAACGTTTGCGTTAAGATTACCTTAGCGGCGGCCTTTTCATGTTCGACTTGGCGCTGTTTATCCCCTGGGCGCAGACTTTGTTAAAACATCGTTTGGTGATCTTGAGAAGTTTGCAGCATTGCCACTGGAGATCGTCAGTATTCATACTTTTTGGAAATTTGTGTTCTTGCTAATCTAAATGAGTTCAATACATTTAAGTTTTTTTCACTTTGTAGCGCTATCTAAATTACATTTCATCTTATTATTTCATACAGACAGGCAAATTGGTAATTGTGAGGCCAACATAGCCTATTATTGCCGTAAGTCATTTAATTTCATACGAGTTTTACGCCTTTTTTTCAATTTTCATAGCTTACTAGCTTAAAATAAAAACATTAAAATAAAGTAGACCAATATTTTTGCAGTATTTTTTATTGTATTATTTTCGAACATGTTACACACAACAAAAATTGTAAAAACATACATATTATACATAAAAAACACCCAAACTCCGAAATGAATATTTGTAGATCGGAAATCGAACCCGATCGATTAGAACAACTGAAAAAAATGCATGCAAAGAACTGGAGGCACTAAATGATGAGTGAGTGAGTTCATCATTATATACGTACACTATAGTCAATCATGAAAATCATGAGCGGTTGATAAAGGGCGGTTTTGTCGTTAAAAATGATCACTAGACACTAGAACCTTGAGATTGATTTATTTATAGCAACAAGGGTTTAAGAAGGTTTTAATAAAAGTGTTATTATTACGATCCTGTTTTCATACACAAATTCTAATAATGTTTATTATTTTCTGAACACATATTATAATGTTGTTAATAGACGGTATACATGTCACGCTTAAAACAAAAAATAATCGTGGACCGTGTAGGGCACAGCAAATCGCAAGTCATATAACATCAATTAACTATTAGAAATATACAAAATTAAGAATATTAAGTTCATGCAAATAAAAAAAACCCTTTATTTGTGCTATAAGACGTTGCTTCGTACTAAATTTCAAGATTCTGAGTTCACGGGAAGTACCCTGTAAGTTTTGATTCACTTGCGAGTGTCGAAAATTTGCAGCATAAACGGCTGCATCTTTTAATTACGTTGGCTTAGAAGTTTGATTTTTTCATAGCTGCAAGGAATAATAGACTTGAGTAATTGATTTAAATTTTAGCTTGATTGTGACACGTTCCTGAAAAATATCGTCTTGACAAACAGATAGATGGACTACATAGTGATCCTATAAGAGTTCTGTATTTTCTTTGTGAGGAACCTTAAAAAAGAGCCAGATCTTATAGCTATCCCCAAAAACATAAAATTGTTAAGAAAATATATAACCAATATATATGTAATAAAAGCACAATAAACACATGAAAAAAGACCGTTAGAGACACAGATTAGAACAACTAAAAAAATGCATGCAAAGAACTGGAGATACTAAATAACGAGGCAATAAGTAATGAGTTCATCATACTTAACAAGAACCACTTAATACCAACTCTCAGACACCTTTTCGATGAAGTCTTAGTGCAAAATAAACCCTCACCAATGGACAATGTCATTTATAATACTATTACATAAAAAAGAGATAAAATAACATAAATAATTATAGGCCTATAAGTCTATCGTTAAATATATACAAAATCTTTGTTAAAATTATACTCAAGGCAATGCAACTCAATAAAACGATCTATTAAAATCAAACAAAAGAACAGATGGGCTTTTGGAGCGGGTATGCGACTTTAGACTACATTAATGATATCAAACAGCTATTCGAGAAAAGCAAAAAAATATAACATAACTTTCTACTGGTGCTTTGTAGGTTACAGTAAAGCTTTTGATATAATAGAACATGAAAAATTTGACAGACACTAAAACATCAAGGTGTTGAAAATAAATACAACATCTACATAATATATAAGACATAAATAAAACTAGAAAAGGAAGGTAAGGAAATAAAAAGAGAAAAAGGTGTACGCCAAGGGGATTCACTATAGCCGAAACTCTTCACAGCTGTATTGGAAGAAATCTTCCGTCAGCTTAATTGGGAGAAATATGGACTGTCTATTAATAGGGAAAACTTATCGCATTAAAGATTTGCTGATGATTTGATTATCTTCTCGTCATCGGGTGAGGGACTGCAAGAGATGCTAAATGATTTGGTTAGAGAAAGTAGGGAAGTTGAGTTGGTCATGAACACACTAATAAGTAAAGCTATGACCAATGGCAAGCAAGAACTTATTTTAATCAATAATAACCCAATTGAATATATCAATTAATATATCTATTTAGACCAGATAATTAATCTCTCCTATAGATCTAACTTCAAAGGAAATTTACATATGCATCAAAATGCTTTGAAAAAATATTAAAGGTTATAAGATATAATGGAAAAAATAAAGATAAACACAAACATATCTATTAAACGGAATCTTTTTGATACCAGCTTACTACCAATACCTACTTACTTAAGGCTGTCAAATCGTAAGTAAGTATTGGTAGTAAGTATTGGCATTCCATAAAACACACATAAATAAATTACAAACGTGTCAAAACCCAATGGAAAGGAATATGACTGAGAAAAGACTATCCGATAAAATAAGAACTAAAACAATAAAGAAACACGAAAACACAAGATGTCACAAAAACAAAAAAAAATCGGAATCGGAAGGGAAAATAGTCTGAATTAATAAGTAACTAGTTCACAAGTGACAAGAAAAGGACAAGGGGAGAACACTTAGAAGATGACTGGACGACATTAAAGCCGTAGCAGGAGGCACGTGGACGACAACTGCTAGTAATAGAGAGGAATGGAAGCAATTGGAGAAGGCCTTTGCCAATAAGTGGTTTAAAGACAGGATTGTCGTTGCACAATAAAGGATTACATGAGGAATATATTTTCTATGTAAAATAGTTTAGTTAGTAGATAGATAATTTAAGTTAAATATGTACTGTCTGAAAGAAATGCTATTATTATAAGAGATCGGTTCGTGTTTTTGTTTTCGTGGGTTGTGAAAAAAGTAATATATTTTTGGACAAACTTTCGTGTTTCAAGAATGTAAATAGACGGGCAGGTAAGTATATCGTTTTTTGTAAAAAAGGATTTGGAATTGTCCATTGTTGTTGTTGTACAAAATTTAATAAAATACGAATCAATTTATTTTATGTATGAAAAGTGTAGGTTTCTATGTCTATGCTGTTTCCCCATATTAGGATTCCGTAACTTAGGCATAATTATTCATATATTATGGTGGTAAGCGCAGTTTCAAGATCTGTAGTTTTTAAAACTTCGTGTAACACATAGCTAAAACTAGAAATTTTAGACCTAATGTGTTTGATGTGAATCTTTCAGGAAATGTGAGTATCTATAGTGAGTCCCAACAATGTGTAAAATCGTTAACATCTTCGATTTTTGTGTTGTTTATGTGGTATGAAAAGAAAGATGATATTATGTGGAAAAATATTTCTTTTTAGAGTTCCATACCTCAAAAGAAAAAACCCTTATAGGAACACTTTATTGTCCTTCTGTCTGTCAAGACCCTCTAAGGAACGCGTAGAGGTATCAAGCTGAAATTCATGTCAAATACTCAGGTCTACTGACCCTTGGGGCTGTGAAAAATTGAGCTTCGAAGCCAACGTGATCAAAAGATACAGCCAATTATGCTGAAAATTTTCGACACTTGCAAGGTAATCAAAACCAACAGGATACTTCCCGTGAACTCAGAATCTTGAAATTTGGTATGAAGCAGCGTCCTATAGTAGGTACAGGTAAAGCAAAAATTATAAAAAGCGTATATTTTCAGTTTAATGATATGACATATATCGCCTGTGTCGCCTGTTGGTAAGCGATTACCGCCGCCCATAGACATCCGCAACATCAGGGGCGTCACAAGTGCGTTGCCGACCTTTGGGAGAATGGGAAGGGGACGGATGGAGGGTTTGGGATATGGGCATTCGGCATGTTTTTTAATAATTTCATAATATACTTACAACTATGAACGCGTAGAGGTATCAAGTCGAAATTCATATCAAAGGTCTATATAATCTTAGATCTCATTGCTTTTAAGCTGTATAAAAAACTTTTATATACCTACAGGTTTGTACGGAACCGTCGGTGCGCAAGTCCGACTCGATCATGGCCGGTTTAAAAAAAAATATTGGGCTAAAGTACATGTTACGAGTATTACTACTATTGCCTATTCAACGTAATTTACATATTTTACAAGTTGCTTAACATATACTCCAAATACTTATATTTTAATAGGTATCTAGCAATCAAAAAATCTAATCAAAAACAGAAAAAAACTAAGTTTTTAATAAAAAACATAGTATATTTTTTTTGCTTTTTCAAAGGCAACCAACAAACGATGCGTCTATAAACCAGCCATATCCCGATACAGAGCGCTTACATTTTTTAATTATCACTTTTAATGGACATTCGACGCGAATAAGGAGCGTTTACGCACATAATCGCTGAAAGCCCCTTTATAGCCGTTTTGAGCGGTGGTGAGCTAGAGCCGGGATTACTGAATGATGGATGCACTGCAGGATTACCAACCGTTCGTGCGGCGTCCAGATGACCGCCGGCTACCTACTACCAGTATTATGTAAACAAACATACGCTTAATACTAGTGAAAGTTACAAATTATACGACATGTGACATAGCGTATGTTAATGTATGTGCCCCGATAGCTTTTGTTTATTCGATAAAGTTGACAGAAAGCCGCGAAAGCAAATTAATTAATTTATTTCAAAAAGCAGTGCAAATTTACAGTGTATTACAAAAACGTTTGTATACTTTGTTGTTACTTATTATGGTAGTCAACAATAATAATAATAATATATCACTTTATTGTACACCAGATGCATTTGGCGGCTTTATCGCCCGGAAGCAATCTTTTACAGGCAACCATTGGATGGAGAGAAAACATGAATAAGAAAAAGTGTTGGGTAGTGTCCGGTGTAAGAGTAAGTAAGACGAAAAATAAATAAATAAAGTAATAAAGATTATAGAATACCGTTATAGTAATACATAGTGTGTGTGTACAAATACAAAGGAGGAATAAGATAAATAATATATACAGTTAATTACATATTGCAACAATGTCAACTCATAAATTATTAATTGTCACAATGTTAAAATTCATACACAAATAATTATCATTAAAATAGACAGAAAAACAAAAAAAAATGCAAAACAAAGAAAATAAAAATACGAGTATGATAATTCATTAATTGGTAAGTCAGCATTCATTTCATTAATAAAAAAAGTTATATTTAGTTGTAAATAATATGTATTTGGACTATTTTGCAGGAAAATATTTAAATATTTGATTCCTCTAGCCGTAGGGCTATTACGCGCTTGATGAGTGTGCCAGGTGTGGGCGATCAAGTTATTTTTCGTCTAATGTTGTAGGAATTTAAATTGTGACAACATAGTGCACAAGACACAGAATTTTGAAAGATTCTTACATTTTAACAAGGATACAATATTTTCAAGCCATAAATATTGTTACGATCCTGAAATTCGGAGAAAACAGATTGTTGCTATGAAATGATATTCCCTCGACGTAAATGCTTTCTTAACTCGAAGTTTTCTCGTCACTTGTGACTCTGTTGACTTATGATTGAGAAATAAATATATCTATACAAAACCAAAGTTACGAGCAAGTTTTGTGCACGTTTCGGCTCCAAACATCCAAAGGCTCACTTGTGTTTTGGGGAATAACAAAGCTATTGATCTACACATTACGTGACCGCAAGACTGTTAGTAGCAGAAAATACTGCAATTCAACTAGGAAATGTACCAATATTTTTTGACATTTGAATGTAACGCACATTCAAATGATATTGTATTTTAATAAAACTATTGACCGACCAGTGGGCAAAATTCGATCATAATTTAACTTTCTACACTCCTCATACATATAAACTTTAACTATGCAGAATTGAATTGAATTCTCCTCCGTTCCCATAATTTTCTTAAAAAAGTGTACGTTGTTTTTGATTCACGTATTAATATAAAGATATCATTACAAGTATAGGAATTGAAAATTATTGATTGCTATATACCAATAAAAATTATAACTAACATACTTATGACGCCACTGGTGTTGCGGGTGTGCATTAGCGGCGGTAATCGCTTACCATCAGACGATACGTCTGCTCGTTTGCCCCCTATTCCATAAAATAAAATATTATATATAATCATGTGTCAGTTACTTCCACCAGTTGTTTTATGACCGGTTCCTATATTTAACGAATCGTTATCGTTTAAAAATTTTCTACAACCGACTACGAGTCGTAAATACCGTTCCTCAATTTATTTTTTATAGGAACGATTTTAGCTTACGCCCCGTATAATATACTACTATTCGTACCTAGAACGGATCGTTTTTCAAATATAGGAACTGGGCATTATGACCGGTTCCTATATTTAACGAATCGTTATCGTTTAAAAATTTTCTACAACCGACTACGAGTCGTAAATACCGTTCCTCAATTTATTTTTTATAGGAACGATTTTAGCTTACGCCCCGTATAATATACTACTATTCGTACCTAGAACGGATCGTTTTTCAAATATAGGAACTGGGCATTAATAGACACTGCTCGACTTTTTTTAATGAAAAGTGTTAGCGAAAGTACGAGTATTTCTAAAGAAGAACGGATCGTTCAAAAAAGAATGAGACAACAAACTGAGACGTATGCGAAGATAGTGAAGTAATTTAATATTTATATTCGTTAAGCACAGTAATGACACTCAACGTATTGTGAACACTAGGGGATTACTATGTATAATAAAACTACTGTGAACTGATCTGCTGATCTGACAAGCTATTTATTCGGTCTTGTTGTATACATACATTCGGGGTTTATACACTGAGCCCGGTAACGTAACAATATCGCGATTCAGAAAAGTGTTATAACGCCATCTAGTTTGGTTAAGGATAACATTACTAACACTTTGTTCCACTTTCATCGTGATATAGCAATACGTTTGTTTTCGTCATGAATAATATTTTTTTGTATGTTGAGCATCTTTTTTAGTTCCACATCCTGTATCTATTTCAAATATCAAATTAATCCATACGCCTACCAGTTTATAAATTCATTCCGTGACTCGTTAAATTAATGAAAACAACCATGTATTTTTTGTTGAACATGTTAGTTTATTAATTATTTATAATAAATAGTTCAGTTATAATTGAACCTAATGATTATTAAATGTATCTTGCGGTAATAATTACCTGTAGTGTAATATCACGTAATCATGCAAAGTGGCCTAACAGTCGTCAACCTTATGTGTGTTGACTGTATTTTTCATGAACGAGAAACTTCGGTTCCGATTTCAGTCTATTTATTTAAAGTATTTATTAAGGTCACCAAAACTGATTGTATTGACTACTCGGAATCGATTTATGATATTTTCTTTCTCGATAGAGCTTTTTGTGTTAAGTTGTCACATTCTTGCTGCGTATACTTTTTGAAGGACTGTTGACACACTACTGGATTCTAGCTATTAAAAACTTATATAAAATGAAATCTGAAACAATTACGTCTAACTTAAAAATTACGAAAAACAGGGCTTGGAATTTCGCGTGTGGTTTATGCGTTATGCGCTTTTACCAAATCCTCACAGTGATATGTCCTTCGATGATATTTCATTTTCGTTACCGTAATTCACATATGTAAACCACAAAGCTAACAACACTTAGCATTTGTATAATATTGTAATAGCTTTGAAAATAATGTAACTACATATTACACACTCACTTATTTAAAACACATTTACTAAAAGGAAATATAGAATCAACATCATTATTAACGAATGAGATATTAAATTCGACAATGATATAATGGCGTGATAGGACGTCTTTCATTAAAAGAAATAGTCGTCTATCAATAAGAATCTATTCACATATGGGTGAGTAACTTCGAACATTTGTGTGGGCACACTGTCGTCTTAATCGTATACAAGATATCAGGCGTATAACTAAACCGAGGACATAATGTCACTAACGGCTCAGTATAACCGAGGTGACGATCATAATTTTCGAAAACAATGCTTTTCCTCCAACGACGTGTTATGAGTTTCGTCGGAACAATGAGATAGTGATTATTGACATCGTAAAGCTTGCACTTGTAACTACACAGTTGTCAAACTTTCTTCACACAATGATAATCGTAGATTTGATGAAGGACCAATCTCTGTATGTACGTGTACAAGACAAGGGTACTAAAATATTGCGTACATTCCAATAAAGGTAATACTGAATAGCGTGTACCATTACGGTTTATTGTTAGCTGTTAGTTATAGTTTAATATGTATACTAGTTATTTGAGCGTGATTTTGTGTCCTGTGGAACCTGTGTTTATTGACTGAACAGAATCTAATAATTAACCCAATATATTCAAACAAGTTAATCTGTGTCTATGTAGACATTCATAAAATAAATAGTCCGCAGTTGGACTTACCTATAAAATCACTATGTAGGTAACCCTACCTAATGAAAATGGCGACATCTCTTTGCTTAGTTTAAACCTTCTGATTATTATTGTTATGTCTGAGCACCACTTTCCGCATATTAATTTTCTGAATCCTCCGGTATCCTCATGCACTCGGTGAAATACAGCGCAAGCGCTAATTCACAAAGTTAAATATTGTTTAGTTTCTATAATTACCACATAGCGGATTTATTGTAATTCTGTAGAGCAATTAGTCAAATAATGTCTACCTTTGGACAATATAATTAATATTAAAAATTAGTTTTCCTATTGTACTTATTACCATTCAAACAACTCAAAACATTGAGTGCGGTTATGTCAAAATATTGACTGATATTCTGGCAGCATCGTGGCAGAGCCACGCTTCGGCATGCATGGGCCGGCTCGACCGGAGTGATACCACGGCCTCACAGAAAACCGGTGTGAAATAGCGCCTGCGCTGTGTTTCACCGAATGAGTGAGGATACCGGAGGCACACACCCTTACCCTTCCCCCTTCCCCTATCCCATTCCCTTAAAGGCCGGCAACGCACTTGTGACGCCTCTGGTGTTGCGGGTGTCCATGGGCGGTGGTAATCGCTTACCATCAGGCGATACGTCTGCTCGTTTGCCTCCTATCCCATAAAAAAAAGCATCATGGATATCAAACATCTTAATAGAGTTTTAAATTTGTGCATGATCGGCCTACGTACATAGATGAATTTTCCTTCACTAAGCCAATAGACCTTTGTTCAACAGTAGACGGCGCGCTAGATTGATAACAAACCAGCATTGAACTCATAACAAGAAAAAGCTATACATAAATTATATTGAAACTTCACTCATTAAAATCGGTTTAGTAATTAAGCCCTACGGTGGAACATACAAACATAATATGTAAACTGCCAAAACTATTACTCTTCCTTTTGGCTTCGCCGTATTCTGGTAAAAAGCAGATAATCTTTTTTTTATGATGGACAGATTTGTCATCTAATGGAAAGTAACTACCATCACCCAGAAAGTCTGCAATACAGGAAACACAAACGTGTTGCCAGCCTTTGAGGCAGGCACATTCTTTTCTATGTTTTTTTTTGCTATAATTTACCTGCGGTTTCAGGCCTGATGGAAAGCACAAGCAGAATTCAAGAGTAGACGTAACCATCCTCAATGCGGACAAGGAAAGTGCAGCATGGAAACCAACACTATGGCGGCCTAGTGAGATGCTTTTTCACGCCCCGTATATAGATGTATGTAGATTTGTATGTAGATAAAATGTCAAATTAATGATTCTCTTTTATTTTATTTATTTCTAAACTAGTTGAGTTACGCAGTGTTACCCGCGGCTCAACAACAACCGCTAGTAAAGCTGCGGAACGAAGCTAGTCTAAAAAAGTTACGTAATTTACACTTTACATCATCAACTATTGGCCAGTAAAATGTCGTCAAAATAGTTTATTTATGTAATTACCGTATATACTCTCATATGTATTTAGTGAGAAACTGTTAATTTAAAATTACGAATAGACACTTAAATTTTATAGATATACTAGCTGACCCGACAAACGTTGCTTTGACATAAAAATGAATATATATATTTTAGGGGTGGTACAATAAAAATCGCTATGGAAAAATAGGGGTTGATCGTAGAGGGTTGAAAATTCAGGGTTGTATGTACTAATGCTGTAATTAAAAAAATATCTAAAAATTAAAAAAAAAAAAATTGTGGTGAACCCTTAACATTTAGGGGGATGAAAAATAGACGTTGGCCGATTCTCAGACCTACCTATGCTCATAAAATTTCATGAAAATCGGTCCAGCCGTTTTGGAGGAGTATGGTAACTAACATTGTGACACGAGAATTTTATATATAAGATATGTTTTGTACTTGTGATTTTTTAGATTACATAAAACTCTGAAATGTATATGATAAAACATTAATTAGGACTTGTACTACATTACGTATTGATGACGTCGTTTAGCTCAGAAAATTTATAGGCAGTTTAATCAACTTTATTCTAGCAACAACATTTGAGACGAAGAACATATTCTCATAAATTGTTGTAGCAGCCGGGAGCAGCGGCACATCGCGACAAATTGTGAGAAAAATAAATTTCCGGATATCAAGCAAAGCTGTTGTTAAAAGGCGGAAGGTGGCAGCTGGACAAACAGATTGCTGAAAGAACCGACCGCGCCTGCCTTGACAAACGGGCTCGGTTCTGACATCTTTTTTTTTAAACCATAACGTAGAGTTTATCCCAAACATTTCTTTTCGCTTTCCTAAGTGTTTCAGAGTTACAGAAAATGACTAAATCGTGTCGCTGTCCATCTCGACTGAAGTTCTGAAGTAAAGAAGAACATTAATCAAATTAAAAAATGTTTTTGAAGAAGTTTCTTTTGTCTGTTCCTGAGATTTAAATCGACTGTATTTGAGCTAGTAATGGAGCCTACATTTTAATGGTAGTCTGTTCTGCCTAAAGTCATCTTAGGTTATCGTTTGGATTCTCTACAAAGTAAAACAACTAATTATTTTATAGACGTCTTTTTTTGTAGATAGTTTCAATTTATGCTATTTTTTTGATACTTTATTAACTTGTATATTTGCATGTTACTTACGTGTTTTCGGTATGACTCTTGAAATCTAAATTAAAACCATTATATAATTTCTGATTAAACTCAAATTTTGTGTTTATAATAATAAGATGTTTCTTCATTGATAAAATAGTAGTATGATAACATATAAATGTTCTGATAAAGAAACAATTTGTTTTGACTTGAAGATTTTTTTTTGTTGGTACATACCAAATTCAGGATATTCAGGACTTATCAAAGTTTGTTCTTTTCCATAATTTACTTAATTAAAAGGTAACAATAGTAAATAACTAGACATTTCACTGCATGTTGGCGTAATAGTTCAAACGTCATGCGGTGGCTGATGCGTTGAGTGTGGGCCTGATACTCACATGGCATAGCATTGTGTGATTCAGAAATAGTAGGTACTTGTGTTCTTTTGATCTGAGTGTATTTTATATTTGTTTTATGATTGTTTGCATAGTCCCCCGCGAAACATGATATATTTCTAGTGCGATAAATTGAATAGTAGTGCATTGTTTCCAGATATGTATTAACTTGGGGATAGTTTCTCTGTCTGTCGGTTACGCTTTTACGGTTATATTACAATCGCTACATGCCGATTTCAATGATTTCTTTTTTGTGAAGATTCTTTGATTCTTGAACAAAGACATACTTAGGGGGAATGGCTACTTTTTACTGCGATAACCAACATACTCGCAGGTGAAACCCCGGGCTAAAACTATTTGATTATATTTAAGAGCTAGCAATAATTAGACACATAATGGTTATCATATGTCTGCAATATTGACTACAACTAGACATGATCAGGTATTTGATAATTTAATGGTTCTATTGTTTGATTAAAAAAAAACGCTGATTACATAAGAGTTGCGTTAAGGGTGATAATTACATATGAATAAACGGGATTTGTAGTGTTAATTTAAGTAATTGTATCTTGAAACTTTTCTATGAAATAACAATTGATGAAATTTGAAACGTATGGTGCTAAGTTTATAGTTGCTAGGTGAATCTCCGTTTTCCCTTTCTGCAAGCAAGTTATGCTTGCAAAGAATATGACGGAGCGAAGAGATTTAGAACGCCTACGGTTCGCCAGATCCGGGACCGGGTCCGACACCGCAAACTAATCAAGCGCTGGAGGTCGCAGAACGGTATCCATCCTCCACAAGAGTAAGCCTGGGTATGACGGATGACGGAGCGCGCGCGCCCTGGTATCATCAGGGTTCCTATTCAGGAGGGGGTCATCTACTTCTACAACGACTTCCAGGATTTTTCTTTCTAAGGTACCTACACCTAGTATCCGAGGGGGATTTCCGCACGGAGAAAAAAGGATATGTGTTGATCAATATCGTCAGTATAAATCGATTTTGATTATTCTAATTTGTAGTTATAGGTTTTAGTGTATATATGATATGGTTTAAACTTGTAAAAATAATGAACATATTATTCACAGACACATATACACATATACATCATAACCAGTATAATAAAACGAAATAAGTTTAATTACCAGTTATAATGCGATTTGGCTATTTTTATCCTTTTCACATAAACAGTTTACACTTCCTCCATAGCTTCGCTATTCTGTAAATTTTAATCTCTCACTCACAAGAGTATTATGTAAAACGCGAAGAAGGGTATTAAAGCTGTACTTGCGTAGTTTAAAAAAAAATATCAAACGTTTTTACTGGAACACGATCCCAAATGGATTTCACTTTTCGCGTTCCGTTATTGTAATGTACATATAAATGTCATTTTTCTACGTAAAGAAGTTCATACAGTATACTTTCAGTTTGAGTCACGCAAGGCCCGCGTCAGCTGGTGGCGATCGCTAAACCTTAATATTTCTCATATGAGCTCCTTTACTCTCTGTAAAAAATGTTAGCGTTGAACGTTTCGTATTTATCGAATGTTCCGTATAAGCGACGTAAACATACTGAAACTAACATTAAATATTCAGGCTTCCTTTCAAAGAGGTCGGTTGACGATTACAATTGATAGAAGGTTATTATTATGAATTGGTTCGGGTTGGGTTTTATTGCTTGGAGTACCAGTCAGTAAAATCCTTACAAAGGTACTCAAATACCAATGTCAAACATATAATAGGTATTGTATTATACTGAATTGTGTGAGCCTTTTTTCTATTATCTAGCCTGATTACTTTGAGAGGCTGCTGAGCAGACTGCATTTAAATTAATGTTTATTTAGCCTTAAAGTATTTAAAACTAGTGTTAATACCAAAGAGTATATTCAAAAATAAAATATGAAACTTTTTATGCCACATTACTAAATATTGTAAATTAAATTAAAAATCAAAAATGTAGGAGTTGAAAATAAGCAAATTTCGGAGGTAGGTAGAGCCACACTGATTTTGGTACGAACGCGCTGACTCGACCGGTGCGGTACTAAGTACCCTCTCACAGTAGACCAACCTTAAATGACTGAACCATGCTCCATTCTTGCATTCGAAATGAGTAGGTGACCACTACTCTTGGATTATGCTCATGCTTTCCATCGGGCAGAGTGGAATCACTTTGGCAGTCAAAATGATTGAATATAAATATTTTAATATTCAACCTTCAAGAAAAGAGCGTACTCCTTCCTAAAAGGCCGGCAACGCACTTGTGACGCATCTGGTGTTGCGGGTGTCCATGGGCGGCGGTAATCGCTTACCATCAGGCAATATGTCTGCTCGTTTGCCCCCTATATAATAAAAATTAAGAAAAAAAAAAGAAATGTACGATTTTTTTTAAATATTTTCATTATATACCGCTTCATCACCCACAAGACTGGCGATACGATAACTGTAATCTCTGTACTAGAAAAAATATTTCAACTTTATCGTCTATAACGTTATTACATCTGGACCTTATTACTCTCCCCCGATCAAATTCATACTTTCGAAAGTCTAGAAAAGGATGTTAGCCGTTGATAGATAGGCTTGCCACAAGCTTATTATTCTTTAAAAAAATATTTGTGAGTTACATAACATAGTAACAAAAATTATATGATCAATAAAATAAAAGGGTTACTCTCATATTGACAGTTTGACTTGAAATAATACCACGTGACTATTATTTTTTAAGTATGCGGAAGATGAAAAAATACATTTGTTTGTACCTGACTGACAAGGAAGGACTGTGTATTTGTAACTTTCGTTATTATCTCGTATGTGTGTGTGTGTGTGTGTGTGTGTGTGCGTGCGTGTGTGTTGTGGCTAACCTTCTCTGTTTTGATCTTTATAATATGTTACAATGAAATTCTCTTCTAATTGTTTTTTTGTCATTATACGTATCATTGTCATTACTATCAATAATAGGTAACTTTTATTAAGTTTTTACCTGTTACAAAAGAGGAACATTCAATAAAATGTTATCCGTCGTAATTTTGCCGGTTGTCTTGTTATCCTTAAATTAAATGAAGTTGAATCTTTATAAATATACAAAATCGCCAAACGTGTCGTTAATCACAGAACTCGAGAACCGCTAGATCAATTCGGTTCTATTTTTATCTTTTCTTTCTTCTTATGGAGAGGAAAAACGTAAAAATTGTGAGGAAAATAATAAAAATGACGCTTACTTATTTACCTATTGGGCTGCGACGATTCAATAAGTTCTGACAGAAGGAAGTCTGTCAGAGCAGCTTGGTTAAAATAAATGTGTACTGAAGTAACCATTTCTTTCTTATCTTTAATCTAACAATATATTATTGGTCAAATAATTAAAAAAAAACTAATTATGTAAGTACTGAAATATCTTTCCACGTATGTTTTCTCTTTAATTCTTAAGACTACGTGAAATATTTTCTCGAGAAACTTGGTGTTCCACGTGGCACTCCGTTAACCTTTTTGGATAAACCCTACTCAGTAGTCTCGCATGTTTATTTAATTGGAAAAGATCAAAAATTATTCTTATTTATTAACTTGTGTTACATCAGCAATGTATTAACGTATGTACATGTTTATTGATATTGGATACCCATGTCGAATTAAAAGTCCATAACAAATCAGCTACACAAGGTTTGTTGTGTAACGTTCATTTTATGCGGTACCCAAAATGTTGGCCGTACCTTTATATCGACTGTTCTGAAAAGCAGTTGAAGAAAATTCCGATTTGAATATCTCTTTGTGTAGTTGATCGTTTATAAAAATGTACGTTGTATTTTGTTCTATATTATTTATTTTAACAGGTCCTATTAATAGCATTTTGAGATTTTAATCGTGAAAATAACATACATGCAGAAACAAAACCAAAACCAAATAAAATTTACTTCGCATTAAATTCATTTACGTTATTAAATCACTACAATTTTTTTTTAATGAATAGTGGGCAAACGATCAGACGTATCACCTGATGGTAAGCGATTACCGCCGCCCATGGACACCCGCAACACCAAAGGCGTCACAAGTGCGTTGCCGACCTTTGGGGGATGGGGAGAGGGAATAGGAAAAGGCGTTAGGGTATGGGCCTCAGATATCCTCACTCACTCGGTGAAACACAACGCAAGTGCTATTTCACACCGGTTTTCTGTAAGGCCGTGGTATCACTCCGGTTGAGCCGGCCCATTCATGCCGAAGCGTGGCTCTCCCACGGAATAAATCTAATTTGCCATCTCGAAAATATAATAATAACAGTAAATTTATTACCTCATAATTAGAAAAAGGACTTAAAATAAGATATGTAAGTACAAGTGGCGGCATTATCGCTCAGATATAATCTCTTAGAAACAACAATGGGGTGAAGAGAAAACTTGAGGAGGAGAAATTAAGGTATTAAAATGTATTAAATAAAATGATAGTGATATCATGTATGTATGTATGCTCTAATGCGGAAATTAGTTTTCAAAAAATCTAATGTGTTAAAAATCTGTAGTAAGTATTAAGATAAATCTCAGGTAACTTAAGAAAACATTTATTTTAATTTATTTTATTTTAATAGTCTTATTCACTATTATCTATTACTTGAGATAAACTCTAGTAGTTCCAAATTCAAAGAATCAAAGTCGGTTTCTATCTAAATTTCTCATAAAATAACAGCATTCGTGCTGTCGTGTTTCATCGGTGAGTACGAAACCGGAGGCTCAATGTAGAAGCTTTTTTTTTATTGTATAAGGGGCAAACGAGCAGACACATCACCTGATGGTAAGCGATTACCGCCGCCCATGGACACCCGCAACACCAAAAGCGTCACAAGTGCGTTGCCGACCTTCGGGGAATGGGTAGAGGGAATGGTGGGAGGGGTTGGGGTATAGGCCTTTAGTGTTCATTTTTCTCACGACTCAAATTTAAAAGTTTATCATTTGCTTACTCTATGCACAAATTTGTACTCATAAATTGCCACAACAAAACCTTATTTCCAAGGTTTATTTTATTTATTAGAACAAAAAACATATACATGTAAGATTATAACTAGATACAATGTGTACACTAAATTTATAAACATGTAACTCACACCATTGTTCACAGATTACCAGAAACAATAATAGATCTTGATACTCAGTAAACGTTAGGTCTAAAACAATAACAATATGTAACTAGAAAACAACACCAAATATTTTAGCAGTAAATGAAAATCAATTATATATGGTTAATTTTCAATTGGGATGCAGATGCGAATGAGAGATGCGGATTGCCCAAGACCGGTATGTCTGGCGCTCCTTGGTGGAGGTCTTCGTCCGGAGCATCAAATGGCATTAGGCTGAGTGAATTTCTTAAAATTTACTGTTATTAATTCATTGATCGCAGAAGTTTAATGGCCTGTTTTTTAAATTTGCAGTCAGTAAGTGCAAATAACGGTAAAAAAATGTCCATTGTCACTATCCTCAATGCGGCGCATGAACACCAGCGTTAGTCCTGTAGGTGTCTGTATAAAATAGTTGGGAACTCGATTCCCTCGTCTCATAGTACCTCGTAGACAGTACGAGGTACTATGAGACATGTTTTGCTTGTAATAACACTACAGTCACCTCTATTATTATATAATCCATAAAGTGTCATGACTTCGAGCAACAAACGTCAGGATTCTAAAGTTAAGATGTTGAACTAATTTAAGAGTATAGAGAAGCTGGCACGACAACTACAGCACTTATAATTTTCGGATCGTAGAAACTTTTTTAACTATCTCTAGATTGTATATGTATTTAGCATACTACTCCAGACTAATACGGCACATTTTAATTGTAATCTTATTAGAGTTTTGTACAACATTAGAAGTGTAGAGGATCGCACAAAGTTCCGTGAAGCTCTTGTGAAAAAGACGAACATCTTATAAGCTTTGTTAATTATGCTATTAATATGTTTGTCAAAATGCAAAGAAGAATCCAGTTAAACACCTAGATCCCATATAAAATTTAAATAAGCTAGTGTAAAATTATTCATTGAGTAATTTAAAATAAAATTTATTTTTGTTTCTAGTGAAAGAGATTTATTTTCATTACAACAGTTGTATAGGCTATTAAGATCGTCCTGTAGGGAGACACATCTTGAATACTTTTACAACGCTTATAAATTTTTATGTCGTCTGCAAACATAAGAAAGTTTGAGTTCATAAAGCATTTTTTGTCATTAGAAAAGATTGTGAACTTTAGGTGACCCAATATGGATCCTTGCGGTATGCCGGATTTAACCACTTTAGACTTATATTTAAAGCCATTAACTACCACCCTTTGAAAACCATCTAAGCAAATTACCTGACATCCTGTTAAAAGCAATTTTGTCTAGAAGTTGTGAATGATTGACCTTACTGAACGCCTTTTTAAAGTCAGTATAGACGGCATTTACCCGCAATTGCTAAGCAAAATTCTCATGCAAATGATGCACAAAGATCGATTGGTACAGGTAGAACGTTTCTTGACGAAACTATGTTGTTCAAGTATCGTAGTAGTAGTAGTAGTGTGTCATGTAACCGTAGCAAGGTTCAAGATATGTGACTGATGCGAACCATCACCATAATGACTTTTATTTTCTTTATTTTTTTATTCAAAATCATATACACGATCTACATGTACGAGTACGCGTAGGGCGTTAAATGTGTCGACCAAGACCTGACCTTCGGGCCCAACACCAGTTTCCACTGTAATTCATATCTACAATAATATCAAAATAATATGATCGAATTTTAAAGGATTAAACTATGTTTCTAACAACTTACCATTTTCAATAAAACACAAGCATAAAGTGTATTACGTGTTAAACATTCTTGAAATACTTACATTGGAGGTTTGGCTCAATAGCTTCACATGTATCGAAATTGTGGCATCGCTGCGGCTAAAAAAGTCTTGTACGAGTACGCTTTATTCTCTGTGGATTGCATAAGAGCTTACATACGAGTACGTCCCGTTGAACTGTGCAAAATGCAATTCTTGCTGTTGTTCCAATCTTAGTATTCGTATGAAACAAAATAATAAATAATCTTTATATTGAAGAATTATTTACTTGATTTTTTTAAACTATCATTAATATAATGAAAAGATCATCCCTTGTGATCTTGGTTTAATGTTAACTTAATGGGTTAAAACATTCGAAAGTTTGGCAATCCTAGCCAGGTCAGTCACCAGTCACCACACCTGGCTAGGATTGCTAAACTGTTAGAAAATGGTAACCTACCAAAGTAGGTTATCATTTCCTAATAAGCTTCACTCCTCTGTATTATCCGCGGGTTTTAATTTGTTGTGCATAACTCTCCTTATTTATAAAATAAAATTACTTAAGTCACTCTTTATAATTATCTCGAAAGAGTTATTACGTAAATAAAGTAATCTTTAGAGCATAGTAAATACTAGTGACTACTAATGGAGAAATGGTTTAGCACATGTTTACAAAACCTAGCTTTTACTTTTGACTTTCATTTTAAAACAATTGCGCCAACTGAAGAATTTTATATAAGATCATTTCAAAACTGATTGAGTATTAAAGTTGTGGGATTGAGCTATAAAATGACGTGCTTATAGTTCGGCTGGAAATTGTTGTTGAAAATCGGAGAAGGCGAGCGCTAAAAAAACAAGTTTAAGAACGTAAATTTATTAGCAGTCAGTGCACAAAGGCCTAGAACATTGGAGACATACAATTTCTTTGCTCCCAACACAAACATAGGTCGTCGTCATATATTTTTTACGGGACAGATTCTACATGATCTTCTGATTCCTTGACTGGTTTCTTGATCCTAGATCAAGGAATCCTTGATCAATACCTAAAACTCGAGTCATGATCAAGCTCAGCTCTTTTCGCAATCGTGTATTTATCCCGCATTTTTTCTTAGGAAATCTCTCCGCATCTTTTGATGTGTGCTTGTTATAAAAAATGTATGAATTCATGGTACTCAAAGTCTTTCCTGGTCTTAATCCTCCTGATCTTGGTCTTGATCTTCATCATTGTCAGTTTCATGATTTCGTATCAGTTCAGACTCCAATATAAAGAAACCTTCAATATTCCCTTCATTGTCAGTTTGATCCGAAGCACAACTCACTCACTTCTTGTTCGAAAGATGAATCTCATGCAAGAAAAGTTTTTCTCTCAGGGTCCTGAACAGAATTCGTAGATGGTCGTAGATTCTACTACTTGATGGACATTTTTCTTTTTATTGTGACACATCTTTGAATAATGATTAAGCATTTGGTAAAGTGTATAATTACTGTAAACTGCATACTTGACCAAATGCGGGACACTAGAACTCATGACTATATCTACATCTAGTACAAGAATTTACTGGTTGAGTAAAATATACTTTCTTATCTAAATAAGAAAGTATATTATATTTTATTTTATTATATATATAGTAGCTAACTACTATTATTCAAAGTTGTTTACTGTGTATGCCTCTATTTTGAGCTCTTGAAATTCTTTGAGGTGATATCTGGTTATTTTATAACTTTTACAAATTTTAATACAAGTTTCCAATGCTAATTAGTTTTCTTTTAGTAATCTTTCTTTCAGCTTTTCATCAAGTTCCTTTAACGATTTGATCTCTTATAAGGCTATTTCTTAATGTTTCAAAGTTGCAATCCTGGTTTAGTATTTTTATTTGTGTAATTTATTCATCACAAGTTTTTGTCTCTACGGAAAAATATATTTCTCGCGACTGTTTCATTTGTTATCGGTAAACTGTTTTGGAGGTACATCTCAATGAATTATAAATTTCCACTACTTAATCTCAAATGACATGTGGCAAAAGTGCAATTTTATTATTAGCTGATTAAAGTGTTATAATAGTCCCTTGGATGGAACCTTGGCTTCCATCTCTTGTACGATTCCCCTGGATTTGGTATTCTCATCAACGTGAGTGGCGGCGGTGGTTTTAACAATTCCATTGTTATTATTTCGATCCAAAACAATGATATATATTTTCGACTGCGTCATGTGGTAAAAGTATTGGCTTCTGTGTCTGCGTCTGCGTCATGTGGCATACACGCACCACAGAGAATGTATATGACTAAAGACTACAATCCTGGATTATGTAACCACAGAATATCAATGAAACATATTACAGTCACGATAACAACATTACCATCATTAATAAAGCACGGTCAGTAATCCGTGCCTAATATAGCTTAGCTGGACATAAACCACTTCCTTTGGACGCCACTCTGACCGATTTTAGACTTCTCACATCCAGTTGCTGTCGATCATCTTGCTTAAGTCGTCACTCCACGTAGCCCATGGGCACCCTACACACGTTTGCCGAGATTTGATCTCTACTTAACGACTATTCTACACCAACGGTTGTCAGATCGAACAATTTATTTATTTTCTTTTTTATGACAACTCCTGCATTAAGAATACGTCGCAGAGGACTTTACAAACACGTATGAAACTTACACAACGAAAACTCAGAAAAAACTGTTTGTAAATTACACAAAGTGTTGTTCCATGTAAGATTTGAACCCACAATACTTGGCCACATTTTTGGCGAAGTTTAAAGCGCCATAGAAACCACTTAAACTACTATGCCAACCGTGTAGTAAACAATGATTGATTTACGCGAAATAAATAATAAATTTGTAGTATTATATATTTACTCTGTTAAGGCACATAATGCCCATACTAACACAAGTTAAATATTTCAAAATTAAAAATAATATTTTCGTTAAAATACTTTCCTTAGATATCAATTGACGATAAAACCGATTCGCGCGCCCAGCAAATTGTTTAATCGAGTTAATCTTGCAGCGTATAACGTGACGTTGAGTGACGTCAACCAGAAATGTGATAAGATATATCGAAATGCGTTAAAACGAATTTCGTGTCTCTTAAATTCAATACATCATCGAAGTTACATCCCCATACATTATTTAAATTGTTTTAGTTTTTAAAAATAAAACGAATCGGTAACGTTTCAGAGGTTCTATATGAAAATTTTAATCAATTGCAAGGAGAAGTAACATTATAACTTAACTCTACTCATCTACCCAAATGCTAGGCAATGCAAAAGCTCTCTTGTCCAGCTTTCTAGTGCTGTCTGAAATGAAAGCCAACAATTTTGATATGGTAACTGAGACCGTTGTCTTAACGCGCTCTGCGAAGCACGGAGGGTCTCAATGTATTGAGAATTTTTACCCATCTACAGACTGAACAAGCAAGGACTATATTAATTTTGTAATATCATACCTTACGCAGTTTCAACTGATCCACGACCTCTTCCGAAAAAAAGTGTTATTGGTGGAAAAACGTTAAATAACAGACAACAATTTCTTCCACTAACGTTAAATACAGTACTTTAACACATGTTTAATTAGAAGAGAATTTTGATAATGTCCAGGATCCTTTTAAGCCTCTTGGAGATTATAACTAATTTTCTGTTTTTAGCGCCCCTTAAGCCAAAATCTAATTGTTAAATTACTAAGCGTAATACGAGTACTATGTAACTTTATTTTGGATTCGCTCCCGTATATATACATTACGTACAACACTACTGATAGTTTTTTTTGTATTTCAACAAAATAATTATGTGGTAGATATCCCGCAAATAACAACATATTCTTATTTTCCAAAGACAACAATTTAGCTTGGATAATGATTATGGTCTGAAAGATTTATTATGCTCGTACAAATGAAGTAAGTATAATAGGGTACGATAGGTAATCTGTACCTTCTAAGCCAGTAGTAGCTTTTGGTCCATTACGTTTACGATAAGTACTTGAAACTAAATATATTACATACTTTATTTCTAATAAGTTTATACTCGCGACCCAGTCCTCGTTTATGTCGCTTCTTGAGTCAAATAGTACCTTTGTGTTATTCTGATGTAACTATATTCCTGGAAACTTTCAAAGAAATTCATTTAGTAGTATTTACGTAAATACTAACTATCGCGTTTGTAATATTAAATGGACAATTTATTTTTAGAACAACTCATCAAATTATCTCACAAAATTATTAATGTTAGTTGTAAGTACGAGTATATGACTGCCTTGGAGGCGTAGTGGCGTCGGACCAAATGTTTGTATGATCTGCAAAAGTTTGTTTCGGAGTTTGGGTGTTTTCTATGTATAATATGTATGTATTTACAAAAAAAAAGTATATAAGTATTCATATCAGTTGTCTAGTACCCATAACACAAGCTCTGCTTAACTTGGGTCTAGATGCTGTTGAGTGTTAGATAGAAACACCCAAACTCTGAAACAGATATTTGCAGATCATACAAACATTTGGCCCCATCCAGGAATCGAATCCGAGACCTGAAGCACAGCAGTCGCATACGCTACACTGCGCCACCGAGGCTGATTTATTGTATGTCATTACTGATGGTGATAAGTAATAAAAAGTACTTTAAGTTTAGATATACATATCTTAACGACGAAATGAAGGTGATCGTACAGCAATTTACGTGTTTAGTACGTTTTCAGTAAAGGAAAAATATCGCGTATCGTAAAGGAAACATTTGTGAAGTATCCCTGAACATTCGGGCGTGAGCATTCGGGTCACGTTCACGTAACAACGGCAACGATGCCGAGCATCTAAAGGTTTGTTGTGATATCACCGTTGGTTTTTTCACAATACCTGACCGACTGAGAGAGATTCCCCTAACGTTAGTTCGTTGAGATAGCTCCGGAAACTTTATGTTCTTTTTAATGTTTTACTGGCCAAAACGGAATGTGCGGTTTCAATATCTGTCGCGAAACCCTTTTTATCTGTACAAAATGTTCATTGGAGAGCTAGTTTCGTAAAATTAATCTTGTAGATGTTTTATATAATTTATTAATAAATACGTCCTAGAGGGATACAGTAAAAAACCTGAACTTTATTTTTTAATAGTACATTTTCGTATTGTAAGACTAATTTAGTATAGAATTGGTGCAGTGGCAGCGTATGTGACTGCTGTGCTTGAGGTCTCGGGTTTGGTTACCGGGTCGGACCAAATTTTAGAATTATCTGCAAATATTTGTTTCGGAGTTTGGGTGTTTTCTATATATAATATGAATGTATTTACAAAAAAAGGTATATACAGGGTGTAAAAAGACGACTACCGAAAACGAAAGGGGCTGATTCAGCACCCCAAAACTTATAAAAAAAACCAAACAGTTGTCCTTAAAAAAAATTGTAGCCGTAAAAAACAATGTGTCAATATTTTTAATAATTCCACAAGCCAGTAATGTATTATTGCGTGCACCGCGTAGCTACTTGAATACCTATGCGCCCGGCCAAGGTCATTGCACTCACCCGACCAGCTGTTTTGTTTATCAAAATACATCGCTGTTTTATTGATTTTATTTGTTTTTTGGTTTTCTAAATGAGATAATTAGGTAGTTTGGGTCCTATTATGTTGTACTATGTGTATGTAAGCAGATAAAAACATGATAGGACTTAGATAAATTATAATTTTTTTTGCGTTTTTTTTTTGCTAAACCTATTCAGTATCATGGTCTGATTGCAACCCCCAAGTTTTCGGTATTAGACTTTTTACACCCTGTATGTATTTTTATCAGTTGTCTAGGACCCATAACACAAGCTCTGCTTAACTTGGGACTTGATGGCGTTGTATGTTAGACGTCTGAATAAAGAAACAACCAAAGAATCATAAGGAAGTATACAAATATATACACAGTTATCCTTACTAATATTATAAATGCGACGCACTCTGTCTGTCTGTATGACGCACTTTCACGTCAAAATTAATGTTACGATCTAAATGAAATTTGGTACACAGATAGTCTAGTCTAGAGTCTGAGAAAGAACTAAAGGCTACTATTTAATGCGACAATGAGATTGTAAGAAAGAGAGTCTGCTGTATAAATGTTATCCAAAATCACTATTCCACGCGGACGAAGTCGCGGGCACAGCTAGTTCATTTTAAGAAGGATAAAAATACTTTTTGTTAGATGTGTAAATTGGTAGGTACTTCAAAAATAAATAAGATGCAAATAATGAGGTATGAAATCTTATTGTACGACCTACGACGGATTTTCCCATTTTTTTTAACGATCATGGTATTTTTCTTTTATATATATATATATATATACTTGAACATACATACATAAATATGTAGATATACCCATAGTATTTTCATATATGGATGATTTAATTAGGATGATAAATAGTACTAATTAGTCAGGCTTATCTTATCTAAATGACGCTGAGTCGTGTGTCCTGCTTATGGCTGTCATTACACTTTTATTCTATTATCTGTTAGCCATAGCGAATAGCTACTCGGATGTAATTAAAGGGCAACGTTGATGAATAGGATGATGTGTTAAGCTCACTAATTCTCGGTGAGTTGTGCAAGTATCTTTAACTAGGTAAATGAGGGACGGGATTACCAGCGAGCCGCTGAGCTAATCCTGACACCACCTAATTATTCAATGGGATGCGACCCATTAAAAATACCTAGTGAATAGGATTTTGATTATTACTAATTACAGTTTCATATAATGAATTAATATTACGCCCTAGAGGGTACAGTAAGAAACCTGAACTTCATTTTTTAATAGTACATTTTCGTATAATTGTTTGTTATTCGTACAATAAGATTTCATACCTTATTATAAACTGTGTAATGAGCTGTCGCCTGCGGTATTCCTGGACCAATACGATATTCAAAACTCCAAGAAAAGAGCGTACCTACTCCTCTTTAAAAGGCCGGCAACACACTTGTGACGCCTCTGGTGTTGCCGGTGTCCATGGGCGGGTGATCGCTTATCATCAGGCAATACGTCTGCTTGTTTGCCCCCTATATAATAAAAAAAGTGTTTATATTTATAGTAACCATTTTCGCTCATAATGCACTTAACTTTCAGTGTAAATCTAGATTTAATGAAAGTATAACATATGTAAACATAATACATTCAATAAATACTTTTTGCGGAACCTACTAAATTGATCAAAAGACCTATATTTCAACACTATTTATGCAGGGCTTTGTGCATGAGTTTCAAAGCATTATGCCGCTTATATAAAGTATCTCTTTGAATACGTTTTTGGAATTAAATTTACTTTAACAATGATTAAGATACACCGTCTAATATTGCAATATCAGCACGAACGGGCCGGTACTACCTCGCACAGAAGACCAACCTAAAAAGAACTGCATTTGTGCTGTCGTCTTTCGTTGGAGAGTGTGAGACCGGAGATCCAATGATATAGAAGCATTTCAATAGACTACCATAGAGTGAGTTACCATGCTGCATTGCAATGAGTATGGTGACCACTACTGTTGGATTGTGCTCATGCTTTCATCAGGCAAAGTAGCAGGCCTTGACTTGGAGCTTTGGCAGGTCCTTATATGTAAAAGCATAACTATAACTACATAAACTAAATAAAGGTATTCAAAACGTAATGATGTGGTATAACCCGTTATTTTCCTATCGTGTTATTACCTACATACGTATTACAAGATATTTTTAATATTCACCATAACTTTAATATCTATAGTAAATACAATGAGCTCTAATTATGCCCTATCCATGTACCATAGAGGGAAAAATAATTATTGATATGATATTAATCAAAGTCCAGAAAATTTGTAGAAACACATTACTTGTATTTCTACAAATCGAAAGTGTCTATGCTAATACTAGTAAATCCAACAGTATTTTGCTCAAACACACAATTTTCGTTTCATGCCATAATTGATAATGACGGTAAGATAAATACATTTAATTAAAAAAAATATTATAAAAATTCTATTATTTTGTTCCATATTAATAGTTTAATTTCCTTCGAGCCTTTTTGCTTTAAGAAATCCACCAAATTTCCAACAATATAATAAACACAAATTACAATTAAACTTAGATTTTTACCCAACAACGGCGAAGTACACAGGAAACGTAATAGTTTCGGCTGTCTGTATACCTATGTTTATATGTTCCACAATAGCGCCTTAACTACTGAACCAATTATAATGTAAGAGGTGAGATTCATAAAAATAGCTCGTGTGACTTATGCTGTTAATTTTATCAAAAGTTTTAACGTAGTCGAACTATGGTTTTTTGAACTTTTTCTTGTTGAAATAATGACTTTTTATTTTCAAAGGTCAAATACCTTTAGAACCCAAGTAGGTATGTACTAGGCGACATTAAAAATCCTATAGAAATTTTGTTGTTGTACCTATATTTTAATGGCTACAACTTCCCGAAACGATGTTCCTATGGCTACCGGGACCGACTGTTTAACGTGCTCTTCTTTCTCTCTCTCTCTTAACCCATCATAGACTGAACTGACTAAGATTGCTTAAACATGTATGTTTTTATCTAAATTGATCTATTTCTGAATGAGTTTAATGGTATAACTAAACAACTAATTTCAAGTTTAACTTATAAATTAATATATTTGCTTTAGAAGGCAGCATATACATACCTAAATTTACTCGTTCTTCTTAAAAATCATTCAAGGTAAGAGTTAAAAAAGATGAGTATGCCGAAATCTACTGAAAAAGATGGCTTAATGAATGCAAAGTATTTCTGGATAAATATTTAAGTTTAAACAATCCTCTAGATTTTTAAAGGTATGTGAGGTAGGTATAAAATAGATGCACATTTTGTAAGCCTGTAGATGAATACATATGTATATTTTAAACAAAATCATAAATCAAAATGAAATATGTTCTATAAATTATTAATTCTGCTGTTATTGGTATAATTTTAACACACTAATATCACAATAGAGGCAGACAATTAAAGAAAAAATAAATACTGGAGGACTTAACTGAAGTTAAAGTATGAAATTTGCTGGAAATATGTTACGTAGCTATTTATAGTAATTGTAACTTTTAAAATTGCAATTAAAGTTTAAGTAGTTAACCGTTCCTAACGTAGAGTAGACAATTTATTTAATGTCCCCTCAGTAGTTTAGAGTTAAGATAACATTATTTATTTCTCTATGATCCATGAATCTATCGTGGGAGAGCCATGCTTCGGCATGAATGGGCCGGCTCGACCGGAGTAATACCACGGCCTCACAGAAAACCGGTGTGAAATAGCGCTTGCGCTGTGTTTCACCGAGTGAGTAAAGATACCGGAGGCCCACACCCTAACCCCTTCCTTATCCCCCTTCCCCTTCCCCTAAAGGCCGGCAACGCACTTGTGACGCCTCTGGTGTTGCGGGTGTCTATGGGCGGCGGTAATCGCTTACCATCAGGCGATACGTATGCTCGTTTGCCCCCTATTCAATAAAAAAGAAATCACGTATAGGTATCTTATATTCAAAAGTATAACAAGTGAGACAATTAGCAAAACTTTATGAAACTAAAAAAAATAATTGAGCGATCTCCATTATTAAGATTGTCCGTTGCAATTAAACGAAGCAACACTGCCAGTATCCTGGGGACTTTCGCCCTGGAATTAGAATCGGGACCGATGTAGGGCGGGTTATTATTTATAACTCTCGTAAATTGTTTAAATTACATTTGTGTGTTTCTGAATTTGTATTTGTTACATATTATAGTTACTTTAAAATGTTATCGTTTAAATAATGTGGCTCGACAGTAATTAAAATTAATTGCTATAAATATAAAATACTATAATAGACGAAGGTAAAACTCTCTACTTTTAAAACCAAAAACATGAAAAGTTAATACGAATATAATTTTATTCACCTGAAGGTCGACTTTGAGAGAATGTCTCAAGGCATTAAGGCCGCCTCTGGACAATATGTGATATGAGTATTAAATAAATAAAGAAATATTTTTCTCATTTTTAGGGTTCCGTACCTCAAAAGGAAAAAAACGGAACCCTTAAGCCGGATTCCCAAAATTCGGATATATATATTTAATAATCGGACTTTTGCTCACAATGGACGACGAAATTATTGTGTTGTGGTAGTATCTTAATAAAAGGCTTAATAGAGTAAAAAAAACGTTGAGTACATCATATTTTACGAGAAAAATTTCACTTGGAACATTTGAAACATTAATGGGTGAACTGAGAATTGACGAATCAAAGTTCTTCAATTATTTTCGAATGACAGCAACCTCTTCTGACCATTTATTGGGACGACTATCAATAGACATATAAGCAGAAATGACGCGAGAGGAGTGCAGGTGGGGCGAAAAGCATAAACCTACAGGTTTGTACAGAACCCTCGGTGCGCAAGTCAGACTCACACTTGGCTCGTTTTATTTTGTTACAGCTACACTGAAATACTAGAGCAATAAGCCAACAAGTTTAACTACAACGAAAGCCATTCAATAATTGGCTTGTTCTCCTCAATAATCGTCGTATTTTCGCGCAACGCTCTCAACGCTGTATTTCAATGAATTAATATTTTCTACAGAACAATAAGAGCTGTAATAAAAGCTATTCGATATGGTTGCGTATAAATTACAAATACTTGACGACTGAAGTTTATAGCTTACTATTAATTTATATATTAGTACGTGAAGCAAAAACTTTGTAAAAAATAATTTTACGAAAATTATGCGAACGGAAGAGTTTAAAATTATGGTAGAATTTCGACTACTGGCTGACAACTAGCCTACTTAAGTATGAAAGTTCTTGGAAGTATAATTCTTAAATTAATGTAATTTTTAGCACGTCTTGTATTCGTTACACATACAAAGAAATATTTTGATCACAGTTAATGCCTTGAGGAAACAATATGATTACACAAAAATATTTACTTAATTAAGAAACGAGGAAAAACCTGCAGATACTTTTTGACATCCAGAATTTTTACAAATAAATAAATGGATATCGCACTCAAAACAGGAAGTCCAAATTCATGTAATACTCTTTGATCTCCTTTGTGCTTGATAGTACATAAAAAATAGTAGGAATTTAATGTGGATGTCACAAATAAAAATAACGTATTATACTTTTGTGCAACTTTTTCTCAAGTATCATTATTTCTGCAGTACTACAGATATTGGTCTGGTGGAGCAAAGATATTGCCTGTAGCTGTCACCGACAGTAGTTTCAACTGGCTTATACACTTGTGTCGTCCGCCGCATTGTGTTTCGAAGAGCGAGCGGGTATGTTGCTATCTGTGTTGTTCTTTCTTTATTTACCCAAGCGCTTTCTGTCTTCATTTTTATGAATATGTGCCATGTGCAGTGTTTATATTACTTTCGTTCATTTCGGAAACAATTCTTGGGAACTGAATAATAATAATTACAAGACGAAATAAGATTCAAAACTATTTTTATTGTACATATATTGATTGGTGATAATTTCCTTGAATTGGAACAGACATGCGACTCCGACCTACTTAAGTTTTTGCTTATACTTTTTCTCTGACTTCATATGTTATCAATCTTCAATTTCTTATTGAACTCTCAATGTTTTCATCTACTTTTTGAAGTATACAGACAGCAATATACTTAACCTCTCATTATGTGAATGTGAATGGGATTCAAATTTTTGTTGGCAAAAGTAAGAGTTTAATAATTTTAAGCCTTTTAGATATGTACGGTTATATTCTAGACTATATAATACGTAAATAAAAGTTATGAACTATCATTTAGTGATATAGAATCCATAAGTATTCTAGCAAACTAGCTCTAGTTTCATCAGATATGTAACAAAATAATTAAAGAAGACAAAAAATAACATACATTGCTAACACAAATCTCGACCTATCAGGGAATTTTAATAATAATAAGACAATTCTACCGGTTTCTAGGTACACAAACCCTAAAAACTGAATGCAACATTTAATATTTTTAAATTTTGCAACACTTACTAGACAAAAACAAATTTTAAGGTTAGAAAATCCTGGAACAATATATAAATAGAAGATTCAATAGTTTTAAACATAATACTAAGGTACAGAAGAGGGTGTAGGTAAACGCTTTATATAGTTTTTCCCAAGCGAACATCTCATCCAGGTATATGAAGAGTTATTTCACAAATTCCCCCAACTAGTGATAGCCCACCAAGCGACGTGTCCGGTGAATCAACGAGTAGCGCTCCGCTCGGTCGGGCAAAAACGGAAAACCATTTTACGGTCCATTGTGAAAGAGGATTGGCAATTTCGTTCCGAGCTTACTCGACCATCGGCCGGACAAGTTTTACAACGTCTCTGATGTATCGCGAATGTTCTGACGAAACTCTCTAATACGCAATTCATTTGCTGAATCATCCAACGAAATTGAGATTCGTGTTTCGTGTACTTGTGAATGTACGCGTGATTAAATTATTACCCAACGCATTCAATAGTCTACCACACGGCTACACTATCAGCGTTCCCCACTCCAACAGAGCACCAGTGTACCGGAGGCAATTCGTGTCAGATTATTTAGAGGAGTCTAGTTCCAGAGATTGGCTGGAACAAACGACAGACAAAAATTTTAAAAATAGATTTTTGATTTAAGTTCCGTATATACTTCTATATGTATTTAGTGAAAAGCAGTGAATTTAAATTAAAAACAAATATTTAAATTTTGTTTATTTGTATAGATAATATTTTTAACCGTTTTAATTTTTTAATAAATTATCAGAAAGTTGGTTATGAATGGTTGTTAACATACATAAACAATTACATTGTATTGATGTAGTATCTTTTAGTGTTGAGATTTCTAGTACGTAGACAAGAAAGGATCTATCTATAATTATATATCCTGATCCTACCTTGTCTCCTTGTTTCATTATATTGTAAATAAAGGGGTAATTTAATAAAAGTGAGAAGTAGCAGCAGTGTAAGCACGCTAACATCTTATTCAACATTAAAATAAACAATGTTATTCAATTTCGGATTTTTCTTACGCTATATTCTCATATTTATAAATAAATAAATAATAAATAAATATTCCGGACATCTAACACACAACGCCATCTAGTCCCAAGCTAAGCAGTGCTTGTGTTATGGGTACTAGACAACTGATATAAATACTTATATATACTTTTTTTTTGTAAATACATACATATTATACATAGAAAACACCCAAACTCCGAAACAAATATTTGTAGATTCCACAAACACTTGGTCCGACCTAGGATTTGAACCCGAGACCTCAAGCTTAGCAGTCGCATACGCGTACCACTACGCCACCGAGGCAGTGTGTGTTCCGACCGAAGTGCTCGATAATTAGTTCTTAGAAAGTAATTATAATTTCAATTAGGTGTTATTTGAGTATTGATCCATTTTATAATTAAGTAATATTGGTTGTAGTCTCTTAACATAACAAATGGTACTTGAATAAAAAGAAATAGATGGGCTTCTAGTCCAAGCTAAATAGAGCCTGTGTTATGGGTACTAGACAACTGATATAAATCCATGTATTACTTTTTGTAAATACATACATATTTTACATATAAAACACCCAAACTCCGAAAGAAATATTTGCAGATCATAAATCGAACCCCAGACCTCAAGCGTAGAAACCTGTCGCATAGGCTACCACTACGCCACCGAGGCAGTAATTTCACCAATGAGGTATTTGTCGAAAGTCTCTTACAGCTTTGCAGAAAAACTGATTGTATTACCCATGTGTGTATGACATTTCGGTTAAATTTGAACATTTACTCGTATAATTTTTTTGCAAGTGTTTATTATTAAAAATGGGGTATATTTCTTAACATGCATAATATGACTGTATATTTACTTATGGGAAACAGCAATGGCTAGACGCTTCGGCATGCAAGGGGCCGGCTCGACCGAAGTGATACCAAGTCCTCACAGAAAACCGATTGTGAAACAACGCCTGTGCTGTGTTTCATCGAGTGAGTGAGGATACTGGAGGCACATACTCCAAAGGCTGGCAACGCACTTGTGATGCATTTTGTGTTACGGATGTCCATGGGCGGTGGTAATTGCTTACCATCAGGCGATACATCTGTTCGTTTGCCACGTATTCTATAAAAAAAAACAACAGCAGCAGGCTCTGATGAATGAATGGTGAGGTAGTCATGCCTGAACGCCTCGGTCCGAACACAGCACACAAAATAGACAAAAGAACTTAAAAAATATTATAATATCTTATAATTACATAGATTCACAATAAAAATCTTAGCTCATCTATAACGCCCTCACCTCAAGTCAAGGGGAAGGTGGGATTCGCCATACAGTAATCTCAGTCATTTTTCTTGATATATTTATTATAGGTGTATATTTAGAGAAGGAAAACTTCAAACAAACCCTATACCAACGCTTATGGCCAGCGTAGTAAGCCAAATCTCCTTCCTGAGGAGAGGCTTACATTCATTTGATGTAGATATATATATATTATCTACACTATAATATTTTAAAGAGGAAAACTTTGTTTGTATGTTTGTTTGTAATGAATAGGCTCAAAAACTACTGGACCGATTTTAAAAATTCTTTCACCATTCGAAAGCTACATTATCCACAAGTAACATAGGCTATATTTTATTTTGGAGAAAAATAGGGTTCCGTAAGATATTTGGTTTTTCGGACAAAAAGTGTATAAATCAACCAGAAAAGTTACTTATTTTGCGAAAATTTTCATGCTACGGGCTATATAAGACGCAAACGAGGTTGCGTGGATCAGCTAGTATCTTATAAAATCAACTGTTATCAAAATCATGTTTCTTAACGTCACTGACTTTGTGCATATAACAGAAAATAAATGTTATATTATGTAATATTCTATCTCAATAGCGTCTGATGTTTCATATGTTATTGTTAGGACACACTTAAAGTTATCACACAACTGCATTTATTAACGTGACAAATGGCATGTTGACAATGGTAGCTATTGTGATGTTAAATTACTAAAACCCATATCAATTACACAGACCAAAGAGAATTATAATGCGCCCCAGCATGTTGGCGCCGAACCGCGAACAGTTCTCGTCTGGATAAACGGAGGCCTATTTGAAATTCCAATTAGAAAGTTTTCTCATTTACTTGAATCAGGGCGTAGAGTAGCGGAAGGGCAACAATCCGCGCTGATTAGTCCTAGTCTCCACCCTGCATCAGATTTAAAGGGTATGGGTTCACCGCATAAACTAATCCTTCATTGAGAATCCTATTTGAATTATTTTTGAGCCTAGCCTTTGTGGTTGTACTATGGATTATTCGAACGTACCATTCAAAAACAAATTGATTCGACCAATTAACTTTTATGTCTAAGTAACGAGATTAAACTTTCTCTCTAGAGCTGAAAATACTTAAACCCTCACACACAAACATCCTAATTATTATAAATCTGAATATAAGTTTGTTTGTTACGCTTTCACGCAAAAACTATTTGACCGATCATCATGCAACTTTGTACACATATTCTTGGAGGTATTAGAAGTAACATAGAATACTTTTTATTTAATGCGAGGGAAGCCGCGGGCGTAGCCTAATATGTATTTAAAAATACATAGATAAGGTTTTGATTCACAAAGTTTTATGTTGCATTTGAAAACACTACCTACGCATACCGCTACGTGCAAATGCAATTGTTAATAACATTAATGAGAACTACTAAAAGGAAATAAATAGTTTAAGAATCGAAAAGGACAGGAAGTTAACCACATAAATTGATACTACTTAAACAATTTTGGTGTTTTTCAATTGAAGCAGATCCTTATACTTATGGTATACTACATATTTAATTCCTTAATAGAAAAAAATCGACGGGTTGCATTCCGGGAGTGCCGGCAGAAGTGAAAACTTGAACATTAACGTTGTGCATTTTTGATATTTTGGAATGGTTAGAGAATTATTTTGCACGAATTGCTTTCATTATCAGTATAAAAGTACTATTATTTATGTGGTGGAATACAATATTCATTTATTGCGCTATCGTACACAAACATGACAATTTATATTACATACACACACGAACAATCGCGCAAGCGCCCTGCGCCGCCTGTCCTCTCTCCATCCGTCTTACGAATTTTCGATCAGGTCACTTGACCTGACGCGAGTTTATACATTTTTACCCATTCCAAAAAAGTACACGGCGCCGCTAAAGAAGTTTTCACTTCAAAAAAAAATACACGCGCCATACGGTATGCATATAAAAATGTTTGAATATTGAACTTTTAATCCATACGTGTTAAAAATTATGTGATAACAATTATAACTAACAAGTAACAGTAGTAAATGACATAAAACTAAATAATTTATGATTGCAATCCAACTACCAAGCAAGATCTAATACATACTTAAAGACAGAATTTGGTCGTTAAGTTACCTCTAAAGTTTTAAAGCTAAAAAGTGAATATTGATTTGAATTAAAATTATTTAAATACTGGATAGTCAATTCTTGGAGAAAAGTTTATATCACATAAGATCCTTGTGTCAACGAAAAATGTTGCAAAAATGGAAAATAAATTGCCTTCTAAAAGACAAAGACGAAATTATGCGGGTCAGTTTATGTATTATATACTACAACATTCGTAAAGATTATTCAAATAAAAAATAAATAGAATGATAGTAAACTTATTTAGATATAACAAAAATGGAGAGTCAAATTTCCGGCGAATTTCACGCTTACTTCTTAGAATAAATATTTTTATTGACAGAATCCTCACATTTATCCCCTCTGGCATCCGCGGCGGCCATCGACCACAAACAACCTCAGAAATAGGAATATTATTGATTCAATATTCTATGTTGCTCCTGGAAAACTTCCAAGTTTTTATGCTACCATCGATTCGACGCGAGGCCAATTTATTCAAAAAGTATCAAGCGTGAACCACCCGGACACGAAAGTTATCCAGTTGAAAATTGAATTTATCAAACTTTTCCGGGACAAACAGATAGGTACTTTATAGACTGTGAAATGCAATTTTCTTTCAATTGCTACCAATCGGGTGAATTGAAGCTTGTAATACTAAATGCACGAATGAAATCTGCCCTCGAAATATCAAAGCAATACGCTACCATCCAGTAGAACCTGATTTGTTAGAAATAAACTAGATTTGTAAGTGAATCTATCTGTCTCCAATTTGTTTTATATAGAGTTTAGTACCCGTTGCAGTATTAATTCCGATACGTATATTAAAAAAAATGCGTATTTAAAACTAATATATATTCTGATACTTTGTGAACAAAATATACATACAAAGGAGAATTTAATTTTCCCAGAGAATACGTACCTATGCACATTGTCTCTTGTTGTGCTGCAGAAACGAGTGATTGAGTGCACTATAGTTGAATGAGAAGTTTTAAAACAAAATCATCATCTAAGAACCCTTGATAAATGATTTACTTAGGACATATGAGTCCTTTTATCCACATATGTATATCTTTATATATGTACCTATATATGTTACCGGATTGTTTCGAACGTTCCAAGAACCCCTTCATCAAAAAGTGTCGGTTTCAGGCGTCTCATAGTGCGTAGACAGTTTTGCGGATTAACAACATATGTACTTATTTCGAAACTTCATAAGTATCCCAAGATATCACAGTTTAAGGTCAAATTAATTAAATAGTACAGTATCTAAGCGCTGGAAAGTTTATGTTTGGGTTTAGATTTAAATGCAAATTGTCTTTGACGAATCAGTTACTGTCGGATCTCCCCCGATATAACTCACCTTCACTAAATCCATACTACCATATAATATTATAAATTCGAAAGTAACCGTATGTCTGTCTGATACTTAACCGACATACACGCGGGCGGAACCGCGTGTAAAAACTAGTACTTGGCGAGTTGTTTTTTAATGTAAAACTGAGTAGTTTGTTTAATAAAGTAATGGTAGAGTACTCTGTCATAAACTGACAATTATTTGTGTATGAACTTTGTCATTGTTAGGGATTTATTTGTGAGAATTGGATTGAAAATTAATTAATATTTTTGTCTATCTTAATATGTAACTTCAAAGCATATAGAAATACCCAATATCAGTAAATAAATAAGAAAATAATTGTATATAATGTGCATATTCATATTGTTAAAAAATTGGAACTTTATTATGATTTGTTTTATTTTTACGTGTCCTGTTAGATTTTCATCTACTCGAACCCACTAGTGAGCCTTTGTGGTTTGGTAAGCGTAATTAGAGCGTTATATGGTATTTGTCATATGTCGAACAGCATCGGGTTGAATCCATTTGAATTAAATTCCGACAATAGAACGAATGAGTCCAGCTGTTAGAGTGCCCTAACTCGTCAAACATGGATTGAACGATCGAATGAAATCAATATGTGTACTATGCAAATTATATTTATTTCACTACATGAAAAAGGCATGCCCGCAATGATGGAAGTATTTCCTCTTTGTTTCAACAAATAGTATTTACTTTACATTAATAACTTATTGATATTAACGAATTAAAATAAAATCCACTATCTATACAAATAAATAGAAGTGCAATGTCTGTTTTTAATTTTAAAATAACTTTTTATTAAATGCATATATACGTAAACACGGTACATTTAACTATTTTTTTTTAATTTTTGTCTATAAGCTTGATCCGACTAATATCTGGAACGGCTGGACCGATTTAGACTAGAATTTCACTGGCCTAAGTTATTCCTTATGATACAAGGAGTAACTTAGGCTACTTTTTTAAACTAACTTCGACCCGCGGCGTTAAACGCGGTACGGTAGTTGTACATAATGTTTGTTGAAATATATAGTTTTATCTATACAAACCTCAAAGTATTCGTTTTTTGAAAGTGATTTACTTTTCATGAAATTATCGTTTTAATGTACTTTATTAACATTTTGGAGCATAGGTATTAGTTAAACGTTGCAATCTAAATGATATTTGACGACGTTTATACTCGTAGTATAGTACAACAAGTGCTCAAATGTCTTAGCTTTTTCTTTTTTTTCTTTTACGGATTAGGGGGCAAACGAGCAGACGTATCACCTGACGGTTAGCGATTACCCATGGATACCCGCAACACCAGAATCGTCTCAAGTGCGTTGCCGGCTTTTGGGGGAAGGGTAGGGGTAATGGAGGGAGGGCTTGGGATATAGGTCTCCTTACTCACTCGGCGAAACACAGCGCAAGCGTTGTTTCACACCGGTTTTCTGTGCGGCCGGTCGAAACGACCCATTTATACCGAAGTGTGGCTCTCCCAATTTTACCTTTATTAAAAGATAAATACAATTACATGAAATTATAGACTTATTAATAATGTTCTAAACAAAGTTACCGGTGTTCGAGTTCTTAGCGTATATCTTGACTCTAAACTCAATTTGGACATACACGTTAAGAACATACTCAATACGGCTTTTCAAATGTTCGGCTTTGTAATGAGAGCAGCCCATGATTTTCTTCATTCCTACATCTATAAGTCCAAATTCAGACCACAGTTGGAATATGGAGTACGTATTTGTAATCCGCACTACGTGAAGTATAAAGAACTTATTGAATCGGTACAACGCAAGTAAGATACTTACGTTGTACCAATTCAATAGTTCAACTACTTCTTAAAGAATAGAATCTGCTAACGTCGGAATCCAGGAGGATTCTCCTCGATACTATGACTCTATTTGGTATATACCTTAATTAATTTGACTGCCCAGACTTAGTACATAGTTTGTGCTACCTTATTCCTCGATCAGTCCAGGTGGGCACCAGACGACTGTTTGCCACTGGTCCTTGTAGAAACTATACTGGTGTGCGCTCTCCGCTGCACCGTTTAGTTGATACATAAAAGAAAAAAAATACATAGATAGATATATTACATTACAGTAATACATTTGAAAAAATAGGTAATTGAAATGTAAGCGATCGGTAGAGGGCCTAACGGCTTTAGATCATTTTTGTGAACACTGATTTAGAAATTGATGATAAAAAATATATAAAATGTGGATGACATGAAATGGGGACCGTCTTTCGAAAAAACAAAAAACGATCATCAACACTTTTATATCAAGCATGCAATGTATCAAGATGCCATTGATATTTGTAATACTGTTGTTACTTGTATTTCTTACGCTTTTGAGAAGTTCCAATTAATATATCGCTAGAGGCAAATGACTACTTACATACCATTATATAGACAACGAAAGTTTCATGTTTTTGATTAATTGCTAACTTTGCTTATGAACTTGAACCCCGTGAGTTATCTCTGGCAAACGTAGTGGGTAGTAAATTTACTAAGTTTAGTTTTTAATAACAATCCTATTTACAATTAACATACAAAAAACACCCAGACTCAGAACAATATTTTATGGATCACACAGTATTGTCCCATGTGGGCTTGGAACCCACAACGCTTGGCGCAGTGGAAAGCGGCGTGGCGACCGTTTAATCCACCAGAGCAACTGTGCAGTCAGTTGATACACAAGTGTTTACACGTAAATACCCACATTGAATCATCATCGAATGCAATTCTGATATTTTCTTTAATGTTTGTCCTATAAATATTTTAAAACTCAACAGTTTGTTAGAATAGATAAATGTTTATTTGTAGCTCCACCGCGCTACAACGGCGTGCTGGATATGGATTTAGAAAGTACTGTAGTCTAAAATATAACACGGCTTCTTTTTTGTAAGGAAAAATGACTGATAAAATGTACATATAAGCGTGCGGAGCTATAAAGCTGGTAAAACAATATTTTACTGAGCCTTTCAGAAATCGCATGCAACGTTTTTATATTTTATTGCTACACAAAAGAAACATTCGTCGCAAAATGTATTACTGTGTGTATGTATTACTCATAATCTCGTATTCCATGTATTTTGTGGTTCGTTAATCACAAAACACATGAAATGTGTCTAATCAAATATTGCGATACGAGTCACTAAACATCACGCCTGTGATAAAATAGAATTTCAATATTGTGCGTAAAAAAATGACAATATGCTATTATGATTTCAAAATTAATCGAATTTGTCACTGTTATTCTTTATATCCCCTTCTATCAATATGTGTAATCGTCTCTTTAGAAATTAGAAAATCTTTTAATTATAGAGGTTAGTTATCAGGTCTTATAATTATGTTATAGCTACACTATGTACTTACTTTTTACATTATGATGTGCAAAACTGATAAATTAATAACGAATTTAAATAAATATTTACAAATAGTAAGAACAAAATTTATTTTTTTACTGTACGGTTGGCCTAGTGGTTTAATCTAATGTAAGTGTTCTGGGTTCAAATCCCACATGGGACAACGCAAGGTGTGATCCAAACCGTTGTTCTAAGTATGGATATTCTTTGTGTCTGTTTCATGTATGTTTGTAAAGTCCCATGCGGCACAGGAATGTATATTCATAGGCGGGAGTAGTATTTAAAGACTGGCTTACTTTGGGAGGACCACGCTTCGAAATTAATAGCCAGCGCGATTAGAATGACATAACGCTGTAACCGAAAACGAAGTTAGAATTCATTCATTAAGATATTCATTAGTTCCTCTAATTTTAGCTAGCGATGTTATGGGAGCAGTAAACCTTTCCTCTCTCTATCTCTTCTAAAACCTTTTAATACCCCACTATTGAAAGATTTCAACATATTTGTAAATCTTGACTTGATTTGTAGGCGGTCATGAACGAGGGCAGTCATAGGTGATTCGTCGATTCGCTTGTTTAACATCATTATCATCAGTCTATCACAGTCCAATGCTGAGCATTGATTTATTTATTTTATTTTATTTTACAATTATAGGAAAACTTACAGCTTAATGGTTACATTATACATTATATGATCTCTTTAATTGCACGCGATTTGGTTCGAACCTCGGTTTCACTCACCCATCCTACATACCATTAATAAATAATATTAATACGAAAACAGTGAAGGCATCAGATTTTTGAACAATTTAATTAATTCGTATTTCCCAACAGAGAGTCCTCAATTCAGTTGTTCTGGGCTTTTGATAACCGTACGAGTGAATCCATTTGAATAAATGGTAGACAATTTTCCAACCTCTGTTTTAAACATGCCCCTTAATTCGTTATATCCGAGCTAATTGTTTCGATGTAATATTATAAAACCGACCGCTACTGATTTTGTTCTAAGTAATATTGGTTGTTACGATTTAGGTTAAAATTCCTAAACAAATGCCTGCCTAGAAAACGTGTACTTACTTTAAAATCAGCATTTGAAACCAAAAAATGTGGTCGACCATATATTAAGTGCACTATATCAGGCTTTGATACATTAATCTATAAATATATACGTGCAAATTAACAATATGAACAGGATAATGGCACTCGGTTTTACTTTGGAAAGTTTCCAAATAAAAAAATTGGTTTTATTCAACTAAAAGACAGTATAATATAAATCTATGTTACATAATAAATATAATTCTATGTTACGATAGATGACTAACATCACATATCAAGCATAATTAGCACTTACTAAGATGTCAATAAATGTCATAATCATGTCTAATTATGCTTATGGGATACAAGTGACCCTCAGACTCTCCCTCTGTTATCCACTTTCAAGCAAAAACATAGGTCCAGAAACAAATATGTCTGCTTAACATAGCATAATTTCAAATAACTATTTCAAAGAGGAGAAATTGTTCATATTTATATTCTGAAAATCATCCCTGACTCATTAACACGCATTCAATTTTAAGATCTTTTGTTGATTAGATTTAAAATTAAATGTCTTTAATGTGTTTACAAGGTTTAGGTAATAGGAATACCATACCATTTTTTTTTTTTTTTTTATTTCGAACAATTTATTAACACACAACGCTGTCTAATCCCACGCTAAGCAGAGCTTGTGTTATGGGTACTAGACAACTGATATAAATACTTATATACTTTTTTTTTCCGTAACAAATATTTGCAGATCATACAAACATTTGGTCCGACCCGGGAATCGAACCCGAGACCTCAAGCACAGCAGTCGCTTACGCTACCACTCGCGCCACCGAGGCAGTCTAATGAATGATCCATGAAGATACACTATTCGTCTATAAACAATAGCACTGCATTCGTAATATATTTATGACTTTTGCCGATCTGGAACATTAAAAGGAAATAATACGAAAAAAAACATACTCGTTTATGTGCGTTGTAATTTCAAATACGGGGCGCTTATTCTTGTAAATCACAAGGGTATCGTAAGAAGCGACAAATGAATTATATCATGAAGAAGGAAAGGAAATTTATTGAGGATCTCGAGGCTAAATGGCACCTACAAGTGAGTGATCTAAATAGCTTAGTAATTTAATGAGTGTATTCAATCCAATAAATCCGGGTAAATACTATGTAACAAATTTTATTATTAACATATTAAGTCAAAGATATGTGGCTCTTTAGTGATGTGTTAGTTTAGAAATAAAGTTAAAAATTAGTTAAAAGATTTCTAAGTTTTTAATGAATTTTACTTTCTAAACACACACACATCATTAAAGAGTATGGTTAATAAGAGATATAAAGGTACATGTGGAGACTTCCACATACGACATTCTATAGCGCCATGTATCGCAGACACACTGAACTACGCAGCAACGTACAACACGAATAAACTACCAATCCTAAATCGCGCAATAGAAGTTCTCGCGTCGATTATTATAAGTACAACATCCCAAAATCAACCGTTGGGTCTTGGCCCGCCAGGCATGATCACCTAGCCTGGTCGGAGGATCCTCCCTTTGTGTTGGAGGGACATGATACCCGTTCCTCTACATAAAAAATATGAGGTTCTAGAGATTTTTCTCTCTCGAGAAGCTTTAAAATTGGATAAAGAGATGTAGGTAAGTTAGCTATGTATTAACGCTTATATTGGTGTTGTTAGCGTTTTATTGTTTATCCAAGACTTTTGATTGTCTTTCAATTAACTTGTCGCATAATAACTAACATTAAATTAATATATTTTCTTAACACCATAAGAATGCCTGCCGCCTCTTTCCGCCATCGTCCTACGTGACAGAAATTTCATCCCCATCATCTAAATGGTAGGCAGTCCACAACTGTGAGCTATTCCCGAAACTTTGTGCCTCGCACAACAAAATTGTGGAATAAGCTGTCGCCTGCGGTGTTCCCGTACCAATATAACTTTCAAACCTTCAGGAAAAGAGCGTACTCCTTCTTAAAAGGCCAGCAACGCACTTGTAACGCCTCTGGTGTTGCGGTTGTCCAGGGGCGGCGGTAATCACTTACCATCAGGCGATACGTCTGCTCGTTTGCCCCCTATACAATAAAAAAATATAGTAAATGGGTATTAGATTAATACCAAAACAGTTTTATTAAAAAATCATTCAATTTCAAACATCTCAATTCTTTCGAAAAGGAATTAATTTATTAGTCCCTTTTGATACCGTTCAATTCATTTCTCAATAAGAATACTTACTTTCAATGATAGCTGAGTGTGTTTACTATCTTTCAAGGATTTCGTAGCCCTAATAAAGTATTCTAATACTTTCGTGATGTTCATATCTCTCTCGATCATTCTAGGAGGATTAGGTACTAGAAAAGCTTTAATTTTGTAGCAATACTAATCACTCATATCTTTAGCTATAATCATCGAAGTGGTTAAATAAAATCATGAAAAAAACAACAGTAGGACACATAAAGTTAGTTTCTTTTTTCATTCTATCCTATAGTGTGCCATTTAGTAGAAGTTTACATTCGTTATGAGTGTCTAAAAACTATTTTACAATTAAGTAATGAATTTGTGAAATATTTTTAAATATTTACAGATGTTATTGTTGCTAATTAAGTGTTGTTGTCTCCTCTGCTACATACGTTGGAGGAAAAGTATTGGATCTGATAAAACAAACAGTTTGAGGAACCTGTAAAGTGTACCTAATTAAACATTAGTTACATAAAGTATTTACTAGATGATTCTGACATGTTTCCATATTTATGTGTCAGTCCATCATGATAATTAAAAGAATAGAAAGCAATTTTCAAAAGAACAGGTAAGTAATATGTAACAGAACATAAAAATATCAGGTATCATAAATTAAAAAGAAATTAGAATTGTAATCTGAGTAAAAACATATTTTTTCGCAGTTATCGCTTTCAAGTGTCGCGGACGATTCCATTTGTCTTCGCCGCGTTCAAACAAGTGTATTCCCGGTAGAGTTTTCAAAGCAAGTTTACTGGCCTTGAGATAAGATAGAATAAGCCCTTTGCGCTCGTATGTCATGAGTTCTTCCTGTAGAGTGAAGTTCATGAAATATTTCTAAATGATTACTTATTTAATGTATAATAATTACACAGAACTATAATAATAATTCATATCGATTATAGAATACTTTTTTTATGAATAAGCGGGCAAACGAGCAGACGTATCGCTTGATGGTAAGCGATTACCGCCACCCATAGACACCCGCAACACCAGAGGTGTCACTCACTCGGTGAAACAGAGAGCAAGCACTGTTTTACACCGGTTTTCTGTGAGGCCGTGGTATCACTCCGGTCGAGCCAGACCATTCATGCCGAAGCGTGTCATACGAATGTAAGGCATATAAAATTATTATATTTTAGCACTAACTCGATAATTATCAAAATGCAAATCTTATAACATACATAATGTCAAGTCTTTTTCCTTGCAGAGACAATTGACCTCCGCTAACTACGATACTGACACACCTCTTTCACATCGTCCACATTTATCAATCGCGTTTATACTAGTACGTTCCTAATGCTTTCAAACTTATTTTAAAAAGACTTTGGTTCGACTACCTTAAGAAAAACTGTCACAAAAGAATATTTAAGTTCAGTAAAAAATATGGATGTCAATTGCTATAAAAAATATTTCTTGTGTCATTTAAGAATTTAGTCTATAATTATTACAAATGGCATTTAAAAGAATTTACTATACTGCAATCGTAATCCGTCTTTCTGTCATAAAGAAAACTTTAATTGAAACAGAGTCTAGCCAATAAATTAAACGAATTGCACGTATGGCCTAGTGGTTTAAGCGATCGCTATGCCGCTTCCTACTTTGCCAAGTACGGATTTTTGTGTGATTCACAAATTGTTGTTTTAAGTCTGGGTGTTCTTTGTGTCCGTTACATATATGTTTGTATGTCCCCCGCGACACAAGACTTATTTTTAGAGCGAGAGCAGTGAAAAAATTAAAGAAATAATACTTATTTACATTGAAATGATGCACACTTTATTCATATATTTAAACTAGCTGCGCCGTATTTAAATTACCAACAGATACTTCAATTTTATTTATTTTCATTACATAATACATTACTTGAACTGTACTACGACCAAACTCATCAACATCAACATCCCATAATATCCCACTGCTAAGCTTGAGTCTCCTCTCAGAAGAGGGTTAAGACCTACCCCCGCACGCTGGCCAAGTCCGGGTTGGTGACTGCGTGGGGACCATACTCATTCAACATCGTAAAAAAAATACATTCCTACCATTTATGCGAATGGTCTTTGCTTATATTTCAAGACCCTTATTTTTTCTTAAGTTACGTAATAGAAATAGGTATCATTATATTACGGTAAATATATTGGTGTTACATTAATCCAAGTACTGATATATATCCATTCTGCGAAATAAATGACATATTTTGATGTAGCACAGTTGACATTTCTAGCGCTGGGTATAAAATCAAACAGACAGGCCCACTCTGAGTGAAGGCTATTCAACCATACACCCTTTCAGGGAATTACTTAGTTGGGATTCAACGGTTGACAAATATGTAGGTTAGTAAATTCGAATCACATTACACTAATATACTACATTGTACAAGATAGATGTAAATATTTATCCAAACCTTTAAAAGTATGTCATGTTTTGTACTCTAATAACTAGATTAATACTATTGACGGAATGTACCAATACAAATAAATAATTTATATAGAATTATAAATAAATATTCCGGTCATCTAACACACAACGCCATCTAGTCCCAAGCTAAGCAGAGCTTGTGTTATGGGTACTAGATAACTGATATAAATACTTATTTACTTTTTTTGTAAATACATACATATTATACATAAAAAAACAGCCAAACTCCGAAACAAATATTTGCAGATCATACAAACGTTTGGTACGACCCTGGAATCGAACCCGAGACCTCAAACTTAGCAGTCGCATACGCTACCACTACTAGTCATTTAAATTATAAACAAGAAAAAGTTTGAAACTGCTAAAGCTTTTGATATGATTTATGTATCCTATACCACCTGGACCACAATTACGAATATATTGACACCTCATTTATTAAAATAGGTTTAGTATTTGAGATGCTAAGGTGAATCATACAAACATAGTCTGTCAAAAATATTACCCTTCCTTTTTCGATCTGATCTGATCTGATCTCTTTTTGTTAGAACGTTAAGGTGAAACAATGAAACTTTATTGGAGAAGCAACCTCACATCTTTCTCATTAATTCATCTAAATAGCAAATGCTTATATTTGTCTTGCTCTTCAAATGTTTTAACTACAAAAGAAACACTCATCTCTTAAAACTAAATGGATTTAACATGCTCGGTTATCAGTATAGCGATACATTTATACATATATACTTAAGGGAAGTCTTCGTATATTCTCAAAGGTAAATAAATTGCTCCTGTTTCTTAGAAACACTTAAATAGTATTAAATATTTTACCTCACAGGATACCTTAAATGAGCTAAAGAATCGAGATCGCTTGGATCACTTACGTGTGATGCTACATCTTGGGGACGTTTGAATCTGGTTCAAATTAACATTTTAATCATCATCATTGGACCTCTCCAATTATGTCTCTTCGCATCCAGCTCCTGCCAGCCATCTTGCGTAGATCATCACTCCACCTAGCCTCACAGAACGTCAAATAGTACGTTTAACACGTTAACCTTTACATTTGTGGGGGAACGGGTATCATGTTCCACCCAACACAAAGGCAAGATCCTCCGACCAGAGACCACATTTAAAGATTAGATCTGACACTATTTTAGCAGGAAGATCTGGTAAAAAAAGAATGTTACTACGGAGGCATATGGTATCCATCCTTAGTATCTATTTTACCGTGGGAGAGTCACACTTCGACATGAATGGGACGGCTCGACCGGAGTAATGCCACGGCCTCACAGAAAATCGGTGTGAAATAGCTTGCACTGTGTTTCACCGAGTGAGTGAGGATACCGGAGGCCATTCCCCAACCCCTATCCCCATCCTCCTCCCCATCCCCCAAAGGCCGGCAACGCACTTGTGACACCTTTGGTGTGGCAGGTATCTATTGGCATCGGTAATCGCTTACCATCAGGTGATACGTCTGCTCGTTTGCCACCAAATCCATAAAAATAAAAATAAAAGTTTCAATAAGATTTCAAGTCTACACACGTGAAATTTAACTTAATTATTATACTACTATGAATTATTTACATTAAATACTAGATTTTAATTGTTGTTTGGTAATAGGGGAATGGGACTAATCCTGTCCACACGCCATCCACTGTATCTCCTGGCTCCGGTACATATTTAATATTTATGAACTTTGTTAAAAATATATATTGTACATAGTTTTTGTTGCACAGCCGGACTTGCTCGCGATAAAATTATTTAAACGGTTACAATACCTTCTATTGCCCGACGTTTCAAACTAGTTGTACCGCTCATGAATCGCGAATTAGTTCTGCTGTCCAAAAACCAACTGTAGCGACTTCCACATACAACGCTAAACAGAAACATACCACAGTGCCGTTTACCGAAGATCGTCTAACTACGGAGTAATGAAGAAAACGAAGCAACCACCAATCCTAAATCGCGCAATAGAAATTCTCGCAACGATTAGCATATATACAACTTCCCAACATCAACTGTTGGGAACCTTCTTTCGTGTTAGGGGGATATTTCACCCGCTTGCCACACCAACTATGTGTATGTTGTGTTGTTGTTGAAAACCGGTCTCTTAATTAATCGAAACTGAGCAACATAATAAGAAATGTATTAATATATCTAATTATCCGGAGTTCCACTCATTCTCATTATAGAGGTAAAGCTAGTAATGTTAAATTTATCACCAACAGTTTTGATGACATTTCGTATTCTTAGTCGAGACAATCGACACGGAAAGGAGTATTCTTCGTCTACTTCTTTGAAAAAAAGGCTCAACTGAAATCCTCATTAATAACACCGAATACTAGTAACTGTAATAATACTATATCCTTTAGACAATAAAACGATAAATATTCACAAATATACTTCATCGTTATTACGACACCCACTAAATGAATAGAGTTGGCGACACTCAGAATTCTTAATCGATTACTACACAGAGATTTATTTACTTGCTATCCTACTACGGCGAATACCATACTATTTTAATAAATAAGGTACGAGTATCAATAGATTAGTAATAATGGTGACATAGGCTATATAAATATTATCAAAAGGGTTTTCTTCTCTCTTTAAGTCTGTCTATTCTCACATAAGTTAGTGACATTTCAAAGAGAAATTAGACAAAGAGTTATATTCATAGCAGCTGTAATTAAATCTTTTATCGGATTAACATTCCAATTATAAATTGTTGAAGACACACGTAAGCAAAGAAAGAGCCAGTGTGCTTTAATGATTTTGTTGAGTAATTATAACGGTCAATGATCTCATAAAAGTAAATTTCTGGATATTTTCCCCGGCCAAGGAGGGCTAATACCTGGCTAAACATAATTCCCTGCGAGCTGCGGCTGCGTCAAGGATATTTCAGGCAATAAATCAACCCACTTTTGGGATTCTACCTTGTATACGATAATACGATCCTTGTCATCGTATCTTATTACCTGTTGAACACGGTTTCAGTTTTATTACACGTGAAATTAAGTACTTCTCGTGACAATATTATAATTTCAGAACTTTATAGATTCATAAATAATCAAATCATAAGCTAATCTCATATAATCGCGAAGACGAGTAAAAATTATAGAACTTGTTGTTGACCTCGATGCGAATTTTTTATTTAAGTTTACAATAAAATAATTCTCATCGTTTTTCAGGCTTATGTAAGCTATCAGCCTTGTTATGAAAAAACGTCTTTGTGAGTATAAGGTTTCAAGTTTCATAGTAAATAAGCGTGCTAAGCAAGCAATAAATTTTTCTAGGAAACTTTATATAAAAATAGCATATTTAGCTCAAGTAACATTTTGATTACACGGATGGTGTAGTGATTTAAAGGGTCGCCACGCCATTTTCTACTGTACCCAGTGTTGTGGGTTCAACCCCCTGGAAAACACCACTCTACGTGATTCACAAATATGCTGTTCTGAATCTGGGAGTTTCATGCATGTTTGTAGAGAACAAAAAATACTTCCTGAAGGTGGATTTTTGTTTTAAAAATTAAATTGGTCATTGGAGTCGGCATCATTCGCCCTGGTTCAGGAGCACTTGGTGCTGTGTGGGTTAGTTGTCCCACGGCGTCGGCTAAAGTTTCGGGCGAGGCTGGCAGGGCAATTAAAGGGCTATTTTTATTTTTATTATAAAATAATTACTATGAATACCTAACTGCGATATTTTAACTATTACTTGAAAGTTTTCGACACGTCATTTGTCCTTTTTATAGTCTTTATAGCTAACTTCAATACGGCATCCAATCGAAAACAGGTGGTGCCGAGGCAATTCGTTATATGATAGCTTTTTGTTCTCCACTATTTACAGATCGGCTAGTCAAAAGGTTTTAATAGTAAATATTCTACTAAAGCGTTAAATACAAACAATACAACATTAATAAAATAAAACCGAATTTAAAGACATCTGCTTCCAAAACTCGGAAAGAAGTATATGAATTGATTTGAAATGTACGGAATGTTTTTTACCAAGAAACATAAAAGTTAAGTATTAAGACACTCCACAGCGAGACGCGGTGACGTGCGCATGCATATTGCCTTTTATCGCTTTTCGCTATAATACATAGTACATATTTTTTACTATAATGGACACTAGTAGTGAGGAGGCGGAGAAAAGTGATTCGGACATATTAAAGGAATGTGAACAGGAGATGGAGGAAATTAATCGGAATTCAAGTAATGAGAGTTCGTGGCATCTTGGAAAAAGAATAAGAGATAAAAGTGAAGAAAGCTGTGAAGAAGGTTATATAACAGTAGTGAAAAATAGAAGGAAGCCGAAAAGACTCATAAGGAGCGATTCTATCGAGGTAAATAACACACAATCTGTTTCTAACACAGTTGAACAAATTCAAATTGGGGGTACTTTTGAAAAAAATGAAATTTGTTTAACATCACTGGAAATGTTACCTAAACAAATGGCTTTAGCGAAAATGTTGCAAAAAGAAGGTATACAAGGTATAACAAAAATAAAATATAAATCTCCTTACAAAATTTTTATCCAATTTAGCGATAAAAAACAGGCTGAGAGTCTTGTTGAATGTCAAACATTTAAAGATCTCAATATACGGATGCAGTTTACAAATGAACCTATGCTTTCTTTTGGTGTTATAAAAAGAATTGATTTGGATATGTCTGATAACGAAATATTAGAATGCTTACAAAGCTCATCACAAATAATTTCGATAAAACGATTAAAACGTATTGATTCTAACGGTGGATGGATTAACAGTGAAACCGTGAGGGTTTGTTTTAAGAATCCAACTTGCCCTGAATTTGTATATGCGTTTGGATGCAGATTTCCGGTAGAACGTTATATATTCCCAGTTAGTCAATGTTCTAATTGCTGGAAATTTGGACACATCAAAAGATATTGCCCAACTAAAAATATTGTGTGCCCAAAATGTTGTAAACATCACTCTAACTGTGAAATTGAATCGTTTTCTTGTCCTAACTGTAAAGGTTCTCATATGGCATTAGATAAAACATGTCCGACGTATATAAGAGAAAAAAGAATACGTATTTTAATGAGTGAAGATAATGTTACGTACAAAGTGGCATTAGAGCGTACTTTAAACTCACAGAAGGAAAGAAAATCTCACCACGAAATTATCAATACATATAACAAAGAAAAGAAAAAATCAGTATATCAAGAGGAAGGCGCCGAAATGTTTATTTCATCCCTAACAAATGAAGAAAAAGATAACGGAGCATCTCCGTCTTCTTGTGGATATAGTGAGGCTGTAAAGAAATCCAATAGAAAATCTAAAATCAAGTCCAAGGATTGGCTTATGGAGACGGAATATAATGAACAGAATCAACAGCACAGAGAAGAGGTAACAAACGCAGATATAAGCGAAGACTTTGTATATAGAAAAGAAAGAAGAATGAAAGTACAGAGTTTGATTAAGAAAGTAACAGACATTTTTCTTGAGAAAAATAAGACAACTATAGGGAAAATTACAGAAATCTTGAAAGTAATATGTGAAGAATGTAAGTGTTTTATTTTAAATATGTTTTGTGAAAATGATTTGTTAAAGGGTATATTTAATTTATTTAATGGATAAAAGATGTATTAAGCATACAATTAATATATTACAATGGAATGCACAAAGTTTGTTGCCCAAATTGTTGTGTTTCGATTCTTTATTAATTCGGGAAAAAATACACGTAGCAGTAGTCAGTGAAACATGGTTGAATACTGACCGTGACTTATATATCAGGGGATACAATATTTATAGGCGAGATAGGTTGGATGGTTACGGAGGGGTAGCTATATGTGTACATAAATCATTGCAGTCTAAACTGAGTCCTATTTTGCTAAAAAATCGTGGTATTGAAGCAGTTAATGTTCAAATATTCAATTGCAATGATCTCCAAAATATAATATCTGTGTACTGTCCCTCTAATGTGCAAACTAGACAGTCTGATTGGGATAGCCTGTTTTCAATAGCCTCTAAAAAAACATTGATCGCTGGAGATTTTAACGGGCACCACACCAACTGGTCCTACAAAACAGACCAAAGAGGTACACAGTTGTATGATTCATCCCTAGATCATGGTTTTACATCTGTAAATAATGGTGATTCAACTCGAATCAAGCTAGTAAACGGATTAATACAAAGTACTGCGCCGGATATTACATTCGCCTCATCAGATATAGTTACGAATTTTAATTGGCAGGTTTTTAATGAAAATCTTGGTAGCGATCACATGATAATTAAGATGACTATAAATTACAACCTTAAGCAATATATGCGAACGTCAGAAAAGTTTAATTTTAAACGTGCTAACTGGAAGAAGTATAAATCAGTATTAGAAGATTCATTCGCAGATATAAGTAATTTGGATAGAAGTAATGTTCAGCAGTTGTATGACTATCTAGAACAACAAATTAACTTAAGCGCTAATAAAAGTATTCCAAAAATTAAGATATGCTCCAACCCAGTAAACAATTTTAAACCCAAGGAATATTGGAGCCCCATGCTATCTGAAGCAGTAGCTATTCGACGTTTAGCGTTAAAACAATTTAGGAGAAACCCTACCCCTGACAACCTCACGAACCTTAATGAAAAGACCAAAGAATCACATAAATTAATTTTTAAAGCTAAGTTAGAAAGTTGGCACCAATTCTGTGATAATATTAATGAGAAAACTTCCGCGTCACAAATGTGGAGTAAGATGCAGTGGGTAAAACACCACCGCAAGCCTTATTTCTATGTGTCAGAGAGTGAACAAAAGGACTTACTAAGTTCTTTAACCCCAGATTTGGTTCTAAATTGTAAGCCTATGATTAAGTCCAGTAATAAGTTATTAGAATCTCCATTTACCTTACAAGAACTAAAATCGTGTATAAAGAAAAAAGATACTGCTCCAGGTAGCGATGGGGTTACGTATTCTATGGTGTATAATTTCCCTATCATTGTAAAAAAATATTTACTAAATTTATATAGCCTTATCTTTTGTAGTGGTGAAGTACCTAATCAATGGCGCACAATTCTAATCGTTCCTATACCTAAAGCAGGAAGCGTGACTAATATCGAACTAAAATTGAGGCCTATATCATTAATGTCATGTATTTGTAAAATATTTCATAATATATTAAATAAAAGAATAGAGTGGTACATTGAACAAAGAAATATATTACCTTCTTATACAACGGGATTTAGAAAAGGACAATCTACTTTAGATAATTTAGCCCGACTGATCTCTCATATTCAAATTGGGTTTTCCAATAAATTACCGACGGTATCTTGTTTTATTGACATAGAAAACGCCTACAATAATATATTGATTGACAAAATGATATGTTTATTGGACCAATTAGGGCTAGGGCATAACATTTGTAGTTATCTGTGGTCCTTTTTAAGTTCAAGATGCCTTGTCATTAGAAACCGCTCTGATGATCAGATGATTGATGCCAGGTGGACCGGTATGGGATTAGCACAAGGTGATCCCCTGTCGCCTTTACTGTTTAACTTAACGACCTATAATATATGTCGGCTTATTGATGATGGGGATGTCGTAGTTTCGCAATACGCTGATGATTTTGTTTTTTATATAAGTCACAGCAATTTGAATTTTTGTCAAGCCAGATTACAAAGCGTTTTAAATACAGCGGTCGATAATTTAAATACTGTTGGACTATCTATAGCTTCAAATAAATCAAAAATATGCATCTTTAACAGAGGTCGTAAAAAAGTAAATGTAAAAATTAACATCAACAATAAAACCCTTATGTGTGTTGAGAATTATAAATACTTGGGATTTTGGTTAGATCGAGCTTTATTGTGGAACAAACACATTAATGAAATATCGTGTAAAATTTCAAAATTAATAAATATGCTTAAAATATTATCAGGTCCAAGTTGGGGTGTGCACCCTAAACACTTGCGAACACTATACATATCTCTTATTAGAAGTAGAATTGATTACGGTAGTTTTCTATATGATAATAGTGCAAAAACACATTTACTCAAACTTGACAGGATTCAGAACCAGGCTTTGAGAATAGTGGGAGGGTTCATCAAGAGTACGCCCATACACGTGATGGAGTCGGAGCTCAGTATACCTCCACTTCACATAAGACGACTGTATCTCGCCTATAAATATTGCTTAAAGAGTATGTCTTGGACAAACAACATAACAACAACGCTTTTAGAAAACCTTAGCATGCTAAGATTGAATTCATACTGGCAACGTAAGAAAGTGCCGTTGCTGACTACTGTCTACGATACCTGTAAATCGTTGGAGCTACAATCATCAAACCCTTTAGAAATGTTTAGTCTTGACATATGGACTAACTATATAGAATTAGAAGATATTGTAAAATTCGATTTAGACGTTACTCACAAAAAAGCCAAAAAGAATATGGAACCAACATTGCTGAAATATGAAGTTACTAACGAGATTCATACCAAATATAGTGGCTGGCACCTGATTTTTACCGATGGATCAAAAAGCGATTATGGTTGTGGGGCTGCATACTTTGACGCATTCCATATGACGTCGGCTATTTTTAAAGTGAATTGTAACGCAACAGTTATGGCATTGGAACTTATTGCAGTCTCAAAAGCCATTAGTCAAGCTATGAATCAAAACAGCGAACAGATAGTAATTTTAACAGATAGCAGAAGTGCTTTACAACACTTGGCTCGATGCGCCTCTGGATTCAGAGGTGCACCGATAGCTTATGAAATATTAAAGCAAATTATTTCGTTGAATAACGATGGGAAAACTTTGAGACTGCAATGGGTGCCTTCGCATATAGGGCTTCGTGGTAACGAGAGGGCTGATGAGTTAGCTAAACAAGCAGCTAGAGAGGGTGTTGAATATAATATTAAATTACTGTACTCTGATCATCTTGGCAATGTAAAAAAAATGTGTTACGATAAATTTAAAAAATATTTTGATGAAAGAAGTAGAGAAAAGGGTATTTGGTTTAAAACAATTCAGCATCAGCCTTCTCGTGTACCCTGGTTTATTAATTTTAAAGTGAACAAAACTATTATTGTTGTGGCGCATAGACTCCGCTCAGGACACTATCCGTCTAGGAAGTTTGGACATCTTATGAAAAAAGTAGATACACCGAACTGTGAGATATGCGGGACTCTTGATGATGTCCAACACTTGCTGACGGAGTGTGTCAAGTATCGAACACAAAGGGAGGCGTTGGTGCGTAGATACAATTTGAATACTTACGATATTGGTATGTTTACCACCATTTTAGGAAACCCAACTTCAAATGCTGCACTTGACCTATTTAAAGTATTTACGCATCAACAGCTTTGACCTGATATTGGATGGCGATATAACATAGGATAAGGTACGATGGGACTAACATATTACCATGTAATAAAAGTCTCTAAATTAATAAAGATTTAAAAAAAAAAAAAAAAAAAGTATTAAGACAAATGTGTAGTCGTAACAATATATAGTCTTTATTGCTCACGGCTATCTCTTACAGACAATCTTTAGGGAGATTTTACTTATCAATAACATTGAGATGTTGTGTATTTGTTTGAATATGAATAAAAGCTATGAAAGTATACACCAAACATAAAAAAATCAGTGTGTCTATTCATGTTATACATATAATAAGCACACATATATACACGCATATATCACTACTCTGTTTTGTTTCTTTTCAAAAAATATTTTTACTTATAGGTATTATGTTTGTGTTAGTTTTTCCTTATTTGATATTAATGTAATGAAAATGTGGCATAGTTTAACGTGATATCGAACTCCTAATTTCCTATAAAACCATCAGTATTTAATTGTAGGTTAGTTTATTAAAAGCAGGGATTTTTTCGGGTCCTCTCTTACAATTTATTTCTAAATCTCACTGCTGTTCTCCTAGCCGATTACGGCCACGGCAGCCAGTGTCAACGGAGACTAACCAATTACGCAGTAGATATTATGGTGCCCAAGTGTGTGCGCGCAAACACAGGTGCACTCTCTGTTCCCCCTCTCTCATAATCCGATGGGACGGTTAACCGACACGACCAAGGAGAGATCAGGTACAGGACCGGCAGCTTTACGTGCTCTCCGAGGCACGGGGATTCAGAGCCCAACTTCCAAACTCCGAACTGTTATTAAGTATTTCTATAATCAGAAAAACTCAATAAAAACTTTTGGCCCGACCCGGAATTCGAATTCGAACCCGAGACCTCTTGATTGGCAGTCACATTCGTCAACCGCTAGACCAATGAGGCAGTTGCTTTATATGGCCAATATTATCGCCTTAACAAAGTCCACAATTCATTTGAAGGACTTGGTGTGCGTTTTTATAACAAAATTCCTGTCGAAATCTTGAACTTACCCCTACATAAGTTCAAGAGTACCGTTAAGAATCGTCTTATGGAAAGGGGCTATTATACGATAAACGATTTCTTAACTGATACAGTGCCTTGGATGTGAGTGAGAGTCTGGCATTGGCTTATGTACTGGTTGGGGTAATTTATTTTTATACGCAATGTATTTATTTATTTACAATCCTTAATATAATTTATTTGATTGTAATTAATTCTTGACATCTTATTCTACATTTATTACCTGACATTTGAACTTTGTTAAGTTAAGGCGATCTGTGTTTAAATTGTTGGAGCGTAAATAATTTGTATTTATTATTTTATTACATTTTGAACGTTTTTTCTTTTTTTCTGGGACCAGTATGTATGCACACATAGCTTTTACTCCTTGATGTGTAAGTGATTGCAACCTTATATGCTATGGACTAATTTTTATTATTTTATTAGACAAAAAAAAGATTTTCCTAGCTTTAATATCTTATTAGACCGCTTTTTACCCTTTGTGTTTTGGTTGCCTTAACTTGCACATAGAAATACTTTTGTCAAAAACAAACAAGCTTTGTATGAATTATTTGAAAAGATGGTGCACATGAGTTTCTCACCAGCTCTTCTCATGAATGCAATACCCATCGGAGCTGCTACTTGGATTGATTTCAATTTAAACCTTTGAGTTGAATCGAAATCAATCTAAGCTCCGGTAATTCAAATCATCTCAGTGCATTTAGTATTAGGAGTTTTGTTTTATATTTTTATGTTTGTATTTTTGACGTGTTCAAGTGCCTTTTGGGGCCTATGGAAATAAATGATTTGAGTTTGAGTTTGAGTTTGAGTTTGAGTTTGAGTTTACTGGTGCTGCCAAAATCTTTCTACTCTAACAGTAAAGGATTTACCTGAAATCTAGGTTAAATGTTTTGACGTTTTTAGATTAAAAATTCCAGTTAGTTTTTAAAACAAGAACGGTATCCACTCATTGACTGCCTCGGTGGCGCGAGTGGTAGCGTAAGCGACTGCTGTGCTTGAGGTCTCGGGTTCGATTCCCGGGTCGGTCCAAATGTTTGTATGATCTGAAAATATTTATTTCGAAGTTTGGGTGTTTTCTATGTATAATACGTATGTATTTACAAAAAAAAAGTATATATGTATATCAGTTGTCTAGTACCCATAACACAAGCTCTGCTTGGCTTGGGACTAGACGGCGTTGTGTGTTAAATTGTCCGAAATATTTATTTATTTATTTATTTATTAATTCGAGAGTTTGTGTGATGATTACACAAAATATTGTATTTAAGAGATATAATTTAAACATTCCGAAAGCGTATTCAGTTAAGAACGATACTCTAACATATGATCATATTTGCGTAACTTGAAACTCGCGGGCTGGGTCTCCGCAACTCGACGACTTTAGTGCGCCTATTTTGCGTAGAATTGCGTAATCCAAATATGAAAAATAATACAAAAGATTTAGAGCTGCTCATGTTTATTCAGTTGGTTTTCGTTGTGATTTAAATAGCTGATGTTAACTTAGTCAAGAAAAGGGAGAAAAAGAAAGAAATTGTGCGAGAAAGGAAATTACCTAATTTTTGCAGAGACCCTGCTGCTGCTGTCTCTGCGGGTTTTCATCTGCGCACAGTGCAACAATATTCAGGGCTTACATTTTAAGATCAACTGTCTCGTCATCATCAACAACCCATAATGTACCACTGCTGGGCTCGAGTCTTTTCTCAGAAGAGGGTTAAGGCTGTACGTCCCCACGCTGCCAAGTGCGAGTTGGGGCGTAGAAAGACAACGTTGTGGCTACGTATTCTTGCCGTTGGATGTTTTTAAGCCGCCTACAGGCTTCAAACTAAGCTTCACGACTGTTATCATATGATAACTACCGGAACCGACTGGTTCATCATGGTGGTGAATCTTGGAGATCCCACGCCACTCATGCCACTTGTTGTGTTTGGCCGCTTGATAGAAAGATATATTTAGGATGGATTCTGAGCTACATCACAGACCGAACCAATATACTTTACACTTTAAAGAAAGGAAGTCTCCTTCCATAACAATTGTAGTGACGTTCCACATCATACTAATTACAATTAGTAATGTAGGGATGTGACATCCCAACACCACTAGCGATCAACCATCCAGGTACTGGCCACAGCCTCGTTACTTACCCTCGGTGATTGTTTCTAAACACAGAGTACAACTGAGCTATAAGTGCCTCAAATGTCCTTGAAATGCTCCTATCTTTCCAGGGGAGATAGACAGAAACGCAATTAGGTTATGGAGAAATGATAGAGTGAGGACGATAGAAGAGAGATAGTAAGAAAATCCAGTTAAAAAATTCTATTGTGAACCAGTACCTTCGTTCTATGATTGAAAAAGTCTCCAGAACATTAACATTGGATATTCTTATGTATTATATAAATTCGCGTATAAAAAATTCAGGTTATGTGTTTTATGTGGTGACATAGCCAGTTCCTGGTCTTCGCATTATAAATAAATAAATTAAATAGAGTCAGAGTGATTTTTGTTTTCGTTTCATATTAACTCGTCTCCCCCCTTTCCCTCCTCCCAAACAAAATATAGACCCATAGTATGGAAACTGACTTTAAAAAACTAAAATAACTAAAAAAGTAATAAAATATCTTATAACTAAAACCCGAAATATAATTTTAGCCTTTTGATTATGATTTCTGAACTACTTATGTATCTTCGTCGGTAACAGATTTCCAATTGCAAACTCACAGAGCCATAAATACAGCAATTTATTTTAGAGAATATGATTTCAAGTTGCAAGAGAGAAATGTTTCATACGAACCGAAGTGACACCCACACCTGCGTTCGTGACAAACTTTTAACATCCAATTTCATTAAAATATAAGTATAAACATGTTAGTAATGAACATAAGAAAATGAAATGATTTATTTGAAAATTAATTAAACCGTAAACATTAAATTGAAAATACAGTTTGGGGTATATTTTTATATAGAACAACACGATAGGGAGTAGCAAAAGTATATGCCCATATGGGCCTATCTATACTAATATTATAAAGAGGAAAGATTTGTACCTATTTTTGTAAATTTGTAATGAATAGGCTCAAAAACTACTGGACCGATTTTAAAAATTCTTTCACCATTCGAAAGCTACATTATCCACGAGTAACATATATTTTATTTTGGAAAAAAATAGGGTTCCGTAAGATATTTGGGTTTTTCGGACACAAGGTGTAAAAATCAACCAGAAAAGTTACTTATTTTGCGAAAATTTTCATGCTACGGGCTATATACGACGCAAACGAGGTTGCGTGGGTCAGCTATGTTTTATATACAAAGTGTATTTAGTATCAGCATTGCACCCGTGCGAAGCCGGGGCGGGTCGCTATATAATATACATACAGTGTAGACATATTATATTACAAAGTCTACCGCCGCGTCTGTCTGTCTATTCGCGATAAACCAAATTTTATACGGTTTTTACTAATAGATTGAGTGATTCTTGAGGGAATTTTTGTATAGAATTTCTTAAAGTTTTGTGTATATTCCCTAAAATATAACGATATTTGTTGAAGACGTCTGAAATAACTGAGCTGCACATCTTCCCCCGTGCGAAGCTGGGACGGTATGCTAGTACATTATATTGTTACGACACAATGTATTCGCGTGTGCGTGAAATTCTGAATGTTTAGTTTTTTTTATGGAATAGGGGGTAAACAAGCACACGTATCACCTGATGGTAAGTGATTACGCCGCCTATAGACACCCACAACACCAGAGGCCTCACAAGTGCGTTGCCGGTCTTTGGGGAAAAGTAAATATTGATAAAAAAAAAAATATTTTTTACCTGTGAGGTCGTAGTGACAGGCGATTGTTTTATATGTGAATTTAAAATGTGTGAGTAAAGATTTCAGCCCGTAAAAAATGCCATACTATTTTGCATCGGGCAAAGACATTTGACAACTCTTCTTCAGTCCGCATGCCTGTGTTGCTATTATATTATATTAAAGCCATTTATTCCCAAAATAAGATTACAACAAAAGAGAAGAAACCTAACATATAATAATATAGAATGACTATTCAACTTAACATGCATAATTTAAACAATAATTTATCAGTAACGTGCCTGTGTTGCTATACATGTTGCTATATGTGTTGCTATATATATTGTTATATATATTGCTACATATGTTACTTAACATACATAATGTTAAAGTGAACAAAAAAAAGTCTTAGTATCATTTGGTGAACAATTCGAGGTGAGATAAATTTAAAGTAAGTAATTTCAATGATAATTAAAGTAAAATAATGATAAGATAGTGTTGGTACTATTCATAAATCATAGGTCTTTACCTATGAAATTGCGTTTCTTCAGTACTAGTCATTTCAAATAAAAAAAAGTTTGTAATGGCTCTGTATTCTAAACTCAAATTAATTTTGTTTTAAAACCATGACATTCTATTTACAAACTCAGTCTTTTGTTTTTTGATTAGCGTTGTATTTTCATTACATTTGAACATTTTTCGTCATAATGGATACTTTAAAAATTCGTGTAATTATGGTATATGAGTTCCGTCGTGGCACCAACGCGACACAAACGGCACGTACCATCAAAAACGTTTACGGAGAGAACTGTACAAACGAACGCACAACCCTTTATTGGTTTTCCCGGTTCCGTTCTGGAAATTTTGACTTGAAAAATGAAGCTCGTGGTCGTCCGGAGACTTTGGTTAACAATAATGAATTAAAGGCGATTGTGGAAGCTGACGAAACTCAATCTACAGCTGAGCTAGCAACAGCTTTTAATGTAAGCATCAAAACAATATTGATCCATTTGCGACAAATTGGCAAGGTAAAAAAGCTTGATAGATGGGTGCCCCACGACCTTAACGATCGCCAGCGCAACGTACGCGTCGAGACCTGCCTTTCGCTGCTCAACAGGCAAAGAAATGAAGGAATTTTGAAACGAATAGTTACGTGCGACGAAAAATGGATTCTGTTCGACAATCGAAAGCGCTCAGCAAGTTGGTTAGACCCTGGTTCAGCACCAAAGCAATGCCCTAAACCAAAAATTACCCCTAAAAAGGTGATGGTCACTGTTTGGTGGTCTAGTGCGGGTGTGATTCACCACAGCTTTTTACAAAACGGCATGAGCATTAATGCAGATGTGTACTGTGAAGAACTGGAGAGAATCATGGAGAAGCTTGCACATCTGCAACCAGCTTTGGTCAATCGGTCGTCCCCACTGCTCCTTCACGACAACGCGCGACCCCATACTGCGCAACAGACAGTCTCCAAGCTGCAAGAGCTGGGGTTAGAAGCTCTCCCTCATCCGCCATACTCACCAGACCTTGCACCAACCGACTATTACTTTTTCCAAAATTTAGACAACTTTTTAGTGGGTAAAAAATTCAATTCCCGAGAGGCAGTACAAAATGCCTTTGAAGAGTTTGTTGCCTCCCGTCCAGCTGATTTTTACAAGAAGGGCATCAATAAACTGCCAATGCGTTGGCAAAGATGCGTCAATTGCGTGGGTGATTACTTTGAATAACAGAAATAAAAAGTTTGAAAAAATAAGTACTTTCACTTATTGCATACAAAACGGCAATTTCATAGGTAAAGACCTAATACCATAAAAACTCACTCGCTCAGTAAAATTCAAATAAATATGAGCTTAGCTTTAAATTCTAATATACAAATATACTAAGCTCCGACCTTATGGGTAAACCGATATTTCTTTTAACTTCATGCAAGATTACAATAAAGATATAAGTACTAAATTAGCATTTTATTTATTTAAGCGGTAAATACGAAGACAATATATTTCCTTTCATACACATGGAGTGAACATAAAAGATTTTTTATGTGCCGCTATTAAGACCTTTTGAAGGGCGGGTGGCCACTAACGTGCAGAGCCCTCATTTGGAAAACCTTTAGTTTATCAAAACAAATCTTTCCTTTATATATAACCAAAGGCATACAAAAGACACGAATTAGGTTATTAAATGACTTCAACAAAAAAGGAGAAGTTTACAATTCGACTGTATTATTTTTCCAGTATTTTTTTAAGTTTGTTACTTATAACTTTCGATTGTGTGAATTGATTTTGATGATTCTTTTTTATTTGAAAGCAGGTGCTTCCCGTGTGGTCCTATTTCAATTAGGTCAAGTTCTTTAAGTTGTTTTTTTGTGTTAAAATTAGTGAAAATATTTGTTATACTAACATTAACAGAAAAAAAGTTTATTTGTTCGTTTTTTTGACCAAGTGAATCTCAAAAACTACTAGGTCGAAATGAAAAATTATCTTATTGATGGAAATCACATTTATCGATGTAGGCTATATGAAATCAGGATATGACCAATAGGAGTCGATTCACCACTGAAATGTTACAGAAGATGAGGAAAATTATTGATTTTCCTCAAAAGGCGAAGACGAAGACGCAGTTGCGCTGGTCAAGTGTTAACCTTACCTAAGTTAAAGCTAATTTAACTGGAGAATCGATAATATTTCTTGAAATTTATTGCTTAGATTATTTTGTCATACCGCAGAACAATGTTATGGCGTAACCAGTGTTCGTTTACAGAGCTGGAGGGTGTTCGCTGTTCAAAGCTTTATTAAAACGCAAATATACCAACACTTGTTACTGATGTTTGACATGCACGTATACACGTACGTCATAATTTGTTTTCGAGACCGGTCGGTAGTAAAACTGTATGTTGTGAATATTGCTACAACATGTGATAGATGCATTGTTTGAGTGACAGGCCATTTAAATTACAGTTATTTTTTGGTTTAATTATATACACATTAATAAAACCAATTGACTGCCTCTGTGGCGCAGTGGTAGCGTATGCGACTGCTAAGCTCAAGGTCTCGGGTTCGATTCCCGGGTCGGACCAAATGTTTGTATGATCTACAAATATTTGTTTCGGAGTTTAGGTGTTTTCTATGTGTAATATGTATGTATTTACAAAAAAAAACGTATATAAGTATTTATATCAGTTGTCTAGTAACCCATAACACATGCTGTGCTTAGCTTGGGACTAGATGGCGTTGTGTGTTAGATGTACGAAATATTTATTTATTTATTACTTATCATTGTTAACTTTAACGAAAGCAGGGGATGTTTATTTTCTACACAGTTTATGGCGTTTCAAAACAAAAGTTTAACGGAGTTTTATTTTATCTAACTACGGTGAAGCCAAAAGGATAGGAAGTATAAAATTGTTGGCAGTCTATGTAAGTATACAAACTTACCATAGAAGTAATGTTACTCCAAAGATATGGTTTTGTTGATCCCATTGACCAATACATTATAATATTGACTAAAATATTTCAATGCTTTGTGAGACCACATGGGATACAGTACAATAACCATCACCTCGTACTCTTATCGATGTATTTCAACATCATGCCTAGTAACAATATCCTTGCCCAAGTTAACAGATCGATCTTACTTCAAACCATTCAATAAAAAAAAAAGTTATATTTAATTTTGTTAGTAAATTTTTGAAATATATTTTTTACCTGGCGAAAGCTTTACAGCTGGAAGGCAGCGACATTGCCTACTATTCAATCCAGGAAGAAACGCCGAAACATATCACAGAGGTGATACAAGCCACAAAGATCTATGCAAGTACTCACATACGACCAGCAGTTATATACCTACCTGAAACCTTTTCTGGGTTAAATAAATGAGTAACATAAATTTCGCCATACATACATAGTTATATTACACAAAGAGTTTTTTACCATTAATATATGTAACAGAAATGACTTTGCCATCAGTACTTCTTATTTCTTTGTATTTTCACTACTAAATATGGTTATTGACTTTTATTTGCCTAATTATCCTAAATTTTCAGTATATGTTAGTTTTGTTTTATCAAAACAAATGCGTGCAAGTGTTTTACTCAACAAAATAATACATTACTTTTTACAAAGTCTGTATACGACGCTATCACAAATCTCCGTTAGCGTACAGTAAGTTAAATTGAATGTCTAAGCTCGCAATCGAGGATTCAGCAAATACCAGTATCTATTGGAAGCGACCGGAGTCTTTAAGAAAATCCCGTAGCTTCACTCGTCTGCTGTGATTCCAGAATCGCACCGTTGGGTTGAAATTCTTAAATAAATTTATATCCTTTTAAAGTAAATAAAAGTTTTTGACGGAGTGGATTGAGTGAAGGCCACTGTGCTCATTGCGAATGCAGACAAGTGTGCATTTCATCACAAAGCATATAAAATGTATTCTAATTTACAATTCGTTAGTGGACAATGAGTGGATTGTTTCAGTATTATTAACCGCTCGAGATTTAATTCATACATTATTCCTTATCAGATGATCTGCACATAATAATTACTATCGATAGCGTCTAATATACTGATTGATTAGACTTACTCCCTTATACGCCTAATACTTGTTAAGATGTATGGATGTTGTATAGTGTTACTAAAATTTAACATGTAGAGATCTGACAAACTGCAAAGAAACGTAAAAAAATTCGTAATAAGAGAAAATAAGTGAAGAGACTTGTTTATTTTAAGAAAATAAAGAAATTACTTGTTTTCTACCTGTAAATCGTAATATGATGTAGAATGAAAAAATATTACATACAGTAGCATAAACCTATTACCTGGAACCTGGACATAGGCCTCTTTAATTACACACAACGGATTTACTCGTATTTAGTTTCTAATGTCAAATTGAAGTGTATATTGAAATCTGAATATCCAGGCGTAAAGTGCAAAAGGTCGCTGTGCTCCAGGTCACACAACGATTCGTTACTTCTGCAGGACAAAAGTAAATGAGAATTGCCCTTAATTGGAATTGTAAATGAGTTTTGCGGCGCTTTCTTGTTGGCTGAATACCCGTTGCGCCATCACAGTAGAATAAACTGTGATGATTTCATTTAAATTAATTCTCAGTGCGAGAGGATCGCAGACGAGATGTCTAAAATTGAGATATCCCAGGATCGTTTGTACAGACTTCTTGCTCGTTTAAAACGTCTCGTGTCCTAAATTCTAAGGGACCATCTCGTTACAGTTTTTTTCCTTCTTAATTAGGAATTTCTGTGTTTTAAAGTAAATTACCCTTTTAAGAATTTATGTCTAAAAACAGTAATTATTTGTGTCAGTACAACAAAGGGACGTACGCTACGGACGGTCACGCTAATAAGGAAGGGGTTGCTCTTTGATATAAATCCTAAATCTATATAAACATTATTTGAGACTCCGTTTCTCTGACAACAAACCGATCCTAAAAGAACCCTTATAGGATCGCTTTACTGTGAAAAATCAAGTTTTTTACAAACACAATCATTAATTTGGCACCATATATAAAAATGATTTGCACTGGGATCCACCGAAACATCGTATTTAATTATAATTAATGGCTTTCGGAACGAAATGATGTAATCATTCTAATGTTTCTCCCTACACCGAAATCTGTTCAGACATTTAGAAATTATGGTTTGAATATGTGAAATTTTAGTATATTGTACATATAATCCTTGTTTATTAAGTTCCTGTTGCTTATCATAATGTAAAGTTATTTAACGATGCTTATTAGTCATTTATATGTATATTCTAACTTAATAACATTCGACATACTTAGACTCAGACGTTTTATTGATTTGCCTAATAATAAAACAGCTAATGTGAAATTTCAGCAGTATGACTTACTTGACTTAAGGTCCTATGTCCCTTAGATGGGGCAAAGGGTGTCCACAGTACATCGCCATCCCGTTCTATCTTGAGCGTCTCGCTTGATTTCGCTCCAGGTCTTGCCAATGGCCTTCGCTTCAGCGACGATAAATCACCACCAGGCTTGTTTTGGACGAGCATATTTGCGTTTTCCTTAGGGATTCCAGTCTAGGGCTTGGCTCGGGATGTGGTCGAAATCTCTTCGGAGGGTGTGGCCTATCCAGTACCATTCCGTCTTTTGATCTGTTGATCGACCGGGACTTCATCGCAGCGATCCCACAAGTGATTGTTGCATATTTTATCGGGCCAGAATATACCGAGCTTATGGTGAAAGTGTCGGTTCACAAAGACTTGAAGTTCATGCGAGATAACCCTTGTGACCTTCCACATCTCACACTCGAATAGCAATACGGTCTTCACGTTGGACCGGAATATTTCGAGTTTGACTATCCGTGTCAGTTTCTGTGATTGTCAAACCGATAGCAGCCTCGCAAATGTAGCTCGTGCTTTGACGATTCGGAAATCGATGTCCTCTTCAGTTTCTCCAGTTTCTGACACGCAGCTGCCGAGGTAGGTAAACTTGTGGACGCGTTGTGCACTGCCTCTGTACCGATGTCCAAGAGGAAAGAACTCGTTGTTCCGCACCATTGTTTATTTCCTGCATCTTCAGCAGTATGGTATGTTTCTATTTTTTCTATACCTAAATAGTCTACATTTCTATATAGAAATTACACAACATGTTTATTAAATGTGTATTCATACGTAGACACCAATGTATCAGGAATTTGTTGAAAACAGCATGTCGAATAAATTGTCATTCGAAAGTCAATTTATTTTCGAGTAACATTGTGATATTTCGAAAATGAAAAAACGTCGAGTGGAACCGATATTATCACAACGTTGATTTAGAATTTATTGCAATAGAAAAACGTAACAGGCGTGTCAATGTTAACTCTAGTGGCGCACACCTGGTACCTTCACCTTCGTCAAGGATTGACACGGGTTACTTACATTAGTCACAACTATGTAGGCCATACTACGGTAACAGAAGGAGCTAACAGAAGTAGCCGCTCAAGTTCATATTAAAAATAAAAATGTGAAAGAGAGTTTATGTCAATATCTTTGACAGTTGAACTCTGATTTTCTTTTACTAGTTATATATTATATTACCTTATAGATAATAAGATAGAGATAATACACACATACACCGTTGCTTGAGTAGAAAAATATACTGAGTGTAATTTGTAGAAACTAGTTTTTTTTCTAATACTTTATTGAAAATAAAAAACAAACGTTTTTATGAACAAGTTACTAGTGTCGTAACAAAAACTATATCTACACCCCTTAAAGGTTGGCTGGTAGAGAATGCCTGAGGCATTAAGTCCGCCGATGTACATAAGTGCATGAAGTTTTAAATAAATAAATAAATATTTCGGACATCTAACACACAACGCCATCTAGTCCCAAGCTAAGCAGAGCTTGTGTTATGGGTACTAGACAACTGATATGAATACATATATACTTTTTTTTTGTAAATACATACATATTATACATAGAAAACACCCAAACTCCGAAACAAATATTTGTAGATCACACAAACATTTGGTCCGACCCAGGATTTGAACCCGAGACCTCATGCACAGCAGTCAAATAAATAAAAATAAATGTAACAAACTCAGTCGACTTTTCCGATCCACTGTCGATTTTACAAATGTCATAAATTATAAAATTATCATACTCGTAGCAAAGTATTTAACATTTAGCGTTGACTCTAATGTAATTATATCGTATTGTGACTGACGGTTGAAATAAGAATTATTAACGGTTTCCTGACTAGTCTTAGTTATTGATACCTCAATGGGAATAAAACGAAATTCGTATTCTCATAATCTATTGACACATCAAGATTGACACTTCTATGAGAATATTCCTTTATTAGAATGCTAAAAGTGTTTTGTTGTGAGCCGAATACCTATTTTCAGAAAAAATATGTTTTAGTATAATTTTTCCGCCCTTGTGTTGTATATGAGATTAACTATGAAAATTGGATTTTGGTTTGTAAGTGACGAGTTTTTCTTGATATATACATATTACGAGTACCATTTTGTAATTAGGCATCGTTAAGTAGAAACAAAGTGTTGTTCATCATTCAATATCTTCCATGAGCAAAACATACGAGAACAGAACTAAAAAGGGACAAGTCTTTGTCGTGATACGAGCATCCTGTAGTTTTCTGTAATTGATTGCGAAATTGGATTGATTAAACCAATTAGGTTTAATTCTTTAGCTTGTTTCATTGTTCAACGAGATAAAACCAATATAACGATTTAGTAAATATATATCTATATGAATATATTATCGAAAACAAGTTTCTCGGCCTAGCTCCGCCTACGCGTATGTTATTAATCTCGGTAGAAGTAATCTTTGTCCTTCCTCAACAATCAAAACATCTTATAGAAACCGGTGCAGCAGTTTAGCCGTTCAAACGTAACAGACAGACAGATTCTTTGCAGTTTTCTTTAAAGTTTTTATGATTGGGAAATCAAATAACTGCCTACAAGTACGCAACCCGTCTGAACCAGAATTCTTTAACTAATTTGTTGCAATTTGTAAAATCTAACCAATTCTAATGTATGATTTTCATTCGTATAAAAACATTGATCACATCGCAAACGTGTTATCAATAAAATAAATACACAAAATTAGATACTTACATAAGTGCTCTTAAAAATAGTGAAATAATAGAGTTGGAATCTCTAACGATTTTGGAAAACTGATCAACCATTTTAAAGATTGACCTAGATTAATAAACCTGTAGAGGAACGAGTGTCATGTCCATCCAACGTAAAGGGAGGATCTTCCGACCAGACGAGGTGATCATGCCGGGCGGGCCACTTTATTCTTTATTTTTTTCTTAAAAAGACCATCTCTCCGAAGTAACAACCAATCAAAATAATATGGTTCATACAAACGATTAAATTAAACAAACTAAAAAAACAAACACACAATGGAAATGAAAACAAACCCAGAATAACTACTTATTCAATCTAGTCTTTTTACTGAAAACGTTTCTTATGCAATCTAATAAACATGAAATATATTGTTCGATTGATTGTTAAGGTACAAATATTTTATTACTGATGGTTAAAAACAAAAAGTGACATATAACTAAAATGCTATCTACACATTATGCAAGCGAAATAACATTTCGATATTACCACAACATGAGTAAAACCCGAACACATTATTAACAATTTCCGTTAATTGGCGAGACAAATAAAACCAATTATATTTCCATTATGTAACGTGATAAATAATAAATTTCATCAATATGCTAACACGCTTTACAACTATAAAGTTATAGTAAATGTATTGTGCAGAGTGTGTTTATGCAAATACATATTCGATATTTTTTTACTTTAATAAAAAAAAATATGAAATATACATTTACATATTTATTGACTGTTAAAATTGAAAGTGTATCTGTGAAAATGTAAACTTTAAAATAATGATGTTCTTAGATAGTTTAACCCCAAGTTATTCTAGTCATCCTAACCAAATTTACTTTGTGTCTCTCTGAATATATCTGGATGATACATACAATGTGATGTACATTTATTTATCACTTTATACACAAATACAGTCACCGACGGACTTAATGCCAAAGGCATTTTCTGTCAGTCGACCGACCGGCCTTTGGGGGATAGGGAGGGGATGGAGGGAGGGGTTGAGATATGGGCCTCTGATATCCTCCCTCACTCAGTGTAACATAGCGCAAGCGCTATTTCGCACCGGTTTTATGTGAGGCCGTGGTATCACTCCGGTCGAGCCAGCCCATGCATGCCACCGAAGCAAAATTTTTAAATATTTTGTAAATACATGTATACTTAGTCTTGCCATAAATATTGTTACAAAGAAAATCTCTTTTTTTATTGTACGTAGTATTTATTATTATTACAGTGTGTTAGTTTAATACATTACTATAAATTCATCATTCACATTCGTGGTTATTTAACAAGGTGTTGTTAAGCAGTTAAACTACCTTTTCAAGAATGGTATCTTGATACACTTGAGCCGATATTTTGATACCTTTTTCACAAAATATGATTCAGTCACTCCTTCATAACTAACACCCCACCAAACCATCTCTGAAAGACAATGCCCACGTTGTACTCTGTTGACTCATTGGAAAGCTTTTTTAAAGCTTTCAGTATAAAAACGGTCAATTTGTTCGTTAAAATTTTTTTTTAAGCTATTGCATAGCTTCTATCTCGGGCCTTGAGCGTGGAGACCGAAAGACAGAAATTCCGTAACGAAAAAAACCTTACACCCCCGAATCCGACCGGGACAGCGGTGATACTTTTTAGTTTTTCCATCTATCGATAAATACCAGAACTTATTATTATTATTATTTTGGTTTTTGTTACGAAAACGAAAACGAAAAAGAAAAAAAAACAAAGAAAAAGAAATACTGCATAAATAAAATAAATATATAATTATAATTGCATAAGTTGATAAAAAATGCTATGCTATAGCTTTACCGCGGCAGTCACTGAGTGCCACACGTCTTTTTTGTTTAAATACGAGTATACGAGTATCATCCGTAAACATTTTTTTCTCTGACTTCTCTATTTCAAATTATCAGTTAGGAAATGATTAGTGCGTCTCTTATAGGCTGCTTTCCTTCCCTCACTGTTTGTTTACTTTTTTCGTACGAACCCAACGTGGACAGCAAGATCTTCTGTCACAAACAGAGGAGGTTCCATTGTACCTTTCAATAGTCCGGTACACAAACATCTGACTAATACCAAACGTATGGAGGATTTAAAAAAATGTATTTGGCTCTATACCTACTTTATGTAATGGAATCACAGCGATTCGGTTCCCTTTATCACCTCACTCCATTTTATTATCACAAAATATTTTACAATATATTGGCGCGAAAATAAGAAAACACAATGAACAATCGTATTGATAAAGACAGGTGCCAAATTTAAATTAATATTTTGTAAATTTTTAATTGTAACAGTATTCGTGGCCAAACCAAGTAATATACACAGAAAATAACCAATCTCCTAAAAGATCATACAAACATTTGGTCCAACCTGGGATCGAACCCGAGACCTCAAGCTCAGTAGTCGTATACGCTACCAATGCGCCACCGAGGCAGTGGCCAATGACTCCGACTGCTATTACGAAAGTCACGAGTTCGTATACAACCTTAGATAAATGTTTGATAATCACATAAATTGTTATAGTTAAAATGAAATTTTATAGTTCAACTTTGTTTATCTTTTTATTAGAATATATGTTAGAATTTAAAAATAAAAATCAAAAAATTAAATTATTCATGTTAACTACCAGTATGTGGTAATTTACAAATAAAAAGTTATAAGCCAGTCCTTTTGTACCACTAAGAATATCTTTCCGAAAATTTTGATCCATCCTAAGGTTGCCTGGAAGAGATTGCTTTTGGCAATAAGGCCGCTCTTTGAGCATTATGTAAGTATCTATCTGACATTTTCTGCGCTCTCTTATAAGACTGTAACACGATGTACAAATAGAGTTTTACATGTGTTTGTCTATCTAGCGAATACCTGCAAGAGATTGCCGTGGAGCAATAAGGCCGCCAGTTGTACTACCGACTTACCTAGCTAAATTATGTACTTAGTTTTCTGGTGTACAACAAAGCGATATATTATTATTATCATCTAAAACACAATCTCTTTCCCCTTTTTTTTGTGCGGAAATTCCCTCGGATACCACTTGTGGTTATGTCGGACTCGAACCGACTAAAAGTCGCACATCGTCTGGGATACTAGAAGCCGGGGAACTAGGTGCACCCTCGGAAGGAAATCCCTGGAACACAACCTCTTTCCCCTACGTATACATAAACATTAACGATTTCTTTCGGGTCCACTCGATTGAAAGTCTCACTCTCAAGCTAATCATGAACTTGACATACTAATATTTGTTAGAAACTGTTAATATTAAAGTAATTTTCTATCTAAACTTAATAATTTTAAAGCTTAATTAAAGGCTAATTCAAAAAATAATTTCAAAACCACTTATAACGAATAAAAGCTAATGAAATATCGCCATTGCTTAAATGAAAATTAAGTTTAAATAGTGCATTTATTAGTTTTGAGATTCACTTTTGAAGTACTATAAGTGTGGATAAATATTTTATAAGTTAATTTGAAATATTAAAATTAAATACAAAAAAAGTTCAATCTTGTTCTCATCCATTGAAAAAAAAGCCCCTTATTATCTTTAATTAAAGAATAAAGATAATTCTTTTAGGGCGTTTAAGGCTCTTTATACCCGCTGTGTGTATAACTAATTAACTTTAGGTATAATTAACGGACTATGAAATTTAGTACGAGTATCATATATAATCCTATTTTTTAAAGAGATACCTCTATAATAAAAAAAAGAAATGTTAATGACTTATACCATATTTATTTACATTTTATAATGTTTCATAATATTATTCTTTATACAGTTTAAGAATGTTGGGTTCTGTATGGGTACCTCACATCGTTGTACATCACATAAATAGGTAAATTTACCCAAAAACCATTTTGTCCCGAGCAGAGTTAAGTGCCTTGTCAAAACTTCTTCTCTTATGCTATCCCCTTTTGATTTATGACTTCGATATGTCAATTTTACGTCACCCAGTATGATTTATATGGTCATTTGCACAACCTTACATTTCGTACGTCACATGTTTGATTTTGTGTTCGCTGAATATCGATATCGCAAATAACTTCAAGTGTGTCCAATGTAACAGAGTAATGTATTTGAAACTGTAATAATAACTATCACAAGATATAAATGTCTTACTGGCCGTCACTATACTTTATATATTTTATATATTACACACTACACACACACAAATACACACCACCGGACTCGGACAGCCTGACGATACCGGACGCGGGCCCTATCGTAATACCAGCGCAGCAGTCACACTGGCTACAGCAACAAGCTAAGATAGGCGCCTTTTCTGACATTGTACAGGAAACTATAATTGCCTCTATTCTGTTAACCTTAACTCTTATTAAAACCATGTGTTGTCTTGTGTATGTCAGAATGAACAATGTTTCTTTCTTTCTTTCAAATAAAAATTTACAAATAATATCATTATAAAAAAACTATACTTCTATAAAATAAAAATTCTAAAACAAACTTCAACGGCAAACAATAGCTCAACTACTATTTGGTCAGTACGGTGACGAATTAAGAATGCGTGGTATTACCACCCCTATTTATCCCGTAGTAGGGAGAATAAGACAAATTACGCATAACGATACCACTGCCAAGCCTAACGATACCTGTTAGTCCTGCGCAGGTTACAACTTTTTTCTAAGAAAGAGGCCTATGTCCAACTGTAAACTTTTAAATTTTTCAGCCATATTAAATTGGCTGAATATAATATTACTCAAATTATCTAGTGCTATAAAAGAAATCTACTATACTCTCACTTTAAATTACTCCCTCGCTAAATAATTTATACCTCTTCTACGTTTAAACTTTTAAATAATAATAAAATTTAACGACAATGTAAATACTACACGATATGATTGATTGTAACCAGGATATTTAAGTCAAATCATCTCAAGTGGAGTGCGTTTAACAAATGTAAGCCTGAAGCCAAGCAGTATTTTCCATTAGTATCATAAAAAGGTAACAATTCGAAATAACCACAAGGCCGGGGCTATATCCACGTGTGATAATGCGCAGTAACATTTTATAAGGGATCTAAATGTGAGCAGATGGCACAATGCGAATCGCTGCTGGTAGTACTTCCCGGCACGGCCGCAATCTCCCATTACATTTTATGCAAACAGTGTTGGAATGATTTCGGTTGTACAATTTCCAAAATAGAATACTAACATACTTTTACAAAACGGACAGTAAATTTTGCACACCTTTAATTCCTCACACATACTGAGTTTAAATACCCTCGTAAAAACAGTTTGTTACAGAATATGGTTGCAGTTATAATGAAGTTTTTAAATGCTTTAATTATCTATACTAATATTATAAAGAGGTAAGGTATGTATGTAAGTATGTTTGTAACGAATTGGCTCAAAAAGTACTGGACGGATTTTAAAAATTCTTTCACCATTTGAATGCTACATTATCACTGATTAATATAGGCTATTTTAGTTGTAAGAAAAAAAAATGTAAACTAATAACTGCAAGTAACACCGCGAGGTTCAGTAAATCTGAAATAAACAAAAAAAAAACATATAACTGCATCAAATTATTTTGAACAATGTGAATCTTTTTTTTTTATTAAACTTTTACTTGTAAACCATCTTCATTGATTAAATAAGTGACGATTCTGGAGCAAGTCAAAGTTCCAACCCCGAAGTCAGACTTATACGGCACATCTATTAACAAATAAAAACAATTGCTTCGCGTTCTTGTAGAAGTTCAGTTTAACTTTTCTTCTTTATGAGGTAAACGCAAAAAAAAATACGAAACCAGGAAATAATAAATTATTTAACAGTAATTGATCCCGTTTAGCCAAAAAATGTAAAGCGAAAAATAAAATATTTATAGTAATCGAACTAAGCTTATCACATACCTTTACAATTGTGTAATTGAGTTGTTTTATGTTTCTTTAAGCTATAAAAATCACAATAGTTTTAGAACGCCGCGGTCGTCTCTTATAATTTAAATAAATTTTCCAATGTATCGTAGACTCGTATACGTTAGACGTCCTCTTGGCACAAAGGTAATCGAATGTCATACGCGGTCGCTACCCGACAGAACTATTCACAAGCTGCCAGCTGGCGCACTCTACGCCCTGATTTATGTCCCTTTTGCTGTCCAACTTTCTGCACCTTGTTCCTGCAACATTTGTACATGACGTCTCAAATATATAGACTGTGAGGAAGGAGAAACTCTAATGGTAGCTCATGTTATATATTCTTTTCAATATATATGTGTGTAATAGTAAATAATAATAAATAATTTATTTCTCAAGGTAATTGTAGTACATAATACATAACAGAATTACATTTTGCTAGTGAATATAATCAGTGGTCAGAGCGCTGCCTCCTAGACAGGTTTTCAAAAAACCTGTATTAAGGAGTAACAGTCCCGAACCCCACGCGGTGCTAAACATAAGAATACAAACATGCTATATATACTATACAAAATTCACATATGCCATTTTATATATTATTAATAGGTGCGTGCGTGTGTGCATGTGTGTCTGTGTGTCTGTGTGTGTGTGTGTGTGATGTGTTGGTGTGTGTGGATAATAGGATCGCTTACTTCATTTCTTATATCCATTATTAGAAATAAGTTAACGGCAGCAAATGACATAATAGCGATGTAACTATTTTAAAAAACATACTTATATAAGCACAAATCTTTAATTTATTTTTTCCAGTTTTATGACAATACTTGGACAAAATCATATTAAATTAGAGACTGTCAGTAACATGTCAAAGCAAACTAATTATATGAAATGAGTCCTTGGGGAATAAGTTACAGTAGAAAGGGTGTTTACCTACATGTAGAAGAGCTCGTAAACTCATTAAAAGTTGTCTCTGTACTCTAAAACGACTGACCTTATCCATACAGATGGCTGTTTTAATCGAAACCACTTTAGGAACCATTAAATTCCACGAACGGTTATTGTCGAGCTGGGATCGTTAAATGAAACTCTAGATGTCTATTCATTGTATATATTAAGCTACAATAATCATTTTATGAAAACACATTCACTGTACTGACTGCGGTAGAATTTAAGTTTTCAATTTGTGAACTGACTCCTAAAATACAGGCTCAAGCCTAGTTTGGGAGCCAGTGCTAGCACCATCATGTAATTTATTTTCTAGTACAAATAAACATTTTTATTATTATTATTCTCTTTATTTAATTATATATACATATTAATTACATTTTTAAATACATAAAAAAGATAAACAATAACATAATATATATTTAAAAATATAAAAAATAGTAGACCACCGACTTCGGGTACAGGGACCAAGAAACCGGTGGTTAGGGCTCCAAAGACAGGAACCTCCTCACTATGCGTGCCGTGCCAAGAAGGACTGCCTTCTGTATCAGACCCTTGATCCAGCCTTCTAACGTGAGCCTCTTAAGGTGTTGGTCGAGGCTCTTGGCTATCAATCCGTGAGCAGATACGACTATCGGAACAATTATTACCGAATCCAAATTCCACATATCGACAATCTCGTGAGATAGATCCAAATATTTTATTTGTTTTTCTTTTTCGACTTTCACGAGATTCTCGTCATGAGGAACGGCGATATCGATAATAATTGCGCGGCGCTCTAATCGATCTATCACCACAATATCAGGCTTATTGGCAACAATAGTCCTGTCTGTAATAATAGATCGATCCCAATATAATGTAGCACGACCATTCTCGAGAACTGGGTCGGGCACATACCTGTAGTATGGCACCTCTGAGTTCACAAGATGGTATTTAAGGGCAAGTTGCTGATGTACGATCCTAGCTACTTGGTTGTGCCTGTGCAAATACTCGCCGTTAGCAAGACGAGAACAACCAGAAATAATATGCCTGATAGATTCTCCAGGACGGTGACATGCCCGACAGATGTCGACCGTACCATCTCTCAGGATATACTTCCGATAGTTATTCGTCATGATAACTTCGTCCATAATCGCACAAACAAAACCTTCGGTTTCTCCGAAGAGATCACCATACCGTAGCCAGGACGTAGATGTTTTAAAATCTATATCGGGTCCATGAAGGGCCCGATAAAACCGACCATGGAGTTCCTTGCCCTTCCATACCTCCCTGCGATCATTAGTACTAAGTACTACAGGCTTGCGCCAATTCTCTTTAGCCAGAGCGAGCGGAGTGAGTCCGGTATCCACTGTGACTACACTACGATGCACTCCCACATCAGTTTGTAGAAAATATTCTCTAAGATTGTATACCTCGCGATTGTGCAGGGTCTTGATATTTAGTAATCCACGACCCCCTAACCTTCGCGGGATATACAATCTCATAACCGATGAACGTGGGTGGTGCATTCGGAATGCAGTCAACAATGTACGGACTCTCCTATCAATGGCATCTAATTCAGTCTGAGTCCATCTAAGTACACCAAAGGAATACATCAGAACCGGCATAACCCAACCATTGCAGGCTCGTACCTTGTTACCGCCTGACAAAAGACTTTTAAGTACTTTTTTCAGGCGGCTAAAGAAGCGTTCCCGCAACGTTTGTTTCATGTCAGATTCTGGCATTCCTAAGGACTGTGAAAAACCTAGATATTTGTAAGTTTCGGTTGCAGACAGAGATCTGAGTTTTGTGGAATCTGAAAGCTCTATACCTTCAGATTCCACAATCTCACCTTTTTTTACATACATAACTGCACACTTGTCTACACCAAATTCCATTTTGATAGAATTACTAAAGTTTTCCGTAACCTTTAGTAATGCTGTCAATTGTAATTTAGTGGGGGCAAGTAGTTTCAAATCATCCATGTAAAAGAGGTGAGATATAACTCGATCATCTTTCTGCAACCTGTAGCCTAACCCTGAACCCTCTAATAGAGTGCTCAGAGGGTTCAAAGCTAGACAAAACCACAAGGGGCTCAGACTGTCACCTTGAAAGATGCCTCGCTCGATCTTTATAAGTACGTCGTTCATCGCAGACTGCCGACACCCAGGATAGCGAAGTGCTGTTCTCCATTGCCCCATACACACCTTCAAGAAAGTGCACAGAGTTGTATCAATTTTATACAACTCAAGCACCTTCAAAAGCCATGTATGAGGAACGGAGTCAAAAGCCTTCTTGTAATCTATCCAGCATGTCGCCAGGCTCTTACGATTACGACGCACCTGCTGGCTAATGGTCATGTCTATGATAAGGAGCTCTTTAGTGCCACGGGTCCCACTTCTACATCCATTCTGAGAAATAGAAAGTATCGAATTGTGATTAATATGTGTTGTAATTTTGAGTCTCAGAATAGATGTCAGAAGTTTGTACAAAGTTGGTAAACATGTTATTGGTCTAAAATTTTTGGGATCCATGGCATCACCAGATTTGTAGAGTAAGTGGGTTATGCCAGTGGTCAAAAATTGTGGTAATGAACCCGAATCCAATGCTGTTTGGAATTGAGATGCTAAGCACGCATGTGAGCTTCGGAACCACTTAAGCCAAAAGTTGTGCAGTCCGTCAGGACCTGGTGCTTTCCAATTCGGTAATGAACGGACCGCGCAACTTACATCCTCTTCATCGATGCTAGTAGGTTCCATAGGTAACAAAGACTCACATGAGCGCTCAACATCCCGACACCAATCACCTTCTGTATGAGTGACAGGCACAGACCACATATTGCGCCAAAACGAATTTGTGGCATTTTCATCTGGAACTTGCCCATCACTCATACACGGACTCAGGTTCTCCCATTTCCGGTACACCCACTTCTCATTTCTTTGGAACATGCGATTCTGATTATACCGATCTACTCGTTTTCTATACCGCCTTATTCTATTTGCCCATGCACAAACTTTTTGCTTCAGAAAGTCTATGCGCTCCGTGACACATGACATGTACTCTTGAGGACTAATAGTAGTCCCCAAGAATGCTCGTTTCACAAAGCGCATCACTCTCGGTCGTGTGTTTCCCGATCGAAAACTCATTAGCTTACCAATGAGTGTCCTGGCCTCAGCAATACGACGTTCAATTCTATACTGCCAAGCTGGCAAAGTATTTTCTTGTCGAGTAGTGGTTGTATATTCTGCAAACTTCACACCAGCTACTCGACATTATTATTATTATTATTATAGTTTCCCACTACTATAATAACGTATGGACTTACAAATTTAGGTTTTAAAAACGATTTTTTTAACTATCATGAGAGCAAAATTATAACAGTCAAAAACTAGTAATAAACCACTCATTAGTTATTGCGTGTTCAATAAAGTAAACATTGTTTAAACGTATCTATTATTTTAATATTATTGTTCGAATAAAATTACCGTTAGAGATGAAAATCTGTGAAAAATGTTACGCTAAATTAAGTATTGCTATCAAAGTAATATTGAAGCAGAATGTAAGAAGTTGAATATGGATCCACTTATGCCAAAGATTTGTTCCAGAGCTGAAAGAAAACGACACCCCTTTACGTGCACGGAAAGCGATTTGAACATAAAAGATTGCTGAAAAGTAAGTAAGCTTATTCTCGACGCCAATTTATTGGTTCAAAGGTGCGCCGTCGACTAAATGGTACTGTATAAACTCATCACCTCTTCAGGACCGCCTCTTCCATGTCGAGGGATTTTGCTCGTTCATTCACCTTAAATCGACGTCATTCTAAGAGGCAGAATAGAGCACTTCTGAAAAAGAGTTTTCGATAAAAAGGCGAACATCAAATTTTTTCAATATCCATTTACGAAGGAATAAGAAAGGATTATGCGTAAAGCAAACCCCTTTAATCCGTGATATGGGTTATTGAAACATAGCGTTCAGTTTGGACGAATTATATTAGCTTGTTCACATATACGTAATCCTTCTAATCTTGCCGGGCTTTTTCCAATAATTGTTGGAGTTTCCCCAAAAGTTAATTCTATTTTAACATAGAATAGGCGACGTATTATTACTTCGGACAATCGCATTTTATTTTCTTATATTACTTTAAATTAGTTTTAGTCGAAGTTTTTCATTTCTCTTTGATACTGGATCGACATTTATTAGTTTAATTTCTGTCAAGTATTCATTTATAAAATTGTAATATTACCAAATATAATCAATATTTCAAAATTAATAAAGAAAGATTACTGGGCATATATTTATATGCTTAGGCGCCGCCCATGTACTCGTATATTTCAGTTACGCTACAAAAAGTTTTCCATGACTTTCTCTAAGGTTTGATCTATCTCTATACAGAACTTCAATCAAATCAATTTGACATTTTAGTCTGGAAATTGAACACAGAGGCAGACAGACAAAGTTACTTTCGAATTAAGAATATTCACTTGTATTTAATATAATTATATGCAAGTATTAACATATTTATAACTGATAAACTAATAATAAATTAACAATGCCATCTAGTCCCAATCTATGAAAAGCTTATGTTATGGGTACTAGACAACTGATATAAATATCCTTTTTTTTGTATTTTCGATCGGAGTGCCGAGACACCACGGCCTGACAGACAACCGGTGTAAGTAATTTTTTACGTTGCTTTTCACCGAGTGAGCGAGGCTACTGGAGACTACCCCCTCCCCCTTCCTCCCCTTTTCTCTGACTCTTATTATTTCTTATACATTGTCATACAATTAAATTGAGGCGCATACAATAGACGACAAGGTTCGGATTTTTAATACGCTGGTAACTGACCTATACGATCAACACGCTCCTATAACTAAGGTACGTATCAAACGTTCTCCAGCCCCCTGGATGTCAGTGGACGTTCGTGAGGCAATGACACGCAGGGACAAGGCGTTCCGTAAATTTCGGAAAACCAGGTGCGACTCCAACTGGTCTCTTTATAAGATTGCAAGAAATCGGTGTAATCAGGTGGTGCGCAATGCTAAACGCTGCCATATCATCAATAATCTTAACTGCTCTTCTGCCTCCTATATTTGGAGATTCCTCGGCACCCTGGGTATTGGTAGATCCAGGAAATGTATTTCTGCAACGACATTTAGTTTGGACGATATTAATCGATATTTCACCTCTGTACCACAATTTGATCACCAAACTAAGTGTCGTACTTTGAGGTACTTGGCTGACCTACCTCGTCCCAATATTAATCCCTTTCAGTTTTCTCCAGTTGCACCAGAGGATATCAAAAAGATAGTCCTCTCCACAAAATCCAACGCAATGGGCAGTGACAACATAAACCGTCGTATGATCACTCCTATCCTTGATCAAATTCTTCCTGCGCTTACGCATATAATAAATTTTTCACTCGACTCATGTACATTCCCCTCACAGTGGCGTAACGCATTTGTTATTCCCCTCCCTAAGGTCCCTAATCCTACCCTTACTAATCACTTGCGCCCAATTTCCATACTTCCCTTCTTATCCAAAGTGCTCGAGAAATGTGTACATCAACAACTGTCACAATTTGTGTACCGAAATAACCTACTAAGCTCTTTTCAATCAGGCTTCAGGCCTGGGCACAGTACAACTTCCGCCCTCCTACAAGTAACTGGTGACATTCGAACAGGAATCGAGAATTCCAAAGTAACTTTGTTAGCTTTGATTGATTTCTCAAACGCTTTTAACACCGTCAGTTACGATATTCTCCTATCTATCCTTTCCTATCATATGATATCACCTGATGAACTGGAATGGTTCTCTTCATATCTTCGAGGCCGCCAACAGTCCGTCCGTGTTGACGAATCCACCTCCATATGGTGCGATCTTGACTCTGGGGTCCCCCAAGGCGGCATTCTCTCTCCATTATTATTTTCTATTTTTATTAATCTCATCACTCATAATCTTCAGTGTGCGTACCATCTTTATGCCGATGACTTGCAACTCTATTACCATGCTGCAGTAGATAATATAAACGAGGCTATTACTATGGTTAACGGCGATCTGGATGCTATTAGCAATTGGTCTCACAGGTTCGGTTTGACTGTGAACCCTACTAAATGCCAATCTATCATATTGGGCAGTCAACGCATGACCAGAAGGCTGGATATAGACAAATTGCCACCTATATTATTTAATGGTTCAGTTATTCCTCTAAGTTCTAGTGTGAAGAATTTGGGCCTGTTCATCGATGGTAACCTTAGTTGGCAAACCCAGGTTACTAGTGTCAGTCAGAAGGTTACAGGATCCCTGCGCGCGTTGTACCGGCTAAAAAACTGCTACTACGACCTGAATGCAGATCTCCTCAACAAATATGACCGACTTCTAAACAACTGCATTCGATTCGTTTTTAATCTTCGTAAATATGACCATATTTCTTCCTTTCGTCTCAAATTAAATTGGCTTCCTATACAACAGCGTCGTCACCTCCACACTTTAACGACTCTCTACACCATTCTTAACTCCCCTAACGCACCTAATTACCTAACTTCCTCCGTCCAGCTTCTGTGTAACAATCATGATAGAAATCTTCGTTCCAAAAATAACCTCCTACTGTCATGCCCTTCTCACACTTCTGCGTGTGTTCATTCTTCGTTCCTCATCCAATCCGTCCTTCTCTGGAATGCTCTTCCCCAGGAAATCAGAAGTGCACAAAGTCTAAATTCATTCAAGATCAAGGTACGTACTCTCCTTGCCCGAAGTGCAGCAGATTCTTAACGAATTTGATAATGTATTTATTGTGATATGAATATGTTATGTTTGTGTATGAATATGTATTTGTGTGTATGTATATGTAATGTGCGTGTGTGTATGTATGTATATGTAGTATGCGTGTGTGTATGTATATATAAATATATGTCTCATTGTTTGTATGTATGTATATTCTTGTATAATTCGCAGATATATTATTTTTCAATGTTTTCTTCATAAAGTGTTGTGCACCTTCTCACTCATTTCCGCACCACCCAACGGTAGACTGGTAGAGAATGCCTTTGGCATTAAGTCCGCCATTGTACATTTTGTGCATAAAGTTAATAAATAAATAAATAAAAAAATAAATTGAAGCAAACCCCAGTAAGTTATTGGAAATACTTGTATCGGGGTTCTCTCGCTTCTTCCTTCTTCTTCGTCTTAATTTATAAGTAAACAATGATGAGACCATAATTGTAACAGATAGTCAATTTTTGCATCATACAATTAACTTATGTTATTACATCAATAAATCCCATAAGCACATGAGTGAACAATGCCTACTAAGTAGAAAGTACCATTACAACAAAATTACTCCGTTTATAGTTTATAGTAGGAGGGATTACAAAAACGGCAACGAGCTCGTAATCCTTGAGATAAAGGTGTCCATGGGTCCGGTCGTGTTAATAACAGCAGTTCCCGGACCCCTCCCTTCTCAGGCGCAGAGTGGCACATCGTGTGGTTTTAGTCGGTTCGATTCCGACACACAGCCCCGCCGCAAACCCCGGCGGGGTGAGAGCCCGAGGGAGATTCCACACGTAAATAAAAGGATGTCCATGGTCAGCCGTACTTACTTGATATCAAACTCTTGATTTGATTTTTATAACATAACAATATAGTAAGCAGATAATTAATCTACACTCCATAATAATATTATAAATTCGAAAGTAACTCTGCTTGTCTGTCTTTTAGACTTTTGTGACTAAACAGCTGAACCGATTTTCATGAAATTTACAATGGAGGTCCTTTGCAATGCATCGATGGATAGCGTAGCGCCTATAAGCGGTCGGCCGTTTTCTACTGCGCTGACTGTTTTCCCTTGTGGGTTCAAACCCAACATGGGACAACACTTTTTGTGATCAACAAATTGTTATTCTGGCTCTGTGTGTTCTTTACATATGTTTCATGTATGTTTGTAAAGTTTAAAAAATCGGCTAATTGAAGCACACTTCTTTAGCAGTCCGTCAGCACGTAGAGATTTTTATTTATTTACCAATATATCATTCACTATCATTGCAGATTACATCTAATGCAATACTGCAGGACAATAATTAACAATATTTACAATACAACACAATAAAGAATACTAAAAAGAAACTATACATACACACAACACAACTAATACAGTACAATTAGTCATATTTTACTAAATAATTACTTACAACGCAATAAGCGACCCGTGAGAATTCAGTGAACATGAGAACAAATCAATATTGTTTGCCATATTGAGCGCACGAAGCACGAGCGCCCCGATCACGCGCGCGCTCCTGCAGGTTGGTGCGCGCGGGCGTCACCTCTAGCAGGCACGGGCACCGCGAGGCGTAATGCCTTTTTCTGTCTAACATTTCTTTATTTCATTAGACCAGTTATGCGCAACCCACGCTTTGGCTAATATTAATGTTGTCGTGGAAAAGTACTAGAGACAAGATTACATTAATATGTAATAATTATTATTTTATTCACTTAATATGTGATGAAATTAATTAGATTGATTTTCTTTTACTATTTCAATATTGACGCACTCCACCAAGCTCCAAGCAAAACGGAGATCGACGGAGACAATTGGTCGTCTGAATAGAGAGAGATTTCATTTTTTTTTGAATGTATTAGTGGCAAACGAGCAGACGTATCGCCTGATGGTAAGCGATTACCGCCGCCCATGAACACCAGCAACCCCAGAGGCTTTACAAGTGCATTGCCGGCCTTTGGGAGATGAGGAAGGGGTTGGGGTAGGGCCTTCGGTTTCCTCACTCACTCGGTGAAACACAGCGCAGGCGCTGTTTCACACCGGTTTTCTGTGAGGCCGAGCAGGCCCATGCATACCGAAGCGTAGCTCTCCCACGGTAAATATTGTGGAGATTATAACAATCTTAATGTTATTTTTACCTTAAAGCTATAAATGAAAATTATTTGTAATTGTACACTAAATTGGCACCTATTTCTCTAGTTTAAGGTTATTTTTGTTGTTATATAAAAATTAATCTGATAAGGAACGTTTTAAAACCAAATAGCACGAATAAATTTTAACGATGCCTTATTTTATAACGGTATAAACATATACTCTCGAGCAAATAAACACTTTGACTTTTAACTCTATCTATTCATGAGATTATATTAATGTTCCTCTTAAGCCCATCCCTCTTGAAGCTAAGAACTAAAATAATTTCTCAGAAGTTTCTTGAATATTTTTCTCAGTAATGTAACCAATATATCAGTGAAAAAATTTATTTCAAAGAAAATTATTGAATTTTGAGATAGTATAAGAAATAAGCGTAATCATTAGTTTGAAGTCTGAACTTAAAATGCTTTAGGGAACAATTACAATTTGTTTTAAAATTTGTTCATAAATATGTGACGTTACTGCATTTTCATCATGATATTTATGTTTGCTAGAAACACTAAACCAGTGTTGCTGCTTTTCTAAGTGTATAAATCTAAAACAAAAATGTAAAATTTTATCCAATAAAACTAAGACAAACGACGGAACGAACCTATTTAAATAATACGTATTTGTACCTTATTGGGTCAAACGAATGTATTTTGAAAGTCCTTCGTTGTGAGTTCAGAAAAGAAATTAGAATGTTAACACAAAAAGCAAAGAATAATTTTACTAAGAAATGCTGCCCTTGAGCGCAGTTTTCATTTGTTTTACAAAAGCGGTTAATGTAAATGGTTGCTCCTTAACATTTAGCTCGATTACATCTTGCGACTTATCCAGCTCGCGTTTTATTTTGTGAAAGTAAAAGGCTAACTTTTCTAAGAATTTACTACAAATATATCTGTATCTCGTTCTTTTTTTAGTTACGTCGAAAGCATATTAATTAAAAAAATATTGAAGCGTAAATTAAGTACGAACAGCATGAGTCATGTGCTGATTTTTAATAAAATAAATGAAAAGGGCCTTATCCTTTGAAAAAAGAAGAAGGTGAAGCTTTGATGCCTCAATTGATTACCTGTGTGGGGGAACGGGTGCTATGTTCCACCCAACACAAAGGGAGGATCCTCCGACCAGGCGAGGTGATCATGCCTGGCGGGCTACTGCCCAACAGTTAATGTTGGGATGTTGTATATATGATAATCGACGCGAGATCTATTAATTGCGCGATTCAGGATTGGTAGTTTCTTCGTATTGTAGGTTACGTAACTTCGGTAGATGGCGCTGTAGTATGTTATGTTGTATGTGGAGGTCGCCACACCTGATAAAGACAAAGCACTGTCAGTATAATCTAACTGACGTTTTTACGAATTTAAATAAGAGCAAAAAATCTATGGGACATCAACGTGTTTCCTAGTCTTCAAACAAAGTCCATATTATATTTCGTTATGCAATGGTCTACATACCCAGAATTTTGTCATCTCTTAATACAGTATAAACATGTAAATAATTAGCTGTCTTTTTTCAATCATGCTTGGCGGCGGATATTAACTAACCTATCTGCCTGCTTTACACGTAAACAGATGCATCCGCAGATGTCGTACATATGTCTGTACTCTGTAAGTCGATCAGGGTGTGTGTATGTGTTGGTTCTCAACAGACGCAACACTCAAAATGGATATTTCACTTCATTTTTCATTTACTTAGTAAACAATTTTTACATTTTATATGAGTACTTTTAGCAAGTTATAAATCATTTTAAATATTAAGTAATTACGATATGAATGACAATTTCATTAATTTTAATAAATTTATTTCACTCAATTCCTTTTTTAAATTTGAAAGGGTGGACTTTCCATTTACTTTAGTTACACGTAATGATGGAATATTAATGAACAAAAAATTGAGTTCATAAATTCTATGATAAAACATTATTCTTTGGAATTACTAATCTCATAGCTTCATTTTACGTTTTTGTTTCAAGTAGGTAAATGTTATTTCAGAGCATTACGCGAATGAGAACTCATTAGTTATTTAATTTCAACTTTCTTAAGGGCTCATAATAAAGTATATTCTATTGTCTTATGCATTTTACATACTAAATATCACTAATACTTCTCAAGACTTGCTATGGGCAACGTATAAATAAGGTATATTTATCCAACATGAATATCTCAAGCATATCATTTTTTTTTTCGCTGCACGTATAATAACCTTATAACACTTGAAGTGTTTATAGAATGATTAATGATGTCATAATGTACTATCATCACACTGTTTATGTTATCAAACTGTTAACACAATAAATACATAATCTAATACATATCTACCGTCATTACTTTAACTAAGTACTTTACTTTGATGTACGGTAAATCTCAAATGAGATTGTGATTGCATCAATTGTAAGCAGATTTGTAACTCTCTTATTAATAAATGAATAAAATAAATAATAAAAATAAAAGTTCAATTCCATAAAACCATATTCACAGTTGTCCCTGATTTAAATAAAGAAGAAAGGAAAGTTCATGCAACTAATTTTTTCAATGAGACGTTTAATTGTACAACAATGGTTAAAAATGATCACCATCGTCATCTCAGCCAAAGGACGTCCACTATTGGAGATTGACCTCTCCCGAGACATAACTATATATAAAAAAAATACAGTTATAAAATATATAATTGCAGCTCTGGATTCCAAAGACACGGCTCTCATTGTAATAGTTCTAAAAATTGTGAAGCTTTCTCATTCGACCACTCTATTGTTGTTCTCGTAAATGCAGTTACTCGCACAAAATAAAGTACACTCGTCCTTGCTATGCGCGTGCGTCCGATAAAATGAGACGACGTTAATGTAGCCAACAACAATTAGCGCGCTAAACTACGCGCTAAAACCCTTTGATGTTTCCAAAAAACCGACACTCGAGCTATCGCTTAACGTTTAACACCACTAATAATGCCATTTGAATGCCTTAATTAGCGCGTTAAGACGCAGGTGGAGCAGTATAATTACGGTGACAAATATAAGAAAAAAAGGAGTACTGTATATTAAAATATGTATATTCTGTTCGATCTGAAAACAAATTATGTTAAAATTCATGCGTAAAACACAAATCAATCCAATTTACTGTCAAAGGGCACAGTTCGAAAAGAAAGGGAAATAATCAAATTGTTTTCACGAGGATATCAAATCGTCGATGTTTAAGAAAGAATTTAGGTCACGTCTCATGGATTACGGCTTATTTCCCGCCTCTCTTTTTCTTCGTTTGACGCTAATCCCAGCGGCTTCGCAGAGATTCGCCGCCGCGCCGCCCTCTGCCTGCCTGCTTGCGTCGACTCGATCCCCTCTTATAGTACGTACATAAATTTCAAGGTCAAAGCAATTTTCGAATAAATTATAGTATTCTTGTTAATGCTTCGACAGTGTTCTATCACTACATAGTATAAAACAAAGTCGCCTTTTCTGTCCCTATATCCCTATGAGCGCTTAAATCTTTAAAACTACGCAACGGATTTTGATGCGGTTTTTTCCAATAGATAGAGTGATTCAAGAGGAAGGTTTATATGTATAATACATGCATCATATACTAAGGCAACATTGCTAATTTTAGAGGTTTCTATTTTATGCCCGTGCAAAGTCGGAGCGGGCCGCTATGTTTTTATATACAACGTTCATAGTTTTTCTGTAGTGTATTTAATTTAGTATCAGCATTGCACCCGTGCGAAGCCGGGGCGGGTCGCTAGTGGCTAATAAAATAAAAATAAGGTTTAATATCCTCGTATTTACAGCAAATTGCTAGTGTCTCAATTTACCATCAAAAGGAAGAGAACAAATAAACAAAAACTGTTTTTATACCCGTAGTTAAGATAATGATGATAATCCGAATGGAGTTATGTTATCCATTTTGTTCGTTAATGTTTACGAAAAGCAAGCAGCTTACTTTTAAGAAGTTATGTAAAAAATATTGTATGGAAATAGCTGTTTCAAATGTAGTTGAGAATGAATTACATTTTATCAAGTGCATTATTGATTTTCCTTTCTTCTTGTTTAAGTTTGTGTCTTCTAAAGTTGTAGTACCGTCACTTAGATTTTCCACGGCCTAAACTACTGAATAAATTTTAATAACTGAGATGTCAACAGATTCGTGATAATAGCTCGGGTGAATAGTCTATATATTTTTTATCAAAAGCTTTTACGTAGTAGGGTCATAGTTTTTTAGATTTTTTTGTCGCTTATCATTGTAGCTATGTAGTTACAAGAAGTTTAGAAGCAATAAGGCACATTTACGCTTATAAAACATAATTCTGAACTACCTACCTGCCATTTCTACTTGATATGATGATGTTCCCCTAGCCGATTTTGGCCACGGCAGCCAGTCTCAAAGGTGACCAACCAACTACGCGGGATGGCTTTACATACTCTCCGAGGGACGGGGTTAAAATCCCAACTACCAAACTCTGCGCTGTTATTAAACATTTTCGAAATCAGAAACACTCAAAAACACTTTTGGTCCGACACGGATTGAATCGAACCCTTGACCTCTTGATCAGTAGTCGCATATTATAATCGCTAGGTCAACAAGGCTCTATACATGACCTTTATCTGAACTCAATAACTTGGCCAATTTATTTTTACAGGGGCATACCTGGACATATTTTAATATTTATTACACATACTTTCATTGTTTCAAAGCAAAAAGAAATATTTGCTTCATCAAATATGTCACTATTTGAAATATAGCAATATTCCGTCATGCGTGTAGGTTTTGCACGCGATACCCTGACAAGTTAAGTTGAGAAACATGTAGACGTATGTAAGTCATTCTGTTCAATAGAACAAATGTTAAAATGCACTCTTTAAATATTTAGTTTTAAAAGGTAAGCCAAAAACTAACTTACCGACTTAACTTAACTTAACCGACGTTGGAAGTGTCCTCGATATATAAACATGTTATTTAACTGAAACCATGTTCCCTAGAAAATTTTAATTTGTGAACCGTATTCGCAGAAGATCGTCCACTCTTTGGCATAATGCTCTGATTTGTTTGTAATTAGATTTGCTGATATCTGATTCGTGTGTGTGTGTGTGTGTGTCTAATTCGGAAATAGGGCACGCCTGAGTGCGATCACTGCGATGGCTAGACTGTAGACAAGGCGTTCTACATGCTGGCAGAATTGCTGGAATTTCCGGCGTGGAGGGAGCCGAGGCGCAATCTCGTGACGGCCATCGGAGTGGAGGTTCTCTCGCTCAGTAACATGATAGCGGCCGTGTTTTGAAGCGAGAGCGTGTGGAACTTCGCCATCTCATTCTGCGAGCAAGTTATGCTTGCGAAAGAGACGGCGAAGCAGGACCGGGAGAAGTTTAGAACTCTTCCGGTCCGCCAGGCCTGGGAACGGGCCCGGAACCGCAGATGACTCAGGTGCTGGTGGTCTCAGAACGATCTCCGTCCGCCGTAAACACAAACCGTAGGAGGCCTGCGGTACGACGCGGTTTCAGGGATTTCCTTTCGGGTGTAAACCTGGTTCCCCGACTTCTAGTACCTACCCAAGATGGCGTAAGGCCTATGGGACAGTACTATCACTCTAATCGAGCCTGTTTGCATCCAGCTTATTTGGCTCTTCAATTGTTAATTTATTTTGTAGTTCTAACTGAAATTTCAGACCAACTTCATTCTAGTAATACACAATTTTTAAAAAAAACTATTAACCGTTGTATAACTAGAATAAAACCAGTCAGGCCTAATTTGATATCTAAGTACTACGTTATAAGGTTTATAAACATAAATTAAAAAGGAGTTGTCTAATTTTTGCCCCAGAATATGCAGAGATCAGGTTTTTGTTCTTGATCTCAATAAAATAAATTATAAATTTTGAGTAACTTCATACATACATACATAAACTCCATAGCAGATTAAGAGAAAACTCAATAAAAAAAGATTTTAAACGATACTTGCGACTTAAATTCACTTTGAAAGCATTTTAATTGCCATGTGACGTACTTAAAATGCAAAATAAGTTAAAATATTAAATCAAAAAGTGCAATTTACATAACACTAAATTAAAATACGTTAATATATTTTTTTTTAAATTATGCACTATAGGAAATCAATAATTATTAATTACTTAGTTCAAAATAATAAAGAACGATCAGAGATAGGCACAATTTGATTTCATCAATGGCAAGACTTAATACAGTCACCAGTAATCACAAATTTGTTTTTCGTGTTTTTTGTATATTAATTTTGTTTGGACTTTATGGTGTCGGAGCCACACGCGAGTGTTTTACTAGTTATAAACAAGAACATCTTTTGTAATCTTGCATTATTATCATTGAAGTATCGCCGTAACAGAATGTAACAGATCACGCAGCAGCTTATACCATCTTTGCCTCCGGATATTAGAACTCGTCTATAAAAGAGGTTTATTTTTGAGGTAAGTTCTCGTTTTATTAGTATATTTTAGATGTATAATAACCAGGAGAAATGTTGAATCTATGTTCAATAGTATATGAAAATATGGCTGAAATGGCATGATACATTGATGAAATAATGAAGAGAATTAAATCATTGTCTGCAACAGTCAAAGTCAAATCAAAAGTCAAAAAGTCAAATAATGTTCTGTTTTATTTTAATTCCATACTTACTCTGTAAATAAAACTAACTGTAGCTAGTAATAATAATGTATGTATTTTTGAGTAGAGATAGCTAAAACGATGGATAATGACATAAGCTACTTTTCAAGGACTTTCCATACGAGTGGAGCCCTGGTTATAAGCTATACATTGTGCAAAAAATGTATGTAGTCGGGGTGATATAAATTATATTTTATCCATCATAACTTTTTTCACGAACTGCTTTGGTTCATGAACCTGCTTAGTTCTTTAATTATGAGATTTAAGCTATCCAATACCACTTATTAGATCTCTGCACATTATGGGGCACAAGCCCTACATTTTTGACCATCTCCTTCAAGAAACCCCCTACGCAAACACATATTTGAAACATCATACGTCAAAAATGCCTTACATCATTTTGGAAAATAGCTCTCACACTGCTGGGCCAACATTAACCAAATATAGCTAAGAACAACCGCAAGGAAACTGGCTTTCGAATGAAGTCCGCATCAAAATCAGTCCAGCCATAGACAAACACAGACAACACACACACACAGACAGACAGACAGCCATCGCGTCAAACTTATAACACCCCTCGGTTTGTGTCGAGGGTTAAAAATAATCCGAAAGGACTCAACTAAAAACTAATAATTAATCGTAACGTCACTCACATAGTAACGTCTTGCATCTCATTTATAGATTCAAAATTTATGAATTACGTCAACTGTGACCAATGTCGAACTTAACATTATTTGGTGCAAAGATCTTAAAAGTTAAGCGTTCTAGAGAGTTATTAAGATACTTTGAACAAAAGTTACATACGTTACAAAGCTCGATATAACATAATTAGATGAGCAACGCGAGACGTTTTAATATTAGATCGAGGTACTCGTATTTCGTTCTGTTCTGATAAATTTCAAACGATATTTCAACGTACATATAAATGGGCTCAAAACTTAAAATATGGTTTCATATTTATATTACATTGAAATATCAAATATTTGTACTGTGTATAGACTTATTTTGAATAATTATTTGTCACATTTATATTTAATACACACTGTTTTGACTGTTTGAAGTAGTTTTTCGTCTAACTTATTATTCAAATACTTATTCAAACGGTTCAAATCACTCAAGTTATTGTGTAGTGGTCTGAACAGTTTATTGAAGTTGTAATGATTTATTTTGTATCAAATTGAATAAGTGTGATGTATTTAATGAAGTTAGATTTCAATTGGAATATGATCGCAGCGCCAAATAAAATATTTTCAAAAGCGTTTGCATAAGAATACCTATAGTTGGTTTTAAATTTAAAACTACGAAATTTTACTAAAGTAAGCCTAAAAAAGCCATGGCATACAAAAGGGGGAGGCGGCAAACGCCACAATTCATGAATTTTTAATCTAAAAAAAAAACAGTTCAATTCATTGGAACAATTGTTGATTTTCAGTGTTCCTGTCAGAAGTCTTTGTCCGCTTATGCATAACTTAAGAGAGTTGTAGACGAACAAAAACCCGACCTTAATTTTTTACCATATTTATAAACAAAAAACTCTTTGCATTTAGAGAAATTCAATGACTCTTACCATAAAAAGCATTCGACATTTGCCACATCTGGGTGACCGATTTTACGGGATAGTGAAAGTGTGAATGCGTTTATATTGCAGCTACAATGGGTAAGTTCAATATTTATAACTTTGGGATCATATATATAACTCAGAAATATCGACTGAAAAATAAAAGAAGTTGAAAAACAAAAGTGTTTTTGTTAAACTGCTATATTCTTCTCCGAAAGCTGCATTGTTTTGTTTCTCTTCTTTGTTGGCGTGCTGCTGGACGTATGCCGCGCCCACTATAGAGCCCGATCTATTGATTGTCGCCGCCTTCCTGTCATTGCCATCTGGCCAGATGGCACCCCACACTACGTTTACCAAGACGCAGTCTCCACTCTAGAACATGCTTACTCCAACGCTAATCGGTTCTGTGACATATATGACCAGCCCATTGCATCTTTAACCTACTAACTTTTATAAGATCATAAGAAGAAGTTTATCGTGCTCAATAGATCGAGACGGTATTTTACTCCGGCCCACCTTCTGCTTTATAAAGCGCAGGTTCAGCCTCATATGGAGTACTGTTCTCATAATTTGGACTTAATAAAAATAATAGACTATACATATGTAGCAAAGAAGAGCCAACTAGGTAAATTTATTAAATTTAAAAATATTTAAATCTTGTTTTGTAAAATTTTACATTTACGCCAATTTGGTTTTGCCAGAATCCGTTTAATATCAAACATTATTGTTACAATTTCTAATATTTTGTTTTCCTTTGCCAATATGTAATGTTCTATTTATCGATGGTTTTTTTCTCTTTGAAACGGTTGTCCGAGTGGTGTCAGCGGTCGCCATGCCGCTTGCTACTGCGCCAAGTGTCGTGGGTTCAAATCCCACGCGGTACCTACAACACTTTGTGTGATCCACGAATTGTTGTCCCGAGTCTGGATGTTCTTTGTGTCCGTTTCATGTATGTTTGTAAAGTCCCCCACGACACAGGATGTTTATTCCTAATGTGGGAGTTGTCTTTTAAAAAAAAAAAAAAACCTGTTTTCTATTTCCCATTTGCAAAAAATTCGTTATTTAATTTATATTTATATATAAATATCGGTAATATAATATCGATTTATATTTTATATATAAATACAAATTAAATAAAGTAACGATATTGTATATTGCAGCTACATTGGGTAAGTTCAATATTTATAACTTTGGGATCATATATATAACTCAGAAATATCGACTGAAAAATAAAAGAAGTTGAAAAACAAAAGTGTTTTTGTTAAACTGCTATATTCTTCTCCGAAAGCTGCATTGTTTTGTTTCTCTTCTTTGTTGGCGTGCTGCTGGACGTATGCCGCGCCCACTATAGAGCCCGATCTATTGATTGTCGCCGCCTTCCTGTCATTGCCATCTGGCCAGATGGCACCCCACACTACGTTTACCAAGACGCAGTCTCCACTCTAGAACATGCTTACTCCAACGCTAATCGGTTCTGTGACATATATGACCAGCCCATTGCATCTTTAACCTACTAACTTTTATAAGATCATAAGAAGAAGTTTATCGTGCTCAATAGATCGAGACGGTATTTTACTCCGGCCCACCTTCTGCTTTATAAAGCGCAGGTTCAGCCTCATATGGAGTACTGTTCTCATAATTTGGACTTAATAAAAATAATAGACTATACATATGTAGCAAAGAAGAGCCAACTAGGTAAATTTATTAAATTTAAAAATATTTAAATCTTGTTTTGTAAAATTTTACATTTACGCCAATTTGGTTTTGCCAGAATCCGTTTAATATCAAACATTATTGTTACAATTTCTAATATTTTGTTTTCCTTTGCCAATATGTAATGTTCTATTTATCGATGGTTTTTTTCTCTTTGAAACGGTTGGCCGAGTGGTGTCAGCGGTCGCCATGCCGCTTGCTACTGCGCCAAGTGTCGTGGGTTCAAATCCCACGCGGTACCTACAACACTTTGTGTGATCCACGAATTGTTGTCCCGAGTCTGGATGTTCTTTGTGTCCGTTTCATGTATGTTTGTAAAGTCCCCCACGACACAGGATGTTTATTCCTAATGTGGGAGTTGTCTTTTAAAAAAAAAAAAACCTGTTTTCTATTTCCCATTTGCAAAAAATTCGTTATTTAATTTATATTTAAATATAAATATCGGTAATATAATATCGATTTATATTTTATATATAAATATAAATTAAATAAAGTAACGATATTGTAGTATTCCTATGTAAAGGCAGTATGTGTCCCAGAACCAGTCAATGTCCTTTACAGTTGGCCCCGAGCGCCGTAAAATGCGACTGCCGATTAAGAGGCCCTATTTATCGGCAGTCGCATACGCTAACCTCTAGACCAACGAAGCAGTAACATAACATAATAACAGATTTAACTTTCTAACAAGAAAGTCGCTATAACCATTGACTGTAGAGAATGTTATAGTGAAAAGTGAGTACAACAAAAACAACAATTTTCATTGCCTATGATATTTTCCCCTTAGCCTTTGAAAATGGTAACCCTAAATTATCGCTGACTTATAGTTAAATATTAGAATACATAGAGCTTTTTCCTTTGATCTGCAAATTGTTGTTTTGAGTGTTGGTGTTGTGTGTATACATACTCAGAACGTTTCTTGTGTATTTATAAAGTACTCCAGGACACAGAAATATTCTTAGTGTGGAAGCAGACTTTTAAAAAACATAAGAAAATAAACGTGTACTTTAAGCATTGAGATCATTTAAGCATCAATTTTATTTTAATAATTGTATATTTGATCATATTACCTACCTACTGTATAATCACATAATACTAATGTAAGTGAGTGCCACTTCTCAGCCTAATAACATTTCGAAGGAGTCACCTCGACCCACGCGGAAAATCTGATTATTCAGTGAGTGACGGCGTGCCCCGAGCCGAATATTAATCATGCTCTCTGCTTATACTAATCATTATGGTTACGAGATCAACTGAATTTCATACAATTTTCCTGGTAAATTTTAGTAGAACAGATAAAACCACAATTGTCAAAAGTCCAAATCTTCTTCTTCCTTTCGATTTCTATGGGTATGGATCTAGTAACAGAAACGATCTGTTTTTACTTGGACTGAGACAAATGATATTTTTGAAATAATTGCAGCCTACCCTTTATACCGGGTCTAACCTCCGCAATAACGCTCCCCTTGATACGTATTGACGCATCATATTTGGTGGCGACATCCACCCGCGCAACTCCCGTCCATAATTACTATACACAGAGTTTCAAGGTGTTTCAGGTCGAATATCGGGTGGTTTTGATGAGCTATGAGCTACCTTTGTAAAATACTTTACTTGCCATAAATATTGTTACAAAGAAAAACTTTTTTTATTGCACGTTACAATTATTACTATTACGGCGATCTGCCCCGCTTGGGCATCCCAGCGTCGGGCCCTCACTCATTCTGTCGCTACCGGCCGTCTTACGCGCCATGGCCAGTAGCGACAGCATTTTACCGCGTTCGCGACCTTCTGCAAAGACGTAATTTCGTAGATGGAGGCGGCGGAGAAGGCCCGGGAGGACGACCTCCACTCGTACCCAATCCGCCACCGGCGAACCGGGCGGCGGAAGTGCGCCTACCAGCGCCTCATGCTGCCCTGGGTGTGGCTTCGGATGGTCGGAACGGGTTTTCCGCTCCATCCACTTCAGAGGCCAGCCGCGAGGAGGCGGCGTACGCGTGTGCCGTGCGTCGCCTAAATTGAGAGTATTTACCAGCAGACGGTGCCCGTTTCAGTGCGGGCAGGCGCTGGCAGGGATCCGGTCGTGTTAATAACAACAGTTCCCGGACCCGTCCCTTCTCAGTCGATTCGATTCCGACACACCGCCCAGCCGCAAACCCCGGCAGGGTGACGGCCCGAGGAGGTTTCCACACGTGATAATAATAAAATAAAAAAATCGACGGGTTACACTCCGGGAGTGCCGGCAGAAGTGAAAACTTGAATATTAACGTTGTGCATTTTTGATATTTTGGAATGGTTAGAGAATAATTTTGTACGAATTGCTTTCATTATCAGTATAAAAGTACTATTATTTATGTGGTGGAATACAATATTCATTTATTGCGCTATCGTACACAAACATGACAATTTTTATTACATACACACACGAACATTCGCGCAAGCGCCCTGCGCCGCCTGTCCTCTCTCCATCCGTCTTACGAATTTTCGATCAGGTCACGTGACCTGACGCGAGTTTATACGTCCTCTCTTCATCCGTCTTATGAATTTTCGATCAGGTCACGTGACCTGACGCGAGTTTATACATTTTAACCCATTCCAAAAAAGTACACAGCGCCGGTAAAGAAGTTTTCACTTCAAAAATAGGCCTCTGGTATTGGCGCAGTTTCACACCGGTTTTCTGTGAGGCCGTGGTATCACTACGGTCGAGCCAGCCCATTAATGTCGAAGCGTAGCTCTCCCACGGTATGATTTTGGTTTGTTCAAATTCGACATACCACTTCACCTCTGACCTTAGTAAAACACACGAAAGATAACACTGATAATAATTCAACTTGGGTACAATAAAATTATTGTTTTAATTTGTTTTCACAAAAAGGTTAATAAAACATGTTCAGAGTCGAATGCCAGATGTGGAGGGCCAGAATCCTTTACTGTTGGACCTTCTGCTGACTTCTCATCCGGACGGTTGCCACGTAACCGTGAACGCCCCACTTGGCTCTTCAGACCATTGCCTTGTCCGGAGTTCAGTATCTCTCACACTCTCGCCGCGATCGCGAGTTGTGCGCAGCCATCGTGTGTGGCACTACAGGTCAGCATATTGGGATGGGATGCGGTCGTTCTTTGCGTCCTACCCTTGGAGACGGTTGTGCTTCTCGCCGGATAATCCCAACACTGCTGCTGATTCTGTGGCTGATGTTGTGCTGCAGGGTATGGAGCTTTTCATCCCATCCTCTGTGGTCCCCATTGGTGGCAAGTGTCGGCCCTGGTTTGGTCGATCCTCCAGAAAAGCTTCTCGCAGGAAGCAGGAGGATTACCGAGCCTGGGCTGACGCAGTGGCGGTGCGGGATCAAAATACCAGCGCTCTGAAACAGGAGTACAACTTTGCCTACAGGTCCCTCAAAAGAGCCATAGACAAGAGGCAAAGACGAAATCAGAGCACATCGCTAGGGTTGGCGAGAGGCTTGACCATCTTCCTTCGAGAACTCGTGCGGGAACTTTTTGTAAGCCGTCCTTTCCACCTCTTCACGTAGGAAATAATCCGTTGACCTATGACGAAAGGAAAAACCGATCTTCTGGCAAAACACTTTGCGTCCAACTCGACCTTGGATGACGGGGGACAAGAGCCGCCTACTATGGTAGGTACAGCTCTCGCGGTATGCTGAATATCCAGTTCCACCAACGCTCAGTGCGCTTAGCACTTTTGTCCCTTAAAATCCATAAGTCGAGCGGCCCGGATGGAATCCCTCCTATTGTGTTGAAGATGTGCGCTCCAGAGTTGGCACCGATTTAACGCGTCTTTTTCGACTCTCCTACTCTACTGGCGTAGTCTCGACATCATGGAGGGCAGCATTGGTCCACCCGATCTCTAAAAAGGCCGATCGCTCAAATCCGACTAACTACAGGCCGATAGCCATAACTTCCCTCTTGTCGAAAATAATGAAGTCCATCGTTAACCATCAACTCCTGCGGTACCTAAAGGATCATCATCTGCTAAGTGACCGGCAGTACGGTTTCCGTAAGGGTCGATCAGCTGGTGATCTTCTGGCATACCTGACACATCGCTGGGCTCAGGCGATTGAGACTAAGGGGGAAGTTAGTTTGGACATCGCGAAAGCCTTCGATCGGGTGTGGCACAAAGCGCTTCTTTCGAAGCTCCCTTCCTATGGGATTCCTAAGAAATTATGTGATTGGGTCACTAGCTTTCTGGCATGTAGAAGCATAAAGGTCGTAGTCGACGGTGAATGCTCTGACTCCATGCCTGTGAATGCTGGTGTCCCGCAAGGCTGTGTGCTATCGCCTACTCTGTTCCTCCTTCATATCAATGACATGCTGCCAATTAGCGGCATTCATTGTTATGCGGATGACAGTACGGGCGATGCTCTCTACACCGGCCGCGCCCATATTTCTCGGGAAAACATCATTGAGAGTCGAAACAAACTTGTGTCTGAAGTTGAGACCGCTTTGGACAAGGTCTCAAATTAAGGTAGACTTAATTTGGTCCAATTCTACCCGACAAAGACACAAATTTGCGCGTTCGGCGCTGCGTTGAGATGTGGTTTCGCTGTGCATCTTCTACCGCATTTACCATGGGGAGTGCTCCGAGGAATTGTTCGGATTGATCCCTGCCGCATCTTTCTGCTATCGTCCTACGCGACAGAAATTTCATCCCCATCATCTAGATGGTTGGCAGTCCACAACTGTGCGATTTTCCCGAAATTTTCTGCCACGCACAGCAAAACTGAGGAATGAGTTGTCGCCTGCGGTGTTCCCCAACCAATACGACCTTCAAACCTTCAAGAAAAGAGCGTACTCCTTCCTAAAAGGCTGGCAACGCACTTGTGACGCTTTTGGTGTTGCGGGTGTCCATGGGCGGCGGTGATCGCTTACCATCAGGCGATACGTCTGCTCGTATGCCCCCTATATAATAAAAAAAAAAGTCGAATCAAATTAAATTCGACCTCTAAGTTTGACTTTAGTCGACGACTGATAAATATTTAATCCAAATAGTAGCTGTATTCAATTATAGTGTTTCGTTTCGTTTTTAGTGTTGTAAATATTTTAGATATGTAATTTTTTATATTAATATTCGAAAAATAATCAACTATTTATCAGACGAGGATTAAATCAAGGCACACAGATGTAGCACAATCTGTAGGTCTTGGTTCGGTCCTAAAAGATTGAGTCTAAAATATTATCTAAACGTTTATATTTTTAGATAAACGTGCCTGCTGTTTTTTTATTATTTTCATATGAACTTGGGTTTAAATGTAGGAAATACATACATCCCAACATGTACATATTTTCCTTTCTACTTTCTGGGTAGAAAGAAATAATATCCAGCTACTTGTTTCAATACATACCTCACTTATTTAATTTACTGTCATTGAGTCTTTTCAAACTTATACTTCATCATCATCATCATCATCATCATCATCAGCCTATCGCAGTCCACTGCTGGACATAGGCCTCTCCAATTGCACGCCACTTAGTTCATATCATAATCATCACTCAACTTATTTTTACGTTTTTGCAAGTCTCAAAAATTTGCAACCCAATTGAAAAAATATCACAGAAAGGAACGATTTAGGGAAAAAATACAAGGACTTATTAATAATAATTTTATTTAACAACATATAAAGTTTTTTTATGTTTAGCTGCCAATGGACTATACTCTGCCTGATAGAACACATGAGTAGAATCCAAGAGTAGTGGTCACCATATTACATGAGAACCGGACAGTGAAGCACGGCGGCAAAAATTCAAATAAAAAATTAATGCAATTATAATAATTGACCAAAGTAAAATGATTAAAGGTTGGCGTTTAAATCCAAGCGCATACAACCATTTATCGTTAGTTAGATTTCAGTCAGCTGCAATGCATGCAGCTACAACAATTCGAAACTTCCAAAATGCAATTTAAACTCAGTATAGCCACTGTTCCTGTGCTGTTATGTGACAAGTTAAAGCATTATGCAAATTTAGGCTAAATCTGTGTTACAAATGTACATATTACGCAAGAAAATTACAATATGCATTTCTTAAATTCTGTAAACTATTCATTACGGCTGCCCCGTAATGCATTTACACAATGTTTAGTTACAATTTCAGCAGATGTGTCAAAAAGTAAATTGTTATCTAAATACTTAGATATTATTATTGCCAATATAATTTGTTCCTAGTTTTACATGTTAAGCTTTCCTCCTTTTCCGTGAATCGATAACCCCATTAGGATATCTCATCTTCAATTCGAATGTTGAACTCGTCAATATATGTTTATGACTCGAAGCCAAGATCTCTTGACCAGCAGTAACCAAAAGACATACTAAATAAAATCTGGCTTGATTTGCAAAATAAAAAACAATACTAAAAGCCAGTTCCACAATTACTTGTATGAATTTATGAGTCAACAAGCAATGCTCTACCTCTAGTATTTAATCTAAAAAAAAACATTGGTATTTGATTTCCTAAAGATACTTTATTTGCTGCCGCCTCACTTCTTGAACCTCTAACATCAATGAATTCTATATTTGTCATTGCGTAAATCTCGATGTTTATATTATTTTTACTCGCCCATTTTGAAACTTTGAAACTGTTTCAATGATCGAGGTTGACATTTTCGTAACTTGTTTACGTAGGTACGAGTACTTTTAGATACGCCTGACTAGCAACTTCTACGATTTCAGTATTTATCAAAAAGTTTTTGAAAATAACTTACAGAATGGCCAGCGTTTCACAGTTTAAAAAACGAGAACCAAGCTATAATTAAATATTACTAGATTTTACCCGCGGCTCCACCCGAGTATTTGTTATAGACTAGAGTAGAGTATTTGTTGTAGTGATAGACAGACAGAGTTACTTTATCATTTATAATATACTAGCTTTCACCCACGGCTTTGCTCGCATTTGATAAAAAGTATCCTAATGTTACATCTAATACCTCCAAAAATATGTGTACAAAGTTTCATGACGATCGTTTAAGTAGGCAATATTATAGTAGCTTTCACCCACGGCTTCGTTCGCATTTGATAAAAAGTATCCTAATGTTACATCTAATACCTCTAAGAATATACGTACACAGTTTCATGGTGATCGCTTAAGTAGTTTTCGCGTGAAAGCGTAACAAACAAATTTACTTTCAACTTTATAATATTAGTGTGATTTCTTCTTTTAACATGCACCTCACCTGCCACACACAGATCTGCAACACCCAAAGGTTTGACAGGAAGAATATGCATGAGGCACTAAGTCCGCCTTGTGTTCTATGTTTGTAGAAATTGACCATATTTAGGATGTATTTTAAAAGTACAGTTTACAAACAAAGCAAATTTCAGAGTAGGTATGAAGTTATTTTAAAACGGATCGGAAGAAGTAAAATAAAAACATTCATTGTAATATACCGTAGACATATCTACAGTAAACTCTCGCGTCTCCTAAGCGATTTTTCATGAGGTGTGCGGCGTTAATGTGTACAAACGCTCTACTCCTCCGGCATACTTTGCTTCTTTGCAGGAAATAAATTACCTATACTTAGTACGCTGCCTCTTAGATGGTTGAACGGCTTCCCGCTACACGAATTTTGCAAACAGATAAGCCACCCCGTTATTTTAGTAGTTTGTATACAGTAAATGCTGCTGTGTCAAGTTTCAGAAAATGATAAGACCTGCATGTAAAGAACAATATAACTTTATATCAGTTTGCTTGTCAACTTTTAAAGTACCTACGATGATAAAAGCAATATCTATTTTAAATTTGCATAAACTATTTAGATGAATGGGTTTGCTATCATCAATACAATCACCAAGTGAATCTCCGCCGACACCGAGATGGGTGAAGGTAAATGACTAATACTTGATAATCTACCCAAAATTTTGTGTTTGAGGCTGCGGTTAAGGTATTTGGTTAAATAAAACGAAAAATTACTCAAAATTAGTTGTGTATACTTGTGGGGCATAGTATAGCTCCAGCTCAAATTTTGAAGTCGGTTGAAAAGAAAAGTACCAAATACTATATAAACGCTGTAATTCTAATAAATTGTCAATGGTGAGAAAATTATTCATAAGTCAATTAGATTACGCGGGTATATAATCGCCATTTGTACATGGTCAGTCATTTCATGGATTATTTTATGTAAACTATTTATGTAATGTACAATAAAGATTATTCTATTCTATTATATTCTATAACTATTGCTTTTCTTTTATAAGTAATTGAATCTAATTATGTTTATGGCCAAAAGCGTATTAAGTACATAAAGCTTAATAGTAAAGTAAATTAGTTTAGTACCTAGTATTTTCGATGTAGTAAAGGAAAAAAACCAATGATTTTGCAATTCCCGCAACCATCAGAGGCATTGAAAATGACTTTAGAAGAATTAAAACTCCGGTATAGTGTTAATTTGTGCTATTTATGTAAATCTTTGGTTTGCAGAACGTACTTGTTTTTAAGCAGGCGGCATCACACTGACTATAGAGAACTGGCGTTTGATACAACTCAGCAACTAAACATAGCCATGTATACATATCACACACCATATTCGTAAATACAAGTTATTATCAATTACCAACCAAATTCCAACATGTTTTCACCATTTGTTAGACAATTTAGTTCCTTAGATGTGTTCTAGCAAATTTTCGATAACTCAAATATTTTCGCAAATTCCAAAACGTATTTGTTAGAAGAACGATGTGGTAGCAAAAATAGAAATTAAATTGATTATTTAGTTAAGGTCTGTCATATTTTTTTATAAACATGCGTTTTAGAGGAATAAAGCTCATTTCACATAGTATGAAATTTTGGCAGAAACTTATTGAGAGAAGCGTGAGAGAGGAAAGTGCAATAAGTCAAACCCAATTGAGGTTTATGCTGGGACACGGTTCAACAGATGCCATATTTGCAATTCGACAATTATGCGTGAAATACAGACAGGCACACGAAAACTTGCATATGGTGTTTGTTGATCTAGAAAAAGCGTATGGTAGGGTAACCCGAGAGGTTTTGTGGTGGGCTTTGAATGAAGAAAGAGTGCCTGCTACATATGTGAAATTGATCCGAGCTGTAAAGGGGATCTAGCACCTATGTAAGATCGGCGACTGAAGGTGTTGGTTTGCACAAGGGATCGGCTCTTAGCCCATACCTCTTTCTGCTGATAACGGATGCTTTGAAATCAGACATACAGGAGGAGGCACCATGATGCATGCTATTTGCAGACGACATTGTGTGGTCGGTGAAGATGCACCCGAGGTCCAGCGCAGACTAGAGACATGGCAGCAAGGACTAAAGAATGTTGGCTTGAAAATCAGCAGAAATAAAAACATTTATTTTTGTTTTGAATTCTTCAACAGCTGCTGCTTTAACTAATATACTAATAAATATTTAGAGTGGATAAGTTATGGATACCACGTGAATAATATTCATATAAGCTTTGATGAAAAGATAACTTTGAGATTGAAATGCCGGAGCTTTCATCAAAACTTTTTTGTTGTTAACTAACTGTCAACCCTGTTTTAGTCAACACACAATACCCATATTGTATGTCTCGCATTTTTGAGCCTGTGATAGAGGTTCCTTTACAAAAAAAAACTCTTTTACGAGAAATAAAAGCTTCCGTTACGGCGCAATCGAGTTAAAATAGACTTATTCTTTCCAATACTGTAACACTTATGAAAAACATTTATGGAGATTAGTTGGCTCAATTCTTTTCGAGAAAATTAATATCGAAGTACCCATAATTTATGTTTTTGAGATGAATTAATTCATTCGTAGTAAAATACAAATACCAATACAATACAATCCAACTCGAGCAAATAGCAACTAACGTAAAAAATAATGTATTATTTGAGTAGATCTACAAATGATACTCAAACTTCATATGAATTAATCAAGTAATTTTATGAAATAAATAAATGCATTTTTTTTCTGTTTTCAACTTGAAAATTCTGATGTCTTACACATCTATATATATAAAAATGTTGTGTTGGTTTGTGTACACTTCAAAAACTCAAAAACTTCTGCACCGATTGAGCTGAAATTTTAAAATGATATACCTGTAATCCGCATCAAGGATTGTTTTTATCTAATTTTTGCATCAGTCACATATCCACGATCGCGAAAAACACGAAAAAACCGACATAAACGCGGGCGGAGATGTTGGTATATTATAGAAGCGCTATTTACAGGTAATAAGTGATTACCCCAACACAAATGATTTACCACCCGTAAATATATTTCTAATCAATATCCTGGACATGTCCAAACCAATATTTATTACTTTTAGTAACTTAACAAAACGTAACTTATGTTAATAAATTAAAAGTTCAGACTTTCAACACTAAAATTATTAGATTTTCTGTTCGATCGGGTATCCCGTCTGTTCATTTGTTTTTTGTATTATATAACAAAAAAGAATCGACTACGCTGAGAGGTCGCTGTGGCCGAAATCGATCGATGAAATTATTAGCTAGATTGTCGTAGGTGTGCTCGTGTATGGCTAAAATAGCGGATTTTATTAGTAAATGTTCGAGCACAATGCGAACAGGTGAGCATACCATTGCAGTAATTACAAAAGACAGCACAAGGTTGGCGTAACTTCAGCTGTTTGCGCCCACTCTGAATGCTCAATGTTGCACTTCTTCAAGTAGCGCTTAAGAACAGCTTTATATGTACAATAAACGTGTTTCGTTTTAAAAAAAAAACTTTACTAAAATTCTAAAAAAGATCTATTAGCAATTTATAGATTAGTACTTTTCTGCACAGTCTTAAAAATATGTCTCAATAAACAAATAAAATGTGTTCCATATTACCTGCATAAGGTTTGGGTTCGTTTCTTATATAGAGAAGACTTAAGTACATAAATGAATATAGTGCTTATATTAATTTTTCAATAATTAAACGATTAAAGCTAAGTATTTAAATCTCACTACCGAAACAAAATTTTAAGCTCATTACTAGGTTACATCATTATTTAAAATTTCTGAAGTACCTGATCTATGTAAAACCATGGTTTCAGGTAAAATGCCATAATAATGTTTTTTTTTATTTAATCACAAAACTATGTACTAACATTTCCTACACATTTGGAAATGTTACAGGTTAAAAACATTAAACAGTTTTTCAAATCCATACTTATATTGTAAATTCAAGATTTACTATGTCTGCCTGTCTGTCTATTTTAATGAAATTTGTCATGAATATACCTTGATTCTTAAGGCAAGACATACTAACTATTTACGCGATAACAAATACATGAGGGTGGAGCCGCGGTCTAAAATTAGTCCTTTTATATTACACAATAAATACTTTATCTGTTTCCATGAACCAACCAAGCCTTCAAGCTTGTAAAATGTAAAGTCCTGTGCCAGACCTAACCTAAAGAATGTTCCAGGTAAGAGTTGGTTATCAAAATAATTTAAAATAGGAGTCGTCGCGATGAACTTAAGTATTACAATAATTTTTAGAACAAAACACGTAGAAAACATTCAAACTTTTAAATTATGTACTTTATATAAATAGTTAGAACAAGAATACATAGTGATGTACTTTATGTAGTAGTTCATTTACAGGAACCTTTTTGATAAAGTTAGTAAGAACTTTAAGTCATTGTTGCTTTAGACTTTAGATTTAGTCCCTATTGATAACGATTCAGTAAGCGTTGACACATTTTATCCGGTAAGCGTCCATTTTGAAACGGTCATTGTAAATTAATGTAGAATTGCTCACAAATCTTAAGTAGGTATCACAAAGAAAAATATATTATTTATTTCTACAAGACGCCTGACAGTAAATAAAAGCAAGCTAGCGTCTTCGAGTGAAAAAACAAACAAAACAATGTACAAGTAATGTCGTAATAACTACCATAAATGTGGTGAACTTGTATCAGTACAATTAGGCATTCGATAACCTTAGTAAAGGTTATTAGAAATTAACTCGGACATTCTGATAAGACATTGCTTAATAAGACGTCATAGAAACCAACCAATTAACAACTTAATTGACGATTAAATTGCTAAGTTCGATTGAGGCTTAACAATATTTATCTATCTACCTACTAAAATGTGAAAGAAATGTTGCTTGGTCTGTTAAAAAATATGCAATAAAATATTCTCAAAACAAAATTACCATTTTTCTTTCAAGGAAAAAATTACAGACTAAACACAAAAGCCATTATTTTGAGAGTTATTTCTATCACAATTACAAGATCAAAAACCCGTACTTGAGGATGTATCTAAATATATGCATATTGTACCTTTTAAATTTAAGACGAATCAAATTAAATTATTCTCAGACATATTTTTATGAGGTACTTTTTTTAAACGCCTACAATATTAGCTTCATACGGCAGCTGGAAAACACTGCATGGTTGGTAGCTCAAATGTTTATTGCCATGTGTATATCAATTTCCTCATAAAAATGTTAGTTAAGAAGTTAAAATGCATTTCATCTACATTTAGTTTCAGGACGGTTAAGTATGTTGGTGGATATGTAAATATCTCATTAGGGACATTCTTGCAAATAAAACAAAAATGCTTAAAGTATACGATGTAAGAGACCTAATTTACCTCTAGTCTTACGTCATCATCAATACATCAAATATCTATTTCAAATGTGTAGTGTATTCAAAACCGGTTATAACGACATTGACATACAATACTATCACATACATTGTAAATGGTAACAAAACAAAATCAGTTAAGTCATTCAACAACGCAAACACTTAAATGTTAGACTTAAAAAAAAAGTGTCTATGTGCTAAACTACTTTTAATCTGATCGATATTAAATTTATACATAAAGATAAGATAAGAGGAAAAACATAGGTTACTCTTCACTTAGAAACAAAACTATTATCGAAGATTGATAAAATTACCTTTATGCGAACAACCCTACGGGCAAAATATAGAAATGTATAAATGTCATTATTTATTAACGTGTATTCAAAACAAATTGGTTTACCAATATATTGTAAATTCTTATGAATGGTCAATATGAAATACCGCAAAAACCTAATTTGAATAAGATCAGGAAAATAAACATTATATATCGTGTAGGTAAGTTTGGAATATTGTGACGTGATTTTGTTACTCACGCTTAAGGCACACGAGTGTTTTTATAAACTATACAAAGGCGAACTTAGCAGTCGATCGAGATCCACTGACCGAGCCGCATTACCCAACAAGTTACACACGCTACGCAACACATTCAACATGAAGTCCGCGCCGATATTGCTCTTTGTACTTTTATCGTTCATTTGTGTTTGCTATTGTAAAGATCTGATAGTGGGCTCTAGTTACAACAACAGATTGATATGGCAACAAAAAGCCGAGTACAATGCCATCCCACTCAAGAAACGTGTTAAGGAGGTGTTCTTTTCTGATCCAGGTCAACAAATTATCAAGGTATGTGTCCGTTTTGTCGCCTTCTTTTATCAACTTTTAATGGTAAATTGTTATAAGGAATGTACACACATAATTTATATATACGTATGAGTGTGCATACGATTTATTTTAGAACTGCGTTGTATCAGTTCATTAGTCTTCACAGTACACTGGAATTAATGACAGAAATGACCCGCTTAAACTGCTCTCAGTTAAATTTAAATTCTTTATTAATTTAAAAAAATAACGTTTGTTTTACAATCACAAATTAATAAATGGAATTGAAAGTTTACACAGTATTTTATTTTTATCCACGCAAGTTTTATTACATAAGTCTCGAATCAAGACGTAGGCACACCAAAAGATGCTACCATTAAATGTCGTGCCGTTTCTTTAAGCAAGATTTTAGTTATCGTTTTACCACGATTGAGCTTTAAAACCGATACTTTCAAGGATATTTTGATTATTTTCAAACCATACTCGAAGAATCTTCAGGTTAGTGATACAGGTGGTTTTAATGTCTTAGTCGATTGTCTGAATCAAAATATATTAATCATCCAGAGATAATCAGGATTTTCTCTCTTATAGAAATACTGTTCAAGAGGAATAGGTAGATATATATTTATTTATTTTTTATTTATACAAACTTCCTGCAAACATATTGCACAAGGCGGACTTAATGCCACAGGCATTTTCTTCCAGTCAAACCTTTGGGTGTTGCAAGACTGTGTTTGGCAGGCGTAACTTAATAATACTATAGAAAAAAAAAGAATATATATTGAAGATTTTGTAACTTGTGTTAAAATATTAACGGACCTCCGTGTTTATAAAGTTTTACATTGATAAAACTCATTTATTTTTATTCTTTTTATCTACACTCGACTCAATCGATGCTAAATTATGTAAACACAATTATGTCACATTAATATTATCCAAACGTCTACTTCTTGCCTTCATTAGTAGTCTCAAGTACAATACCAATGAAACGTTTAATGATTTGTTTCTACAACAAACTAGGTTTGAATTAAAGTAGAATTACAACAACATATTTTTCTACCAAAGGAAGTCTTTTACCAAACGCGAAACACGTCATGGCCAGCATGACGTGTTCCGTGTGACTTTGTTCCAGAAAGTGCAGGGATTCGTTCGTCATTCAATTCATAATACGTTATCTTTTTATATTATTACATGCACTCCAGCTTATAAAACTATAATTGTTTTTAGATGTCAAACTGGGTTAAATATTAAATTTTTCCATTCGCTTTGCTATGTTAATAACAAATTAATGATTTGATGACAGTTGTTATCATAAGAGATAGAAGCTTGTGTTTAAAAATTAATAATTGAATCTCATCACCATTTTCTAGCAGTCCGGTGTTGGACATATGAATCTCCTTTTCCAAGAGGTTTTGGCCTTCTGTACTTCGTCGCCCAGAGGAGTTTGTATAGAGTTTGTTTCAAGTTTTCCTTCTCTTTGCAGTGGTGTTGTTCTGCGTAGTTCGTACGACACCCACGGGGTGAATAGGTTCTAAATCATGATTAATAGCCATAACAGTAGGCTAATTAATAGTCCATATCACGGACTAATTTAACTTACTGTAGGTTTATATTCTTAAATAAATAAAATATTTCGGACACCTAACACCCGGACCCGGGACCCGGGAATCGAACCCGAGACCTCAAGAACAGCAGTCGCATATGCTACCACTATGCCAACGAGGCAGTCAAATATTGTTTCATCATCATCATCAACAACCCACAATGACCCACTGCTGGGCTCGGGTGTCCTCTTAGGATAGGGTTAGGGCATATGACCTCACGCTGGCTGAGTGCGGGTTGGGGACTGGCAAGACAACGTTGTGACTATGTAATCTCGCCGTTGGATGTTTTTAAGCCGCCCAAAAGCCTTCAATCCAGCTTCACGACTGTTTTCCTATGATATCACGGGGACGGTCATGGTATCATTGCACCAGCGGTCACCCATCCAGGTCCTGACCGCGACGTTGTTGCTTACGCTCGGTGATTAATTATTATCACCAAGTGCCACTGGGCTATGAGCACCTCCATATTACGGTCTATGAGAAAAGAAAAAAACAGTAGAAAGTACATGTTAAACGAAATGCGACCGTATTTTCCTCATTCAAAACAAAAAGTTTAACCATAAATATAATGACTATAAAGACCACGGCCGGAAGCTATTATTATAAAAGAGCTATCATTTAAAAATATAACCCACGTAAACATTATGAAATCAAAAAAAAAAATTCTAATAGGTGTGAACGTACTTAATACACTGAACTTTTTGTGTAACTTCAAAAAACACCACACAAAAGAAAACATTAGTTTGCTGTCTAACCAACATAATAATTATATGTTTATTATGACGTTAATTGGAATCTATATAAATAATTAAAATTGAAGTGTCTGTTTGTAACTTCAAATTAACAGCTTTTCACTAAATGCAAATGAAAGTATATACGATACTTACATCAAAAACTCAATTTGATTTTTTTTAAATTTCTGTCTGTACCGGCTTATCTCTGGAACGTCTGGACCGACCGACAATTTCATGCGACGAGACATGTTTAATTTATTGTTTTCTAATAGCAATCTACTGTAACTGTATGTACCAGAACAAGTAGAAAAAAATTGTCACAATTGCTTTGAGAACCACTAGGGCAAAAAATAGAATATGTAAGTTTGCTAACTGGTGTGAGTAAAGCAATAATAATTGTAATTGTAATCAACATAATACACATTAGATACAGAATATTATTTGCATTCTAAATTACAAAGGCTAATGAAACACAAGGCACCTAAATTTGACGAACAGCAATTCGCAAAGGTACCATTTCTAATGCAGATAATGTATTTAGTGAAATGCTTTGATTGTACTCGTAAGTAAAGGTTTCGCCCAGGTTTCTAGGAGTTGAACCCGACTGCTTCAAGATCTTAAGATGCAAATGTCTGTTTGTTTGTTGTTTCCAGTATCCAACAGTGAACTGTTATATACCGTTGATAGATGAATGCGTAAAGTAAAAAATGTAAGAACAAAATGAAAAGTTCATTTATGTTATTTTAAAATAACGTACATATACTAGTTAAATACGTAGATAACTTTCTGTTCTGTAAAAAATGTACTCTTTGAGTAAATCCCCGAGGCGTGAGGTGTTAAATGACTAATGCTTACCATTACTTGCCGTCTTGATTTACTTTGTGAGAAAAAATAAACAGGTATTTGAATATGTCGGCGACAAGAGGTAAATAAAACATAAACCATGACCTTGTTACGCCTTCTTAGATACTTGTTTTTAAAGCATACATATTTATAGACCTTCAAATTTAAGTGGATCTATAATTGACTTGACTAGTAGCGTATGCGAGTGCTAAGCTTGAGGTCTCGGGCTCGATTCCCGGGTCGGACCCGGGTGTTTGTATGATCTACAAATATTTGTTTCGGAGTTTGGGCGTTTTCTATATATAATGTGTATGTATTTACAAAAGTGTATAAGTATTTATATCAGTTCTCTAGTACCCGTAATACAAGCTCTGCTTAGCTTGGGACTAGATGGCAATGGTGTTAGATGTCCGAAATATTTATTTTAATTTTATTTTTGTTTTCCTTATATAACTATCAAAAGTGTAACATATAGATATGTTTTGTGGGTATAATGTGAGTATTACAAAGCTCTATAAACAAGCAAAACCCGGTTCTGAAAAATAGGAAGCAAGGAGCAAAATTCAACTAATACTATGCATCGGTAAAGGTGACAAGATCTTGTTAAAGAACTTATCTCTCTCTACCCTTATCTACAAGTCGTATCCGCGAGTCTTTACAATCCATCTCACGAGAAAACTCAACAACTTCCGGCAATGAGAACAAACCAAGTTTCGGTTTCACTTGAATAGCTTAAGCTAAATTCATACAGTTCAATAGATTCTACATAAGACTAGGTAAACTTTATATATGGAGACTGAGAACTTATAATAGAAAGTTAAGATGCCAGTCAGTTGGACTGACGACTTATTGATAATAACTGGGATAGACTGAATGTGGAGTAGCTAGTTGGCTCATTCTATTTTATAGTAATTAACTATCCATGCAAATACAACAACTAACTTAATTAATTTTAGTTGCTATAGATTTTAGGACTGTAATACAAAACTCAAAAAAAATACACTTTATGTTCTAAGTAAATTTGTCAATATCTATACTAATATTATAAAGTTGAAGAGTTTGTTTGTTTGTTTGCTAATCTCAAGAACCGCTGGTCCGATTTGAAAAATTATTTTTATTATTTTTCAGTTTTTGATAGTCCACTTATCGAGAACGCTACGGGCAATAGAAGACGCAAATGAGGTTGCGTGGGTCAGCTAGTGAAATATAATACACTTAAAACGCATTCAATTCTTGATCACTGATAATTTTTCAAGGATATTTAAGTAACTATAACATCATGTCATTGTCTAATAGGAACCTTCCGATGTCTAATATTTTTTTCTTGCCAACAGTGAGTACTTTTAAAACCTAGAAGCCAAGCAAGTCCAATTGGTGCCTACTAAAATTGCTTTCCAAACATAAATCACGTCGATAATTTCGTGGTATCCGAATCGACACGCTTTGCGATTATTACTGGTGACCCTGAAACCAAGTTTAGTGACCAGTTTAAAATCATATAAAAACATTAACAATGCCGCCACCACCTTATTCAAATCGTTCCATCAATGGTTTTATTACTATGCTTGTAAGGTAATCGGTATTTGCCAACTCATGTTTTTTTCCTATATATGTGCAAAATGGCAAAACATCTAAAACGATAGAGGTATAGCGTAAAGTCGGTTTTGACAATTAATTGGTTACGATAGTTTTTGTTAGCCGTTCAACAAAAGATACTTAGATTAAGTTTTTCTATATTATACTGTATTGAACTCCAAGACCAAGTGCAGGAACGAAAAGAAGTTTTAATAATTTGCGCGGCATCGATACGTACTTACCTGAGTACGTACAGCGTAATAGCAATCCCTAGAGCGCACCCGAGGCTGGTTGGTTTTTAGTGAAACAGTACATAATTAGCTCCATTGTCCCATAAGACCTGAATATCTGAAGAGATTTTCTAATAATAATAATAATAATAATAAATATTTCGGACATCTACCATACAACGCCATCTAGTCCCAAGCTAAGCAGTGCTTGTGTTATGGGTACTAGACGACTGATATAAATACTTATATTATAAATACTTTTTTTTTGTAAATACATACATATTATACATAGAAAAGACCCAAACTCCGAAACAAATATTTGTAGATTCTACAAACATTTGGTCCGACCCAGGATTTGAACCCGAGACCTCAAGCTTAGCAGTCGCATACGCGTACCACTACGCCACCGAGGCAGTCATATACAATACGTCACTAACTATACCAAAAAAGATCATTTAAACGTCGCTGGATTAATTCAGTACCTCTCCACCTAAACAGATATGGTACGACACGATCACTTTGCCTCCACAAAATAGGGGCATGTGTAACAAATATGAAAATATCGCTTTACTACATTTCGGGTTACAGATTGGAAGACTGGATTGAAACTGAGAAAGCAGGCTATCCATCTAGTTTATTAAATTATTATATTAGAAACTTAAATTAATAATTTCAGTTATGTCCCTCTTTAAATTATACTTCGTATTACAAATGTAAGTTTATAAATATATAATGTTCTAAAATAAGCTTAGCATAATATACCTATAAGCCAATGATATTTTCATTGATATCAGCATTGACATTTTCATTTGACAAATTATACCAAACGAGATATATTTACCTACTTGCTTATTTTCGGGAGTTAGTTCAAAAACAAGAATCAATTCATTGTTGGTCATAATGCTTGCAATAGTACCCAAATATTATGGATATGTATATGTGTGTATGTAGGTATACATATTTATGTAAGTATATGTGTGTATGTATTTATATGTATATTTAATTTAGATGTTTTTAATTATGTATAAATTGTATATGTTTATGTGTAGAATGCTTAGTATTGTTATATTTCTTAATATCAGTTATATATGTATTAATATCAGTTGTCTAGTACCCATAGTACAAGCTCTGCTTAGTTTGGGACTAGATGGCGTTGTGAGTTAAATGTCTGAAAATATTTATTTATTTATTTATTTATATTATTGATACCATGTAAAGTGCAAATCATTCCCCTTTTTTGAAATAAGAGATCCTTTTCTACGATAATTACATTTGTTTAAGTCCATGCACTTTGTAACCTTCAAACCTAATTTGGATAAATAATGCATATTAATAAAATAATTAAGTTATAATTTTGTGCGATTATAACCTTATAACCTTATTAAGCATACAATAAAATAACTTACACAATGCGTAATATAATTTAATTCTAAGAACAAATACAGTAAGATATCGCGGACGAATAAAAAACAATTGAGTAGAGATGGTTACGCTTATTAAGCAAAACATTTATAACATTATTACGTGTATGTATTACGCAGCGTTGTACGTCTTAATTAGGTCTTGAGATAATACCTTTTGACTGAGTACATGCCCTCGCTAAAATATAATCCCGGTGCGGACGAAGGAAGTCCCGCAATTTTACTCGATGAAATCTGATGTCATACTACTCGTATGAGATCATGCGCTTCTCAGAAAGATAACAAAACGCGAAGATAATTAGGCTTTCTAATTAATTAGGTATTTAATTAGCTTGTATCGTATATATTCAGCATCTGTTGATTATATGCACTGGTTCTCAGTAATTAATATAATGTATTGTTTTTTGTCCCATACTAAGTTATTTGGCATTCAGTCCTAAAATCTCTAGCAATTAAAATTAGGACCCGAAACATGATAATTTAAATAAATCAACAATACTAATGAATTATGTAACACGTGAGCCGATAATGCTAGTAGATGTATGCAAACAAAACACGTTATTCCTAGATCTAGCTGTGTTTTATTTAATTACGTAATATAAATATCGCAATTTTTCATTTTATTTAACACCTACTTCGCTCGCGTGTACGAGTATCTTGAATATTACAGAAAATATTTTTAAGCGATCCTATGTCGCTCACAACTAATGTGACTTTTTATCGGTAAAGGAGTTTTCAAAATCGTTTTTTGAATATCCAGAGATTACCCCTGACAATCTCACAAACTTTACCTTTTAATATAGATGACATATTATGAACTTTTAAATAAACAAAATTCACAGTATTTCATTAGCCTATAATTGCTTGAAGCTGAACTAAGTAAGGCTTTTATTCTATTTACGAGTGTGATAACAAAGGAATTGCACTTACGTGGTTAGCTAGGAGCATCTTTCAAAAGAATTTTAAAATCAGTTTCTTAAAAATTTTATTGTGCAGTATGACGTCATACTACTTTGAATATCTCATTTATTTTTAATCTTAATGTTTCTTCGTCGACACATACATACCTATGTAGCTTTTTTTTAAATAAGATTATAAATTCGAAAGTAACTATCTCTAATTGCCAGTCTGTTACCCTTTCACTGCTAAGCCGCTGAACCTATTTGGATAAATTTTAGAATGGGAATGGATTGAACACAAGCTATACAAATACGCGTGCGAAATCGCAATAATAAAACTAGTACAATATTAATCAATAGCCTATAACATTAATCCCCAGTTGGGCATAGACTATCGATTTGCGGTACAATATACGATAATGGCCAGACCTGGTTATACATATGCAGTATCCTCGCCATATTCTTCAAGTCATGAACCCATCTGACTGAAAGGCGTTTATTTTACATAATAAATTAAAAAAAATATTCCGAGGAATTTAAACAAAAAGAAACTATTCTCACGTACCTAATTAAAATATAAGTCAGCCTCTTACACAACCGCACGAACTTTGGACTACACAACAATTACTTAATTATAAACATCACGGGTACTATACCGTAATTAGGAGCTTTACATAAATTCGAATTTACTTTACACGTAAGGCGGTTTCTGTCTGGTAGAATATAAAAATTACAATTACAAAAGTTTATTCACTACTTATAACTTTAATACATTAGAACCTAGTTTAAAATTAAATACTACTAAATAAAAAACAACGAAATTATTCCCAAAAGACTGGCAGCATTGCCACGTTGCAAGGCAAGACTCTGTGCTATAAAAAGCCATGAAAAGCGTTGATCACTTGCTTAGCTAGTAAATTTATGTATATGGTTATTATTTTTTTGAACAATGTCATTTCGAAACTAAACATTACTATTACCTTTTTGTGTTGTGGTATAGCCAGGTTAAATTATTTAACATTAGCACTCCTAATTTACGCGAAAATTGTAATGATCAAATATAACTAATTTCAAATACACAAAGCACCGTTAAAATACAATTGATCTATCATAAAACTTAGGCAAAAGGAATATGAACTAACAGTGAAAAAGATATATCCTTATACATCGATCATTTTTGTGAAAATATTCATCACATTCCTCTTTTATGTTAATCTTAAAAGGACTCAAGGCTTTAGGTAAGTATATTAAATTACATCAAAATTCTCCAATATAAAAATAAAGAGCTATTGACATAATTATATACAAGATCAATCAAAATCAATGAGGAAAACCTTATCACAAATATTTGAATTTGGTAATTCCCCTAGAGTTCGCAATTCAAAATGATAGTACCAAAGTCGGTTACTCAGTCAACCACAACTTATATCTCATAACCTCTTAGAAGAAAGTCAGACCAGGTTAACGCTATCATGTCTTTAAAAAATGGTCGGTAAGATCCATTTAACTTTAGGTCTTTACCTCAGATCATCATTAGTTTCACCTCAGTCCTGGAATTTTCATCCGTATTCCCTGACGAATGTTTTCAATAACCTATCTCTAATTAAAACTGGAGATATTCTTCATAATAAGGTCAATTCAGGCAATTTTTAATAACCTATCTCTAGTTATAGAATTCTAAGAAGACCGGTTTATAGCTAACCATTCAAGCGTGACTATCATAAGGTCATAAGTCAACCTTGCAGATGTTCATAATCAATATCAAAATTCAACGTTAATATAATTAGCGTTTATATAGTATATGTGTGTTGTGAACATTTTAAAAGATATTGCAAGGTGTAAAGGGTATCGTAACTCAACTGACTGTTAAACATTTTTTCTGAAACGTAATGTCTTGTGAGTTACACACCTTGCCCTAGATTTCAAACCACTTTATGTTCTTTAAACCAGTTGGATAACACATATTTATTTGTATAATATTAATATAATATATATCTCGATCTTGCTCCACCATACATGAAACTGTATTCAGAATATACAAAACTTTCTTTTGTGCTCCGACCTCGTGTATGTCGGATATCGCTGTAATTATTTTTCAGGATAATATATAGCCTACGATACTCACAAATAATGTGGCTTTCTATTGATAAAAGCATTTTCGAAATCGTAGGTTCAGTAGATCCAACAACCTCACAAACTCTCAAACTTTAGGTATAGATTATTTATAAAGAGTTTGTATGTTATATAAAGCTTCCTACCTCATTTTCATTAATGATCATTATTTAAGAATATGTTGGCAAAAAAAATGTGTTCAGTAATCTTTTTTAACAAAAGTATCGAATATCAAAAATGAAATTTCAACGTATTTTGTCTCCTGTTCGACCTGAAGCTAGCCCATTCCAAATTCATCAAGTAAAAAGTTGTTAAATAAACTTTCACTTTTAGATTTCATTTTGTTTTATTTATAAAAATCGAATGTCGTTTACGAAATAGATCAAACTCCATGTTGAGCGACACTCAGCATAGTTGTGAAATGGCTATGATAACTCATAAACTTTTCAAATATTTTTGTTAAATCAGCGTGGTTAATATGTATACAATACTACAACTTTATAGTGAGAACAGTCTCTAGTTGGCTGCAGCAGGACGGATGTACTGACAGACAGATTTACATGTCAATTTGTCAAGATAGATTTTTTTACATGAATGAGTGTTTGTAATACTTCTTTCGTTTTTGCAGGGCATAATTCTCCGTGACTTGGACCACACCGATGCTATCGCTAGCATCACTGCTGGAGGCGTAGGCTTTTCATATGCCAACATGAGACTGAAGAGTGACCGAGGATCTGGACTTAACTACCAGGTCGAAGTTTACGTTTAAACCAAAGACAAGTGAACTGATGCACATCCGTAAATATTTTAGTAATTTTAATATTATTGCATTTCGAAATTTATAACATATTATTCATTAAAACAAGATTATTTCATTAAGCCCTTCAGACTAATAAAATCAAAAAATACATTGAAGCCCTTTTATTCCGTGTGGCAACCCTCACGGGTCATTCACCTGACCATAACACGCGGTTTTGTGTCGGTATCGTGCCGATGAAAACCATACCGTTTTCCATCACACGTAAGTACGAGTAATAATAATAGTTTATTTATTCATTAATAGTTACAATGTTAACTTAAAAATAAAAACAACTGAGCATTTGGATCATGTTAAGATGTTAACGAGTCTAACCAGGTGTCGCAACCAAAGCCCTTGTTAAGTAATGAGATAACTTGTATTAAGGGCCCGGAAGTCTAGAAAAGAAGTACCTGATAACCCCCGTAGAGGTAGCCAGTGAACGTCATAGGCAGCTATAATACAGTGCAGTAAATCTTGTCTTCTTTCCAGTTTGAAGGCTGGTGTCACTTCTTCGAGACGGAAGATAATTGGCCTTCTCTTGTTCACTTACCTACCCCTAATTAACTATATGATATTTATAATAAGCAGACAAATTACACCCAGTTCATTTCATATAATAAAAATGTGAAATGTAAATTAACATTTATATAAAAACAAAAAATTGAAGTGTCTGTTTATAATATTAAAATAACCGCTTTTTACTAAATGCATCATCAAAGAGTTTTGGTGTTGTAACCGATGTAACAACTCCTTGGGTTTAAGTATACTGATTAACAACTTGGGTTAAAACAGTAATATGAACGTGATATTACCATTGAACTAATAATTATTACTCAATGGACATGATATATAAATTTTTAAAACTGTCATTTTGCAAATTGATATAGATAGATGTCACTACCACGAATCTGATGAATTCAACGAAACCTTAGTCCTCACATACATAAATTCTCACATGTCAAAAACCGTCCAGCTATTTGGGCTGTAGGGCCAGCCTAAGAATTATATATACATACCCGTATACACACATATGCTTAAAAATATTATTCTACTTCAAACACAGTAATTTCCAAACATTGCTTTTAATGTTAATACATCAAAGTTTCTAAGAAAATCATTACTAAAATACTGATACAAAGTTTTAAAGTTCAGACAGTTCAGACGCAGATGCCCCTGACAAATTTAAGATTTTATTTTCTTATTTTATATGCTCACTTCTGTGGTTTAAAAATATTGAACACATTTAGATACACAATGTTATTCTTACTTAAGACTAAATAAAAAAAAGATGTTCAGAATCGATTAGAATTGTTTTAAAACCATGTTATATTTTTATTTCAAACCTCTGTTAATTTTTGAAGTGAAAACTTCTTTAGCGGCGCTGTGTACTTTTTTGGAATGGGTAAAAATGTATAAACTCGCGTCAGGTCTCGTGACCTGATCGAAAATTCGTAAGACGGATGGAGAGAGGACGTATAAACTCGCGTCAGGTCACGTGACAGGACAGGCGGCGCAGGGCGCTTGCGCGAATGTTCGTGTGTGTATGTAATATTAATTGTCATGTTTGTGTACGATAGCGCAATAAATGAATATTGTATTCCACCACATAAATAATAGTACTTTTATACTGATAATGAAAGCAATTCGTACAAAATTATTCTCTAACCATTCCAAAATATAAAAAATGCACAACGTTAATATTCAAGTTTTCACTTCTGCCGGCACTCCCGGAGTGCAATTTTTTTTTTAAAATAGGACATTATTTAATAGGTAAAAACGGGCCGACCGGAGGCGATCAAAGTATCAAAATGTCTTTGATACTCGTACCTATCGGGAGCATTTGACGCATTGGATGACAATATTTTCACAAGGTCAACGATACAACTAACTGATAGATTAGTGAGGTTATCTTTTGCTTTTTTATTTATTGTTCTTATACTATGGTATTTCAGCTTTTGTAAAAAGCCAGAATAACCTTGTTTAATTACACGCAAATCTTGTAAGCTGTTTTGCCTGTCCTATTGGTCTAGAAGTCAGTAATCTTGGCTACTTAACTAGAGACAGTATTCTAAATTCCCATCTCGAAGAAAAGTTAAGCACGTTCCTTAAGAAATATATTAGTATTTGTATTAGAAGCTTACTCTCCATATTTACTAGTATCGTCGTTGTCTAATTTAGGATCAAACGACTGTGTTAGACGTGTGAAATTATTATTATTAATTAAACTGTCGTAAACACAATTCTGCTTAAAGCTCGTGGCGATTACTAATATGACTAAATATTATCAGAGTAGTTTTGTAGTTTTACTAGGTAACCTTTTTGTGAAAATAAGTAAATATTTTTGTTGAAAAATCAATTCCCAACATCCTATATAAGATATGCTTATTTTTTTAATTAGCCTGTTAATATATTACAATATTAAGTTAGCAAATATTTTGCAGTTGAACTGGGAATTTAACTTACATTTTTGCCATTTATTTTACACTAGCTGACCCACGCAACCTCGTTTGCGTCTTCTATTGCCCGTAGCGTGGAAATTGTCCCAAATTTTTGAAAAAACTTCATTGGTGCTCCGCTCCTATTAGTATTAGCATGATGATATATAGCCTATAGCTTTCCTCGATACACTTATCGAGGAAGGCTATAGGATAGACCATTGTCTATCCAACACTGAAAGAATTTTTCAAATCGGGCCAGCGGTTCCTGAGATAGGCGCGTTCAAAAAAGCAAACAAATAAACAAACAAACTCTTCAGCTTTATAATATTAGTATAGATAGGTCTAACCAAAGTGACACAGCTAGTTCTTTTAACAAAAGAAACTGAAATAACTAAAACCGTTTTATTTTTAAAATACAACAGGAAGAGATCGCCGTGCGCGATAAGACCGCCTATTGTAATACCTGATGTCGATGTCCGTATATGTATCTTTGTACAAATGTTTACTGCAGTTGTGTGCAATAAAGTTTATAAATAAATAAATAACCAACTCTCACACTTAAAGAATTTCTGTGTCATGAGGAACTTCACAAATACAAATAACAACAAAATTAAAGACCTAGACATAAAAATATGAATCACACAAAGTATTGTGAGACTTTACACAAAGAACACTCAAACTCAGAACAAAATATTGTGAATGACATAAAGTGTTTTCCCATGTGGGGTTTGAACCCACAACACTCGGGGACTCGGAGCAGTAAAAACCACTAAGCACTCGTGGAATCATATACGACACTATAATAATGTTGCATTGCATTAGATTAGCCCTCTCTTTAGACAGGAGGCATATGTCTACTCTGTCACGGTTGCAGGACGGGTTGGTAAAGGGTTTGTGTCAAGTTCCCCGGTGGGGTGACGGGCCGAGGGGGTTTCCACAGGTAAAAAAAAAAAAAGGGTTTGTGTCAAGTTCTCCTTCTCCTTCTCTTCCTGCAATATTTTGTCGCAATAGAGGTAATACTTCGTATTCTTAATCAGTAAGTGCACGAACTGATCCACTTGGATTCACTTGATCCAAGACTAGGATTTACTAGCTCACTTTTAGACAAAAACTTAGGACGATGCTGTTGATTGATAGACGTCAGCGATAACAACATCACTCATAGAAGGTCTGTATGTGAATGCTGAAAGAATATCTGAATATCTTTTATCTTAAAATGGCATCCCTAACTCTATAATATTACTTTTACCGTAGAAATGTTATAAATCATGCGAAACCGACCTGTGAGATGAAAGGAATGATCAAACATAAAAAACTCTGAGTTGATCAAAGTCTGGCCTAATTGATCAATCATCTATAAATACATTTGTGGCTCATATTTAACTTATTGCTTCAAAATAATTGTATGTAAATTATTTATGAAATTACTCGTCTGATAAAACAAATAGGTATGTGGAGGTACTGTTAAGCTGTAATAAAATGTGTATTTTATAACGACAACGTGTGAGTCCTCAGCTAATTATGTACAATTAAATACTCAGTTTAGTCATACAAATTACGTTTAGTTTAAATTTTAGTACTCTCAAAATAATAAAAGATAATATCTCATAAAGCAGTTGTAAGTTCATATTTATTATTACCTGAATACAAGTTATAATAGTTTTAGTAATTTATGTTTGTTTGTATTCCACCATAGTGCCTAAACTACTGACCCAATTATAATTTATGAGGTGTCAATAGATTTATAATAATATTACAATCCATATTACACATATTACAATAATATATAGACAATGGTGAGTGAGTGAGGATACCGGAGGCCCATACCCCAACCCCTCCCTCCATCCCCTTTCCCATCCCCCAAAGGTCGGCAACGCACTTGTGACGCCTTTGGTGTTGTGAGTGTCCATGGGCGGCGGTAATCGCTTACCATCAGGTGATACGTCTGCTCGTTTGCCCTCTATATAATAAAAAAAAAAAAACAATCCGAAAGAGAACTGGAGTAACCGATATCGCACGCAGGATCAGCACGCTGAAGTGGAAGTGGGCCGGTCATGTCTCCAGGCGGACTGATGGTCGCTGGAGCCGACAAGTGTTAGAGTGGAGACCAAGATTAGGCAAACGCAATGTGGGGCGCCCTGCGGCACGATGGACCGACGACTTGAAGAAAATGGCTGGCAACGGATGGATGCCAATTTTCTACCGTGGGAGAGCTATGCTTCGGGATGAATGGGTCGGCTCGACCGGAGTGATACCACGGCCTCACAGAAAACCGGAGTGAAATAGCGTTTGCGCTGTGTTTCACCGAGTGAGTGAGGATACCGGAAGCCCATACCCCAACCCCTCTCCCCATCCCCTTTCCCATCCCCCAAAGGTCGGCAACGCACTTGTGACGCCTTTGGTGTTGCGAGTGTCCATGGGCGGCGGTAATCGCTTACCATCAATTGGTACGTCTGCTCGTTTGCCCACTACTCAATAAAATGCCCAGGATCGGGATGGTTGGCGCTCTTTGGGGGAGGCCTTCGTTCAGCAGTGGACGGCAATAGGCTGAGAGAAATAGATTTATAATAATAGTCCTGGTGACTTAAGCTATAGAAATTTTATCAAAGCTTCTTACGTAGCCGTTTTATGGTTTCTTAAACTTTTTCTTGTTTACACTAAAATCCAATAAGATCGTAATGTTTGTAAATCCAACGAAACTACTTTCTATGGAAGAAATAAATTTTATTAATATTGTTGTTGGTATTTTGCAATCTTAACAGGAAATCAAATGTTATATACCTCTACAAATGGGGACTTTACAAAGTCTAGGTCATTTGCACTGCTTTCAGAGGATATTTCTTCTTGTAGGTTATTTTCAAGGCACGGAAAGAAACGGCAAGGCTTGAGTTAAAACGATGATATGCCAGTATGCTCTTTAATTTATCACTTATTTCATTTATATGTTCCTTCCAATTAAGACGAATTTAGGTACTTCTATTTTGACTGGTGCTAATATACATTAATTTGGTCTTACTCGCATTTAGCACTAGGCCTGCGTCGTGGGACCATTTATTTAGTAGATCAAAGTCATTTTGAAGCAAAGCTTGAACTCGCTCGACATTTCGACTTATAACTACAAGTTCACTATTATTTTTATCAGGTTTTCTATATTAAAAGTGTAATTCAGGCAGCTGTACTAATCAAAGTATAAAATGTAAAATTGTGAAATTCATTCCACCCTTTTTTTTTTCTCCGTGCGGAAATCCCCTCGGATATCTCCTACTGGTGGCATGTCCACCCTATGCTCGTCACCATTTAACTGAAATTCGATTAAATTAGCAGATAACCAAAATATGTCATACTTACTTGTTCAAATTACGGCGATGAAATCTAAACCTAAAACTTTATTAAGTAGATATATGTTGATGTTGACAATTTTAATTTAAACATTATGAAATTTCTAATTTTATACATTAATTTTACAAATAACATTCTGAGGTACATGTTATTACTTTTATCGACAGTCCTTATAACTGCTTTTTTTTACATATTGGTTTTAAGAATAAGAACAAGAAAAACTTTATTTGGCTTTATATTAGGTCTTTACCTATGAAATTGCCGTTTTGTATGCAATAAGTGAAAGTACTTATTTTTTCAAACGTTTTTATTTCTGTTATTCGAAGTAATCACCCATGCAATCGACGCATCTTTGCCAACGCATTGGCAGTTTATTGATGCCCTTCTTGACGGGAGGCAACAAACTCTTCAAAGGCATTTTGTACTGCCTCTCGGGAATTGAATTTTTTACCCACTAAAAAGTTGTCTAAATTTTGGAAAAAGTAATAGTCGGTAGGTACAAGGTCTGGTGAGTATGGCGGATGAGGGAGAGCTTCCAACCCCAGCTCTTGCAGCTTGGAGTCTGTTTGTTGCGCAGTATGGGGTCGCGCGTTGTCATGAAGGAGCAGTGGGGACGACCGATTGACCAAAGCTGGTTGCAGATGTGCAAGCTTCTCCATCATTCTCTCCAGTTCTTCACAGTATACATCTGCATTAATGCTCATGCCGTTTTGTAAAAAGCTGTGGTGAATCACACCCGCACTAGACCACCAAACAGTGACCATCACCTTTTTAGGGGTCATTTTTGGTTTAGGGCATTGCTTTGGTGCTGAACCAGGGTCTAACTAACTTGCTGAGCGCTTTCGATTGTCGAACAGAATCCATTTTTCGTCGCACGTAACTATTTGTTTCAAAATTCCTTCATTTCTTTGCCTGTTGAGCAGCGAAAGGCAGGTCTCGACGCGTACGTTGCGCTGGCGATCGTTAAGGTCGTGGGGCACCCATCTATCAAGCTTTTTTATTATACAGTTACTTATAATTATTAAGAGTTTAAACAGTGACTGGAAAAACAAAATGGTCTTGGACTCAGCTTATGGATGACGATGCAGGGCATGCCAGCCGCTGTTATTCTGTCCAAGCCAATCATGATTAATATAATCTCAGAATAAGCACAATGTCACCATCCTGACTGGTTTTGTCAGGACAAGGTTTGTAGAGAAGAAAATTAAAAAAACCGGAGGTGTTATATTCTATTAGTCCAATTAGTTCAATACACTGTAGCACTGCGTTAAGTTGATACGGGCTTACTAACAGTTTATTTCGGTAATTTAGAAAATATTCACAAAAATAAATATAGTGATATGAATTTCGCCAGGTCAGCTGGTATAATATAAAATTCATAACTATTATTTCAACTAAAAGTATTACCAATCACCATAGTGAGAAAAATAGCCAAACAGTACTAGTAAAATTACACAAAACCAATACAATGCAGGAACTCTAATGAACGCAAGATCACGAACATGCTCGTATGCATTTAAACTGGTCCAATGTACTACAAGAGGATAAAGACCATCGCAGGTTATTTTTATATTGAGTTCTTTGTAAGGAAAACATTGAAGGTTAATATCACGAAAGCGTAGAATGATGTCAGCATGAGTAACCGACAAGAGACCTCATAATAACAGGAAATCTTCATTTACGAGGTTGATTGCTTGATGTGGTATTGTTGACGTCCCGAACAATGGCAAGTCACATTCTGAAATAAACAAAACATCTAACAGTACGTACACTAATTCACTAATAACCTACTTGTTCATATTTGAAACTAAATGATGATTTAATTACAATTCTTGCAATTTCATTACTTTGCACTTATTACGTAAAAAACATTAGTGCTCTGGACTAGCATGATAGAATTTTAAAACTTTACTGTAGGAACTTCAATAAAATTTTAGTTTCTTTGTTATTACAGATTAATTTGATGAAGAGATAATTTATTAGTTCCATGAGTTTACTTTACGTTACAAGTTTACTCTAACTTTAAGTATAAAGCATATAATTTTTAAATTTTAATACGCGCAAGAAGGCTGGTCGGAGCTGGATGCGAGAATCCGAGAAATTGGTGAAACCAGTGTCCAGCAGTGGCCTGCAATAGGCTGATGATGTGATATATAATTTTATTGATGAAGTAATTACTATCCAAGATACAACAGTATTAAGAATCCCATCCAAAGTAAGAATGATCGTTCCACTTCATGAATGTTACAACATTAAAGAAATTTAATTATAAGCCAGAAAAAAAATATTGCATTTGAAGCAATTGAATAAAAAATTAAAATTAAAAAAAAAAAATCTTCTATGCTTTGATAGTTTTACATTCCGGCTTAATTTTGCCACTAAAATGGTTTTACGTACCAAACGTTCAACAGGTAGTAACGCATAAAAGGCACACATGATGACAAGGATCCTATTATCGCCCACCGACTAAGTCCCGAAACTGTCCGTTATATACAAAAGGTATCCGCTAATTTATTACCAAAGTATCTTTACCACCACCCGCCTAAAGATAATTAGGCCCATACATTATGAAATATGTCGCTTCTATAATATATACGCAAGGTTTCGTTTTATTTATGGTATGAATTTAACTCAATTTAATCTTCTTTAAACTTAAAACTTGCATAATTACAAAATACAATAAGAGTAAAAAATAATCAAAGAAAGATTGTAATAAATTACAATTACTTCTAAATTTTCTTAGAGAAGTCCCGATCCGCAGACTTTACAGTTAGGTAGAAACGAGTTTGAGGACGAGATGAACAGGAAAATCCAGCTAGGTGGAGACCGCGTCTTGACATACATAGTGTAAGACGTCCACAGGCCTGGTGGAGTGATTATTTGCGCACGACGGCTGGCAGGAGCTGGATGCGAGAAGTATCGAAGAAGGTAAGTACTTAAGTCGAGGATCGAACCAAGTGGCATGCAATTGGAGAAGCATATGTCCAGCAGGAGACTGTGGTAGGCTGATGACGAAGTCCCGATCCGAATGTCAATACATATTTTCAATATCTTTTTAGAGTACAGAAAGTTTGGTTTCATCAACAAAGAGTCATAAGCCTCTGTGGCTACTATAGTAAGTTTTTGGAGACCTAGCATGCTTAAATTAAACTACCGCTGGAATTATTCTGATTCGAAAATAACAACAAAAAATATATTTAATTTTTACGTTACAAACACCTGATGGATAACATAAAAACTAATAAAAAAAAACAATTATCATTTTTAAACTATTGTTAAAAAATCCTTACAATCCTAGGATGCATATTCCTAAAAATAAATATTTTTGTATAGTAGTCAGGAAAGTATGTTATGTGAACACCTGGATCTCTTAATATTTTCCTTTTATGCCATCTCTTGAAAGAAAACCGTATATGTATCATTATACTCAGTATTCACAACATATTGATAAGTTTAATCTAGACACCTTAGCTTTAGACATTAGACCTAAGAAATAAATAGTAGCATGTAGGATACTAATTCAACGTTACATGCCAAATAAAATTTATATGTAATATATATATATATGATCAGTTATCTCGAACTGGCTCGGGTAAGATAGGCTTCATAAATATGAAAAGTTTTTCAGATTATAGTTTTTTAAATGTTTTCTTTGCAACTCATTTTGTATTGAACAAGACCCCGTTCGTGAGTTCCATAATTTGTATAAAGGGCTAATAGATACAGGATACGATGATAAAAGGAAACAGGTCATGGGAAGGCCAGTACCTGAGAACGATACATTTTTTTTGTTACTTTATCAGGCAATCGTATTTCATCATAATTTTATTTTCAGTGTGCGGATGTTATTCTATCAGCGTTTGCGTTTTCATTAGGATTTGTAATTTCCCGGGTGGGAAATTGCGAATCCGGCGCGCTGAAGCTGTAACGCGGTGGCTTGCGCTGCAGACGTAATAGTCACAAGCAAACAGAACGAATGTAGGGTGAGAAGGAAGTAAGTATTTTAGCCATTCCTTAGCTGAGAACGGGTTTAATATACCTGTAATAAGAAGTGTGATGTTGTATGTCACTTTTATACGTACTACGAGTATATGTAGCTAGGTTTTGGATTAAAATGTTGAATAAACAAACGTCATAGGTGCTATGCGATTTTAGGTATCGCATAGTTTTCTTGGTTTGTTTAATTATGTCTTCCTAATATTAGTCTTTACTTAAGTATTTGATAATTTATTTCAACATTTTATAGTAAGTGGTATAATTATACGTACTATGCTTGCATTTTTTAATTGTCTGTTATATTTTTCTGTCATTTAACTTTGGAATCATTGATTAAAACATAAACATAATTCATTCGATGGCGTACAAATAGTGCGCTTTGGTTTTTTTTATTTCCCGGAGACTCTTTCTCGGTCAATTTAGTCATTTGATTTTTAACGGCATCGTACAATTTCAATACCATCATAACCACGAAATCATCTTGGTTCGTTTCTAAGCCCGCATTAAAGAGACCGACAGTAAAAGATAAATAAATTCAATAATATAAATTTTATTCAGGAAAAGTTTAATTGTGTCAAAGGAGATAGGAAAGGAGACTAACTGCATCCATAACGGAACCGTTTATGTTTTCCATACTATTGAAGATTAAGTAGAAGGGGAGGAAAGAAGGAGGAACAGAAGTTAATTCAACCAGTGAGCTTTTTGTGTCGGAGAAGTCTTTTAGTCAACGCAAAAACTTTTTTATATATTAATAAATTATAAAAATATCTATTTTCGGACTCCTTATCTCAGCTTTACAACCCTAGTACATTCACTAACCCACCAAGGGGGTGATGTGGTTTTATCTCTACTTGAGTTTTTAACGTTAAAGCAACTGGCTGCACTTGACGTGATTGCATCCACAAATGCATCACAACAGCCCATCGACGGGTAACGAAGAACCAATTGTTATAGTAGTAAAATAAAAAAATTAATTGAACAATTCTAATAAAATGATAAAAATTTACTAGTTTCTGGTTTATTCCTATTCTGATTGTCAAATTAAAACTTTCTAGGTCATCTGGAACCGGGTGATAAAAATAAGGTTTGTGAACGTTAATACCTAAATAGCCCTTTAAAGTGTGTTTATATAATTAATAGGATATATTTATCACATAAGTCTACATATATAAGCCGAATCCAACATGTTTATATGAAATAGTTTTCGAGTTATGAGGGTGTCAAAAGTGGCTCCGAATGGTTCGTGTAATATTACAGACGGTGCTGCTCGCCAGTTTCGTTAGCTTAAACTTGACTTGACAGGCAACCACGTGTCTAGATGTATTTACAAATTTTAATCTCGAAAATGTACAGTATATTTTATACTACATTTTTAAGAGATTTTGTCGAGGTGGAAATTGGCCCTACGACTTCTGACGCCAAGCTGACTCACGAACCACTAGACCAACAGACCAATCAAATGTAATGAAGGAGCTTAATATCCAAGTGTAAAGTAAGGCGTAATTGTGCAAAACATGCTCAAACTTTCATAATAGACATTATGACAGTAGGTACTTTAATTATTAAAAATATATAGCTTTCGCTCTAATTAGAGAATGTCAGTCCAAAAGCTTTGACAACGAGTGCGAGAGTGTTTGTTATACGAGAGTTTAATTAACTAGAAATATTCATAAGCATATTTTATAAATAAACTTAAGTATGAAATTAAGAAGACAAAGTCTATTTTGAGTTATAATATTCACAGAACCGTTACTTCATAAAAATACTCTGTTAATTATGTTTTCAAGCAAACAATTTGTATTGCCTGTTATTTTTATGCCCCCGATGCAAGAAAGGATGCCCGATGCAAGAAAGGATGTTTCAAATATGAATTCGATGTCTGTCTTTGCGTGTGTTTCAGTAGACCGATTTCAATGCGATATTTTTCCTTTGAAAGCCAGTTTCTTTACAGTGGTTCTTAGCTAGGTTTTTTGGTTTAATATCAGTCCAGAAGTGTAAATTAAATAAATATTTCGACTTCTAGGACCGAAATGTCGTTGACACTTGTCCAATAGGACTACTGGGACGAAAAACTGCCGATTGTCTAATCATGGGGCAACTAAGGAACACGTGGGATAGACTAAAAAAATAACATCAGCACATTAACCAGCATTGTTGCCATTAATGTCTTTACTTGACTACGCCGAGTGTTGGGGTTTCATGTTTTTTTTCTAAAATGAAACATGTTTATTAAATTAAAATGTTAACCCTCATTATCTGTGTATTGAAACGGAATAGCGGTAAAAGTCTGGGGATCTAGATTCGAGGAACTCTGTGAAAGCATTTTGTACTGCCTCTTAGGAAAAACAATTTTGTTTTTTTTTATTTGTAAAAAGACTTTGTCGCTGAGCGACTACATCGTCCCGTATGGACATCAAACAATGCAACTTAACATGAATAATAAAAAACAATTTAATCATGTATAAAATAGTCTAAATTCCAAAAAAAAGATAGTTGGTTTCTCGTGCATTGTAAGGTCTTGCGTTATCATGAAGCAATAATGGCGAAGATTGTTTTACGAGTCGAGACTGTTACACTGCTTTTTCAATTACGTATTCGTCACTTTAAAAAAACAAGTGAAGCAAGCACCCTACTTGCACCCACGGTACCAATCATAGTCATATAATATATTGTAATTTGTATTGTCCTACATGCTAAATAATTTTTTTTATAAGGCTAGTATTACACCTGTAGTCGGGACTGACAGAAACTTGCACTAATAATACATGGCATTATAATTATTCTGGCACACTAAAGCGCTCTAATATAAATGAATAATAGCTTGAAGATTTTACTATAACCTTTTCTTAGTTAAAAAGAAACAAGTTACATTTTCCAAACACAGTCATAATTTTTCCTTTTTTCTCACAACGTATTTTTATACAAGAAATATAACATCTTTACTGGCACCAAATGCTCAGTGGTATGAGCGAAGTTAGCCACTTGCGTCTTGCGCGAAGGATAGCGTAAGCTACAATTTATGGGTCAATTCATCAGAGCTCTTTGAGCTCGGGAGCCTTATTCTATGCTTACGGAATAAGGGCATGGTAAAACAAATCGTGTCAATACTATCCCTGTTATATTTGTTCCAACTGCTTTAAATATCAGATTACTTCAGTTCAGTGACAGTGTGTTAAAATGCGTGAAATTCGACGCTACGTTATATTAGAGCGCGCTCAGACGGGTGTAATGTACTGAAGTAAATTAGAAACTTTCCAAATGTTTCTCTGAGTAAATCTGTTACAAAGCTGTAATGAAGACTAAGCTTGATTTACACAGGACAGTATATAGCACACATTAAATGTGTGTAACTGTGTCTATTGCATCTGAATAATTGTAACATAATCTTTACATAGATATAAATCGCTGTCATTTCTCTTTTCTCTATCAAACTTTATTAATAAAATACATTTTGAAACTTACACACTTCAAAACAGCTATTTTCAAAACTGTTCCATGAATTAGGGACTTATTCTTTACTCTTACTTAAGAGTAAAGAATAAGTAAATGAAATTTATTTGCCGTAGCGAATAATTTAAACAAATATTTTCCATTAAAAGGAAACTTTCTTTATACTAATTATAAACCTTTGCAAAATAATTAGTGCTTGTTTCTAATATAATCATTTAATAAAGTATCCAACGGTTTTACTTGTGCATCACTTATTTTATTCTCCTCTAGTAACAATTATTATTAAATGGAGCGCCTAAGTATAAGGAAAAACTAATAGCAATGTGTAGATCACCGAAAAAATCAGAAGGCGTTGTCACAATCGGATGGCGATCGCTTATCACCTTTTTAATTAAATAATGTGATGACTTTCATGGCTTCACACATTTCAGAAATATTTATTAGTTCTGACGAAATGTTTTTTTCTATAAAAATAGAATTTTTGAACTTAATAATGTAATAATAAAATAGTTAACTAAAAAAATTCATCTCAAAACTTAATAAGCACAGTTGATGTTTAGTTATTTAACTGTTACGTATAACGTATGTATTCTCAAATATGTCGTGTTCAGTTTAGTACCGCCGTGTGTGTAACGTAGCCCGTTATTTTCACATATTTATTTTGCACCGTCACAAAATAATTTTGAAATAGAAAATTGATAAACGGAAAGCTGTCCAGTTGCATCAACAAACGTCATATTGCATAAAAGATGATAAAAACAATTGATTTCAATTTTATCAATCATAACACTACATCAATAAGTGATAGTCCTATTTAGACGGGAGTTACCGTAGGAGAGCCACGCTTCGGTATGCATAAGCCAGTAAGGATACTGGAGACCCATACCCTAACCTAACTGGGGGGAGGCCCCATCCCCCAAATACCGGCAAGGCACTTATGACGCCTCTGGTATTGCGGGTGTCCATGGGCAGCGGTAATTGCGTACCATCAGGCGATACATGTCCTCGTTTGCTCCCTATTCCATAAAGAAAATAAAGGAGGTTTTTGCATAATATGCCATACCGGCCACACGGGTATCAAGTTTGTATTCTCTTTGCAGCGTTGTTTTCCTACGTTTTTTACGTTTCACCGTGGGAGAGCCATGCTTCGGCATGAATGGGCCGGCTCGACCGGAGTAATACCACGGCCTCACAGAAAACCGGTGTGAAATAGCGCTTGCGCTGTGTTTCACCGAGTGAGTGAGGATACCGGAGGCCCACACCCTAACCCCTACCTTATCCCCCCCTTTCCCCTAAAGGCCGGCCACACACTTGTGACGCCTCAGGTGTTGCGGGTGTCTATGGGCGGCGGTAATCGCTTATCATCAGGCGATGCTACCTTACATATTTATTATGCCATAGTCTTGGCCAAAGAAAATATATTTACTACCGTAAATGTCGTAAATATATTTGACTTGGCGAAATCCACACACGCAAGTGAACAATACTAAGACTGATACATGGTAAAAAAAAATATTGCTAATTTTAATTTTTTTCTCCTAAAATAACTAACAATTGATCAATTGTTAACTGTATTAAACCACGATTAACAAGTAATTAATTGTTAGTTGTATTTTTCACAATTACAATTGATCAATTGTTAATCATCAATTATTAATTAAACTAAAATTTGGCCAAAACTGATATAGGCCATCGGTATCGCTCGCACCAACGAAACGCGACAGCACGAACGCTAACATTTTACGTTGATCTTCTGAGACAGAGTAGTACCGCCTTGGTCGAGCCGGCATCTTTTCTCTTTAGACACTTCATTCATTAAAAGTTGATTCAGTACTTTAGGTACTGCATGGAACATACATAGACTAACAAAAGTACTACTCTTCGGTAAAAAGTACACCCTCTAAATTTTGGAACCTATTCTAATAATATTTCATACTTGTCTCAGAAGAGAATACTTAGTGTCTGTAAGCAAGTAGATACGTTAAATATTTGAGCAGCAAACGCCTGCAGTAGATATACGTTTGATCACACTACAAAGCCGCTTGCCTACATAAGTACCTTATATTAAAGAGTTAATACGACGCCAAAGCAATGATGAACTGCGTCACGTTATACAGCTAATGGGGCCTCGAGGCACGAGTTCAGATTTAGGAGTTAATACGACCCGGGGACTCAGAGACGTAGTACATGTGTTATATAACAAAATCATTAAGCCCGCTCCAGCTACAGTAACGCCATTTTGAATATTTAAAGACACGCGATCGCTTCCTAATACGTAAATTGAAGAAAACGGATTTAGTTTATGTGTAAAGAAATTAAATATTTTGCTTTAACAAATAAATTTAGAAGAGAATAGCCTTAACTTGATGGTCCACTTAACTAGTTTTCCATCCCTTAGATCTGTTTTCGGTATATAAAATTTGAAACCTATATGCAACATTTTATGTTGAATAGATGAACGGTACCTCAGCACATTGTTATGTGCTGAGGTAGGAAACAACAAACAAACAAACTTTGATACACATACATGACTTAAAGTTCATCTAATCTAAGAACGGTACGTACTTCTCTGTTCTTCTATGACGTTTCATAATTTTCAACACGAAACAACTTTTTATAGGCGTAACTCACACGGTATCAATAACTTTTCCGCAAAAAAATCCGCCTTGAATTAATTAAATTTTATCACAAGAATTTTATTTATAAAAAAATAATAAGAATTTTAAACATAATAAACTAAATAGATTTTATTTTTCAGACGACATCACGACGACGTCACTTAGTTAGGTTGAATTATGGTGTTGTGAGTTTTTCAGTTTACTTTATGCCAATAATAATTTAAATGTACAATAGATTAAAGTTATCAATACCTAGTCGATTTCAATACAAACTTATTTTTTTTTGCATTTTCATATTCCAATGGAAACGCATAACGATTTTTTTTTCTTTTTTACCGTATATTAACGATACAGGTTTTTATTGAGACGGAATTAGCTTTTTATTTTAATAGTATGTAATATCTATCTACTCTAGTATATCCTACATCTCTAACACATAAATATATATAATTAAAATCAATTTTATCGCGAATTGGATATTGTAGTGATCTATTTCTTTAACAACCTCCCTATTATTCAAACTGTCAAAATTTAAAACTTGCGCGGATACGTTACGTAATATTGTGAAAACAGACTGTAAAGAACTTTTGGAAATACATCTCCCGGTACATGAACTAAAATCAGAATTATTTTGTACCACGAGTAAGGTAAGCTCCAATATTATTTTATTGTCTACTTACTTTAAAAAGTAACGTTTAATAAAATCGTTAATTTACATTTCGCTTCAAGGGTAAATGAGATAATAAGCGTTGAACGCAAACAAAAGATCGTCTACAGAAAAATTAAAATTTGTTATTCACTTTGACTAACGTTTACACAATTGATACACACATTGAAATTCATAGAGGGAGCAAAGCATAGAGCAACACAGATTACTCAATAGAGCAGCCATATCGTTTTTTCTTTCGATATAATTTTTTTGCGGGCAAAATTTTCACACGTACACACTGAAAATTCACATTCAAAAACAATCGCCTATCACTACGATTTCAACTTTTAGCATTTTACACACACATAAATACATTCTGTGTCGTAACAGAGTTTCACGTAGGGCCATTTGGGCTTATTCTGACTGAGAGGAACGCCTGCATATGGGTACTCCTTAACGTATTGCTCTATGGAGCATGGAGAAAACGGAAAAAGTTTCTGGTAAGTGACTACCATCCACGGACACCCAATTTAACTTTGAGTCGATTACATGTTCCTCGGATATTTATATCATTGCATTCTTCTACATGATTAGTCGTTCACAAACCGAAAACATACATACTATTTTTCACATAGAAAAAGAATATGAAAAAATAATGATGTACAAATTCGTACGATAACGATAATAATTCGAATTTGTACTCATTCATGGTATAGCAGTTATTGTGCTGTTTATTGGAGATTGTATATGCGCTTGTCTGCCCTAAAAACTGATAAATTGTTTTTGATTAAAAAAATGAATTATTTTTTTTACTTTTATATAGGACCAACACCCTCTCGCCTACCTACCTAGTTTAAGTGAGTAAATCTGTGTATGTATATTTATGTAGGTTATATCTTGAACAATACATTAAACAAAAAACTGTTTTGCTTGAGCTGAACCTATGATTTTTTCTTTAGTCTTTTGCCATCCACTGCTGAACGAAGGTCTCCCCATAAGAGCACCAACTAATAGTCTTTGATAATTATCAATCAAATTTCAAAAAAAAATCCACATAAATGTCTGAAATATCCTACGATATGATACATTCTTCCTTAAATCGAAATTAATAAGAGTCGCCAAACTATTTAGTAAGAACGTAATGGTTCCATACTAAAGTTTACTTTCATAAGTACATTAAGCTATACACGCTGCCGACTTATCCCGCCGGACCGTTACTTAAAATTGCATCGTTTTGTTACGAGCTAAGTAAAGTCAGTACAGTGCTTAGTGGTGCTGGTATTTGGACTGAGCTGCGGAACTTCAATGAAGTTCAGTATAATTACTCTCCTACTAGCCGGCTGTTAGCTGGCTTTTGGTGACAATCGCTGCCACAGATCCAGATCGCTAGCCGTCTAATTAAGACAAATATTAATTTAAGAAATGCTATTCATTACTATTAACGGTTTTTTTTTCAAATATAACATAACTTAAAAGTGCTTGCCAGCTTGTCCGTGCGGCAGGGATGCGGAATCTGTAAGCTCTGTCCAGAAAGGATACCGCGTTGTCTTCAGCTACTTACCCATCAGTATAATTTCAGAATTTCTAGTACTAAAATGAAGTGGACTTCTCGCTCCGCCATCTTGTTTACACGACCGTCAGCAGACGTAAATGCATCCTGAGATGCTGAAACGAAATGAATCCTCCCTGCTCCCGAATGTACTACATCAATCAGGAAATGCATTTTGAAATATAGTCGCTAAGGCAAACTTGCAGTGTCGCATATATCGTACGAAACGAATCTGTATCGCTCTCGTATGGACAAGACAGAAAGCGGTCTTACTCGATCGTCACGGTGACCACGTTCTGCATTATGATTGGCCTGCACTGAATCTTCACCAATTACAACGCCCAACACGCTCGCTGTCGGGAGCAAGTAGATGTGAAATAAACTCACACTAGACTCTCTGTTCTCTGATGATGGTGATTTTTCATAGCAGCAAAAATGTATGAATTCATTCATAATGTTATAATGAATGTAACTTGTTAAGACTATCTTGTTGTTGTTTGCCGCTTAGCTTGTACAAGAAATGTAAATTATTATTATATTAATATAAATCAATTATATTAATAAAATGAGCGTGGGAGAGCCACGCTTCGGCATGAATGGGCCGGCTCGAGCGGAGAGATACCACGGCCTCACATAAAACAGGTGTGAAATAGCGCCTGCGTTGTGTTTCACCGAGTGAGTCAGGGTACCGGAGGCCCACTTCCCAACCCTTCCCTAATCCCTCTTTCCATTTCCCCAAAGGCCGGCAACGCACTTGTGACGCCTCTGGTGTTGCAGGTGTCCATGGGCGGCGGTAATCGCTTACCATCGGGCGATACGCCTACTCGTTTGCCCTCTATTCCATAAAGAAAGTAAAGGAAATTTCCAGCATAAACGGGTGCATCTTTTGACTGCGTTGGCTTGAAAATTAGATTTTTTCACAGCTATCATATCAGCAGTATACCTGAGTATTCCATATGAATTTTAGCTTGAAACCTCCACGCTTTCTTGAGAAAAAGGGTCTTAAAAGACAGACAGACGGACAACAAAGTGATCCTATAAGGGTTCCGTTTTTTCCTTATGAGGTACGGAAATTTAAAAAGAAAAATATGTCACCGGTTACTTCTCGTACCATAAACATACGCGTAAGTTCAAATATATAAGTAAAAAAAAAAAGTATGCAAATTCTTACTTTTCACGTTTTATGTCCCACAGAATAATAGGCAGAGATAATTTTAAAATAAGTATTTCTATTAGTAACAACATTTAGGTATTCTATTTACATGATCATGGTAGCTATATGATTATTTAAATGCATGTTTCTATTACGAGCGTAACATTAATTGGGATGTTGTAACAACATAGTTATTGTTGATAATTAAAATTATACATCATTGGCCTTGTCATAAAATATAAATACAAACCAATTTTAATGTTATTTCGTGAATTGTCCTCTAAATAATTACATTTTAGTAGAATTTCAACAATTTTTTACCGTCTGTTCTAAAATAAACATATTTAGTTTAAAGTTCATTCGATTTTAAAAACTAATGTAGTTTTTTTTATCGATTTTATTAAAAATAATGTGCTAAAAGCTCAAAAATAAAATCATTGAGCGTAGCGTAAAATGTGTTGAGTGGATGTGGATGAAAACACGGGCCCAACTATTTTATTTTTTGGTCTGATCAATGTCTTAGATTGATGAGGGAGAGGGGTAATTGTATCGTCACCAGAACTAAAGGTGTACACCAAATTTCAGATCAATCTGTCAACAGGAAGGGGTCAAGTTTCAATGAATAGATTTGACCCAAACAAATAAATAAACCATTTGTGGAGGATCGGGTATCATGGTATCATGTCCCTCCAACACAAAGGAAGGATTCTCCGACCAGGCGAGGTGATCATGCCTGGCGGGCTACTGCCCAACAGTTGATATTGGGATGTTGTAAATATGATAATCGGCGCGAGAACTATTTATTGCGCAATTCAGGATTTGTAGTTACTCCGTTTAGTGCGTTACTTCGTAGTTCAGTGTATATTCGGTAGATGGCGCTGTAGTAGGTTATTGTTGTGTTATGTGTGGAAGTCGCCACAACTGGTAATAATAAATCTATTTAAAAACTCTTTTTCTCAACTCTTAATGTTTGTTCGTGTTCTCGAAAGTAAATGTTCTAATGACTGCCTCGGTGGCGTAGTGGTAGCGTATGCGACTGCTAAGCAAGAGGTCTCGGGTTCGATTCCCGGGTCGGACCAAATGTTTGTATGATCTGCAAATATTTGTTTCGGAGTTTGGGTGTTTTCTATGTATAATATGTATGTATTTACAAAAAAAAAGTCTATAAGTATTTATATCAGTTGTCTAGTACCCATAACACAAGCTCTGCTTAGCTTGGGACTAGATGGCGTTGTGAGTTAGATGTCCGGAATATTTATATATTATTATTATTATTTTTTTTTAATGCAAAAAATAAAACAGATTTATTCAATTAATCTGGTAAAGTAGGCTCTCGTAAATCTTACTTCTTACTATATAATACATACCTACGTAATCAATCTAGCTGACAGTCATTGTCAACAACAGAAAATTATTATTAACATATTACATTTATGCATACATCACTTCATGCATGCATCACTCCGATCGAGCCGGCCCATGCATGCTTTCCAAACCCTTCTGAACGGTAGCAAATTCACACTCATTCAATGTTTATTAAATTAATGGTAATATTAAATATTATTATAATATTGGCCAAATAATATTGGCAACATTAGACTCTAGGAAGAAGAAGATATCTTATGAAAATTGTAAGTAAAAGAAACCAATTTCATTTAATCATATATCAGGATTCATTAGATACGTTCTATATTATTCAACAACACTCATTGGTTCAAAGTCATTTTCACAATATTCATATGCTAGGCTTAACACAATTTTTCGTAACTATGACACTGATAATTCGTATCAGTGTTAATAATACCTTTACCAACTACTGAGAGAATTGTTCAGCAATCACAATAAACGCTACAACAATATCGCAATATTTAGGGTTAGGTCAGGTACAGTTTTTCAGTATGGTGTCGAATGTCAATGTGGTGATGCATTTTCGAATTTATTCGGTTTATGGATTCATGCAGTTTAAATAGCAGGTGAAATAATATGATTTCTACATAAACTTGTGTACAATCAGTTGTTCTTGAAATTATCACTACACTACAGTGACAATTATTAGTAATGAGGTAATTGTGAATACTGTTTTGTTTTTGGCCCACTCACGGTACTTTTAGTTAAATATTTTATTATAACGACAGAGGACCCATGGGCATTAACTTTTAGTTGAACCTTCACACTCAACTCCGACCTAACTTTAACAATTTAAGTATGCAAAACCTCAAATGAAAGTGCTAATTTCGGTAAGTGTTCTTAGAAAATAAAACTGGTTTGTTTTTAATTTACACTACACATAAACATGAAACAAAATGGTAATAATAATAATAATAAATATTCCGGACATCTAACACACAACGCCATCTAGTCCCAAGCTAAGCAGAGCTTGTGTTATGGGTACTAAGACAACTGATATAAATACTTATATACTTTTTTTTTGTAAATACATACATATTATACATAGAAAACACCCAAACTCCGAAACAAATATTTGCAGATCATACAAACATTTGGTCCGACCCGGGAATCGAACCCGAGACCTCAAGCTTAGCAGTCGCATATGCTACCACTACGCCACCGAGGCAGTCAAAATACAACTTTTGACCCCGACGTGATGGTATGGTATTACTTCAGTTTGGTCAAGTCGGCCTATATCTACAGAAGCATAGTTTTCCTATTAAATATGTATGTATATAACTGTTTTTTGCGCGGATATTATTTACTATAAAATTAATAATAATAATAAATAATAAATATTTCTGACATCTAACACACAACGCCATCTAGTCCCAAGCTAAGCAGAGCTTGTGTTATGGGTACTAGACAACTGATATAAATACATATATACTTTTTTTTTGTAAATACATACATATTATACATAGAAAACACCCAAACTCCGAAACAAATATTTGCAGATCATATAAACATTTGGTCCGACCCGGGAATCGAACCCGAGACTAAAAACTAAAAACCTTAACAAACTAGAAAAAACTTCAAAAAACTCAAATCATATTATTTATTGCACCGAATGCATGTAGTTACATTAATAAGGTCTTTAGTACTGTACCGGTCTTACATATCTGAATAATACTGAATAAAGTATTATTATAAAAGTGTAAAGTATTAATAATCATGTTAACATCAAATAATTATAATAAAATAGAAATGGACAGATCAAATGAATTCAAGTCATGCATAATGATTGATTATTATTTTTAAAATAAATTAACACAAGTCTAATATCATTCTTAAATTTCAAATGTCAGAGCGTTAAATAGTAATAACAAGGGATTATTTTCTTTTTAAAGACAAGCTTTTATTATTTGTTGTCAAAAAAATATTTTGAACCCTTTCATTTGATACCCATATTGGGTGGGTTGTTAAACAGCTACTTCCAGAATATATAAACAACGAAAAGTTAATATTTTAAGGGACCTTTTCTAAGGCACACAACTGTTAGTAATTTAAAATGCGAACATAAATCTTATGCAACGTTTTCGAGCTTTAAATATACTTTCTCGTTGCGTACAGTTTCCTCAAAGTATAATGACAAATCTTAATGAAAGTGATGATGCTAGACCATAGTATCTATCAGCTTTTAGAAGAGTGTTTGTTTTCTTTTTTTTGAAAGTCTAACGAGCAAGGGCAGATGAGCTCAATTTTTACATAGGACTTCCGATTATGGTTTCAATGTTAATTGGCTGTCTAATTCCCTCCTTGTTAAAGTCAAGCTAAGGCATTTTCCAAGCAGCCTTTCATTTAAGAAGCCATGAATACTACAGTAATCTTTTTTAAAATTTGTGTTCAATGAACTGTTCAAATTTTATACACACACACAAGAGAAACTAGTAACCACAGCGTCCTTACCCGTTCCAAAACAGTCTGTCAACAGACACACATTTCAGAAGATAATCCTAAAAAGACAGCGTCCACATTCGCTATGAGTATGGTGACCACCACTCTTGGATTCTACTCATGCTTTCTATCAGACAGAGTAGAGTCAATCTGACAGGCCCTCACATAAGAAAAGACTCACATGCAAAGGCAATCGCCTGTCACTACAAATTCACGCCTAACAATTAATACAAAACATTCACATATATTCACACATAACAGAGTAAATCGGGCCCATTTGGGCTTACAGTTTGACCATAACGTGATGATCTATGCACACAACTCTTGCACTATTATGAATAATTAAACGTAACAGTAGAGGAGCAGTAGAACACATGCTAAGTGCTCTTCCATATGAGTATAAAGTGACCTGCAAATGAGATACTAATTTAATGGATCCCATGTTTAGAACTGGTGTCTGAATATACAAAACCTAGCATACGTAATTACCGCTATCTCAAAAGTTTTATATTTAATTCAGGCAAGAAAATGGTAGTAAATATAGAATTTAATTAATCCACCTATGGGGTGATTAAAATGTATACTTATTCGTATTTGCTTTCTTGTGATAGCAGCAATCTTCAAGCTAAACCATATACTGACGACAGAGTTGACGAAACTATAAGGGTTACTTATTGGACTAATGGACCCTATGAAAGGTACTAAAGACCATATATTATGTCAGTCAATCTCGACACAAAAAAAAACTATTAGTTTTTGTAAAATGCCATTTGGCATTAGGTCCGCCTGAAGCAAATGTAATGCAGAAAGTGTTAATAAAATAAAAATGAATTTCGGTTACCACATCTTTTAGTTCATCAGAATATTTATGGTTTCAAATTGTATAAATGCTTCATAAACATGGTAAGAATGTGTGCTTTGTGACTGTTGTGTTTTGTGTGAAATACAGCAATAGGAATGTTGTGATTCAGGCAGAGGCTTTGGCGTCGAAGCGGCGAAGAATGCGCCACGGGCGGGCGTTCGCCCTGTTTGGCGACTCACTGAACAAACCCACGCTCTAGCCGCATTTGCAATTCGTTTGCAGACTACGAAATACTCTGCACCGAACCAAGTCTTTTGTGTAAACGGATTTCTCGGTTAACGACCTAGATTCTGCATATTTATGCAGTTTGGTCATACATTTTTTTTTTAGCTAGCTCTTAAGTTCTCGCCATCATGTTTTGATTTACTATTCTTTTATCTTTCTAGTATAACGCATTTACTAATGGTTTTATTATGAGTAACCTGGTATTTATTAGAAAAGTCGCATTATTTTAATATTGATTATTTTTATTATATTCGTGTATCAGCTAAGATCGTAAATTTTACTATACTAGAATCTTTGTCCGACCTGCTCCCTTCGCTAAGATGCAAGTGTTTTGCGTTGAATATATTTTTAATCGCTGCCTTTCTACAATTTCTTCTGAAAATAGAGGCGTCAGCGATTGTAGAGACAGGCTTGGCTCTTTTGTAATATTTTGTTTTGACCACATGACTTAGCGTTAAGAAGACGTAATTCCCATATATTTGTTAGTTTTGCAATAACGTTTACATTATTGCAAAACTAACAAACCAACCTTGGCTAGGGCGCTGAATAAGTAGTCCCTACATAATGTCATACCACTTTCTTTTTGGTTTCCTTATGAAATTTGATGAGAATCAAAGAGGATATTAAGATTATTTCAAACGCTCAGCTTTGTTTGAAGAATAGTCTGTACTGTTCATTACTTTCTTTAATATCTTAAGCCACAGTAAGTACTTGATTTTTGTTTTTTTTATCCTGTATTCTATTCTACACATTCTGAGAAAATTTGTTAGAAAATGTATTATATTTTCAAAGATTCTAAGTTAGATTCAGAATTGGGCTTAATTTGGACTTCAGCGACAGGAATTAAACAGCTTGTATACAAACATGATGTTCCAAATCTTTGCTGTTAGAGCCAGTATGTAACGGGTACGCACGGACGCACAATCTCATTTTCCACGTCGTTCAACAACCTGTAGCCACAAGTTTAATAAGCGAAAACACAAAAAATTAAAACACTACTCATCGCTGTATGGTGCTGGGATGTCAACCGTTTTTATTCCTTAACAAAATATCAGCAAAGTACCTTCTACATTCTTAAGTTTCGAGTACACTTAAAAAACATAACATTTTAGCTCTTATAATCTGTCAAAGAAGAATGTAATTAAATTACAGTTTTCTGATGGAATCTTAAATTGAACAATCCGTTAATAATAATGTTCAAAAACCTTTTTTAATGTTTAATTTCATGCTGAAACAGTCTCAACACAAATTCAAACATTGTTGAAATGTTTGCGTCACTCAGGGATTTTATATACTCTGGTTTCGGAGTGTAAAAGTGTAACAAAGTATGAACCCCCCGAGTGCAACTTGATAGGTACTAATGTTCGTAATTTTTACACTGACGGCATTGCGAGAATCCAAGATTAACAATTGCCCTAAGCTGGGGAGCGAGAAAATTAACTTTTAAATGTAAATTTTACGAGGAAGTCATAACGTGAAAGCAGCCGCGGTTAGCTCTGATTTATTGCACTTGGAATTGAAAGTGTTAAAGGAGTTGCAATCTGAAAAAAAGTTTTAATAGGTACCTCTTTAAAGAAATATAAATCATGATTGTAGAGCAAATTTAACTTTCGCAAAGTTGTACAACATTTAGGCTCATCTACTTGAGTGGCTATTTAATGACGTCGCTTATTTCGCTAATCAGAAAGTATTCATTAGCTCCGCAGTAGACGAAAATGATTGTATTTCACTCGTTTTACACAAGTTGCTTTCTCTCGAATTTATTATTTTCTGTCAAAAGTTAGATTTATGGTAATATTTATTGTTAGCGGCTCATTTTACTTAACTGGTATATTAGACAATTGTTTATGTTTTCAATTTACGTATATTTTGTAACTGATAACGTGAATGTAGACTTAAAATCAACTAATTTCAGTTAAAAATCAATTATCTTTGTGTACACATTTATTTGACACTAGCTGACCCACGCAACCTCGTTTGCGTCTTATATTGTCCGTGGCGTAAAAATTTTCCCCTGTTTTTGAAACATTATTCATTGGTGCTCCGCTCCTATTAGTAAATAAATATATAAAAAAATATATAAAATAAATGGACTATCCAACACCGAAATAATTTTTCAAATCAGACCAGTGGTTCCTGAGATTAGCCGGAACAAACAGACAGATAGACAATTCGACAAAAATTTTAAAAATATATATTTTGGTATGTGTACCGTATATACATTCATATGCATGTAGTAGAAAGCGATTATTTTAATATTACAAACAGACACTCCAATTTTATTTATTTGTATAGATATGTAAGTATCTACAGCGTGTAATGAATAAATGTTATGAGTAATATAAATGCATTTACATAACAATATGTGTTCCTTTAGTGTTTTCGTATATAAACCTTTCTTAAGAATCACTCTATGCATTGGTTAAAACCACATAAAATACGTGCCGTATCTTTTGAGTTTATCGCGAATAGACAGACATACAGAGGCGGCGGAGGACTTTGTTTTTCACCTTATTACAAACACATTACTCTTAACTATTTAAAACACAAAGAAACCAAAATAAAACTTAAATATTAAATTAAATACAGTTTGTAAACCTAAATTAAAAAAAAATAGTTGTACAAGTAGCGGCCTATCGCGATATACGATAGGCCGGTATCTTTCGATCGAGGCGATCTTTCAGGCAACCGCTGGATGGCGTAGGAGATAAAATATGTATATAAATAGGGACTGTATGATACACGTTTCGTAAAAAATTTACCATTTTTAAAATATATAATAATTCTTGAATAAGTATGTAATATATGTAATATATATATACTATACATCATCATCGTCACTAACAGCCTTCAGTAGACCACTTTTTGTTAAACCATGTGAATATAATCGTACATGTGTAAACTTTAATTAGTAAATTAATAATTAGATTACAATTTAAACTTTCAAAGTTTCAGATGCCGTCGAAACCCTAGAAATGTGAGATTTGCAACTTAAAACTGGATAAGAGTTTCTCTAGAATAAAAACGATACTTCGGACATCTCACAATAAAAGTTTTAGACAAGAATTAAGAGAAATCTCGAGTAAGAAAAATCTTAACCAAACTAATAATTATAATTGTATCGAAAGTACTATTCTCATAAATATTAGTAATAAAAATAAAGTAAATATAAAAAACTTACAAGCTTTTTATACAAAATACAGCACTTTTACGTTTTATTTTGATACGGCTTTGGTATCTCCCAACTGTCAGTCATTTAAATAAGATAAATAAAAGACACGAAAATAATATTATTTATTATGTAATTTGCCCTAATCTTAATAAGTGATCCAATATCTTACGATATTCGACCTATATAATATATATATATATAACTTCTATGTTACTCCGACGTTAAAGGGGTATAGACATTGTCAACTGTATGTTTATTTATTGTTACTTATACAGTACGTTCTCTAAAAATTTACATAAATTACATGAACTTTTAAAATAAGTTCTTACAAACTAAGAAAAATGATTCTTAAGTCATAACTTCGACGTTCAGTAAAATATTAAATGAACAAATGAGTTTGGAAATGTTGGAAATATTTTTATATAAAATTTCTAAGACACTTTAATTCCATTACGAATTTCAATTCCGAAGTACTTTGGAGCTTAACTCTTTAGACCGCAAAGTTATACGGATTTGAGCTCTTTCGCGTTGACGAATGGCAGAAGGTAACGAATGTGTACAATCAAAACTTTGAAGAGATTCATTGCTTCAAATTTAGCCCGCTAAAAATATGATCCAGCTTGAGTCAAAGAATTTTTGAAAGCGGAAATGGTTCAAGGATGGTGGAGGGGGCGCGAAGGCGCCGCTACTGGTGAAACTTTTCTTTCATTTCCACTCAGAAAAATAAAAAGTGAAAAGTTTCTTCGTCTAAACTATGATCCAGGAATATTTTTAAATTTTCACTGTATATTCTTGTAGCGACATCGATGTTCTTGATAAAAATAGGTATGAATTTAAACTCCCGACTGTCGGCACTTGATGAAATTTATTGCAATACATTCTAGACTCGAACTCACTTGTACTTTGATAATGCCATAAGGCGAAACCGATCAGGTGTAAACTTAATTAAAATAGTGGAATGAGTAAGTTTGATTCTAGAATAAGTATAAATGTTTTCTACTTTTTAACTAGTGTGTGTTTTAATATAGATACGATACCAATAACAGTTCAAAAACTAAATGACAGATGTTTCTCGTACCCTGTAGTACTATGATTTAATAACATTAAATAAAACCACAAAAAGTAAAAAAACTATAACTTATATAGGTAAAAACTTTAATTTATTTTATTTATTTATTTATTTTAAAAAGACAACTCCCACATTAGGAATAAACATCCTGTGTCGTGGGGGACTTTACAAACATACATGAAACGGACACAAGGAACATCCAGACTCGGGACAACAATTCGTGGATCACACAAAGTGTTGTACCGCTTGGGATTTGAACCCAAGACACTTGGCGCAGTAGCAAGCGGCATGGTGACCGCTGAAACCACTCGGCCAACCGTGCAGTCGTCGCCGTTATATAATTAATTAATAATAATAAACATAGCCTTTGTCATCCGGGCCATCATTATGATTATACGTTCGTTCATTAAAATCGGTTCAGCCGTTTAGGCACTATGGTGGCTCGTACAAACACGCATAGACTGCCAAACTATTACCCTTTCGTATTACTTTTAAACTTGCTTAGTTTATTTCAAATCCTATAATGTATACCTGAATACATTTTGGGTTAATACGTCTGGACGTTTACTATCTATTATTCATTTTATCTTCATTTACAAACAAACTCGTATACAATACATCGTAAATGGAACATGATAAATGGTCATCGCAAGACAAACGGTTCCACCCACTCCTTCGCAATTTTGTCCTTTCTAAAGGACTTAGGTACTAGTTCTACCTAGCAGTTAAAATCAAAATTGAAATAGAACTAAACATCAGCAATAAACACCTGCCCTTACTCAAAGGTTGTGGAACACTAGCTTTTATCCGCAACTTAGTTCGCGTAGAAGTGAAAATATTTGTAAAGTTAAAGTACATTAACTGTCCGCTCGCCTTTGACATCATAAATGCTTGCGTAGTCTTGATCATCACATGTCTCATAAGAGATTTATTTTATAAATATTATATTTATTTGGTTTCATAATATAACTTCGAAAGTAACTCTATCAGTCTGTAATGATTTCTCGACTAAATCGTAGCACCGATTTTAATCAAATTTGGTATGGGTGGAGATATTTTGATTCTGGAGGGGATATAGGCTACTCTCCATTATGATAACCGACAAACATACGGGTCGAGACGCGGCCCAAAGTTTTTTTCTTTTTCAATAATACATTATCTCTGGAACGGTTGGACCTATTTGGACGGGACTTTCACTGGTAGGTAGCTGATGGTACAAGGAGTAACTTAGGCTTACATTTTTTAGACTAGCTTCGCCCCGCGGCTTTACCAACGATACGACAATAACCGCGAGTAACACCGCGGGGTTCAGCTAGTTTTAGAATAAAGTTGATTTCATTCAAAAAGGTTATTCTGAGTCAATCTTAAAAGATAGACCTATACAGTGCTAGATTTTCTTTTAGAACTTTTAAAGGGAATTCTGTCACACATGATTTTTATGAAACGATAACCGTTAATACAAAGTTATGAAAAGAAGTAATTTTCCCCCATTTTCGCACCGTTTTTATTATACATAGAATATAATTGGTTATAGCGTGATAGTATATACTATAAAATTTATTTCAATAAATGAATGTCTATCACTTAAAGGTGATATATTAAGTTTAAATTTAAAAGATGTAAATCTAATCTCGCCTCCATTCAAAATCGACTTATACTACTCATACGAGTATAGCTAACTCAATCAATACCTATTGGGTCCAAAGTCATTTTATTGCTATGCGCTATTTGAAGTTAAAGACGTTATTATAAATAATGTAGTAAGTAATTAAAAATGAGATTTCAAATGACATAAACAAATAAATACTTTTTGAAGTTTTCACAGAACTCTACAACATAAATTCCATAAGATTTCAATTTTCTTGGCGTTATGATTTTTATTATAAACATAAAAGAGACCCACCAGTTCACCGGAAGCACTCAATTATGTTATAATCACGGCGTCCGGTGCCAACCCTGGTATGAAGGCCGGGCGGATGGGCTGGCGGCGGGCGAGTAGCGCGGCCGCTACTCTGTTGCCAACCAACTCAAAGGTTACGGCTTCACTGATAACTAAAAAGCGATTATATATTTATAAAATTGTAATATTTGAATAAGTACTGTATTTGTTAGATAAAACTATATTACTTTATAAAGATTATTACCTATTACAATAAATTAATAATCATGTCAATGTATTTTAATTTCACGAACATTATGCCTAAGTCACCATTCAGCTTGTTAAGTTAGTCCACTGTACATAGGCCTATCCTTCAAAAGAGGATTTGGCCTACTATATCATGCTGGCCAGACGTGTTGGTAAATAGTCTATTTTAAGTGATTTGGATACACTTACTATTCAATGTTGCATGTGTATTTTGTATTTTCATATACACTACTAGTTTGAATCCGGTGGTCAAATTTGAAAAATGTAAGGTAAACTCGCGGGCTGGGTTTCCGCAATTCGACGTCTTCATTGCGCCTATTTTGCGTGAAATGTAAGGTATTATAGGTAATATTTAAAAATGTTAATAACTGAAGTATTTCTAACACTAATGATCCACCGAAGCTATGAGCAAAAATGACGTTTAGAAAATGCATATTCATTTGTATATAAAGTGGAATTAGAATCCATGCGAATTAGAAATAAAATAAGTTATACGTGTATATAATTATGTGTATATGTAGTTCATGTGACTGACAGAAGTAAATAGTAAACCATTTCAGTTGTTTACCTCTGAGTTTTGATTCTCGTATGATCAAATTTAAAGATCCCAAATGGCTACGAAAAGGTGGAGTGGGCAACTGTCTTATACTTCTTTATTAGATTGTCTTATTAAATACGGTTAACAAAGTATAGTTTGTTCAATTTGTTAAGGTATCATTACTAAGTTATAACTACAACTGACGAAACTAAATTTCTGTATTTCTCACGAGCTAATGGTTTATCGCTGTTAGTGGTACATGGGCCTAAATATCTTGACTGTAATACACGACCCATTCATAATTAAAATACGACTCTCAGCGTACGACAACTCACCATATAATAATACTTGGTAAAAAGTTTGTTTGTAGAAAATAACGTCATAATGTACAATAATCTCTTGGTTCATTTACAGAATGAGGGTGGCGATATTTGTGTTGTAGTTAAGCACTTCGTAGAACAACTCTAAAAGAATCCACAGTTAGTATAGAAGTGATTAGATTTGGTTAATATTTATCTTCAGAAAATAAAACTATTAGGGTCAGTTTCACATATTATTTCTTTCATCTTATAGATGCAAAAGAGTCAATATTATTGGTAAAGTAACGTTAAACCATGCTGTTAATTCCTGACTGGTCTAACTCGGATCGGCTTCCACCAGCTCTCTGAATTCAGCGTTAACCATATGTGAACCTTCCACGTGGAGGTACGTTTAAACCAAAAACGCACTTTTTGTTAACTCACTGTTAACTTACGGCGACGGAACTCCTATTCAAAGATAATTCAAATTTTCAGATCTGCTATCTCATAAGCTAAATATAAAAACAATTGAAAGTCTTAAATTACCTTATAGGTATCATATGGAAAATGTTTAACTCTAAAATCTCACATCGTGAAGGTTTTATGTCGATTCAAAGTATCTACTACTATTTTTGGAGGTATACATACATATCGACATTCATGCACACATATACACATACATTTATACTATCCAACATACAATCCTTATAATATTCTATTTCCTATTCTATTTAATTCATGTCTATGTAAATACTATATATTATTATTATTAGAATTTAAAACATTTACACACACACTATTTACACTTTCACTTCATACAAATAATTTAAAATATCAAATAATATTTAATGATATTACATTAACGGGACCACACCTTTTCTTACGAGGCCTATTGTATTCGACCGATGCAAGCGCATCTGTGATTTAGTATCGTGCTGCCCTCGTTCGCGCGAAACCTAATGTGTTGCATTCCTACTGTTATCTCAGTTGATCTGTAATCTGCTAATTATCGTGTGTGTTAATTTGTGTATTTTCTATATATGTGTTTCTCTTCTCTTCGAACTTTTCTGTACTAATTATTGTGAACCATAATTCGGCTGCTGTTTATGAGTGTTATTAAACTTGAGCTTCTGGAACTTTCTGTGAGTACTATATTTCTTATACCACACTATAAAAACCCGACCACAACCTGCTGGTAGCAAGTTTTACCCTTTACTTAAAAGCGGTAAAGAGGAGGGACCCCGTTAGACCAAGAATACTCAGCCCGGCTGAAGTCAAGGAGTTCCAAGACTTTTTGAATACCGCGATTGCAGAACAGCCAACACCTTTACACTTTAACACAAATGAGCAGTAGAAAAGGTTACCGATAATAGCTTACTATTCGACAAATATAGCTTTCAATTGATACCTGGAAAATTATCGAGGACAGGAAAGCACTGAAAGCTGGCAGTTTGTCAAAGAAGGAAGATCGTGATAAATATTCAGAGTCATTCAACAGTAATGTCGTCATGACATCAACTTCAATGACTGTTTCTGCCAAGAAATTGAATGTCATGCTTTGAAAACTTAGACTGCAGACCTGTTTAAAAAAGTGAGGTTTCTGTCCAGACACTTAAAACTTGAATAATTGAAGACGAGGAAGGAACACCACTCTAAGATCTAGGCGTTACTGTGAACAACCACTTCATAGAAGCCCCAATAGTGAGAGGTCCACTAATAATAAGACCTCATGGGATGACTTGAGTATTGAGCCCCCAATAATACGATCAGAGATTATGGCTGCGCTGGATGCTCTCAAAGCAAAAGCTCTTGAACCAGACCAGCTCGCCGCAGAAGTTTTGAAGGCCATGGGCTCAGCTGGAATACATGTAAGGCCTGCCAACTGGATAAAGTAATTAATTCTCCCGCTTCATAAAAAAGGCTCAACTGCTAAATGTGACAATTAAAGAACTCTGGCTTTTATTTCTCATGCTAGCAAAGTATTGTTACATATTATTAACAATAGGGTACGATATTTTTTGGGCTGGCAAATACAGGAGCAACCCTTTTGTCAAAGACAAAGGAACTCGTGAACAAAGACGTGAACTTCCCTAAAGATGATTACGATGATATATATAACCGAATTATATATACCTATTATATATATAATTCGGTTATATATATATCATATACGTATCGCTATATTGGCTTACCAAAAACTTGTTAAAACAATATATTAATAGATCCAATAACCGCTTTAGCATCAGCGCTCTGTACTGACTCGGTGAACAGCAACCCCAGATCCGCATCATTAACAACTTTTGATAAAACGGTTCAAACTAACAAAACCTTTTGAAATTCATATTTTATCCGCCGTCAACCAGAAAGATACAGTAAAAGTTGCACTAAAATACTAATAGTAGAAATGTATTGTTGTAAAATATATGTAAAATCTCTTCGCGCATGCCAACTTAAAAACGATGTTTAAATTTTTTTGCAAAGAGTATTTTTCATGAATGATGAACCTTTATCATCAGTCTATCGCAGTCTACTGCTGGACATTAGCCTATCCAATTGCACCCCACTTGGTTCGATCCTCAGCTTTACGAATCCAGCTCCTGCTAACCATCGACGTCAACCCGGCTGATTCTTCTGTACATACGCATCGGCCTGCGGATATTTTGTTGCAATATTCCATATCTATATAAACCATTTTGTATGGACAAAAATAACGTTTAACAAACCAAAAATATTCCGAATACCCTTTATTGTTAAAGTCACTATATTGCACTGTGACTTTTTTAACCTAATCCATACCAGATTGAAAAATTAATTCAATATTTTATTATTATTTTTACCGTACATCGTATACTTTATATATTTTTTGGCATAAAATGTCCCTTGACGGTCCCTTATTAATTTGCTCCTTTCACTTGTTTGTGATCAAACAATACCCGGTCATTGATCGAAGGACGGTGACTAAAACGATTTGTTACATATTGTGTTGATATTTCATTTATCATGGTGATTCAATTTTCTCAGCAATTAATCACACAACAATAGCGATGGACAGTGACCGGCTGGATGAAAAGGTAGAATTTTTGTCTAAATATAGATATTCACTCTATTTAGAGCCTCCGATAAATAATAATATTATATTTATGTCAATGTTATGCAGGGACCTTTTGGTTTCTATATGGTATATCTTATTTCAATTAACTAGTTTGAGACGTTTAATTTTTGACATGCATCACTAAATGAAGTTTATCTAGGCTGTAGGCTACTTTTGTCACATTTTTCACATGTCTCGGCTATCACTAATAGCCGAGACATACCCTAAAGTTTTTTCCATATGAACATAATAAATTCGAAAATAATTTTAAATTTGTCATTTTTTATGTAGAAGGCCAATAAAATGTCAATTAAAATTGTGTCAGCTCCGCCGCACGACTAAATTTTCCTTCAAAATATCACTATGTAAATATTTGTTTTGTGGTGATAGTACTGTGTATCATAAGCTAAGGAGTTATGTAATAAGTGCATGAGTACCTTATAAATTTTTTGCACTCTAGTGCAATCCTACTTTTCATCCCACCTCAACGTGCTAATGACAACGTGATAATCTTTAAATTGTTTTAAATAATACATAGGAATAATCATGTTTCGTAACGGCTCATTTTTTATGTAGAGGGGCCTGTCCTAGGATCTGACTGAGGCTCTTTCTGTGTAATGGCTCCTATGATGCCTTTATATATTTTAGACTCATTGTGAATGGAAACCTCTATGTATCCCTCTACAACCGCATTAGACTTCTAGCCTTACTTGTTTTCAAGTTTTAAACAATATGACGTGATAAGAAAATGGAGAGGGCCAAGCAAATTTAAAAAAATGTAAACCTGAGTTTTTACGAAATTCAAAGAGGTTGTATGCCAAATTCGGCACCATGGAGGTAGAAGTAAATAGATTTAATAATGTTTTGAATTCACAACTTACTGCACACGATGTTCAAAATGCAATTTATTTTATCCTCTAGTGAATCAAAACGACTTTTGCACTCAGATATCGAGCAGAAATACGAGTACTCTTTCCGAGATGCGGGGATTAAAACATCTTTTTCGGTTACTACCGCGGGCTAAACATTAAAATAGTTTTTTAAAGAGTAAACTCTAAAAACAGTATATCTGATTAACAAGTATAATATATGTATCGTAGTTATACGTTTCAATGTTAGGAAAACAAGCGAAAATCTTTAAAGAAATTTTGTTTCCGTAAAATGTTTGTCGAAACGTTATTCAATTTTAGGTTTTATAGAGTATTGTATTCTGAAATTCATATTTCAAAAATATTTTTTTTGTTATATATTTTTTTTCTTTAGTAGAAGTACAGTAAAAATAAGAAGCTACCAATGTCCAGGCAGGCAAATTACGACTTTCGTATAATTAAATATTGTAAGAACGTAACGATATTTTACATAACGTTATTCAGAAAGTAATTAAATTTTCTTTGATGTGAAAGAAAGTTTTCGTAAAGTGTATTAATTTTTACATTTGATTAAGTTATATATTCGGGCAGTAGTGTATCCATGCTCATAATAATTATGTTCTTTATTGGCAAAAAACTACATATTATACCGTATTATATACTTTTTATGGAGATTCATACTTCTTACAATGACTCAAATGTTTAGAACATCTGAAATAATGTAACAAGGACAATTTTATTACAAACTAAACCTAATAAAAAAGTTGTTTGATATTACGAATTGCCATCTTTTGATCATTAAACGTAATCAGAGAATATTTTCTTTGTAGCAAGTCATGCTCAAAACTCATTTTAAACACATAAGCATATTTTTATTGTAAAGGCTAAAAGCAACTACTTTATAATTTTGTCATGGAATTTAAAAATGTTTTAGTGCCCTAAAGTATAATATTGTGCTCTCTCAGAAAGCTGGCGTTGGCTTTTGTTGAAAGCCGTTGCACCCATTAACGATGCTGTAAAAGATTTTTAGTACTTTGTTCCACCTCTTGCATATCCCTTCCATAAGTTTTATGCGCTTTATGACTGGAAAATTTTAACTTATTTTTTTTGTATAAAATGTATGAATATTTGTATATAATTTATTCCACGAAACCATATTTCAGAAGACGATTTACTATTTAAATAACTTGTGACAAATTGATCTTAAATCATGATGTCCAATCGAAAGTTGTCATAAGACCTGTTGCAAAACTGCTTTTAATATTATGTTTTATAGCTACGGGGTATTAGAAAAGAAGACAAAATAAGCTTTTATGTTAAACCTATCATCAATTCTAATGAAAGTTTGTTAAACTCTCTCTAATTTGTATACGAAGCCGGTCAGTTATTTCCCGAGTGGTGTCGTGAATAAAACTTTTCTCCTAATACGCAACTCCTTATAAACATATACGTTTGAGGTCATTCGTCCTAAATCATCTGCCTACTGCGACCTCTGGTAAAATGTCAAGGACGGAGTGATCGTTTAATATAGACGGAGAGTTTATACGTGCGTGAATAGACTAAATTTGTGGTGATTGATTTTCTGTTGTAATCTTACATAATAATGAAAGTATAAAAAGTCCAAAACATTTACAAAATTTGAACGACTCAACTGGCCACCACAATATTTGTATACACAGGTTTTCCTGGGTGAAGAATACAAACATACATCAAGTAGTTCTAATTGAAATAAAGGTACTAACTATATTGAAATTGCTTGAGCTATCAAAGCTGTTTTTCTTTCCTCGTCTTATTATTCTCTCTTTTTCACACTCAATTAACTCGTAACTTTTATACTTTGATAATCTTCTTTATAAACTAAAACTAGGATAGAAGACAAAAATGATTTAAAAATTGATATTTTTTTTTAAATAAATTCTTAATAGAGTTCGTCAACATTGCCATGACAGCACGGTCAAATTAGCCTGAAAAAAGCGCTACCCTTGCATTAATTCCCAACAACCTGAAAATTTACAGGTACGTAAGGGATACCTCTCTAACAAATTTTTGAAAAGTCCCCATTGACCCCGTGTGAGCAAATTTTTATTCAAGGTCAAAGGCGCACAAATGGTTATTTTTAGTTTTCTGGCCAATCGGTTAGTTTTACGATAATAGTAGCTTAGACAAAATTGTAGATCAAGTAATTATCTATTTATATAAGGACCAAGTGTTTGTGTGATCTACAAATATTTGTTTCGGAGTTTGGGTGTTTTCTATGTATCATACGTATGTATTTACAAAAAAAAAAAGTATATATGCATTCATATCAGTTGTCTAGTACCCATAACACAAGCTCTGCTTAGCTTGGGACTAGATGGCGTTGTGTGTTAGATGTGCAAAAATATTTATTTATTTATTTATATGTACTCATGTTTTTTCTCTAAGATTTACCATATATAACATTCGAACCAGGTGACAATATTTTTTTCAATTTCTCATAAAAACAAATCACGTCGTCTTTTTTTAGTAAAATAACCGCTGCTTCACTCTCATAATCAAATATTCGGCTTTGGTTCTACTATAATCTACTACGCAAATATTTTCATAAACCTAAATCGAAACATAATTTATTCGTGTTTATTGCTCTTATAATAAAACTAAAGTTGTCGGGGTAATAATTTGAAAGATATCCATTATGTGAAGTGAATTATAACTGGATCCTCTTCATGTTGCCTTTTCGCTGCAGCAATAGAGATTCTGAGCCACTGATTTTTGCCTTTTTAGGTGGTCTGTGAATTCGTCACCTCTTTTAGCACTTTCTTCAATCAATGTTTTCATGTCACGATCAACAATAACAATTTTATTTGCAGGCAAAGGATCTTCACAAATGGAGCATAGCCCTGACCGACCGGAACTGAATACAGCAGAAACCTTAAAAATTGTATTAGCAATAACCACATGTTTCCACTACGAGAGAACACTAAAGACTAACTGTATTATATTAGGGCTTTCGAAAAGCGGGTAGATAGAGTATGTGGGGTATAGAGACGTGGTCACTCACAATTAGCCTTATAAGAAAGCTCAAAGATGCACAAAAAGCAATGGAAAGATCAATGCTCAGAGTTTAGGAATGAGGAGATCTGCAGAATCTCTCAGAACTACTCGCGTAAATCTATAAGTCACGCAAACTTAAATTTTACTAATGTTCCAATAAAGTTCAGAGACATGCATACAGCTAACTTTGGAATGACTTTTTCTCAGATATGGTAAATCTTAGAAAAAAAAGTATAAGAACAATTTTAGTAGATAATAACCCGATCTACAATTTTGTCTCTTTTCATACATCAACATCTTTATCATAAAATTATGCGATTGGTCAAAATATCCAAAAAGCCAACTTAAGCAATCTATGAACTTGAATAAAAAAAATTGTACACATGGGATCACTGGGGAGTTTACAGGATTTCATTAGAGAAGTACCCCTAACGTGCCTCATGCAAATTTTCAGCTTATTTGGAATTAATGCAAGGGTCAATGTCTATTTTATAGGGCTATGAACAAATGCCACTTTACAGAGGTTACAACACAATAACATATTTTAATCCAAAATTCAATAACTTCGTGGCAACAGTTTGTACTGTAATTTTCTTAATACTTCATTCTAAGTTTCACGAACACCTAAATGGTAGAATGACTTTTCCGTCCTGTTTTTCCTTAATCACTTCAGAAGGTATTATAAATAATAAAACTTTTACCTACTGTAAGTAAAAGTTTTAACGACTTTGGTAAGATGTCTATGTTACCACGGCCTCTGCAAACGTTCTTAAGCTACGGTTGTCATGTACTATCAGAAATTCTGAATGCCACGTAAATAATACACAAGAAGAGATTAAGAAAGGGCTCATTTTAAAAACCATTCCGAGGCGGAATATAGTTAAGTTATTTAATAAAGACGGCTTGCCAAAGTCATTCCGACCTACATTAGGTGTTTTAGCAGTCTAAAGAATTCAATTAGAACCTTTTTTATTACACTCTTTAATAAATAATATGAAGGCGTAAATATACCATAATTTTAAAGACAAAAAGAGGTCAAACGACGATACTATGGCCTTTCTCGAGACATATCAAAGTGAACCGTGCAAATGGCTGATACAACTTGAACATCAACGTTCGCAATGTTTGCCTGCCCAGTTTGCAAGTCCGGAACACACTAACGCAATCGCGAGCATATAAATGGCATCCAAGCGTATATAAACTTGGGGCTCGTGGACGTTTATCAAACCTCGGCAAGTGTGCAAACGTAGCATAAAGTTTATACACCTTCATTAGGTTGGTAGAGTAAGTATTTTTTTAATTCTTCTGGAACAGAGGGCAAACGAGCAGAGGTATCACCTGATGGTAAGTGATTACCGCCGCCCATGCACATCCGCAATACCAGAGGCGACACAAGTGCGTTGCCGGCCTTTTAAGAAGGAGTACGGCTCTTTTCTTGAAGGTTTGAAGGTCGTATTGGTCCGGTAATACCGCAGGCGACAGTTCATTCCACAGTTTTGTTGTGCGAGGCAGAAAGTTTCTATAAAAGCGCGTTGTAGACTGCCAGCTATCTAGATTATGGGAAACGTCTGTCGCGTAGGACGATGGCGGAAAGAGGCGGCAGGGAGCAGTCCGAACAATTCCTCGGCGTGCTCCAACAGAGAGTCTAGCCGTATTGAAAGTTTTTGGCAATCAATGATTCAAGTCGCTCTTCGTTGAATGCGGTCTAGAAGGAGGAGCTAGTATCGGGGTGCTCCCGCCCAACGATGAGGACAGAATTCCATTTCTTTTCAGTTTTTATGAAATTTCCTTTGATTTATGCTATATTATTAAAACTTGGCATTCTAGTAATACGAATTTATCAAAAACAAGAATAAGGGAACCTCAGGACCGGTTGTTTTAGAGAACTTTGGGAGAGGCCTATGTTCATGGACATCTTTCGGTTCATATGGTGATGGTCAATATAACTCACTTGATCTGAAGTTTCCACCTTAACTATTTGTTAATAAAGTTTTGACAACTACAGACTAAAATGACAATTCTTTTTAAAATTAAAATTTATTTTTTCTTTAATATAGTTTTCTTTACAATCAATTGGTACGACATGGTTGAAAGAGTGTTTTTAGAACTACAAGCTTTCTGTACGATGTATACGAAGCCATGCTATCGCTTACTGACTAGAATATATTTATTGCGTTTTGTTTGTAATGCCTACCACACTATATAAAATTGAAGAGCAATAAAGTGAACGGAATGTTGGTTGAAAACAGTAAAAATTGTTAAGCGTCATTATAAAAAAACCCTTTCAGTTAGATGCCAGCATAGTTTGTAAATTACCTTTTTGCAGTCAAATGAAAGTAAAGTAAAGTAACATATTTATTTAAGGGTATTGATTTCGTTTCAAACATGTTTTCATAAACTGAATCCCGATCAGAATTCATCCAGACCGAAGAAGCCAGAGTTATATGGGGTCGGGGTGGCTATAAAAGTGGATAATAATAAGCAGTGGATGTAATAAAACACGGCGCTTACGATCACACAATTCGATGACACATATAAAACAGAGCTGCATCATCCATTCGCCCTGTTTATATCGTATTTCCAATTTGTAGGTTTAAAAAGTTTTTATGTTAAGCAATAAAACAATGTTTGTATTCATATATTGTATTAAATGAATCTTGTTTATCTACGTTTAAGCTGGCCTCACGTCTTAAATTAACAACTATAACGATCGTATATTTTTATTTTACTAATATCAATCACGTTTTGAAACTGATATGAGCAACATTATGTGGACCAAAACTTTTTAATATATCTTGTTAAGGTAATACAAAGATGAAATATCATCACATTACATCAACAGACTACTGCTGGACGAAAAATGATGGAATACATTAATTTTCAATCAGAAAATGGTGTTGTCTATTTTTTTATTTATACATTGAGGGGTAATATGTGCGATGATATGGGACAATGGTGTAGTTTTGGTTGATTTTTATAGCACTATACTCACTTACCCTTATCTTAACTCTAATACACTAAAGACAATTTTACTTTTTGTGAATATTTAAACTGTATTGATGACATAATGTATGTGTAAATATGTATTTGAAATGTCAATGGAATCTAACATTCAACACGTATGAAATCTGTGTTCTCGATAGTTATCCCAATACTAGACATAATTAATATTGTACAACTTGATTCGTTAAGTTGTGTAAAACAAACACACACAAGCGTAAAGTAGAATAATAAATTATAAAGCAATTTGAGTAGCCGTTTCATATTAATTTTGTGTCCACAAACTACGCACCACGGTATCGATATTTCAATTAATATGCATCGTTACTTTAAACTTTACTTAGTGGAAGTGGGGTGAAGCAAGTTTTAATAAGGGTCTCTCTGGGTCATTACAGGCTCGTAGCGGTAATTGTCAGAGGCGGCGCGCGGCCCCAGCACTTAACGACACTTCTGGTTGACGTAGGCAGCCTCTCCGCTTCTACCGCCCTCCGTTTGTATTTGAATTGCTTTGTTAAATAACCTATATCTGCTCACTAAATATACGCCTGTCGTACCGTAACAAAACAATTTGTTTTATCATCATTTTATTTGAAAACAAATCTCGGGAACGTCAGACGTTAATAGCGTCCCTATGAAGAGCCTTAAAGCACGAACCTGTTTTATGCCTTTACACGGCAATTCAATTCGGTCTTAAATTGTTTAGGTCATGCTTTACCTTTTACAAATAATTTTAATGTATCTATTAGAACCCGTAGTTGTTAATTTCTAAGTATACATATAACTTTGTTTGGACTACTATAAATAAATTGCCATCAGTTTCATCCATCATAGCTTCTCTAATAAATTGTTAAAAATATAAAAAAATGTGTATCAGCAAGTGAAATAAACGCCGTGGATTCCTTATAAAGTACGTTTACAATTGCAAGTACGAAGGGTTGTAAGATCAAGCATCGGTAAATTTTATTTAGAACCGAATTTCAACCACTGGGTGCCCATTAGTATTATATTACGACACAAATTGAATGAAAGGTACAAGTGCTTATAAGCGGTCACTTTGAAATTACCAACAAAGTTCCGTTGCGGTTTTTAATTGGGAACGGTAAAACGACTGGATAACAGATACTGAAGTGGGAACCTAAAATTTTAACAAAAATACCATGGGATCACACAGGAAACGCTCAGTAACGCTCTCAATAGACTCCCGCAATATAATAAAATCCCATAATTATGTATGTAAGCTACGAGTATACATATATTTATTTATACATTTACTGCTACTTTTAGAATTAAATTAATAGAGAAATTCATAAAAGATTCGATAAGAAATATCCTACACGAAGTACTTATTCTACTATATTAATTTTCCATCCATAATTAAGTCGAATTATCCTTATTTTGTTTTATGTAAGATTCCTGTAATTACATTCTTGAATTTAAACTCGAAGTTTCACCAAGTGCCGACAATCGAAGTATAAAAATATCCTTCTAATACAATAACCGCAAAAGTTTGTGAGTATTTAAGTGAGTATGATTGTAGCTCTTTCACGCAAAAACTACTGAATGGATTTTGATGAAACTTTACAATAATATAGCTTATACATCAGAATAACACATAGGCTATAATTTATAAAGATACTAGCTTCGCCTCGCGATGTTGCCTGCGGTTTGTCGGTTTGTTTTGTCGTACCGCGGGCAGCTAGTATTTCTACATTTAGTATGAAAAAAATAGATTTAATATAACTTGTAACTAAGTTTTGCATGCTGTAGTCTCCTACAGCTAAGAGAGTAGGTACACCGAAAGATATTTATTCCAAGTTACAACTGTGTATATCTTTTGTTAGAAATTTTTAAAATAAATAATGTATACAGAAAAAGGTATCACTCCATATGCTAGTATTTTGTATTCTATTCCTCTAAACTACAAATTATATAAAGAAATAAATAAAGGAATCAACATCACCGTCTGCGTATAAAATTTTAAGTGAGCCAGATCGTCTAGCGAGGTCGCGAGAAAGTTTCACAAGACAGATGTTGTTTCTTTCGGTTTTTAATCTCTTTGCTTAATTTAGTTATTTCAGGGTCGGTGAAGTTGAGATTCCTTTTATTAGAATGTCAAATTTCGTAACTGTGTGAAATACGCCAGATGTGGTACGACACAATTGGGTGACTGTTGTCATTTTTTTTTGTAAAAATCTTAAATCTTAGAATTTAAAATATTGGCTATTAGTAACCTATTAATTATTTTATTAAAGAAGTTTTATAATTAAAACTTCTATTACAGGGACTTAAAGATAATTGTGACTATGTATCGAAATGTGAGCGCGTGGAACTATCATGACGGCAATCATTTCACCCCTAGTCATCCAATAGTGAATCTTAGAGTATAACTGACGAAAAAAAGGAAAAGGACTTGGATAGGAGGACAAGGATACACAAGAAAAAGTTACGATATCTAAAACTTTGTAAGGCTGAGGCTAGTCCCCAATCTATTGGATGTCGAGGCTAAATGGATTATTATTATAGAATATTGCCAATATTCAGTAAGTTCCCCAAGGCTACGGAAACGTAGAAAGTTGGGCATGCGTAAGTTAAAACCCAGATGTTACAAGGACATGTATGGAATACAATAACAAAGAAATGCACCACTACTTAAGGTACGTGTGAATTGCGTAGACGTAGCCAAACTCATTTTTTTTTTCGTATTTGCGATTCTGAGTATTTTTTTAATACGACTGAGTCAGTTTAGAGTTTATGCGTATTAAAAAAGAATTAAATACCTTAAACAGATGTTTTTACCAAATTTATTTTAACCAAACTTTTAGAGCTGAAAAGGTTATTTATTCAATTGAACGCACGATTATTATTTTTTACGGAATATGGGCAAACGAGCAGTCGTGTCACCTGATGGTAAGCGATTATCATCATCAGAAGCAACACCAGAGGCATCACAAGTGCATTGCCGGCCTTTGAGGGATGGGGGAGGGGTTGGGGTATGGACTTCCGGTATCCTCACTCACTCGGTGAAACACAGTGAAAACACTATTTCACACATTTCGATTTTCTGTGAGGCCGTGATATCACTCCAGTCGAGCCGGCCCATTCATGCCAAAACGTGGCTCTCCTACGGTATAAATTTCAAATTTTAAAAACTGCAGGTCAGATATAATTTTTTTAGTGTTGAACATTCATCGATAAATTATGCAATGAGCTACAGAACATCATGTTACGACCGATGAAAGACGATCATCAATGAAGAATGACGCGAAACAAAGAAAAATTCCTTTTGAGAAATTCTGATTAAGTTACGTGGATAAGCTAGTTAAAAATAAATTATCGGATAAGCTCCAATTCAATTAGAAAAGTTAAATAGAATAATCTTGGCTTCTATTGCTTCTTTGTCTTATCCGCTATTTAATAGGTTAAGGAAATAATATTTGTGCTACTAATAACTGGTACCCACGCATCGATGTTATCAATATTATGAAATAAGGATAGACTACAAAGACGAACAATAATTGATTACATATTAATCTTTACTTTGATCTCAATCAAATTGAATAAATTTTTGGTCATTCCGTGCTTCCACTGTTGGGAAGTCGCATCCCTATGAATTGTATTAGTATGTTGTAAAACGTCACTAGCGGTGTCATGGAAGCACTACTTCCTTTAATGGCGACGTGATTGGTTCCGGACGGCTAAGTGATTACACTGTGTAAACTGTAATTGTCTAATTCTGATATTAAACTTCTAAGTTCTTATTCTGAATTTCTGAATCTATTATTCTGACATAATTAAAGATATATCAAAACTTATGATAAATTCATACTTTTATTGAAATTTTATTTATATTCATTGGTGAATTTTAATTATGACACTAAGTTTCTAAATATTGTTAAACTATTTACGTAACAAAGTAACACAATTTCTTTTGTTCTAGCTGGAAAACCTGCAACATCTACTTTTCGTCTTTTGTGTACAGTGAAAGTATTGTAAATTGATACTAGAAGCACTAGGAAACTGGTCACACTTCGAGACCGGTAATGTAATGGACATTTACATTATCATAAATTTTTAATGTAAACAAGAAAAAGTTGAAAAAACTATCGATAAAACCAAAACTATCAATCAACGTAAAAACATTTGATAAAATTAATACAACCTACCTCCATCATTTAAATCAGTTCAATAGTTTCGGCATGACGTTGGATCATATAAACATACATAGATTCCTAAAAATATTACCCTTATTTAACAGTTCAATATAATTAATAAAGCTTATTTCCGGTTATCTGGGGAAGAGCAGTTGTGAAGTTCAAGAAAAACATGTCTTTCAAGATGTAACTACTGGCCTAATACGTATATTTACCTAATTAAGTCATGCAGCGAATTCAAATAAAATACGCGCTTGCGAAACATCATAAAAGCAAAAGTATTAAAGATATGGCCATACAGATCGTCACACAATTTAAAACCATATGTGTGGTTGACAGTTTTGTATGATATTTTGCAATAAGACTGTCATAAGGTGCACTATAAAAGAGATTGCTGACATCCGTATGAAATGTACGCTTACTTTCGTTCTATTCCATTTTCGTGACACGGGAAATGTATCTACAAAGACAGATAGGCGTATATATTTTCTTTTTATTGCTTAGAATTGTGTTTCACCTTATATTTGACTCGTATCATCCACTATTTGTTTGAAGGTTCTCTTTTATTTTTATTACCATTCTTATCGGCACTTTACTAAACCATTGGTTAACCTATCTATAATAATCAAAATCTTAATCATATAATATACTTTGCTCCCGTTTACAAATGAATTATCATCACTAACATTATCTCAGCCAAAAGACTAAAAAACTTGATTGACAACGACAGAAATGTTATTTTATGGACTTAACTTAAGGGTTATGTTATAGTTTTGGTTACGGTTTTAAGACAAAAAAGTACTTGGTTATGTTGAACATGAACCAACCAAAAACTGCACACTGTCTTGGGTACTAGCAGCGAGACATTAGGTACAACTTAGAAAAGAAATCCCTGGAACGTTTTTCAATTAAATTAACCTAAACTCATATCGTACAAAAGAAAACAGTAGTGACTTTGGGTTCCAACCACTTTAGCATCAACTAACTAAACATTAGCATCTTACAAATCTACTGCGATCCAATCTCAGCAGCGAGATGAAAACATGTTGTATAATTCAACCAACCAATATTATCTAAATAATTGAAGTGTTTGTGACAGCCGGTGACATGTGGCATTTCAAAGAAGAATAACGGCCTATATAAGTAACATTTCAGACAAAAAAAACAATCTATTGTTTCTTTACGTTCAATTCTTGAATCTAAAAAGAATACTTATTAAATAAGTATTTCCTCAAAACCCATTCATTACATGACTAAGTATTTTGAATTCATAAAGGGTTTTAGAAAAAGTTTATTTTTCATTTTAAAATGAAATCACATATTTTTAAAGAACATTGGATTTTTTTATTGGATTGTATATATCTATATATATATATATATAAAACGTTATTCTTTCGTAAAGCGCTCTATCTACGCTACACATAAATACAATTGGAGTGCCTGTTTGTAATATTAAAATAACCGCTTTTTACTAAATACATTTTTTTTAACTGTCTTTCGGTCTATCCGTCTGTCTGTTTGTTCCAACTAATCTCTGGAACGGCTTCAGCCTTGAAGATCATCTGTGTCTAATACATAAGGAGCTAACTGAATGTCACCACTGCTATATTCGAACCGTGGTCACAGCGCTCCACACGCTGGTAGAGTGCATGACGAGTAGACGCGCGTCCTTGTGAGGGCCATCGGACGTAATTCTCATCATCGTAATTCTCTCAGTCAGTGGCATAATTGAACGGATAATCTACATTGAGACTATCTATCACCAACGTAAGAACAGGCCGGGATAGCGCTACAATGCGAAGCACGCGCATTCCTTTATAAAAAAATTGAGGTTCCTACACAGGAGAAGTATCATACACAAGCCATCTGGTGTCTGGTCGGTGGAATCCGAAGAGAATTCCGTATAGAAAAAATAATAAATAATATCACTCGAATAAGTAAAATTAATAACTTAGTCTCGATAGTGAAGTCCTTGGTAATACCAATCAAAACGCTACGAAAAGTAAAATTATGTAGATAATACTACTGAAATTTTTAGAAAAGGCTAAAGAGTTACATTTTATTAGCATTATTTTTGCTTCAATACTAAATAACGTCTAAATGTAACATTAACCTGTAAATAAAATAAATCGACAATTTGGTTGCATTAATAAAATTAACATTTAAATAATGATAAGTCACTCAGGAAGGCGGACACAAGGTTAATTGGTGACGGAATCACAATCACGGCAGACGTGTCATGTGAAGTGATGTCTCTCGTAGCAAGCGTCCCGCCGCGTACGTAAGGTTACGGGTAGACGGCGACGACTAATTCAATTCCGTAGCAGCGAACTGAATGCTAACGACCGGCTTAAAATGAACACGTATACCGAAATAACACATGCGAGAACATACTCTGTTCACTAATAAATACGCACTGAATATAAAGCTATCAACCGGTGCTCAGTCAACCACGCCTTCAATTATTACAACTTAGATTTAACAATTTATAGTTTTAATAAAATTCTTCTAACAAGACCCCACTCGCTTTCTTTGAGATTTCTTTCTGTTCAAATATAATTTTTGAGGCTTCTAATTTTCCGTCCTACATTTTTTAAAGGTTACCTTTCTGGTAATACAATTTGTTACAGTAGCCTTCATCTCGCGTTTAATCAAGAGTCCTTGCTGGCTCATTAATAGACAATTTTAAACCGTTGTGTAATTACTTTGACTACCAAGTTGAAGTAGGTACATACTTTTCTATTTTCTTTACAAAAAATATTCTAAATAAAAGTCAGGATACTTACATCGAAGATGTTTCAGTAAATATGTGAGGTAATATGGTAAAGGACATGTGAAAGCAATATTTTTATTGTACTTTGAACATGAAAACTTTTTATCGCTGTGCGTCGTCTCCAACGCCCGACCAGTCCGCTGTCGGCAAGTAAGTATTGTGGAATGATTAATTGTTCTGTAAATTGAATTCACCGTGATAAATGAAATATCCGCACAATAGGTAATAAATTACGCTGACCCGTTTGGGCGTAAGATGAAACGGTCTGAAAGTAGGTACGGACGGATGTAACAGGATAATAGGTATAAAACACAACACACGTAAAACACCTGCCCGAGGGTATTGTTGGGATTTTAATTCGCATGGGGCACGGAAAGGCTTTGTTAAAGTACTCGTACAGCCTGCTTTCAAGCCGATGCTACGAACGTATATGTGTTCTCTACATCCCCGTCTGGCTTGTTTTTTCTCAGATACATATTTAAGCTTTGAGCTATAAATGTATTTCACTATGGTTTTTATTCAACCATGGTAAAGGCACCCTTCACTTCAACTGTGTGGTGCTATCGAAGCTACTGAAATGAGCAAGCAAATGAATTTCGAAACTATCTAACTGATTTTCACGACTTTCTTTAAATGTGTGTTAACATCACGCTTAGGCCAATAGGAACCCAGCGCGATTGAAAATGACGCCGACAAATTGGCGTGGGTTAGCTAGTACATATAATTAGTTTTGTTGTTTATTTATTGTATCTACCTGTGCCAGACTTGTCAAATTACAAGGCAGTCTATGAATATACGTTCCCATGTATGAATTATCGTTTCCAGTCGTCTTTTCAGTTACTGTCCCTTTTCCAATTTTAGATTAATAATATTCGTTATTTAATTTTTTCTCATTTTATTTATAAGAAAAGTCTGGTTGTAGTTCAAATTAATAACACCTTTTACTAGTCTTCTGCAGTATAGGATAGGCTTTACCTCAAAAAAGGAGATTTTGATTACTATACCATGCTGCCAGAAGGATTGAGATAGGGTTAGTTTCAAGTTACTGGCAGAAAGTGCCCGCTTCAGTGCGGGCAGGCGCTGGGAGGGGTCCGGTCGTGTTAATAACTGCAGTCCCGGACCCGGACTCCTCCCTTCTCAGGCGCAGAGTTGGCACACCGTGTGGTTTTAGTCGGTTCGATTCCGACACCGCCCCGCTGCAAATCCCGGTGGGGTGACAGCCCTAGGGGGTTTCCACACGTAAAAAAAGGGTTAGTTTCAAGTTTCTCGTCCTTTGCAGTGCTGTTTTTCTGCGTAGTTTGCTCCCTTAGTCGGTTTTTACGATAATCACCGTATGAATAGGGGTGGCGATGTATTCCTCCGTATTCTCAAGTACAAATACACTCGTCTAAGTTCTGTAAATAAAGCACTGTTGATGATGATACATAAAATATATTTTATAAATCAGTAGAAATTTAGAAAAGTCTGATTCAGCTATAGTTTCAGCGTCTAAATGAAGTATTAAAGCTACAGAAGCTTTATGTTTAAATATATATATATATTTATAAATTATATGTTTTTAAATAATATGTTATTTTCTACAATTCATATATTTTTTCACAACGGCGGTCGGTATAAATATGTAATGTCAAAGATATTATACCAGCCAAAATGTGTCATTTTAACGCTACAACATCGACACTCAATCACCACACGACTGATTTAAGAGCACTGTTATGTCATAGATTTTAAAACTTGATTTTAATCTCAGTGCCTTGATATGATAGATAAAAAAGAAAAGAAAAATTCTTTCTTGATATATTACATACATTCATTTACCGAATTTCCATCCTTCTATCTCCTGATTCTAAGGGGAGTGAGTGAAATTACGGCAACAGATTTTTAACTCTTGGGTTCCAACCCAACTAGCCAAATTGACATTATTAAATCGTAAACGTTATTGGAAACAAAACATTTTTTTTTTGCATTCGAGTCTGCATTTCGTTAATTCTATTATAAATAAATGGGCTCAAGAAATAAAACAACGTTGAGCCAAACTAATATTGACCATATTGGCGAGCAAACCTTATATGATCTTTAGAACTCATTGGTCTTTCAGGGTTATAGGGAGTTGTTAGGATGAGATTCAAATTAAAAATTTTCGTAACTGAAATATGGTAACTTCCAGCCAACTTTTAAGACCACCCTTAAGGCACGTTCCTGTATTTGGAGGTAGGACGGGGAGGTATGTGGGAGAGCTATGCTTCAGCATGAATGGGTCGGCTCGACCGGAGTGATACCACGGCCTCACAGAAAACCGGTGTGAAATAGCGTTTGCGCTGTGTTTCACCGAGTGAGTGAGGATACCGGAGACCTATACCCCAACCCGTCCCCCATCCCCTTTCCCATCCCACAAAGGTCGGCAACGCACTTGTGACGCCTTTGGTGTTGCGGGTGTCCATGGGCGGCGGTAATCGCTTACCATCAGGTGATACGTCTGCTCGTTTGCCCACTATTCAATAAAAAAAAAAAAAAAAAAAAATTTAAAACATCCACCCAATGCCTTGTTGGTCTTGCAGTCGCCATATGCGACTGCTGATCAAGGGATCTCGGGTTCGAATCCCGGGTCGGACCAGAAAAATATTATTGAGTTATTCTGATTGTAGAAATACTTAATAACAGCCTCGGAGATTTGGAAAATGGGGTCTGAACCTCCGTTGTCTCGGAGAGCACGTGAAGCTGTCGGTCTTGCGCCTGATCTCTCCCCGCTCGTGTCGGTTAACCGTCCCAGTCAGATTGATTCGTGGGGTGGAGGTGTCCTAGGTGGCGATAGCCACTAATCATTGGGTTATTATCTCATATTCATACTACATATTTATTCATACTTAATTCGTATGAAATCGTGGCGTCGAGTAGAATGAAATAAAAACTAATTGCGCAAACCTCAAATGATTTTTCTTTCATTAAAGTAAGAAAAAGAAATTCTATTAGTGAAGTATTAATTTATCCCTCAAGCTCACTCTTTTGGGAAACGAATATGAAATGAGCAACAAACTCTTAACATTCTTTTAAGAAAATCAATATTTCATACATTAATTATCCTAAAGTAAGACTATAAGAATTTATAAAATTATATGAGCTATAAATAAAACTAATAATAATAATATTATGACAGTTATTTATTTTCATGTCATTAAGTATTCATAAGAAAAACTTAGGTAATATCAAATTAGTTTCGACCCTTTTTAACCTGTCGCGTCGCTTAATATTTAATACGAAATAAACTTTTACGTCTGTTCAGCGGTTTAGCTGGGAAAGCGTAAGAAACTATAATTAAAAAAAAAAAATTAGAATACACTGAAAGTTGATTAGTAATAAGAACAAATAGCAAATATTATTTCACTTGTCAAAGGCACGTTTAAATTTATGTTTTGAGAGACTCATGAAATGTTGCTTCCCTGAACTAAAACATCTCTAAAATTATCATCTATTCACTTATTTTAGTGAAGTCATTTCTTAAATTGTATTTTTGTATGTATGTATTTAGATAACGTCTATTTTAGCAAGACCTATTAAATTTTAGTCAATCTTTCACATTTGGAACCTTTGTTTGAGACAGTACGAAATTCATTTTGGTGATTTTTAGTTTTAGCTTATCGATGCATAACCAGTCTTACTACCTTGAGTCTCCTTGGAGAGCGTGTTAAGTCACGAAGTAATTACAAAAATTAGAGGGTTTTATTCGTTTCAAAGTCATTTGTGTCAAATTAAATTTGGTGGCAGTAAAAATAAATTTAATCTAGTTGACTGGATTAGATAAATATATTGCTTTACATTATAGTTAATTCGGCTTTTTAATAGTATTAAAACGAAATTAAAATACAAAAGTAAATACAAATTTAAATGATGTTGACGTTTCAAGAGGAGAAGAAATTGAAAATGAAAGTGTACTGTTATATTTTACTAATCTTGAAATCAAAAAGTCAACGTTCTAATTGATAAAAGGTTGAGTCACATTAAGCAGTAAGATGATTTCTTTTTGTAAAAAAAAAACTAAACTGTAAAACAGTAAAAAAATTGTGGTAAAGAAATTTAATGCTAACTTAGAGGAGTAAATCAACCTACAATAATAAGATCGGCATATTTCTCTAGATACAAAGGTTTTATGTAAGTACCGCTTCACTGCAATGTAAATCATCACCATCATCAGCCTAGCGCAGTCCATGAAATAAAAATTCGATCTATTAAAAAAAAATAAAAAATATTTTTGCTACAACATAGTGCAAGATACTATCTAGAATCTAGAACAACAAAATCACGTAAACAACTTCTTTGTGCAGCAAAGGCAACCAGCTCAGTTTACGCTGTACTGAAACACAGCACTGATTTTCAGCTGGCCCCTGACATTTTTATCACAAACGCTTATTTTAGACGTTATTAATACGTAATTATGATTGTACTCGTAATATGAAGCTAACATCGTGAAAAAGGCACTCGGGGCGTACATTTATTGAACAAAGCGGCAAGAAAAACGACGGCAACAAGCGGCACCGGCTGTTCTAAATTGCCAACACTTCGAAGCCGAGGGCGTTACTGAAGTTCACTCCACTTCATTATTCGTTACATTGCATCGATCTGAGATGTTATATTATAGCACCTGTGCCGAATACCGCACCGAGTTGATAGTGGTCACGTACCACATACGTTCACACTTAATTTATCAGCTATACATATTTAACTAGTCTCTACATAATGGCAGTTTAAGTTATTTAAACGTTGATTTCACTCGTTGATTCGGGGAAAAGACATCAACTGTATCTTATTTAGAGCTGCTTTTGGTTGTCTAGCGAAATGCTCTCATATACTAGAGGTGAACAGGGTGATCTTTAAAATTTTTAGATAGTGGTACATTACATACGCAAATATTTCATCAAACATTTTTCGTATCTCTTTTACAACTCATGTTAATACCACAATCACCTAACTGAGCTGTTAAAAAAATTATTATTAAAATTATTAAGGTACTAGTATAAGTATATTAATATTGAGATTTTGGTTTTATTCGTTCGTTTGTTCCTGAATATAACAAACGGGCATTTTCATGTGCATCAAAATAAGTGTAAAGAAAAATCATTAACACGAATTTCTTGAGAAGTATTTGCCTCAGTCTGACTTATAATTTTACGCGATAATTTAAGGGCTGAATTGATAATATCTACTGATGTTTAATGCAAAAATATGTTAGTATGTCAAACCAGAAGGCCGACCAGTTGGCGTAACTTTTTGAAATTCCAACTCTCTAAAGTAATTAGAATTTTTCCAACGGCTACATTGTGCTACGAACTCTGCTCACGAAAACTTTTAATGCGACTTAAATTCAAATGTATCTTTTTGGTTTCTCTTTTTGAATTTGATTTTAACGTAATATTAATTACTATGGTATTGATTTCTTACAGTCTGCGGGCGGTGAAGGAAAAGTGTTATCACACTTGTTTATAATAAGAATGTCGAAAGAAAGGGAGCTACGCAAACTACGCAACACTGAAAATATATAAAAAAAGAATCAAACTATACCTACCAACCCATTTGGTCTGTGTGGTAGGTCAAAACCTCCTTTCTAAAGAAAGGCCTATATCAAACAGGTAGGGCTGGTGATGTGACGATCATGATTCCGACTGTCTGAATTTTATACTATCACACTAATATTATAAGGTGAAAGTAAGTTTGTTTACTACGCTTTTACCCCTTCCTAAAAGGCCGGCAACGCACTTGTAACGCCTCTGGTATTGCGGGTGTCCATGGGCGGCGGTAGTCGCTTACCATCAGGTGATACGTCAGCTCGTTTGCCCGCTAAATAATAAAATAAATAAAAAACTACTTAATTGATCATCATGAAACTTTGTACATATATTCTTGGAGTTATTAAAATTAACATAGGATACTTTTTATTAAATGCGAGCGAAGCCTCAAAAGCTAATCTAGACAACAACACCTATAAATCATCTATCTCGTAATTTTATGAATCTGCACTCGATTCACTTGCTCTAGCTCTATGTCTACTCAAATTTCAAGAGTAATATCTTTCGCTAATACCTCCATATTTATCTGCGTACAAAATAGCTGACATAAACAATATGTTAATTGCTTTCATATTTTTTGGGACAAATATAATATTCTTCTTCGTCTTAGCGTTTCGACGACTAAAGTTGCTTGTCAATAGAGTTATATTTTGGTAGCCATCAGGTCATCCTGCGTGCAGGTATCCAGACACGTAAGACATGATCCAAGGGAAATCGTTTTCATCACACAATTATGTCTTTGACCGTTAAGTCAACGACATAATTGTGTAATGATCACCTGGTTTGACATTGTGCCTGAGTTTATTCTTTTTATTATTAAAATTAGTAGCATAAGTAATAGATATAGCTTATAATTAACTCAAGATACAACCTAACGAACGACTATTTTTCAGATCAGTACCTTAAACAAACTTGAAAGTCATTGAACGAATTCGTCGCAAATAGAAGTCATCAATCGAAGAGGCTTTAGGTCTAAGACAAGGGACAAAGGGACATCGTGGAGCAAGGGCTGATATGCGGAAGAAATATTACCGAAGCGGACGTCTCTAATGTTTGACTTAAACGTATTTATTTGTCAGCCTAATAGATGAAATTTGGAACTTTGAAATAAGTATAAAAATAAATTAGATTAAGTTTTGAAAATATTGTTTTTTTTTACGGAATAGGGGGCGGGCAAACGAGCGGTCGTTTCGCCTGATGGTATCCGGTATCCACACTTAGTCGGTGAAACACAGCGCAGGTGCTGTTTCACACTGGTTTTCTGTGAGGTGGGCTGGAGTATCACTCTAGTCAAGCCGTGGGCCGTCTTGACTGGAGTGGTACTGCCGCTGATTCATGCCGAAGGGTGGCTCTCCTACATAAATTACTACTAACGTATTGAATACACTATAGTTTTTCTTCGAAATTAAAAAAAGAATACTGTGTTTTATTTAGAAATGGCGAAACATTTTCAAGGTAGTAGAGTCACGCTTTGATTAAAATTAAGAAAGAAAAGAAGAAAGAGAGAGGTGTCGTAAGAGGTATTTAAAGGAGCAAACTACGCAGGACAACAACACTACTTAGAGAAAGGTAATCTTGAAGCCTACCAATACTAACCCAACGGGCCTATATCCAGCAGTAGACCGTTAAGGGTCTTTAGTGATGTGGTGTATATTCAATGTATACTAATATAATAAAGGTGAAGAATTTGTTTGTTTGTTTGAACGCGCTAATTCGTGTGTTAGTGTTAGATAGTCCATTTATCGAGGAAGGCTATATATCATCACGCTACTACTAATAAGAGCGGAGCACCAATGAAGAATTGTTCAAAAACGGGGGAAAAATTTAACGCTACGGGCAATATAAAACGCAAACGAGGTTGCGTGGGTCAGCTACTACAATATACGACAGAAGTCTACTGTGATCAAATTTGTATATAGCTATAAAAGACTAAAGTCCGACGGCATTTTAGCCAATAGAAATCCTTACATTAAAATGCATTTGAAGAATATTGAATGCTATTTTCTGTAATATGTATGTATCTTGGTTTTAGTCTATATGACAATCTATAACTATGCTTTATTTACTTATTTAAAATACTTTTAAGGAAGAAATAATGTACAAATATTATTCCGTTTCGCATTCATAATTTCAACCCATTTATCTCTTCTTCACTTTAGCTAATACGTGTTGGCATGTTAATTATCCTTGCACATTATTATACTAGCATGGGGCCCCGCTAACACAAGCCCTCTCCAGTGGGTGTTATAAAATGTCTTTACCACCTCCAAGAAATATTTGAAGGGAAATTGCTCGAGAGAAATGTAGAAAAGTAATTTCGTAAAAAGTTTATAACTGTAATCAAATTGTCATAAACTTACGGTGCTGTGACTGTCACGTATTTTTATTGATCAGTGAAGTTAAATGATGTGGTCGAGTAATGAAATTCTCGATTTTAATAACGTAAGTGTGGAAACGGCATGAATGGGCCGGCTCGACCGGAGTGATACCACGGCCTCACAGAAAACCGGTGTGAAATAGCGCTTGCGCTGTGTTTCACCGAGTGAGTGAGGCCTCCCCCCATTCCCTCTCCCCATCCCCCAAAGGTCGGCAACGCACTTTGACGCTTTTGGTGTTGCGGGTGTCCATGGGCGGCGGTAATCGCTTACCATCAGGTGATGCGTCTGCTTGTTTGCCCACTATTCAATAAAAAAAAAATATTTTATACAATCATACGATTACAAAGGGAGGGAGGAAAACAATTATTAATACACAAAAAGTAGTTGTTATCTTAACACGCGAAAATAATCTGCCATGTTGAAAACCTCCTCCTAAGGGATGGATCATTATACTTCCTTTTCATAAGACTGTTTATTCTTATTAAAACTTAGATTAGGGCGTGTGACCCTTTTAACCACCTATGGAACCACGTTTGTTTACACTTACGGTTGTATACAACCGTCGTCAAGCTCACTTACCCTAAACCTATATTTATTTTATATCTACGCATACCCCAAACTGTTACTTCAATTCAAAATACCGTCTTACGTTATCCTCAAAACAAATTCACTTATATAGATTGTAGCACTGAATGGACGTATTGAATCATGTAAGTTGGTTCGACAAATAATAAAGATTTCGCGATGTCGAGCAAGATTCCCGTTGCAATCATCTAGATAACACTTGAGGGATTTATCCAAAATAACATTTCGCCAGAGCAAAGTTCTTAATGAAATAAGTTAGTAATCCTTGGGTAATTCGTTAAATGTTTGTGCCATACATACTAGTTTGGAACCTCTCCCCAAGTGGCTGTTTCATGCTTTGATTACAGTACGCCGCACCCCTTGATATCAATGATTCACTATCACGTACTCCACAACTTTACTTATCATTTACATTGTTATACTTTTACAAAATTAACTTTTGTCTTTATGAATATTAAATTGTACTATCACGTTTTGTTGCCAGATTTCGTAGGATTTCATTTATTACCATTGCTAAGAATAATTTTGAGAAACATTTGTTTAATGTGTACCTATATACAAGTGTGTGAAGAGTTTTAAATAAATAAACAAGTTTCTATTGAAAGAATCAGTGACAGGTATCTTTTTGTAGAGGCTATAATGCTTGTGAGACAGAGATGTGGCATCAATTCGATCTCTGGATTTTGTTATGATAGGTATGGTATGATGCATGCGGACTTTCGAAGACCAAGACCAATTTTTGAAGATCCTTGGAGGAGGAATTGGACCTACATGGAAGCCGCCGCCTAAACATAGAATGCACGTGTAGATTAAAGAACTACTACCAAAAGTTCCCTGATTGGCACAACCACACGGTACGCCTTTTGTGTGGTATAGTTTTAACTGATACTATTCAGACATAACACCTCATTGCTAAACCCGGTGTTGTAATTTTATTGTTCAAGAATGTTTCACATGTAAATAAAGTTTAAAATACTTTCATCCGACTACGCAAAAACGTTTAATAAAATTATACAGTCTATGGCACTTGGGCCATTGTTACAAATCTATTGACATCTCATTCATTAAAATCGATTCAGTAGTTTAGACGCTGTGGTGAAACATACAATATACGTACATAGACTGCCAAAATGATTACCCTTCCATTTGGCCTCGTCGTAATCGGATATAAGGTCCTTGGTGAACTGCAAAGAGGTATGCGATGTCTGTTTGTTCCGGCGTGACTTTCACAGCCCCCCAGTGTTGTTATTGTTGTTGTAAATGTGTAAAATATGTTCAATGTTATTTTATTTTAAGTAGTTTCGCGATTATTTTAATGTTTAAAATCATAATTATTTCTAATTTAAAAGATACTAATTTACTTTAGTGTTCTTTTGCTTAAATTCATTAGAACAATTAAAAAAAGTTAGCCACCACAAGCTCCTTGCATTTGTAAATAAAAATAGTCCATTCAAAGTTCCACGAGAGGGAAGATTAAATTTAGTACGCTTGAGTCACAACTCAGGCGACGCAAGTTTTCACAACGAAAACTGTTTTGAATCAGGCGTGTAGTTATTTTACGAAAATATTACAATTACATTAAATGGAACTATTTTCCCAAACAAAATCATTGCTATATTTTGAGAATATATATATTTATATAATATTATGGTGAAATAATTAGTGTATATGAATATTACTTAATCAAACCAGGTTCAGACTGCCGACAAATAAAACAAGATGAAAAATAATTAAGGGAAAACATTTATTTTAAGGTCTGGAATGTACATAAAATATTATATTTCATATGTTGGTTTTATTTAACCTTGCTTGGCAAAATTATCCGACCATTTACGAACACAATATTATCAACCTACTCGGAAAATTTTCAATCCTAATTAGTACCACAGATGAGTGCTCAATAATACTTAGATGTAGCTTTGAACAGACAGGCGACAACACGGGATCTTATTCAGAAAAATCTTTTTTTGTTTCAAAGATTTAAATTTATGATTATGAGAGTTTATATAATATTACAACGGACGATAGCTTTGATTAAACTTTGGAATTTTAGCCAGTCTATAGTTTTTATTTTCCATTAACTATAATTATTTACTATAGCATAACTTTCGCTTGTAATTAAATTAAAATATAATATGTCTAGTCTATATGCGTACAAATAAACAAAATTGAAGGGTATATTTGTAATTTCAAAGTAATAACTTCTTGCTAAATGCGTATGAAAGTATTTACGGTACTTTCCAAAAAAATACTGTCTGTCTATTTGTTGCGGCTAATCTCTGGAATAGCGGGACGGATTTTAACGTGACTTTCACAGCCCACCAGTGTTGTTATTGTTGTTGTAAAGGTTCAACGACAACCGCGGGGCTTAACTAGTGTCAGAATAAAAACTTCCAGGAATTATTTAATTTATTTGCCAAATACCAATAGTAATATTCATAACTACTTCTTTTAAATGAAAATGGTAAGAAATTTTTATTGATGTTATTGTGTGATTTCTTTCCCTCTTGTTTGACTGACTGCAACAAATTACAACTGGATTGCACGGATGGGAGTAAGAATTTACATAGGTTTACGTACCAATAGTAAAAAGATAGTTATATTAGCAGATATCGAATAAAATAATATTCATAAAAATGGGTATCATACCAGCTAACCAATTTCTTTTTTTTTTAATGTAATAGATGGCAAACGAGCAGACGTATCGCCTGATGGTAAGCGATTACCGCCGCCCATGGACACCCGCAACACCAGAACCGTCTCTCTCTCGTCGTTTAGGGGAAGGGGAGGGGGAATGAGGGAGGGGTTGGGGCCTCTGGTATCCTCACTCACTCGGTGAAACACGGCGCAAGCGCTATTTCACACCGGTTTTCTGTGAGGCCGTGGTATCTCGCAAGCATTACATTTAAAGTTTGTTTTCTAGAACCACTCTACTCGTGCCATATGCCATGCTAAAAAAAATGCTGTATTATTTATTACGAGTAGTAAGAGAATTAACTTGGATAGGGCTTCATTGTTCTGAGTTTAGTAGACAAGTGGTAGTTTGTAACAATTCAGTCACAGAGGTCATGAACACGGTAAAGTTGGAAAAAAATAAGTCCTGGTTATAAAAAGTCACATAAAAAGTTGAAACTAACCGTCGGTCGGTCGCTGGGCACCGGTTATTTATATAAGTCATGTCAGACAACGTTTCTGCCCTGAAAGTTCACTCATATTTTTTGTTTGACAAATTGCCGCGGTAACGGGACTTGGCTAAAGTTTCACCTCCATTTAAGCGTCCATTAATACCTACCCGGTGGCCGTGACTCTCTTTACATTTTATGAAATATTGAGTAGCGACCCACCTATTACAAAGAGTGTGGGTGAACCGTTCTCATACTTTGAACGTCCACAAAAAATATTTATGAAGTGAAGGACTTTATTTAAACACGTTTTCTAGATTTAATCAACTTAAAAGGTCAATATAAAGTATACGTTTTCGCTGTCATGGTATTTTATCGAATAGCAATGCAACATATATTTTAGTCATTTCTTTTTAGTTTACATAACGTATTTACCTACTACTGAAGCTAAATATTTATTTTGATATATTCAGTATGTTGGATCAAATTTGAAAGGATAAAATGATCATTATTGCCAAGTTCAATATTGAAAAATCTAATTAGCTGTGTTTGATTTTAATCTATACTAATATTATAAAGCTTTTTTTGTTTTTTTGATTGTTTGTTTGTTTGTTTTAACGCGCTAATCTCAGGAACCACTGGTCCGATATGAAAATTTTTTTCAGTGTTGGATAGTCCATTTATCGAGGAAGGCTATAGGCTATATATCATCACGCTATTACTAATAGGAGCGGAGCACCAATGAAGAATGTTTCGAAAACGGGGGAAATTTTCAGGCTACGGGCAATATAAGACGCAAACAAGGTTGCGTGGGTCAGCTAGTTCAATATAAAAGTTGTTAAATAATCTATACAAATAAATACAATTGAAGTGAGCAAAATGCATATGTATGCCCAATTTTTGTCGGTCTGCCTGTCCGTCTGTCTATACGTCTGTTTGTGCCGGCTAATCTTTGAAGCAGTTGGACCGATTTTGACGGGACTTTCACTAGAAGATATCTGATGATATAAGGAATAACTTAGGATACTTTGTAAGACTAACTTTGCCCCGCGGCATTCCCGTGATCGGCGTGATCTCGTGGCGGCCATCGGGGTGGGGGTTCTCTCGCTCGGTAACATGTTTTTTTTTTTTTTTTTTATTATAAGTAACCGCCAACATAATTGGCGCCCTTATTTATCTTAATGCTCTTTGTCACACCAGTTCTCTCTTGTGTGCTTCTCGTACTAACACGCGACATACCTCTCATTCATCGAGTCTTTTATTCTGGTGGGTGGGACTCCCACCCAACGAACCTATTCTAAAAGTAGCTACTATCACTTATTCTATGCTTATATTTATTTACACTTTGAGGGAAATAATACTGCTATCTTATTTATTTATTAACATTTGCTCTTAATCTATTACATTTTATATAGGTACTCGTATCTTTTCTTATTGCTATTCTTACTCTATTACAGTTTTCTTATTTTACTGGTTTCTTATTTACTATTTATTACTATTTATACTATGCTTACATTTATATATGTATCAATATATAATCCAAACATATTTAATGATCAGTCTTTGTTAGTTTTTATTACTTTGTTTGCTATCTTTACACAATATTCTAAGAATCTGTCTCTATTTTTACTTTCAATAATTTCGCAAATTGACTCCCTCTTCAGTTCCCTGTCCATTTCTATCTCTATGTTTATTCTGTCTAACGCAAATATGGGGCACTCTAATATAATATGTGGAATCGTTTGAGCGACATTTGGGTCACAGGTGCACGAAGGGCTCCCCTTACACCGGAAGCGGTTCAGGTATTCGGCGAACCCTCCGTGCCCTGTCAAGACCTGTGTTATTACACCTATTGGCCTCAGACGTTTGATCGTCTGATACGCTACCACCGCGTTCGGGAAGAACATTTTCGTCACGGAGGCTGTATCGCCAGACACATATCTCCGATTCCACTCGTCAAGCGAGTCCAGACGGATCTGGCGCTTGACGTATGATATCGGGCATCGTTCATAGTCTGCGGTAACATGATTGCGGAGCGAGAGCGCGTGGAACTCCGCCGTTTCTTTCTGCGAGCAAGTTATGCTTGCCAAAGAGACGGCGGAGCGGGACCGGGAGAGGTTTATAACTCTCCCGGTCCCGCTCCGCCGTCTCTTTTGCCCGGCGCGCCGGGCACCCCAGGCGACTCAGGCGCCAGAGATCGATATTGTTAAATAATGTTATGCGTGCGATTGCGAAACAAGAAATAAACTTAAGTATATTATTATAATTGAGTGACGTTAAATATTATGTTAAACAATGGCAATTACTCCCAACACAAAACATCATTAACGAAAGTATGTACTTGTAAAAATTTCTTACAGTTTTATTTACACATGATTAGAACGAGAGCTGATAGGTATAAATATTGGTATGCATTGTATTAATAGTCTGACACTATTCAATAGTAACGTTCAATAGAACACAATATAATGTCTTGTCAAAAGAACGAAACGTCTAACGATCGCTTTTAGCCGAAAGATCAAACTTTTTATTGAAATTCAGGCTTCGTTAGCATGCCAACCGCAATACCGAAATCAATTAAATATACATTCCAGGTCAGCGAACTGAGAAATGCATGGGTGGTCCTCGCACGACGCAGAGCGGGGCGGTGCTCACGCGCTCGAACTGAGCTTCCACCCTCTCGCAGGCCCACCCGGCTGGCTCGACAGCCCGCTGCACATTCTAATCTCTATTAACTACACTTCTTATCATTCAATATGCGTCAATTAACCGACTACCTTAGAAAATACCCTACAGGGGAAAATTTCTTGACTTTATGGAAAATTACGGTCGTATTGTTCATGTTATGTTTGCATTGCGTGAATTGAAAAGTACAGGAAAAATGAACACCAACTCACGGTTCAATATTTGACTGTAAATTTTTATCACACGTTTTAAGAGCGCTCTTTCGATTTCGAGTGATTTTTGTGCTTTTAATGAATTTTAAATGTGTTTATGTCTCGTTTGTCTACGTTATAGTCTAGTATATGATTTTCGGGAGTTTACATTTTACTAATGTGGTTTTATAAATACTAATTATCTGACTTTCTAGTAATGGTTACTTACTATATAGGTAGACCTATAGGCTCATTATCAATCCTCTAATGTGTAGTCGATCTTCAGGTGTTCTACCAAGATCAATCACTAGTCATCTCCCTCAGTGAAGCGTCCATAGTATTTGATTTTTTATTATAATCTACCTAGTTCAATAATGTATGGTCGTGGTTGATATGCAATAATTACTATTAGTTTCAAATTATATTTAAAAGGCCTCTATCAAGTCACCTAGTAGTGAAAGATATAAAGTATAAGCTGCATGGTTAATAGGAAAAGATTAATATTTCGTACATTTGGCATACAACGCCATCTAGTTCCAAACTAAGGAAAACTTGTACTACGGGTGCTAACAACTGATATAAAAATATACATATGTATGACTGGCTCGAGAGGCATCACATCACCCTATACCGCCTGATATAGGTAATCACTGGAAATTGATGCTTCGAAAATCACGTGTGTCTGATCTGCAAGAAACTGAGGCCGGACTGTGGACACGGCGCTCCACACTCTGGCAGAATGTCCGGCGTGGAGGTCGACGCGTGATCTCATGGCAGCCATCGCAGTGGAGATTGTCTAGCTCGGAAACATAATTGCGGCCATGTATAATTTAAATAATACATATCATACATAGAAAATACCCAAACTTCAAAACAAATATTTGCAGATCATATAAATAATTAGTACGACCTGGTATCGAACCCGAGAATGAATGCACAGCAGTCGCGTCCGCTGGCACTGCGCCGAGGCATTCAATTTACGTTATACAAACGGTTATTGGAATTATATTGCAATTTATAGTTCTATAGAAAATTTAATCAAAAACTTGCTTAGTTGCATTTTATTTAAAAAGACATGTGAAATACTATCATAATAGCCGCTAGAAATTATCTTGCATTTGGTGGAGTAAACACTCCTTTCCGTTGATTGATTGATTGATTGATTCCGTTGATGGAAAGGAAATGCTTACTTTGCTAGATTCGTAATAATGACTGATCATCCGTTTCTGCTCTACGTCACGAAGGGTATGTGGCTCTTAATAGAGTGGTTTCATCAATTAATTACAAACTTTTCTCGTCGAGCCCGAAACATTTTCATGGAAATATTCGTTCGTCATGTAACCTCACTTCTGAGAAAATAAGGAATTAGAAATAATTAATTTTCGAAAGAAGTTTTAAAACGTTCTGAAATTATCTAATTATTGTCAGAGGCATGGTTACGTGTCTGAGTGAAGGCACATGTATATGCAAACTATATATAAATACTAGTTGAGGCCCGTGATGTTCTCCGCAGTTGCTGTACAACAACTACTGCGGGTAACTGCGCGGGGTGAAGCTAGTCTAACAACAAAGCCTAAGACATCATTATATGCCAGTGAAAGTCTCGTCGAAATCGTTCCAGCCGTGCCAGAGATTAACCGGTACAAACAGAAGGACAGACAGACAAAGAGTGTTTGTCTAAATTATGGAAGCATATTTTTTTATTTAAATCACATTGTGTTCATCACCGCTATTTATGCTGCCGTGTATCCCGTGAACACAGAATCTTGAAATTTAGTACGAAGCAACGTCTCATAGCACAGTTATAGGAAAAATTGTGAAAAGTATAAATTTTTATTTGCATCATAAAATAAATACCTACAGGTTTGTACGGAACCCTCGGTGCGCCCAACTCGCATGTGGCCGGTTTTTAATGTAAGTACCGTATATAATTTAATATGCATTTAGTGAAAATTGGTTAATTTGAAATTTGAAACTAACACTTTAATTTTATTTATTTGTATAGTACACACTTATTGTATTGTGAAAGTAAATTTTCAAAAATAATGTAACAACTTTACACTCAGGCATTTACTTGGATGCACGTCTGAATGTCAAACATTTACTTTAAATGATACTAGCTGAACCCCGCGGTGCTACCCGCGGTGCTACCCGCGGTACGACAATAATCACAGGCAAAAAAAAAAAAAAAACCTCATGGATAATGTAGCTTTTGAATGGTGAAAGAATTTTTAAAATCGGTCCAGTACTTATTGAGTTTATTCATTACATACAAAAATACAAATCTTTCCTCTTTATAATATTAGTGTAGATTAGTAAGTTCTCATTTAACAGCAGATATAAACAGCTCTCACTTCAACGCATTTGTTTCGAGTCAATAGGCACGGTCACATATAACTACCTACTGTTATTACTGTCCGTACTGGATACGTAAGGAGATTTTATGGTATAAACTAAGTTTACTTTCGTTTACTGTACAGAAGAAAATATGACTAGTGCATAAAGATATAGGAATATTAATATAAGAAATTCATATTTTAGACGGATGATTTTTGAAGAAAAATTGAGAAAACATTGATTTGTTAATCTAAAACAAACTTAAAACTCAAACACAGACGTGAAGAGAATTGGGTAGGTACTTGTTTCAATCTGACTTTGAGCGAAGATCGATATCATAATATGAAAGAGTCAAACTTGACTGTAGCCACTTACATATTAGATTAGGTTGCTTAAACATTTTAATATACGCGTATCTTGATTGAAGATATTGATGTCACTACTAGCTGACCCATGCAACCTCGTTTATGTCTACTATTGCCAGTAGCGTAATAAATATCCTCTGTTTTTGAAAATTCTTCAATGATTCTCCACTCGAAAAACATTTTTTTAATATATTTATTCAACTTTTAAACCTTCCGTGGACTAGGTACGACAAATATTTCAAAACCAAAATCAGCTAATGCCCGGTTCCTATATTTAACGAATCGTCATCGTGTAAAAATTTTCTACACCCGACTACGAGTCGTAAATACCGTTCCTTAATTTTTTTTTATAGGAACGATTTTAGCTTACGCCCCGTATAATATACTACTATTCGTACCTAGAACGGATCGTTTTTCAAATACAGGAACTGGGCATAAATCAGCCGCGGCTCGACCGATTTAGCTTTCTCCAGTTCTAGCGAGACTAATGAACAGAAATTTATTTTTGTATATAGAATATTGATATATAGATAAGAACAACATTTTGTTTTTTGTTTTTAGAACAGTGAAGGACAGCAAACATAGAAAATAGAGTGATTCGTTACATTAAAAATGTGTGTTATTGTGATTTAGTTATCTTTATAGGTGTTTCCTACCTAACAGATTCTTTAGATTGTCTTACACTTACTGCTTATTAAATGCTGCTAAAGAAAGATAATAATAATAACTCCACATATCTTACGCACGGCAGTCTAGTCCCACAATGGAACATATACTGCTCTATATCAAAGATTATTTCTACGTTACTACAGATATTCTTTGAAATAATGAAATGAAATACATTGTGGCGGCCTCCACATACAACATAACATACTGCAGCGCCATCTACCGAAGTTATACTGAACTACAAAGTAACGCACTACACGGAGTAACTACCAATCCTGAATCGCGCAATAGAAGTTCTCGCGCCGATTCTCATATATACAACATCCCAACATCAACTGTTGGGCAGTGGCCCGCCAGGCATGATCACCTCGCCTGGTCGGAGGATCCTCCCTTTGTGTTGGAGGGACATGACACCCGTTCCTCCATAACCTATTATTTATTTCGGACAGGTGTCATTCATAACGCGTAGTAAAAAAATAATAAACAACTTAACCTATAATAACAACTTTAAATTACTCAGAAGCTTATAAAGTATTTGAGGTGTACCTACGAACAATATCGTTAATTATTATAGAGTCGTACCTCTCCGCTACTACCTTTAGGATAAAGTTAAAGTCAGCCCGCGGTCTGTGAAACAACGAGGCAGAATTCTGTCTGATAATTGCATGGAAGCCAGCAACGTGTGTAGCACGAACATAACGGATGTACTGCAGAAATGGGGAAAACATAACAAGATCTTGAAGCTGATGACCCTCCGAGTACCCAAACTGTATGTCTTGAACACCTGACGGAATGCTTTAAAAAGTGATATTTTTAACTTGTTCATTACAACGACGTACAAACTGTCCTTCGCTCTCATTCGATGTCCACCTGGTAACTAAGATCAAAGATTACGTAATGCCATAATATACTTTAATTGATAAACACGTTTAATAATATTACCTTTAAGTTGGATTTCAGATACAGACTCTGGGTACTTACCTATGAGCATGTCCTAAAGACTTAGTACCTACTCGTTTTCTTTGCATTTTATATCAGACCATGTGATCCAGTGTAACACTAACAATATCTCAAAGCCCTAACCGTCGGGCTCAGCAACACCATTATCTTCTGTGTAGCTGAACGTAACGCTGACGTCATCAATGTCACAACCTATTTTCATGCTGCTAAGCTCGATGATTAGATCATTGATGTAAAGACTCAAAAACTTTGATGACGTAATTCCCCGTATCTAACCCCACCATCATAATATACGGATAACTTATAAACTTATAACTTAAATAGGTATACACTATATATTCTAGTTTTATTACCAGCTTGCGTTAACTTTGATTCTCTCTGGTACTATCCGTTTTATCGTGTCATTTTGCCGCAGTAAAATACAACGTATTATGTAAATAAAACCACACTGCAAATTAAACTTTTAAATATAAAAACTGTGTTATCGGGACTACGAAATTCGTGGAAATATGTTACAATTGTACATGTTACAAACCTAACAATAAAATGATTAAATTTTCATGGAATATAAATGTATTTTCCGGCATATCACGTTTTATATGTATAATGAGTATGTATTTACAAAAAAAAGTATGAATGTATTTATGTCTTTATTATATTTGTCTTTGTTAAGCCTAATGAACAAGAAACTTCTCATTAGGGCACCATATTGTGGGTCACCATGCTACAATGTTGCATTGTCTGCATTCGCAACGAGTATGGTGACCACTACCCTCTTGGATACTGCACATGCTTACCATCAGGAAGAGCAGAGTAACTTGCCTACCACGCTTATACATAAAAAATATGAAATGGATTCTAGTACATTAAGTTAGACAGTTCTTTAATAAAATTAAATAGGGATCAACAGTTGTGGTTCTTAATTATCACGTAACTGAAAGTGAACTAGAATTGTTATTGTTGATTGATTCTTGTTGACCACTGCTATTGCCAGAACAAGAATGTCCAATTTAAACCTATTAACAAATGGGACTAATAAGAAGACCAAAAAATAAACTTCAATAAATAGCAGCTAGATATTTCATAGGCAATTCTAATAACTGAGCTTATTACAAACCTCTTCTAAATTATGCTATTATAGAACGCAAATGGTTGTGTAACTCTCCGAAAAAAGTCGAAGTGAGCAGTGTAGCTCGTATACGAAATTGTCAACTTATGTAAATTTTGTAGGGAACTTGCACCAAGCCAGACGCGCCAACGCCGTGTTGCGGTCCCCTCTCAAACTCAATACATGTCAGATCAATAATTCATTACTATATTCACTTCTCTGAAGTTGAGGCATCTATAAGAACTTTTATTACTGCTCACTGACGATAAACAATTTATCACATGTCAAGTTTTATTATCGTGTATCCGCCCTTTTATTTATCTTAATTTGTGTGCCAAAACAGAAAGATATATTCTATGCATATTATATGCAATATTATAAGTTCGAATTGAACTCTGTGTGTCTATATGGCTGTCTGTAACGCTTTCACGTCTAAACCACTGAACCGATTTGGACGAATGTCCAATATAATAATGCATTTAGGGAGTCGCAGTGCATCAGGCATGTTCGTGGAGTTTCAGGTCGATGGGTTCACCCCATTAAAGCGAAAACGTTGCGCTTTCATGCTTGCGCGCCTGCGCTCCTCCTTCAACAGCATCCTAAATGTTTTTTCATATAGGTGGAACCCCCCCCCCCCTCATGACCATGTTATACATCCACATTGATTAATATTTATAATACTAACACTAGGTTAAGTCATTCTGTAAGTAACAAAATATGGATGAATACATCCATGAAATTCAAATATTTATTTCGGATTTATTAATAAATAAATCCGAAATAAATATTTGAATTTCGGTATAGAGATGGAGAATGACATAGGCTACTCTCCGTAGAACTATTCTTACAAAGAATAGCCTATGTGTTGGCTTTCAAAAAATGTAAAGCTATTTACGTGTTAATAGTAGCCACGTTAGTACTAAAGCCAGCTTGTAGACTGTGGCCTCAATTTCCTGGTTTCTGGGATAAGTCGTGTCAATAAAAACAATCTAATTCGGAGAATAAGGACGTGCCGTAATACTTTCTAAGTCGGAGACAGGTTACGTGTGATGAAACTTTATTTGTAGGGTTCACAAGATCTTAAAACATTTATTTTTGAAGTGAAAACTTCTTTAGCGGCGCTGTGTACTTTTTTGGAATGGGTAAAAATGTATGAACTCGCGTCAGGTCACGTGACCATAAACTAGCGTCAGGTCACGTGACCATAAACTAGTGTCAGGTCACGTGACCATAAACTAGCGTCAGGTCACGTGTCCTGATCGAAAAAATTCGTAAGACGGATGTTTATTGTTAACAGCGCCATCTACCGATAAACTTTTGTAGCATTCGTTTTTCTAGATAGTGGTCCTTTCTCAATATGATTTTATATACTTAAATTTAATATTTCAGTATCTTAAAGTGATTTACAATAAATTAAAATAACGATTTTCTACTGTGTCTTTTATTAGAATAGAGGTGTGCGTTCTTAAATTTTATCAAATGGTTTGCTAATTAGTGAAATGGACCTTAAAGTAGAACTCGTCACTGACATTATATCGAAGTTCGCCGAAGCTCATGAACGCCGACTTCATCATCACGTAAACGTTGGGGCTATCCAGCTTCTTGACAATACGGATATTACAAGGAGACTTAAAAGGATAAAACCCTTTAAGTTAGTTAAGTGAATGAAATACTACCAATTTAGTGCAGTATAATATAAGAACAGACGAACAGAGTGTCCTCAATTAATTAGAGACTATAAGAAAAATGTCATAGACGCAATCTTATTATAGTTTTGTCTTATTAATATAGGTCAAAGTAAAATTACTCATTAGTTAGTAGACTAGATCGTAATAGCAATGTCTTACTTGTATTAGTATGGCATTTACAGAAAAAAAAAGTGAAATGGACAACACTTCGAAATTACGAGAAATAGAACGAATATCTTACAAAATCGCAGTATCGATAACACAATTCGAGGCTTAATCACTTAGATTTCGTATAAGCCATCTTAAAATGTTTCACGTAACGCTCTAAATTTCTAATAAAATATCCATTTAAAATGTGGGTACGTGAGAGACGTGACGAGAAATAATAAAACATGACCAGATATAAAGAAATATCACGTAGAGATTGATTAAACAAAATATAATTACGCTGACGGTTATACTAAAATGTTAATCATTGTACACCCTAATGTGTGAACCTGCAAATTTTCATTTATATCCTTGGCCAATTTAACTTGAGTTCTATCTAAATAGGTTGTTTTTTGTTTTTTAAAAGACAACTCCCGCATTAGGAATATACATCCTGTGTCGCGGGGGACTTTACAAACATACATGTAACGGACACAAATAACACCCAGACTCAGGACAACATTTTGTGGATCACACAAAGTGATGTCCCACGTGGGATTTGAACCCACGGCACTTGGCGCAGTAGTGAACGTTTAAACCACTAGGCCAACCGCGCAGTTAAACCATGGTGATTCAATACAGTGGTCATAAATGTTGGTTTTGTGTACTTCTGTAGATATTTAACAATAAATACAAAGACTTCATACATTTAATACATATCCGTCTGACCCAAACCTACGCAGTGCCTGTACTATAGTAACCATCCTGTTGAAATACATACTTGCATATGTCTAAATATATACATATTTTAATAAAATGACACTTAGAGACAGAACAAACTATCGTGCTCATCACACGGCTATTTGTATGTGGAGGAACGGGTGCTATGTTTCTCTGACACAAAGGGAGGATCGTCCGACCAGGCGAGGTGATCATGCCTGGCGGGCCATAGCCTAATGGTTGATCTTGGATTGTTATTGTATGTATGATAATCGGCGCGAGAACTTCTATTGCGCGATTCAGGTTTGGTAGTTACTGCGTGTAGTGCGTTACTTCGTTGTCGTTCGTTTTCGTGCGTTCTTAGTATCTTCGGTAGATGGCGCTGTACTAGGTTACTGTTGAGTTGTATGTGGAAGTCGCCACTTGTCCTAGTTGGGATTAAAACCTTCAACCTGTGAACGAGCAGTAGCATTGAAACCGTTTTAAATATCTTTTTATATGATTTATTTCTTTCGAAAGACATCTCTTTAAACAGCATCCTGTTAAAGGCTGTTGATGATTTCTTTTAACCTTATTGGTCGGTTAAGTATATCCTGAACTTTTCTTGTCACCCCTACAAGTTTAAGATTTACTTAATGCGCTTATTGTTAAAGAAAAATATATGTCTGCGCTACGATGTACGAGTATACTTCATGTGTATAAATGTATAAACTTCATGTTTATACATTTATACACATGAGTATAAATGTATAAACTTCATGTTTATACATTTATACACATGACGTTTCCAAGTTACAGAAAAAAATATGTGTAAATATATTTCGATACATTATACTGAATAAATATAATTTGTCGACCTGTACAAATTGTAGCATAATATAAATCCTAAAATATATAAATATTAACATGGTACAGAATAAAATTCTTAACTTAATCATTGAAGACAAGCTAACATCGCTACTCCCAAGAGAAAACAAAGTAAATTAAAAACTGAAATGAAATGGATTTAAAAAGAATATCAAAGGAGGTTACAGAGATATTTTAACCTTTGGTGGCGTCTAGAATGAGATGATAACAAGGCGTTTAGTATTCCACTCACGAAAGGTCGATCCACCTGCTTTTCATATCACGACAATTGCCGACCCCGAGGAATCCGCTCTCTAGCGGAATGACAATTCTTGTCTATGAAAATCAATTGGGGAGAACGAGGAGCTCCGGGGCCGGCGACAATTCCAATTCCATTAATAGCTTCCGTCGCAATGTAGGGATGCCACTCCGTCCTAGCCATAGATCTACATCAATGATGAAATGCTAGATTTGAATAATCGTAGTCAATTGACTACAGTTTCTTTTGAAAGAAATGTCATAATTAACAGTCATTATTGATGCATAGATTTTAGCTGGTTCCTAAATAGATTTTTTAGTTTGTAAGCATTTGAGGATTTTAGTATTTGTAGAAAACAATAATTACTGCGTCTTTATTGTAATGTATGACAATTTTGCATTTGAGTTAAAAAATAACATAATTTGAAAGCAGACATCACAATAATCCAAATAATATTATAAACGCGAAAGTTTGTGAGTATGTAAGTGAGTATGTTTGTTGCTCTTTCACGGAAAAACTACTGAATGAATTTTGATGAAACTTTACATTAATATAGCTTATACATCAGAATAACACATCGGCTACAATTTATAAAGATACTAGCTTCGCCTCGCCGCGTCGCCCTCGGTTATTGTCGTAACGCGGGTAGCACCGCCGGGTTCAGCTAATATGTAATAAATAATTTTAACTTTAATTAGGCAAAAATATCGCTGTGTATCAATTTATTTATTAAAATGTCAGACTGTAATAGTAGTAGATGTGGGTTCATTCACTAGGACCCTAGGCTTAGATCTCTTGGGGAATTTATCTGGAGTTTTTGTCCACACTGATCCCCTAGGGAAACTATTTGGATTTTTGTTAGTATTTTGTCTATGTATATATATATATATATATATATATTTATATTTTCCATATAATCTTCAAGTGTGCAAAATTTCATACTCCTCCGTTCACGCAATTTCCATAAAAATGGGTATAAAGTACGTATTATTGTATACACATATAGTTCATCAACTATATATGGCGCGTTTTCAACCGGTTGACCTGAAGTGATGCTGTGACTGCGCGCTCTCCGCCCTCTATCTCGAAAACGGTTCACCGAATAAAAAAAATGTTTTAAGTAAATTTGTAGAGAATTTTGTATTCTACAATATTGATAACAAATACAAATAGCAAAAAACCCACAGGAAATGAGATATTTCCAAAAAAAGCGCAAAAAACCGATTTTTGTTACCTTTGACCTTGAAATTTAATAGTTGCTTACACCCTACCATATGTAGGTTTTGAGATAACTTTTAGGGTGTCAATATAAAAGTATTTACAGACTTACAGCTAAGTATCTCGAATTCCGAGATTCTTACCTAATTTAAGCTTAAATGACTGGACTACTAATATTATAAAGGTGAAAGTAAGATTGTTTGTTACGCTTTCACGGGAAAACATCTTAACCGATAATCATGAAACTTTGTACACATATTCTTGAAGGTATTAGGAGTAACATACTTTTTATTAAATGCGAGCAAAGCCGCAGGCAAAAGCTAGTATTAAATAATGTGAGCTTAGAAATATTTGGTTTGTTATTCTTTGAATGAAATATGAATATTGAAATATTTTAATTTTCTAACTACCAAAATTTCATGATTCTAACTTTTAGGAATAAATATTCTGTAAGTTTATTTATTCTAAGAAATGTTATTGTGTTATGCTACGATGTTAGCAAAAAACCCCCAGTAATTCCCTAGGCGAATTATCCAGAGGTTCCTAGTAGATATTTTGTTAAAAAAAACTTCCAAATAAATACAAGGGTTCAAAATAGAACAAAAATCCAAATAGGTCTCCTAGAGGATCAGTGTGGACAGAAAATCTAGATAAATCCACTAGTGCATCTAAATATCTAGTGGACGAAGCAGTAGGCATTGTCACTTTTCATATCCAGTGACCAATGTCTTTGGTGCTCGTTTCTAGCCGCTCGCATTTGGAATACTTCAGTCTCTTTTGTATACACCGCATTGCAGTGATGTAACGAGCAGTGTAATTAACAAACGATTAGACACACCAACGAACGTGCTATGAGCACAGTGGCAGCCAAGAACTTGAGAATACGTCTCACATTTATTTACTATACTAATATGAATAACACACACACACACACAAAGACTTCTCCGGTTAGACATTTATCTAGCGTACTTTACTAGTTAATAATTTGAAAAATTTATTATTTACTAGCTGAACCCCGCGGTGTTACCCGCGGTTATTGTCGTATCGTGGGTAACGCCGCGGGGCGAAGCTAGTTTTTTATATAGCCTATGACACTCAGCAATAATGTGCCTTTCTATGGGTGAAAGAATTTTTAAAATCGGTTTAGTAGATCCCGAGATTACCCCCTACAATTTAACAAACACACAAACTTTACTTCTTTATAATATTAGTATAGATATCATATAAATTTAGAAATCCATACTTACATTATCTATACATTCAAAAGTATATCTGTCTGTCTATCTGTCTATTACGCTTTCGCGTCTAAACGGCTGCACCGATTTTGATTAAAATTTAGTATGGAGATAATTTGATTCTTAAAGAAGGCCATAGGCTACTTTTTACCTCGATAACTGACATATACTCAGGTGGAGCTGCGAACAACGGCTACTAAAAATAAACCTGTTTACATAATGCATACTAGATGACTCTCGCAACTTCATCTGCATCTCTGAAAATAAATATTTTTTCTCGTCTTTCATTATTTTTTTGGCTTCTATAATAGTAGTCCTATAATGTTTATAGCATCACTCGATAAATGGACTATCCAAGACTTAAAGATTTTTAGATTTAAATCAAATTTTTGCTGAGACTAAAGCAATCAACCAAACGAACTCTTCAGTTTTGTAATATTAGTAAATAAGGAAGTGGGCTCTAAAAATTCCAGCAACAGTTAATTCAAGTCGCTTGACCCTGATCCTGCTCGACCTTATTGCTCAGGTTCATTCATGTATCCGTATATACTACATATGTCTTGGTAAATATTTGAGTGAACTTCCCTAGCGCGATTCAGGAATAGTAGTTATCCTGTCTATATAACACTTTTATTATTACCCTCCTCAATATACGTGCCGTGTCAAGAAGGACTGCCTTCTGTATCAGACCTTTGATCCAGCCTTCTAACGTGAGCCCCTTAAGGTGTTGGTCGAGGCTCTTGTATATCGCTCTCGATTCTCGTCATGAGGTACGGCGATATAATCGATCTATCACCACAATATCTGGCTTAATAACATTTTTTTTTTTTTTTTTCTATAAATCCCGTACATTGCAAGTAGAACATTGCTATTACGATCTAGTCTACTGACTAATGAGTAATTTTACTTTGACCTAAATTATTAAAACAAAACTATAATAAGATTGTGTCCATTAACACTTTTCTTATTGTCTCTAATTAATTGAGGACACTCTGTTCGTGTGTGTTCTTGTATTACACTGCACTAAAATAGTAGTATTTTGTTAACTTCGCACTTTCACTTAACTAACTCAAAGGGTTTTAACCTTTTAAGTCTCCTTGTAATATCCGTATTGTCAAGAAGCTGGATAGCCTCAACGTTTACGTGATGATGAAGCCGGCGTTCATGTGCTTCGGCAAACTTTGATATAATGTCTGCGACGATTTCTACTTTAAGGTCCCGATGGAGGTCGTTCATTCGAATGTACCAGGGTGCATTTACAATACCCCTGAGTACTTTATTTTGAAAACGTTGTATCATCAGTGTATTGGATTGTTTGGTACATCCCCATAACTGGATACCATAAATCCATATAGGCATAAGGACTTGTTTATACAATAAAATCTTATTATGTACGGACACTTTTGAGTGTTTACCTAAGAGCCAATACATTTTTTTGTAGCGAAGTTCCAACTCGTCGCGTTTCTTTTTGACATGAGCTTTCCAGCGAAGCTTAGCGTCTAGTGTCATTCCCAAATATTTGGCAGTATTGACATAGGGTATTATATGACTATTTATATATACCGGGTGATAGTTAGGAGCTTTATTAGTAAAGTCAATGTGAACCGATTTAGATTCATTTAATTTAATATGCCATTTACTCGTCCAGTCACAAATGGTGTTCACTGCTTAATAACAATAATAATAATTTGTCTCAGAAAAGTATGTCAACCATATATAAAAGTAGTCAAACAAAATATGAAATAGAAAGTGTTTAAGGACATTGGTACCGTTCAAAGATTCCGTTACTCAGATGCATACTTACTAAGCTAAGAAAAACGAGTAAGAAATACAAAATACTCTATAAAAATATATAGAATATAAATTCAATTAAAAATTCTGTCGTTGGACCAGAAGCCAGTTACAGATTTTCATGACCAAGTCCCTCCCAATCTAATAATCCTAAAATGCATTAGGGATTTATATTAAGAATGTTCGCGACCGTCAGTTGCGACTCCGTGGGTGGGGTGGGCAGTGGCAGTTCTATTCTCTGCTACAGAATAGCGTCTATAGAAGTTAATTTTAATCCACAATCTAGCTGCAATATAGAAAGGGCTTATGTATAACTTTAATCTGTAAAAAACAAGAATAACTAGAGATACTTCATTTCCTTTAGGATGAAAATTTTAAAATGATTGTTAACATGCTCTAGTAAATACTACAAATACAAAAAAGAAATCAGCCTGCTGAAAGTCAAGAGAAAAGTCGTCAGCTGATAAATGCGGTTACAAATTTCAAGCCACCAGCTGATAAACTTTACACTGAGGTACAGCAAGCTGACATTAATTTTTATTCATAATAGCATATAAACTATCACCAGGTAAATTTTTAGTTGAAAGGAAATCATTGAAGTATTTTTTTTCATGTTCAAGAAGCCAGCAGACATATAATCCACCATGTTATGGTTACCCTCACTGCTCATTGGTCTAGCGGTTCAAGTATGCGACTACCAATCAAGAGGTCTCGGGTTCGAATCCTGGATCTGGCCAAAAGTGTTATTGAGGATTTCTAATTATAGAAATACTTAATAACAGCTCGGAGTTTGGAAGTTGGGGTCTGAACCCTGTGCTTCGGAGAGCACGAAAAGCTGTCGGTCCTGCGTCTGATCTCTCCCCGGTCGTGTCGGTTAACCGTCCCATCGGATTGTGAAAGAGAGGGAACAGAGAGTGCGCCTGTGTTTGTGCACACACTAGTGCACTATAATATCTTCTGTGTAGTTGGCAGGTCTCCGTTGAGACTGGCCACCGTGGCCGTAATCGGCTTGGAGAACATCATGATCACCCGACTTTTTTTTGTAATTTTTTATGAAGTAAGTCACAATACAAGTTCTTTATTTTTATTACTTTATTACAATATATACAATAAAGTATTACTTTATTGTTGGGGAAGTAAATGAAAAGGCTATTTTATGCTGAAGAATATAAGCTGTATATATGCGAACTACGATTTATTTATGATAGATATCAACAAGGATGTTCTTGCGTTGACGATAACTGAGGATTTTTAATTAAAATTTGTCTAATTATTACTTTTTTTGAAATTGATTTAAAATAAGCTCGGTATATAAATACAAAAATCTTTCGTATGGGCAGTAAGGTTAAGATTTCATGACTTGGTTTGATCAAAATACTTTCATAATTTTGAAAGAATATCAAGCATTTGTTTTGTGTGATTCAGACTTATAATTAAAATTGCATTTAAAATTGTACAACCTTCTCTAACTTAGGTGTCAGTGACACGAAAATTTTTAACTTAATTTCTTCACAACTATTAAGTATTTACCTTTTCTCCGGACTGAAACCTTTTAGGTACATAGGGTTCATTCTAGAAGAAAAAATATTCATTGAAATTATTAAAACACATTCAGACAGTTAATGTACTAAACAATAACATAATAAAAAAGATTTAATTTATTTAAGTTAAAAGAAAACATTATTTTGAAAATCATTACACTTTTTGATCGTAAATAATGATCAGCTGAGCCTTTAGTTTCGCATTTGCTTTCAAAGCAACTATTGTTTAAATAACTAAAATTAATAGACAGTATCAAAGCATCTACTTTCAAAAATTATTCAAAAAGAATTTTTAATATGCTTAGAATTCATAAACATAACATTACACTACGGGTCCTTTCATTAATTTCTTTGTTCAGCATCTTTATGCGAACCGTACTTATCCCTGTTGTTTAACGTTTAACATATTTAAGCTTTTATGTTCCGAAACGATAATGAAATTTCATATAGAGCCTAACATATTAAAGTACTAGAAACTAGAGTTAAGGGAATACCACTTATACACTAATATATTACAATTTCTGCTGACGTGTTACTCCGTTCAACTTTGAATCAAATCCGAATTCAGTTTCATTAGTTTTAGTACCCTTACTATGAGTTGTTAGATTTCAATCACACGATATGCCATAGATACAAGTTATCTAACCAAAAGAGCGTCAAGTGTATCTGGTGCTACAGACAGTTTGTGTAACACAAACGGTTTCACTCAATAAATCATTTTAATCCCAATTTAATCAATATGTGTTGTTATACTTTCGCCCCGAATCTTCCGGCGTACGTTATGTATATATAACAAGCAATAGTGTACCGTATTATATTTAATTTGTATCCATAGAGCTACATAGTCGGTGACTTGTGTTGCTCTATGTTTGTACGCAATATTTTTGTTTCTTTTGCGTCACAAAGAGGATTATATTTACAGGGTAGAACCTTTGTGAGCATGTTTTTTCTTTGACTCGCTCTGTAGCCTGAACAGCTACGTAAATTTTTAAATAGTATATATCGATAGATTCGTGATATAATGAATTCATTTAAATTATAAAAAGTAAATTTTCGATTTGCAAATTTTGAATGCATGTTCCTTAGAGCGAACAGAATTGGTGCGCAATTCACATCTGCATACTTTTTAGACAACCATTTGTTACAACGCCAATTAACTGTTAAAATTTGAGTTAATTCTACTTTTCGAGTACTTTGACTTTCGTTGCCACACGTGTGACCCTTTTTACGTTCCGTTAATGCTCCTGATAAATATTTCTAGTCTATATTTAATGCGAGTAAAAGTTTTTCTTTCAGTTGTACCGTATGGGAAATATCAATCTAAACTAAACATTTTAAGTTTTTTCTTTCTTTCTTTAGCGCATATCGAGTAACGTTCCACATAAATAAGTCCCACGTGGAAATGTTTACATGAAAAATAGGGGCAAACATTATTTAGTTCGTTTATTACAATCAGACGTTTAGTGTAAATACAGTGTCACTGGTCTACAGGATACAGAATTCATTGTTTCGGTTAATAACCCTCAAACAAGAATGTAAATTAAAAGGGTCGCCGTATTAATTATACGCCACCAATTAAAATTACCTGCAGAAAACCCCAATTTATCTTTTTAGAGATGGAGTATGGTATTAGATATAGTTTCATTCTTTTATTCAAGTAACTAATACTATATTATTCCCCTAAATCGTAGACAACAATAATGTAAGCAGTATCATCTGCACGTAAGTATATGTATATAATAATTTTAGAAGGACTACTTTTCTTCTACACTTATACCAAAATGCGGCAAGCCTAAGACTGTATAAACTTGAAGCAAGTGGTACATTTCGTAAATCATCGTAACAAAATCAGATTTTAGTAATATACGAGCTCTGTACGGGAGGATTGTAGACGTGATCAGAATAAGAAAGAAATGACCTTCCCATTTAATAGCTACTAAGTATGTATATCAACGTAGCAACGAAATTAACTGTATAACCTTTTCCAAATATTTTTGTCTCACTTCTTAAGACGAATGTGTAATACCTGTGTTCGTAAAATTGTAATTTTTTTCTGGAATTTGTTTTTTTTTTAGTATATACACATTAGATTTTGATTATTAGGTATTATCCGTGTGATAAGTGATTAAAAATCATCTCGTGATTGTAGTAAGCCGACTAGGGGTGCTAACTACACGGGGCAATACTAAACTAAACGGGCACTGCAAAAAGAAAGAAAATCCTATAAAAACCTGGCCAGACAGGCTTTTAATTATGGAAAATCCATTAAAGTGGCGTGTAAATACTTCAATTCTAATGTTTCCTGAAAATTGCTTCCCTCCTGACGGATTCGTAGGTATAACTACGTTTGATCTGCTCAAAATATATGTACCTATATTGCGCTACCAAATTTTCGATCAATACCGTGTTAAAGTAATTTATATGATTTCAAATTGTTATTGACAAACATTAAATACGCACCCTTAAGATTAAGGCGTAAGTACGTGACTAAGCTGTACTAAAAGTGGCATTTCGGTTGCAAAAACATTTTGCAGTTCAACACCCAGTGGATTAAAAAATGACCTTGCCGTTCTATAATTTATATACTTCGTTGGAATCTAAAACTTAAATATAAACTTTCTTTCTTGTAATATCAATACGACACCTACAGTGAAAATATGATTCGAATGCGAAATGAAGCAAGAATAATAATTCAAACATTTTAAGGACAAAGGTTACTTCTGTTTTACAGTCAATTCTTGCAAATACTTTCAATTTATGAATAAATATGTTAAATTATTTATTTGAGTTGGACTTCATTCCAATGTCTTTTTGTCTACTCATTATGTAATTTATCCAAAATTGTAAAAAGATTGAATGTTACATACGTTATGTTAGTTTAGATAATCGGTCAATATACGAACATTAGTATTTTATCTTACACCTGGTTTATGTAGGTACCTAGCAACCTCTGACCACTGTATGCGTGTAGCGCAGGTGCTGAACTACAGGCTCGAGGGTGTAAAGCTTTCTCGTATTAAGTTATCGTATGAGATATGTTAATCGGCCGGCCTAAAGTTTAGGGACAGAGCCAACTTTAACCTTAAACAAGTACTTTACGTGCTTTAAGAGAACGTTTGAGGAATATCAGCGGGTTTGTTGAAGTGTTAAGTCATCTGTGTTAAAGTAACGGAGATTATACTGCTCAGTCAAATTTCAATATTAGTATAAAAAAGATAAGGTGCAATAATATCAAACTCAATATTTGATTAAAGAGTATTTATCTTTTACAACTAATATTAGGTCTTTACCTATGAAATTGCCGTTTTGTATGCAATAAGTGAAAGTACTTATTTTTTCAAACTTTTTTATTTCTGTTATTCGAAGTAATCACCCATGCAATCGACGCATCTTTGCCAACGCATTGGCAGTTTATTGATGCCCTTCTTGTAACGGGAGGCAACAAACTCTTCAAAGGCATTTTGTACTGCCTCTCGGGAATTGAATTTTTTACCCACTAAAAAGTTGTCTAAATTTTGGAAAAAGTAATAGTCAGTAGGTGCAAGGTCTGGTGAGTATGGCGGATGAGGGAGAGCTTCCAACCCCAGCTCTTGCAGCTTGGAGACTGTCTGTTGCGCAGTATGGGGTTGCGCGTTGTCGTGAAGGAGCAGTGGGGACGACCGATTGACCAAAGCTGGTTGCAGATGTGCAAGCTTCTCCATCATTCTCTCCAGTTCTTCACAGTACACATCTGCATTAATGCTCATGCCGTTTTGTAAAAAGCTGTGGTGAATCACAGCCGCACTAGACCACCAAACAGTGACCATCACCTTTTTAGGGGTCATTTTTGGTTTAGGGCATTGCTTTGGTGCTGAACCAGGGTCTAATTAACTTGCTGAGCGCTTTCGATTGTCGAACAGAATCCATTTTTCGTCGCACGTAACTATTCGTTTCAAAATTCCTTCATTTCTTTGCCTGTTGAGCAGCGAAAGGCAGGTCTCGACGCGTACGTTGCGCTGACGATCGTTAAGGTCGTGGGGCACCCATCTATCAAGCTTTTTTACCTTGCCAATTTGTCGCAAATGGATCAATATTGTTTTGATGCTTACATTAAAAGCTGCTGCTAGCTCAGCTGTAGATTGAGTTTCATCTGCTTCCACAATCGCCTTTAATTCATTATTGTTAACCAAAGTCTCCGGACGACCACGAGCTTCATTTTTCAAGTCAAAATTTCCAGAACGGAACCGGGAAAACCAATAAAGGGTTGTGCGTTCGTTTGTACAGTTCTCTCCGTAAACGTTTTTGATGTTACGTGCCGTTTGTGTCGCGTTGGTGCCACGACGGAACTCATATTCCATAATTACACGAATTTTTAAAGTATCCATTATGACGAAAAATGTTCAAATGTAATGAAAATACAACGCTAATCAAAAAACAAAAGACTGAGTTTGTAAATAGAATGTCATGGTTTTAAAACAAAATTAATTTGAATTTAGAATACAGAGCCATTACAAATTTTTTTTTATTTGAAATGACCAGTACTGAAGAAACGCAATTTCATAGGTAAAGACCTATTAATATGCTATTCCGTTTTTTTATTTTCCGATTGAAAATATTTATCTCCAATACAGCTATGAAAAATTGTGTTTCTATACATTTACCTTCAACCGTTATCTTTAAATATATATATATATATATATATATATATATATATATATGGTATATTAAAGCACACTGTCTTTAAACTAGAGAACCTAAATAAGTGATGTCAACACTCAATTGTTTTAACAAGTGGTTAATTCGAAAAGCTTTTTAAATATAAGTTTTATTACTTGTTATAAAAGTAACTTTAAGCCCTTTCATTTGATGCCCATATTGGGTGGGTTTGTTCAAAAATATGTACGCCGCCATTTCTTTACGACAGCTGTTTTGGATTAATAATAATATTCAATCATATACTTGTATTATCATCAGAACTAAAAGTATATTTCAAATTTCAGCTCAATCGGAAATCGGGAAGTGGATGAAATTTAACTTGCAAGATTTGTTTTTTTTTTTTTTTTTTTTATGTAATAGGTGGCAAACGAGCAGGCGTATCACCTGATGGTAAGCAATTACCGCCGCCCATGGACACCCGCAGCACCAGAGGTGTCACAAGTGCGTTGCCGACCTTTGGGGGATGGGGAGGGGGAATGAGGGAGGGGTTGGGGTATGGGCCTCCGGTAATATAGACAAACATCCTGACAGGTGAAACTAAATAAAAGCTTGTAATTAATATACTTAAGAGCATATATTTCCTAATACTTCACGATCGCTACCATGAAATGTATTTTCTTGTATAAAAGGTTTACTAGATTACTTTTATTTAGTTGTTAATTATATAATACTAGCTGACCCACGCAACCTCGTTTGTGTCTTCTATTGCTTATAGCGTGAAAATATTCCCCCGTTTTTGAAACATTCTTCATTGGTGCGCCGCTCCTATTAGTATTAGCGTGATGATATTTAAGCCTATAGTCTTCCTCGATAAATGGAATATCCAACACTGAAATAATTTTTCAATTGGGACGAGCGGTTCCTGAGATTAGCGCGTTCAAACCTAAAAACTCTTCAGCTTTATAATCTATTTATATAAAAATGTTATGTTGGTTTGTGTACGCTTCAAAAACTCAAAAAGTTCTGCACCGATCGAGCTGAAATTTTAGAATGATATGTAATCCGCATCAAGGATTGTTTTTATCTATTTTTTGCATCAGTGACATATCCGCGACCGCGAAAAAACATGAAAAAACCAACATAAACGCGGGCGGAGCCGCGGGCAACTGCTAGTATTAGTATAGATATACTGAAATACAAGTTGACCTACTTTAGTCCGCAAATACACATGTTCAGTGTCATGTTTGCCACAGTAACTATGTCACTTGCAGTTAACTAACATCACTTTTCCGGTCTTAGATGGCAGCCAAACAATATCTGTGCAACGTTTTATATTTGAGTGTGCTTCTGTTCAAATTGCTCCGAATGTTGACAATATACGTTCATACGACCAAGCAATTTAAGCTTGCTACACATGACATGCACACCGAACATGCTAGCATATTTCAGTTTCAGTTATTGATTCATTCCAAGAAAAGTAAAATCTATATCGTCATTCTCTTTTGTCCATCTAACTGTACATCTATTCCTCTATTGTAACCAAATCTGAATCCTATCTAATCAAATGATAAGTATGATTAAGAAATCTATACTAATAATAAAGCTAAAAAGTTTGTTTGTTTGTTTGAACGCGCTAATGTCAGGAACCGCAGGTCCGATTTGGAAAATTCTTTCAGTGTTGGATAGTCCATTTACCGAGAAAGGCTTTGGGTTATACATCATCACGCTAATACCAATAGGAGAGGAGCACCAATGAAAAATGTTTCGAAAACAGGGGAAAATTTTCACGCTACGGGCAATTCAAGACGCAAACGAGGTTGCGTGGATCAGCTAGTAATTAAATAAAATACTAATAAAAACGGGAATAAAAATATTAAAACCGTTTTCCTAACATTGGTATAATATCTTTATGTAACTAGCCAGCGGTTACTTATTATGCTCTTGATAAAAATTATTAGAAAAGATTTGCCGAGACCAAGCTCTAATTACTTAGCAAAAAGAACCCTTTGATAACTAATTCCGTAAACTTTAATTCCGTAGCAAAACTGTTAGATCTTCTATGAAAAAGATAGTGTTGACAAAAAATTCTAAAAATCTTCGTAAAAATCGTGGATGTCTTCTTTTTTTTTCTTAAATGTCTAAAATGGTGAATGAATTCTAAATACTTTAGTCCCTACAAATAAAAGTCATGTTTCAACAATACCAATGTTATTCAGAACCCTTAGCACACAATACTAAAACCAATATATCCACTTGGGTGCAAAAGTAGTATTCAGTGCATAACTTGAGCAAACTATCACAATAGTTTTCTCGATCAGACTCAACTATTGAAAATACCAATTCGCTTTCGCTAATAGGAAATTGAATGGAACTGTCCCAAACTTCGACCCTCTCACGGAACTGTGAAACTAAGAAACATAAAAGAAAAAGGGAGATAGTAGTTTCAATAAAAGGGAAAAATAATCTTACATTACTTGTCAAACAACAAAGTTTGTATTCTATCATGTAGTTCTAGATTGCATGAGTCGTGCAGTTATTGTTATTAAAAACCAATGGCCGTTCCCACACTTAAACGTTTAATTCAAGTTATAAGTTATAAATCTCCTTTTCCACTATGTAATTCTTACAATGCATGTCACAAAATGCACCCACTTTTACGCTACGACTATAAAATTATTATAGATTAAGTACCTGCTGATTAATCTTCCACTTTATGTAACTTGTATGAAAACGAGGACTGAAGTGGAGGTGGAATGTTCTAACACATTAACCTTTGCTAAGGCATTTTCATTGTAAGTTATTTGTCAAATATAAAGATATTGGAGTGTATCTTAACGACTCTATTTACTTATTGCTTGATGTGCCACACATGTGTATACAATGTTTGTAATTTTCTTTTGCAAACTTTACGAGGTGCTTAAAAATCTCACTTCAGTTAGTAATACTGTATGTTCGTGATTAGTACACACAATACACTTGCCGTTTATTCCAACTTTGCCGAGAGCAGGATAATACTTTTTAACGTTCTAAAGTCTTCAAAAGCACACGATTCCGAGTAAGTCACTGTATATACTTTCATTTTATGTCACAACAGTTTTAAGAGAACTTTCACATACATAATGCATATATGGACTTTAGTTGTCTGTTAAGTGCGTGTAGAGGTATTAAGAAGTGCACATTCTATAAACATTGTCTTTCTTGAAATTAAGAAAAGAAACAATGCCTAAGTATCATACGTAATTGTAATTAACATTAAACTGGTATTTTTGGAAATACCCACAAGATAAATAAATGCCACCTTAGATTTAGGTAGGAGTATATTTTATATTCACATAGTACATAATAATATTTCGGACATCCGACACTGAACGCCATCTAGTCCCAAATTAAGCAGAGCTTGTACTATGGGTACTTGACAAAACAACTAATATAAATACTCAGATACTTTTTTGTAACTTTTTGTTGTTAACCTCTTTTACTGATAACTACTTTCAGAAAAAGAGTTACAATATCTTTTATATACATACGTATATACGTATATTATATATATATATATATATATATATATATATATATATATATATATATATATATATATATATATATATATAGTGTGTCTGTGTAATATATAGAAAATACTGATTTTATCTATATTTTCTATTTGTGTACTGGTACATAAATGAAAGAGAGCACATTTAAATATATATATATACATTTAAATATGTAAAGCTTGTAATAAGAGGTATTTATATTTCTTACTACAATCGTCTCTTTGTAAAAAACTCCATCACTAATAATTTGACTTCGTCCTACCACCTTTACGCGGATGATCTCCAGATATATACTACGGCACCACCGGCTAATCTGGCTACTGCAGTAAACACTGCAAATACTGACCTGGAATAATCTGTAAGTGGAGCATTTTCCACGGTCTGAAGATTAATCCAACCAAGACTCAGGTCATTGTCGTTGGAAGTTCAAGAATGATATCCAAAATTGATTGAACTTCACTGCCTCAAGTCCCTTTTGACGGCTCACTTATTTTGTTTAGTGACAAGGTAAAGAACCTGAGCATCTACATTGACAGTACCTTTTTCTGGGGTCGCTAGAGGGTCCTTGCGCAATCTACGCAACTTTCTACCTACCCCTACCAGGATTGATTGGTCTTACAAAAACCCTTATTTTCCCTATTCTTGATTAAACTGATGCCAGTTATTTAGATCTTACTGAAGACCATTTCAATAAGCTTGAGAGACTCCAAAACCTCTGTGTAAGATTCATATTCTTATTACGAAAATATGATCATGTCTCCTATTATCGTAAAAAGCTTAAGTGGTTACCCACCTGCCTTCGCCGGAATGTACACGCCCTTCTCTTTTTTTTTTTAGTTTTTGTACAACAATTTCTTTAATCCTCTTACCCCACGCAACCTTAAAACGGTTCACTTTCTTACACTGTGGTCACTCAAATTACTGAGGTCACTCAAATTACTGAGGTCGTCAGAGAACCTGAAAGTGAAAATACCTGGCCATTCTATAATGTTTCTCGACCACTCCTTTTGTGTCCAAGCTTACCTTGATATGCATCTGGTGTACAATAATGTGATCATTGTTTTAAAGAATTAACGCCGTTTGAATATGTTCAATCCATGCGTATTTTTTGGAACTTTAAAGAAAGTTCCGAGGAATAAAACTCATTCATTTTAATAGGAAAAAATATTTCATACCGATATGAGTTCTTAATCATTTAACTTTCAATGGAAATTGCCAGAATGCCAATTTATTTTCAGTTCAAGTACCTACGATTCCAATTAAAAAGTTATACCAAATTCAAATAGAAATGTCTAAAATGATTCTCGTAAAGAGAGGCAATAGATGTTGTTTCTTGTTTAATTGATTGCTAACTTGCCAAATACGTTTCGTTTGCTGCAATGGTTGAATGATCTGAAAAATGTTAAACGTAATTTGTTAATTATTTTACCCAATTATATTTATTCGGGACTTAGATATTTTAATGGGTGTTTAAATCTGCATCTAAGAAAGACTTTTTCACTGTTAATGGTGTAGGCAAACTGTTACGATGTGAACCAATTTTTATGTTATTTATAAATAAGCGATATTTAAAAAATACAAGTTATGAATTATTTATTACAAAAACCCAGATTGCGTAAATATCTTCCTTCTTTCTTAAATTCAGGTTTTTTTAATAGATTGTTTATTTGTTTTTTTTTTTTTAATTTTGATGTACCCAGTGTCACTCTCATGACTATGACGAATCTATTGATACCACTCACATAAAGATATGACAAGCCGTTTAGGCTCTAGGGCGTGCCAAAGAAAATATACATACACACATATGTACATACATACTCGTACACTTGACAAACATGACCCTCCTTCTTTCGCAGTCGGGTAATAAAAGTATGTTGTTTGAGAAATAACCGTTCAATCACATAAAGATATAAAGTAACTGTTGTTTGAATTCGAAGCATTTAAATTTACTATTCTAGCAACCACGTTTCACAGGATGTTCATGACATCCGCAGCTAGGGACCATTTACACTTAAGAGGTCAGTGCTACAATGACAGCAACGCAACAATTGTAGATGTGGTAATACAGTAATAGTATTATGCGCTTTAGAAATACATAGATACGAGTATATGGGTCGAGATATTTATATAACGCTATTGGTATTACGTGTGTCTGTATAATACGAGTATTATTCCCTTAAAAAGCCCTGAACATTTCAAAAATTATAATTATATTATTTCCAGTAGAATTGTTCCGCTAACCACTTTCATTATAATCTTTGTTATAAATAGTTTTGTAAAGTGACACAGTAAACTTAAACTTCTCCGGGACTTAAACCGCTCTACCGCCACTTTTTTTTTCACGTGGTTCTTCTCGTAGACCCTGTGGGGTCTAGGGTTAACTTTTCCAGGTTTTCGGCCTGTTACAGTAATTTTCCACACCACCTGCAACCACAGGTGGGTCACTGGGTTGGAGGCCGTTGGCAATCCCGGGGTGTTGATCCGGTGGGAGCGGCGTAGCTAATGAGTTATCTGCTAGTAACGCCCAAGTCTTATCCAAGGGGTTGCCACGGAGACGAGATCTCGTGGTAAGCCATAGCTGTCCGGCGGTCGCCGATGGGAAGGCGCGAGTTCCCGCAAGTGTCAGGCTTGCGATACGTCAGCGCGCACGAACAGTTTAGAGTGGAGCGCGTGGAGTGGCAACCAAGATGATAGTACGGGCCGCAGAAGGAAACGTGCAGCACGAACCTGGACAACGTTATTGACGTGAGGCTTCATGGAGCGGGTCGATGGACACGCCGAGGTATTTCACCGTCGCGGACCACTCGATATTCTGCCCCGTGAGCTTCAACTGTGGCAGTGTCACAGTACCGATAGATATCGCCTGAGTCTTCGCCAAGTTGACCGTCAGTCTCCAGTCCTTCAGCCAGCTGGGAATTGCGTCTAGGGTGTGCTGCATCTTGGTAGCAGCGTTTGCACCAACTTTTGAAGTCGTGATGTAGGCCGCGTCGTCGGCGTACAGCGCAACTTGTACACCCGCGGTGACAGGGATGTCGTCCGTATACCGCCACTGACATAATTACCTTGACTTTGTGAATGAAATGAATCTATTGACACTAAATTCATTAAAATCGATTTAGTAGTTTAGACACTGCGGTGGGACATAGACTGCCTAAACTCGAATGTACTCATTCATCGTCTTGGCTTCGCCGTCAATTAGATTACCTGAATTCTCTTTAAATTCTGCCTAGTGATTCAGGAGCATGACCAGGCTGTCATGATGTGGGTCACCATGCTGCATAAATGCATTGTCAGCGTTCACAATAAATATGGCCACCACCACTCTTGGAATTTTCTTATGCTTTCCATCAGGCAAGGCAAGGCCGTAAACATTAATTTCAAATCCATTATGTCATTCCAAATATTTGCTGACAGTGTGTATTTCAGTAACCACTATTTCACGATGTCACTAAACATCTCTCGCAAAAGTACACATCATTATAATTATGTATTCAGTGCAGTATATGATGGTTTCTTGAATAAACACAGTAGATTATGTGGGGTAATAAAATACGACCCCTCACCCGCCTGTTGCCTACCGACTAGTACCAACACATCAGAGTGTCCCAGTAGTGGGGATTAATACTATGCCGGGTTGGTTTAACGTACATTCGGATTATAGGACTACGCTGTAATTAGTTTCGGGGTTACGTGCATCGTAAACAATTGTTTGTTTTTAGTTATTTTCGATTTTAGTTTGTGATACCCGGGCATTTATGTTTTATTACAAAATGCGGTCACATTTCAATGTTTATATAGTTTCAAAAATTACAAAAAATTGAGGACTAGTTTAGTTAATAACCTCAGTGGTTACTTATCTGATTATTTAGCCACTAGCCACTCTTAGTCTTATTTGTTTTTTGTAGGTACATACTAAATATATTTGCCTGCTTTTATTGATTTACATGAATCTTAACGCTCGCGATTCTATAATTTTTAACATTGATATTAAAATAGACACATTAATACTTTTTACTATAAAATATTTGCAAATTAAACAAATATTCGATCTCTTGGTACCTGGAAATCAAGACATCAAGCAGCCGAAGAGAACATAAACATCTTGAAAGTATTCGTCGTCATCGTCAGATAAAACTTATCGGAGAAATAAACTATAAGACGGCAAAAATAAGGACACTTTATTTGTAAGAGTAAGTTTTTTTTATTTTTTTTTTATTTAGTTAGTGGGCAAACGAGCAGACGTATCACCTGATGGTAAGCGATTACCGCCGCCCATGGATACCCGCAACACCAAAGGCGTCACAAGTGCGTTGCCGACCTTTGGGGGGATGGGAAAGGGGATGGGGGGAGGGGTTGGGGTATGGGCCTCCGGTATCCTCACTCACTCGGTGAAACACAGCGCAAGCGCTATTTCACACCGGTTTTCTGTGAGGCCGTGGTATCACTCCGGTCGAGCCGACCCATTCACGCCGAAGCAAAGCTCTCCCACGGTAAAAGTGTCTGTAGTAACGTGTCCCTAAGTGATTTATGAAAGGTATTAACAACGTGTAGTTATTTGGTAGGTAGTTATTTTGTGAATTTTAATTGGTAACAAATAAATGTGAACACAAATTATAACTATTGCGAATATAAGTAACTGCAAATTTTCGTAACCTAATAAAACTTAAAGGGTAATTAAGGTGTTTATTTACGCATTTGTGTTTTAGATACTGTGAAAACAAATTATTTTAGTGTAAAACTATAATTTGTATAAAAAATAAAAAACTTGAGAGGTGTCAAGGGACACCCGGATGGAACGAAGTTCGAAATAGAAAGACGAAACGAAAATATCTGTGTGTGTCGTCGTCGGGTCGTGACAACAAATTGTGTCGTGACAACAAATTGTGTCGTGTCAACAAATTGTGTCGTGACAGTTTTTCCGTCTAGCCCCCTTACACAACGCGCCATAAGGAACTTCGTTCCAAAAATTAATACTAAAATATGTCTGATATCTTAACCATTGTTTGTCAGGTAGTAGAGATATCAGCATTTCTGTTGTTTTTCGTTGGTGAGTGCAGAATCACTAGACTGCCATAGTATGGGTCACCATGCTGCATTGTTACATTGTCCTGGATTATGCTTATGGTTATCCTCATCCTTTGTCCCTCATCAGGCATAGTAGAATCACTTTAGCAGACCCATACATAAAATAAAAAACAGGAGGATTATAGAAACCGTAGAATTAATTAATGTTATGAGTTAGTAAATAGCCTGCACGGTTGGCCGAGTGGTTTCAGCGGTCGCCATGCCGCTTGCTACTGCGCCAAGTGTCGTGGGTTCAAATCCCACGCGGTACTTTGTGTGATCCACGAATTGTTGTCCCGAGTCTGGATGTTCTTTGTGTCCGTTTCACGTATGTTTGTAAAGTCCCAAACGACAAAGGATGTTTATTCTTAATGTGGGAGTTGCCTTTTTGAAAAAAGAAAAAGAAAGAAAGAATGTGGTTTATATTTTTTATATTTAGGTATATTGCATTGATGTTGAAACCTTAATTATTAGTCAACAGAAAATAATAATAATTTTATTGATCTGATAAATGTAAAAGAGAGAAAGGTGTATAAAAGTATTTCGTAATACATCTATTAGTAATTTGATATTATCCGTGTGGTGACTAATTAAGAATAAAGAATACCAACCTTATTCACCACGTCGTTGCGTAAGAGCCGATGGGATTAACTACTCAAAACAAAAGCACTGCAAAAGAGAAGGAAAACTTAAAACAAACCCAATACGCGGAAGAGCCACGCTACGGCATGTTTGGGCCGGCTCGACCGGAGTGATACCACGGCCTCACAGAAAATCGGTGTGAAATAGCGCTTGCGCTGAGTTTCACCGAGTGAGTGAGGATATCGGAGGCCCTTCCCCCTAAGGCCGGCAACTCACTTTTAACGCCTCTGGTGTTGCGGGTGTGCATAGGCGGCGGTAATCGCTTACTATCAGGCGATACGTCTGTCTGCTCGTTTGAAAAAAGAAAAATGAAAAAATGACCAATTCATCTGGCCAGCTTGGCCCCTTAGGACAAATTTATTTTCGAACCAGAAGCCTATACCAAACAACTATTTAAAACTGTTGATGATGACAATGAGTTTTGGTACATACCTAGATAGAATTTTGTAAAATTAACCGGATAGTACTTAGTTTTTACTGTAAATGTAAAAGAAAAATCTAGCAGGCAGAATGTGTGCTTCAACTCACTATCTAAACAAATAAAGAGCATTGAAAGGTCGGTTTGTAATAGACATGATGACAGTAACCAAGAACCACTACAATTATATATTTATCTGATAAAATAGGTTTCATAGAGTATTTATTTTCATATTTATAGTGAGATTAATAGATAATTAACAAAAATAAAATTACAAAATATAGCAATAAATAAATAAATAAATATTCCGGACATCTAACACACAACGCCATCTAGTCCCAAGCTAAGCAGAACTTGTGTTATAAGTACTAGACAACTGATATAAATACTTAAATACTTTCTTTTTTGTAAATACATACATATTATACATAGAAAACACCCAAACTCCGAAACAAATATTTGCAGATCATACAAACATTTGGTCCGACCCGGGAATCGAACCCGAGACCTCAAGCTTAGCAGTCGCATACGTTACCACTGCGCCACCGAGGTAGTCTAGCAATCCGCCATGTTAAATTGTAAACCAATTAGAGCGAGGTACGTCACGTTTGCGTAAACGTTATTTTGTATGGATATAATCGACGATCACTTTACTGGTTATAAGGGCTATAATCGACACTGGTTGACAAATGGTGACGTCACAAGCAGACGCCATGACACCACCGAGCGTTTTGGCGTGATTTTTAAACTTTAAATTAAAATCGCATTTTTTGCTACTAAATCTTTATTTTTGTAGAAATAAGATTATTTTTGACAATAGGAGATACTTCCAAACATATTAAAATAGTTTTTCAAAATTAGTCATCATGCCTATTTCAAATTAGCAGACTTTTACTAAATGCATATGAAAGTATTTATATTCGGTAATTATTTCAAAAAAGCATTTATTTTTAATTTTCGGGTAATCTCAAGTAATAAAATTATGTATTCAAGATGTAGAATACCTTCCTTCAATTTTGGTTATTTCTCTCCCCTGAATCGTTTAACAGAAATATTACAAAAGCAAGTTCATCAATTATTTTTCCCTCCAACTTGAAATAATTACATAGAAAGTACCAAAACAAACTACTTCGTATTAGAACTTAATTAAGGACAACTAAAACCAAAAAATATTTTAATAAAACAATCAGAACCTAAACAGCAAGCAATTCATGGAAATAAAATATAAACCTGCTACAATGAAATGACTATAATTGAATTTTCTGAAAGCTAACCAATTATAGTAAAAATGTAAGAGAAGGCAATTATATCTTGCCTCATGTTACAAACCTGTGTATCGGATGAATAATTTGATTTATTTAAATTTAATTAAAAGTTTTCTCAATGTCACAGACGACAATAACCTGTGCAACACCATTTGTGAGTACAGAGCGGGCGAGACGCGTGTGCAGTCGACCGACAACGGTGACGAAAGATATCGATCAGAAGAAATTTATTAGACAAAAGGTAAAAAAATGGGGGCAAATGCTTCGCAACATGGCATTGACTGACCACGCCCTTGACTCTAGTGAAAACGATCTCGACTCTTGATAGCTCATCAGGGTTGTGGGTTGAAACTCCTTCCTAATCGTGAATCTTAACACTAGCATTGTAACGTCTTGCGTCGAGCCCATATACTAATAAATTCACTAATCGACCAATTCAAACCTTCAAGAAAAGAGCGTATTCCCTCCTAAAAGGCAGGCAACGCACTTGTAACGCCTCCGGTGTTGCGGGTGTCCATGGGCGGCGGTAATCGCTTACCATCAGGTGATACGTCTGCTCGTTTGCCCCCTATGTAATAATAAAAAAATTACACCTAAAAGCAGCACAAATGTTAGTACTCAACACACAATATTTGTCCTGGGCCTAACTCGAAGGAAAGAAATGAAAATGGTGTAGTTAGCCTTAACATTCTTAAATGTCAATTTAGATCATTTACGACGACTGTTCAATAAGTTTTGCGGTTCAATAAAAAAAACACAATCTGGTGTGACCAGACCATGCACACAGAAGGACTCGATGGCTACTACCGACAACGCAGTCAAAGTAGCCATGTTCTGGGTTTTTTTTTTTTTTTCTTATATAGGTAGCAAACGAACAGGCGTATCGCCTGGTGGTAAGCGATTACCGCCGCCCATGGACACCCGCAACACCGGAGGCGTTACAAGTGCGTTGCCTGCCTTTTAGGAAGGAGTACGCTCTTTTCTTGAAGGTTTGAAGGTCGCATTGGTCCGGGAACACCGCAGGCGACAGCTCATTCCACAGTTTTGCTGTGCGCTGCAGAAAGTTTCGGGAAAATCGCACAGTTGTGGACTGCCAACCATCTAGATGATGGGGATGAAATTTCTGTCGCGTAGGACGATGGCGGAAAGATGCGGCAGGGATCAATCCGAACAATTCCTCGGAGCACTCCCCATGGTAAATGCGGTAGAAGATGCACAGCGAAGCAACATCTCTACGCAGCGCCAGAGAGTCTAGCCGAATCGGAAGATCCTGGCGATCGACGATACGAGTCGCCCTCCGCTGAATGCGGTCCAGAGGGAGGAGCTGGTATTGGGGTGCCCCTGCCCAAAGATGAGGACAGTATTCCATGTGAGGCCGAACCTGCGCCTTATAAAGGCGAAGGCGGTGGGCCGGAGTGAAATACCGCCTCGATCTGTTGCGCACACCAAGCTTTTTTCAGGCCAATTTGGCCTTGCCCTCCAAATGGCCACGAAACTGGACTTCGCTCGATACGTCGACACCAAGTACTCCAATATTGGCAGAGGCAGATAGGGGAGTGTCTTCAAAACAAGGGTTTACGACCCACGGAATTTTTTAGCGGTGAACGCGCAAATTTGTGTCTTTGTCAAAATATAATTATAACGACACGAAACGTTTGCCAATAAGAAGATGTTCTTTAGTATTTATGTGTTATCCAAACTAATATTCAAATACGACAGTAGCACTTTCTGTTTATCTGTCTGTTACACTTTCACGGCTAAATCGTTTCACGTTTAATGAAATTTGGCATGGACATAATTTGGTTCTTGAGCTTACTCTACTGGCTACTTACGGTAACAGCCGACATACACGCGTGTGAAGCCACATGCAAAAAAATAAATAAAAATAATTTATTGTCATCATAATATGGTTTAACAGTTTCTCAGAATCTATTTACATTTTAGTTTTAGTTTTAGCATTTTAGAAAATGATAATTCGTTGACGATTGTACTAGTGTAAACTGTGATACAGTCGAAACGTATATAACGTAATATAACGTATGGGGTTAACATGGAGTGTATAACTATTGGAATTTCCATGAGCAAGAAAATAGTAAGTAATTTCCTCACCGTCTGCGGGCCAACTGCCTAACGACGAATTAAACGATTCTTCTATCGCACATTAAGTCGATAATTTGTAGACAATTGACGTGCCCCACGGTTTTATTTTAGTCTAGTCTATGCATATGTTTATAATTCCCACGACTGTGTGACTGTGATCTTAAACATGTTGTGCAATGTATGTTTTTTTTAACATGAAACCGTTTAACTTAAAAAGTTTTTTTACCTATTTTTATTTTCTTTTAGAGCATCCACTGCAAGAGCTGCATAAACTTAAAATTTCAGAAAAACAGTATATTAAAGCGTTGTTATCTATACTAATTTATACTAATAATAAAGCTAAAGAATTTGTTTGTTCGGTTCCTGAGATTGGCGCTGGTCCGATTTGGTGTTGGATAGTCCATTTATCGAGGAAGTAATATATCATCACGCTACTACTAATAGGAGCGGAGCACCAATGAAGAATGTTTCAAAAACAGGGGCAAATTTTCACGCTACGGGCAATATAAGACGCAAACAAGGTTGCGTGGGTCAGCTAGTCCTTTATAGGATCCAAAAAAAACTTTGATTCAAGAGCAAGATTTTCATGTGTAGCACATTCACATTATGGTAGAGCAAATCCGAGAATTTCAAATACTTCCGTGCGAAGTCAAGCCAAAAATTAAATAGTTCAAATTTTAAAAGCACTTTCAAGAATCATCTATACATACAAATAAATAAAATTGGAGTGTCTGTTTGTAATATTAAAATAACCGCTTTCTACTACATGCATATGAATGTATATACGGTACACATACCAAAATATATATATATTTAAAAATTTTGTCTGTCTGTCTGTCTGTTTGTTCCGGCTAATCTCAGGAACCACTGGTCCGATTTGAAAAATTATTTCGGTGTTGAATAGTCCATTTATCGAGGAAGGCTATAGGCTATATATCATATCGCTACTACTAATAGGAACGGAGCACCAATGAAGAATGTTTCAAAAACGGGGAAAAATTTCACGCCACGGGCAATATAAGACGCAAACGAGGTTGCGTGGGTCAGCTAGTTAAACATAAAGTTTAACATTATAGTGTAAACAGAAACGGTGATGAATACATTTAGCTAATAACTATGTAATTTTCAAATCTCGGTTATTATTTCTAGGTACATATTAATCGTGAAGCCTAGTTAAATTTACAGTTCAAACATAACTCACTCTGGTTAATAACATTTACAGTTGTAAATAATGTGTACCTACTCGTAAATGTATGTTGGAACTAAAAGTTATTTAGCATAAGTTATTGGCTTGATACATTGACATTAGCTCAGACGTAGATTAAAACGTATGTGAGCCCCGCGGTTTTAGTCGCGGAACGACATCAAACGCGGGCAACGCCGTGGGTCGAACTAGACTAAAAAAGTAGCCTAATTTACTCCTTGTATCATCAGCTACTTACCAGTGACAGTTTCGTCAAAATCAATCCAGTTCTAGAGATTAGCCGGAACAAACAGACTGACAGACAAAAAAAATGCTTTTTGATACCGTGCCGTATATACTTTCATAAGCATTTAGTGAAAAGCTTTTAATTTGATGTTACAAACAGACACTTCTGTTTTATTTTTTTGTATCGATTAGCTGATCCACGCAACCCAGTCATATCCTATTGGCCGTAGCGTGATGTGTAACATCACAGCGTGAATAAATTGATTTAACACAAGCTGAGTCCCGCGGTGCTACTCGCGGTTATTGTTGTACTTTTACAAACACGGGTAACATCGCTGGGCAAAGCTTGTCTAAATAAAGTGGCCTAAGTTACTCCTTATTACATCAGTTATCTGCCAGTGGAAGTCCAGCCAAAATCGGTCCAGTCGTTCCAGATATTAGCCGGCACAAACAGACAAATAGACGACAAAAATAAATTTTGTATATGTACTGTGTATACAATTATGTATGGTTTTTTTACATTACAAATAGCCTCTCCAATTTTATTCATTTGTTTACTTATTCCACTATTTTAATTAACTTTACCTTAAACGGTTTCGCTTTGTGGCATTCTCAAAAGTTAATGGTTATATAAAATATTTTTTTAATTTCAAAAACCTAACAACTTCCGGCATTCTTCCCGAAATATAGGTAGATTGTATTGTGTATCTACCACTGCTGTTTGTTAAATTGGAAACTTATAAAATTACCTATATATATAAAGTTAAAGTTATGATTTGAAATTACAAAATTGAAATTGTACCATATTATTTTAATAATTAAAATTAATAAGTCAATTTTATAAATAAAATAACAATTATTTTTTTATTGAATGTTGGGCAAATGAGCAGACGTAGCGCCTGATGGTAAGCGATTACCGCCCATGGACACCCGCAACACAAGAGGCGTCACAACTGCGTTGCCGACCTTTGGGGGATGGGAAGGGGGATGGGGGAAGGGTTGGGGTATGGGTCTCCGGTATCCTCACTGACTCGGTGAAACACAACGCAAGCGCTATTTCACACCAGTTTTCTGTGAGGCCGTGGTATCACTACGGTCGACTTCGAGCTTCGACATGAATGGGCCGGATTCATGTCGAAGCGTGGCTCTCCCACGAATAAATAAATAAATAATCCGGACATCTAACACACAACGCCATCTAGTCCCAAGCTAAGCAGAGCTTGTGTTATGGGTACCTACTAGACAACTGATATAAATACATATATACTGTTTTTTTTTTGTAAATACATACATATTATATATAGAAAACATCCAAACTCCGACACAAACATTTGGTCCGACCCAGGATTCGAACCTAAGACCCCAAGCACAGCAGTGGCACTCACTACTACTGTGCCACCGAGGCAGTATATGACGTTCTCTTTATATTTAATGTCCGTACTAGCTGACCCGGCGAACTTTGTACCGCCACATTTCTTTTTCGTAAATATTTTCTACAGATCTGAAAAATTAGTTTCAATAATTATGCTCACCTCGGTGTCAGGTAGTACAATCGCGAACAATTTTTTTTTTCCGGTTATCTTTTCTTTTCATACAAACTTTCTCCTAACAATAACGGACACATGAAAAAAACAATATCCAAATTAGTGCAGTCCATCGGAAGTTATGTGAAGGGGGATGGGAAGGGGATGGGGAGAGATTGGGGTATGGGCCTCCGGCAACCTCACTCACTCGGTGAAACACAGCGCAAGCGCTATTTCACACCGTTTTTCTGTGAGGCCATGGTATCACTCTGGTCGAGCCGGCCCATTCATGCCGAAGCGTGGCTCTCCCACGCTTCTCTTTGCTTGTTGTACCGTTGTTGTATGTAGTTTGATCTCTTAGTCGGTTCCATGGCGTCCACGGGATGAACAAGGTTAATGACGCTCCATATTCCTCATCTGTCACCAAGGTTCCAAGCTTTTTGAACCAAATAAAAATTATATAGGTCTATAAGTTTATTAAATGCAATAAATAAAATACTTTGTAAAATATCGGTATCGATGAAATAATTGTTGAACATCACATATGCTGTAATTGTTAATTCTTAGTTGTCCATAGGAATTTAAGGTATTTCAACACGGTTCGCACAGTTACCTAATTACTTCTTGGTTAACTAGCTTTGCAGCTCGGCCCGCGTGTATGTTATCGCAGCAAAAAGTAATCTATTTCCTTCCTCAAGAATCAAAATATCTCTATGGCACATTTAATTTAAATCAGTGCAACGGTTTATCCGTGAAATCGTAACAGATAGACAGAATTACTTTCAAATTAATAATGTTAGTATGAACAAAATATTTCACGAGTCCGTAGTAGCCCGACAAAAGTATTTACATCATTTTAGTTTCACTTCCTTTCTATTTCACGCAGACAAACACCTTTATTAAATTATACTCGTGCACTAAGATTGCCTAAATATTATGTAGTATTGGTACGTACGTATTAGGTATAATTAAAAAAAGACAATTCAGGTCACTATCGTACCTGTGACCGTCATTCTTTGCCCTGACATGAAAAGCTACAAGTACACTATTATTGGCAATACTATATAAACTAAAAGAAATCTGTAACAGGCATCATTTGGCAATCGTTGCCCAACAGAACCAACCCAGAACCGGGACAACAGTGAACAGGATGAGATCTTTCATCGCAGTTTCTATGGTGGTGCTTGCCGTATCTGTATACGGCCGAGAAATACGCCAAAGAAGAGATATCGACCTCGTAGCTGCAGCCTCTCACGGTTGGGAGAAAGGTGACGGTGGCGACCACCATTTAGATCATCACTCCGAGCATGGTGGACATGGGGAAAAAGGATACAAAGGATATCATAGTCACGAACAGGGCGAAAAGGGCCACTCGGACCACGAAGGACATAAAGGACACTACGATGACCACGGTGGCCACAAGAAAAACCATCACCATGACGACGGCTACTATGATGAGCATCACCAAGGTGAGAAAGGTGAAAAAGGACATGGATTCGAAGAAAAGGGACATTTTCATAAAGGTCATTCCACCAAAGGCCATCATGGAATCCACAAAATAGACGAATTCAAGAAAGACAAACATTTCCATGACAAACATGGTGAATCTGGTTTCGAAGAAGGGTACGGTGGTCATCACCACGAAGGAGGTTACAAAGAGGGCGGTCACTTCGACAAAGGACACAAAGACGGTGGATTCAACGAATATGATTACGGTAAAAAGGGCTTCTTTGAAAAGGGTGGACATCACAGCGACCATAAGGGACATCACGATGAAGGTGCCGGTCAAGAGTACTGGGGTCACGATGAAGGGCATGGTAGCAAAGGCGGTCTTGAAGGACACAAAGGCTGGGGATGGCACAAAGGTCACAAATGAATTGACCTGAGGAATGTAAAATGATCCTTTTTTGTTATTGTTAATACTTTGTAATACACTAATAAATATATTTATTTCAATAAGCATTTTATTTCAAGATGGTACATTTAATCCAAAAAAAATATAAGTAAATAATAACTAGAGACAGGTAATTGTTGGTTTTTTACCATTTGCCTTAATTAACTAACCCTTCTCGGCTAAGTAACAGTAAACAGAGATTACTGTCGCTTAAATTTTCATTAGATTTACATTTTCACAAAAGAAGTTTTCATTATAGCGTTTCAAATGAAATTTAAAATATTTTAATTAATAAGGATTTTAGAAAATTCCAAAGTAAGAATTTTCAATGAATTTTCCTTCCTGTTTAAAAAAAACCACTATAACATAACCTAAAGGTACAGTATTTTAGTCATTTGACAACGTACAGTTTAAAATAGTTATTTTTTTGAAATCTAGCTTTACATCAGTTTTATGAAGCTAACAACGCAGCGCTCTCTAGAGAAACGTCGACGTTGAAATCCTGACTGAATACGTAATACAGTTGACACACACGACAACACTTCGTTTCGAGAAAAATTCTAACATACATATCGTTAACTAGACTAGAGTGGACAGAATAAGTTAGATTAATTTGCTTTTTATATATAACTAGGTGAGCCACGCAACCTTGTTTGCGTCTTATATTGCCCGTAGCGTAAAAATTCCGTTTCTGAAACATTCTTCATTGGTGCTCCGCTCCTATTAGTAGTAGCGTGATGATGTATAGCCGATAGCCTTCCTCGATAAATGGACTATCCAACACCGAAAGAATTTTTCAAATCGTACCAGTGGTTCCTGAGATTAACGCGTTCAAACAAACAAACTCTATAGCTTTATAATATTAGTATAGATTTTCGTATGTAGCATAAAATTGTTAAAAGTACCAAAATATATATACATGAACTATAAGCCAACCATGTTAAAAGCTTCGAGTTATAAGATAAAATAGAAGTGTTTGTTTGGAATTTCAAATCTAAAGTTTTTCACTAAATGCATATGGAATTTAATAAAAACGATACTTAAACAACAAATCAATTTTACAAATTTTGTCTTGCTGTTTGTTTCGGTTAATCTCTGGGATGGCTGGACATATTTTAACGGGACTTTTATATTTCTTGTTAAATGCACATTATTTTTAAAAACAAGTTGGAATAAAATAGAAATTTAAAATTGTGTAACTTACCACAAATATGAGGAAATTCAGGCAAACCTAAAAATACGTTTTTATTACAATTTCGCATGAATAATTTCAATAATTTTAAATTTGATCAAAGCAAAAAAATATATATTACATATTTTCTTCACATATTAAAACTCTTAATACGCTAAATATAGAACTAATATTGTACGAAGACACTACGGATTCATTTTGCGCATGCCTGTTCGTAAGAATTCCTTTCTCAGTCCGTGCAGATCGTCAGGGGTCGGAAAGATAATGACATTCCTATCTATAACCCCTCACGTTGCTATCATTCCATAAAGTGTATTGATATCTATGACAGCCATCGTTTCCTATGTATACATTTTTAGGGATCGTATTACATATATTTTTAAGCATCTAATGACTTATTTAACAAAAGGGAAAATAAACAATGTGTTATTTAGGATGTCTTCTTGTATTAATAACTTGATAAGTGAGTATTAATATTGTCTTTTAATAAAATAGCACGACAACTAAGCCCTAAAGAGGCTAGTGTTTACAAATTGAGAGATATGTAGGTACATATCTAGTATTGTTAGGGTATTATCTACGAACCGTAGGTGACCCAATGTACGCCGTGGTTTTTAGGATGCACCTGGTTTCCTGGCTTCCCGAGTAGCCGAAACGGCATGCGGTTTTAGTCGGTTCAATTCCGACATGCCACCAGGAGGTGGTATCCTTTTATTCCATATCTGGGGATATGAAAAAAGGGTTTTTACTTACCAAGAAAGCACTCTGGGTTTGGGTCAACGTGTATATATAGTGTAGGTGAATGCGAATTGGGATCGTTACGTAAGTGTCTGTATAGTAGATTTCTTGCCTAATCTTCACAATTAGCGGATTGGATTCTGGACGCTGACAGCAATTTGAATCGAGAACAGGACACGCGAACATCACCAACAAACGGACAGGATAGTCAACATCAGACTCAGATCAATAGGTGTCGAGCATGATTGAAAAGTGACGTCGATGTTTCGTTGTTTCGCGTCGACGACCTAAGACGGAATTGCTTGTATTTCATATGTTTACTTACAGGTGCATTTCAAAAATGTCTAACAATCTAGGATGTCTAAGGTGATGCCCTCAACCTTCAATTTACAATTAAAAGTCAATTTACTTCAAAATTTAGAAAACAACATGATATGTATTGACAGTATTTGTAATCATTGTGATCTTTCTTTTACTAATTGAATTGTTTTAGTACTTTCTAAAGTTTGAAATACATAATATTCTAGAAAGATAGGCAAGTGAGACAAGAAATAAGAACGCCATAAAAAGCGACTGATAAATGTTTAAAAAACACTTCGCTTAGCGCTGAAACAATACCCCTCGAGTCTCGAGGCTGGCGCCGTCAATTAAACAAACAACTGGCAGGCTTCAGCTGTGTTATATATATTATATTTGTAGCTTTATTATGAGTCCGATACAGATAGAATACCCTATATTTGTACACATAAAGCCAATAATATTGTGATGAACATACAAAGGGCAACCTTATTAAGTATTTCATAGAAACAATAGTAATTTGAAGCGGATTAGATTTCTGAAAGTACAATTAATCATGAATATTAAAGGAGATAGACATTAAATATACATAAATATTAATATTATATAGTTAGGATCTTCTTTCAGCATTATACGATGCGGTGGAACTCCGATATCTTTTTTCTTTTTTTGACATCTAACACACAGCGCTCATCAAGTCCCAAGCTAAACGGAGCTTGTGTTACAGGTACTAGCCAAGTGGTATAAATACATATATGCTTTTTTCGGAAATACACAAATATTAAACATAGAAAACACCCAAACTCCGAAACAAATATTTGCAGATCATACTAACATTTGGTCCGTCCCGGGAATCGAACCCGAGACCTCAAGCACAGCAGCCGCATACGCTACCACTGCGCCACCTTATAAAGTGACGTCATTTTAAGAAAAACGCACCTTATCAAACTTAGGGAATTCGTAAATTATTTTAACGTAACATATATTATGTGTAATACAATAGTAAGCTTTGCAAATTCTTTCAATACTTAAGCTAAACGTTACTTAACGTCAATCGATACTCACGTCGTCGCTCGTTCAGTCTCAACGACAAGGATCTCAATAATATACAGATACGGCAAATGGTGTATTTGCGAAGGTTAGGCTTACGGTAAATAGATTTTGTACCATTATATTGACAGGATTCTTATATTAAAAGAGTTAAAACATGTTAAGATCGTTAAGGATTCATGAAGTATATCAAAAATTCTTGTGGTGTTGGATTTATCCCGTGAGTGTAGTAAGAGGTAACTATGGGAGCAAGCTATGCAGGACAAAATCACTGTAAAAAGAAGGAAAACTTGAAACAAACTATACCAAGTCCGTCTGGCCAGCGTGGATGAGTCGGCCAAAACCCCCTTGCCAAGGAGAAGCCTATGTCCTACAGTGTACTGTCAAAGGCTATTGATGAAGTTCATCAAATACAGGTGAGTTCATTAATCTCAAATAAAGTTCAAGGTTGTTCTAAACGTAGTTTGAATTCTGAAAAGATTTACGCAACGGAATACTTTACTTTCGGTTACATAAATAATTATGTAATTAAGAGTCAATTTCTTTCAGACCCAACTAATGTTAAACAAACTTATAACTTTGGAACTGCTATAACTTCACTCATCACATAATGACCGTTTGATGACAAATTAGGAAGAGTCTGTGCTGGAAAAAACCTACTGATAAACAAGCTACTACTGTATTTAGTCGATATATATAATGTTAAGTAGGTTTGTGTAGGCTTCACAAACGCAAACGGGTTTTCAATCATTACAACCCGCGTCCAAGATGGTTTGCATCTATTTTTCGACTGCCTCTTTGGCGCAGTGGTAGCGTATGCGACTGCTGTTCTTGAGGTCTCGGGTTCGATTCCTGGGTCGGACCAAATGTTTGTATGATCTACAAATATTTGTTTCGGAGTTTGGATGTTTGTTTTCTATGTATAATATGTATGTATTTACAACATAAAAAGGTATATATGTATTTATATCAGTCGTCTAGTACCCATAACACAAGCTCTGCTTAACTTGGGACTAGATGACGTTGTGTGTAAGATGTCCGAAATATTTATTATTTTATTTAATAATAAAATAATAATTTATTTTTGCATCAATTTAGTTTAGGTAGGTAAACACAAAACAAGTGGTTTTGCTTGTTACAAAACTATTTGTCCTGGGTGGGAATCGAACCCACGTCCTTCGGCGTAGCAGTCAAGGTCACCACCACAAGACCAAGGTTAGTCAAATTTAACCTGGGATTATTTCAGAATTCTAAACTGCCATCGTGTGAAAGTACACTATCGCTTGTTTCTTCAATAGACTGATTCAACGAAAAATCTAAAAAATATATTTCACAAACAAAACAGGAACATAAATATTATTACTTCTAATATCAATGATTAAAAAAGTGATATTGTTTTCAGTACAGATTGATAATTTCCGACCTGGAAGGAAGTGGAAATCTCAGTAGTCAGTACGAACAACCTTGACACTACGCTTACCTAACAGTCGGCAATGGTCGGTATATAAAATCATTGGTATCGATGATCAGATATCATTCAACAACGACAAGCGTAATCAACCATGAGAAATATTCTCCTTGTGGCATTTGGCCTTTTGGCCTTAGCTGCCCTGAGCTCCGCTAGGGAGCTGCGGGAAAAGCGGGAAGCCGATCTCGAAACCGCCGCTTCCCATCACGGAGGTAAGTGGGACAAGGGAGGCGGTCATGAGCACCATGAACACCATCACCATGACCACGATGGCGACCACCATAAGGGACACAAAGGACACCACGAGCACCACCACGGAAAACACGGCCACCATCATCACGAAGGACACAAGGGACATCACGGTGAACACGGCGGTCACAAGAAACATCATCATCATGATGACGGATATCATCATCATCACCATCACGGTGAGAAAGGCGACCACGGTCATGGTCATGAAGAACATGGTCACTGGCACAAAGGTCATGACACAAAGGGACACCATGGCATCGAGAAACATGACGAGTTCAAAAAGGACAAGCACTTCCATGATCATCACGGTGATAAAGGCCATCACGAACATTATGGCGGTCATCATCACGAAGGCGGACACAAGAAAGGCGGTCACTTCCACAAAGGCCACAAGCATGGAGGACACCATGAACATCACCACGGTAAGAAGGGACACCATGAACATGGCGGTCACCACCATCACCACAAGGGTCACCACGGAGAGGGCGGTCATCATGAGCACCATCATGATCATCATGAACATGGCAAGAAAGGTGGTCACGAAGATCATAAGTCTTGGCACCACAAGGGCTAAGTTGTTATTGACTGATTATGAATTGTTACGTGTTGTTGATATGTTATTAACGTGTACGTTTGTTATGTTTATATTTCGAAGAAATAAACTTTGTACAAAATATTTGTTAGCCTTTTTTAATACGGTACAAGAAAGTAAGAAGAATATGTTCATAGACGGCACTACGCGCTTCAAAAACAATTTTGTAAAAAATCAATCGTCGGAACTTCTACCTATTTTACTTAAACGTTAGTAATGTTTAAAAAGTACATAATACTGCTAATGATAGTACTATTAACCGCAGGGTGGTGATAATTTTAATTATGTATAAATGTCAGTATGTTTATGCCGATACAAGTCGGTATATGTGTTTATTCCAAAGTACTTTCAGATAACTATTACTCTTAGGTATTATTACCTCCCATCACAAGAGGTTAAAATTTAAGTTCTTGTGTTTCATTCGTGACAAACCGATATATTTGTAACGTGATCTACAACATACCTACACAGTTAAAAAAATGCAACAATCTTTCTCTTTGTACTTGTGTGTTAACTAATAATAAATAAATAAATATTCCGGACATCTAACACACAACGCCGTCTAGTCCCAATCTAAGCAGAGCTTGTGTTATGGGTACTCGACAACTGATTTATATCAGTTAATCGTGGTTATAGGAGTAGGTATTTTTGTAAAAGGATTATGCCACAAAAAGTATATAAGTATTTATATACTTATATACTTTTTTTTTGTAAATACATACGTATTATACATAGAAAACACTCAAACTCCGAAACAAATATTTGTAGATCATACAAAAATTTGGTCCGACTCGGGAATCGAACCCGAGACCTCAAACTTAGCAGTCGCATACGCTACCACTACGCCACCGAGGCAGTCTATTACTCGTATTTTGTACGTTTACAAAACTCATACGACTTTATAAGAATTCCTGCTCACTCCACTTTCTAAAAAGATTATAAATACGCTATAATTGACAGTTATATTCACTGTTCATTGTTTTTACCCGTAATTTGAAAACGATAAGTAAAAAATAATTTTATTTAGACATACTACCTATTTTGCACAGGCTACATTTTACAAGAGATCATAAATTGACACGTTGTAAACTAGACACTTAACTTACCTACTCGTAAACTTTACATCGGCTTACATGATATTTATTATGAAAATTTTGAATTTCTAACAATTTTGCCAGACACTTATCTAACATCGCCTGCAAATAGCATTCAGTCCATTGTTTTTTGTAAATACATACATATTATACATAGAATACACCCAAACTTCGAAACAAATATTTGCAGATCATACAAAAATTTGGTACGACCCGGGAATCGAACCCGAGACCACAAGCACAGCAGTCGTTTACGCTACCACTTGCGCCACAAATATTCTCAGAATACACTAAAAACAGGTTACACTACAACAGTTTACAAAATTTAAAGTTCTTGAATGCTACCCTATAAACAGCTTTGTAACAGATTTCATTTCGTCATCAAGTTGTGCACGAGGATAAACCGTCAAGTCATATTTTCATACAAGAACTCAATAAACAGTGCTAATGCTGCCAAAATAATAAACTTACTAATATTCACACCAAAAAATCTTCTAAATCCAACTCAACTCATATTTAATCTAAAAACACGGAAACTGACAATCAGGTACCTATTAGACACTTCAGAATCCAGAGCAGTTTTATTTAAAGTTTCTTATGCACAATAAGTATTCAAAATTAAAAAGCTATTTGGTAATTGTCTTATGATAAATATATTAATGAGAATAATACATAATCACATAGTCTAATCTAAAAATCATAACTTTTTTGATAACAACACACAGACATTTTACACATAGATGTCTGATCTTAAACTAGGCCTAATTTTTATTGTGATAACCAAACTATATTGTATTTATAACGTATCTATTTACTGTTCACAAGTACAAGTTTACAATAATAATTCACAGTTTTCGTATCACTTATAATCACAAATATTTCACTGCTGATACTTAAAAAGGAAATCCTGTGCTTTAAGTACGAGCATCTATTTACATGGCACAGCTAGGTAATACATCGCATCGATTTCAGCACAGAGTATCAAAAGAAAAAATAACATCCGTAGCCATCGTAGCTAAACAGTATATAACGAATCTAATTAAAAATAAAATAATAATTGTAATCAAACTCAATTTTAAATAATAATCCCATTGGATTATCAGTGAACCCTATTAATTAGGTTAGTAATTTTATTCAAATTAATTAAAACAAAATCAACCAAATCAAATCGAACCTTTGTAAAAATTTAAACTTTATCACAGTTGATGAATATACTAAAATATTTCTTAATACATATCATAAATAAGTTACACCCAGACACAGAACAAATAATCATGCTCATCACACAATTTAGTATTCTGAATGAGAATCGACTCCTGTTTTAGCAGTTAGCGAGGGCGCTATCCTCCCAGAAGACGTGGTTATGGCTCCTTCAGTGAACTGCTTCAAGAACAGACATGTCAAACTCAATATCTCCTAGTTATTTGAATCACACACATCAGCTCTCTAGCTGCTAGTGTGTCATACCAAATAATAATCCTCCAAATTCGCAGACCCATTAAAAAGTTAGTTGTTTACTTCAATTCTCAAACTAAGAAACGAAGTGTATCTAAATTTTGAATCAAAATCTAACATTAAAAAATATAATCAATACCAAAGTAATTATAATTTCATAAAGTTATCAATTGAATAAAAGATTTCCCATTTAAAACAAATGACCTAAGTTTAAATAAAATTTGATTGCGTATGTATACAATGATTTTATTTCCAAAATAAGGATTTTTAACAGTTTTACTTCATTTTAATGTTTTATCATGAACTGTATTTTGCGGATGCGATCTTCGAAAGCACATTTTTGCATCTTGTTCTTTTACATATTGCACAAACTTTCCTCGTGGTTATAGGAGTAGGTATTTTTGTAAAAGGATTATGCCACGCTTCGGCATGCATGGGCTGGCTTCACCGGAGTGATACCACGGCCTCACCGAAAACCAGCGCTTGCGCTGTGCTTCACCGAGTGAGTGAGGATACCGGAGGTCCAAACTCGGACCCCTCCTCCCATCTCTTTCCCTATCCCCCAAAGGCCGGCAACACACTTGTGGCGTCTCTGGTGTTACGGTGTCCATGGGCGGCGGTGGTCGCTTACCATCAGGCGATACGTCTGTTCATTTGCCCCTTATTCCATAAAAAAAATGCAAAACCATTTATTTTAAAGGTATTAAACCCACACTACCTGACCTCTCATCCAGGGTAGTACTGTACACAGGAGATCAACCTAAAATTACAGCATTCGTCAGCTGTCGTGTTTCAATGGTGAATGCGACACGAGGAGTATCACTAGGTGACCATGCTGCATTATTACATTGTCTGCATTCGCCATAACTATAGTGACCACCACTCTTGGATAGTCTCATATAATTTCCATGAGGCAGAGTAGAGTCACTTGCGCACCCATAATTAAAATATTAAACATATAACATATTATTGAGCAATGAAAGCTTGCTGGGTTCTGTAACTTTAGTGGTCTCCCCAACACAGAACGTTGTAGCTGAGCTTAAATTCAACTAAAGCTATCTAAACAGTCTCGAGTTGTTGTACGATTCCAATATCTCTTAAGCTTCTCGGTACAAAACGGGTAAAGTGCTCATACTATATAGTATGTACGTGTACACTAGAAAGCTCACATTTCGAACTAACAAATCAGTCCACATGCATTCCTAGAAATTCAACTTTATAGAGTATGTCCAATTGATTTGCTTTAATACCGAATTGTGGTTTGTCAATTTTTTTTTATAAATTGATATAAATATATACACACACACATACACACTATCGATAATCAAAGAATTGCGAAACTTTGGATCAGTTACTTAACAAAAACTGTGAATCAGGCAATAGTTGCTCTGTGTCTGGGCGTTTTTTTTTATTCCTTTTTATGTATGTTTTCAAAGGCCCCCGCGACACAGGATTTATTCCTAGTGCGGAAGGTTGTCTAATAAAATAATAATGGAAAATCTATTTAAAATATGCAACTTATGTACCTAGACACCAAAAATAATAGAATTGCACCTTCGTCTTCAAACTGAATTAAAATTTCACAAATTAAATTACCGGAAACGATGACAGCAAGCGAGTGAATAAAAACTTCAATATAGATAATATTGAACAAGCGCTAAAACTAACATTTGACCTCGACAATTAAGTAAGAGCAAGTGCGAATAGACAATAGCTGCTTGTATAAAACCGTTTGGTTTTCGTAGCTAGAAGCATATCTCATCAAACATGAGGACCAGTCAAATCGTGCTTGGCTTATTGGCCATAGTCGCCCTGAGCTCTGCCAGGGAGCTTCGGGAGAAACGTGACGCAGATCTTGATACAGCTGCTTCTCATCACGGTGGAAAATGGGACAAGGGAGGCGGCCATCATCATCACGAGCATCATGGCCATGGACATGATGATGAACACCATAAGGGACACAAAGGACACCATGAACACCATCACGGCCACAAAGGCCATCATCACCACGAAGGACACAAAGGAGATCATGAACATCACGGAGGCCACAAGAAACATCATCATCACGATGACGGGCACCATCATCATCACCATCACGGCGAGAAAGGCGACCATGGTCACGGCCATGATGATCACGGTCACTGGCACAAAGGACACGACACAAAGGGACATCACGGCGTCGAGAAACATGATGAATTCAAAAAGGAGGTTCACTTTCATGATCATCATGGTAAGAAAGGGCATCATGAACATCATGGTGGTCACCATCACGAGGGTGGACATAAGAAGGGCGGTCACTTCCACGACGGACACAAGCATGGCGGACACCACGAACACCACCATGGCAAGAAAGGACATCATGAACATGGCGGACATCACCATCACCACAAGGGTCACCATGGTGAGGACGGACACCATGAACACCATCATGGTCATCATGAACATGGCAAGAAAGGTGGTCATGAAGACCACAAGTCTTGGCACCACAAGGGCTAAGTTGTTGTTGACTGAATTTCAATTGTTTCGTATTGTTGATATATTAGTAACGTATTTGTTTGTTATGTTTTTACTTCAAAAAAATACATTTTATACCAAGTGATTATTCTCCTCGTTTCGTATTTATTAATTGATAACGCCTGAAATATAAATTCACTAGCTTTAACCCGCGGCTCCCATCGTTTCTATGTCGGTTATCACGATAAAGACAAGCCTATTCTATTAGAGGGTTAAAGGTCATACGTCCCCACGCTAGCCAAGCGCGGGTTGGAGACTGGCAAGACAACGTTGTGGCTACGTAATCTTGCCGTTGGATGTTTTTAAGACTACCCAAAGACCTCACGAACCGGGACCAACTGCTTAACTTGAGTTCCGAATCACGGAGACGCTCATGGTTACATGCCACCAGCGGTCATCCATCCAGGTATTGACCGCGCCGTCGTTGTTTACCCTCGGAGATTGTTTCGAATCACCAAGTGCAACTGGGCTTTGAGCACCTCTACGATCTACGAAAGTATAAGTAATGTTTCTGATCAATGGCAAGTATTTGTTTTTTTTTGATTTTGTTGAGTTTTGTTGAGTTTGACTGCCTCGGTGGCGCGAGTGGTAGCGTAAGCGACTGCTGTGCTTGAGGTCTCGGGTTCGATTCCCGGGTCGGACCAAATGTTTGTATGATCTGCAAATATTTGTTTCGAAGTTTGGGTGTTTTCTATGTATAATATGTATGTATTTACAAAAAAAAAGTATATAAGTATTTATATCAGTTGTCTAGTACCCATAACACAAGCTCTGCTTAGCTTGGGACTAGATGGCGTTGTTTGTTAGATGTCCGGAATATTTATTTATTTATTATTTATTTATTTACGGCACTTACATAAAGAAAGCAATTCATAAAATTTTCGTCTGTCTGTCTGTTTGTTTCGGCAAATTTTTGGATCAAATGGACTTATTTTGACGGGACTTTTGTAGCAGGGAGCTGATGTTAGAAGGAGTAATTTAGATGACTTTTTTAAATATAATATGATAAGCATCGCCCCGATAAATGCGGTTTTTGTTGTAAAGCAAACCTAAGAAATGGTACAAATACAGCCACGGGAAAAACCATGGGGCTCAGTTAGTAGGGAATAAGAATTACAAGATATTATTTTAAAAACTTAAATAACCATAATTAAAACAATCACAATCTCTTCTAGGGTTCCGTACCCAAAGTATAAAACGGGACTCTATTACTAAGACTTCGCTGTCCGTCTGTCTGTCTGTCCGTCTGTCACCAGGCTGTATCTGATGAACCATGATAGTTAGACAAATTGAAATTGTCAGAGATGATGTATTTCTGATGTCTCTATAACAACAAATACTAAAAAACAGAATAAAATAAATATTCAGAGGGACTCCCATACAATAAATGTGATTTTTTTGCTCGTTTTTTCTCGATATTGATAACGGCAACAGGTAGATGTTTGAAATGTACAGATAATGGTACGGAACCCTTCCTGCGCGAGTCCGTCTCGCACTTGGCCGATTTATTTATTTGGCACACACTATTATGATTCACAAAGCAACCTCGACAGTGCTTTTCTGGGCATAGGCAACTCAATATTAAGCAGCCTGCCTGCAAGCCAGCTCGGCTTACCATATCATAATTCATCTAATCGATCTATTCTAGATCACCATTCAAATTTGTTAGTAACGTTTTATGTTATAATACAGCTTGCAAATGTTTCACCACCCTTTTCTTATGTGTTAAAACCCAATTGGGCCATTATCCCACTGAAGTTTACTACGGGGGGATGTATCGCTCTTCTCTTATTCTTCGCCTGAAGAAGAGTAATTCGGAAATAGCTGTAATTAAGACATCCGGACCCATCCCGCCTCCCCACAATAACGTGAGTACCACCTTTAACTAAATTTTCTGGTTAGTCGACGTCCGCCACACGTATTCTTAACTTCCTAGCGGGTAGCTATTATGGTGCGTATAAAAGATTTGGGAAACTGATTTTCGATCATTAGTTTCCAATATAGCCAAAGATAAAATAATCATTGATCTGGGAATACTCTACAATTGCATACATTTATCTGTTACATTAACAGAATCTGTATAACTATATAGTGGAACCATTGCACACAATACTTATGTATGTTGAAGTACATAAAAAAATTATAAAACACAAGAAATATATATTAGACGTGGAATACCGTGTATTTTACATAGTTTATCCGTTGAATTTTTCATCATTTTCCGTATTCTGCATTTTAACTGCACAAATATTGCCAGGAGTTCGTGCTACAATTTTAAAAGATTTTGTGAACCATATCGAAGTTTATGAAAACTGTAATATAAAAACACGTCGAGGAAAAATCCCTCTGCGGTCACAGGCAGGTGCGGAAATAAAATTATTATACTGTGGGGAACATTCCCAATAGTAAAATAATGGAGACACCCGATACAAAAGTTATCAGCAGTGTTAACTTCCCTCAATAACTTTAACAGTTATCGATTTAATAGTAATCGATTACAGAACAATCAGACTACATAATACTATTATTATTATATTGTTATTGCCTAATAATGTACTATTTAAAATCTGTAAGTGTATTGCTGCCATTACACAAGTTCAACTTGTACTAAGTTGCACCCTTAAATGAATTTATTTTGTATTTATATTGTATTTATTCTTTATTCTAAACACAAGTTATAATAGGTAACCTACAGATATCACTGGATAATTACAGAAGCTGTATGCATAAGGCAGTAGACATGATACAATGGTAAACACTGAGATTTCATCATTATGATCAACAGTATTTAACAGTCAACTTCTGGACTAGACCTCTTTTTAGAAAGGATGTTATTTTGGGTTACTATACCACGCTTTCCAGTCGGGTCGGTATAAATTTATTTCAAGTTTACCTCGTCTTTGCACTGATACTTCAAAAAAACATAAAGCAGAAAACTATCGTGATGTATTTCTTTTTTTTTATGGAATAGGTGGCAAACGAGCAGACGTATCGCCTGATAGTAAGCGATTGCCGCCGCCAATGAACACTCGCTACACCGGGGGCGTCACAGGTGTGTTGCCGGTCTTTGTGGGATGGGGAGAGAGATGGGGGAGGGGTTGGAATATGAACCTCCGGTATCCTCACTCACTCGGTGAAACACAGCGCAAGCGCTATTTCACACCGGTTTCACTCCGGTCGAGCCGGCCCATGCATGCCGAAGCGTGGCTCCCCCACGATAAAATTTCTGCGTAATTTGCTCCCTTAGTCCCGTCTTGCGACACACACGGAAAGGTTGAGATATTTTTAACGAAACAATAGTCAAATTACAAAGTGTATAAAAGTTCTGATGTTCATTAACGTAATTTTCTTTCCTTAAGTAACTTTAATTACTTTTGTTTCTGTTAATTTTAATTGCACAGTATAATGATTTCAGATCTGGGATGTGATGGTTAGACTGTCTGTTATCCTTGTAGGAATTGGTCTCAGGTGGATGAACCCTTCAAATTTACAGACGTTTGCTGTAGTATCAAGCCTGTTCACTTAGCTGAACGGGCAATGATGTCATACTCCTCGGTGTGGACGTCTTATGATCAAGTTTGGCAAGGTTTTTAGGGGAAGGTATATCCAGGTCCTGTTTGTGATTGACCACAGTTTCTTATTCTCGAGCTCTATGATTTTGATCACAAGTACTCTGACTTTTGTAATGATTTTTGAGTCATTTGAATTCAACAAAAATTTGAAAATTATAGTGGCTACAAGATACATGTAAAGTAGCAAAAATCGTTAAGCGCTTAAGTAAAATATGTCTATTTATTAAAATAAAAAACTGAAGATATTTATTTGGACAATAACTTTTTATAACGATTGTTTACAAAATAAAGTATCCGCAAAAAGGTGTCAGCGTGTATTTTGTTTAGTTCCTTTCAGAAAAATAATATAGATATTTAGGTCCCTCTAAAAGGATCTGTGTTACTGGAAAACTCTCATGGAATTTTTTCTCTTTTATTTATTTTACATAGTTAAAAGCGCCCGAGCATGAACCTTTGTTTAGGACGGTTAATTATAAGTTTAAATGAAAATACTTTTTTTTGCTACCTCTTACTATTATAATACTGCAAAGGCTTAAAAATCGTATTATGTGTGTTTTAAATAATATTCACATGATCAAATTTTGGGAAATAACCTATACTTAAATTTATTTTGTTTTTTCTGTAATTTTGGACATGAACTTACTAAAATAAAGATAATTTCATATTATTTCACTCAAATCAAAATAATTTACAAAGTGAAAAAAAAAATTCTGTTTGAATATCGTGAGTTTTAAAGAGAAATAAACTGTTTATGTACTTAGGTTTCTTTAACATTCGATTATTGTAAATTGCAATCATCATCTTCCTAGCCTTTATTATTCCCAAAATATTTGGGGTTCGCTACTAGTTCAATCGGTTTTACCTAAATATCAGTTTTTCCACGGAGCGACTGGTATCGAACCTCCGCAACCCTGAAGGGAACTAAATTTGAAGGTAGAACTAGTTATCAGTATATTTGAGGCCACTGACTTCCCAATAACGATTATCATAGATGTTTATGACAACCGGGACCGACGGCTTAACGTGCTCTCCGAGGCACGGGCGGGCAACACCGCCATCTACCATACATAAATACCAAAAACATTATACACATTATTATAGTATTTGTGCATGTGGTTATGCGTTCTTCAATTAAAATAAATTAGAAAGTCTCAATTTGTTGTTGCCACTATATCCACGATGTGGTGATTAAAAACACGGAGTCACCAGTCACCAACTCTATTCATCCTGTTGGTGTCGTAAGTGCCCACTAATAGAGTAAACAACACACTACAATATGTCATCATTATTAACAGTCTCCACTGATGTACTCGTACGTACGTCTCTCTTTAGAAAGGAGGTATAGGGCTTGAGTCAAGTGCTTCCACTTGATCCATTTGTTCTTTTCTTAGCAGTAATTTTCTCCTGCGTATACGGAGTGACACTCCTATTCATATTCTTAATTCGTTACCACACGGCCAAGTACCTCTTCTATTCGTGGGAAACGCACCATACCCTACGTTGAGGATACGAAGGGCGTGTGTTGACTCCTGAAATACCGGTCTACCCACTAAACCCCATGGCGGCCTACCTCGGTACTCGGGAGAAGCTCCAGGAACGCATCAGCAGCTTCTGGAGTCCACAGTATGTATGTGGTGCGACTACTGTGTTTGAAGTCTCGGATCGGACGAAATAATTGTAGTGTGAGTGTTCTATGTATATATTATGTATTTATATCAGTTGCCTAGTATAAGCTCTGCTTAGTTTGGGACTGGATGTCGTTGTATGTCCTAGGATAGATATAAATTTGCAATACATACAGATCTACTTTTAGTTTGAACTTTTTACGGGTTGTAACACCCGACTGGCTTAATAAATAAATTATAAACTAGCTAACTGACTTTCTCACATGTGCAAAGAAAATTTATGTTGAAACGAGTACATTTAATAATGAGATCTATTAATGGAGTTAAACTTCTTCAGATAGTCTTCAATAATGATTAGAGAAACGAGTGTGGTTTATTTAATAAATAGTATGCTACGTTGGCTTTATTACGTGTACTTCTAAATAATGTAATAACATACGTACCGTCGAATTATTAACCTAAATATACCTGAAGACACCGTATTTTCATTGTTTATTCCTTACACACAATATGACGCAACGTCGACAGCTCTGCGCAATTTCAGTAATTATAATTTAAAAAGTATTCAAGAAATTAATATTAGACTAAGCATATGTGACTTCGTGTGACTACGTAGTGTGTAGTTTTATGAGCAAATGAAATGACTAATATGGCACTATATTAATTATTATTAATAAAAATTATATGTATTATAATCAAAAATATAATAAGTTTTCCTATTCCTTGGTAATATCATCATTGTCAGCTTAATCCAAACCAGCTAGACGTGGATATAAATAATGAAAGATGGATCAAAATCATTGCGTTACATCTTTCATCAACAACAGTTCGCGGTTCTATGTCTCTGCAAATGTCTTACTTTAATTTACTACAAGTGAAATGTGTATACTAGTACATAAGTGTAACTTTCACATTGTCATCAAAGAGTGCTCAACAAATTTTTAAACCGGAAACAAAGGAAGCGAAACAGTTAACCAAACTTCAAAAAACATTATACCAATACTTAGGTATTTTAACCTTGACAATAAAGTAACAGCAAGCACCCAGCTTGAACGTTGCTTAATGCATAACGAGAAAATAGAGGCTATATCTATAAAACGTTTTGGTTGACGAAGTTAGTGGCATATCACATCAACTATGAGAACTAGTCTAATCGTGCTTGGCCTATTGGCCATTGTAGCCCTCAGCTCCGCTAGGGAGCTGCGGGAAAAACGAGATGCTGATCTCGAACCCGCCGCTTCCCATCACGGAGGTAAGTGGGACAAGGGAGGCGGCCATGAACACCATGAACACCATCACCATGACCATGGCGATAAAGGCCATAAGGGACACAAAGGACACCATGAACACCATCACGGTAAACACGGCCACCATCATCACGAAGGACACAAGGGACATCACGGTGAACACGGCGGTCACAAGAAACATCATCATCATGATGACGGATATCATCATCATCACCATCACGGTGAGAAAGGCGACCACGGTCACGGTCATGAAGAACATGGTCACTGGCACAAAGGTCATGACACAAAGGGACACCATGGCGTCGAGAAACATGATGAGTTCAAAAAGGACAAGCACTTCCATGATCATCACGGTGATAAAGGCCATCACGAACATTATGGCGGTCATCATCATGAAGGCGGACACAAGAAAGGCGGTCACTTCCACCACGGTCACAAGCACGGTGGACACCACGAGCACCACCATGGCAAGAAGGGACACCATGAACATGGCGGTCACCACCATCACCATAAGGGTCATCATGGCGATGGAGGCCACCATGAGCATCACCATCATCATCATGGCCATGGCAAAAAGGGTGGTCATGAGGATCATAAGTCTTGGCACCATAAGGGCTAAGTTGTCAATTGTACCTGAGTTGTTAACTATTTATATATCGATTTTGAATGTTTTTATTATCTTTTTGTACAGAAAAAATAAATGTTATAACAAATAGATATGTGTCGTTATTTCTAGCTCAGTTTAAAATACATACTTCATACTTAAAATTATAAATTCGATACTGACTGTCTGTCTGTCACACTTTCTCAGCTAAAAATCTGAATCTATATAATTCAATACCGTGGAAGAGCCACGATTCGGCATGAATGGGCCGGTTCGACCTGAGTGATACCACGGCCTCACAGAAAACCGATATGAAATAGCGCCTGCGCTGTGTTTAAACGAGTGAGTGAGGATTCCGAGAACCCCTTACCGCTCCCCATCCCCTAAAGGTCGGCAACGCACTTGTGACGCCTCTGGTGTTGCGGCTATCCATGGGCGGCTGCAGGCGATACGTATGCTCGTTTGCCCGCTATTCCATCAAAAAAAAAAGAAAATTGGCAGAGAGATACTTTGTTTCTTAAGGAAGAACATGGGCTGCTCTTTACCGCCATAGTCGACATACAAACGAACGGAGCCGCGGTCAAAAGTTAGTTTAATTACAAAAAAATCTATCCTTGTTGCATATAAAAGCTAGCAAATTGCATATACAAAAATACAGCACAAGTTCATTGAAACAGTAATTTGTATACAATATTGGTTTGTTAAAATATAAATTCATTAAATAAGAGCAACCAGCCCTCTAACTCGCTGTTGTATTTTATACTAGCTGAACCCCACGGTGCTTCCGTATTACGAAAATAACCGCTGGCAACGCCGCGAGGCGAAGCTAGTATCTGTATAAATTGTAGCCTATGTGTTATTCTGGTGTATAAACTATATTATTCTAAAGTTTCATCAAAATTCATTCAGTAGTTTTTACGTGAAAGAGTAACAAACATACTCGCTTACATGCTCACAAACTTTCGCATTTATAATATTAGTAGGATTATGTCGAATAGAATAGAAAGGAATAAAGAAAGAAAAAAAAACAGTTAATACACTTTACATTATAAGAGTTTACAAATTGAATGACTGTGTACAAATGGCGGCATTATAGTTAAAAATAATTTCTTCCAGACAACCTTATAATGAAAAAATAGACTGTAAAAAGACGAATTCATAAGCGGTTTTAGTACAAGAAAAAAATATATATAAAAGAATTCAAATAAAGTAAAAGCAAATAACAAAAGAAATAATGACTTGAAAACGCATTAATACGAATAAATAAATATCTACTATTTAAACTTGTACCTATTTTTAAATAAAGAGGCAAGCAGTTTTTGGAAAGTCGTTAAGGAAGTACAACTTTGTAGGCGGTCACAGAAACTTAATAATCCCCTTTGAATTTGTATTCAGACAGAGTGGTTTGAAAGTGGGTATATCCTGTAAGCGTCAATGTGGATAATCTGCAAATTTGAAAAAATTGCCGTCTCTAACACAGACTTCAGTTATCGTTGTTTAAACAAATCGTCGAGTTAGCCATTCAAAGTGTAATAAAAATATGAGAAAATTTAGTAGGAAAACTTATTTCAAATTTATATTTATTTTTTTAATTAGTGACGAAAACAAGTTTTAATGAAAACAGCTTTTATTTGTTTCTTTTAATATTTAGTTTTAATTTTTATGTCATCTAACATTCAAATAATTTGTACTTATAAATAAATAATATAAATAATAAATAATAATAAATATTTCGGACATCTAACACACAACGCCATCTAGTCCCAAGCTAAGCAGTGCTTGTGTTATGGGTACTAGACAACTGATATAAATACTTATACATATTTTTTTTTTGTAAATACATACATATTATACATAGAAAACACCCAAACTCCGAAACAAATATTTGTAGATTCCACAAACATTTGGTCCGACCCAGGATTTGAACCCGAGACCTCAAGCTTAGCAGTCGCATACGCGTACCACTACGCCACCGAGGCAATAACTGATGGATTTTGAAAAATAATGCTGATGAGTGAAATATACATACCTGTACTGACAGTCATACAAACAGCACTATCTCGCGTAACATGAAATTGTTAAGAAAATGATATTTTTTTTAAAAGCTAACTGATCCGACATACGTTGTATTGCCATAAAAATAAATATTTAGAGATGGGTCACTCTTATCATTTAGGGATATAAAAAATAGATGTTGGCTGATTCTCAGACCTACCCGATACGCACACATAATGCCATAAAAATCGGTCCAGCCGTTTAGGAGTTTGGTAACAAACACCGAGACACAAGAATTTTTTATAATTAATATTTAAAGAAAACAAAAAGAATTTAATAACAAAATAACTGTGAATAGTTAAATAATCGGATAAGCTCATGCAAAAATCAAACACAATTTCTACGACGTCCCTATTCTGTAAGTGAATACTAAGGAGTAGTTATGACAGTGACGAAACATTTAAAATAAATATAAATTGTATACCTTTATCTAGACTAGGATCTAAAGATCAAAGATTAGCACACATTATAAAATCAGTATGTTCGTCTGAAGGTGTTGAGCATGACGAATTAAAAAATAAAATTAAACAACAATAGATTGAGGCATTTCTTTTGATTGATTGGTATTTGAGTTTTGAGAGAGGTTTTGAGTTAATAAATCTTAGAGAAATCTGATGGAATGTTTGCACAGCGCTATATGTCTATCTCCGAATAGTAAACACACTAACGAATGTTGGCTTATATTCTCTACTATCCATACAAAACTTGACCAACGGTTCAACAATTCAAATCATTAAATCGGCCTACAACAGTAACCATAACATTTTATGAAGTGATATAAATACTATAAAAATATTATTGCTTAATAAAAATAAACAAGAAATTGTAACTATTTTGTGTTCTGTGAGTGTACTTACAGATACAGCCACAATTCGTGAGAATAAGAAGAAAATATTAGTTTGTATATGTAAAAAGTATTATACAATGAGTAGGTAGGTATGACTATAAAGGTTCATGAGTAGACCATCGTTAGATTCCTCAAAATGAATTTTACAGTTCAAACCTGTGGACCAGACTATTCACTTCCTGGCTCTATCAAAAATCAGCTACATATCAGCTTCAAATTAAACCATCAACGGCAACTGCTGAACGAATACCTCTCTTATGAAGCGCCAAGAAAATCACTTTATAGGTGGCCAGATTATTGTATTTTCTTTTAAACTATAGATACACATAAAGTTGCAGTTCAACAAAAACAGTCAATTAGAATTAAATTAACTTAAAATTGATTTTCAAAGTTATGAGTGAAGCTAATAAACTATTGTTTTCAGATCTGAGTAAAACAACGTTAACATTCAATTTTGATTCGCTCACAGTTCTTATACGAATTGGCAGTAATTATTAAGTGATGTTTAATATGTAATAAATGAAAATATACGAAAATGTTTTCCGGCAAATATATCTAAATAGAAATAAATTTAAATAAAAACTTACTTGTATTGACCGACCAATAGTATCTAGTATTTTATAACATACTCAAGTTTATCAAACTATTGTTACCAACCATAGCCAAAGCAAGTCACCGCTACTCATTATTAAATTGTAATCAAAATTGAACCTAGCGCTAGGGCACGTGACCTTGGCAATAAAGTAAGTGCAGGCACCCGGGCCGGTCGCAATAGTTGCACAATGCAGGTTCGAGAAAACTGGAGACACAGTGTCTATAAAACGTTGTTGTAAACCATAATAAGTACCACATCTCATCACGATCTGTAAACGAATAGAACAACTATGAGGACGGCTCTCGTTCTGGGCAGCGTCGCTTTAGCGCTACTTGCGCTTGCGCATGCCAGGAATTTACAAGACGCAGATCTCGAAGCCGCTGCCTCTGGCCATCACCACGAAAAAGGTGGCGGCCATGAACATCATCAACACCACCATCATGACCACGGTGGCAAAGGACACAAGGGCTACAAAGGCCATCATCACCATGAACACGGGAAAAAGGGACACCACCACCATGAGGGTCACAAGGGCCATCATGAAGACCACGGTGGACACAAAAAACATCACCACCACGACGAGGGCCACCATCACCACCACCATCATGGCGAGAAAGGTGAAAAGGGTCATGGCTTCGAAGAAAAGGGACACTTTCACAAAGGCCACTCTACCAAGGGTCATCATGGCATCCACAAACTAGATGAATTTAAGAAGAACAAACACTTCCACGATAAACACGGAGAGTCTGGATTCCACGAAGGATATGGTGGACATCACGACGAACACGGACACAAAAAGGGCGGGCACTTTGACAAGGGGCACAAACACCATGGCCATCATGAACATCATCACGGCAAGAAAGGCTTCCACGAAAAGGGAGGACATCACCACGAGCACAAAGGTCACCACGATGAGGGCGGTCATCATGAGCACCACCATCACCATGCCGGACATGGTAAAAAAGGTGGTCACGAAGATCACAAGCATTGGGGCTTCAAAAAGGGACACTAATACCTAAGAAATTGTTTTATTGATGCTTTAACTTATTGTTTTGTTATATTATGTTGTTACATGAATGTAAATATACACATTTTTCTAAGTTTGAATTATTTGTTTATTCAACACTTGTCGAAGTATCGAACTCTGTCCGTAACATATAAAATACATTTGATATTTTCGTTATCATCTACTCAGGTATAATTCCCTTTCAAATAAATAATACGTGTTTAGTTAACTGATGGAGTTGTGAATTAAAGAAAGATAGGATATTCTAATCAATAATAACTTTAATAAAAGTAGTCAAACACACAGAAACCGAAATCGACAGATTATAAATAAGACTAGCTTTTACCAACGGCTCCGCCCGCCTGTGTGTCGTTTATCGCGGTAAAGTAGTCTATATCCTTCCTCGAGAATCAAAGTATCTCCATGCCAAATTTAATTAAAATCGGTACAGCGGTTTAACCGTGAAAAGGTAACGGACAGACAGACAGCCCTACTTTTGAAGTTACAATATTAGTATGTATATATTAATAAACGAAGCGGTATTAAATATTAATTTATTAGTAGGTAACTAACACCTTTGTTCAATGAGATTTAAATTGGTATTAATTGCATATCTGATCTGTGCGTAAATTGCAATTGAGTTTATTTAAACTTAGCAATTTTATATATTCTACATAACAGTAGTCAGTCATATAACTTCAACACTATTTTTACCCGACTGCGAAAGAAGGAGGGTTATGTTTTTCGAGTAGTATGTATGTATCTATATTTCTATGGCACGCTCTAGAGCCTAAACGGCTTGTCGTGAGAGTGACACTGGGTACTTACATCAAAAAGAAAATTAAAATGTATATTTTCTTTTCAGTTCTTTTTATATTTTCAGTTCTTCTTCATTCAGGTCTTCAATGAATGTAATAAAGATGGCAGATATTGACGCAGTCAGGTTTTCGTTAAATAATTCGTTACCTGTTTAGTAAAATAATATTGTACTGAACGTGAATGGTTCTTCGGGTAGTCTCTTGAGAATAATCACAACAGAATGCACATTATCAGTTCACCCTCCCTCATAACTGTCATATCTGACAAATTGGCATTTTTGTACCGACGTAAGCAACTATTTTTTACACTAAATAAGTTGTCATCAATTTGTCAAATACGACAGTTCGAAGGGAGAGCCGTGATAAATGAGATAGCAATAAAAACTATAACTTATTGGCACTCATGTAGTTCATTCCAATATAGCAAATCTGCAATTTTATATCGGTTATTGTTGTACATTTACAACAGCGGGTAATAAATCGGTCCCACCGTTTCAGAGATTTTCCGGAAATAACAGACAGACAGACCGACACAGACAGACAAAAAAAACTTGAGAGATGTCAAGGGACACCCGGATGGAACGAAGTTCGAAATAGAAAGACGAAACGAAAATATCTGTGTGTGTGTCGTCGTGTCGTGACAACAAATTGTGTCGTGACAACAAATTGTGTCGTGTCAACAAATTGTGTCGTGACAATTTTTTCGTCTAGCGTAAGCGTAGTGTAAGGGGCACAACGCGCCATAAGGAACTTCGTTCCAAAAATTTAAAAAAATAAATTTTGGTAGGTATATGTACCGTATATACATACATATGCATTTAGTAAAAAGCGGTTATATTAATATTACACACAGACACTCCAATTTTATTTAAATTCTATAGACTAACTTTTGCCGACAACTCCGACCGTGTGTATGTCGGTAATTGATGTAAAGAGTATCTTTTGCCCACAACTCCGACTGCGTGTATGTCGGTTATTGATGTAAAGAGTATCTTTTGCCCACAACTCCGACTGCGTGTATGTCGGTTATTGATGTAAAGAGTATCTTTTGCCCACAACTCCGACTGCGTGTATGTCGGTTATGACAGTGATGACACTGGCTTGAACCCTCATTACATTCATTCATTTCATGACAGCCTCGGTGGCGCAGCGATAATGTACGCGACTGCTGTGCTTGAAGTCTCGGGTTTGATTCTTCAAATATGTTTTTCGGAGTTTGAGTGTTTGCTGTGTACCTGTACAATACGCCCTTATTCACAAAAAAAAATGTATGTATATATCTCTGTTGTCTAGTACGCATAGTTAGATTGAGACTAGATGTCGTTGTGTGTTAGATGTCCGAAATATTTATTATTTTTTCCACCTCAAAAGTTTTTGACCTTAGGTACAATTTTATGCAGTTCACAAATTAATGTTTGTGTACAAATTGTTTTAAAAGCACATTATCGTTGCTTCATTAGAACGAGGTTAAGTAAGTGACTGTTTCTCAATCGATCAAATGAAATGTCGTAGCTAACAGATATCAAACTGATTTTCTTATAATATTGAGAAAAAATATTAAATTAATACTTAATTGGGCCTCCGGTATTATCACTCACTCGGTGAAACACAGCGCAGACGCTGTTCCACACCTATTTTCTGTGCCGTGGTATCACTCCGGTCGAGCTGGCCTATGCCTGCCGAAGCATAGCTCTCCCACGGTAGTCTGTCTGTCTGTCACTAACTGAAATTCACATTTAAATACTGTCTCAAATCAAGGCGTCTGTGACGTACTGCATTTTTGCCCATAATACTCGTATCACAAAAAAGAATACCACAGAATCATACAATATTTTGATTTGATTTTTATATCCTTTAAAAAGTAGAATTGACTTGTTTCCATACCTACCTCTTAAAATGTACCTAAATGTTTATTTGCATAAGACCTAAATAGATCCCTATAACGAATTACTATTATACTAATTGTATGACTAACTTAAACAATTGCATACCTTATTAAGTACTAGCAGCGTTATTGATTAAATTAAAACCTCAACGGTTTGAAGCATAAAATCAAGTTCCTTTAAGTAGCATGAAATGAAGAAAAACAGTATATTATTTAGAGGGGTTACGACGACCAACAACCTCGAAATGCAAGCTTTTGTAATCATACTAAGAGCTAGAAAACTGGTAATTGTATTAAGCAAGCAGATATCCTAAGTAAGTAATTAAAGTACCTACAGTCTAGAGATTACTACATAAAAAGAATATAACTAATACTTGTCTAAAGAACACTTAACTACCTCGGTGGCGCAGTGGTAGCGTATGTGACTGCTGTGCTGTGAAATGTTTGTGTGGTCTACAAATATTTGTTTCGGAGTTTAGGTGCTTTCTATGTATAATATATATGTATTTACAAAAAAAAAGTAGAGATTGAATTTTAGCGGTGGCGTACATGAATTAGCACAATAGCTCTACGGAAGTATGGCAATACAATTGTATTGGTACGCGGTACACTGAAACCTTAGGAATCAAAATACAACTCCTAAACTCATATAGACGCCTCTTAGTAAAATCGTACATATTTCTTCTAGAGATGAAGACGTCATTGAATCTGTAACACTCGTGTAAGTTGTTTTTATCAAAACAATCTAGTAACCCTTCATTCGGCGAATCGAAACTAATGAAATCAATATTAATTTCAGCAATTATCAGGACCTAAGGTAGTCGTACACTGCTTCTGATATAAATATTATTATAGTTATTATAGCATTTGTACAAAAATTCACACAAATAATTTATCTTTTGGTAAAATATGACTGACTCTCGCAACCTTCGAGTTTTCCCATTTTTCAACATTTAATATCACTGCTTGGACTTCTTGGCAATAGCGTGATGTTACACAGCTTATAACCTTCCTCGATAAATGAACTATCAAACACTAAAATATTTTTTCAAATCCAGTTAGTAGTTCCTCAGATTAGTGCGTTCAACCAAAATCTTCAGCTCTATAATATTAGTGTAGATGAGGATGAGGCACTTACCGTATCTCAAGACAGCACAAAGAATAGTTCAAATTGAACCACGATTATAGACGTCAATTGTTTTAACTGTTTTTGAGATTGCTTTCAACCAAACTTACAAACCGGCTGTTTTTTTTTTTATTAAATAGGGGGCAAACTAGCAGACCTATCGCCTGATGGTAAGCGATTACCGCCGCCCATGGACACCCGCAACACCAGAGGCGTCACAAGTGCGTTGCAGGCCTTTTAAGAAAGAGTACGGTTCAGCTTTATAATGTTAGTATAGATAATCAAATCAATGTACACCTATACCTAAGCGGCAATATGCAGTATTAAAATCAATCATAAGGCTTAATGCTTAAGGCTTAATGTATTTAAGCTATTGGTATTAATTTATTTACATTTACTGTTTCTATGAGCGTGTACCTTCAAAATGTTGAGTCTGCTTGAGATTGTTTGAGTTCTAAGAAGATATGTATATTTGATACTATAAGCTATACAATTAATTGAAACCCTATTCTATACAACCTACTCGTTAAAATTTTAATCAATTTAGTGATTTATGAGGCCGTATATGGTTTTTTCAATATAAAAGACATCATTGCGACTAATACACCCACCACTGTAACTCCTGTACACCAGGATCAAAAGCAGTAACCAAGGAACACACCGATTTATGGCACTCGGGAAGTCAAAACAGGAGGAGTTGGAAAGATAATAAGTACATTTCCCTCCTCAGCAAAGCGGGAGACGAAATAAAGTCAAAACGCAGACATCTTTTTCGAACCGGGAAGCACCACGGATAAAATATTATGGGTCTAAAGTTATCTATATTTGACGACTATAATATACATGTCCGAATCGCTTATAATAATAATATAATAATAAGCCTTTTTTATTTCCAACAACCTTAAAAAAAATACATAATTTATTCTATAGCTTTTTAAATATTAGTTATAATCAATTGTTGGAACCCCACTTCTGAGTATAGGCCACCTCCAGCTTACTCCATGTTTTTCTGTTTTTGTTCTTGTTCTTCAGTCTGTTCCCGCTATTGCCGTTATCTCATCAATCCATCTATTCCTTGGGTGACCTCTTTTTCTTTTTCCGCTTGGTCCTTTCCATGTCGTTGCTTCTAGTGTCCATCTGTTGTCCTGACACCTCGAATCGCTTACACGCAATTAAAATGCCTGCAGTTGACACAAGATCCCCATGCTATACCACCCTAGAACCCTATTAAATACATTAAATAGTATATACATTTTAAAAGTTTGTTTTTTTATATTTTATAGCATAGGTAATTTTCAACGCGAGTACCTAAATATAAGAAGAGTAAATATACTTGATCTGATTGCAAGACATTAGTGAATCTTTTTAGACTAATAGAATTACAAAACTATAAACTTATTAAAATGTAAACAGTACTGTCTTTTATATTGAAAAATATTGTCGATCACTAAAATTAAAACACACTTCTGTCAAAAAGAGCCAGGAAAATCGAAAAAGGAACAAAATTTACTAAATTTAAATACCTATAATAAAAATTAACAGTGACAAACGTCTATACATCTAAAGTAGTTCCAATACTTTATTTAACTTTTGACAGATCACGCACATAAAGTTTTGTAATAATTTTTGATACAATGTACTACAGATAATACTGTACTTTATGGGCGGGCTCCGCCTACTTAGGGATGTGTCATTCGTAATTAATGACCACAGACTATAAAAACGGTTTTGAAATAAATCGATTATCGATTATATTAATAAAACATACAATAAAATTATTGTGATTATATTTTATATCAAATCACGTAAAAAGCTTTATTATTTTGCATTAAAATGCCCTAAATGTCTCTGTTTCAATGCATAAATAATTTGCGTAATGAAAACAGTTCCATCGTACTCGTACCTAGTAATGGGATCGAATGTATTCGCCGCAAATTAATGAATCTAAAATAATTGTTTAGACTTACTATAGTTGGTTCAAATAAAAACTACCTGCGGTACCTACTTGTAATGAACAGGTACAAAATGTTGAAATTCGTAGTAATTTACGGACTAAAAATAAAACAACCAAAAGAGGTACTGTAATACTAATTTTAATTATAAAGAATCGTCTTCTTCGTATGACCAGGAATCATCATCACTTGAGTTCTCAGTAATATTGATTATCATTTCTTGGATAGATAAATTGTCGAATGCAACATCCCGATCCCAATCCGACATTATCACCTTCTTTGTTTTTTCTACAACATTCGCCCAGTTTTCTGGAGTTACTTTTTCACACGCATTTTTCAGTAAATTCAGCATTTTTCTTGCGGTGAAAGGAGGAGTTGTATTGTTCCTCGCAGCATATCCTTTAACTTGTGCCCAGATCATTTCAATTGCATTATATTGGCAGTGATATGGGGGAATTCTGAGGACGGTATGCCCATGCTCTGCTGCCATTTCATCTATGACGTATCGTTTTGGCAGCTTCTTTGTTTTTAATATCTTTACTAACTCTACTTTTAGTAGGGACTCATTCACCTCTTCGCCATTGTCACGGAGCCAGTTTATAATTTCATGTTTTTTGTTGGCCTGTGTTGGTATTTTATTAATTTGATGAGAGTGATAAGGTGCATTATCAATAAATATTATTGATGGCTCTTCGAGTGATGTAAGCATTTCTCTGAACCACTTTTCATACACGTTCGAATTCATCTCCTCATGATAATCTCCTGTTTTCTGGGATTTAAAAGCTAATAGAGCGCCTGGCACAAATCCTTTTACTGTTCCTGCATGACAAATAATCAGTCGTTCGCCTTTTCCCATTGGTACTGTAGAAGTGGAGCCAACGGTGTTGTCAGTCCAAGTTTTTGACAGCGTATGATTCGCATTGAGCCAAGTTTCATCTGTGAAAACAACATTCGACCAATCTTCTATTTTTTTTGCTTGTCTTAAAAAATCGCATCTATACAAAGCAATATCATTGCGTTCCATTAAAATTTTTCGTTTGTCACATTTTTGGAATAACATTCCAATGTCTTTCAATACCTTTGTCAGAGAAGATTTTTGACCACGGAACAAACCACTATTTCGAAGAGATTGTGTTAGTTTTTTTAATGTTGGAATCTCTTTTCTTTGGTAATAGTCGTATATATATTTATTATGATTATTTTAAAATAGACATAGAGAGATTTAATAAAGATCATCAATAGTTTAACAAATACAATATTAACCACTGAATTACAACACAATACAATAATACATTTTGAAAATTCAGTTCCTTTTATATATTTTTTCATGACATAGAACCGTCATATTTGAACAACATTCTTTTAATCCATTTCTTCTTTATTTTGACAAAGGAGGTCGCACATTGAAACACATAGAAATGATGAAGTACGAAATTATCTATAAAATAATGAGTTTGTTAAATCGATTAAAACTTCTTAATGCATAAAATCGATCGATGAAAGAAATCGAATAGGTAACGGGTCAGGGTATCACTATTTGATTAAGTATTAGAGCTGTCAAAAGTTAAATAAACTATTGGAACGACTATAATGCATCTTATACCTACAATGTTATTAGGTATCGAGTATCGTATTATAGTCGTTTCTCACGTTTGGTTGAGTTGAGCGTATCGTTCCTGCCTTCGTTACTGTCAAAATGCCAAAAAAGAAAGTACTCAAAGGACAAACAAGAGAGTTTGTCTTGCGACTTCGTGAATACTTTGAAAAGGAAAGCCGTAATGGTGGGCCTCTTATACCAGTGACTCAAGTTAGAGACCGTGTTGCAGCAGCATTAGGTATTAGTGCTCCAACAGTGGCAAAAATAACAAAAGAAGGCTACGGCAGCAGTGGCATGGAACAGAATAAGCTATCTACACCTAAGAAAAAACGTCCGCCTAGTAAAGTTACAGCCGTTGACAATTTTGACGCTGATGCTATTCGTCGTCATATATACGACTATTACCAAAGAAAAGAGATTCCAACATTAAAAAAACTAACACAATCTCTTCGAAATAGTGGTTTGTTCCGAGGTCAAAAATCTTCTCTGACAAAGGCTTTGTATAGATGCGATTTTTTAAGACAAGCAAAAAAAATAGAAGATTGGTCGAATGTTGTTTTCACAGATGAAACTTGGCTCAATGCGAATCATACGCTGTCAAAAACTTGGACTGACAACACCGTTGGCTCCACTTCTACAGTACCAATGGGAAAAGGCGAACGACTGATTATTTGTCATGCAGGAACAGTAAAAGGATTTGTGCCAGGCGCTCTATTAGCTTTTAAATCCCAGAAAACAGGAGATTATCATGAGGAGATGAATTCGAACGTGTATGAAAAGTGGTTCAGAGAAATGCTTACATCACTCGAAGAGCCATCAATAATATTTATTGATAATGCACCTTATCACTCTCATCAAATTAATAAAATACCAACACAGGCCAACAAAAAACATGAAATTATAAACTGGCTCCGTGACAATGGCGAAGAGGTGAATGAGTCCCTACTAAAAGTAGAGTTAGTAAAGATATTAAAAACAAAGAAGCTGCCAAAACGATACGTCATAGATGAAATGGCAGCAGAGCATGGGCATACCGTCCTCAGAATTCCCCCATATCACTGCCAATATAATGCAATTGAAATGATCTGGGCACAAGTTAAAGGATATGCTGCGAGGAACAATACAACTCCTCCTTTCACCGCAAGAAAAATGCTGAATTTACTGAAAAATGCGTGTGAAAAAGTAACTCCAGAAAACTGGGCGAATGTTGTAGAAAAAACAAAGAAGGTGATAATGTCGGATTGGGATCGGGATGTTGCATTCGACAATTTATCTATCCAAGAAATGATAATCAATATTACTGAGAACTCAAGTGATGATGATTCCTGGTCATACGAAGAAGACGATTCTTTATAATTAAAATTAGTATTACAGTACCTCTTTTGGTTGTTTTATTTTTAGTCCGTAAATTACTACGAATTTCAACATTTTGTACCTGTTCATTACAAGTAGGTACCGCAGGTAGTTTTTATTTGAACCAACTATAGTAAGTCTAAACAATTATTTTAGATTCATTAATTTGCGGCGAATACATTCGATCCCATTACTAGGTACGAGTACGATGGAACTGTTTTCATTACGCAAATTATTTATGCATTGAAACAGAGACATTTAGGGCATTTTAATGCAAAATAATAAAGCTTTTTACGTGATTTGATATAAAATATAATCACAATAATTTTATTGTATGTTTTATTAATATAATCGATAATCGATTTATTTCAAAACCGTTTTTATAGTCTGTGGTCATTAATTACGAATGACACATCCCTAAGTAGGCGGAGCCCGCCCATAAAGTACAGTATTATCTGTAGTACATTGTATCAAAAATTATTACAAAACTTTATGTGCGTGATCTGTCAAAAGTTAAATAAAGTATTGGAACGACTATAGGTACAATTAGTGCCTGCAAGTTTTTACTTATCAAAAACAAAGTGATAACTAGTTTTAGTAAGTAAAAACGAGTAATACATAAACTTAGTAAAACAATCATAAGAACTTAATCTATAATACTAATAATTCTATCTACTTAACAAATACTATCGCAAATTTGATAATTGCATATTTTGCTTTTAATATTGAGTAGGCGTTGCCAACAACGCTTTTGAGTAAGTGCCTCAAAAAGATATTGTTGCCCTAGATGTGATCATTATTCACTAGTTTGTCTTGTGGAACACAACAAAGGCGAAAGGACGCCATATGTTATACCAAACTACTATTCCAATTCGCTGTCCAATATATTTTATTCCACAACAATCGTTTGAACGATCGTCTATTAATCACAGAAAATTACGTAGGTTATTACAGTTGTTAAACTTAATTGAACGATACGCTAGGATCAAAGATTATATAATAAAATACATATTTCAAAACGGTTTAAAGATATTAGAACTCATTCTAAGTTAGTTTACATATCCTTTACGTAAAAAGTTAGAAACAACAGAATTAAACAAATTAAGGTCTATCGTTGGTATTTTTGTACAAAAGTAATCGTGGGAGAGCCACGCTTTGGCATGAATGGGCCGGCTCGACCGGAGTAATACCACGGCCTCACAGAAAACCGGTGTGAAATAGCGCGTGCGCTGTGTTTCACCGAGTGAGCGAGGATATCGGAGGCCCATATCCCAACCCGTCCCCTAATCCCCCTCCCCTTCCCCCAAAGGCCGGCAACGCACTTATGACGCCTCTGGTGTTGCGCGTGTAATGGGCGGCGGTAATCGCTTACCATCAGGCGATAGGCCTGCTCGTTTACCGCCTAATCAATAAAAAAAAAACTTCTGCGTTGAGCCATTTTCAAGAGCTGGTCAAGTTCAAATCGTTACCGCAGCAAAGTCTTTAATAAGTTAAGAATCACAGCATACACAAGTTTTGATATTTGCTCACATTAAATACATAACAAAAGCTATTTATTCATGTATTTGGTTCCGGGCTGAAACGATTTCAAAAAAAGAAATTTTGCCAGTATATCGTTTCTAACGTTACTGCACCAAAATCAATTTTTCCCGATGAACTTTAATCGACTATTTGCACAATTTTTTCCATTGGTATACTCTCTTACTTTATTACAATTAATAAAAAACAAACAAAGTACAATATTATCGTGAGGAGTAATTTGTTTACTAATGGAAAATTTTTCTGTTATACACTCAGCTCTCGGCAGCACAACTTTTTTTATTTATTTCTTGTTGTTGTAATTGAATAAGGATTGACACACACCATATCCTATTCATTGTAGGAAACTGGTCATACACAAGTCAAATAAAAAGGGTTTTTTATGGTATTGAGGGCAAACGAGCAGACGTATTACCTGATGGGAAGCGATTACCGCTGCCCATGGACACCCGCAACACCAGAGGCGTCACAAGTGCATTGCCGACCTTTGGGGATGGGAAGAGGGATGGGGGGATGGGGTTGGGAATGGGCCTCCGGTACCTTCACTCACTCGTTGAAACACAGCGCAGGCACTGTTTCACACCGGTTTTCTGTGAGGCCGTGTAGAGGCCGTTTTCCCACGGCGAAATAACGAATATCGAAGTTTATGTAATAATTTAATTAAAACAGTAAGCAAGCAATCAGTATTTGCGAGTAATTGCGAATAAACCACAACATGTTAGAACAGGTTGTAGCTTCATGCGGTAACAATGAAATGCCTATTACAAGCAATTTAAACCCGGGCTACTCTCTAATGACACATATGTGTGAAATTTACCAAGTTTTGAACGTTATCGTCATACTTAGAAGATAATTATAAAATGATTACGTTTTAGGTAGAACCAAATACTATAACATTCTCCATATGGTGACGGATTAGGATAACGGAGTTTCACATCCCCTAATTCATCCAATAGAAAGAAAATTTGGAACGAACCCTATACTAGCCAGCATATTGTAAACCAAAGCCTCCTTTATTATAGCTGTTGTTTTTAAAGCCGAATAAAAGCTTTTGATGACTTTTACGATATTATAGATGCATGTTTTGTGAACGAAGTTTCTTATCGCGTGTTGCGGAAGGGGGCTAGACGGAATTGTAACGACACTTTCGACATATGTCAACGACACATTTTGTCAAGACGAGTTTATTATTAGTCCAGTCATTATAGTAAGTTCACCTCGGAATTCGATATACCCAGCTGTAAGTCTGTAAATACTTGTATATTGACACCCAAAAAGTTGTCTCAAAACCTACATATGGTAGGGTGTAAGCAAATATTAAATTTCAAGGTCAAAGGGCACAAAAATCGGTTTTTTGCGCTTTTTTTGGAAATATCTCATTTCCTATGGGTTTTTTGCTATTTGTATTTTTTTCAATATTGTAGAATACAAAATTCTCTACAAATTTTGTCAACAAATTTTTTTTATACGGTGAACCGTTTTCGAGATAGAGGGCGGAGAGCGCGCGGTCACCGCATCACTTCAGGTCAACCGGTGCCTCCGGTCGAAAACGCGCCATATATAGTTGATGAACTATCGATAAATCAATGATCATAAATATTTGTCAATTTTTATTAACTATTATATTATATTTTATTATTTTTTCCTAACTTATACACTTTTTATTCAGTGTTAATTTATTTAACAACACTTTATACCTGCCCATGTAATTGCAGAATTGTTAATGAAAATATAAGAATTATATTTGAATTTACCTAATTAATATTAATAACTTCTTACATGATGAAAAAAAAAACAAATAAATTATGAATTAATCTTTTTATTAAAAAATATCATTGAATACATTTTTTTTTATTGAAAGTAAAATAATGGAATAAAGGGTACAAAAACTACAATTTATAATTTTAATCATCTTCTTCCTCTTCATCGTCGTCTTCTGGCCGCTGGTAAATTTCAAAGTGGTCTTCATTATCGTCTTCAACGACATTTGTCTCAAGTTCTTCCATGATTTCGGGATCAAAGGTTCCATCTTCGTTAATGTCGCTCTGATATGGTAGAGCATTGAGACAAGCTTGCCCATTACATTGGCCACAAGCTAAAGAGCATTGCAAGCCCGCTTTCCTGCATCCGCGTCGCGAACCACAACCACTTTTGCAGTTGCAGAAAATTGTATTTAGCAAATCTTCTGGTGCAAGTGGTAAAATTGTCATGATAGGCTCCAGAAAATAATTTCGCATCGCCCAACCCCATACCTGGGGTTCCAAATCATGTCCTAACCAAGTTTGAACTTGATAATATACACGGTTGAAATGTTGATGAGCAGCTGCACTTGTTGGTGGAATATTTGAAAGCTGCACAGGTTTATTAAGTTTTGTAGACTTGACGTAATGCATATAACGAAGATGATCGAGACTTTTCACAGATTTCGGAGCATTATAGACTGCCAATAAGGTTTGAGTTCCACTCTCTAATCTCTGGGCCGAACAATTTTCTTCCTCAAATGTTGCAGCTAGTTCATCCAAATTTGTCAGTTTCTCAAAAACTTTTAAAAATGTTTTTTTTCCCTTTTTAAAAAGCGCAGAAGTTGTGTCACAGCCACTTAATGCGTGCAGAAATAAAATATGTTTTTTGGAATGAGGATAATTATCAAAACTTTTAGTCGAGTATATCTCCGTTTTTACATTTCCTTTCCCAACTTTTTTAAAGAAAATTTCTTGTTCGTAAGACAGTGTACGCCCAATTAAAATGACAAGTAAATCAATATCTTGTCCTATTATAACTGCAGTTTTTTTTGACTTTGATTCTTCAATTGCAGTTTCAACAATAAGAACATCCGCATCATCTCTGGCTTGTTTAGTAGTAATATTTGCAGCTTGTAATTTTTCAATTAACATATATAACTTATCTTTGTTATTTCGATTTGATAAGAAATGCATGAAGAAAATGCTAAAATATAATATTATAGTTAATAAAAATTGACAAACATTTATAATCATTGATTTATTGATAGTTCATCAACTATATATGGCGCGTTTTCGACCAGAGGCACCGGTTGACCTGAAGTGATGCTGTGACCGCGCGCTCTCCGCCCTCTATCTCGAAAACGGTTCACCGTATAAAAAAATTTTTTAACAAAATTTGTAGAGAATTTTGCATTCTACAATATTGATCATTAATACAAATAGCAAAAAAACCATAGAAAATGAGATATTTCTAAAAAAAGCGCAAAATACCGATTTTTGTGACCTTTGACCTTGAAATTTAATAGTTGCGTACACCCTACCATATGTTGGTTTTGAGACAACTTTTAGGGTGTCAATATACAAGTATTTACAGACTTACAGCTGGGTATCTCGAATTCCGAGATTCTTACCTAATTTAAGCTTAAATGACTGGACTATACACCATATTGTGTGTTTACCCAAGAAATATAGTGATACCACAGGGAGGATAAAAATTTCCCCACATATTCCTGGATCGCCTACTTAGTCACATCGTGAAGTCATGAAAAATTTTTAGTCCCCCCTTGCACACCCTGAAATTGTTAGGAATCATTACCCTTTCTCTGTCTGTCTCTCTCTCTCTCTTATAGAAAGTAAGCCAGATATTTTCGTCTTTCTATTTCGAACTTCGTTCCATCCGGGTGTCCCTTGACACCTCTTTTTTTTTAAATAATATATATGTAACTAATAGTATATGTAGTATACTAACTAAATTCGATTGTTACCGTTTTTCTAGAACTCAGTTGTTTACTTAACTCTTAAGTGTAAATACCAAATAAACGAACATTGAGTAAAATTTACGGTCGGTAACGCGACAAAGACCGTATATGTAGTCGCTCTGTAAATTGGCGTGAGAGCAGAGCATGTCAACTCCTCTTCACTTGGTCAGGATTACGAGTGACAGCGAGTGTATCCATAAATCTAGTGCGAGGTGTGACAACCTAAGCTCGCTACTTACTCGCTAATTAGTGTAAAAGCGTTATCAATGGATTACGCCACGAGCGTCGACTGTACCTATCCTCGTTGATTCTGAAATATGTGACCGCTTACAAATCTAGTGTTCGTAGATTTTCAACGACAATAACGACAGCAACCAGCAGAGGAATGTTTTATTTTTGTTAACTGTCTTAACTGTGATTTCAATTGATTGTTTAGTAACGTTCATGATAAATATAAAAATATAGGTAAAAAAATGTAATAGAATTACTGTAGGTATTTGTAAAACAAAAGAATTGTTTACATCGTTTTGTGTTACAGTAGTTCTCCACCATTGAGCTTGGCATTTATTTAAAAATGAACTGGAAATATACTCAAAACAGAAAAACTACATAGTTTGAAATAGGATATAATCCCATCTGATGAATGCGGGTTGGATTACAGCCTTGAGACGGGTGAATTAGAGCTCATCACTTTTGTCCAATTTGTACATCAACCAACCTACCGAGCAAAATTTAGTGTTTTTTTTGTGGAATTGTAAATATATGCATATCGGGGTTTGAGTGTTTTCTGTGTATAAACACAGAAAACACTCAAACCCCGAAACAAATATTTGAAGATCATACAAACATTTTATCCGAACCGGGAAGCAAACCCGTGACCTCAAGCACAGCAGTCGCATACGCTACCACTGCGCCAACGAGGCAGTTATGAGGCAGTTATTAATCAAGTACCTTGGAAATTCTAAATTGGTTGAGACGAACGAATATTTGTTACATTATTATATGTATACATATTATTATACATAAATGTCGATAATAATTTCAATTTGATACCTCTACTCGTTTACGAAAATGGAGATCTTGGCAGCCGGAGAGAATGAAGTGATCCTAAGTGTTTCTATTTAAATTACCGAAGTAAGTAACAAATGGTGCTTAATTACCCTTAAGTCATAAGGGATAAGAATCAGCTGTCAAATACAGCCAACATTAAGAAACAAAATAACTTTACTCCAAAAAGTTTGAGATCCGATAATGAAATCGAAATGTATAAAGCATCTATTTCTGTTATTTTTAAGGTCACTAGCTGAACCACGCAACTTAGTCAGTGTCTCTTTTAAAACGTGGTCTAAACGTGATGTTGTCTATCTTATCTAACGCAAACCAACAAAACACTTATTTAAAAAATTCACATGAAAATTGATTAGATGTTTCAAAGTTCGTCGTGAGCAACAACATGACACGAGAGAACTGTAAAGTACTCAAATAATACTTTATATTATAATGAGTGTGAGTTAAATCCATATGACTGATTAAAAGATTCTTGGAAAGAGTCCCAAAATAATCCAGACATACATACACGTAATTTGCCACCTTCTTTTCATCGAAATACAAACTGTTTCTATTGGGAGGAACTTTAGAAACGCAGCGGCGGCTTCTAGGGTCACCCCTGCCGTACCCCACGACTAAGGTACATCCCGGGGTGACCAGAGTTACTCCAGGGGCAGGACGCTGTCACGCCTCATCGTTTTACGTAGTTAGAGGCGGAATACCGACTCGCCTTAGACGACACCCCCGGCCACACCGGGGTATCACATGTCCTGTCCTCCAGTGTGTGCTGGACGGAGTCCAGTTCGGAACCGCAGTAGTGGCATTGGCATGGATTCCGGGCTCATGGTCCGGCGCTGACTCTTCGTCATTCTGAACGTTAGAACGAATTTGGTCGTAGACATAGTGTCCATGTCGCCCAGATCGTCGAAGGGTGGAGATAGCGCCAGGACCGTAACTGCCTCGTACGAAAGGGTAGGTAGGCGGTAGGGGCTGCCGCATCCGTACGACCCGTGTGGCCATCAGCCGCTGCAAACTCCTGAGACCAGACGGGCGCCCCATAGAGGACCATGTATCGTACGAAGCCCATTGTCCTTTATGAGGTGAACAGAGGCAGCGAACTTCTTCCCGTGGTCCACCGAGATTGGGCAACAGACGTTGAACGCCCCTGCTGCCTCTCGTACTTAAAGGACTAATCGTCCAAAATGCTCTTCAAAGCTCCACCTTCTATCCAGGATGAGGCCAATGTACTTCTTGTACTGTACAGGTAGGCCAGTAGGACTTCAGTGTCATCAACCCGGTGGCATGAGCTGGGTGGTCCCTAGCGCTTGCGAGGGGCATGAAACCATATCGCCTCAGTTTTCTGAGGCGCTATCCTCAAAGCAGCCGTGAGCTGGGCTTGAGGATGACGGACGGACCCTCTAGCCAGTATTAGGTATCGTCTGTATAGCAGACGATACTTAGGCCCGTGGGCAGACTGGTGCGAAAAACTGTATCATATGCGAGGTTCCATGACAATGGGGCCAATCCAGAACCCTGAGGAACCCCGCAACTTACTTGTCTTCGATTTCCATTCTGTTCCAAGCGTATACTTCACAGTCCTGGCGCGCCGATAGGCCTCTATAATGGCCCGCAGGTAGGGCGTTCATGCTTAGCCTAGGCAAAATATGATTACTGACTCTTAGAAAACTATTATTTGAAAGGAGAATGAAAGATACTATACCGCTAGCTATGAATGATTATGAGATTTATCCGTACGTACATACGGTCTCTTTCTGGAGTACAGTAGCTTCACAGAAAAAGACTACGGCGCCCCAGCCCATCTCATCCGCCACTCAATCAACAGTGAGGACAAAATTCAAATTTAACTTGCGACTACTGTAGTACAGTGAAAGTTTCAATTAATTTCGAACGACTCGAATTTCATTGAATCCGGACAAATAATATTTTTTGTGATGCACAAATACAAAATGTTTTGTTCTCAGTCTGTGTATGCTCTACAGAGCTAGTTGTGTTTTACAAAAAAAAAATGAAGTATTATTTTACTTGATTCTACAAACCCGTTATTGTAACAAGTTTGTGCAAGTCAATATTGACGAAATGTGTGATTCAGTATCAATTATAATTGTAACATTCAAAATTGTACCACATTTTTTGTTTTTTTTCTTTTTATTTATTTATATTACAATGTACGTATGTATATAACTATGTTTGTTCGGGTAGAATCTTGCTGCTCAATTTGGAATCAGATATTGATTGACTAAAATTTTGCATGCCTATGTAGGTATTTTACTTGACAATGCAATATTACAAAGACATGAAACTAATTTGATGATGGAGTGAATCTGTAATGAAACGACGCAACCCCATCGAGTTTGGTTTGATTCGTCTGGACAAGTACTATGTCTTTTCTATTTTCTTTTGTCTGATGATGGACCTGGAAGGTGGCCAGAGGAACTCCGTTACAAAACTACATAATTCCATCGAGTTTGGTCTCGTATGATTGATGTCTTGACGTCTACTTTGTCTCTAAATGGTATCCAGGATCTGATAATGACACTGAAAAGAGATAACTCTTTTCAGTGTAATATAAATTAAGTGCGTATTATAACGACACAAGTCCATCGAATTTGGGTTCATTTGATTTTTCGACTAATTCTTTCGTTCTAAATGATAACCAGGGATGATGATTAACGTAGACGGTGACTAGAATATAATACGACGTAACCGCTTCGAGTTAGGTTTGGGCTTTCTTGATTCATCCTGATGAGCACTAAGTCCTAGACAATATCCATATGCAACCCTATTAGAATTGGAAAAATGAGTGCATTCCATTTGTTATGAATGTCAATTCCATGATGCGCAGACTGAAAACCCTGTCTTGCGATAACGTATAATGCGAAAATAAATATAAGTACAAATACTTTTATTTACTTTTTAAAAGTTAAAAAATAAATAAAAGTATTTGTACTTATATTTATTTTCTTAAAAGAGTTTGTTTTCAAAGTTTTTCTATTGAAAGGCGCTAAAATAATGACACTGTTTTTATCGTCTTTAAATATAAGCTTGTTGTTGAGGTTTCCTTGAAATCTTTTACTATCAAACTATAATACCACTAGCTGAGCCCCGCGGTGTTACACCTAAGCCTTATATCATCAGCTACCTGCTATTGAAAGTCCTGTCAAAATCATTCCAGCCATTTCTGACATTAGCTGGCCAAACAGACACTATTTTTCTTGCTTTTTTTATGTAAGTACTGTATAATTCATTCGCATTCGGTGAAATGCTTGTAATTTGAAATTACAAATAGACACTTTAGTTTTATTTATTTTTACAAATAAATTATTTATGTGAAATAGAAACTGTCGCCAGATTTAAGTACTAAGTATATTTAATTTAATAAAAAAATGTCGCAGGTGTGGTATCAAACTAAACAAATAGTTGTATAACATTCCTCCCAAATATCGCTTATTTAATTTTCTTGTTTATCTACATAGGAAAATATTTTAATGATAGTGAAAGCATGATTAACTTATATTCAATAAATTAAACTGTTGCTTAGAAAGACGATCTTAACTCTATGATAATTCAGATGCTGTAGAGTTATTAATAGTTGGGAAGACTTGAGGTCCATCCCTTGATGGCACTTTGTGGGTAGTTTGTGATAGCATCTATCGACTGTCCTTAGGGTACAGATAACTTTAAAGGGTACTAAGTTTCTATGTCATTAAATATATATGTTAATTGTACATTTCTAGTTTACATTTTTCATCTTTAGTCATCTATATATACAAAAAATAACCGCTTTTTATTAAATGTATATGTATGTATACACGGTACATATACCAAAATAAATTTTTTTAAATTTTCGTCTGTTTGTTCCCGCTAATCTCAGGAACGACTAGATTTTTTTTTTATTTATTGGATAGGGGGCAAACGAGCATACGCATCACCTGATGGTAAGCAATTACCACCGCCCATGGACACCCGCAACACCGAAAGCGTCACAAGTGCGTTGCCGACCTTTGGGGGATGGGGAGAGGGAATGGGAGAAGGGTTGGGGTATAGGCCTCCGGTATCCTCACTCACTCGGTGAAACACAGCGCAAGCGCTATTCAACACCGGTTTACTGTGAGGCCGTGGTATCACTCCGGTCAAGCCGGCCCATTCATGCCGAAGCGTGGCTCTCCCATGGTATAAACATGATAGACAAAAGGTCAACGTAAATACTAGGTACGAAAATTGTTTGAAATATTCAAATTTCTCTACAGTATACATATCTATTACCAAACTGGGAATACAGTTACTGCTTGAAAATCATTAGTTGTAAGATATTCTGATTACTTATGTTTAACGACAATGCTGTGAATATGTCTAATGATCGAGGTAATTATTCTTTATTAAAAGATAGATCTTACGACAATAACCATAAATAACAATTTACATAAACACGAGAAGTTAGAATGCGATGTAGTTATATCGCAGACATGGTTGTGTTCATATGTTTATCTTCTCATACACAGTGTATAAATTTAGAATAGTACACTATTTTGAAAAAAAAACAAGTGGAAATTGCACTCGAGCACCGAGGATTTTGTAGAAATTTGTATACAATTGTTTTTCTGGGAAATTCGCATTGTTTTGAAAGCTTATTTTATACAGATTTGACTTATCCCTGTTCGTTGCACAGCTTTGCCGCGAATAGACGGCTTAAGAATTAATGGTGCTTTAGATGTTAGACTATTTAATATAATAGAAAATTGAATATTGGAGCTTTTTGAACTCGTAACTGTAAAACGTTACAAGTTTTAATATGCACTAGCTGAGCCCCGCGACGTTACCCGTGGTACAATAGTAAACCCGGGTAACGCCGCGGGGCAAACCTATTTGCCAGTGAAAGTCCCGTCAAAATCGATTCAACCGGTCCAGAGATTAGCCCGAACAAACAGACATACAGACATTTTTTATATTTTTTTTATATTTTGTATCGTGTAAACATACATATGCATTTACTAAAAAGCGGTTATTTTTAATATTACAAAAATATACGCCAATTTTATTTATTTATAATAGAAGATATGGTGATAGTTGTAATCTACCCGGTGACGTATACGAAAACTTCGTGTGCATCACCGGCGTAGACGAATACAGAGTGTTGCCACCCCTATTCATTCGAAGGGTGTCTTAAGAGGCGAATAAGGGAGGAAACTACGCAGGACAACATCACTGTAAAGAGATGAAAAACCTAAATTAAACCCTATATCAATCCGTTTGGTTAGGTAGATATTATAGTCACGTATTGTATTACCTGATCTGTACTTACCTTTATGAAAGATTAAAAATAAATTATTATGTATTATATTATAGTAAACTAAATCCTCCTATCTAAGGAGAAGCATATGTATATTCAGCAGTGTACTAATAAAGGCTGTTAATGTGATAGTGCTGGTTAACGTCGCGTAACGTGATCGGTAGAGGGTCGATCCAGAGCGAAGAATAAGTCGGTTCGTGGGCCGCCAAAGAGTTCTTCTTCTCGTGGTTCTTCTCGTAGACCCCGTAGGAACTCGGGGTAACTTTTGCAGGTTTACAGCCTGTTGAAGTAATTATCCGTGCCACCTGCAACTACAGGAGGGTCACGGGGTTGGGCCCGATGGGCCGTTGGTAGTCCCGGGGCGTTGGTCCGGTGGGAGTGGCATCACTAACAGGGACTTGCTAGTAACGCCCGGGTATTGTTCAGTGTGATAACCTGTGCTGCGCTTGCGCTGTGTTTCACCAAGTGAGTGAGGATACCGGGGGCCCATACCCTAACCCGTCCTCCAATCCTCCTCCCCTTCCTCCAAAGGCCGGCAACGCACTTGTGACGCCTCTGGTGTTGCGCGTGTCCATGGGCGGCGGTAATCGCTTACCATCAGGCGATACGTCTGCTCGTTTGTCTTCTATTCAATAAAACAAATAAAAAATAATTGTTAATTGTTTCTAGATATTTTTAGAACAAAATGTATTTTTTTTTAAGTGTAATATTACATTATTTTTACTGATTTTAGTAACGCAGCTAGTGCGATTTTACTATAAACAAATAAATGAAAGCGACCAAATAAAGAAGTCACTCGTTAGTTTCGGGCTCTCATCCATCTTGCACGTCTGTGATAATACACATAGGGTTCTCTCTAGAGATTAAGGGTAATAAGACGCATCTAGCAATAAAAATGTCTATGAATAAAGTCACTTGAAATGATGCCCTCGGAAAATATCGTCCTTTTGAATGCCAGACTAGTTAATGTGTCACATATCCTGAACTGTTTTTGTCTTTTAACGGGTTTTGTGTGTCGTTGCGTGCGATGCTGGGTGTTTATCTACTTGATAAAATTCGTAACGAGACAATCCGAAAGAGAACTGGAGTAACCGATCGCACGCAGGATCAGCACGCTGAAGTGGAAGTGGGCCGGTCATGTCTCCAGGCGGACTGATGGTCGCTGGAGCCGACAAGTCTTAAAGTGGAGACCACGATTAGGCAAACGCAGTGTAGGGTGCCCTGCGGCACGATTGACCGACGACTTGAAGAAAATGGCTGGCAACGGATGGATGCGGACTGCCCAAGACAGGGAGGGTTGGCGCTCTTTGGGGGAGGCCTTCGTTCAGCAGTGGACGGCAATAGGCTGAGAGAGAGTGTGTCGTAGAATAATAATACTCATAAAATGTAAAGTATATTATGTTTTGAACCAAATAACTGTTTCTGATTCAACTGTTTTAGTCTTTTAACGGGTTTATGTGTCGTAGAATAATAATATTAATAATAAATAATAAATATTTCGGACAATTTAACACACAACGCCGTCTAGTCCCAAGCTAAGCAGAGCTTGTGTTATGGGTACTAGACAACTGATATAAATACATATGTACTTTTTTTTTGTAAATACATACCTATTATACATAGAAAACACCCAAACTTCGAAACAAATATCTGCAGATCATACAAACATTTGGTCCGACCCGGGCATCGAACCCGAGACCTCAAGCACAGCAGTCGCTTACGCTACCACTCGCACCACCGTATAATACTCATAACATGTGAAGTATTTTATATTTTGAACCAAATAACTGTTTCTGATCTAAAGGAATCAAAACGTTCTCTGTTTCTCTCAAACAGTAACTGGTAAAGAGACATTGTTAAAACTGTTCATGCTTCGGTAAAATAATGTAACGGTTCTAGTTGACTGAGACTGGAAACACCATTTCTGTTGCAACCGCCTATGTAAGGGCTTCTTAGATATTTGTTGGAGACAGGGGTGTCTTTACCTATAGTGCAGGGTGAGCGGTGCGGGCGTGGCAGTGTAAGGGGCGACGGCCGAGGCACTTTTAATGAATCTATGCGCTTACTGAAGGGCGCTACGCTAATAAAGGGTGCTAGAGTAATGATTGTACACGCTTCACAGGCTAAAGGCGCCTCTGCTAGGAAAGAAGGTTCTGTGAAACAATTAAAGTATTAGCGATTTTAATGAAATACTTCAAATTATTCATTGATCCCCACTTCTAATGACAAATGATGGTAAAACAGTTGATAGTGATTGTTGAGTTGAATTATTAAATGCGCAATAAAGTTTCTGTCAATTCAATTTCTATCCATCCGTTTTAAAACGTTATGAGTGAAGCAGTTTAAGTCTACCGTAAATGTCGTATTTTCCAAAATCTGTGCCTGATTGTGAATTCGATCATTAATACAGCCTAAGACATATCTTTCATTCAGAAATAAAATATTTCTAGGTGAAGCCGCAGCTCATAAACATTTAAACCTACACGGGAAGCACCAGCTTTCAAATAAAAAGAGAATCATCACATTCGGTTCAACCAGTCGAAAGTTCTGAGGTTTGTTACCTTTGTTACACAAAAAAGAATACAGTTGAATTGTAAACATCCTTCTTTTTTGAAGTGAGTCTTTTTAACAAAGAAAAAAGAATTAAAAATTATTTACTGCAGAATTCTGGACTTCCTTTCCCAAATTACTATCTTGTACCCTGCATTTATCTGATGCAAATTAACAAATGCAAATAGTAGTAATTGCTTAACTCTGATTTTCGTTGAGGCTATAATACCTATCACTCGGGTTGAGGCCTATTGTGCTAAATATCTCCAAAAAAACCATTCACTCGTTAGCAATTTCAACGGGCCTGTCCTATATTTAGGTGCTTCCAAGAAAAGTATCAGGTTCAAAATTAATAATCTACGTATTATTGAAAATTTACGTATCTGCAAATCACGGATAAGACAGACGGATACATAAAAAAAAACTAATTTTTTTTTATGTAAGTGTCGTAAATACTTTCAATATGCAATTAGTTTAATTTAAATTATAAACAGACTCTTCAATAAATTAATTTATATACATCTTAACATTTACATTGAAATGTTCGGTTTCGAGTTCCATTCATTGACATAAGGTTGTTTAATATTATGATTTCATTCGAAAAATCTCGTTTCGAATGGAAATTTTAACTTGATTGGATGACCCTCAGTTTACTTTGTAGTTTGTGTTGACGCTGTTTGGTATCAACCTATATTTTATTTAACTCTTTTTAATATAATTAAATTAAGATAATGTAAACATAATATTAAACTGCCATATTTACTCTACGTTACATGTACGTTTTTTGGTTTTACTCCAAATTGTTTTTTTTATTTATAGGGGCAAACGAGTAGCCGTCTCGCCTGATGGTAAGCGATTACCGCCGCTCATGGACACAAACACCAGAGGCGTTACAAGTACGTTGCCGGCCTTTTAGTAAGGAGTAGTGTCTTGAAGGTTTGAAGGTCGTATTGGTCCGGGAACACCGCAGGCGATAGCTCATTCCACAGTTTTGTAGTGCGCGGCAGAAAGTTTCGGGAAAATCGCACGGTTGTTGACTGCCAACCATCTAGGTGATGGGCATAAAGTTTCTGTCGCGTGGGACGATGGCGGAGAGGCGGCAGGGATCAGTCCGATTTATGAGCAAACATCACTTTCTCTGGTGTATTACTAGTTAATTTTTCACATTTATCTATTATTTGACTTTTGCACTGACTTATGCCAAAAAACTGCTCTGTATACAGTTGGCGTTTCTATTACACTTGTAAAACTAACTCTAAACTCAAGACCCGTTTGTCTAAAAACGAACAAACTTTAAACTATATACATATATATATATATATATATATATATATATATATATCAATAGTTTAATGAAACCTCGATAACTTGTGAGATTTTGGCACATAAAACTGTACGACAGTTGCCTTTTAAATGGAACATATTGAAATATAAAATACACAAAGGACATTGGCAAAGTCTCTGCAATAATCGAAGTATTAGACCGCAATTTATTACTTCAGAATTAAACACAATAAAACGAGTAGCGTTCCAATACGTACCTATTCTAATTTAAACGTCAAATGTTTACAAGAAGAGAAAATAATATAAATAAAAGAACCAATGAAATCTATAGTATCTATATATATAAAAATGTTATGTTGGTTTGTGTACGCTTCAAAAACTCAAAAAGTACTGCACCGATCGAGGTGAAATTTTAGAATGATATATAATCCGCATCAAGGATTGTTTTTATCTAATTTTTGCATCAGTCACATATCCGCGACCGCGAAAAAACACGAAAAAACCGACATAAACGCGGACGGAACCGCGGGCAACAGCTAGTAATATTATAAATTCGAAAGTCTATTTGTCTGCCACGCTTTTAAGACTAAACCACTGCTTCGATTTCAATGAAATTTGGCATGAAGATTCTTTGATTCCTAAGGAAGGACATAGGCTACTTTATATACCGACTAGCTGACCCTCGCAACCTCGTTTATGTTTACTATTGCCCGTAGTGTAACACTCTTCATTGGTGTTCCGCTCCTATTGTTCTTAGCGTAACGATATATAACCTATAGCCTTCCTCGATAAATGGACTATCCAACACTGAACTAATTTTTAAAATTGGACCAGCGGTTCTTGAGATTAGCGCGTTCAAACAAACAATGAAACAAACAAACAAACAAACTCTTCAGTTTTATAATATTAGTATAGATAATAAAAATAAACGCGGGTAGAACCGCGGACAAAAGCTAAAAATATAAAATAAAATTGGAGTTAAAGTTATTTTGTTTTTATTTTAACAAACAAATAATGGTTTCAGTTACACAATTACCGAATTCAAACTTGATTCTATAAAATAAAGTAAGTGTAACTTAGTAAAAAACTGAAATATTACATAAATTTTCCGATTTCTATGCTCAACATTCAATTATATTAAACTTTATAATTATGTTATGTTACTGAAGTATCGGTACCAAATCAAATTGATGTTGTAGGGTTCTTAATAAACAAGGTTTCAAAAAAGTATTCCTTAAAATAACAGTATGTTTAAAAAAACCAATAAGTATAACCTGTGATTTTTTACAGGCAACTGAGATTGACTTTACTGTATATTGATATTTAAGTATATTATTAAGCAACAACTACGTAATAATCTATACTAATAATAAAGCTGAAGAGTTTGTTTGTTTGTTTGTTTGAGATTACTCAGGAACCGCTGGTCCGATTTGAAAAATTCTTTCAGTTTTGGATTGACCATTTACCAAGGAAGGCTATAGGTTATATATCATCACGCTACTACTAATAGCAACGGAGCACCAATGAAGAAAGTTTCAAAAACAGGGGAAAATTTTCAGGCTACGGGCAATATAAGACGAAAAATTGAAAATATCAAATACATGTTATATTCATAAAACACGTGAATTACAAAACGCACAAGTAGGCGACACAGTATTTATTTCGAAAACACAGGACACTATAACTTACTACGTTTAGTCCATAGACGAGTGTGTACGTGTGTCGTCATTATAATTTTTTACGCGGAGTCTTGTTTTGTTTTTTGCCAAAAAAATTGCCAGGTCCTCATGAAGGAATGAAAGGAACGACTTGGGCAACCACTTTGACACTTTGACTTGCTTGCCAAGGAGACGGCGGAGCGGGACTGGGATAGGTCTATAACTATCTTGATCCGCCAGGCCCGGCAACGGGCCAGGTATCGCAGACACCTCAGGTGCCGGAGATCAAAAAATGATATCCGTAACCTTAAACTTGTATTCTGTTTTATTAAGAGGGTAAATAAGAATAATACTATTTATCTTATTTTTAACAAACAGACAGTGTTTTTTTTTGTTATTATATAGGGGGCAAACGAGCAGACGTATCGCCTGATGGTAAGCGATTACCGCCGCCCATGGACACCCGCAACACCAGAGGCGTCACAAGTGCGTTGCCGGCCTTTTAGGAAGGAGTACGCTCTTTTCTTGAAGGATTGAAGGTCGTATTGGTCCGGGAACACCGCACGCGACAGCTACAAAAAAACTTTTGGACAAAAGAAGTGCGTGAGAGGTTTATGGTTTCACAAACCCTATTTCTTCTCCTGTTAGTAGCTTTAGTGGGTTCATAAGATAACTTGTTATGTTGTTGAAGATAACTCAGACGAAAGAACACGATTAATAAAAATTAGCGCATGACCCAATAGTAAGAAAACTTGGATTGTATATTTGGACTGTTTCCTTTTCTGTTTGTGACTATGTCTGATGAAGCGCTTCTGTAGCCCGCCCCGCCACTTGGTTCACCGCCTGTTTCGTCGACCCTGAGTTATCTAAGTCTGAATATAGATCTTCCATAGCTCTCAGCTACATTCTTCTGCCAGACGACGTATTTGCATACCCATAAAGAAATTATTACTAAGTTCGCGTTCTGTTTGCTGTAATCTATTGATATCATGAGGTAGAAAATTAAATAAATCATGATCTACCTAATCTGTTACTTATGTAATACTTAAAGATAATGTACATATAACCGCAAACAACACATTCAGCGTTTTTAGAAGGAGAAGTTCAGGCACATCAGAACGCAATTTTAGAATTAAACAGCTTAATGCCCAAATGTTCGGTCCATATAAATAAATAAATATTCCGTACATCTAACACACAACGCCAACTAGTCCCAAGCTAAGCAGAGCTTGTGTTATGGGTACTAGACAACTGATATAAGTACACATATATTTTTTATTTTTGTAAATACATACATATTATATAGGCTATATTTTATTTTGGAAAAAAATAGGGTTCCGTAAGATATTGGGGTTTTTCGGACACAAGGTGTAAAAAATCAACCAGAAAAGTTACTTATTTTGCGTACGCTGCGTAAACTATAAAAGATAGAACCATAATATGTTCTAATTAATCGTAGATCTTACAAATATCTCCAAAAAAGTCCACGACACTCTATACGGCGGAAAATTTTTCGCTACGGGCAATAAAAGACGCAAACGAGGTTGCGTCGGTCAGCTAGTCAGTAATATAATTGTAAGCCGTTTGTAACAGTTTTAAAATGGCTACCTACCTGGGCTCTTCGTCCTACTAGTAATAGTAGTAATCAACACGACGAAATAACACACGAGCACTTTTCTATAAAACTATCATATCGAAAAAAAGTGGGTAGTCAACCAAAGCAGAAGTTAAATTTTTGATCTGCATAACAAATTAGTTTTTATTAAAACTCAATACATACTTGTGGACTTATATGTCACTAATTAAGTGCTAAACCATCCTGCTGCCGGATACTATAAAATTCCTTCTTTTAAATAAACCACTTCATATTTTCCATCACTTTTCTTCCTGCTACGCTATGACCACTGTACAGGCTACTATTAACACTTTAACAAACAACTTCAACAAGAGAATGGAGGACTTCGAAGCCCAACTCACCAAGTCATCTGCCTCCTCGGTAAGTGTAGCCAGTTTATCTGCCGACTTTGCCGCATTTAGAGTATTTGTGACCCAGGCCCTACAACTGCTACAGGGTCAAGTTGAGGCTCTGTCCCACACTATGGATAGAGTAGAAATGCAGGGAAGGCGGAAGATTTTGCTCCTACATGGTGTTAAAGAAGCTAAGGATGAGAATGTTGCTGACACCGTTGTGCAGACGCTCTCGCGTTGCATCGAGGGCCGGGACTTCACGACTAACAACATCAAGCGCTGTCAAAGGCTGGGCCGAACCACTTCTACCAATAAAATCAGACCCATACTGATCAAGTTTGCCGATGTGTCCATGCGTGACAACATGTGGTTTGGTAAAACTAAGCTGAAGGGCTCGGGTATTACACTATCGGAGTTCTTGACCAAGTCACGCCATGAGCTATTCATGTCGGCCCGTGAAAAGGCAGGGATTGCGAGGTGCTGGACTAAGGAGGGCATTGTCTACGTCTTAGGCCTGGATGATGCTCGTCATCGAGTGACGTCCTTGGCTGAGCTCGACAAGGTTCTCGCCATACCACCGAAACCATCCATCGCGGTCCCTAAAGCTTCAGGGACGAAGCCAAAGCGTACAACTGCTGCAAAAAGTAGGTAATCCACCTACTTAACTCACATGCATCATTTAGTGAAGGTACCGCCCTAAATTGCATAAACATTTTGTTTGCATTTACATTGATTCTATACCTTCATAGAGTTATTTATCAATAATAACCCACTTTACCTGAAATAACATGTTATTAAACCACAAACATATTCATTATTTAGCTGTCATTATTGAATGTAAACAAAGTGTGACAGACGTATGTCAGGCGTTTCGTTCGACGGTAATGTGAATGTTTGGATCCAAGGCTTTTGAACTTCACTTAAATGAACATTATTAATTTACGTTTTTTTTTTTTATTTTATTTTTTTATTTGGTTGTTCAATTTTATTTTAATCTTTGGTTGTTAATTAACTGTGTGTTATTTTTCTCTTTTTAATTTTTTGAAACTGCTATGTTATTTTACTGGTTATTTGTAATTGGCTACCGGCAGATGGAGCTAATGCCAACTGATATATATATATTTGTTTTACATAACGACTACAACTTATTCTACTTATTACTATTTTACACTATTTTATATACTGTCTTTCTCATTTTATTATTTTGCATTAAGTATTATTATTATTAATTGTCAAGCCTTCGACACAAAGACCGAAAGTGTGTCGTCTTGCTACAACAGTGACGATAGCGACGACCCAACTATCCCTGAGACACTCTCTTCTCGGTTCTCTGACGTCCCTAGGAATCTCAATCTTGTGCACATCAATGCACAAAGTATTCCGGCTCACTTTCCCGAAATGATGGCTTCTTTTGACTGTACGAACTTACACGCTATCCTTGTCTCTGAATCGTGGCTAAAGCCCTGCTTGCCATCTTCTGCATATTCACTTCCTGGATTCAACCTCATCAGGAATGATCGCGCCGTGGGAGGCGGCGGTGGTGTTGCAATCTATCTACGATCACACATTCCTTACACTGTTATTAGTTTGTCGCCACAGCCCCCCCCATCGAATGCGGGTGAACATCTTTTCCTGGAAGTTGAACTTCTTCATTTTAAAATTCTTCTCGGTGTTTTCTACTGCCCCTCCTTGCGTATCGACTTCTTTTCATCGTTTGAACTTCTCTTAGAACAATTCACTCCCTCGTACGGTCATACCATAATCATGGGTGATTTCAATACCTGCCTCCTTAAAAACGATTCCCGTTCTACTACTCTCCGATCCATTGCCCAATCCTGTAATTTATCTATTCTTCCATCTAATGCAACACACTTTTATCCACATTCTGCTCCTTCTCTGCTCGACCTTATCCTTGTTTCCTCCTCTAATCTCGCAGTTAAGCACGGTCAGTGCGCAGCTGACGAGTTCTCCTATCATGACTTACTATATCTATCCTACCGTATCCGTCCTCTTAAACCTAAATCCAAGTTTATACTGCAGCGGAATTACAAGACTATAAACATAGATGCCCTAAAAATGGATGCCAACGACACTGACTGGACATCTCTCTACAGTGCAGATAACATCGACGATAAAGTAAACCTTTTCAATGCTGCAATATTATCTCTTTACGATGTACACGCGCCTATTCATGAAATGAAAGTCAGGCGTCTCCCATCCCCATGGTTAACCGCAGACATCAAAGCGCTAATCCATAAGAAAGCAGTAGCCAAATCTAGATTTAAAAAGAACCCAAGCGAAACTAACCGGGAAAAGTATGTGTCTATCAGGAATCAATGCAGCAAGGTGTGTAGGAATGCACAGCGCCGATACATCCTCCACTCTGTTGAAAGTGGAGATCCAGCTCGGGTTTGGAGATTTTTAAAGTCAATGGGAGTGGGCAAATCTGTTCATGACTCTTCTCCTAAAATTGTGGACTTAAGTTTACTTAATCAACACTTCTCTGCTTCAACAAACTTCAATAAAATAACAAAGGATGCTACACTGAAACATCTAACTTCCGCCCCAACTCCTGACTGTTCTCCTTTTTTCTTTAGTCAATTTCCTGGTTGTGATGTTAGGAAGAGCATAATATCTATTACTTCGAATGCAGTGGGTTCCGATTGTTTAAGTCGTAACATGATCCTCCCAATCCTGGATGAAATTCTCCCTGTCATCTGTCACATATTAAATTACTCGATCTCGTATAGCGTTTTCCCAAAGGCCTGGAAAGATTCAAATATTATTCCCATCCCTAAAAAGAAGAACCCTGGATCATTTTCCGATTACCGCCCCATTTCTATCCTCCCCTTCCTCTCCAAGGTCCTTGAGCGTTTAATTCACACAAAATTTTCAAATTTCCTTTCTACAAACCTGCTCTTAAATCCTCTCCAATCCGGTTTTCGACCTGGCCATAGCACCACCACTACTCTTGTTCACATTACGGAGAACATCAGATACGCTATGGAAAACGGTGAGCTCACAGTCCTTACACTTCTTGACTTCAGTAATGCCTTTAACACCGTTGACTTTGACATACTGCTATGTATATTACGCTCTCTTAACATATCTCCAACTGCGATTGACTGGTTTCACAACTACCTGTTTGGTCGCCGACAGCGCATCAGCATTGACAACACTGTCTCTTCTTGGTGTAGCACGTACACTGGCGTACCTCAGGGCGGCGTGCTATCTCCTTTACTTTTCTCCGTTTTTATAAACTCCATCACTAGTAATTTGACTTCGTCCTACCACCTTTACGCGGATGATCTCCAGATTTATACTACGGCAACACCGACTGCTCTGGCTACTGCAGTGAACACTATAAACGCTGACCTGGAGAAAATCTGTAAGTGGAGCACTTCCCACGGTCTAAAGATAAACCCAGCCAAGACACAGGTCATTGTCGTTGGAAGTTCAAGAAGGATATCCAAAATTGATTGGACTTCACTGCCTCAGGTCTATTGTGATGGTACACCTATTCCGTATAGTGACAAGGTAAAGAACCTGGGAATCTATATCGACAGTACCTTTTCCTGGGGTCCTCAGCTGCAGGAGCTGAGTCGCAAAATGTTTGCCGCTGCAGGGTCCTTGCGCAGACTACGTAACTTCCTACCTATCTCTACCAAGATTGCCCTAACACAATCCCTTCTTTTCCCCATCCTTGATTATGCTGATGCCAGTTATTTAGATCTTACTGAAGACCAATTCAATAAGCTTGAGAGACTCCAAAACCTCTGTATAAGATTCATATTCGGATTACGGAAATATGATCATGTCTCCTATTATCGTAAAAAGCTTAAGTGGCTGCCCATCCGCCTTCGCCGGAATGCTCACGTCCTTTCTCTTCTGTATAACATTCTCTTTAATCCTCATACCCCAAGCTACCTCAAATCAAGGTTCAATTTCTTACACAACTCGCATCTCAAATCACTAAGGTCGTCAGAGAACCTGAAACTGAAAATGCCTGGCCATTCTACCGAATTTCTCGACCACTCCTTTTGTGTTCGAGCAGTTCGATTGTGGAATGAACTACCAGTCGCGATTAGACGAGCACAAACACTAATTACGTTCAAGAGACTTGTAAAGGAGCATTACTTGGGAGATATCAATGTCCCTTAACCTGCTATTTATTTATTGATTTTTACTTATTTTATTTATTTAGTTGATTGGGTCACACTATTACATCTAAGTTTATAATTAACTATATATTTGTCTTATTCCTTGTTTGTGTTTATTTCATAACCCACACTATGTATTAGTATAACGGTATATAATCTTTATTGCTTTATTTATTTATTTTCGTCTTACCTAGTTTTACACCAGACACTACCCAAAACTCTCTTAATCTATATTTTTTTTTTCTCTCCATCCAATGGTTGCCTGTAAGAGATTGCCTCCGGGCGATAAGGCCGCCAATTGTACTTCTCTAATTTTAAGTTAACCTTGTAATGCATCTGGTGTACAATAAAGTGATCTATTATTATTATTATTATTATCATGTCATTACCGATAAGCCGACGTTTTGCTGAATGCTTTTATCGGTCCTTAATGCAGTTTAAAGTCTGTTTATTTGATTTAGAATTGACTATTAAGGAACGTGGACTGCGTATAAAGACAACGTCGACTTAAAAGTTTTACAACCAAATTATACGTTTTTAACCATTCCTTCAACAACCATTGGAGATTTAAAATCGTTTGCTTATCTGTTCATTTTCATTATCGGTATATTTATTAAATAAGTCACGTTACTACATTACAAACATCATTATGATAACATTCTTCTGAACCTTTAATCATCAGATGTTATATACATACCTACATATTTCAAAGATAAACAAATGCTGCACAGTAGCAAGTGACCTTTACCTCACCTGTCTAACATCAAGTGTAAGAAATTATAAGTAATATGACTACGAAACATGGGTTAACATAACTTCTATAATTTACTTATATACCAATCTCATTACTTCTAAACTAACACGCATGAAATTATGATTAAGGTCATGAGAAATGATTACAGAAAATAAATTAGGTTAAAAGCACACTTAAATGTGATTCCAAAAATATAAATTCAATCAAGTAATAACGTACATATACAAAACATTAGTAATATAATCCGTAATAGACTTTAAAAAAAACTGCAACTCAATTTGCTTTAAATAGTTTATTTAATGACTGAAGTCTTAAAATAAAAAATAATTTATTATTTAATTACCTATTATATAAGCTGTCGTAACCGCTGTCGCAGCATTGAAAGTCCAGTCGATAAAAAAATTACAATTTCCCAATAAATAAATAAGTCACTAGCATGTCTCGTCAGCAATGTATCTTCAGTGGCCTTTCTTGTATCCATATTTTTTGTGATGAGCGTGCTCACCTTTCTTGCCATGATCGTGATGGTGGTCATGATGTGAGTCATGTCCGCCTGATTCTTTGTGTCCCTTGTGCTCGTGGTGATGACCTCCTTTTTCATGGTGACCTTTTTCACCATGCTCATGATCGTGATGATCACCGTGATGATGACCTTTCTTATAATGACCGCCCTTCTTGTGGCCGTGTTCTTCGTGGAACCCTCCATGTTTCTCTTCGTGACCTGAATCACCATCTTCATCAAAGAAGGTTTTATCCTTCTTGAATTCATCCAATTTATGTATTTCGTGATGTCCTTTGGTTGAGTGTCCCTTGTTGTAGTGTCCTTTTTCGGCGTATTTATGACCTTTCTCACCTTTTTCTCCTTTATGGTGTTCATCGTAGTGGCCATCTACATGATGATGCTCTTTCTTGTGCCCACCATGATCGTCATATTCACCTTTATGGTTTTCCTTGTCGTGGTGTCCTTTTTCACCCTTCTCGTGATGGTGGTGGCCCTTGTATCCTTTTACACCTTTCTCGTCATGGTCATGGTGATGCTCTGCGTGGTGTTCTTTTCCCCCTCCTTTCTTGTATTCATGACTTTTTGGGGCTTCTTTTTTATGTCCTGTTGCAGCAGGTTCTTGATCGTTATTGCTGATCTCTACTTTTGATTCGTTTATTTTCTTTGCAGGTAATCGACGTGTTTGTGCAATTGCTAGGAGTGTTAAAAATCCTAAAATTAGCACCACCCTCATATTGAGCTGCGCTATAATCCGGTTCCGCTGCAGTCTACTTTACTCTTAATATTGGCAACATCAATAAAGGAGCAGCAGTTTTATATAAGAAATTGTGTAAGCTGTGCTAATCGGCGCGACGTGCGATAGACTAGACGCGGCGACGCGACGTTCAGCGTTGGCGCAAGCGTTCGCCGGGTAACACTATTGTGTCCAAAACAACCCTGTTGTATCTGTCTCTATCTGTTGTATCATTGACAGCAAACAAGGCGTTTGTGTTTATACTAAAACACTGGGACAATTCCTTTTAATTCACGCACAATAAATCAATGACATTTTTTGAACAGTAAACAATAACGAGAGATTATTAATGAAAATATTAGTGGCTACATAAGGCGTATTGAAAATATTAAAAGACAAACTTTAGTGATTAAATATTCTTATAACAAATTTATTTAAAATAGAAAACTTTGGAAATAATCCACTAACTGTTAATGAAAGTATTAATCCATTTATCAAAATTCAAATACACTTTGTACCTAGATATCAAAGCCTACATTGTATATAGAAGTATGTCAATATTGTTAGATATTCGATCCGGCGGTAGACCGCTAACCTCAAGACTCGACCACTTGTTGAACAGCATATTGTACAACCACATGAGGCCACAATAGAATACCCTTACTATTATTATTGACTGCCTCGGTGGCGTAGTGGTAGCGTATGCGACTGCTAAGCAAGAGGTCTTGGGTTCGATTCCCGGGTCGGACCAAATGTTTGTATGATCTGCAAATATTTGTTTCGGAGTTTGGGTGTTTTCTATGTATAATATGTATGTATTTACAAAAAAAAAGTATATAAGTATTTATATCAGTTGTCTAGTACCCATAACACAAGCTCTGCTTAGCTTGGGACTAGATGGCGTTGTGAGTTAGATGTCCGGAATATTTATTTATTATTATAAATTTTAAAGTAACTCTGCCTGTCTGTTACACTTTCACGGCTAAACCGCTGAACCAATTTTAATTAAATTTACAATGAAGATACTTTGCTTAATAAGGAAGGTCATAGGCTACTATTTTCCGTGATAACCGCGTAAGCCCCAGGCAAAACCTTGTCTATACTAATATTATAAAGAGGAAAGATTTGTACCTATTTTTGTATGTTTGTATGTTTGTAATGAATAGGCTCAAAAACTACTGGACCGATTTTAAAAATTCTTTCACCATACGAAAGCTACATTATCCACGAGTAACATAGGCTATATTTTATTTTGGAAAAAAATAGGGTTCCGTAAGATATTTGGGTTTTTCGGACACAAGGTGTAAAAATCAACCAGAAAAGTTACTTATTTTGCGAAAATTTTCATGCTACGGGCTATATAAGACGCAAACGAGGTTGCGTGGGTCAGCTATGTTTTATATATAACGTGTATTTAGCATTGCACCCGTGCGAAGCCGGGGCGGGTCGCTAGTATAATATATAGACATGAGTTAAAGCTTAAAACATACTAATTTTAATACTAAAGTGTAGTGTAAACACGATAGAAACTGAAGTCCACGCGAACCCATACCCAAAATGGCACATCGCCAAGTACTAACTACATTTCTTGTCATTTACAACTGTCGACGCCCAATGTCGTGCACACTGGAATTTTTTGAACAAAAACGTTTAGAAAAAAACTGGCAAAAAGTCATACTTTTTAATGATGTAGTACATTTTAATCGGGCCTATTGGTCTTGGAATAAGGGACCCTCACCGGTAAACCAGAGGTTGTACGTTCGATCTCCGCTCAAGACAAATAAGTGTAATGTGCAGGATAGTTTTTCTTATGTCGAAGTATATTTTATCTTTCCATAATATTGATTTACGATGTGATATTTATGATGCCGATGGTCGAACCAAGAGACGTGCAATTGGAGGACTGCAATAGGCTAATGATGATGTATATACCTCTATGGGAGGGCTTATGTTCAGCAGTGGGCTGTTAAAGGCTGTTGACTATGACAACGATGACCAGTCTAGTTATCACAGCAAAAACTTTATCTCATTTATGAAACGGTCCTGTGTTTTTATAATATTGTTACTGTGTGTTGTTTGTTTAGTTAGGGGATGACGATAATTTTTTTCCTTCATAGACTCAAGCCCTGAAAATCACTATGAGAAGTATTTTAGAGAATCCTTTACTGTGTCCGAAAAACAGTTGCTTACAAAAGCACCTTATGTAATGTCTACTCTTTCTTACATGTGTTATATTTATATTATATATGGTACTTGACATATCACTACATAGTATAAAACAAAGTCGCCTTTTCTGTCCCTATATCCCTATGTGCGCTTAAATCTTTAAAACTACGCAACGGATTTTGATGCGGTTTTTTCCAATAGATTGAGTGATTCAAGAGGAAGGTGTATATGTATAATACATGCATCATATACTAAGGCAACATTGCTAATTTTAGAGGTTTCTATTTTATGCCCGTGCAAAGTCGGAGCGGGCCGCTATGTTTTTATATACAACGTTCATAGTTTTTCTGTAGTGTATTTAATTTAGTATCAGCATTGCACCCGTGCGAAGCCGGGGCGGGTCGCTAGTTTTTTATATAGAACATATATTAAATGACCCACACAAGTTCGTCTGCGTCTCTTGTCGAACATGCTAGTCTCCTATTAGTCCAAACGTGATGTTATAAAAAACGTAAAAATCTGTTAGAAAGTTTCGGAGTTCATTAGTACCAACATCGTGACACGATATTTATATACAATAGATATTAGTTTCACCTAATGTAGGTTTGGGTACCTCTTGTTTACCAACCTATTATGAACTATGACACATTGCAACTTTGCATCTACCGCATCATATTTCTACATCTCCTAAAACTCGACTCGGAGAGAATGCCAGATATTATTAAGTCAACATATGCATTTAGTTTCAAATAACTACATTTCATTTAAATCTTGAAATACTTTAGGGTGAAATTTATGTAAGCAAAAACTAAAATTTTATACCACTTTTTATAAAAAATATGTTTACGGAGGAGTAAGAAATTAGACATTGTTTAGTTGTATATGGAGGAGTGCTGAAAACTAAAAAATAAAAACAATAAAATAAATTACAATCGAATTTCGACCACTGAGTGACCATTAATAGTCATAACTGTCTGACTGATGTGAAAATTAACCTTCCGAAATGTCAAGTTCAGCCGGGATCTGTCAGATCAAAAAGGTAGATTAAAGTTGAGTGCCTTTATTAGCGCCTTATCTTCGGATGTCGTGACTGGTTAAATTAAAACTGAAATATATATTTCGTATAGAGATACTTGCACACTATAGCTTTATATAACTACTAGCTGACCCACGCAACTTCGTTTGCGTCTTCTATTGCCCGTAGCTTGAAAATTTTCCTCCGTTTTTTAAACATTATTCATTGATGCTCCGCTCGTATTAGTATTAGCGTGATGAGTTATATAGCCTATAGCCTTCCTCGATAAATGGACTATCCAACACTGAAAGAATTTTTCAAATCGGACCAGCAGTTCCTGAGATTAGCGCGTTCAAACAAACTGTATATAAAGCTGAAGAGCTTCATATATTACTATAGATTTACGGTCTGGCTTTACAGAAGAAATCGAAGTGTTAATGTATATCTTCGAAATAGCCTTTTACAGTCCACTGGTGGATGTAGATCTTTTTTTAGATAGGATATTTTTGCCTACTATAAAACGCTGGCTAGACGACGGGACGCCTTACGTAAGAGGACAGGACACAGGACAGCGACTGTATGCAAAAGCAACAAACCGGGCTCTGTGGTGTTTCTTGGGAGAGGCTTATGTCCAACAGTGGACTGCAACGGGCTGATGAAGATGATGATAAAATACTGGAGAAAAGTGTTGGTATGGCTTTGTTTCAAATATTCTTTCTCCTTGCATTGATTTATCTTACGTAGTTGGCTCCCTTCCCTCTTACGACATGGATCAACAGGATAGTGACACTTCATGTTCTTAAGCCGACACTACACGGAAATATATACCAAAAGATGTATTTTGAATATTAATACATATTTTTTTTATATTTTACAAACATACATGAAACGGACACAATGTACAACCAGACTTAGAACAACAATTTATGTATCACACAAAGTGTTGTCCGGTGTAGGATTTGAACCCATAACACTTGGCGCAGTAGGAAGCCTCGTGGCGACCACTTAAACCACTAAGCCAACCGTGCAGTACATAAATATGAATTCATCATTTATCATTAAATACCTCCAATCAGTTTACACATCTCATATTCTTCCAATTTGTAGAACAAGTACACAGTTTATTCAGTAACCATATTAACATCAGTTTTATCTTATACATTTACGTTCCTACGAATCGATCATAGGATTTATCGACTCTTTAGGGTTGTTTAAAAGAAGTGTATTTCACCTTTATAATCATTTATCTATTTCAACTACAAAACAAGAACAACATGGCAATGAATTTATCACAAATTAGCCTACAAAATGCACCTCGGTCCACAGACCTAAATATTTATTCACAACAATACCGTACAGATGCAATAAAACTAATTATCTAGTTATTTTAGTAGAAAATCGATGGACCTTGACCTGTCAAGCTTGCAATAAAAATATTGCGTCATGTGTCTCTACTTGTTTTTCTTTGAAACGGAATCTGTAATATAAATACAGCTTTGTACTACTTCGCGTGTGCAACAAACCGTGAAGAGACGAAAAAATGCTTCATGCCATTTAAATGTACGAATAAATACAGTATTGTAAAAATTAGATCGCTATGAAACAAGCACAATAATAATTGAGTCGAAATAGCTCCGGCAAGCTACAGATTTCTTTATCAAGTCTATTCCTTCAACATATCATGACATGACGGGCTGTTGAGAAATGTTATCAATTTTTGCCGCAGTAAATGTTTTCTATAGGAAACGGTTGATTGCAACCACGGCTAATTCGTTGCCCAGTAAAATGTAGGCCAGTCTCGGGCACCGCTCTAGTTTCTCAACTAGAGTTACTTATCTCGTCGGGAGCCGTTGCCAACGAACCAAAGCCAACTATTTTATGTAACTTTGTTGTTGAAACGTGCTGTGAAATTGATAAGTTTGTTTTTGTACCTGTGTAAAATGCAAACATACTTAATGCATTTTTTATAGTTATAGCTTCTACTGGTGGCTACGTTTACTTAAAATTACTGACACTATCACTCAGAAGCAGAAATGTTCTTAACAACTGTGTGAACAACAAGCAATAAGAGTTAATTCATAATGTTTTAGTTCGATAAGAAGTTAGTCTGAGTATTGTAGTTACATAAAAACAAAGTTAATTAGTAACTTTTTTAATAAAATCAACAAAAAATCACAGTCAACAGATCTTAACAGTTAGAAAGCTTAATTAGATATACCTAAACAGAGGCTTAATTATATTACATCGATTAGGAAACGTCTCAGAGGAACATTTAATGTCCCTTCTTGTGGCCCCAATGCTTGTGGTCTTCATGACCTCCCTTCTTGCCATGATCATGATGGTGATGATGATGTTCATGATGACCGCCTTCATCATGATGTCCTTTATGGTCATGATGATGTCCTCCCTTCTCGTGATGGCCCTTTTTGCCGTGCTCATGGTGATGATGACCACCGTGTTTATGACCCTTGTGGAAGCCGCCTCCTTTCTTGTGTCCATGTTCTTCGTGATGTCCTCCATGGTGTTCGTGATGACCGCCGTCATGATGGTGGTCGTGGAAATGCTTTTCCTTTTTGAACTCGTCATGTTTATGAACACCATGATGTCCTTTAGTAGAGTGTCCTTTGTGGTAGTGACCTTCTTCATGGTGTCCATGGCCTTTGTGACCCTTTTCACCATGATGATGTTCATGATGATGTCCATCGTCATGATGATGGTGCTTCTTATGACCACCGTGTTCATCGTGATGTCCCTTATGGCCCTCGTGATGGTGGTGGCCCTTTTTGCCGTGCTCATGGTGATGATGTCCTTTGTAGCCTTTATCACCTTTTTCTCCGTGGTCATGGTGGTGATGAGCGTGGTGTTCGTGACCTCCACCCTTATCCCACTTGCCGCCGCCACCGCTAGCCGCTACCTCAAGATCAGCATCGCGTTTTTCACGTGTGATCCGGCCGCTAACATATGCTAGCGCCGTTAACGCAATGCAACACACTAGTAAACTCCTCATAGCTGAACTCCAATGAACCGGTGTGATCAAAGCAGTTGACTGATGCCTGAAGTTACAACTGGTAAGGTTTTATACTGGAAGCCAGTTTAGTTGTTATTGTTTGAAAATTGTGTAAAGCACCAAGGTTGCAATTTGTAGCGAAGGCGTAGAACGGGACCGTTGCGCAGTGCTACCCGGTTGTCGGTGTCTCAATGTGAAAATCTGAACAAATGTAACACAGAAAGTATACATTGCTATTGGTAGCAATTTCATATCTCATAATTCTAGCTGGAAATTAGGTAGCCGTAGCGTACCTACTCCAAAACCATCCATCTGCAAATCTCTCATTGCGGTCGATACCTCTACTTTCATTACGCTATTTGCTTGTATAAAGGAAATATACAATTTTAAGAACTTTTACACTATCTGTTATCTATTTACATTTGTAGCTACCTACACGTAAATCCCATTAGCCATTGTGGAGCTTCGATCCTCTCCGGAACCATTGTATATATTGTAGAACTATATATTATTAGGAACCCCACCCGGCTTCACACGGGTTCATTACGGAAAATATAACCTATGTTTCTCTGAGATGTGCTGTGTTTTGCCGACGTCTTCAATAAAAAGCGTTGTATTTAAAATACTACCAATTATTTAATTTAAATCTTCCTGAAGAATCACTCTATCAGTAGTAAAGTCCTGCAGTAGTTTTGGTGGAGTACTGTTTTATGTTATAAGTACCACCGGTTTCTTGGTGCCTGTACCTACCCGAAGTCGGTGGTTTACTATTTTTAAATGTATTTTTATATGTACATTTAAAAATAAAAATTATATGTGATAGGTAGTCTTTAATAAAGTGAATCTGTGACTTTCCATCTTTCCTAGCACCTCTTCCCATTCTCTTCCACCTTATCATTTTCTCACGAAATGGCTGTCTCGGTGGTTCGTAGCGACTATCTTGATAGCAATACGTCTGCTGTGCTGGTCTCGGGTTGGACCAAATGTTTGTAAGTATGATCTGCAAATATTTGATTTGCAGTTTGGGTGTTTTTTAATACATATAAGTATGAATGTATTATATTTAAAAAAATGTTTATAAGTATTCTATCAGACAATGTAACTCTGCTTAGATTGAATCTAGATAAATAAATAAATATTCCGGACATCTAACACACAACGCCATCTAGTCCCCAAGCTAAGCAGAGCTTGTGTTATGGGTACTAGACAACTGATATAAATACTTATATACTTTTTTTTTTGTAAATACATACATATTATACATAGGAAACACCCAAACTTCGAAACAAATATTTGCAGATCACACAAACATTTGGTCCGACCCGGGAATCGAACCCAAGACCTCAAGCTTAGCAGTCGCATACGCTACCACTACGCCACCGAGGCAGGATCATAAAGAGTGTGACAGATGGCGTTGTGTCATAAAAATGACCTTACGAGAGATAACTACTGCGTTGCAAATAGACCGAGGGAGTGAGTTAGTTACTGAAGCCCCAACTCTCCCACACTCTCAAAGCCTCACATCATTAAAAATAAACTTGACTACAAAATTTTGGTACCGTGAATTAACAATATATTCAAGTGTATTTTCGGATTAAATTCGTTTCTTTTATGTAATCGACCAAGTTAAACATTTTTCGCGTTATTTAAAAAAACTGAAAATTCTCCATTCAGCTGATGTTATTACGTTTATATTTTACACTAGCTGAGTCCCGCGGTGTTACCCACGATTGTTGTTGTATCTTTACAACCGCGGGTAACACCGCGGGGTAAAGCTAGTGTAAAAAAAAGTAGCCTAAGTTACTCCCTATTACATAAACTATCTGCCAGTGAAAGTCCCGTCAAAATCGGTCCAGCCGTTCCAGAGATTAGCTGGTACAAAACGACAGACCGAAAGAGACAGACATAAAAAAAACGTTGACATATGTACTGTGTATACATGCACAAATGCATTTAGAAAAGGCGGTTATATTAATACTACAGACACTCCAATTTCATTTATTTGTATACACTATTTTTCCACCAAGGGTCGAAACCTTGTTGAACAATAATGTAATCGAACGATAGTTTGGTAACGGAACTGGGTACTCGCGTATTGCCTAATGATTAGAAATGCATGAAGGAAGGTACAAGGAAAGAATAAAGACCCATGAAGAAAGCAAGAATTTTTACCTAAATATTTATTTCGGAGATTTTTTGTTCGATTTGAACTATATTTTCATTGTTGCACATTTTTAGAAGACATACTACATATACATAGAGTCACGCCTATGTCCCAGAGGGGTAGGTAGAGACAATTGATCTCCACTTACTACAGTCCTGATACAACTCTTTTACTTCGTTCACAACATTCATCAATCGCTGCATACATGCTAGTCGGTAGCTGATGTTTGTCAAATGTCCCTTTTTAAGAATATCACCAATTGGTCGGTAAATATGTGTGATCTACAAATTGATGTTTTGAGGAACAGGAATATTGCTAGCGCAGGAGTTGTCTTTGTTGAAGAAAATACTGTGGTGATAGATTGGTATAGTATCATCACATTATTTTTTAAATTGAAAACCGGTGTGAAATAGCGTTTGCGCTGTGTTTCACCGAGTGAGTGAGGATACCGGAGGCCCATACCCCAACCCCTCCCCCCATCCCTTTCCCATCCCCCAAAGGTCGGCAACGCACTTATGACGCCTTTGGTGTTGCGGGTGTCCATGGGCGGCGGTAATCGCTTACCATCAGGTGATACGTCTGCTCGTTTGCCCACTATTCAATAAAAAAAAAAAAAAAAATCATTTTTTCTATAGAGATGAGTTAACATAATGACCCAAAATATGAACACACCTTTGTCACATACATCTTCATAACAATGTTTAATTAGGGAAATTAAAAAAGTAGCCATGATTTTTGCTTAATTTATTGTTACAATCCTCAACAACAATTACATGAGCACTACAATGATGCCGTATGGTTAATAATTTTAATCTAAATACCTATTAAATTTAAACTAAATATATATTTAATCGTAAATTACTTTTATAATGATAAATCACAATATATATCAACTTACAGTTGACAAAATTATTTAACTAAAGGAACATATCTAAATATTTTTTTTGTTGAAACCCATAATTAGTGTTTCACACCTTAAAACTTATAATTTTATATATTTTTTTTAATTTCAGTCCTAATTATGGTCTCACACGATATTAAATGTAGCGGCATCATACGGTGCTGTTCACTTTTATGACCACAGTCATTTATGTACGAGCACGTAAAGCCGTCACATTAAATATATGTAAATACCTAATGACAAGATTTCATTCCAATGCTGTTCGAAAAAAAAATTACCTAAATGTTTTGTGTGTTGTAATTAATAATGGAAGCACACACTCAGAACTAAATATTTCGAATCCATAATTGCTGACAGATCAAAAATTGCATTGTCGTAAAACAAAACAAATATTATCACCACTGGGCAAACGGTTGTCTACAATTATTAAATTGAAACCCTACTTGTCTAGTCTTTTATTATTATTAATACATACTTTAAACACACTCTAATATATTTAAACAAACCTACTTTACACTTTTGGTGTAGTGAACATTATTAAAGTGATGACGTCAGTTTCAAGTAAAATCACTTATACCCTACGCATGCTATCCAACATACAAAAATACTTTTGCAGATAGTATTATAGCTGATTGTTACAATGTGTATATTCAAGTCAACAATAAAATGGATATACCACGCAAACTTTCAATACTGCCTTAATTTTTCGAAGATAAATATGATACAGTAAGCAGCCTCTTTTGACACTTTTGCTATTCTGATTATTTTAAACAGATGCAAAATTGTTTACACACTTTAAAAAGAAATTTTCATCAAAGGCTAGGATAACACAATTATCATTTAGTACTCATTTATTTTTTCATTTATTATACTGTAATATTGTTATATAAAGAAATGTTTATTATGTGTATATGTAGAGCAGACAATATCTTGAAATGTATAGGTTCAAGAGATCAATTTACAATCATGAGCTTGCGAATAATATTATAATATTAAACTTCTAAGTTAAGAATAACTAATTCTTTAGACAACATACTGTCAGCTCTTGTGTGTACCGTTTTAATAGCAGATAACTATATAGTACATATTTTACCCGGGAATAAAAGCTAATTGATTAATTAATAAATTGGTTATCACAAAGACAATAATTGTATTAACACTAATACCACACATTGGTAGAGGCAAGTGCTAGTGTAACAGTAGTGTAAAAGGTATTTCCAACGTTATTCTATGCGCGCAGGCACTAAATAGTGTGTTGGCCAATAGCACTAGTTGAAGTTAGTTGAGATGGAATCCGCGTTCGTTGGTCGCAGCTAGTAGCCTTTCCCGCAAAACTTCTTTGCACGAATACTCTGGTAGTTTTAAGTAGTGAACACACGTATTTACAGATGGATATGATCCATCGCCGGCGTCAACCTAAAACACAATAATGTGACAAGTTAATGATATTTTAATAGATATTGTCTTAAGTAAGAAAATATATTTTTTTAAGATAAATGAACATTGAATTTTTAACTACTACATAAAATTCGTATAAAAATTTCTTTAACAACAAAATAGCGTATGAGTAAATATCAAAATACCTTTCGCACTACAGTGAGCCTAGGATGCAGATTCGCCAAGCCTCCGGGGGGTAGACTGCTACATCCGGTCGCGAATTGTAGGAAGGCCTTTCGTTCTCGAAGAGACATCTCAACCAGTACGTCTACAAGCCGCAGGAATCCGGGACTGGAAAGAGAAAATATATTATAAAACTATTTACATCAGAAAATTAAGAAGTCAGATTTGGGTAGTATCAGCACACATCGACACTCAATTACAATAAACAAAAAGAATTTGAATGTTAATAACATTAACTTCTTCACAAATTTCACTCTCCATTTCACTATAGTGAAGGTTTTATGTTTTTCTTGTGTTTTTTTTTTGTTAATTACCAACTTCGCTTATGAACTTGAACCCCCATAAGTAATCTGTGGAAAACGTAGTGGGTAGTATATTTGTTATGTTTAGTTTTCTTAATAACAACCCTATGTACATTTTATATGCCACTGTTTGTGTTCCCTAATTGAATAAATAAATAAATAAATAAATAGTGTAACCGCACTTATTTCTTTCTGAATATGTATTATATATAACGGGTGTTTTTTTAAGCTAGATAGAACTTTAAATTGTAAAAAGTAACACAAAAAATTAAATTTTGATGAAACTTTTTTTTTTATTTGTTTCAGTATACTCTGACAAATCATCATGAATAGACTCACGCTTGAACAACGCTACGAAATTATCCAAATTTACTTTGAAAATCAGTCGTCGATTCGCGCAACTTATAGACGACTGTTTTATCGCAAAATTGTGTTCAGCGATGAGGCGCATTTTTGGCTTAACGGGTTTGTTAATAAGCAAAATTGCCGCATATGGAGTGAGACCAATCCACAACAGACCCTACAGACTCCATTACATCCAGAAAAATGCACCGTATGGTGCGGTTTTCACGCTGGTGGCATCATCGGACCTTATTTCTTCAAAAATGAGGCCGGAGCTCGCGTTACGGTCAATGGAGATCGTTACCGCACCATGATCAATGATTTTTTGTTTGAAAATATGGATGACATTGATCCGGAGGAGATGTGGTTTCAACAGGATGGCGCTACGTGCCATACGGCGAACGCAACCATCGACTTATTGAAATCAAAATTTGGCGATAAGTTGATTTCGAGAAATGGACCTGTCAATTGGCCTCCAAGGTCGTGCGATTTGACACCTCTCGATTATTTCCTGTGGGGCTACGTGAAGTCACTGGTTTATGCTGATAAACCAGCAACAATTGACGCCTTGGAGGCCAGCATTGTTTGTGTTATACGCCATACAAATGACGAAGTCGTCTATAAGTTGCGCGAATCGACGACTGATTTTCAAAGTAAATTTGGATAATTTCGTAGCGTTGTTCAAGCGTGAGTCTATTCATGATGATTTGTCAGAGTATACTGAAACAAATAAAAAAAAAAGTTTCATCAAAATTTAATTTTTTGTGTTACTTTTTACAATTTAAAGTTCTATCTAGCTTAAAAAAACACCCTATAGTATATATTATAGAGAAATTACTCCCAGATACATAACACATGATTGTGTTTATTCACAGTTTCACTAATTACTAGAAAAACAGGTCCGTCAATGAATAGTCTGGCGCGCCGTTTGTACGATGTACCACGCTCAACAGACAGGTTGGGGTTTGTTCCAAGTAATCCAACACTATAGTGATGCTGTTAAGCGAAGTTTGCTCCCTTAGTTGTCTCTCACGACATCCATGAAATAAGGACGATTAGTGACACTTCGGTATTCTTGATCGGTCACCATAAGGATAGGAAGTCACATTCAATGAGTATTGTTTCGAAACGAATAATCAAAACGGTTAGGATATACAATTTTAAGGACTTATTCCGCTCACATGCCCACCACTGTAACTCTTGTACACTGGTTATGATGTCTGGGAAATCTCAGGCCAAATTAAGTTTTCTTGGAACCCAGCACGAAATTAATCACAAGAAAACTGAAGGAGTTGGGATTGCTAAGCAAAATGGGAGACAACTTTTTAACCTCTCGGGTGCGGCAACACGGATCCATGTTTGTCCCGTCGGTGCGGCACACACGGATCCATGTTTTCCGCAGTTAACTTGCATTTTAATTAATTTTGGGTATTAAAGTTATTATAATGAAGTCTAGAAAGGTTTGTTATGCATTTGCTTTATACGAACAACATTTTGAAACATTCGTTTGTCAAGTGCGCTTCAAGAGCCGTAAAAAAAACGAGTTCCAATTTCAAAGTTGACGATGACGCAACGCGATCTGTCAAGTGCCTCTTAAAACTGATTTTTTGCCGATAAGGTGGTTTTGAAGGTAGTTTGTTATTATATTTTACTTATTATACTTATTTTAGGAACCACTATCAATACGAATTGAGGCATAAATCATGCGTAATTTTGAATAGTGTTACTCAAAAAGTTACCGAGTCTATTACCTATTGAAAAGGGCTTACTCATTTGAAGGTTTTTACGCATTTATTCTTATGTTTTTATTGATAAAATGATATAATTGCGATGAGAATCTTATATAGAATATAAAATAGCAACAAAAATGTGTTAGAAAAGCTAAATATTTAAATAAACACTCATTTTTTGCCTGACGAGCGAAATTAGACGCAAACATACACAAGGCTTCCCCGCCATTACTGTTCTACATCATCATCAGCCTATCGCAGTCCACTGCTGGACATAGGCCTCTCCAATAGCACGCCACTTAAAATTGTATATCGCCGTTGATTCGTGTTTGCACGCAGCCTAGCGGGAAGTCCCGGAACTATTAACACCCACACATACACAGTAGTGACGGACCATGAACAAGACGTAAACTGATCTTTGTTTATGTTTTACTAAATTATTTTGTATTGAGCATAGACTTTGTGTGTCACATAATGGAACGATCAGTTTGTGATGCTAAAGCATTCAGTCATTTTCATAGAGTTTAGAGAATTCTCAGAACTTAAAAATAATAAATGAAAACTGGTCTAGCAAACGAGTCCTTTTTTTAAATAACTTGATAAATAGGTTGTTTTTTTTATGTATTGTTCCTGTCTTTTGCACTAGTTAACTAAAAAAATAAATTATTTAACTAAAAAACACTATTTCTTCATATAAATACTACGTAATTTGGTGTTCGGCGCAAATAATAGTTTGATTGTAAAGTGACAAAATGGCGAATATCTCGACAGCGAAATGTGATTTTTACAAATATGTTTCTCAATGAATTTTTACTGCAGTTATAGTGTTTTTTATATCAGTAGATAGCTTAGTTATCGAACTTTATGAGGATAATAAGTAAAATGAATAATAAACCACATAAAATATTAAAATCATGTTTATTAACACAATAGGTGCGTAAATTAATACTTGGCTCAATTGTGAGTAAATAATAAAGCGATAACATTAGTTTAGTAATAAAATATGGCATAACCATGTACGCTTGTTATCCATCTTTTGAAAAATAATCACTTTTATAACCACCGAGCATTGTTTTTGAAAAGATTTGATCATTTTCGTACACCATGCACCGTGTTGCAAAATTTTGCAATTTCGCCGCACGGTGCATGTAACCGGAAGTACCCGTTCGCGCATCCGAAAGATTAAAAGAGTGTTTGAGTGAGTGAGTGAGTGAGTGACTGAGTGAGTGAGTGGGAGAGAGAGAGAGAGGGGGGGGGGAGAGAGAGAGGGGGGGGGGAGAGATAGAGAGAGAGAGAGTAACCTTTCGCGTGTGTAGCCGAGCTTGGGCTCGGTGTACTGCAGCAGGTGGTCGCGCGTCCACACGGGCCCGCGCTCCCCGCACAGCAGCAGGCGCAGCTCGGCGGCGGAGAAGGCGCGCAGGCGGCGGGGAGGGAACACGGCGCCGAACCCGCGCCGGAACGCGTTGGACTGCCGCCGCACGCCCTCGCGCAACATCCACCGCGCGCTCGCCTCCGCGTACGCGCGAGCGTTGTGCCCGCTAACCTGTTAAATCAATGTTTTCAATTATTATCGACCACTTTCAATACCCAAAATTAATTAAAATGTGCGTGTTAGTGCTGGAGCATGGATCCGCGTAAACGCAGGAGACGGGACTTTCAAAATTCACCCTTATCCTTGGCTGAGCATACGAGAGGTTAATAGTCCACCGCTGGACTTAAGCCTCTATTTAGAAAGGATTCTGGCCTACTGCACCACGATGGCCAGATGGGTTGAAAAACAGAAATAAAACTCGACTGTACTTTTATTCCACTAAATAAGGTTGATAACTTTCGATAATTCCATAGAGCTCAACCGGTCAGACGCGTGTTAAATAAAGAGTCAAATATTTATACTATTGAGCATTGTTTAAAAATGCAATTTTTAGTCGGTCTATTTCGAACACTTATACTCTTTGCGCTGAAGCATGGTGCGGGTGACAGTTTCAGTAACACTTCGTTTCACTCTTGAAAGTTGCCGCGATTTATAAATTATGACTGAGTATTTCAGCTGTACCACATTCGCAATATATTCAATCATTAATAACTGTAGTAAATTAAATTAAACCAAACCAAAATGTTCTAATCTACAAACAAAATCAATTTTAATGAAAAATTACGTAACACCACAGAAGTATTTAGTGATAGAATGTACTGCTACGATGGATAGTCAATATTTTTCGTAATAAAAAACGGTCAATTTTTATTGTTAAAATTGGTTAATAATTATAAAGCAGAACATTTATATGGTAAGGTTGCTTAAAGGTTGCTAAGAAAAAATACATTTTATTCGTCTAAACTCATATCAGAGTCAGGAACATCTGAATTGTCACTCAATTCATCATCTAAATCTGTGACTGATATTATTAACGAACAACAACCTCCCTGGCCTGACTACCCAAAACAGTTTATTTTTGTATGCTTAGGCATGTTAATAATAACCAACTCAACAAACAAATAACAGTTACACTGCACAACTGAATAACACACTCATTTTCATAACAATATTAAAGAGAACTAGATTTATGCTGCGAGTATCGTTAGCTATAAAAATGAATTGCATAACGTCACATCCCTTGGTTATGTGGTACTGATACATGTCAACGTCGTAGAGGCAACTGTCACCCGCACCATGCTACAGCGCAAAGAGTATAAATGTTTATTTTAACGTTCAAATTAAACTCTTAATACCTCAAGATGAGTATTCTTTTTAAAAAGTGGAACCCCGTATAACAGATGATCACTATCGAGTCCTACAAGGTGGCCAAAGAGTACGTACCTCAATGTTCTCGCCGCTATCGCAGAGCGGCTGCACGGCCACAGCGACGTCCGGGTGCGCGGCCACGTGGGTCATGGTGAGCGCTAACTGGTCGAAGCTAGCGCCCTCCACCGTCAGCTCGTTCGCGAGTCGCTCACGAGTTTCCGAATCTAAACTGGAGTCGCGCGATAACTTTTCGTATTCTTCCGCCGCTTTCAACACATTTTGTAGGAATCTATAAAAAAATATTCATTTAAATAGAGACATTATAAATATTTTTTCTATCAAGGTTTTTTCCAGTGCAGGTGGGTGATTCAACCAACGAATTCATTGATAAAAATGATCCTACTACTGAGTGTAGTATTTCGAGAAACCTTAGTCATTTAGAATTCTGCAGTTAATTACTTATGAAACTAAATAACCACAATCTGAATATACACTCATTTGCAAAAAAAACGGGCGGTTTCGATTTTATTCCTGGCTGAAAAAAATAAAATACCAAAAAGGTTTTAATCATTTGAACATGTTACTGGCCAGTTATAAAAGTGCCATAATGTTTATAGGAGTACATTTCAAATTCAAATTTTTGACTGAGCCTGGTTTTCAAAGAAAACAACTTTTAACTACATTTTGTGGCGCGAATCCCCTATAGTTAATATCGACTCTAATTAACTTTTTGTCAATTTGGAACGAAGTTCCTTATCGCGCGATATGAACGAAAAAACGAAGGGGGCTAGACGGAAATTGTCGCGACATAATTTGTTGTCACGACACTTTTTGCTATTTTAAATTTTATTTGTTATTAGTTTATTTTTCATTGCTTGAAGCAACCCAGATACTATATATATATCTATATATATCTATATATATATATATATACTATATATATATGTATATATATAATAGATAGATAAGATTTCGAACTTTTATATATACATATCATCATTATCATCATTATCATCACTATTATCATAATCATCATTTCATCATTTCATCACTTTCATCATTTTCATCATCTTCATCGTTTTCATCATTTTCATCACTTTCATCATTTTCATCATTTTCATCATCTTCATCATCTTCATCATTTTCATCATTTTCATCAATTCATCATCTTCATCACTTTCATCATTTTCATCATTTTCATCATCTTCATCATTTTCATCATTTTCCTCACTTTCATCATTTTCACCATTTTCATCATCTTCATCATTTTCATCATTTTCATCATTTTTATCATTTTCATCATTTTCATCACTTTCATCATTTTCATCATTTTCATCATGTTCATCACTTTCATCATTTTCATCATTTTCATCATTTTCATCACTTTCATCATTTTCATCATTTTCATCATCTTCATCACTTTCATCATTTTCATCATTTTCATCAATTCATCATCTTCATCACTTTCATCATTTTCATCATTTTCATCATCTTCATCATTTTCACTATTATCATCATTATCATTATTATTCTCTTTATTTAATTATATATACATATTAATTACATTTTTAAATACATAAAAAAGATAAACAATAACATAATATATATTTAAAAATATAAAAAATAGTAGACCACCGACTTCGGGTACAGGGACCAAGAAACCGGTGGTTAGGGCTCCAAAGACAGGAACCTCCTCACTATGCGTGCCGTGTCAAGAAGGACTGCCTTCTGTATCAGACCCTTGATCCAGCCTTCTAACGTGAGCCTCTTAAGGTGTTGGTCGAGGCTCTTGGCTATCAATCCGTGAGCAGATACGACTATCGGAACAATTATTACCGAATCCACATTCCACATATCAACAATCTCGTGAGATAGATCCAAATATTTTATTTGTTTTTCTTTTTCGACTTTCACGAGATTCTCGTCATGAGGAACGGCGATATCGATAATAATTGCGCGGCGCTCTAATCGATCTATCACCACAATATCAGGCTTATTGGCAACAATAGTCCTGTCTGTAATAATAGATCGATCCCAATATAATGTAGCACGACCATTCTCGAGAACTGGGTCGGGCACATACCTGTAGTATGGCACCTCTGAGTTCACAAGATGGTATTTAAGGGCAAGTTGCTGATGTACGATCCTAGCTGTGCCTGTGCAAATACTCGCCGTTAGCAAGACGAGAACAACCAGAAATAATATGCCTGATAGATTCTCCAGGACGGTGACATGCCCGACAGATGTCGACCGTACCATCTTTCAGGATATACTTCCGATAGTTATTCGTCATGATAACTTCGTCCATAATCGCACAAACAAAACCTTCGGTTTCTCCGAAGAGATCACCATACCGTAGCCAGGACGTAGATGTTTTAAAATCTATATCGGGTCCATGAAGGGCCCGATAAAACCGACCATAGAGTTCCTTGCCCTTCCATACCTCCCTGCGATCATCAGTACTAAGTACCACAGGTTTGCGCCAATTCTCTTTAGCCAGAGCAAGCGGAGTGAGTCCGGTGTCCACTGCAACTACACTGCGATGCATTCCCACATCAGTATGAAGAAAATATTCTCTGAGATTGTATATCTCGCGATTGTGTAGGGTCTTGATATTTAAAAGTCCACGACCCCCCAATTTTCGCGGGATATACAACCTCATAACCGATGAACGTGGGTGATGCATTCGAAATGCAGTCAGCTCATTATTATTATTATTAATATTATTGTGTACACATATATCATAAAACTAGAAATTACGTAAAATATTGAAGTAAATATAATATTTGTATCGTCTTTCTATTTCGAACTTCGTTCCATCCGGGTGTCCCTTGACACCTCTCAAGTTTTTTATTAAATTATCTGATGACCTTGACATTTAAAAGTATTGTTATTGCTGTTTAGCAATCTCGAAAATGGTAGATAAAGTGATAAAAGCGAGCAAAATTATTGCGCTGCTTGAAGAAGGTTGCAGCCAATGCTTCATGGCTCAGAGGCTAAATGTGAGTCGGTCGACAGTTCAAAGGACCTGGCAGCGCTATCAAGAGACCGGTTCCGTCAAGAGAAGGCCTGGTTCTGGCAGAAAGACATGTACCGAACCACGGGATGATCGTTTTCTAGTTAGTCAAGCGTTGAGAAATCGCAAATCTTCTTATGTGGACCTCAAGAACAGCCTCGAAGAAGTAAGAAATGTGCAAATTAGTCTATGGACGGTCAGGAGGAGGCTTCTCGCTGCTAATATACACAGTTATCGCCCGGCACGCGGCCCTAAATTACTCCGTGGACATCGAGTTACCAGGCTTAGCTTCGCTCGAAATTGTGTGTCATGGACTCATGAAGACTGGGATAGGATATAGTTCTCTGATGAAGCCAGGATATCTCTGCATGGTGAAGACCGACGTCGCCGAGTGCTACGTAGACAAGGAGAACGCTTTGCAGAGGCATGTTTTGAAGAAATCACACCTTATGGAGGGGGCTCTGTTATGTTTTGGGCAGGAATAAATTCCATGGATCGTACGGAGTTAGTCTTCATCGAAAACGGTACACTGACTGGACACCGATACATAACGGAAGTTCTAATTCCTTATGCACAACCCGCTTTAACCGCTCTTGGCGAAAACTCATTTTTTATGGACGACAACGCTCGCGCCCACCGGTCTGGCAATGTGGAAGCGTATATGCTAGAAGTCGGAATTCGTCGTTTGGACTGGCCAGCCGGACGTCCGGACCTCAATCCCATAGAGCATGTCTGGGACGTTCTGAAGCGACAAGTGAGATCAGTGCAGCCGGCTCCGCAGACCATCAGAGAGCTAAAGAATGTGATTACCGCGGAGTGGGAACGTATTCCCCAAGAAACCATAAAAGATATACTCGCTAGCATGCCCAGACGAATGCAAGCCGTGATTTCAGCAAGAGGGGGTCACACTCAATACTAAACTTTTATCTGCTTTTAATGTATTCAAGAAAAACAAAGAAATTAACGCGTTTCATTTTTATTTAGCGAGCAGGTACAATAATAGTGTTTTGAGCTTAAACATTATTTGTCAATAATTTAATCAAAATGATATGATAAAACTGATTAAACCTATTCCTTCCTAATTAATTTATGAAATTCTGAGGATAACAATACCTAAAATTGTCAAACAAACTAATAGTAACTATAAAATAGTTCTTTGCTTAAGTGCCCGTTTTTTTTGCAAAAGAGTGTATGTTTAGTTGTAGTGTCAAACTAATAAAATAATAAATTCTTACCTATGTCTAATGGGATCTATTTCTTCTAGACAATCATTACTTAGTTCTTCACCGCACATAATGCGTAAGAAAGGCTCCGACAACGGTAGATCGACAAGTCGGCCGTCTTGTAATACCTAGATGATCAATTTAAAACCTAATTAGTTAGTTTGTTCATCGATAGTGTAATACAAAAAATAACATTATATACATGCACTACGAATAGTAAATACCTTAGCCAAAAATACACCCAGAAACCAGAAATATTTGCAAACTTTATCACAGATGGGTGCGTCCTGGGGTAGAGGCGCCGGGAACAAGCCACCGGCACGTGTCACGTAGTAACCTGGAGGTTTCTCTGCAAGGACATACATACATCACAATTATTTGAAATATTATACATATTAAACCAGTATAATATCGTGATTTGACTTCAACGACTGTATCGCTAAAGCGTAGAGGTATTAAGACGATAGTCGTACGTAGATCACAAACGATTATTTAACTATACTTTAAAAGGTAGTAGAGCCACGCTGATCTCAGTAAGGTTGGGTCGGTTGGACCCAACCACTACCCGCGCACAGAAGACTAACCTAAAGTGACAGCATTCGTGCTGTCGTGTTTTATTGGTGCAAAAATGATGCAGAAGCATCACTAGGCAGCCATGGAGTGAGTCACTATGCTGCATTATTGCATTATCTGCATTCGCAATTAATCTTTCGAATGCGGGAACGGGTACTTCCGGTTCCATGCACCGTGCGGCGAAAGTGCAAAATTTTGCAACACGGTGCATGGTGTACGAAAATGATCAAATATTTTCAAAAACAATGCTCGGTGGTTATAAAAGTGATTATTTTTCAAAAGATGGATAACAAGCGTACATGGTTATGCCATATTTTATTACTAAACTAATGTTATCGCTTTATTACTTACTCACAATTGAGCCAAGTATTAATTTACGCACCTATTGTGTTAATAAACATGATTTTAATATTTTATGTGGTTTATTATTCATTTTACTTATTATCCTCATAAAGTTCGATAACTAAGCTATCTACTGATATAAAAAACACTATAACTGCAGTAAAAATTCATTGAGAAACATATTTGTAAAAATCACATTTCGCTGTCGAGATATTCGCCATTTTGTCACTTTACAATCAAACTATTATTTGCGCCAAAAAACAAATTACGTAGTATTTATATGAAGAAATAGTGTTTTTTAGTTAAATAATTTATTTTTTTAGTTAACTAGTGCAAAAGACAGGAACAATACATAAAAAAAACAACCTATTTATCAAGTTATTTAAAAAAAGGACTCGTTTGCTAGACCAGTTTTCATTTATTATTTTTAAGTTCTGAGAATTCTCTAAACTCTATGAAAATGACTGAATGCTAAAGAGAACAAACTGATCGTTCCATTATGTGACACACAAAGTCTATGGTCAATACAAAATAATTTAGTAAAACATAAACAAAGATCAGTTTACGTCTTGTTCATTGTCCGTCACTACTGTGTATGTGTGGGTGTTAATAGTTCCGGGACTTCCCGCTAGGCTGCGTGCAAACACGAATCAACGGCGATATACAATTTTAAGTGGCGTGCTATTGGAGAGGCCTATGTCCAGCAGTGGACTACGATACGCTGATGATGATGTAGACTGTTCTATGGCGTGGGAGCCCTTTGTATGTGTGCGTCCAATTTCGCTCGTCAGGCAAAAAATTAGTGTTTATTTAAATATTTAGCTTTTCTAACACATTTTTGTTGCTATTCTATATTCTATATAAGATTCTCATCGCAATTATATCGTTTTATCAATAAAAACATAAGAATAAATGCGTAAAAACCTTCAAATGAGTAAGCCCTTTTCAATAGGTAATAGACTCGGTAACTTTTTGAGTAACACTATTCAAAATTACGCATGATTTATGCCTCAATTCGTATTGATAGTGGTTCCTAAAATAAGTATAATAAGTAAAATATAACAACAAACTACCTTCAAAATCACCTTATCGGCAAAAAATCAGTTTTAAGAGGCACTTGACAGATCGCGTTGCGTCATCGTCAACTTTGAAATTGGAACTCGTTTTTTTACGGCTCTTGAAGCGCACTTGACAAACGAATGTTTTAAAATGTTGTTCGTATAAAGCAAATGCATAACAAACCTTTCTAGACTTCGTTATAATAACTTTAATACCCAAAATTAATTAAAATGCAAGTTAACTGCGGTTATCGCGGATCCGCGATGCCGCACCGACGGGACAATCGCGGATCCGCAATGCCGCACCCCAGAGGTTAATATGGTACCACTTTTGGATTCTGCTTATGCTTTCCATCAGGCAGAGTAGTCAGTTTAAAAAAAAATACTGGGCTAAATATTTTTCGGTTAACTAAGCTATTTTTATTTCAATATCACTACATAGTATAAAACAAAGTCGCCTTTTCTGTCCCTATGTGCGCTTAAATCTTTAAAACTACGCAACGGATTTTGATGCGGTTTTTTCCAATAGATAGAGTGATTCAAGAGGAAGGTTTATATGTATAATACATGCATCATATACTAAGGCAACATTGCTAATTTTAGAGGTTTCTATTTTATGCCCGTGCAAAGTCGGAGCGGGCCGCTATGTTTTTATATACAACGTTCATAGTTTTTCTGTAGTGTATTTAATTTAGTATCAGCATTGCACCCGTGCGAAGCCGGGCCGGGTCGCTAGTAAAATAATAAATAAAAGTAACAATATCCTCACACATCTGTCCACGGCCGCATTTAGTGAAAAGCTGTTTATTTGAAATTACAAACAGACACTTCAATGTTATTTATTTGTATTGATTTCTAAATACATACGTATTATAAATAAATACCACTCAGACGCAGAACAAATGGTTGTGTTTATGACACAAAGATTTGCCCAGCGTGCGAATCAAACCCAATTCTGTCTTAGCAGTCAGGAACACTAACTACTAGAGCCACAGGCCCGTCGTGTAAATACATTGACTATTTATATCTATTAAAAAGCCGGCATAGTAATCAATTAGACATTTGTAAATCTACTTGTAATATACATAATTCATACCCGAAGGCAGTGCAAGGTGATGCGGCGCATTGTCGTCGTCGTTGACTTGTGACGCGTGATCGTTGAGCCACATGTAGAGGTCGGCGCGCTGAAGCTCAGCTGCCACCAGCGCGTAGAACTCCAGCGTCGGGCCCAGGCCTGTGCCCTCCTCCCCGGCGAATTCTACCTCCAGGACTGATTTGCGACCAGCATGGACGTGCATTACCTGTGAAAACAGTCGTTTATATTTACTCTATTTACATCATATCATATAGTTCTTAATAATAGTTATTAACTTGAAAATTATGTGGTTGGGTTGGGTTAAGAATATGGAGCGTCACCACCCTCAAATCGTATCCACTCAAATGACAACAGCAAGAGAACTGCCAACATATCTTATACCACCTCGTCTGGTAGGAGTGGTTTAGTAAGCCTAATTCCTCCTTTATAAGAAGCCTACAATCCAGCAGTGAAATGTCAAAACCTGGTGATATTGTAGTGACTCCGTATACTTTTCCCTATTTATTATGTAAATTACAATTAAAAATATTGTTCAACGCACAAACACATTTTCTTAGTATTTTTAATTTCTTATCGTTCGTTCTGGTAGGCAGCGAATTTTAGAATAGTTTTTTCAAATAAAGAATTTTAGACTACCATTATTACTGCATGTTTGTCTTTCTGGTTATATTTTTTATTTATAGTACTTATTAATTAAAAAATAAATAATAAATATTTCAGACATCTGACACAAAACGCCATCTACCTTCAAACTAAGCAGAGCTTGTAATACGAAAGCTAGATTGACGAATAGAATACTTACAAACCTTTTCTTATAAATACAAAAATACCTAACTCTGAAACAAATATTTACAGATCAAACAAAGATTTGGTCCGACCAGGGAAACGAGCCCGAGATATCATGCACAGCAGTCGCGTACGCCACCACAACACCAACGAGGCAGTATATTATTTGTTTTTTAAAATAGAACTTATAAATGTAGTATCTTACGAGTACAAACCTAAAACTTTTATGTCTAATTTTAAACAATGAATAAACATACCTGCATAGCAGAATGCAACAAGTTGGGTTGGCGAGGTATCCTCACACGCTCGTGTCGTAAGCGTCCCATTCGGAATTCTGTGGCTTCCAACTCCGCACGCCTGGGCGATACTGTGTTACCAGACCTACAAAATAATTATTTATAGAATCGTTTCCAATATTAAATAATATTTTTTTTTATCTATATCGATATTATTAATGTGATGGTGAAATCTTTTGTATTGTTACCTAAACATGTATTTATAAATAAATACATATATAAAATGAATGGGCATACGATTAATACGATTTTATTTTAGATTTAAGTACTTATTTGTTTAGAATAAAAAAGATGATTTAAAGATTATTGAAACAAAAATTAAAATCGTAGTTGTTAAAATTTTTAAGTAAAAATATTTTTCGACAAATATTTTTTTTACCTTTGCCTGTCGAGTGCACGATCTCTCTGTGCTTGTAACCAGACGATCGTACGAGACGTGCCGAATGCGGTGCACGCGAAGAACATCTGGCGCGTCTCCAGGGGAAATAGGAATGGACACCAATCGTTTAATTGCTGACACCTGATGTAACACACAAATTTATTACATTTATAATTTTCAATCAGGAGTAAACGGCACCGTGAAAGTTGTTAATTAGCTTTGTTATACTTTTTAATAGTGTATGTAATTATCAATATATAATTGTATGATCTAAACTAGGATTAAAATTAATAAACAAATATGATTTATTTAATTTCTTAGAAGCTTTTGGCTACGATCATGTCAATACAGTGACCATGTTGACTGTTTTAATGAGCGGCTAAAGAGTTCAAACTTTTTAATAACCGCCAGTTCTAATTGTAGGTTTCCGATCCCGACGTCGGGCTGGTGATGATACTCTTCAAATCGTCCGCTTAATATAAGTACGTTTGCCATCTTCGTGATTTGTTTCTATGTATATACCGGAGTGTCACTGCTCCTTTTCATCGGGTGTCGTAAAAGACAACTAAAGGACCAAACTACGCAGGAAAACAGTACTACAAAGAGATAATCTTGACACAAACCCTATTCCAGCGTAGCTAGAAATTCTCTTTTAAAGAGAGGCCTACGTCCAGTGACGACTAAGGGACCAAACTGTGCAAAACAACAGTACTGCAAAATAAAGGAAAAGTTGACACAAACTCCGGGTGCCAGAACCTCTGTTGTAAGGAGAAGTGTAGTCGGTAGGGGGGTGGGGTAAGGGCTATAGGTACCATAGCGGCGTGGCGGCGGCGGCCAGCGTGAGCGGCTCCTGCAGCTGCTGGTGCAGCTTGTTGGTGAGGCGCGTGGACACGAAGGCGTCGGGCGCCAGGTCGGGCGCGGCCAGGCGCAGGCGCCGCAGCACGCGCACGCAGCACGTGGCCATGGCGCCCTCCGCACCCTCCGCGCCCGCCAGCCCGCGCTCTACAACACAACAACCGTATTGGACTAACTCTACACTGGATAACACCTTAGTCAAACTGCTAACTTTTTATCATTCACAAAATATATATTTTATGAAAAAACTAATAAATAGACACTCGTGACGTAATGTTTCACTGTTTCAGAGTTTCAGACTAATCAGTTGAACAATATACTTCAATGTTTATTTAATTTAAAGTTCTCGCAGCGATTAACATTTATACAACTTCCTAACTTCAACCGAAGGGCCGCGGCCCGCCAGGCATGATTACCTCGTCTGGTCGGAGGATTCTTCCTTTGAGTTGGAGGTACATAACACCTGTTCCTCGACATTGTAATTATTTGTGTTTTCATTTTCTTATAAATTAATTACTGAAGGTATTTTACGGGCAAAATATTGTAATTAGAAATCAACATTTACACGTGCACACTAGGAGAACCCAGAACAATCGTTCGAAGCATCGCAGATACGTAAGTACGTAAGTAAACTTTCCTAATTATTACTTAGTGTAGAAAATACTAGAACTAGTAGTATTATTGTAAGCGGTATTGCTTTATTAGTAAGCATGATAAAATAAAATAGAACACAAAAACTTTTCTTTTTACCACTGATATTTTTGTTGTAAGATATTGTGATACTCTTAAGAACATACCTGGATCGCAAGGCTCGTCGTCTTCGCTATCACTAGACGAGGCGAAAGTCTCCATGCCCTCGATTTCTTTGTACGTTAATCTGATAAAAACAAATTATATAAATAATTTTATCTACACCTATTCTCTATAAAAGTTTCTGAAACAGCTAGCTTATTGCCAACATTAAAACCTGTGACATAATAACCATAAGATCATCCAAATGAGTGTCATAATGTTGTACTAAATTTCATAATGCAAATCTTTTTTCATAAACAGAACTTTATCAGGCACGCGCCTTTCAGAGCAGAGCGCCGTATTTAAAAAAAGAACTGTTATTCGAACTCACGTCGTATCCCGCCTTTTTTGTTCGATATTAGTGTTGCAAAAATGTATGATTCATATCATGGGTGTATATAAAGTCTTGTTGCAACTGTACTAACACATTCAACTGCGTCTCGTTTTATAAACCCACATTCGTTTTTTAATACCTTTTATTATACAACAGTTGCATAAATAACTACATATTTTTCAATATATTAAGTGATTCATAAATTTAAATCAAACGGTAGTAAAAAAAACACGTAACTTATTATTTTTATGTGAAGACTGCACGGTTTTTTTTTTTTATTGGATAGTAGGCAAACGAGCAGACGTATCACCTGATGGTAAGCGATTACCGCCGCCCATGGACACCTGCAACACCAAAGGCGTCACAAGTGCGTTGCCGACCTTTGGGGGGATGGGAAAGGGGATGAGGGAGGGGTTGGGGTATGGGCCTCCGGTATCCTCACTCACTCGGTGAAACACAGCGCGAGCGCTATTTCACACCGGTTTTCTGTGAGGCCGTGGTATCACGCCGAAGCATAGCTCTCCCACGTGGGACATCACTTTGTGTGATCCACAAAATGTTGTCCTGAGTCTGGATGTTCTTTGTGTCCGTTACATGTATGTTTGTAAAGTCCCCCGCGACACAGGATGTATATTCCTAATGCGGGAGTTGTCTTTTTAAATAGAAAGAAAGAATAGAAGACTTGACTTACGTGTAAGTGGTGTCTCGATGCGTGTCATGAGCAGGCAAGCGCGCGTTCAATGCTAGCACCGCGCGGTACAGCGTCCACGACGGCCGCTCTAGAGCTAGCGACGCGCCCGCCGCACTCAACACCAAACGTAACGCCGGCAAACGTCCGCTGTTATTACCGCCATTCGCTGTAGTGTTGGCAGAATTTGCACTAGACGCACCCCCAGTTGCGTTTTCTGATGTACTTCCATCCTCGCCATCTGATGCTTCATTTAGTGGAATTTCGAGATCTGAAACATTTATAAGAGTTAGTTGAAAGACAATAAGAATAGGAAGAATAAAGCACCAAGACCCAATATGGGTTTCATATTCCAGTCACAGCTTAAAGGCAAAACGTGAGATGCCTTCTGGATCATGGTAGGGAATGGTTTATCTAGTGAAGGTATTGTAGGCCTTGGTGCCAGCACGTGATTTAATAAGCCTTCTGGTAACTTACCAACGGTTTGATTGAGATTAGTCCTGCCGGGTCGTGGGTCAAAAGCAGGTATGAGTGCAGAAAACTGTCGTTTGAGCACAAAATCGTCATCCCAAGGTTTTCTTTGACGACCCTGTCCTCCTGCTGTGCTACTGCGTACAGCCTCCAAAGCTTCTTCTTCCATTAGTGATAGGAGATTCCGTGACACCTGTAAATTATCTTCAAATTAATAATAATAAAAACCGTAACAGATAATAGTCGATGTATGAAACATCGATTCAATTATGGTGATCTGATTTCGGTTATTTTAAAACATTGGTTGAACTTGCTGTGGTGATAAGGCCAGTACAGTCTGACTAAGCAAACACACTTACACTTCATTGCCGAAAACTTATCCGAAAAGTATTATCCAAGTAATAATGTCACAATACAACACATTTAGAAAAATGTGTTGCTCTATGAGTATACAATTAAGATACTTTTTTGTAAAGGCAATAATTTAAATAAATATAATAAAAACCAAGGGTAATTTTCATGATTACTGGTTGACTTTCTCTAATTACAAACTTTAAGGTTAGAAGAGAAGAAAAGAAGAACTTATCTCAAAAAGAAGAAAGAAGCATAATTATAAAAAATAGGTACATTTGGACATAGTACAGAGCTCGTTTACAATAATATATTGTAGGTAGGCGACAAAATTAAAGCATAAAGAATTCTATGTCCTTAACTTTCTTAGGTTTAACACAGTAAATAGCACTTTACTTCGCATAGTACGTACGTAGAAAAACTGTTCTAAAGGCGGGTGGGTTGGTGTCTAGACAAGTAGCCGACCAAAAGCCAAGACCAAATTTCCTATCAGTAAAGGACCGTGTAAAAGAGGATTGCGAGTGATAGAGGAGAATAAAAGAACAAAAAACAGTGCACCGAACATAAATAAATTTTAGGAAAAGGATAAGATAATGAGACAATCTAAATATATAAAAATTAAACCCGTTTTTCGTTGTCACGACATTGCATGAAAACGGCTTGACCGATTTGGCTGATTTTTTTTTGTAGTTTTCTAATACTCTGTACAAGGTTCTTATGGAAAAAAATGTTAAGAAAATCTCTCAGAAAGATTGAAAAATATACATTCAATTTTGCATATTTTAATAAAAGCGCGTTACGAATGTCAACGTCATTCAATTTAAAACAAAAAACTCTGTGGTGATCTATGACACCACAGACATAACCGCGCTAATCGATTCCAGTTCAAATTGAATAGGTACGCATACATAAGATAGGTCAGCTATACAAATAAATTAGTGCATCAAATTTACGCTAAGGCGGTACGAAGTTCGCCGGGTCAGCTAGTGAAATATAAAAAAACAAAAATTGTAAAACTGAGTCTAATTACCGAAAGCATACTCACTACCTCCTGGTACGTGGGTTCGTTTTCTTTGTCACTGTGAAGTGCATCATCCGCATCGTCATCGTCTTCTAGTTCAGTGAGAAGCGCCGGAGCGCGACAAGACTCCAGGAAGTCTTCTAATGATACCTGTAAAATATTGTTATTTATTTTTATAAGTGATTTTTATATTTCTTCATTCATCATTATCATCATCATCATCATCATCATCATCATCATCATCATCATCATCATCATCATCATCAACAACAGTCTTTATTAAAAAGGAGTTTTTGTCTACTATCCTACGCTGACCAAACGGGTTGTCTTCTTTCTACTTCATTGATGATGTTTTTGTTTTTTTAAAGGCAACTCCCGCATTAGGAATATACATCCTGTGTCGCGAGGGACTTTACAAACATACGTGAAACGGACACAAAGAACACCCAGACTCAGAACAACAATTTGTGAATCACATAAAATGGTATCCCATATGGGATTTGAACCTACAACATTTGGCACAGTTGATAACGCTGAACAGCTGAACGCTAAAACCACCAGGCCAATCATGCAGTCAAGTGTTAGTCTCCTCTTACAACACCCATGGAATGAACTCAGGTGGTGTCACTCCGTATACTTAATCTACAGGGTCTGTCGTAAATAATGGATAAGTCGTAAACTGGAGTTGGTCCGGCTATGAGACTATTAGAAAATCGTATCTTTTTGCCAGGGTTTCTAACCGTATGGAAATGGCGTAGACTTTTATGTTTTTTTAAAATTTCGCTACTCTTTGCATTCATTCCGTTGCCATTTCGTTAAATTTAGGTATTTCTGTGTCATTTTTTTTGTATTATAGTCTTGAAGATGTGTATTATTTAGTTTTAGTACTGTTTTAGGCGTTTTTAACGTTGGTCATTTTCAAAATTATCATTTTAAGATTTTTTATGTTTTTGTTTTACTTAGGGTCAACTTTTGATCATTTACTGTGTAAAAAAAAAGTACGGCGCTATAGCTGCCCATGATCTTAATAAATTATCTAGTATGTGTAGATTCTAAAAAGGTATAACAATGCATACTTCACAAGTAATATTAAGCTACATGAGCGAGATCAATATCAAGGTGAGAAAATATTTTTTTCATGTAATGTTGTAAATGGTTATAAAACTTCGTCATAATGATTTATTTCTGCCAAGATTCTTTACACAAACACTATGGGGCCACTATTAAGGATATTCAAAGAAAACTAGGTAGTTTTTTGTCAAAAAAATTTCATGCCTCCTCATTTCATAAAGGTGTTTAATTTTAAAATTGATGTGCTCTAATAGTTACATGCGACAAACATGTTACAAGTTTATTCGTAAAAAGGATCATCAGGTAAAAAAATGAACAAAGACAGCAATACAAAGGGTCTCCCCGCGTGAAAAGGACATTGTTACTAGGCACACTGCATGATGCACCGTCCCTTTCACACTCACGATGTGTGAAAAGGTTAGCATGCGTTTAGCTAGGGCGCACTCCTGATACATCTCTCAGTGTGATTTTGACCATCGCATGTGCTCTCGTTTTCATTACTGTCGTCAATTTGTTACTGCTTTCTAATATCGGACTTAGATTTTCTTTGTGATTTGGACTTGTTAACCTGGTGATATTGACAACTCAGCTCTCATTTATGGGCATCGTGTTGTGCTATCGATTGCACGTGTTATTTTGGAAAATTTTGTATATCATGCCTCAACAATACACGCCGGCCGAATACGTAAACATGCATTACATTTATGGTTTATGTGATGGCAACGCCAATAGAGCTGCTAGAGTTTATCGGGAAAAATATCCAAATGCCCGGCATCCTGACTATCGTGTCTTCATAAGAGTGCACAACACATTTTTGGAAGGACGATTTCCTGGGACCGGCGTAGGCGGGGCGAGTGAAGGACGACCACAACGCCACAGTGCAGCCGAAGTACTGGAAATAGTTGCAGAAGACCCTGGTACGTCCATAAGTGTAATTGCAAGGCGCACCGGTATACCTCAAAAATCTGTACACAGGATTTTAAAAAGGCATGAATTATATCCCTATCATTATCAAAGGGTCCAAACATTAATGCCAAGGGACGCTGCTGCGAGAATAACATTTTGTCGCATAATGCTGCGAAAGATGAGGGAAGACCAAAGTTTTTTTAATAAAATTTTATGGAGTGACGAGTCAACGTGTCGAAAAGATGGTTTTTTGAATCTTCACAACATACACAGCTGGCAACTCGAAAACCCAAGACTTATCCGAGAAGACCGATCGCAATATCAATTTAAAATTAATTTATGGACTGGCATTATTAATGGCAAAATCATTGGTCCATTCGAATTGCCGGCAATATTAAATGCGGATATGTATTTGAATTTTTTAGCAAATACTTTACCTAGTTTACTGCAAGACGTCCCACAAGAGATAAGAAATGAGATGTGGCTACAAAATGATGGGTGTCCAGCACATTACGCTGTTCGTGTCAGGGAACATTTAAATAATACTTATCCAGATAGATGGATAGGGCGATTGGGGCCAATTTTATGGCCTCCACGTTCGCCAGACCTGAACCCCTTGGACTTCTTTTACTGGGGCTGTATAAAAGAAAAAGTATACAGTGAAACAATAAGTTCTGTAGAAGAGTTGCGTGCGCGCATTCAAGTAGCAGCGAGAAAAATTGAAGAAGCCGGTTATGTGCGCCGGATTAAGCGATCGTTTATTAGGCGATGTAGAGCGTGCATAGCTGCCGGCGGAGGACACTTCGAACATTTAGTTTAAGTTGTTGAATAAATATTTTTACGTACTAAAACAACCTAGTTTTCTTTTGAATATCCTTAATAGTGACCCCATAGTGTTTGTGTAAAGAATCTTGGCAGAAATAAATCATTATGACGAAGTTTTATAACCATTTACAACATTACATGAAAAAAATATTTTCTCACCTTGATATTGATCTCGCTCATGTAGCTTAATATTACTTGTGAAGTATGCATTGTTATACCTTTTTAGAATCTACACATACTAGATAATTTATTAAGATCATGGGCAGCTATAGCGCCGTACTTTTTTTTTACACAGTAAATGATCAAAAGTTGACCCTAAGTAAAACAAAAACATAAAAAATCTTAAAATGACAATTTTGAAAATGACCAACGTTAAAAACGCCTAAAACAGTACTAAAACTAAATAATACACATCTTCAAGACTATAATACAAAAAAAATGACACAGAAATACCTAAATTTAACGAAATGGCAACGGAATGAATGCAAAGAGTAGCGAAATTTTAAAAAAACATAAAAGTCTACGCCATTTCCATACGGTTAGAAACCCTGGCAAAAAGATACGATTTTCTAATAGTCTCATAGCCGGACCAACTCCAGTTTACGACTTATCCATTATTTACGACAGACCCTGTATATACATTAATGAAAATCTTGCAACAGTTACCTGTTCACTTTCACTGGACGTTGACGTAAGAGAGAGCGTAAGGGCATTTTGTGCATTTGGAGCAAGTGATGGATAACTTTGAGCTGCTGACAATAGTCCACCAGGAAAATTGCTTGATAGAGCCAACCGCACTAGACTGTAAATAAAAGGTAAGGCAAGCAATTAATTACAAATAAAAAAAACGGACATCTGCCACACATCGCCCTAGATTAACTAATACAATACTTATACTTTTTTGGAAATACGTTTGTGGCGACTTTCGACATACAGCTACATACTACAGCGCCATCTACGGAAGTTACACTGAACTACGAAGTAACGCACTACACAGAGTAACTACCAATCCTGAATCGCGCAATAGAAGTTCTCGCGCCGATTATTATTTATTATGTTTATGATTGTTACATTTTGATTACAACAACCCAACATCAACCGTTGGGCATGATCACCTCGCCTGGTCGGAGGATCCTCCCTTTGTGTTGGAGGGACATGATACTCGTTCCCCCACACGTTCATATTAAACTTAGAAAACACCCAGACTCCGAAACAAATATTTGCACATATAAATTTGGTACGATTCGCGAATTAAACCCAAGACTCAGGTCTTGGGTTTGGTGTGTGCGTGTGTGTGTGTGTGTGTGTGTTCAGGTGTTCTGATATGACAGTTGTTACAAAAATATAGAAATGACTGACCTAGGGAATAAACTCGTAGAATGATTAGCCCGTGGGGCGCGCTGAGGATTGCTGCCTCGCCCGGCGCCTGCCCCACGTCCCACTCCTAAAGATTCCAGTAGCCGCGCGGCACCCTGCCCAACACACAAATTGTTATAATAATGTATATTAGTTAAATAAGAATCTTAGTCACATCTATCATGGTTAACATCTATATGTATATATTTTATTATATGTAGGTCAGTATATATACAACGAATACATGACTTTTCTAAAATGTGCAAGGTTTTTTTATTATCTGTCTTACAGGGTTAATTTTGACTGAAAAAATATATAAATCGAAATACCTGTTGCGTCAAGTCCGGTTCACTAGCACTCATTGTATTAGAGCCTCCGGACTGATTATCCTTCTTGTGGTCACCATACTGACTATCAGCACCATCGTTGTCCTCGCACTGGAGACAATCACAATCAATTTATTTATTTACGTTTTTTATAGTAGGCCTTAGCCTTACATTATTATATAAGATTATATAATCTCCGCGCGTTGATATTGGGATTGACAGCTAAGAGCGGTGACGTCAGTGAACCGTTAATACATGTGAAATTTACAAGAATTATCAACTGAAATTAATCAATCAAACTATCAAATTAAATTTCTTAAAAATAAACTTTTAGATTGTGTTACTAGCGTTACTATTTTGCGATGGATGACGTCACGCGGCTCTTATTATGACAAGGTTCAATCCCAATGTCAACGCGCGGGGGTTATACATGTTTTAATAAATTCTAAAATTGATATGATTTAGTTATTCTACAATTAAAAGTAATTGAAATCACGTTATTCTATTTGTTCCCCCTACAGAAAGACGTAAAACTGATTTCAAAGATGATGATTATTTATCTAGAGATGAATAGAAAATGATACGAACAACTAAAACTATTTAGGTGATGATGACATATCATATAGATGATATACCTAGCCGATTCAACTCAAAAGAGACCAGTTACCTACGCGGAAGATATTATAGTGCACAAAAGAGCAAACACATGTGCATACTCTGTTCCATCACTCTCAAAATCCGTTGGGCTGGACACGACCGAGGAGAGATCAGAACCAGAATCAACGGCTTTGCATGCGCTTCGAGGCACAGGGGTTAGGACTCCAACTTCCAAACTCCTGGACATTATGAATATCTATACTCAGAAAAATCAATAACACTGTTTTTGGCCAGAGGCGGAAAAAGAACCCGGGATCTCGTATTGTCATTAGCACGCGTTGATATCTGACGGCTAGATACGACACCGATATCAACGTCAGTGCTTTTTAATAACTTCAAACTTGTACGCAAAAATAGTCAATGATGGCAAGATGGTAGTGGCGTGATGTGCGGTGCGCGATACCTGTATGTGTAGGAGGTTGGCACTGTCCTGTAGCGAGTGCAGCAACGAGGCGGGCAGAGCTCGCAGTTCGCTGGACAGCAGCGCGTTGGCGCTGTTGCGGGCCGCGTCACCGTCCTGCCGTGCCGACCGAGCCTGTGCAACACCGCACCAGCGCAGTCAGCACTCGCACACCCCGCGCTTTCCAGCTCTGACCTACCTGACTTCTACCTCTAACCTAACCACACCGATCAAGACTAGGATGACAGCGGCAAACTTATTAAAATAATAAAATGATGAACTGCCAGTCCGCTGTAGCCTACCTTCAACGATCTTAATTGACGAAGTCAAACTGATTTAAATACACCTGATTCCACTACCGCCGCTATAACTCTTAGCACAATTATAATCAATATTCAATAAGTTTAACAAAATTTAACCGTAGCGTTGTCATCAACCGTCAGTTTTATGTGAACAACCTGACCTTCAAAACTTTATCTTAGGGGATCTAATAATTATTTGTAAATTTATAAAGATTCCTATAATTAGTGGCGTGTATTATATTAATAGATACATTAATGTAAATACTGACCTCTTGGATGTTAGCTTCGGGTAGTGGTTCTTTGGCTGGATAAGGTTTGGTAATATCAGTGATACTTGTTGGGCCCATTTCCATGTTAGTAAACGATGTGTTGCCCAAATCAGTTATACAATTATTGCTCTCCGCTCCTAATGTTAATGATTCGACTATTGTTGCGAGATCTATGAAATAAATTAAGATAAAATTAGATCTACTGTTAAATTTGACCTTAATAACGTATAATATCAGCATAGTGGCACATACCCGTGTTGATATGATGTGTGGAATTATTAATAGCCGAGAGGTCAGTGGCATGTGTCCTGGGTCGCGACATGTTGCTCGCCATTTCTTCGCCTGATATGTTATCAGCTGATGATGCTTGCTCGGTAGACGCCACCGACACCTTCGTAATACGTTATTATTAGATTTAGACAATTCATGAACAACTTCATCATCATCAACCTATCGCAGTCCACTGCTGGACATAGGCCTCTCCAATAGCACGCCACTTAGTTCGCTCCTCGGTTTCTCGCATCCAGCTCCTGCCAGCCGTCTTGCGCAAATCATCACTCCACCTGGCCTGTGGACGTCCTACACTACGTTTGCCGAGACGCGGTCTCCACTCAAGAACCCGTTTACCCCAACGGTTATCGGTTCTGCGGCAAATGTAACCAGCCCACTGCCACTTCAGCTTGCTAATCCTGTGGGCTATGTCGATGACCTTGGTTCTCTGTCGGATCACCTCGTTTCTAATACGGTCCCTTAGAGAAACGCCGAGCATAGCCCTTTCCATAGCACGCTGAGCGACTTTGAACTTGTGGACCAGCCGTACCGTAAGTGTCCACGTTTCAGCTCCGTATGTCATTACGGGTAGGACGCACTCATTAAAGACTTTTGTCTTTAGGCACTGTGGGATCGATGATGAGAAGACTCGACGAAGCTTCCCAAACGCTGCCCAACCCAGCCGGATTCTCCTGTTCACCTCGTCCTCAAAGTTGTTTCTCCCTAACTGCAAAGTCTGCCCGAGGTACACGTATTTTTGAACAACTTCGAGAACAGCACCGTGTACCGCAACCGGTTCCGGTAGTACGTGTTCATTGAACATGACCTTGGTCTTGTCCAAGTTCATCCGTAGGCCGATGCGTACAGAAGAGTCAGCAAGGTCGTTCAGCATCTGTTGTAGGTCCTGCAGCGTCTCTGCCATGATGACAATGTCGTCTGCAAATCGCAAGTGAGAGATGTATTCGCCATTGATGTTGATTCCGCGTCCTTTCCAGTGCAGCGTCTTGAAGAAGTCCTCCATTGCATTAGTGAACAATTTCGGGGATATAACGTCCCCTTGTCTCACTCCTCGATGCAATGGTACGGGTCTTGTATGCTGATTCTGTACTTGGACGGACATTGTGGCGGCCTTGTAGAGACATCTCAACACTTGTATGTATCGCCAATCTACTTGGCAAAGCTGCAGGGACTCCAGAACAGACCAGATCTCTATCGAGTCAAAGGCCTTCTCATAGTCCACAAATGCTAGACACAGGGGCTGATTATACTCTTCGGTCTTCTGTATAATCTGCCGTACTGTGTGAATGTGGTCTATGGTGCCATATCCGCTCCGAAACCCAGCTTGCTCCGGTGGTTGGAATTCATCGAGTCTTCGCGCAAGACGGTTCGAAATGACTCTCGAAAACAGCTTGTAGACGTGGCTTAGAAGGGAAATGGGCCGATAGTTCTTCAACATGGTCTTGTCACCCTTCTTGAAGAACAAGATGACCACACTTCTACTCCACGCCTCTGGAGTTCTCCCTTCGAACAGGACAGCGTTAAAAAGCTTCTTGCGCTCCCTCAATACGGGTGTACCTCCAGCCTTTAACAGCTCTGTTGTAATGCCATCCTCTCCAGGGGCTTTTCCATTTTTCAGCTGCCCAAGAGCCATTTCGATTTCACCAATGCTGACTTCTGGCAGATCTTCGGTGTTGTGGCGTGTTAATGTAGCTCTAGGGTCCTCATTTTCGGGATCAGGTCGAGATGTATGCGAAGCGTATAAGCTGCCGTAGAAGCTTTCGACTTCCGAAAGGACGGCCGGCTTGGAAGCAACGACTTCTCCTCCTGATGTGGTCAACTTTGTCAGGTGGCTTCTTCCAAGAGATTGTACGAACACTTTTGACCCCCGATTCTGCTCGATCGCTCTTTCAATCGAAAGAGTATTGGAGCATCGGAGGTCGTGTCGCACAAGTTTGGTGATCTCTCGGTTTAGAGCCCGCTTTGCTGACGAAGTGGCAGGTGGGTTCTCACGTCGTTCCCTCATTAGCCCTAATGTCCCTCTGAAAGCTTCGACTCCCCGCTTTTACGCTGCATTTTACAAAATCTCGTACCTTCGTCCCTGAGAATCCGAACCACATTTTCAAGGTTCTGGTTTACGTCTCTTGTGGTTTCCATGGCAGCAAATCGGTTTTCCAGATTTGACTGGAAATTTTCAGATCCCATCGCGGTTTGGAGCAGAGTTGGTCGGAGCCTGGATTTCATCAAACGGAAACGTTCAGCCTTAAAGTCGATATTCAGAGAGCCTCGGACAAGACGGTGATCACTACCGGTGTTAAACCTATTGATCACTGAGACGTCTCTGAATATGTGCTTTCTGTCCGTCAAGATGAAATCAATCTCATTTTTAGTCATAGCGTCGGGGCTTCGCCACGTCCACTTCCTTTGGGGCCGTTTTTTGAAGAAAGAGTTCATTAAGAACAGCCCCTCTCGCTCGAGAAAATTGACGAGCATTTGCCCCCTATGATTCCTGCTTCCAAATCCATGGGTTCCTATTACCGATTCGCTGCAAGTTTGTACTCCCACTTAGGCGTTAAAGTCACCCATAACAACGGTATAGTGTGTTTTAGTAGTGAAGTGGAGGGCCCTCGATATGTCATCGAACATATCCTCCACCTCATCATCCGAGTGAGCCGAAGTCGGTGCGTACACTTGTACTACCTTGAGGCTATACCTCTCGGTAAGTTTGATAATGAGGTACGCTACCCTGTTCGACACACTGGACATTTCTACCACGTTGTCAGAGAGGGACTTGTTTACCAGAAACCCCACGCCACCTTGGGATTGTTGGTCTCCCTCTCGAAAGTACATCAGGTGGCCTGAGTCGAGAGTTACGGTGTCCTCCCCCTCTCTTCGGACTTCACATAACCCTAAGATATGCCACCTAATCTTCCCAAGTTCCACCTCGAGCTGCGCCAGATGCGAGTCCAGCCGTAACGTGCGGCCGTTAAACCTTGCCAGGGTCAGTCGTTTACGGTGGCCTTCTGTAACCCGGTGATTCTTAGCACCCCCTGTAACGCCGTTACCGTGGTCGCCACCATGACCAGGAATAGCGAGACTGCCGGGAACTAGGGGCCGTGGCTTGTGTTGCTTAAGCATGGAGGAATTTTGCCCATAATGAACAACTTATGAAGCTTAAAATATTGACGTGTGTCATATACCTGATGATCTATAGCTGTGGCGTCGGGAAGGCTCGGTGTGGAATGACTCTTGCGGCCTTGTTTAGCCTCGCCGCTCGTGGCGCCACCGCTCACAACTTTCAGATCAAACTTTCCTTCGGCGCCCATGCGGTACGAATTTCGCCCGCCGTGGTCCCACCTTAATATAAAACAATGCATTTTTTTATTAAACCTTTATCTTAGAGAGTCTTTTCTCATATTCTTCTGCTGTAGCTTCTACTTTTTAGAAGAAAAATTGTTGCAATATATTTTACATTTTGTCGAACCAGTAGATGTGCGAAAGAAAATTATGTTCTCTTCATCTATATATGTTAGTATAGATACAGTCAACTATCCTATTGAAGAGGAAAGAAGCATTAGCGATCGTAGAAAGAGATTGGCCGGGAAACACAATAGATAAAGAAGAGAATTAGAAAAGTAACAGACCTGACGTCCACCCATCCGTTGTGCAGGTCGGAGGTGACGGTGCCGAGCGCGGGGTGCGACCCGTCCTGGTCGCGCCACTTCCAGTCGGGCCCGCGCAGCACGCGCGCGCCCGCACTCACGGAGCGAGCGCCGCGCGCCCAGCGCCGCGCGCGGGCCCCGCTCGGCGTCGAGCTCGTGTTGCCCGTCGAGTTGCCCGCCGTGCCGCACGCCCGGGGCGCGCTCTCGCACACGCTCGTCACCTTCACAAATTATATATATATCATTTAAACCCTACAAACATACTTGCACACGCACATGTAAACACACAAGCACACCATACAAAGAACACTTTATGTATAGTTTAGGTAACGTTTGTATTTCATTGGGGGTAAGAGCCTGGAGATTCGTCCTACAGGTCTAGAACCTAGTGCACGCTCCAGCTCTCATAAAGGTATATTGTATTAAGATTATGTACCTTTTGAGAGAAATAAATACGATTTGGTTTGACTTCCAAAAGACGGTTAAACAAATATACAGATGAAACGAATAAAAGCGTGTTAAAAACATGGACATTGTACATATCAAACGGAGATAAAAAAACTATATATTATTTTTAAAAGAATATACAACTCCCGCAGTAAACATAGTCCTGTGTCGTTAGGTTATTTTACAAATATATATGAAACAAGGAATACCCAGACTCGGAACAACTATTTATGGATCACATGGGTAAAATTAACTTTTGAATTTAGCATTATCGTCTCATCACCACAGTAAGAATTAAACGAAAAACTATGGTATGCTAGTTTTATCCGTGGGAGAGCTATGCTTCGGCATGAACGGGTCAGCTCGACCGGAGTGATACCACGGCCTCACAGAAAACCGATGTGAAATAGCGTTTGCGCTGTGTTTCACCGAGTGAGTGAGGATACCGGAGGCCCATACCCCAACCCCTCCCCCCATCCCCTTTCCCATCCCCCAAAGGTCGGCAACGCACTTGTGACGCCTTTGACGTTACGAGTGTCCATGGGCGGCGGTAATCGCTTACCATCAGGTGATATGTCTGCTCGTTTGCCAACTATACAATAAAAAAAAAAAAATCTTATCTTATCATCATCATCAGCCTATCGCAGTCCACTGCTGGACATAGGCCTCTCCATACCAGAATACTCTCCTTATCTTATAGTTTTTTCTAATTTCTAAGAAAGATGGTAAACTTACTTTGCCGTATATCTCCATACCAGAAAGCGACAGGTAGTGACTCTGACCGCTCGCGTTCTTGCCGTTTTGTTGAATACGTAAATATCGATAAGCGCTATCGGCCCGAATACGCCACGTAGCGGTACTACCCGGTTCTTGCAACGCTTGCTCGTCACTGTGTACCAGTAAAGTACTCCACGTCACGCCATCAGTAGACACCTAAGTAAAGGAAATCGATCAGAACAAAATATTATTGCCAGCACTATAACAATACTTAAAGTTTTAAATTTACTTAAGAAACTCACTTGAAACAGCCAGTTCCTAAGAGCTGATCGCCCGTATCCTCTAGCGTGTCGCAATGTGTATGCCGATGGTATAATATTCAAACCCAAATCTACTGCTATGAAAGCTCTTCTATCGTCATTTGTATGCACATTCAACGGTTCCGGCGATCTCGAAAGAGTGTCCTCGGCTCTACCGTAAGGCAACTGTCTCCCATCAGAAGACCAAACGCTGACAAGTCCATGTGCACCAGGATTAACCCATTCGCAAGTACCCCCATTAGTACCGATGAAGTATAGAACACCATTTTCATCGAAGTCGTGCTAGAAAAATAATAAATGTTCATTTCAATTTCTATTACAAAATATTGTAGTCCTGTAACATATAAGATTTGACGATAACTTACGTCGTAGTTGAAAACAAGAGGTACTTCTGCTTTTATTCTCTGTACAAAGTTGAAATTAGACCGCTCCATATCGTACCACTGACGAGCAACAGACTTGGCAAGGAATCTTTCGAGCTGTCGCACTGTGGTTAAGGCCTCTACCTTTAGATTCCGACCGGCGTTATTACCATTATTCGCAGTCGTCTCTTCGGTAGTTTCATCGTTCGCGCGTTCAACTCGCAATCTAAAACATTCCATGTTACATATAAACATACGTTCACATTTAAAAAAACATTAATCAAATACATGAATAAGCCAAACGAGTATATCGTACGTTTTGAGCGATATATACAAACTAGTTCCGGTAACTTTTGCTGATAAACAAATTTATATTTATATAGGTAATAATATGTAAATATTTTGGACATCTACACACAACGCCATCTAGGCCCAAACTAAGCGGAGCTTGTGTTATGGGTACTACACAAGTGATATAAATACATATATACTGTTTTTTTTTATAAATACATACATATTATACATAGAAAACACCCAAACTCCGAAACAAATATTTGTAGATCACACAAACATTTGGTCCTACCCAGGATTTTAACTCGAGACCTCAAGCACAAATCCATTGTTGTTATAGTCAGATACGGAACAAACAATAGTGTTCATCACATAAAGTGTAAGATATGTGGTGTATTAGCCCGTAGAGTGGAGTGAGTGGAGTGAGTGTAGTAGAGTACCTGATCCTCTTGGTGAGGTGGTGCAGCGTGCCGGCGGCGGGCGGCGGCGCGTCCCCGGCGGGCGCGAGCACGGGCAGGCGCTCCACGCTCTCCAGCACGGCCACGAGGCGCGCCGCCAGCACGCCGCCCGCGCGCCCCCCGCGCCGCGCCACCCACCCGCGCACGATGCGCGACCGCTCTGCCGCCTGCCCTGCAACGTCTGCCGAACGTCACCCGTCACACGCATCGGTTACGACTTTATTCATTAACCCCTTATTAAGGTAGCTGGTGGTCCCTCTCACAGAAGACCTACTCAAACTCAAACTCAAATCAATTATTTCCATAGGCCCCAAAAGGCACTTGAACACGTCAAAAATACAAACATCAAAATATACAACAAAACTCAAGTAATCAATTCAGTGATAAAAGGTACTAATACTAAATGCACTGAAATGATTTGAATTACCGGAGCTTAGATTGATTTCGATTCAACTCAAAGGTTTAAATTGAAATCAATCCAAGTACCAGCTCCGATGGGTATTGCATTCAGGAGAAGAGCTGGTGAGAAACTCGTGTGCACCATCTGCCTAATAGGACACCATTTGGCTATTGAGTTTAATTGGTCCCGGAAGCCTAAAAATTCAATGCATTTCAATAGGCCACCATAGTGTGGGTCGCCATGCTGCATTGTCTGCATTCGCAACGAGTAGTGGTCACCATACTCATTGCGAATGCCCCCACACAGTAGAACGAGATGGAGTGTCAATAAGGTTATTTTAATTTATCATTTCTTTATAGTTTTTTAATTAACGTAGTAAAACGTTAAAATTTAAAGTAGTAAATCTTAAATGTAGTAACTTGTATGTCTGTGTATAATAGAAATATATTTACTGAAACGAAATTCATATTGTGTGCCCATTTCTCGTAACATAACGCCAACGTACCATAAAAATATGTAATAGAATTCTTACGAACCATGATACAATCTACATCTACAGTCTACATACCATTGGCTTGCGGGGACAACACTTGCAGCAAAGAGGGCGCAAGGCCCGATGATTGTAGCTCGTATGCAGATAATAATTCTTCGCCACACAGTAAGTCGGTCAACTGTTCTAAAGATTCGGTAAGTTCATTCTGCCAATCTTCTGAAAAAATTATAAATCAAATAGTTAGGATTTTTTTGTAGAACAGATGGCAAATAGCCGACATATCGCCTGACAGTAAGCGATTACCGTCGCCCATGGACACCCGCATCACCAGAGGCGTCACAAGTGCGTTGCCGGCCTTTGAGTGATGGGAAGAGGGATGCGGAGAGGGATTGGGGTACGGGCCTCCGGTATCCTTACTAACTCGGCACAGCGCAGGCGCTTTTTTTTTTTTTTTTTTTTATTTATATAAACAACAACATCTTACACATGACAAAAAATCAAATACTCGCCAAGCTGTTAAGCTTGTTGGCGAGACGCGCTCTTATCTACATATATATTTAAACAACTCTCACTAGTACATTATAAAATTACAAAATATCAAATTCCCTCACACATCAACAACACCCATCCTCTCTAACAAAAGAGCCCTTAGTTGTGTCTTCAATTGACATAAACTCAACTTAGGTAGTTGTCGCAGTAGGCCGATTTCATTAAAAACATCGGGAACCATGTATGAAGACATTCTTTCACCATAATAATTATTTACTCTAGGTTTACTTAGTTTTTTTTCTGTTATACTTCTTGTATTGTATATATTTTCTACAGCTTTTTTGTGTTTGTCATTAAAATAGTATTCTATGCCTATTAAATATTCAATTTTTTTATCTACTGGCAGAATTTTACATAAAGGATATAGTTTTTCGTATTCTTTGCTACACATTAATTTGTCTTGTTCGTTAGCCAGATACTTTATAAGCCTTGTTTGAAGATCTTTTATCTCTTTTACATAAGTTTGAAACGTTCGCCCGTACACAGTGAGTCCATAGCTAAGTAATGAGTCCGCAAGAGCATAGTATACCACTGTTAACGTATGTTTGTTAATAATTCTTTTTAAAACATAAAATTTACCTAAAATAGATCTAAGTTTACTATTAACTTCACTAATATGTAATTTCCAATTAAAATGTGTATCAATCGTTAATCCCAGGTATTTGTAACTTACAACCGATTGTAACTTTTCACACTTACAATTTATTTTATTTATGTGTAAGCACTCGTATGTGTGTCCAACAACTACTATCTCCTCTTTATTTATTGCTCTGGCGCGACGATTGTAAGGTGAGTAAACATGCATGACTTTAGTTTTGTTGATATTCAATATTATACTGTTGTCATGCGCCCACCGCGCGACTTTCTCGAAGTCGTGTTGAACGTTCCTCATAGCTTCATACACATCTTTAGACGCACTCAGTAGGCACATGTCATCAGCATACATGTACACGCTACACCTGTTTACTACATTCGCAACGCTGTTTACGTGCATTATATACCCTACGGGTCCAAATACTGACCCGGTCGGGACACCAAGATCAACAGGAGCCTCCTCCCCCGAGACACCATCCACTGTCGTGCGTATCCTTCTATTAGATAAATAGTTTTTAAACCAGCTCTTTATAGGACCACGGATTCCACATTCATCCATAGACTGTAGCAGAATGTCATGATCTAATGTGTCAAACGCTTTTTTGTAATCAATAAATAGAATAATTAATTGTTGTCCAGAGTTGAGACTCCCATTGACCTGGTCCGCAAACCGAGAAAGCGCTGTCACCGTACTACGACCTTTCCTAAATCCATGCTGCGCATCAGATAGTATACAATTAGCCTCCAGAAACCTACTTATTTGGCCAACAATCACCTTTTCTACAATTTTATCTATAATCGACAGTATTGCAATGGGCCTGTAGTTCTCATAGTTTTTGTGACTACCAGATTTATAAATTGGTCGTATTATAGCCCTCTTCAAATCATCGGGATAAGTAGATTTACTGATACACATGTTTACAAAATTAGCTAAGATTGGACTCAATGGTTTACATAAATATTTAATGTCCTTAACTCTTATTCTGTCTGTACCCGGTGCCTTTTCGCACGACAAGTTAGTTATGACTTTTTCTATATCCAATGGGCCGACTCTCTTATACCTAAAACTAACTAAACTAGGATTTACATAGCTTTTTCTGTCTAGAAACTTGGTATCACAATAATGTTTAATGTTTACAATTTCTTTAGTAAATGTAGTTGAAAATTTGGTACATATACTACGCATACTATCTTGTTCACCCAAATGCCTTAATATCACTTCATCTAAATTACCTTTAGACCGACCTAACCACGAATTAATATTACTCCATATCTTTCTAAAATCACCATTACATTTTAATATTTCTGCCTGCCTGTATTTATTTTTTGATTCATTTATTAACTTATTTACTTTATTCCTAAACCTGGTATACTCTAATCTCTTAGTCATGTTGTTAGGTGACTGTTTCCATGATTTAAATAAATAATCTCTTCTCTGTAACATTTTATATAAATACTTATCTATCCATGGCTGCTTTATTCGTTTATTACGTACAGGTGCTACATAAGTACAGTCTTTGTAAATAGTGTTGAATACTGTCACTAATGTCTGATATAAAACTAAAGGGCATGTTATCCCTAAAAGCTGTGACCACTCATACTCGTTAAATTTTTGTAAAACTAATTTATCACAAATGACTTCTCGTACACCATTACATGCACTATTATTTACCTTCGCGCTCAAGTCTATTGATGCACCGACCGCATGATGATCCGATCCGATATGTGCGTCTCGAGATTGCTATTTCACATCGGTTTTCTACGAGGCCGTGGTATCACGCCCGTCGAGCCGACCCATTCATGCCGAAGCGTGGGTCTCCCACGGTAAATAAGGATAGTAAAAGAAATTTTAAAAAAAGTAAGTTAAGTAGGTAGTTACCAGTAGGTTGTGTGGCTAGACGTTGAATGCGAGCCAGTAAAGCTCGCAATTTAGCGACCGGCGGACGAGGCTGACGAACAGCGGCGCTGGCAAGATGACGAGAGTACAAAGCGCGAGCACGCTCACATACCTATAATAAAGTATAAATCAGTATACATACGCAATTTATCATCGTACGAACGAACCCGATGTACGTACTATCCGAGAGTTTTGTATTTCAATTCGCAAATGGGTATTTGACAAAATTACATACCTGAGCCTTCAATGCCTCAGTTTTGGCAGAAATTCGTGATCTGCTCTGATTGGGAGCAGCATTATTAGTCGCTACAGGCCTACGGTCTGTCCACCCGCTTGCTAATTCGGGACCTAAAAATATAAACAAGTGTGTAAGTTAAATGTCTTTATACTCTGTAAGGAAACACCTTTGCTAAGTATTAATAACTTAGTATTGTTATCAAGTATATTATATATAATGGTAAGTAAGTAAAAATACTTTCAATGAGCTCAATATAGTTTGCCATTTAATTTTGTATTGTCATTTAAATCAGTCATTCCTGTAGCTTGTTTATTTTATTTTTTAACATTCTTTAACTAGTATGTAAGTATTGAAATCAAATACAATAATATGAGCTACACATACAAAGTAACATTTAAAACTAAACCCAGGCCAGGACACCTCAGGCTAAAACTACATTCGATTGAGGGGCATCTAGTAAACTTCATCTTTAAAGTTTATCACATGAAAAATCACTTTTAGACTTACCTAAAAATGTTTCAGCTGTAAACGAATGTTTTGTACCCCTGTTAGACTCAAATATAAAACCAGCTAAATCTTCTCTGAGTATTGTAGTTTGTTGTTGGCCATCTGTATTATGTATTTGAAGTTCCTTCTCCCTTAAAATACAAAATAGTTATTAACACACACACAAGTTAAATTGATAAGTTTAAAAGTTAATATTTATCGGTTATCACTTACTTTTTACATGACAGTGCCCAGTTTCCAATGATAAGTTTAGCAGATCCAGGTTTAGATAAAATTGGTTGAGGTACTGAATTTTTTACTGAAGCTCGCGCTCTTTGAAGTTTATCTATAAATTCACCACGATTCTCTGTAATATACAAAAGAGTTTCGTATAACAAACACCAGCACACAACAGCAGATTTTGTTTAAGGTGAGGCGGCAAATTCTTAGTTCGTCTTGAGAAATAATAAAAACCGTGGAATTATAATAATAATAATAACTCTTTATTGTACACCAGATAACCAAATAAATTACTTAGTGCTAGGTCAGTCCAAATGGTGGCCTTATCGCGCTTAACATGCAATCTGTTCCAGGCAACCGTAAATTTAAATTATTCCATGTTCGTAAATATATTATTTCACAAATCACTGGTAAATTCTCCACAGAATCCATTCTTGGAATTGGTGAACTAGAGATAATGCCGCCAAACGACTTTTGACATAAATAAATAAATACTTAGGACATCTGTCACAAAACGTCGTACAGACTTAAGCTAGGCAGAACTAATACTATAAAAGCTAGATTGATTGATAATAACTTTATAAAAAAATCTAAGTACATACATATTGTACACAGAAAATAACTAAACTCCGAAACCAATATATACAAATTATACAAACATTTGGCCTGACCCGGAAATCAAATCAATGGCCTTAAGTTCAGCAGTCGCACATGTTACTACTGTGCCACGGAGGCAGTTACAATAAAATAAGAATAGCAGTATTATCGATCAAGTTATATTTACCAGTATTGTCAGTCTGGTGTTCCGGGCTGCCACTAGAGTACATAGTGGCTAGCTTCCCATCAAGTAGGAACCGGAACCAGCCGTTGCTGCCAGTGCTGAGCTCCAGCGCAGCCGCGTCGCTCCACACGTAGAGCGCGTCGCGGCCGCGGCACAGCGACCACTCGCCCCACGAATACGCCACGCCACTTGAAAGACATGACGCGTCTTCACTACATCCTGCACACAAATATACTTCATAAATACAGTAAATACACCTAAAGAAAAGACAATACAGTAGTTGACACCTTAGTCAGTCAAATTAATAACTTTTTACCATCTGTCAATACGATCACTTTGTATGAAAAATGTGCTAAATACAAACTTGTGACGTCACTTTTTAGACTACTCAATTGAGCAATGTATTTCAATGTTTATTTGATTAAAATTTGTAACAAAAATGAAAAGCTGTAAGATTTATATTTTCCGATATACATATTTTGTAATATTCGTTTTAATGAAATATACATCGGTATATGTTTGTGATACAGTGAACTACCCTATTAACAAAAATCAAACATACAGGCTATAAAAATGAGGTGTATTATTGAAATAAGTGTTGTACTATTAAACTTTTAGTTTCAACTTTAAGAAGGCGTTAACACATTAGTCCAATATAGAAACTGTGTATTCAAAGAGGATTGTAGATAAAATTGTTACTAATCGAAAACAAGAATGATTAAGATTGTAATCATTTTTGCCATCCACAAGGATCATTATTAGTAGTTTGGTTACATTTTAAGGTAAACAAGAAGTTATGCACTTGTTCCGATTCAAGTTATTAGTAACAACCTTTACCTGGCATACTTGAACTATCGCTGTCAGAAGAGAAAGTCGCTGGAGCCGCCGCCAAGTTTTCTACCTTGCTGAACACGCCGAGTCGAGCAAACTGTTCCAAATATATGTCTGAAGCCTTCACCATTAATTCTTCAGCGATACCGATCACAATAAGATGGCCGTCGTCGTCATCCTGTGCCAAAATTATATAAAATGTTTAACTGGTCTAGAAAAAAATTGAGGATTTTCTCCAATCTACACTTCAATATTGCATTTTTTTCTTAAAACTGTATAGGCATGTGTCGAATGAATTTTTATGTAATTAAAATCTCATAATGGGCAAGACTCAATGCTTAACTGATTCATTATTCCAACTAACGGATTATATGATAAGACATACAACAATCAAAAGGGCATATTAAAACAGAAAATAAACATCAAATAGGAAAAGAGGCTGATGCAAGTAAATTTCGATGGTGTGATGTCTTTATATAAATGTAAATGCATTGAAGGATAAATGAGAGCGTGAGAAACAAGTATTTATACCAAAACTCAGCACTTTACAGATATTAGTATTGTAATGTCGAGCATGGCTATTGAAATTCATTATTTGTTTAGCTATTTTAAACTGGACAAGTCGGACGGCGCCGTCAGCTGGATTTAGGCCTCACGGTGAATGGTAACACAGTGAAATCCGTGCAGTGTTTTAGGCAACATGTTACTTCCCTAAAACGGATGACCTAATTCCGACAATGCTTTTATATAACATTACTTTTCAGTAGACTAGACAGTGTTGCTACCTCATCAATATATGAGTGACTAGTTATGAACATGTGTAAGTATTTTTTTATGAATTAAAATAAAACAAATATTATTTATTTTAATCAATATTAGAACGATTCAAAAGTGGTTTAGCCGTTATTACTTTTAGTAAGTAACCTTGACTAACAAGGCATAAACAAAAGCATTAGAAAATTGTATTTATTGTTGGCTTTTTAAAGTGTTTTTAACATGCAAAATATCTTTTGTTAGTAATTTTTAATTGATGTTTGTGATTGAAATTTAAAGTTAGATGAAAAAACGGCGAGTTAACTTGCTTCAAAGGATCAAGTTCAAAAGAGGTAGCAACACTGTTATTAGAGCCAGATTGTGACTATTTATAAGGTTGTCACAGCCGATTCTATTTATGAATTGCATATCATGTTTTGATTTTAATTATAACGGACTTTGATTGATTGATGAAAGAATACAAGTGGCGTTTAGAGGGTCATTCATTTTAGAGGCGGTTACGATCGCGGCTGACGCGGGAGGCAGGGAGCATCACACCATCGGAACATTACCGCCGGCGCGCGGATATAGCGGCTGCGCAGGTACCGCGGCGGCGGTCGGCGCGGAGCCAGCTCGCCCTGCCACACACACACACAACACTCACCTTTACAACACACTACCGATAAAACGTGTCTACACACTTTATTTCAAATAAACCTCTAGTCCAACAAATATCAAAACAGCTTTTTAACGAATACTCCGAGTCAGCAAGATCATGTTACATCTTGCGTTTTATTTTTCTGGATAGTTCTAAATACATATTTTTTAACTTTTTTAAGACAACTCTCGTAGTAGGAATATTCTTGTGTCACGATTTTACAAACATACATGAAATGGACACAAAGAATATTCAGATTCGTAATAATAATTTGTGAAGTTTCAGTCCACAACACTCGGCTCAAAGCGAAAAAAAACTTAAAACAAACCCTATGCAACCTTGGTCCTTTATCCCAAAAACCTCCTTTCTAAGGCCTCCTGTACACACCGTCGGTTATTCACCACTGAAACGGTGTCCGCCACCGGGGTTTGTGGCGGGATGGTGTGTCGGAATCGGACCGACTAAAACCACACGGTGTGCCACTCTGCGCCTTAGATCAGGGAGCTGCTGTTAGTATGACATCCGGACCCCTCCTAGCGCCTGTCCGCACTGATGCGGGTCATTGTCTGCTGTTAAAACCTGTATGTAGCCTATCGCCTCCTCACGGATGTAAAGAGAGGCTGTGGGTGTGGTGGTGTACTCACAGCGTTGTCGAGCACGGCGGCGATGAGCTGCGTGAGGAGCGCGGCGGTGTGCGGGTCGCGCCGCGCCGAGAGCGCGCGCAGCAGGCGCGCGGGCGCGTAGTGCACCATCTTGCGCACCAGCGACAGGCACGCGCGCCGCACGCCCGCGCCGCCTGCGCCCAGGTACCGCGCGCAAAACACCGGCACCAACCGCCTGTCACACACGACGACCGTACAAACTTACATTCTAATCCTCGGGAGGACGGCTTCAAAAATCCCATTGTCACTTTACTGAATGCCATTGGGTGACTTATTGTGTTATTCATTTATAATTATTTGTAAGTAGGTAGTTTCTTGAGAATAAAGTTATACCAGAATATTAAAAAAAAAAAAAAACGGACATCAAGCGCATAACGGCATCAAACTTAGTAGAGTTTATACTATGATAGCTAGATTTATTGATAGAATTCTCTATATACATTCTATAAAAAACACCGAACACCCGCAAACATAACCGAGACTTCAAACACAACAGTCGCATATGCGACCATTGCACAACCGAAGTAGCTTTGCTTTTTTTTAGTTTGAAAGGACAACTTGTTCGCATTTCTTAAACTATAGTCCGGCCAACGAGAACTGATACTAAATGTAAACAAAATCAATGGAAGGTCATTGGAACAGAAGTTGGGTTACATATTTTAGTAGATAATTTAAAAAGTATCTGGCCAACCAAAAAAATAGACTTTCCGTTTTTTTTTTGTTATAATTCCAATTATTGTTTAATTTAGATTTAAATTAAGCAAGGAATTTTTTTTTTCTAAAAAATCTGTTGATTTATCACTCGATGTACTCGGTTGTAGCTACATCAAAACAAATTATCAACAAAACAAAATAACAATATTTAAATAAACAATAAACACTAACAAATTTTTTAACAAATAACTTGTGATAACCACGAGCGCGTTCCGAAAGTGAATGAATCACTATTAGCGATCCCGTCTTAATCTTAATTTTTTTTGCCGGGAGAATGAGACATTACGACAGATACAAAAGATGGAAAGAGATAGAGAATAGACTGTCAACTCCACAGTCGCTTTTATGGTAAATAAACTTTTTTATCGCTTCTCGTTGGCTGGACTTTGGCTCTATGACCTCACGTTTCTTACGTTAAATTATAATAACGATGAAGCACGCGTGCCTAAGCCTATAGTTTTCTATAGCCTATAGTTTCGACAGTGTTAACATGCTATGGAAAAAAAAATAAACAAAAACCTATGAAGGTACTCACTCTAGATAAATCGCAGCCATTTCCTTGTCGCCGGTTTCAGGAAAATCATCATCGTTAGATGGTGAAGGTGAATCATGATTACCGACTACGAGCCACTCGCCGGGACACTGAAGAATTGCCGCTACTTCTCTGTGACCTTTAACCGCATACCGAATATATTAATCGAAGAAAGTTACACAGCTATTATTATAAAGTAAATTTCATTTTATTTATTAGATACAGAAACAGACAACAAACCAAACAAATATTATACATTGCAGTTTACAATATACTGTACTGCATTCAATGTTGTAATTCTTCATAGGAAAATATACATCAGATTTTATATTTTAATCTCCAGATGTTTTCCTTAATTATTAAGTTTTTAAATTCATTAATACCCAGTTCCTATATTTGAAAAACGATCCGTTCTAGGTACGAATAGTAGTATATTATACGGGGCGTAAACTAAAATCGTTCCTATATAAAATAAATTGAGGAACGGTATTTACGACTCGTAGTCGGTTGTAGAAATTTTTTACACGATGACGATTCGTTAAATGTAGGAACCGGGCATAAATGAGTCATTCATAGGTTGTAACTAGAGCACATTCTTGAGATAAGTCTATTCTGAGACACATGATTGTTTGTTACGGTACGGTAAAAAGTTGTGGAATACGCACAGATTGGTTTCTTAAAGTTTATTTTCTCAACAAGTTCGCTGTCCAAATAACCGCTAATAATTTTGTGTAGATTGCACAAGTTCAGTAGGAAGTAACACTGTTCGGTATTTTTTTTAAAACATTAATATTAATGACAATGAATTACGTGGACTACAGTATTTCTCGATGTGTGTACGTATATAATAAGATTAGAGAGTTCAATACCTTGATCATGTCTTTCTCTAGCTTTGTCTAAAGGTGTTTTTCCATCCTCGTCTCTTAAATCAGCGTTGGCACCATAACGAAGGAGTACCTTGGCTATTGCAGGCCGTCCAAAACACGCGGCGTAATGTAAAGATGAACTACGTTGACCACGATTCACGTCAGCGCCTAAAATGTTAGGTTTCAAATTATTTTTCTTTACAAAAATCAAAGTCTAGAACTCGAGCACAGCAGTGGGAAGATGTAAACAATAGGCAACATAAATATAAATATAAATATTCCGCACATCTAACACACAACGCCATCTAGTCCCAAGCTAAGCAGAGCTTGTGGTATGGGTACTAGACAACTGATATAAATACTTATATGCTTTTTTTTTGTAAATACGTAATATGTTTCCAAGATTATTGAGAATTTGGGCATTTTGATTAATGATTTATTATTTGATTATTGATTTTTTAATTATGATTATTGAATGTGATTGTTGATTTTATTGAGTTTGATATTTTGTATTTTTTTATTTAATTATTTTCATTCAAGACTAGCTGACCCACGCAACCTCGTTTGCGTCTTATATTACCCGCAGTGTGAAAATTTTCCCCCGTTTTTGAAAAATTGGTGCTCCGCTCCTATCAGTAGTAGCGTGATGATATATAGCCTATAGCCTTCCTCGATAAATGGACTATCCAACACCGAAAGAATTTTTCAAATCGGACCATCGGTTCCTGAGATTAGTGCGTTCAAACAAACAAACGAACTCTTCAGCTTTATTATTTTTATTCAAGATTTTTGTACGCACTTGTGCCAGAATATGCTATGCTTACTGATTTATATTTGAAGAACTTTTGGACCGTATTCATACATGTATTGTATTATGTATGTATTGTATTATTTTTCTGCAATTGTTTTTTATTATTATTATTTGCTTGGCATCTAATAATGTTTAATATTACTACATATTATAAAACAAAGACCTCCCTCCGCCACTAATCGTTCCGATAGGGCCATGTATCAGTCTACTACAGACAAGATCGTCAGGTAAATCTTTAAATTCACACATCTTGTTCAATTCAATATATTCTTCAATATCAATTACAAATACCTACACATTCATCGTTAAATTTTTGACTATATTGGATAAAATATAACGATATGTTAAAGACGGAAAAAATTAAGCCGCACATCTTCTCGGGGTAAAATAGGCTAATTTAATTTATTTCCGTAAAGGGGCCGTGCGAAGCCAGGGCAGGTTGCTAGTTTCTATTAAAAGAAAAACAAAATCTAACCTTTTTCGCAAAGGAACTCGACCATTTCTCGTGTGCCGAAAGCTGAAGCCCAGTTCAGGAGAGTTTGTCCAACATCATCAGTGAAGTTAACATCCACAGCGCCGCTGGACACGGCGGCGAGGAGTGCGTCGGTGTCCTTCCCGCGGATGCAATCTATCAACTGCCGGTGCGACTTGTCCCCGCGAGGTCCGCTACCGCCGCTGGCTCCGCTGGAGCCCTCGCCGCTCGCTCCGCTTGCCGCTCCGGCACTGGAGCCTGACGTTGATCCTCCGTTACGACTCGAACCACTAATATGAAATAATAATTTAAAATTAATCGTAAGTTATGTTTATTTCGTATCAAAATATAAATTGAGATTAGTTTTCGATTTTTTACTACAATAGCACACAAAATAACTTCTTAACCAATGAAATAAAATATTGAATGACTTAGGCTAGTGAGTACAACTGACCTTGCTGTAAATGCACTGAGTTATAAATTGTTATAAATCGACGCTGTGGATGTGAAATGCTGACCGCCCCAAACATATGGTCATTGGCCAGTACACAGGTCCATATATTCATACGAAGCCAAGGCATAATTGGTTAGATACTATTAAATTTACGTAAATGTAGTAACATACAATGCTAAGCACACAAGAAAAAAATCATCCATAATATGTTTATGTTCACGCAAAAAACACTTCCTCTATTTTTGCATGTAATTTCAGAAACATTGAAGTAACCTAAAGACTATTTGATACGTCTGACATCGGCCAACAAATTGATCTTTAAGTGGCAACACTATGTGGCACTTAGTTCCTATTAAAGATCGCAACATTATATATCTCCCCTTTTTTGTTTGTTTGGGACACCACGTCAGACGTTTTATTTAAGCCCTTAACCACGATCATTTTTTTTTTATGAGCCTGTTGTGTCCCACTGCTGGGCAAAGGCCTCCCCTGCAACAAGTCACTTCTCTCTATCTAAAGCTAACTCCGGCCAGTCTCCGCGATAGGCGTCAAGATCGTCGCGCCATCTTTTACGGGGTCGGCGTCCACCCTCAGGCATCCAGCGTTCGACGACCTTGGCCCACCGGTCCGGATTCATCCGACATACGTGTCCGGCCCAATCCCATTTCAATCTGGCAGTTTTCTTGCCGATCATAATTAATTAATTTTAATATAATTCACAGCGAAACACTATATTGCATGCATTACATCTTAACACGCACTGGTTTCTACACGTATAGATTAAATAGGTAGTTGAAGAAGAAATACAATAGATGATTATTTTAATAATATGCAAAACGTAACTAAAACTCCACAAGACTCGATTTGCAATGTTTATAATAAACTAACTAGACGAAATAGGAGTAATGTAATGTGAACTTTTTTTATGTCCCATTTAATTACAATATAAAACACATTACAGGTTATATATTTATCACATCAAGCTGTTGTTGGTAATAATAAATAAAAAGATATTGAACATCTAAAAATCGGCCAAGTGCGAATCGGACTCGCGCAGGAAGGGTTCCGTACCATTATCCATAAATTTCAATCGTCGTCGTCGGTCGTTATCAATATCGAGCAAAAACGAGCAAAAAAATTCTTTTAAAAGCATTTTTCGTGGGTGCTAAGCAATTGACAATCTCATTTGGTCTTAACAGTTATTAATGTGCTGCAATTACTTCTAACTTTTATACACGCTGTGTTCTCGTAATGTTAAAGTGACACTTACTTTTGTATAGCATGTCGTCCCTCACACAATAACACGAGTAACAAATCCACGAGTCGCATGCACTCAAGACACCAACGCTCGTCCGCTTGTACAGCAGCCTCAACCGCCGAACATAACTCTAGTCGCACGAGATCCTAGAAACAAAAAAAATAACAAATGATATTTCTAGAATACAAACGAGTCTACATGACTTGTAATAGTAGTTCAAGCATAACTAACCAATAAATAAACATGTCACAAAAAGGTTAAATCAACTTACATGTGTAATTTGTGCGGAACCTCTACACAATGTTGATAGCAAACTAACTGTTGTTGATACCGATGGAGCGGAACACTTATCGTCACCGCTCTCTGCACTTCCCAACCGCCGCACAAGTTCCTCTATCAGACCTACAATACGATAAAGTTAGTTAAGTCTATGCAAAACATGTTATGGCCTACGAAAAGTGTTATATGCGTCGTCAGCTATATGACAATAATAATAATAACCGCACACATTACACACACGACTGTTACCCAAACTAGAGTCAATATACTTATGTATTTTTAAATATATACAGATCATGTATAAATTACACGCAGACAGAGAACAAATGATTTTGTTCATCACACAAACATTTATCCTGGTTAGGAATCGTACCCACAAACTCTAGCTTAGCAGTCAGGATTACTAACCACTAAGCCAACTGGTTAGTCAAAATTTAAAGTGAACTAAATATTTATAAATATTTCGGACAAATTAACACACAACGCCGTCTAGTCTCAAGCTAAGCAGAACTTGTGTTATGGGTACTTGACAACTGATATAAATACATATATACTCTTTTTTTTGTAAATACATACATATTATACATAAAAAACACCAAAACTTCGAAACAAATATTTGCAGATCATACAAACATTTGGTCCGACCCGGGAATCGAACCCGAGACCTCAAGCACAGCAGTCGCTTACGCTACCACTCGCGCCACCGAGGCAGTCAATTGTATGAAATATCAAAAATTACTATTAAAAAAACAGAAATGTAAATCAAATACTAAAAGAGTTACAATGCAAGACAGATTTTACACTTATGAAGAAAAATACCATGTTCGGCAAGAGGAGCAGGATCAGCATGCGCACGCGCAAAGCGGTCGGCAAGCGACGCAAAGCATCGCAAGGCTGCGTCCGCAACGCGAGCATCACTGTGACGTAACAGCGACGAAAGAGATGACACCGCGTCTCCCACGCGGGAATTCCCGGGCTCCATTTTACCACATACTCTGTAAAAAAATATGTAAATAATTGTGTCAATAAATCAAATTATCGCCGTCCATTGCTGACCAAAGTACTCGGCACACTTTTTTTGTTTTTAAATACACAGACAGGCACTGTATATGTATTTAAAAACAATGGAATCTTTTTAATTTTTTTCCAAAATTACCTTGAAACAACTGCCATAGCAGAGTGAAGAGTATCTTTATGGACAGAGGTGCCATGATGTGTGATGAAATGTAGCACTGCAGGTAGGCCACCTCCTTCCCATACTGCACCAGCTTCCCTTGTACAAACCAATTCCAATACCTGGAACATATATTTTATATGTTTAGAAATATTTTCAATACATCATAATCAAGTTTGTTAACAATCCAACTTACTTTTATACACTGCTCGGCAAGGTCTTTGCTAGTACGGTTGTTGGGGTCTACTGTAAGTAATCTGCTGCATATGGATCTCACAGCTCCTTCAATAGCTACAATTCTTCTTGTACATTCGGCTAAAATTATAAACAAACATCTCAGTAAGTAGTGAATTTAACCATCATGCTATTTATTTATTATTTTATACTATATAAAATAATAAATAAATAGCCAATTTTCTGTCTATATAACTTTCACATTCCAAGAATCTTTATACTTTCATTGTCATTATCTTACTAGTCTTTATTGTTTCTAAGATTATCTGAGGTCTACTATTAGTTCAACCTAATTTATACTGTTATTGTATGATAATGATATTGTTTTTACGTCATCTGATGTAGGCTCTCCGTTAAATTTAAGCATAACAATTAACAACTTATATACTAACCTGAAACATCCAAATAGTATGTAATAGCTCTAGCAGTGACTTCCAAAACATTATCAGGTGCACATTCATCTAAAAATATTTTGCACAATGCTGGAAGAAACGTTCTGGGAGGACAGCTGAAATACAAAATTATCAAATTAAAAATAATTATTTTACTAAAAACTAAAGGTAATCCTAGAAACATGTAGTGTATTAAAAAGAAGTTTTTATAAGTTATAACCCTATTTATTACACTGCTCTGACTTGACCATTTGTAAAACTCTTCTTGAATAAAGTGAAAATACAGTTGCATAAAACATTATTACTACTATTACTGCTACAGATATTGAATAAACTTGCTAGATTAATTTCAGTTCTGATTAAATTCCTTGAATTTGTATACATTATTCACTTTATATTCATATATATTCTAGTCTACATTTTTTGTTCATCAAAACATAGTTTGGCAAAAACCTCAATGTCAAGTTTCTGTTTACTGGTAAGTACTTCTACAACCCTCAAAATTAAGACAATCATGATCAACATCTGTTTCAAGAGCCTGACTTGGGATATATTGATCACTGTTTTTTTTTTTATTAATATATTGCGATAGCCATGTCAACTATCATGAACGTCTGATCGTGAAAATTACAGATGTTACTTGTAGATATAATTATTTGTCTCCAAAGTATTAAAATCTGAAAAGACATATTCCCCATGCCAATTACTATTTATTTACATTTTGATCATACAAGTACAGTTGCACAAACTAGAATGAAAATGTTTATAAATAATAAACATTGCTAATAGCGAGACAGTTTGAAATTAAGTCATAAATGTTTCTGTAATTTGCATACACATTTTGTGTATTGAAATATATATCCGATGCTTAAGTAAAATTGTATGGCCAATATATCCTGTTCTTTACTAATAAAAAAACAAAAGCAGCAGAATTGTTGCAAGCAACGAATTGTAACTAAGTGAGATATGAATTAATATACAAATTTTTTGTAATGAATTAAAAATAATGAGTAACCAACCAGTTTTTAGATTCATATCATACAACTTACACCACAAATTATTTCGATTACAGAGATGTAGTTAACACAAAATATGTGTGTAAATATGTATTATGATCATTTGATCATGTGTTTGTAACATGTTAGCGATAAGCGCAGATATTTCAACAGCTCTCAACTTGTTGTAGTCATTAAAACATCCACATAGCAGGATTTGTGTAATGGTTCGTAAGAAAAATCTCATGATGTGGTTTGGCAATTTAAAAAAGATCACACTGTAAAATTTCATAAAAACAAGAACACTGTTTCGACAATGTTGATGTTTTACAATGATAGCAATGTATTGTTAGCCATTCTTTTGTTTTCTGTTTTTAGGTGTAACATATACATAATGTTGGAGTTGGTAAATTTATATGCATATGACATGTATTATGATAAACTATAACCATTTATTACTTATATGGTAATTTGTAAGTGTTTTACATACCTTTCAAAGCATCTGTCAACATTATCTGACATAAGCAGCAACATGCACAGCTGCTCGAGAGCAATGAGCTGCATATCTCGCTCATCTCCCTGCCCCGTCAGCAACCATTCCAACAATGTTTCTGGATCCACTTCTGCCATCTGCGGGTCAACAGACCAAGCACATTACATGTCAATAGCCTAAAACAGTCTATTTCTAAACATGAACCACTCCATACATTACTACAACAGTATTCTTGACAGTGGTCAAGGCTGGTTTGTATACAATTTGTTTTGAGTTTCTTTCAATATACCAATGGTGTCAACAATGGATAGGATAATTACACATCACAGGATCTGCACATTTCTTTATGAACCTAGTTATTTTTGTGCATTTTCACAACTATGACCTTATTAATTGAAATATTGCATTAAGTATGCAAAATAGAAAAACAAATTAAGAGAATACAAATGTTTACCTTGTTGACTCAGTGGCCCAGATCACCTACAACAAGTAATGTTTATCATCAATATAATTATGGTTCTTATCCATTAAGTACATTACTGTAGTGAGGTGTAATTAATCTTGCCATAATAATAAAAATATAAAGAAATGATTCTCATGAAAATACAAAGAACACTTTGATAACATCGCAAAAGCTTGACTTAAAACGACATTAGGAAACTAGTTCAATGAACTTAATTTATACTATTTGCACACATACAACTCCGCATGTTTTAATTAATTTAAATAAATACGAAACAAATCGCTGTAAACATTTCTACATAGGGATTGATTTTAGTATTATTTATGCCTATGAATATAAAAACCATTGATTTATTTTTATGTAGGTTACAGCATATTAGGACAAGAATAAGGTGGAGAATGGGCCTTTCTCTTTCGTAACAGTACTTTGGGCGACGATGATCACTTTTGTAAGATAAATTAATAGAAATATACTAAATTAAATCACATTTTGCAATTAAAAACACAAACACTGTTGATTATGCATAATAAATAAATAAATAAAGACATAGGACAAGAGTGAAGGTGACAATAAATATCTTACCACTTGCAATCAGTTGTAACTAATCATCGATATCTAACGAAATGCACTTCAAACTGTTTTAAAATTCGATATATTATAAACAAAAATTATCACTAGTTGTGGAATAGAACGCAGTTAATCTCACGAGATTTTCTAAAGAATATTCTTGACACCAAAATCATCAATGGCCATTTCCACAGATATATTATTTATATTTTTTTATTGGTCACACTGAACAAAATTTAGTTTTACAGTCTTACAGGCTAAATACTCTCTCTATAGTCTTATTTCCGATCTTTGATTATGGTTCCAAACAAGGATTGATTGCAAAAACTTTGTAACAAGTCGTAGCGGTGAGACTTACTACAGTTCATAATGAACAGCTTTATCTCTGTGATAGGTGGCTACGAAGCAGAAGACGTAACTTGAAACAAGTAATTTTTATTTTATATTAACAAAAAGCTATATTTTTACTAAAAGCTAGTTATAGCTTTAAATTATCTTGTACACACTTATCAGATATAACAAAAGAGTTGGAATATACAAACGTTACAATTGACGGTCTTATCGCGCATAGCAATCTATTATAGACAATAAGACTTTTGCATAGATATTATTTTAAAAGACAATAATTAGAGTAGTAGTAGTAGGGCGCACAGATTTTAAATATACCAAGTAAATAATAAAAAACGATCACTAAACTTTTAATTATCCATTTAAGACAATTATTCATATTACACATATATCTTCAAACATATACTAAAATACTAATACTACCTACATTTAATAAATAATTATATGGACAGTTAATAATCCTAATAATTTTATGGATTTAAAGCTAAAAATAAATTAAATGATTAGGAACAATTGATTGATTGAGATTAACATGTGAAAATAATCAGGTTAAGTTCTTAATTAATGACGAAGTAGGCACCAGAAAAAAAAATATAAGAACTACGGATTATTACCTATAATAATCCGTAGTTCTTAGTTCCGTAGTTATTTTAGATTAACAACATTAACCGTCGTGCTCTTGTTACCGCCGCGGCGCCGGTACCGGCGTTCCAGCTATACATGAACCAAATGGTCTTTCGTTATTGCCATGGAAGATGGGTTAAGCCTTTGGTGTAGAACGTAACTTGCGTCGACACCCTAACCCCGTCTCATCTTCTTACTACAGTACAGCTGATTATGCTGGCGCTGCTGCTACTTCCACGGAAAGCCTAAAATGGCGTAAGTACCAAAATATATTAGGTAATTACATTTTTGTACCGTTTGGGGTCGAGACGCTGAGTTCATGGAGTTCGAATGCACGCGCTATGTTTTTAACAACTGATTGATGCTTTTTTGACGCTTGTATGTAAATACTAGCCACAGATCACCCCCAATAGATACCGCATAATTGAATATTTGTTGCGATTCGAGTTCACCAAATTTTGAGGTATGCAAGGGATGCGGGGGACGAGTCAAATACGATGTGATTTGATAATTCAAGGTTAAACTTGAGCTCTCTTAAATTGGCGGGGGTTAATTGATTTTTTTGATTTTTTTTTTTGCTAAATCGTTTGTTTGCCGTTTGTTTGTGATTGTTCGATCAAATTTATTGTTTGTTCGTTGTTCATTTTGTTATAAATAATTTTCAAAATTTCATCCTGAACCTGACTCTTAATGTAATGATAGCTGCCTTTTTTTTTTTTTTTTATTATCCTCCTTCCTTTTATCGGACGACTAATTTATGTTATTCGATTTGTTCGAAAAAATTTTTTTTTTTGGTTAGGTTAGGTTTTTTTTTTTTTTTTTTTAGGCAAAATAAAGTTCACTGTCAATTTGTTCGAAAAAATATTTTTGTTTGGTTAGGTTAGGTTAGTTTTTTTTTTTTTTTTTAGGCAAAATAAAGTTCACTGTCAAAAATTGATTATAAAAAAAAATACGATCGAACAAACGTTTTTTTTGATCGAACAAACAATATCTAGTTAGGATTAATAAAAAAAAAAAAAAAAAAAGGCAGCTATCATTACATTAAGAGTCAGGTTCAGGATGAAATTTTGATAATTATTTATAACAAAATGAACAACGAACAAACAATAAATTTGATCGAACAATCACAAACAAACGGCAAACAAACGATTTAGCAAAAAAAAATCAAAAAAATCAATTTACCCCCGCCAATTTAAGAGAGCTTTAAACTTGTAATGCACCGAACCATAGTGATGGGACAGGGTAAGGATGTTGATCGATAAATTTGGTTGAATCAGGATAGTCGATATTTTATTTTTCATTTGCTTGTTATTTATAAATAAATACATTGATTAATGTTTATTAATTATTTATTAGAAACATATAAACAAAATAAAACTAGGTACGAATATTTCACTGATTTTTAAAATGAATCAGCTTAGTAAAAATTCGTTTTACAGAATTTTGAGGATCTGCCTTCCTTGAAAAAATAGAGCAGTCTTATGTGTATATACTTTTCGACGACACTCTTGGCTAAGTCAATGACATGATTACAATTTTCATTATCAAATTGGTGATATTTAATTTGAGAAAAAATATCTTCACCAACAAAACTACTCGCGTACCTCTTCGGGCGGAGGACGATAACCGTTCTCCGCCCGGTATTCAGCCGCTCGCCGATAAACTTCGGCGAGCACTTCCGCCTTCAAATCCCACGGGGGTGTTCCGGCCAAGGCGCACGCCGCCTCCGTCAACACGGTGCGGTATCCGCGTATGGCTCTGACCGCCAATACCCTCTGAGGCCGCCAGAGGCGCGCCTTATTCTGGGCGGTCAGACCCGCCACCCACACCGGTGCACCGTACAGTACCATAGACCGGACAACCCCCGTGTACAGCTGCCTCGTCGCGACGCTGGCTCCACCCAGATTGGGCAAGAGTCGCCCTAGGGCAAAGGCAGCGTCGACCAACTTCGGAGCAAGCTGTCGGAAGTGCTCGTCGAAGAGCCACCTACCGTCAAGGATCAGGCCCAAGGATGGAGGCGCCGGGGGGTGGACCACGACGGGGCCCATGGAAAAGCAAGGCCTCCGTCTTATCCAGGGCCACCCGTAAGCCCAGCGCCTCGATGCGCCCAACCACCAGAGAAAGACCCCTGGTGGCCAGGCGCGCCGAATCTTGGAAATTCACCCCCCGAGCTCAACGTGTCATCGGCGTAACAAATTACGCCCAGCCCGGGGTGCAGACGACTTCGAAGGACCCAGTCGTACCCCTCGTTCCACAGAAGTGGTCCAAGGACAGACCCCTGTGGAACGCCGCACGACATGGGACGCCATCTCAGTCCTCGTACACGACGGTACACTCCTCCAAATAGTCTGCCACTAGCCGCCTCAGGTACTCTGGCACCCCATGATACTGGAGTGCTTCCCTGATGCAGCTAAATGACACACTATTAAAGGCGTTGGCGATGTCCAGGGACACCGCCAACACCACGCCGCCACAGCCCACTGCCTCTTCGGTCACGGCCCTAAGGCGCATCACGGCATCGACCGTCGAACGTCCCTTTCGGAACCCGAATTGGGCGTCCGACAGGTCGGGCCCCACCTCGCTGAGATGCTGGACGATGCGGGCAGAGATAATCCTCTCAAACAATTTGCCCACCTCGTCCAGCAACACGATGGGCCTATAGGCCGCGACCGAATCGGCAGGCCGTCCCGACTTCTGAAGAAGGACCAGCTTCCCGCATTTCCAGCACTCAGGGAGGTTCAGGACGCCAGGCTAGCGTCCAAAACCTCCCTGAGGCGGTCCGACATTATGATCGAGGGCTCGGGCCATCACTCAGGGTGGTACCCCGTCCACCGTCTCTGACCGGATAGGCCATCGACGGGGGTGATCTTGAGTATAAGCCTCCCCCAACCTCCCCCATTTTTCTGTCCTTTCCCTGGTTGAACCAATCTCTCCCCACCGTCTGCATGATGTCGTCTGCCCATCGCTTCTTAGGTCTACCGGCTTTTCTTTTGCCTGAAGGTCCTCTCCATTTCGTGTTCTCTATTGTCCACCTTTTATCTGCGAAGCGCGCGACGTGACCTGCCCATTTCCAGTTCATTTTTAGTGCCCGACTCAGTGCATCTGTAATCTTTGTTTTCTTTCTTATTTCCTCGCTTCTTATTTTATATGTTTTTCTGATACGTAATAGGCTTCTCTCCATCTCTTTGTGTGTTCTCTATTTTTTGTTTGATACTTTTTGTTAAGATCTGACAGCTGTATGGGAGACATGGCATGATGCAAGTGTCCATCACAGTTCTTTTCATCTGTAGGCTGTAATTACCTTTTAATATTTCTTTCAACGCCGAGTTTTTTTAAGGTTTGTAGATGTCTAAGGACCCCGATGCTCCTTTTCTATTCTACTACGCCAAGTGATGTAGGATTTGAACCCACAACACTTGGCCCAGTAGAAAGCGGCCCGGCGTGGCGATCGCTTAAACTAACGGCCAACCGTGCAGTCGAGTTAATAGGGACATAGAATTTAGTATGTGATAATTTATGGAAAAAGATATAAAATATCTCACGGACTCGATCTCAGACGGCACGGTCAGTAAGTATGTGACTGCCTGTAATCATTTCAAATAAAACTTGGATTAAAACTTAGGCTCTTCAAAAATATGTATTCAATAATTATAGCATTAACATAAAACGTACTATACTATAATACTACGTACGTAATTAATACGCAAAGATAAATAAAGATACTCACTACTGTCTTTTTTAAACGGTTTTATTTTTATTTAGATAAATAACTTATTCGGCATAGCCACAATATACCTACAGATTATATGGTTGCTAGGAAACCATTCAATAGTAAACAAAATATGCCATTCTTATAATAGGCTAATACACAGAGTACTATGTATATATTATAGAGGCTAATATACCACATAGACACGAATTAATTCAGTTAATGTAAGTTTTCTTTTATCTTACTAGCGGTATTTTTCTTATTGCAAGGCTTTGTCAACTTGCAGCATAGGTACATTATTATAATTTAGTCAGTAGGTATTGGCAAAAGTGTTTAAAATGTCAATAATACCAGAAATAGCCACGGAGTTGATAAATAAAAGTTTGTCCAATTTTAACGAAAATAATTCAAGAACTATTTTCCTTGTTGGAAGTAAGGCTGTGGTAAGACAACATTTTATTTTGTATAGCTTTTGAATTCGCGTAATGTTCGAGTTACACCCTTGGTATCATCTTAGTTTCAGATTAGATTAGATCAATAACAATAACTTTGATATCTTATTCCCGGCCGCTTGATCCTAAATTAAATTGAGCCTGTAACCAACTTCACAAAAGGAGAAGGAGAAATATATTTTTTGTACTATGAGAATAGATTTGATTGTTGTGTTTAGGTATGATTAACACCCAGATATAACTGGTAACAAACAGGGTCTCTATACCTACTAGTAGGCCGTAGTTTAGACAACAACGGCGTGCGCCTTAAACTTGTACGGCCCATAAAAAATTTTTCATCTAACTTAAAATGGGGAAAAAAACCAGGTAATATTATAATTTTGTAAAATAAATGACCTATACCTATAGACCTGTATTTTTGTTGCTTCGAATATTTATATAATGTATAACATTTATTATAAATATAACTCCGGTCTAGACAGGGCTGTCTAAGCACTATCTTCAACCGGAGTTAATAAAGTTTGGAAGTTTCTCGTTTCGGAATCTCTTTTTTTTATCACTTCCCGCATTAACTTTTGCTATGATATGGTCATAACGCCTTATGACATTTTCTACCAGTCAACCATTAAATGGCTCACTAAGTTACAGAGCAAGTGCCACGTGCACTGTTTATTCATGAGGAGAAGCTATAAATAATTAGTTTATAATATAATTAATTAACAAGTACAAATAAAAAAAAATAAAGATACAAATATATAGTTATAAAATATGCAAAATAAAAGTGATATTTGAGATGGAGCGAGATCATGAATACAAATATTTCTGGTAGCTGTCTCTTGTAAAGTTCTCTATCTAAATGTTGCATTTAAATGTACCACGGTTAGTTGATTTTCTGATCTCAAATGGGATCGCATACCATTATAGAATAGATTAGACAGCAAAAAAAAAGAATGAAAAAGAAAAATGTGTGTTGTACATAGAGTAAAAGATTTTTTAATTATTTCTTATTTTAGGGGAAATCCACTTTGTTACATTATTTTCTTGATAAAGGCGATCAGCCACGAGAAACTTTGGTGGTAGAGTATTCATTTGCAAGGAAATCAAATCAAAAACAAGGAATTGACAAAACTTTGTGTCATATTTGGGAATATGGTGGCAAATTGGAAGCACTAAACAATGTGTTGGCATCAATTCCTGTTCGCGGGCAAATTTATTTCTGCATTATGATAGATTTAAGTAAAATTAAAACTATATGGGATACTTTAGAAAATTGTGTTCAGACAATGAAAGACATTTATGTTACATCGGAAACGGAGCCAGAATTAATTGTAATTGGAGGAAAATACGATAACTTTAAAAATTATGGTGAGTTTCTCCAACATTTTTTTTTCTGATGTCTAAATTTATATGTTAAGAGATATACATAACACGTAAATCTTTAGAACATGGTACATTTCTCTGAAAAGAGGGTCTTAAAGTCTTAAATATACACACATATAACGTAATTTATTCTTGTATCCATCTTCCTAACCTAGAAAAATCATAAAAAAATTTGTCTCTTATGAACGTTTCAGATAGTGAAATTAAGAAAATCATCTGTGTAACATTAAGAAGTTTTGTGCTGCTGAATAACGCCCATTTGTTATTCTATTCATCAAAAGAGCCACAGTTATTAAGACGCGCGAAAGATTTGTTGTTTAATATAGGTTTTGGAAATGGAATTCCTGTTAAGGAAAAAAATACCAACTTTACAAAGCCTTTATTTATACCTAAAGGATCAGATGCTTGGGAAAGCATTGGAGTACCGGCTTCAACCTTAGAACAGGTTAGTTCCTGGTTACCAGTGTTTTATAACCCACCTGAAGGCCAATTCTCTTAACAAAAGATCTCAATAAAATATTACTAACTAGCTGAACCGGTTGTACCGCGGTGCTACCCGCGGGACAAAAATCGCGAGGCGAAGCTAGTATCTTTATAAATTGTAGTCTATGTGTTATTTGGATGTATAAGCTATATTATTGTAAAGTTTAATTAAAATCCATTAAGTAGTTTTTACGTGAAAGAGTAACAAACATCCATCCATCCATACTTACAAACTTTCGCGTTTATAATATTAGTAGAGTACCGATTAAATTTTCAGCCACAATACGATGAATTTAATAATATTATAGTTATCAGTTATCACATTACAGACAACATCAGACGTTTAATATTTTTCTAAGAAACCTGTCAGGACATTTGTGAGCGCAAGAGTTGATCGGATCTGAATAAATCTGACTGAACCATTATAACGAGAATTTGCTTTCTGATTAACAAAGATGTTATTTTTATTTCTTAATTACAAATTTAAACCAATGCAAACCTATTTAGTAATATTATGCTTAGGTAATATGAACCCTAGGCCTATAATATTCTTACAAACTAATTAAACTAATTATAGGGGGGTGGACTGGTTCGCGTCCGTAGGAAGATTACCGAAAGAATACCCTACACGTGCTCCCTGAGTGGTGCCAAACGAACCTCAACGCCGAGCTTCGGGCGGCGGTTAACTAACCCGACTTTTTTTTTTACGTGTGGAAACCCCTGCGTGCCGTCACTCCGCCAGGGTTTGCGGCGGGGCGGTGTGTCGGAATCGAACCGACTAAAACCACACGGTGTGCCAACTCTGCGCCTGAGAAGAGAGGGGTCCGGGAACTGCTGTTATTAACACGACCGGACCCCTCCTAGCACCTGCCCGCACTGAAGCGAGCACCGTCTGCTGGTATCAGATTGTGTGGACACAGATTGCCAAGTTACAGAAAAAAAAAAAGAAACTAATTGACCTCAAGTCTCTAAATATATTTTTCTAGACGTACAACTCTGTTTCTACAAAACGTAAAGAGTTTTATCTTTATCTTAAGAGTTGGCAGTTGCAATAAATTCTTATTTTTGTGATTCAGGTAAAGATGCGTCATGTATCACGAATACCACCGAACGAGAATATTGTGAATACTCCTACAGCGACTCAGCAACATGCACATCCCGAAGCCTCTTTAGATTCACTACTGGCTTCCAAGTACAATGAACTTCGCAATATGGAATCGCTGGATATTTCTATAGATTATTTGTTATCACTCAATAAATAAGATGTTCTATTTAAGCTTTTTAATATGTCATAACAACTAGATCTCCTTTTCCTTTACAATAGTTCTTCTTGCACGTAACCTGGCGTCTAAAGCTTGTAGAGCATGCTGTGACGCTCCGTTCTTAGAATCTGTCGCCAAGCTTACTTGTAAACATCTGTATGCTAAGGTCACATCACCGGTAGACTGAAAAGTATGAAATAATTATTGAAATTATTATAAAATCGTCAAAATTATGTTTCTTATACAATCCATACCAGTGCAACATGGGCGAGATTGAACCAGATATTTGATCGAATTTCAGGATTTGAAGAAAAATAGAGAGCTTGTCTGAAGCATGGTAATGTTAGGTCCCATTGATTACAATACAAACAACACAGGCCAAGGTTATTGTAAATTTCTGGACCCGCAGGATTTGTAGCCAGTAGCCTCCTGAAAACATATAGGTACAACAATTTTTTGATTGTTCGTATTTTTTGATTAGTAAAAAATGACACTTAGGTACCTGTAATATCGCAACGCAATTTCGGGTTGGTCGTTATAAAAATTGTACATAGCAATATTAGCTATAGCTTCCATATTCGACGGGTCTTCTAGAGCAACCATGCGGTATTCTTTTACGGCTAATGCATCATTGCCCATTTGGTCATGGATCCTAGCTTGCTCTAATAACAAAGGTGAGTATTCAGGAAACACAGATAATCCTTGTTTACAAACTTCCAGCGCGGAAATCGGCTGATTTAATCCAACGTACATTGCTACCAAGCGAAGATAAATTGAAATGTGCTTGTTTAGTTTCAATGCTTGACGTAAACAATCTTCTGTATTCCTGTACATTCCAAGTGCATAATAACATCTAGCTAATGAAAAATTCCACCACCAGTCCATTGTATCGTCTGCCTTTTGCGATTGGAATGCAACCTCCATAGCCTGTAAAAATACAACGCTAATCAAACTTGAGAGGTGTCAAGGGACACCCGGATGGAACGAAGTTCGAAATAGAAAGACGAAACGAAAATATCTGTGTGTGTCGTCGTCGTGTCGTGACAACAAATTGTGTCGTGACAACAAATTGTGTCGTGTCAACAAATTGTGTCGTGACAATTTTTCCGTCTAGCCCCCTTACGCAACGCGCCATAAGGAACTTCGTTCCAAAAATATTATTTTATTTACAATAAACTGTTTTTTCATAATTCTTACCTTATTTTATTTATTTAAGACTTGTTTCTTAAGTAACATAAAAGGTCCCAAATTTGCTTAAAATAGTTGGTATACTAAGGTACTAATATGTTATTCGTTAACAGTTAGTTATGCGATTCTGACATCAGGGTCACGCATGCACTTAATTTTTAAAATATCATGGGTTATTCATCAAGCAGATTAACAGGAGTGGTAGGTATGTAATTATGTAGGTATGTACACTTGTACAGGGTATCAAATACGTGCAATAAGTTTAGCCTGCTCTAAGAAGTGCACCCAACGAATGTAACGCCATTCATAAAATAGTTAGAAACACGTAATCAAGGCTGATTAATGAATCAACCTAAAAATTGTATCTTTTTTTATTTATTGGGATATAAATTATATTTAGAAAGTGTTGTGTGAAGAAACAGTCTAACACTTAATCCCTAAGTTTGAGATAGTGTTAAGAGTAAAAATTTACTAAAAGTTTTTAGATCCATGCTAGTCGAAAAGTTATTTCTGCTTTCCACGTTAAAGAAAGAAAGAAAGATAGAAAAATATTTATTTTGGCAACTAAAGAAAGTAATAAAAATATTGTTTTATACCACGAAGTTTCTTTGTAACGTAGATGCCGATATGCAAAGGCATTCATGAAACAGATTTCAAAAAGTAAAAAGTAAAGGTGCAGTTCCCAAATCCCGTGGAAAGGTGAGCGAAGAGAAATGACATAATCTACAGTAACGACAAAGTCGTAAGCAAAAGCTAGTCATAAATATAATAAATTAACAGGCGTTTCTGTACCTTTCGAATATCCCCTTCACAGTAATAGACATATTCAAAAAGAGTTTTAGCAGATGGTAAGAACAGTTTATCATCTTTGGCCATAAACCTTAAGGATAAAGGACCAGCTGTCAATGAACTTCCTGCGACAAATGCTGTCGCAGCCCGAGACATTTGGGATGCAGTGTGTAGAGACGTTCTCGACGATGCAGCTCTTGAACGCACTGTTGCTGTAGTTCTCCTCTATAATAAGAAGAAAATAATCACCAATACGTATAAATTTCATGGAAACTGTTCTAATAGAATATACATATATACCTGAGCAGTTCTAAGATCACGGGTTGTTTTAATATCACGTTGGAAAGATGTTCCAGGTCTTGGAGTCTTTGCTATCGCAGTGGAGAGCAAGTCGTCCTGCTGTGGATAATATTCAACCTCCTCGTAACCATTACCAACAACTTTCGCTTGTATAGTCATGGCTCGCATCCGAACAAACTCTATCATTCGGTCACTCTTATCTTGTAAGGCTATTGCACACAAGTTGAGGCATTCATCGAATTGTTTTGTTTTGTACAAATTTAGTATTTTATACTCAATTTCCATTTTCAACAACAATATAGCTTACCACCGTATAATATTACGTATGTTGAAGCTTTGAATGCTTAGCAACCAAGACCGTCAACAAAATATATATACCTAGGTGTAATTAAGTACTTTAGTGTTAGTATAACAAAACTTAAAAACGTATCGTTTCTACTTATCAAGCATGTATTTAGATTTGTTTTCAAAACTTTCCATTTCCTATTACAAAAGAGTTTTATGTATAGGTAAGTATCAAACTTTTATTTAGTTTCACCTAAGAGAAAAAACGTGTAAGTATGTGCCTACCAACCTATTTAAAAATATGTATATAAAATGAGTTAACTACGACAAAATGTCAGACTGTCTGATTTTATGTATTTCCATAAATGTTTTGTTTTTGCACCTGTATGTACCAGGTACATACATTGTACCTATATAATGGGGAATTGAAACTCGATTTTAAACTACATATAAGATTTATTCGAAATTTGGACATTTTTGAAGAGCATTATCATAGGTAAATGCATACATTATCTTAATCAGAATATTTAGGATTAACGACCATTTCCACACGGTATATTCCTCCTTCCTGATAATTTCCGTTAAAAAAGCCAAAATAAATTCTTATGAGTGGAAAATTAAGAAATAAAGAGCACTTACAGTTCATTATAGTTTGTAATGATGTAGTTACGTGGGCAGATAAATTGAAATAGGAAGTCCAACCATCCCTCCTCTCCACTTATCTGGAGTGGGGATGGTAATGCATCGTTTGCCTCCGTTCCAAAGTAAGTGCTAATTTCCTTGTTTTTAATGATTTTATTCGAGAACTCAATAATATTACTTAAATATCAGAGTACTTTATAACCATTATTGAATTCAAAAGTTACATTTTGTGCAAGTCGATTCTCTAAAACTCGCCGCAGCACATTCGCTGGGTATTTTTCCTGGGGTTATCCTGAATGTCTTAGGCATTAGGTCCGCCAATGCACTATACTATAATTAATATTTAAATTATAGCCCAGCCATAGGTACATTTATCATAACAAAGTCGTTTACGTGGTTTTATTAGGAGCTAATCCTTCCCGAGTGCAATAGCAAATTCCATCGTTCCAAGCCAATGTTGCAGAATCAGGTTCAACCAAGATATTAATGTTTTAACACCGTAGGATAAGTAGTTTTAATTGAGCTTCAAACATTTAACCCAAATTAATGAACATTGTAACCCTTAAAAACTACAAGTAGAAGGCTATAAGGGCCTAAGCAATACCAGGGTTGTAGTAAGAACTGTATAATCTGTATCTGTCACGCCATCTAAGTAATAATCACGCTCGGTTTATTTATTTGCTTTACGCCTCATAACAATTGAATGTCCTCTGAAAGCTCTGCGTCAAAGAATTTTATGAAGTGAAAACAAGTCGTTTATTTTCATAACAAACGCCTGACGTTGTAAACATTTTTCTGTTTCAAGAAATGGATTATTTTCTAAAGTAAAAGATTATTTCCTAACTGCAATCTGTTAGACGACATTACCAACTATTAACAAATTTTATTGTTATTAAATTCTTTATTGAATACAATAAATAAACAACGTAACAGCTGAAGAATTTATTTCTTCGTTTGGTTCATCATCAGCCTATCGCAGTCCACTGCTGGACATAGGCCTCTCCGATTGCACGCCACTTAGTTCGATCTTCGGCTTCTCGCATCCAGCTCCTGCCAGCCGTCTTGCGCAAATCAAAACTCCACCTGGCTTGTGGACGTCCTACACTACGTTTGCCGAGACGCGGTCTCCACTCAAGAACCCGTTATGTTGAATGTTGATGCCGCGTCCTTTCCAGTGCAGCGTCTTGAAGAAGTCCTCCATTGCATTAGTGAACAATTTCGGGGATATAACGTCCCCTTGTCTCACTCCTCGATGCAACGGTACGGGTCTTGTATGCTGAATCCGAACCACATTTTCAAGGTTCTGGTTTACGTCTCCTGTGGTTTCCATGGCAGCAAATCGGTTTTCCAGATTTGACTGGAATTTTTCAGATCCCATCGCAGCTTGGAGCAGAGTTGGTCGGAGCCTGGATTTCATCAAACGCACACGTTCAGCCTTAAAGTCGATATTTAGAGAGCCTCGGACAAGTCGGTGATCACTACCGGTGTTAAACCTATTGATCACCGACACGTCTCTGAATATGTGCTTTCTGTCCGTCAAGATGAAATCGATCTCATTTGTAGCCATAGCGTCGGGGCTTCGCCACGTCCACTTCCTTTGGGGCCGTTTTTTGAAGAAAGAGTTCATCAAGAACAGCCCCTCTCGCTCGAGAAAATTGACGAGCATTGTCCCCTATGATTCCTGCTTCCAAATCCATGGGATCCTATTACCGATTCGCTGCAAGTTTGTACTCCCACTTTGGCGTTGAAGTCACCCATAACAACGCTGTAGTGGGTTTTAGTAGTGAAGTGGAGGGCCCTCGATATGTCATCGAACATATCCTCCACCTCATCATCCGAGTGAGCCGAGGTCGGTGCGTACACTTGTACTACCTTGAGGCTATACCTCTCGGTAAGTTTGATAATGAGGTACGCTACTCTGTTCGACACACTGGACATTTCTACCACGTTGTCAGAAAGGGACTTGTTAACCAGAAACCCTACGCCACCTTGGGATTTTTGGTCTCCCTCACGAAAGTACATCAGCTGGCCTGAGTCGAGAGTTATAGTGTCCTCCCCCTCTCTTCGGACTTCACATAACCCTAAGATATGCCACCTAATCTTCCCAAGTTCCACCTCAAGCTGCGACAGATGCGAGTCCAGCCGTAACGTGCGGCCGTTAAAAGTTGCCAGGGTCAGTCGTTTACGGTGGCCTCCCGTAACCCAGTGATTCTTAGCACCCCCTGTCACGCCGTTACCGTGGTCGCCACCATGACCAGGAATAGCGGGACTGCCGGGAGCTGGGGGCCGTGGCTTTTGTTGCTTACACATGGAGGTTTTAGCCCATAATCACCACGCTGGGCAGGCGGGTTGGTGATCGCAGTGCGTAACTTGTTGCACCGAAGACGCTGCTGCCCGTCTCCGGCCTATTGTATTTAGTTACGCCTCTTGGGACGGATATACCGCCATCGATCGGTCGCCAGAGCCTCGTTTGTCATTCAGCAGGGTGCACCGCGTGCAGGTGAGGTTGGCTGAAAACGAAAGATAGTGGTTCGCCCCCTTACGCCCCACTTCGTTTGGTTGAACGCACTAATCTCAGGAATTACTGGCCTGATTTGAAAAAGTCTTAAAGACCAGTTATTGAGAAAGGCTATAATAGGTCATTATGTCATTGCTCTACGACTAAAAGGAATGGAGTATAAATGAAAAATGTTACAAAAACGAGGAAAAATTATTTCTCTTAAGAGTTTCCATTGCGTGCGCTGGGTAAACAGTTAGTTTAAAAAAAATAATATGTGAAATAATTGTTGCCCCCTTAAACAAACCTTCTAAAAAAAGTGCGTCACAGCCTGTCTCTTTGATAAGGTTCGCTTGCTATATCCTTTTTTGTGGTAAATAAATATATTCACGCTGTAAAAAATCAGGCCACGGATAAAATAAGACGAGATTGAACGGTTTAGGTAGTGGTTATTAAAAATATTAAAAACTAGCTGAACCCCGCGGTGCTACCCGCGTTACGACAATAACCGCGGGCAACCCCGCGAGGTGAAGCTATTATCTTTATAAATTGTAGCCTATGTGTTTTTCTGATGTATTAGCTATATTATTGTAAAGTTTGATCAAACACCATTCAATAGTTTTTGTGTGAAAGAGCAACAAACATACTCACTTACATACTCACAAACTTTTGCGTTGTAATACTCGTATTAGTAAGGTTAAAGCTTTTGAGTTTGACGATCTCTGATAAAGCTTTCGAATATAAACGCAGACTCGTCACAACTGTTTCATTCGCAAACTTCAGTTTGAATCGACCGAACACAACATGCTTTTAAGGACTTTCATTTTACTGATATCTCTCAGCAATGTATTCGCAGCAGAGTCATGGAGAAAACCCGGATGTCACCGAATCGGTAGGAAGTAATATTTTATTTTAAAAAAATTTAAGATGTTTATTTTATAACACGATTTATTATTGAGTTATATTTATGAATGAATAATGTTCACACAATTCACACATAACATAATTGTTTTTCCAGGACACACAAGGACTGTCAGCATACCAGATTGTGTTGAGTTTAAAATAACAACAAATGCTTGTCGTGGATTTTGTGAATCTTGGTCTTTGCCAAGCATAATGCTCGGTTTTAAGAGACACCCTGTCACATCTTTGGGACAGTGCTGTAATATAATGGAATCTGAAGATGTAAGTATTGATTGTTAGGGTTCCGTACCTCAAAAGGAAAAAACGGAACCCTTATAGGGTCACTTGTTGGCTGTCTGTGTTTCAAGATTCTTTTTCTCAGGAACGCGTAAATTCTCAGGTCTACTGTCTCTTGGAGCTCTGAAAAAATCAAACTTCTAAGCCAACGCAAACAAAAGACACAGCCGTTTATACTGTAAACTTTCGACACTCGCAAGGGAATCAAAACCTACATAGTATTTCCCGTGAATTGAAAATCTACGTCTTATAGCACAGATAAAGAAAAAAATGCGAAAAGCATACATTTTTAGTTAAAATTAAATATTTAATTAAATACCTAACGTTTGTACGGAACTCTCGGTGCGCGATTCCAACTCGCACTTGGCTGATCTGATGATGATTTTACTAGTAGATTTGTTTGCACAATGTCTTTCTAATTCATCAAACAGACATCCACTATCAAAAAACTTAAAAATAAACAAGTTCTATGTATTTTACACTTAACGTGAATATTCTGGTTTTTTTTTCTAGGTGCCTGTGAAAGTATTGTGCCTGGACGGAGAAAGAAATCTAGTATTTAAATCAGCTGTTTCGTGTGCATGTTATCATTGCCAAAAAGAGTAATAAACGAAATATGTACTAGACTGTTTTAAAAACGTGATTGTTCAATTAGGTTTATTTTAAAGAATTTTATAGCACATTTAAAAAATAATTTCAATGTATGATAGCTACATTTTTAAGTGTAACTTGCAACATTTTTTCATTTAATAAAAATGTAAGTCTATGAACAAATAAACATATCGAACTGAAGCTTATATATTTTATTGCTTACTGAAGTTTATTGTGCTTAGCTAAACCCTCTTCATTTTCTGACTATCGGCCAATATCCATTTTACATTTCCTATCCAAAGTAATTGAACGCTTTATTCACTCTCAACTGAGTAACTTCCCTTTCAAAAATTCTTTACTGAATCTCTTCCAATACGCCTTTTGTTCTGGTCATAGCACGACTTCTGCACTGGTAAACGATACGGATAGTATAACACTAGGCATGGATCTTGGAATAATAACAGTTCTCACCTTACTTGATTTTAGCAACGTCTTTAATACTGTAGACTTTCACATTCTGCTTGGCACACTACGGTCTCCTAACATATCTCCAAACACAATTGATTGGTTTCATAGTTACCTGTCTGGTCGCCGGCAACGTATTTGCATTGAAGACTCGAAAGTCCTCCTGGTGCAATATTTCTGCTGGTGTACCACAGGGTTGCGTTCTATCTCCTTTACTCTTCTCTTTATAAATTCCATCTCTAATGCTCCTACCAAAAGTGATGCAGATGATTTGCGAATATGTACTCAAGCTTCGATTAACCTGCTATCGGAGGCATTCAATACAATCAATGCTGATCTGTTGCGTATTGGAGAATCGAATCATAATTATCGAAACAAGGTAAATCCTATAAAACGCAAGTATGTGTTATCGGTAGTCCTGGAATGGTCTCAAGAATTAACTGGACACAGTTGTCACAATTGAATTCAATGGCGCCTTCCTCGAGATCAGCAACACCGTCAAAAATCTAGGGATCGATGATACTTTATCTTGGGATCCACATATACAGGAAGTCAACCAAAGGATATTTGCTTTTGCCGGCACTTTCTTCCAACTGCTACCAGGGCTGCAATTACACAAGCACTTCTCCTCCCAATTCTCGGCTATGCCGTTGACAGCTATCTGAATCTCACCGAAACACAACTTGATAGGCTTGAGTGACTACAAAATTTCAGTATACGATTTGTATTTGACCTTCAAAAATATGATCATGCCTCTGAATTCCGTCAAATGCTTAAGTGGCTTCCATTTCGCTCTCGCCGTAATACTCAAATCCTCATTTTGCTTTATAACATCTTGTTTACTCCTAAAGCCCCTTTCTACCTCAGAGAACGATTCATGTTCCTCAATGACACACATGACAAATGTCTAAGGTGATCTGAAGATTTAGGACTGGAGATGCCTATGCATTCTACAATATTTTATGACTAATCCTTTACGGTTGAAGCTGTAAGCTTGTGGAATACATCGCCGATAAACATTAGGAAAGCGCCAACATAAAATCTTTTTAAGAAAATGGTTCAGGAATTTTATACGTCATTACCGAGTCAGTCACGAATATGTGTATGTATATGTATGTTTTAATATATATGTATGTTGTATGTATGCGTAAATATGTACGTGTGTTCTAGTTATATTCATTAGAATATCATAATTTTTCAAAACTCATTGCACCGTCAACTACTGTCTCGCCGATACATTTTGATCCATCCTAAGGTTGCCTGGAAGCAATAAGGCCGCCCCTTGTACATTATGCATTCATCACTTTCTGTACTCTATTTTAAAACTTTAATGCGGTGTTTGCTTTCTATTAGTACTATCTTACTAGAACAATTGGAACGATAATTTATGAAACCTCACCACCGTCCAAGCTGTGCGAGCGCCAACGAGCAAATGTATCGAATCGACTACTGACGCTCACTCGCTTATATAGACTTTGGTAGGGTATTGCGGGTATTTTCAAAAAAACTACGTCTTCGCTTGATTATCTTAACAATACATATAATACATAGAAAACACCCAAACTCCGAAATAAATATTTGCAGATCATACAAACATTTGATCCGACCCGGGAATCGAACCCGAGACCTCAAGCACAGCAATCGCATACACTACCACTGCGCCACCGAGGCAGTTAATCTTAAATATTCCAAATACATATTGAAATTTATTTGATTTGAGCCGATGATATCGAAGTACTTAAGAATAGCAAAAAAAAAAGAGTTTGTTCGTCTATTTAAGTGTAAACTACCTACTGTGATCTTCGTCAGCATCACATCTACCTGTAACAGTCCACCGCTGGACATACTCGTAGGTTACATAGGCTCTGCCTAAAAAAAAAGGATTTTTTTTTAATTTGTAAGCATCATATGCATAATAATGCATAAGCATCGTAAATTAATATACAAGATTAATACAGCCTGCCCTTTAAACACTACAAACATACTGTTGACGTTTCGTAAGTGTCAACGTCAATCGGATCATGTCAACTGTCACATTATATTTACCATGTCATAGACTTATTAAGTAAATCTTTTACTAGTTTTGTACATTAATGGAGCTACCTTAAAGATATTAATTAATTTCTTTGTTGATAAGGAGAAAGATGGTATGGAGGACAACTCATCATCCTATAGTAAGCCAACATGGCAAAATTGTGTTCACTGCCCGAGTTTGCTTTTTACTTCTGCCACGGAATTTGAAAGGTTAAACGCATAATTTGTATATTATAATTAAAAACCAATACGAGTGCTAATTAAAAAGTGTTTTATATTATTATTGAACAAAAAATTAAATTTTCCAGGCATGTGCAAGATAAACACAGCTTAAAGGAGGGCTCCATAATACTTTGTCAATATGGACAAAATGGAATGTGTTCGGCCTTGCAATTTGGTGATTTACGTAAAGCAGGATTTAAGTACCACGTAAGAGAGTACCACTTGTACACGAAAGACACAAATGATGACTGGACATTCTATTCTTCTTCACAAAACCTTCCAGCAGTATTAAATGATCCTAACAGAGGCAAACAGAGTAATTTTTTCACGAAAACATGGGGAGATAGTTTTATTGATAAAGTAGAAATATATCCTAGTCCATATTTGCCAGAGATTACTTTAGCACATTTTGAATCATACTGTAAAAGAATAACTAAAAAGTATCGCCGCCACTGTAGACTTAAAGAAGGTGTCCCAGTCAAAAGTAAAACACCAGTTGTAGAAAATCTATGTGAGGTACCTGGTATATTTTTTGAACAATCATTGCCATTAAATAACCCGGAAGTATTTAGTAAGGTCTTCCCTAGTCTTTGTAACTCTGAAGATCCAAGTATTGCTATAAGATCGCTACAAGAAACACTGAGTACATACCTAGATGTCATAGAGATGAAAATATCTAAACAGGTAGCTCAGAAATCTGATGCATTCTTTCATGCTATGCTATCTCATGATACTATTATGGAACAGATGGCCAGGGCAGTAAGCACTGTGAGAAAAACAAGACAAAATATAAACAATGTCAAGGGAAATCTTACTGAATATCCATTAAAGCTGGCAAGCCTAACTAAAATTAATCACAATTTAAATAATGTTCATGACTTATTGAAACTAATGGCCACTGTTCAACAAACACAACCAATGATACAGCTGCTTTTAAGTACTTCAGATTATGTAGCTGCTTTAGATCTTATTAGTTCTACACAAAAAGTGTTATCCACACGATTATCAGGCATACAGGCATTTCGCCATCTTTCTCCACAATTGACTGAAATGAAGAGATTGATACATAAAATGTTAAGTAATGAGTTCTCAAGATTTATTGTATCTGACTTGAATAGACCCCTAAAAGAAGATTCCGATATTCATGAAAGAGAAAAAATTGTATCTATTGTCTCTGGAATTCTTCGGCTAAAAGAATTTGATTTCATAGACACACTCAAAATTGAAGCCATGACTTCGATTCAAACCACAATAAAGCAATGTGTTATAGAAATAATTTCAGAAAGAGATGGAAGCACAGAGATTGTGCTTAGAGGATCAAATGCAGATAATACACGATTACTATGCAATGAAGGAATTACTTTTCTTCAGAAAGTTACACCAAACCTTATAAACCTTTTTAAAAGAATAATAGCAGTTAACAATTTAATATTGGAAATTACTCAAATGGATGATGTAACAGGAAATGACAGTGAAGACATATGGACTGCAGAGGAACTACTCTCTGTTGAAGAAAAATTAAAAAAGATGGTTGCTTCACTTTCAGATTATTGTAATGAAAGATGTGCTAATCTCATAGTAACTAAAACTGACAAGGATTATGTTTTTTCTGACATGTCTCAATTATCAATCTTATCTAAACTTATTGAAGAATTTTGTAACAAATGTGAAGAGATAACAGGCCATTGTAGTAATGCAATGAAATTAGCACTAAGAAGCTATGCTATGAAGTATATACAGTGTTTGCATGCAGAACGAAGAATCCAATTGACCACTACACTCAATACCGAAAGGTGGAAAGCTGCAGATGTTCCCTGTGAATTACAAAGTGCTATTAATGAAATACAAGAGACAGGAGAAATTCCGAATTCTCAAAATTATGACAATTGTAAACCTGACGAAAAATACTTAGTAATTAATAAAGAGAGTTATGCTGTTGTAGCTACAATTCAACTTCTTATAAAAATACTTCTGGAATATTGTGATGCAACACGACAGTCTCCCATTATTGTCCAATACTTGGTACATTGTATGTTAGAATTGATCCAATTATTTAATTCTCGGTGCTGTCAATTGGTCCTAGGTGCTGGTGCAATACAAAGTGCTGGATTAAAAACTATATCTACATCTAACCTCGCATTAGTTTCTAGATCCCTACAAGTTGTAATGTGGATTCTCCCTAAAATTAGGAGACTGCTTGAAAGGCAATTTTCGAAAGAATTATCATTAAACGGTTTTAGTAATATAGAGAATGATATAATTAGCCATAAGCTGGAAATAGAGAATAAAATTTGTCTTATAGTGAGTAATATGCTTGCATCTCAACTTACCACATGGGATGCAAAACCACCTGTTCCGTCGCAGACATTCCGAAATATTTCAAAGCACTTAGTTAAGTTACATGAGGCCCTCATTGATATCTTACCAAATGAACAAATAAGGACCATTTATAAGAGGGTACATGATAATTTTAAAGACAAACTTAGAGAACAGTTATTAAAAATGAATATAGTTGCAAATGGTAGCCCTCAACATGGTGTTGTTACATCTGAATTAACATTTTACTTACAAACTCTCAAAACATTGCGAGTTATCAATGAAAACGATGCTGAGGACAATATATTGTATGATATTTGGTTAAATTAAGTTCAAAAATAATGTATATGAATAAAAATATATTGTTTAGCCATTTTTGTGTATAAAAGTACTTATATGATATATCTATTTATTAATCTTAGTAAATAATATGTACGTTTAATCATACTTTGGCAAAAATTGACTTGTATAATGGCCAAAGAAAGATGTAATATAAAGTGACTGTGTAAATATAGCTGGTTAGTAGGACAATGAATGAATTTATACAACTCATAAGCCTTGATTCTGTTACTTAAAACATGTGAAGTGACTGTACCTATATTGTGATTCAAACTCTGTATTGCAATCATTGGCATTTAACCGATATAGTAATATGGTAAAATTATAATATTATGCACTTTAATACTAAAGATTATTTTATTACCTTATACTTACCTACCATACAAATTCTGTACCCTTTTATCTATCTGGGGCACGCAAGCAAGACACGATCTAAATACCGTGCCGAATACATGGCCATTTTCGACCTCTGAAACTTCATTGTGGAATAATCTACAAGCCTAAATTTTATCAATGACTAAAACAGCATAATTTAGCTGAATATATTTTTAATTACATTTAATTAAACCAGTAAGCAGTTAAGAATTATTGAGTCTAAATTCCTTAATTTTGTCATCAATTGACTCACCGATCATCAAAATTCTAACGTACTTCTAGCAAACCCACAAGCACTACATTTAGAACCTACTCAAATAGTTTAGCCAAGGTCAAAGCCATAAAGCAATGGAAACTTTAGTTCCGACTTTTTATTGCCGATGTCTAGAAATAGGTACAATTTGTATATCAGTAACTTAATAATCTGATTGTCTTTATACCTAGGTATATTAATAATAACCCAGATAAGATCTGTGAAATGTTTTTTTTTTTTTTTATTGCATAGTGGGCAAACGAGCAGACGTATCACCTGATGGTAAGCGATTACCGCCGCCCATGGACACCCGCAACACCAAAGGCGTCACAAGTGCGTTGCCGACCTTTGGGGGATGGGAAAGGGGTTGGGGTATGGGCCTCCGGTATCCTCACTCACTCGGTGAAACACAGCGCAAATGCTATTTCACACCGGTTTTCTGTGAGGCCGTGGTATCACTCCGGTCGAGCCGACCCATTCATGCCGAAGCATAGCTCTTCCACGGTATTTGTAGTTGTACATAACTCTTTGAACGTTGACCTATGACCACAATTTAAGTTTAAACATTAAAATACATACCCACTTAAAACTATTTGCATCACAAAGAGTTGGTTTTGCAAATTGTCGCATGTGGAAAATCCAGATTGAAACGACCTTCAAACCTTAACGAAACTATATCCAATGTCAGTAACGCACCTCAATTTTGTACTGCGGTAGTCACTACCCAACAAATGAAGTGTCCAGATGATCATGAAAAAAGTACACTAGTTTTAAAACTTGTGGTAGATACTGCCTCCATGGCGTAGTGGTAGCGTAAGCGACTGCTGTTCTTGGGGTCTCGGGTTCGGTGCCCGGGTCTGACCCAATGTTTGTATGATCTGCAAATATTTGTTTCGGAGTTTGTGTTTTCTATGAATATGATATAATATGTATTTACTAAAAAAAGTATATATGTACCTATTTATATCAGTTGTCTAGTGCCCATAACACAAGCTCTGCTTAGCTTGAGACTAGATGGCGTTGTTAGATGTTCGAAATATTTACTTATATTTGTATTTTATACTTGTCTTTGGAATTCGATTATAAAAAGAAACCAAAAACTTGCCTTGTAGAACATGTTGCTTTAAGTTTAAAATCGAATCCATTTATTATTTTGGAAGTACCTCGTTTACGTCCGGTAGCGTAATAATTTTCCCCCGTTTTTTAAACATTCTTCATTGGGGCGCCGCTCCTATTGGTCTATTGGCTATATATCAATATAGCCTATAGCCTTCCTCGATAAATGGACTATCCAACACTGAAAGGTTTTTTCAAATCGGACCAACGGTTCCTGAGATTAGCGCGTTCAAACAAACAAACTCTTCAGCTTTATAATATTAGTGTAGATTAAGAATTTATTTTAGTTGAGAAAAGTCATGAAGACTTAAATGGATAGTTTTTTAATTCTTTTTTAAAAGTGCCTAAAATAGAAGTTCAAGAAGAAAGCGTAGTGAGAGACCTTAAGCGTTTGAAGCTAGGATAAATTTTTATACAACCTGTATAAACGTAGTACCTGTGGCCATGTACTAGTTTACGTATAATGGAGGTACATAACGTAATTATTTCAAATGTGATAAACATTGCATATTTTAAGTTTTTATTATTTAAGTGCATATTTTAATTTAAAAAATCATTTTTTCAAAAAACAGATTTATTTTACTCTTAACAATAATATGAAAAATATACATATTTAACAGTCATCATATAATTATAATGATATGGATGTAATGCCAATTAATTAAATGCCTGGTATATCACAAATTCCTCTTTGGCGATTCAGTTTTCTTACCTACACTTTAAAATATAAGTAACCAAAGTTCCTAACCAGTACTTTTATGTTTTGATACTGTCCACAGTTAGAAAAGTATTTTTTTAAAATATCGAAACGGATAGATTGTAAATAAACATTTACACATTGTATGGAATCCAACACCACCTGTTGTGCAATACAGCATACTTTGGCAGTTAACTTGTAAAAACGTATCATATTAACATTTCATAAATAGGACATAAATTATATTAATATTTATTCTAACTTGTCATAAAAATATGAAGCTAATGGGTACCTTATTAAAAAAGCTATACATGTACAAAAGACCTGAAAACAGAGCAGTTTCTTCGTCAACTGTACCTCAGACTGTGGTCCTAGCTTAATTAAAAATAAATTTATTAAAGTCATGTTATTCATTGTTACACTCTCCTTATCTTCCATTTTGTCAACTAAACGTAGAATTGTTAGGACTTGAAGAATAAACTTTGACAAGAAAGTCAAGTCTTTTTTCGCTATAATAGTTCTACTTTCCGCTAGTAAGTCAGTCTCAGCACTGTATTTAGGTAAACGATGTCTCGGGCATGGAATAATATGAAATAATTGTGGCACTGAATAAAGAAAATTAATTATTTGTGGTAAGAAAAATAATAAAACAGTTTTACTGAAATGACTTAAAATAGCCACAACAGCAAACGTCATTCCTGACACATAGCAGAATGTGTCTCCAACGAAAACCTTGGAAGGATACCTGTAAGAGAAAAACAATAAATTAATAACATTTCAGTTACTAAATTAATTATGTCCGTGCCTAACACTGCACATGAGATTATTTGTGGTAGGTAGGAAGGTAGAGTAGGGGAGCAAAGTAGGTGGATTACCATTACTAAGTGCTCTCGTAAGAGAGCAGTTTTTCGGCACAAAGCAACCAATTCGAATGAAGTCAGCCTCAGAAGTGATTTAAGAATTAAAACTCCGAGGCATGGCAGGGTCTCAATGTGTTGCCATTCATACTGATGTTACTTATGGGCCTTCTCATAAATATTTTAAACATGGGCGAGAGCACAGCAGCAATATTATCGTTGTGCCTCGTATTCTTCTATCTATATAGATTCCGTTACGAGTAGTGACTATTGAAAGAATATTCGTTCTTTCGTTGAGACTCTCTCGTTCGTATAGTCGGTCCCTAAGATTGTATAACAATGTGTTAATCTACTCAATTACCACTTAGCAAATAAGCCCCGTAAATTTTTCGGGATTGTGCAACAAATCAATTATACTTGTTACTTACCAATTGTGCTTTAACAATGCTAGTGTTGTTGCAACGTAAGGTATCAGAATGTAGAGTGCAAATATATGAGCCTTGAATTGATCTCCTCTCAGTTCAATAATGTCGAAAACAATTATAGATAATGCTATAATAACAGACTGCCCCACTTCAAGTCCATTGATTCCGGCCAATATGTTAATTGCATTAGTGCAAAATACTGCTAACATCCCCATGTAGATGTAGTAAAGGAATCCTGAAAAGGGTTTATTAGTTTAATTATTTGTTTGTCCCTGGGGGATCTATTTGGATTTCAATTCCATTTTGATGCCCCAGGGGATTCATTTGGAAAAAATCTGGATGTAATTTCCACAGGGATCCTACACATCCAAGTGGCGAGAGCCAAAAAATGCTGTGAAGAAATAAATAGTTTAAAACTGAAAAGCAGGTTTTATTTGTGAATCAAATTAAAGAAAGTTCTAATTTTTACCGCATTTATTTCAATAATAATTAAATTTTAAAGAATTTCTATCAAGAATTGTTTACAGGTTATTAACAAGTATTTAGTAAACAATTGGGTTTACTTTATGGTGTTCCAATCAGGTTTTGGAACAGTTAGGTCACAAATGTGATTCAAATGTTGTGCAAAATACCTGAGAAACATCACAGTATAAAATTATGTTTATTGGAAGTGAAGCGCTCATGATAGGTAGGTGTTAATCACTTATGTATGTGTGTTTGAAAAACCTGACATTTCATTCACACCAGTTCATTTTGGTTGCAACATCAGGCTTTTCTATATGTTATTTATTGTGAACATAACTATATATTACAAAATGTGATGTGGTTTAGTTGTGTTGATGTTCAATAGTGCCATTAAACAATTATGCTAACAATTTACAGGCATGAAAATCAAAATGTTGGGGAGTCAAGGCTCAAGGCCAATACAAAATGTTGACTTCTTTTGTTAGCCTTTACTTACCAATATTAACTGAAACACCCAGCCAATATCGTAGTGGTATAGGGACCACAAAAGTAGTAGAGTTGAAATTAACATAATAAACTACTAGCAAAGGTAGGGATGCAACTGTAGGTAACAGTAATTTATACCTCCATCTCAGATCTAAAACATCATCTGCAAACCCTAAGAGTAGCATGCAGCAAATTGATAAAAGTCCAGCCAATAGTTCTGCAAACTGAGAAAAAAATATTTTAGACAAATTTTCCAGGAGGATTTTATTTACATGAATGTATATATATTTTCTTGGTGCACTCTTTAGCCTTACGGGAGTGATAGGTTTGGTTTAAGGTGTCTTTAGATACCTTAATTGTGAGGATGACATTAGGTGTACAAAATTGATTGTGTTGTAAATTTTAGAAATATGTTTTCACATTATTATTTTTTTTAGTTTTTTAAACAATTAGCTTGATGGAAGATTCATTTGAAATTGTGGACATTTTGTTAGAAATTCAAAATCTATTAGAATTTATTATACTTTTTGATACTTACCTCATTGTGAGGGAAATGTTGTCTATCCATTAATCCATTTCCAAATACAATGGGGATGTATAAAAAACTTGTTACCAAGAAGACACATCCTGACACCACACCTATTGCTTCTGGGCTAAATTAAAAACAACTATTAATAAACATCTTGAACATAACATTAAGTATCTGATAAAACATATATACTTTTTTGTAAATATATATATATGATAGTATATTTATATTTAAGATTTGGTCTGACCAGGGAATCAAACCTAAAAATATTCGCAGAGCAGTCTTGTAAGCTATCACTGAGCCACCGATGCAGTCAAATAACTAAAGTTGAGGTTTACAAAAACATGAGGTCATATACAGTCGTAGATAAATTGAAAAATGTGTATTTACCAACAAAAATGTTGTGTCAGTTAAGAGTGTTTAAGGAATAGGTGAAACTAATATATACTTACATTTTATCTTTACTAGTTTTACATAAGTCCACACCGTAAAGACCGGCCTTCACAAACAGGTCTTTTAGGTTCGGTATTAGTTCATCGGTGATTTTGTACGCTATTGCAGACAATATCAGTAATATAAGTATTTCCCACATTATAACAATATTGCAAGGGACTTAACATGGACAAAATAATTCAACACATTGCATTAATTCATTTTAAAATAATAACACTTATTCCTAAGATCTATGTATTCAAGAAAGAAGTAAAAAATACACATCACAGACCACTTCAGAGATATAAATCTTCGGCGACGTAATGACAGCGGATTGACAGATGACAGAAAATAGATTTTGTAACATGTAAATAATGAAGTGGCCCTACAGAAAATATTTAAAAAAGAATTGTAGAATAATTTATATAAATATAATACCAATAAATCATATTTCGGATAAGTGAGACACAACGCCATCTAGACCCAAAAATCAGAGCTTGTATGTACTACAGGTTTGTAGGTACATACTCTTTTTTTTTGAAAATACATACTTTTACATACATAATAAAATAATATTGAATAATTTATTTTACTTTTGATTTTTTTAAGTACCTATGATGTTATTTTCTATAATTAAACATATAACAGACCAATAACTTATAATATAGAATGATTGCTTTGTGATATTCTTGTTGAAGAGAAGATCCATGTAATAAATAAATAAATGTTAATAAAAGCTAAACGCAAAAGCCGTTCTTCTTCCACGTCTACCTGAGTCACAGAACACATATACTCAGAGAGACCTGAGTACTGACACTCTAGTAGAAACTACATTCAAATGCCAAACCTCGGCTAACGTAACGTAAATGTATCAATATTATACATACATGTATATACAACATTATCTTAATAGCATACATGCTATTATGGAGGGTAGTGTCTCTACCCTCCATAATGCTATTAAGATAATGTTAACTGATGACATAATTATGACAGTTTTTGACTTGAATTTAACACACTGTAAATACGATGTGACGTTGAGTCACCGCTTTGTCTACACTAATATTATAAAGAGGAAAACCTTGTATGTTTGTTTGTTTGTTTGTAATGAATAGGCTCAAAAACTACTGGACCGATTTTAAAAATTCTTTCACCATTCGAAAGCTACATTACCCGCGAGTAACATAGGCTATATTTTATTTTGGAAAAAATAGGGTTCCGTAAGATATTTGGGTTTTTCGGACACAAAGTGTAAAAAATCAACCAGATAAGTTACTTATTTTGCGTACGCTGCCTAAACGGTAAAAGATAGAACCATAAAATGTTCTAATTAATCGTAGATCTTATAAATATCTACAAAAAAGTCCGCAACACACTATACCTATCTATGTCGAGTGAGGCACAACAACCATTTTCTTATTTAAAAATCTTGAATTTTGTTTGGACTACATTTAAACCCGTTTATTTTACTCATGCTATCAATCCTTATCAAAATAAATTATTTCATCACTAACTACAGTTTATGTAGATAATATTTGGTCTTTGAATGATAAAAATTGGACGTTTGGTTTTGAAGTTATGGCAAAATTAAAATATTACTGCACGGCCCGTTGCGAAGTGTTACTTATGAGGGGAGGAGGGGAGTTTAGATCTATGAGTTAGGTACCCGCGCGGCTCAGACGCGAGGTCGGCTCACGCATCACGCTACTACTAATAGGAGCGGAGCACCAATGAAGAATGTTTCAAAAACGGGGAATTTTTTACGCTACAGGCAATATAAGACGCAAACGAGGTCGCGTGGGTCAGCTAGTATTGTATAAATAGTAAGTCATAAGTTTTTACCAAAAAGGAAATATGTAAGGTAAAATATACTTATTTTATTTTTTAGTTCATCATAATTTTTTGAACTTGAATGAGAGAGGTTAATTTTCTAAACTACGTCTCTCTCTGCTTCACGTAAAAATTAAAAGGGGGCGGACAATGTTTTTAAGGGGTGGGAACATTCATTCATTATATTTGACTTTTGACATTGACATAACTTTTGTATGTATTGGATATATATTTATTTTTTATGTGGTTAAACTTTATAAATGAGATAAATATTTTAATAAAACATTTTTAGTTTTAATCTCATGATATTGTAAACAAAATATTCATGAAAATGAGTAATATGGATGAAATTGAAGAAGAAGCGAAAGCAGCGGCCGAAAAAATGGTCATGAATATGATGCAGAGACCAGGCCAACTTGAAAAGGTTCGCTAATTTATATAAATATCTAAAATTTATATTCTTTGGGCAGCTATATATCATGTTAAGAAGACGAAAGATCAATGCAAACCTGAAATATTATATTTTGTGAAGATTAATCCACGATATTTATTTAAAATAGTATTACATATTCTCTAAAGACTTTTATGACATAAACGTTTTATTTTTGTGGAATTTGTTTCTTTGAAATAATGTAGTTATTCTAAAATAAAAAAACTATAATATTTTGAATTCTATCTATACTTAAAAAATCTATATTTTATTATTATTCTCTGGAAATATATTTGGAGAAGTCATCTGAAGTACTAAATATCTCATGTTTAATGTTATATTATAAAAACAAAGCACTCATGAGAACAACCAACAGAAGTGAAAATGTAAAATGAATTGTTTGATCTTAAATTATAATTTGTTAATTAAAACTATACCACTGAGTATATCTATACATTCACAGCTGACTCACCGCAATATAGTGTTAGTGTTAAATATTATATTTATTATATATACCTATTTATGAGCTGTCGCCTGCGGTGTTCCCACACCAATACAACCTTCAAGAAAAGAGTGGCGTACGCCTTCAAGAAAGGCCGACAACTCACTTGTAATGCCTCTGGTGTTGCAGGTGTCCATGAGTGGCGGTAATCGCTTACCATCAGTTGATACATTTGCTCATTTGCCCCATATATAATATATAATAAAAAAAAACTATGACAACATACATGAATTTACTCCCGATCCAAACCAACCTTTAGAACCATCAAAGTATATAGTTAATTTGTAATCATAAAGTTTAATATCTAAACTTATTATACAGGTGGAACAGTACAAAAAGAGAATCACCCACAAAAAAGCTTCTATAGAAGCTCAACTTAAATCTGCAGTTCAGGGTAAACTGGATGGAGTCAGTGTAGGGCTCAAACAGTTGCAGGAATGTCTTGAAGACGTACAACAAGTGAGCGTAAAGTATGTAATCATTTTCTTAAAACGAAATCATACCCTGTCTGTTAATTGCTGGTAAGACAGATAAATTCGCATTTATCTGTCTTACCTAATGCTTCATCATCATCACAGCTTTTCTAAGTCCACAGCTGGGCAAAAGGTTTTGGTCTGCTATACCATACCAGCAAGACGGGATGGTATTGGGCTGGTTTTAAGTTTTTCTCCTTTTTTGCAATGCTTTAGTCCTGTGAATCTTACCTATTCATACTATTGGGTATTGTATCCCTTAATTGGATGATACAATACCCAATAAGACCAGTGACACTGTCACAGCATACAAGATCGTTCATTTGTCCAATAGATGAGACCTACCTACACAGAGTATGCAAGATTTTAGAATAAGTAGTCGATCAATCATGTTTAGTTACAGAAGGATTAAAAAAAAATTTTTTTACTAGTTCCATTGATCATTGAAATTGTTTTCATTTCATAATTGTCAATCACAGAATGGATGAATTGGAAGAGTTATTGAAAAGTGTTCCACCTCTGGTAGCATCATTACAAGCTGTGAGGGAAGAAGATTCTCGTCATTCTCAGTATGTCACAGCAATGGACAGTCTCAAACATATTTTCACAGTACCTGAAAGTGTGGCAAAAACCAAGCAATGGATAGGAGAAGGCAAATTACTTCATGCCCATCAGGTAACTTATATTATACTATTTTGACTACCTTTGTGGTGCAGCGGTAGCAAATGCGACTGCTGTTCTTGAGGTCTAGGGTTCGATTCCCGGGTCGGACCAAATGTTTGAATGATCTACAAATATTTGTTTTCGGAGTTTGGGTGTTTTCTATGTATAATATGTATGTATTTACAAAAAAAAAGTATACATATATGTATTTATATCAGTTATCTAGTACCCATAACACAAGCTCTGATTAGCTTGGGACTAGATGGCGTTTTGTGTAAGATGTCCGAAATATTTATTATTTATTTATTTATTAATAATATTTTTTTTTTTTAATATGAATAGAAAGTTATCAATTTATTTAGAATATTACTTATTAGACATTTACTATATGTATGAGTATATCAATATAGGCTATTCTCTCTGGATGTATACAAGATGCAAATTAAGTGCTAGTAATGTCCAATTATACATTTTCACATACAACAAAATTGCATGCAGAATAAATGTCAACTAATGTAAGTTCATAATACTTACATATTTTTATTTTTTCAGTGTCTGAATGATTTAGAAAATTCAAGAGATGATTTGTTATATGAGTTACACCGACTACCCAACCAATCTTCTCATGATAAAATTATGCTGAAGGCTTATTTTGAAGATGTAGAAATGGTGTCTAACCTTCTTGAGAAACAAATCAAACTTATTCTGGCGAGAACACTAAACACTGTACGCAAAGAACCTACTGTTATTGTTACAGCTTTAAGAATCATAGAGAGGGAAGAGAAAAGAGATCAGATGGCATTGCAGGTAACCATTTGTGACATTTATTTGTTTATAGATATAAACATTATAGACATCGTTTTCCACCTTCAAATTTTAATCAACCAGAAGAAAAGCAATCAAACAGTACAAAAACATCCTGAAGTATACCAAAATTATTTGAATAAATCTACATAGACACGCAAAATTTTAAAATTATATAAGAATATGCAAGTTTCTAACTTATTTAATCAGATTTTAATTTTTTTTTTCGCTCACTTTACAGCAACAAGTCCAGACTGGTTTCATGCCACCTGGGCGTCCTAAAAATTGGCGTGCTAAGGCCTTTGAGGTTCTTGAATGTGCCGTCGCTCAACGCATCGAAGGCACTCGAGTCGATGAACGCGAAGATAACAAGTTATGGCTTGTGCGGTACTTGGAACTTACAAGACAACTTATTTTAGAAGATTTGCGAGTTGTCAAGACACTGTGTGTACCATGCTTCCCGCCCCACTACGATATTGTTAACAAATATGTCAATATGTACCATATCTGCTTATCTACAAGTGTAAGTAAATAAATGTAGGTTTTGAATCTTAAAATTCATTTTAACTTTCACTGCTACATTTTTTTTTTTTTTTTTTCTATTTTGTTTTGGAACCTTTACGCACAGCGTATGCCAGTTCCATCGTATCCTAAACAAGTTACTACATAGTCTAATAACAATCGACATGAATCTGAACAGAGCCTTCCTATCATCGCTATCTGGTTCCGATAGGATTCTGTGAAACATTCCTATGTCTACGTCTCTCTACGTAAATTCAAGTCAACACTAAACTCTTTCTACTAGACACTGCTATATTTAAAGCTAAAGAGTTTGTTTCTTGTGTTCAACATGCTAATCTCAGTGTTGAATAGCCCAGTTCTTGAGAAGGGTATAATAGACTATAAATCATTATGTTACGAACAAAAGGAGCGAGTATAAACAATAAAAAATGTTGCAAAAGCGGGTACAAATTGTTCCTTTTAAGAGCTTCCATTGCATAAGCTTTGTAAATAAATATTTTCAAACATCTTAACACACGACGCCATCTAGTCCCAACTAAGCAGAACTTGTATTATAAGTACTTGACAAATGATATAAATACAATATACTTTTTTTTGTGAGTACATACATATTATACATAGAAAACACCCAAACTCCGAAATGTTTACAGATCTTACAAACATTTGGTCCGACCCAACTGTCTCAGGCCGCAGGTAGCGTATGCGACTGCTGTGTTTAAGGTGTCGGGTTCGATTCCCAGGTCGGACCAAATGTTTGTACGATCTGCAAATATTTGTTTCGGAGTTTGGGTGTTATCTATGTATGTATTTACAAAAAAAAAGTATATATGTATTTATATTAATTGTCTAGTACACATAACACAAGTTCTGCTTAGCTTGGGACTAGATGGCGTTGTGTGTTAAATGTCCGAAATATTTATTTATATTTGTAAAGCCTTTTCAAATAGTTTTCAGTATTTTTTATTTATCACATGTGTAATTTCCAGCTGCAAGATGTAGTAAACAACCATATAGAAGGCAATGAATATGTCACATTGTTGTCTTGGATTCTAAACACATACCCAGGTCATGAGTTGATGGGCAGCAACGAGTTGAACATTGACGTCTCAACCTTACCCCCACTTCTCAGTGACGAAGTTATGCAAAAACTGCAAGATGAATACCTGCAGGTAATCCATACTTCCATACTTACTATAAATGCGAAAATAACTCTGTATGTCTGTTACGCATTCACGGGCAAACCGTTGCACCGATTTCAATTAAATTTAACATCTAAATGCACTTTGATTCTTGAGGAAGGACATAGGAGGATAAACAATAAACACGCAGGCAGAGCCGCGGACAAAAACTAGTGCGTAATATATGTTCACATAAATGTGATAATATCTTCTACTTATATAAAAAACAATAATTTGAGTTGGTTTGTGTATGCTCCAAAAAGTTTAAAGTTGCTTCATCGGTTGAGTTAAAATTTTGATTCGATATACCATAAACTTCAAAGATGTTTTTTTATATTTATTGCAAATAGAATATACCACAGCGAAGCATGGTACAGATACTTATTTATAAATATCTTTCATGAGATGAGTAATTTCAAAGTTTGGAACTTGATGTATGTGTTAGAATAATTTGGTATAATACATATGTAAATTATAATCGAACTTTTTTTATTTATTTTTTTATTATATAGGTGGCAAACGAGCAGACGTATCGCCTGGTGGTAAGCGATTACCGCCGCCCATGGACACCCGCAACACCGGAGGCGTTACAAGTGCGTTGCCTGCCTTTTAGGAAGGAGAACGCTCAAAAATTTTTTTCAACTTTGTTCAAAAATTTTATAACACTAATCATTAATTGTTAAAATTCGGCAAAGATAAGTTCGAATGTTTTCCAACAATACAGTATTGTTATTGTGTTATAGAAAATGGAATCAAATTATATGGAATGGATGGAAAAGACGCTGGAGTCGGAGCGAGCCGAGTGGGCGGGGCAGCGCGCGCCCGACGTGGAGCCGCACTCCAACGCCTACCACACGCACGCGCCCGTCATCATCTTCCAAATGATCGACCAAAACTTGCAGGTATTTCTTATGCTCTTCATTTCACTTCATTGGAAATACAACTCTTAAAATATATATATTTGTAAATCCCAAGTTATATAGCTAGCTGGGGTATATAAGGGTTCGGTGATTTAGTTACGGTGTTACATATTTTTAAATGCTCAGGCGAAAATCAATGTAGGTATAGCTGCTACACTAGCTGAACCCCCCGCGGGCAATGTCGCGAGGCGAATAGTATCTTTATAAATTGTAGCTTATGTGTTATTCTGATGTATAAGCTATATTATTGTAAAGTTTCATGAAAAACCATTTAGTAGTTTTTACGTGAAGAGTAACATAAACCCATCCATTCATACTTACAAACTTTCACGTTTATAATATTAGTAGGATTGACCGCACGATATTTCATTAAATAGTGCGTTGTATTTGTTTTATGAACAGTAAAATGGAGCGTTAACAAAAGTGAGGCGTTACACTGCAGGGCCCACTCAGATTTCTTAAAAAAATCTTTCAGTGTTGGATGGTCCATTTATCGATTTTTTTTATTTTTTTATTTATGGTTATATATCATTTCGCTAAGACCAATAGAAGCGGAGCCCCTATAAAGAACGTTTAAAAAACGGGGGAAAATTATTACGCTACGGGCAATAGTAAACGTAAACGAGGTTGCGAGGGTCAGCTAGTTGTAGTATAAGTGCACAAAATAAATAAATAAATATTTCGGACATCGTACACACAACGCCATCTAGTCCCAAGATAAGCAGAGCTTGTGGTATGGGTCCTAGACAACTGATATAAATACAAATATACTTTTTGTTTTGTAAATGCATACATATTACACATAGAAAACACCCAAACTCCGAAACAAATATCTGTAGATCATACAAACATTTGGTCCGACCCGGGAATCGAACCCAAACCTCAAGAACAGCAGTCGCATACGCTACCACTGCGCTACAGAGGCAGTCAAAACGTACAAAAGCGAAGAATGGTCGTGGGTAGAAGATGACACACTCACAGTTTTATTCCAATATAAAATGAATACATAAAATAAAAATAAATACAGTGTTGTTTGGTCAGTTTGAGTTTTTGAATTTAATTCAAAAACGTATAATGTTTCAAAAGATTTCGATGATTAGAAGGTCGAAATAGTTTTTAATTTAATTATTTTGTCTTGTAGGTCACTGAAACTATAAGTAAGGAAATAACATTTAAGGCGTTGCTGCTCAGTATCGAACAGGTGACTCGCTACGGGAATATGTACAGAGAAGGCGTTATACAATTCAAAGTGAGTATGCATAATAATATCGATCTCATTTAGATTTAAATATATGCATATATAGTCCACGGGCCCACGTATAAGGGATTTCAGTGATTAATAACAGGCTGAAAGTTTATACACAGCTTCGTTTTGACGAGACACCCAACTTTTATTATTGGACCAAATTCTGATAGTGGCAGGAAAAAGCGGGATAGGGAGCGAAACACGTCGATTTGATGAGTGTCCCAAATTAATAAATAACATTAGAAGTATTGATTTTTAGAAACTGTTATTTATTAATTTGGGACACTCATCAAATCAACGTGTTTCGCTCCCTATCCCGCTTTTTCCTGCCACTATCAGAATTTGGTCCAATAATAAAAGTTGGGTGTCTCGTCATCGTATACAAATCAGGACGAATTAATTATTATAGGAATGAAATAAATAGCAACTCTTGGTATTCGTAACGCATTGTAATTCAGTAAACCAAAAACAAGCGGTGACAATTAAATTGTGCTGTAGACACATGTGTCACAGATAACAAAGTATACTTGTAACATAGATAATACATAGTAATGTTCCTAACAGACTTATAATAATAAGCCTTTATTCAGACAATATTCTTTACAATGGTTTTGTTTCCTAGTTAAAAATTGCTGTTGAATCTATTGAAACAACGACATCGACAACATCGTCCGTTTGCCCCACTTTGGCAAAGGCCTTCTCCAACTCCTTCCATTTTAATCTATTTAGCTCTGTCCTAGTCCATGCTTTTCCTGTTGTTACTTTTATTTCGTCTTGACATCTTCGGTACTGTCTTCCTCGTTTTCTTTTAGCATTTCTTGCATACCAGAATGTGATGCTTTTACTCCATTTCTCATTGCCTCTTATTGTATGTCCTACCATATAATTGAACTTACTCTTAACTTGTGGGGGAACGGGTATCATGTTCCACCCAACACAAAGAGAGGATCCTCCGACCAGGCGAGGTGATCATGCCTGGCGGGCCACTGCCCAAAAGTTGATGTTGGGATGTTGTATATATGATAATCGGCGCGAGAACTTTAATTGCGCGATTCAGGATTGGTAGTTTCTTCGTATTGTAGGTTACTCCGTAGTTCCGTAGAAATAAGATTTTTGCATTGTGCATGAAGGTGGTGGCGGTTTAAGAATACGGATTGTCATCCCTGTTCATTTCGTGGGTGTCGTAAGAGCCGACTAAGAAATCAAACTACTCAACATAAGAGCACTGCAAAGAGAAGGAAAATTTAAAACTAACCCTATACTAACCTATCTGGTCTGCGTAGTTATAGTAATGGGACTAATCCCGTCCACACGTAACCACTGTAACTCCTGTACACCAGGATCAACAGCAGTGACCCACGAACACACCGAGTTATGACACTCGGGAAGTTCCAGGAAAAATTAAACTGTCTTGGAACCCGCAACGAAATTAATCAGAAAAAAACTGGAGAAGTTGGAAATATAATAAGTCCTCTTCCCTCCTTAGCGCGAGATAAAATGAAGTCAAATAGGCAGACACTTTTTTCAGACCGGGAAACACCACGAATAAAATATTATGGGTCCTAAGTGAGCCATTTTTGATTAATTACTATAGGTTGTGTGTCAGAATCGCCTAAACGCACGGATTTTCACCGCAGTTGACACAAGATTCCCATAGTATACTACCCCAGATATCATTCATAAGCTATTTAGCATTAAGCGGCGTTCCCACGAGGCGTTAATCACGACAGTGAACCACGCTTTCGTGAAATACACATCTGTGTGAACGCCCTCACGAAAGCAAGTTATGCGTTCACGTATTATTATAGTATTATTTGTATTTCACGAAAGCGTGGTTCACTGTCGTGATTAACGCCTCGTGGGAACGCCGCTTTATGTTACGTTCATTGTACCAAAGACTAGACCTTATAATAAGCCAAAACCTCCATAGGTGAACTGTTATAGACTTTTAATGTGATGAAGTATTATAGACTTCCTCAGAGTCTTGTTTCCCAAATTAGCTTTTTTTATTGAATAGGGTCAAACGAGCTGATGGTTGGCAGTCCACAACTGTGCGCTTTTCCAGAAACTTTCTGCCTCTCACAACAATACTGTGGCATGAACTGTCGCCTGTGGTATTCCCGGACCAATACGATCTTCAAAACTTCAAGAAAAGACCGTACTCCTTCTTGAAATATCGGCAATGCACTTGTAACGCCTCTGGTGTTACGTGGCGATACGTATGCTCGTTTGCCCCCTATAAAAAAAATATCGCCTGATGTTAAGTAATTACTCCCACCCATAGACAAAAAGAGCTTAAACTTAAGCACCCAAGTACTAAGCTATATCGTCATTCTGTTAAAAGATTCTGGTCGAAATATTCTGCGTAACAACTCCAAAAAAGGGTTCGAGTAACCGGACTAACCCCCCCCCCCAGGTTTTAATGTGTAAAGAATGGTCACCCATCATAGACTGACCAGGATTGCTTGGTTTGTTGTTGATTGTGCATCTTGTCCAGAACGCTCACTTCGCGGACCGTTCGCGCGTGGCTTACTTCACGCACCACATGATCACGATCGTGAACAACAGCGAGCAGATGGTGCGCCTCGCGCAGCAGACGCAGACCCGCCACTGGCCGCCCGCTCGACACGACCCGCCCGCTGAAGCCAAGTTCGACAAGATGCTTAATACTTTCCAGGTGATGTATTGCATCTCTCACCTTTTAAAAACCCCTATTTATTTATTTTTTTAACGTGTGGAAACCCCCTCGGGCCGTCACCCCACCTGGGTTTTCGGCGGGGCTATGTGTCGGAATCGAACCGACTAAAACTACACGGTGTGCTAACTTTGCGCCTGAGAAGGGAGGGGTCCGGGAACTGCAGTTATTAACACGACCGGACCCACCTTTTAAAAACCCCTATAACTTAACCTTTTCACTAATAAGTAATATGTAAGTGAAAACCAGTTTACTATTGTATTAAATATTGTAACTTTGTCAGATGAGATACAGGTAGCACCTACTTGTGAGGTACATAACATACCTACCTAAATTGGTTTAAATCTGAATATCCACGTTTAAAACAGTACTATTTGAATATTCATCTAGACATGCATAAAAATATTGTTCTCTGGTGCACTACTAATTAATATTAATCTCTGTAACAACCCCGCATACATAACACAAATAAAAAAACGGTTTATGTTAAAAATGAGTTTATGTAAATCATTGAACCAAAGCTTTAAATAACAAACGTACCTATATACACTTGTATTATGCGGAAAATGATAATTCAGTGATGAACAATAACTTCAATTATTTTTGTTAATTATTCATTTGTGTGCGGGTATGTAAATTTGATTTTAAATTTAGAAAAACATCACAGGAATAATTAAAACAATGAATATTTTTTTTTAGAGTTTACGAAACGAAGCTGGTCAATTCCTCCTTGAAGAAGCATTCTTGGATCTAGAAATACATTTCGAAGACCTCTTTACATCGAAATGGTTGCCTTCAACCATTCCGGTCGATACCATATGTATAACACTTGACGATTACTTCCAAGACTACAATCATTTGAGGGATAAAAATTTCGAGTATGTTATTAACGAAGCTCAAAACTTGGTTTACAAGAAGTACATTACAGCAATGTTGTCCAAGAAGGTGGCTTTTAAGAATGTGGAGGAAGCACAACAAGCTGCCACTAAAATTGTGAAAGAGGCGAACCAAATAAGATCGTTCTTTAGAAAAATTGCGCCACCAGGGGTCAATGTAGATTGGCCGTTCGAAGTCATCAATACATTAGCGGAGGTAAGAGAAACCCAACACATTAACAGTTTTATAAATATACTAACAGACCCTCGCTGCCTCGTTTACGTCTACTATTGTCCGTAGCGTAATAATTTTCTCCCGTTTTTTAAACATTCTTCATTGGGGCTCCGCTCCTATTGGTCTTAGCGTGATGATCTTTTTTTTTTTTTTTTTATTGAATAGCGGGCAAACGAGCAGACGTATCACCTGATGGTAAGCGATTACCGACGCCCATGGACACCCGCAACACCAAAGGCGTCACAAGTGCGTTGCCGACTTTTGGGGGATGGGAAAGGAGATGGGGGGAGGGGTTGGGGTATGGGCCTCCGGTATCCTCACTCACTCGGTGAAACACAGCGCAAACGCTATTTCACACCGGTTTTCAAATCTTCAATGATAAATGGACTATCCAACACTAAACACACTATAAGGATATTTCAAATTGTATTAGCGGTTCCTGAGATTAGCGCGTTCAAACAAGCTAACTCTTCTTAAAGAAGCCTTATAATGTAGAATAATATTATATTTGCAGTCAAATGACTATTTTGAAATTGTGAACCAGGTGCTACGGTGCCAGGACATCGAGATGCTGTCGCTGGACCTGCACAGCGTGGTGGCGAAGTGCCCGGACATGAGCGAGGAGCAGCTGTGGCGACTGGTGTGGCTCCGTGGCGACGTGGCCCGCGCTCGCCTGCGGGACACCGTGGCCATCGCCCTCGCCTCCCGACCCCCGCCCCGCGCCAATTCACACCCCTCGCTCTTCAAGCAAATCACCTTCACTGAACGATTGCTTTCGCACTTCAATTTGTAAGCGCCCAATGTTCATTACTAACGTAGGCATTTCCTTTCATATAGTTGTTAAAATATAGTTTGATCTCTGTGACAGTTATAACTAGTGTCATTTTAGAACTTACATGGTACATTTTAGGTGTGAATTTTCATATTTATATTGTACTTGCTTGTGCCGGCTGCTCCGCTCGCGTATACGTCGTAAACACACCAACACATGCGCCGTAAACACACAGACACATGCGTCGTAAACACAGAAACATGCATCGTAAACACACAGACACATGCATCGTAAACACACAGACACATGCATCGTAAACACACAGACACATGCATCGTAAACACACAGACACATGCATCGTAAACACACAGACACATGCATCGTAAACACACAGACACATGCATCGTAAACACACAGACACATGCGTCGTAAACACAGACACATGCATCGTAAACACACAGACACATGCATCGTAAACACACAGACACATGCATCGTAAACACACAGACACATGCATCGTAAACACACAGACACATGCATCGTAAACACACAGACACATGCATCGTAAACACACAGACACATGCATCGTAAACACACAGACACATGCATCGTAAACACACAGACACATGCATCGTAAACACACAGACACATGCGTCGTAAACACAGACACATGCATCGTAAAGACACAGACACATGCATCGTAAACACACAGACACATGCATCGTAAACACACAGACACATGCGTCGTAAACACACAGACACATGCGTCGTAAACACACAGACACATGCGTCGTAAACACACAGACACATGCGTCGTAAACACACAGACACAAAGGTCGTAACAGACAGAAAGTTACATTCGAATTTATTATCTTAGTATGGATTGCACTTTATTTGTGACAAAATTGATACGTGAAGATAGAGTGAAGATATAGGTCAAATTAAAATTACTTCGTCGGTTTCGTGGCCATCTATCACAGAGATCAAGCTTTAATTTATGGACTGTAGAAAGGAGGTTATGGTCTATGCATAGTTTGTTCCCTTAGTTAGCTCTTACGACATCCACGGGATGAATAGTTATGGTGGCACTATGTATTCTTAATCACACGATAACAATGTTCACAGTTTCTACACCAGAAAGGCGTGTTTTTTTTAGATTTTGTTGTACACAAAATTTCTTTGTAAAAGTACCAAAATTTTTATATACATTCCACTTTATTAAAAAAGCAGATACATATGATATTAGGCGGTCACTGTAGACTGCTGTATCGATATTATTATTATCGCCTTATTCACTTTCAAACATCAGAGTTATAATTTTAAATGTCTAGAATGTTTTTTAAATTACGTCAGTGCGATTTGATAGTCGTAGACGCTAAACCATATTGACATTTATCGTAGTCGATAGTGTCACACACAAGATATAAAAAAAAAATTGAAAATACAACTACAACCCGTCGGAAATATCTGCGAACCTGGCTTAATGACGACGTGCAAACTTGAGAGTTAATATTTCACTGAACAGAGAAACAATAAACAAGAATGGGATTACGATAGCAAGAATAATACACGTACGTCGGCGTTTGCGTTGGTATTAGATAGGCGAAGGTGAGGTGAAGCGCATTCCAGCAGATATTTCCGACGGGTAATACATAAATAACTTAAAAATATTTTCATAATTCAACTGTTTATGAACAGTCCCTTCTGTGTTTTATTGTTTTTCGTTAATATCTAAAAATTATAATATAAACTGTATATAGGAATAATAATGTTGTAAGTATAAATTATAAAATATAATTGTTAATTATTGAATTTTTATATTATGAACAAATACATATTTTTAATCAACGGATTTTCTTTGTTTTTATATATATTTAAACCTAAGGGATCCTGCACACCATGCACGGTACCACACCTTTTAGCATGGTGTGTTAGAGGCCTAAGTGACGTTGTGAGAAACCTTCTATTTAAATGTGCAAAACAAAAAAGGTAAATAAAATTTCTAAGTACAATTAGTAGATATTATCAAGCTTTAGTACTTTTATTCTCTGGCTGGTAGAGAATATAAGCAGAATCCAAGCAATAGTACTCATTGCAAATGCAGACAATGCAACAAAGGAGCACGATGACTCACAGTATGGCGGCATATTGAGATGCTAGACTACAGAAGAGTAATTTTTTTTACTGTTGTCTGCTTTGTTGTTGACTGCACGGTTGGCCTAGTCGTTTAAGCGGTCACTACGCCCTTTGCTACTGCGCCAAGTGTCGTGGGTCCAAATCCCACGTGGGACATCACTTTGTGTGATCCACAAAGTGTTGACCTGAGTCTGGGTGTTCATTGTGTCCGTTTGTAAAGTCTCCGCGACACAGGATGTAGATTCTTAATGAGGGAGTCGTCTTTTAAAATAAAAAAAAATTAACAATAGCTAGACACATCTCACACATGATCTGGTCCCAAACTAGGCAGATCTTGTACTACGGTAACCGAACTGCTGACACATATATTATATTTTTAAATACATACCCACATATTAGATAAATTACACCCAGACACAATATTTGTCATAGGTGGGAGTTGAACCCATTTGAACCAACTTCTGGCTTATAAGTCATTGTCACTAACCACCCACTAGACCAGCATGTCCGATGCTGACATTACTACATTACACTCTCTGAAGTAATATAAATAAATAAATATTCCGGACATCTAACTCATAACGCCATCTAGTCCCAAGCTAAGCAGAGCTTGTGTTATGGGTACTAAACAACTGATATAAATACTTTTTTTTTTAAATACATACATATACATAGAAAACACCTAAACTCCGAAACAAATATTTGCAGATCATACAAATATTTAGTCCAACCTGGAAATCAAACCCGAGACATCAAGCTTAGCAGTCGCATACGCTACCACTACACCACCAAGGCAGTAATATGTATGTTTTGAAAGAATTTAAACCACCTGCACGGTTGGCCGAGTGGTGTCAGCGGTCGCCATGCCGCTTGCTACTGCGCCAAGTGTCGTGGGTTCAAATCCCACGCGGTACCTACAACACTTTGTGTGATCCACGAATTGTTGTCCCGAGTCTGGATGTTCTTTGTGTCCGTTTCATGTATGTTTGTAAAGTCCCCCACGACACAGGATGTTTATTCCTAATGTGGGAGTTGTCTTTTAAAAAAAAAACAGAAAAAAAAACAAAAACAAGAATATATTTTACAAAGAATTCGTAATACAATTAACTTATTTCATATTCTGTCACGTGATTATTTGTAGATGCTTACTTGTTTTATTTCAGCTATGGAGGGTAGAGACAAGGAGTGTTATCTTATATAGTAGAAAATTGAAAAAAGTGTCCAGCATAAGCTGTAAATAACAGTTCAAAAACCTTCCAGAATGGCGCTGGTGTAGACACAGGGTATGGTATGAATGTAGCAATTGTGAACGAATTGAAGTACGCCGAGTTAAAAAATTTAACATTATTGTCACTACTTGCGTATTACAAAATAATGTAGTAAATATATTTTATTTTCTGAACTGTGAATAGTACGTTTATTGATTTTTTATCATTCAATTTTATGAAAAAGTGTGTGTATTGATTTTAAGAAGTTTACTCTGATGCTAATGTGGCGCCACCCTAATTTAATGCATTTCAACGGACACTTTTCATGTACACAGATGATACTCCTTACCTCTACCCTCCATAATTTCAGCACAAATGTATTTGGCAAATGTGATCTCCATTAATCTAAACGTTCAATACCAAAACGTCAAAAGCATTTACCGTAGCCATATGGAATCATAAAACGCAAATAGACTCTGCATCATACACCGTTTATAACACAAATATTGTCGACATTGACAGGCTATAGAGCTATGTAATTTTCGTTTAGTGGATTTGCGGACAAATAATTTCCTGTAGTAGAGCCACGCTGTCAGCACGAACGAGCTGGCTGGCTCTCACAGAAGACCAATCTAAAATTACAGCATTTATGCTGTTACAAACACAATAGTGTTTCGTTAGTGGGTAGCCAATCAGATATCAGAGGCCTAATGATGCAAAGGCACCTCAATAGACCGCCACAGTATGGGTCACCATGCTGTGTTGTTGCATTGTCTACATTTGCAATGAGTATGGTGACCACTTTTCTTGGATTCTGCTCATACTTGAAAGTATCAGGCAAAGTAGAGTCACTTTGGCAGGCCCATCTATAAAAAAGAAAAAAAGTACTATCATAAACCCACTTCGTTTTTGCTTGAGAAAATCCCAGGTCACTAACTACCGCTGCGGTTTTGTTTGGTCGTGTGTCGGCATCGCGCTAGACGCTATGTAATAATGTGCAAAGAGTCCAGGAACACCAAATGTTAAGACCTGTGATCCCACTCTTGGCGATTTTTTACTAAATAATACTTAATATTTTTTTAAGATATCTTTTAAATTTTTTTTTTCAATTATTATAGGTTTCACATTTGTCCTAAAGCATAACTTGTCTGTAATATGTTATGCAAGTAGGTACATATAGTGAGAGACAATCATAGGAGCCGGTTACTCGTAAACAAGTAAGGACACGGTTGAGATTAGCGGGATGTATCTTAGCACGTAGCGCGTAGTTGACACAACAATGGGCAGGCCGGCGCTGTGCTTCTTCACATCGAGCTACAAGTGTCAATCGGCACAATTGTGTGGTTACCTCACGGCGAGTCAAGGCCAATTGATGGTTCGAAGGGCGGGCGGGCGGAGCGCGCAGCGTTCAGTCGCATCTCACGCGCCTCGCTCACGCCACTCGCGATGTCGGCCAACAGTTTCGCGCCTCTGCGCGCATGCTCCTTGCTCCTGTGTCTTGTGGCAGGTGAGCGTCCGGCGCCTGACCACCCTACGGTGTTAATGTCACCTCGTGCCATGTGTTAGTGGACAGTGCCAATGCATTTCATGTGAATATTCCCTTCTAATATATTTTTCGATTCTCGTGAATGATAGTTACCGACAGGGTTAAAAAACAGGTGGTTTGATTCAGTACGATTTCAAACATTGGGTAATAATGTTCATTTTACTGCCAACAGATGTACTTACTCATTTTGGGTAGTAATACATGTAAATATTATAAAAGCACCAAAATTATTGTGCTAATTTTAACTTAAGATTCATAACATTCTATCTTTAAAATTTCACTACAAGTATTGTACGTAAACAATACCGTCCTAGTTGTTCAACATTATGTTTGTATATACCAGATCATAAGGCACTTACATAGTGTAGGGTACTTGAGCAATTTACACAATTATCCTCATACATATATAGTAACAGATAGATATATCAGTTAGGTAGCAAGGTATTCTAAACTCAATACAATAGGATGTACAAATCCCTGTTCTACTTCACATGACTCACTCAATCATAACATCACAGGAAGACAAACTTTTATATGCAATTTGCTTTGTGCGCGCGCTATGATACCCAACTAATAGTTGAGCAAATTATATTTTGGGATTTGTAGTTGTATGCATTCAAGAGTTGATGAATTCAAAATAAGATAAGATAAGAAGAGATCATGATTTTTTTACTGTAGTCGATGACATACCTTGTAGCCGCTTTATAGTTTGAATTATAGATATTTTATCAAATATTATAAAAGCCGACTAAAACAGCGTGCGCTCTGGTTGCGGCGGTATTTTTAACATTCCCGGACCGCCTCAAGGTTAGCCAAGATAGTCGCTTATTCATTGGGATATGACCTAATTTTCCATAGGTTATTCTCTATTTATAGATAATCCATAAAGTTTTGTAACAAAGCTGATTGTATAGATTCAGCAGACACCAACCTCCTAATGGCGTTGTGTACGCAACTGAACAAGTGTTTGGCAACGCAATATTTCCACTGTCATTTATCTCTCATATAGTAGGTGCATGGCACAGATAGTTATTTAGTATTTATGATTAATAATATAAAAATTGCTACTGTGGGTGGGCTGTGCGGTCAATTTCAAACTGCTGAACAACATTGTAGGTATGTGCCTAAAATATACTTTAATGGTTCGTAATAATCACATCGTTATACTGATGTATGCGGACTTATTTCGTTCTTGAGATAGTAGACACGTAGGTGTATATATACGACTACTTATCGTATATATTATACGTATTTATTATACTGCAGCATGACCCCTGTTACTACCTATCACATATTGTTTCATTTGAATTTTGTATTGTAAAAGCAAAATCCACTACCTACACGCTATTGAACATGAGCCAAATTTTGTGATAATGTAAATAAATACAAGAAAGTTTGTCTTTAAGTAGTTAAAAACAGCTGAAAAAAACTATTTTACTGCACCAATTTCAAAATGGGAAACACATTGGGAAGTGGTAAATAAATATTTATAGCAAACTACAAAAGTTACACGGCATTAGTGCGTGTAAATCACATGACACGCCATTAAGCGTATTTTATGGTAAATAACCCTTTGCCCGAGTCTTTTTTTACTTTAGCAAAGTGACTACATATGTACCTTAACCAACGGCCACTGCGTTATTATATGGAATATGAAACTCTCTGAAATGGATAGGTACCTCTTGCAGTTTAGACAGTTTCACAGTCCAGCTTTTACTACACAAAAATAAACTTTGCAAGAACTAATGTCCAAATTCAAGAACTAAGTATTTGAATATGTAATACAGAATTAGATAAGTAATATTTGTCGAAATAATCACCGAATCATATTTGATAGTGCCGATTAATATAACTTCCCTTTAAATATTCTAGATCGAGCTTTATAGAAACATCTGAGTACAATATTTATAAAATACACCTAAGCTATATAACACATATTATTTTAAAAACACGTCTTGTATGTAAGCTTCATGATTGTATACCTACTCTGTCAAGACTGTAATTTATTTGCATTGATAAAATGTTTCAAGAGAAACTCTGCAAAAATCTATATGTAAGGGCACAAAAAGGGTAAGGTAAATAACCTTTCATATACCTTGTTCATAACCACAAATTAAATCATCCACAGCTAGTTGGCAGCTATCGATAAAAGAATTAGTAGTACCCAAGGCGATTGAATTGGGACATGATGCTGAGCTGCGGTGCCAGTACGAGTTAGATGCGAACGAGACAGATGCTTCCCTGTTCGTCAAGTGGTGGTGGACTCCAGAGTCTTCATCGAGTGATGGAAGGAAGCCTATCTATCAGAGAATAGCAGGACAGAAAGCTCAAACTATTCATAACATTAATTCTAGTAAAATAGGTGGGTGGTTAAAACTTGGGTAATTTTGTAACTTATTACGAAAGGTTAAATGTTAACTATTCTTTCAGATATTAGAGACAACGATACTATTATACTGATAGATGTAACTCCTGTAGATTCTGGGACGTACGAATGTGAAGTGTTTAACAACAATGAAGTACTGCAACACCAGAAATTAGTTGTATTTCGTGAGTATTCAGTATTTTGTTTTTTTTTTTATTTACGACAACTCCTGCACTAGGAATAAATTCTGCGTTGTAACGGACGTTTTAAGCATACATGAAATGGACACAAAGAACACACAGACTCGGAACAAAATTTGTGGAGCGCACGCGAGATTTGAACCCAGAAAATGGTGTGACGATCGCCTACGCTACCCGTGCGGTCAAGTTATTTACCAATACCTAAATATACTGGGTTACTACAAATTGTGTGGGGTAACGTGTATTATAAACTAGCTTAAACGATAAGTGGTTAAACTATAATGATTGTGTTCTTCTTGTATTTTAGTATAGGTATCTACTTAGTAGGCCAAAATCAGCAGTGGACTATTAAATGCTATTGATTATGATTCTGTCATTGTTTCTGAACCCAAGACGACAGACAAATAGCCTTAGATACTATACATAAACTATAGCCACACTACACTTTATCTAACTCCGCCGCTCGCTCCCATTAGAGCAAATATTGGTTGTGTTAACCGCTGATCTATTTTTTCTAATACCTAAGTGTAAAATTACTAGTAAGTATAGAATAGATAATTTTTTAGTAAATTTTTAGCCAACATTACTGATTTAGTTTTGCAAATATTACTCAATTTGTTGTTGCGCTATAGTTATATGTAATTAAATTCCCTTCACTACGATTTCAGATTCGGGAACGGGTCCTATGGTGAATGTTTCCGAAATAGAAGAAATTACCGAAGAAAACATCAAGAAAAAGCTTCTATTAATAGAATGCCACGCAGAGAATGTGGCACCGGAACCAAACCTAAGTGTCAGTATTAACGGGTCAGTATAATATTATTTAATACTCTACTACAAAATAGGAGGTAGTTACTTAGGTGCCACTTAACATGGTGAAAACGAAATTAGAAAAGGTTTGTATTTCGGGGCCATCAAGGTTAGGGGCTCCAAACGTCGCATTACTACTATTCTATGATTCCTTCTATCTTAGGCACAAAGTGTGGTTTTAGTCGTTCTGATTCCGATAGGTACACTACCCCGCTACAAACCCTGGTAGGGTGACGGCCGTGGGCGGGTTTCCATGCGTAAGAAAAAAGAGGTTATCTAAATGTCATTTTGTGCATGCAATAATTGTAAAGGAGCCTACTAAATGACATATATGCATCCATATCAGTTACGCATTTTAATTATAACGATAAAAAATTCAACTGTAAATATTTTGTTTCTGAACGTTCATCATAAAAAGATTAAGTTTTTTTAAATTAAATGAAGTAACTATAAACTAAATTATATCGAGCCACGTTTAGTAAGAGATTATTTACGTCTTCACTTACAGGCAGGATATCAACATGACTACAATTATTGAAGACCAAGACCACGATGGCTTCTACTCAGTATACGCTAATACGACTGTCAGCACCGAAGACATAGATGAGGCTGAAGTCCGTTGTGAGATCTTTTACTCAGATCCAAATATCGTTCATCCCCCGTACGTAGATGTTACGACATTTGTACCCACAGGTAAACAATTTTTATATGTTAAAGGTATGACAATATAAAATATAGCAAGCAAACAGGTTTTGAGACACTTGAACACTTTCTTTGCCACTTGGAATTTAGAATTCAATCGGAAAACTGAAAATAATTGTGGAAATTATGAATTGTTAAACATATTATGACTTACCTCTTTTCTACTTTTAAAGATTGAAAAATCTAATCCGTACTAAAAAAATCTAAGATCAATCACACAAACTTGTAGATAAAGTTTACAATTCCGTTTCCCCGTCTCAGTAAACTATATCAAAAGGAATGTTCGTAATGTTCTTCTTATCGAAAAAGGTCTAAGGGTATAACCTAATGCATCAAGATTCGCTTAAATCGCACTAGTGTTGGCTTGGGAACGTCTTCACGTTGTTAGTCTAATTTTGTGAGCTGTTACAGATGGTTTTGTCAAAACAATCGTCGGATGCATTTCTAATCGATACTATATCGAATGACATGCCTAAACAATTACAGTTGCACTTGTAACGTTGTACTGCTATGGTTAGAAGCATGAATAAGTAACAGCATTTCGCTTCTGTAACTTGTCTATAAAATTGTGTAAGTAGTATATAAAACTTAGTACGAGCAACGGAACACCCAATATCGACTTCCTCGAAAATTCTGAGCCTAGACTCAAGCTCGCTCGAGAGTAGATACCATAATTATTTTCTTGTACCTAAAAATGTTGCTTTACTTAATCCAGATCGAAATTAATTTTAATCTTCTAGTTTGTGAAATTATTCAATGATTCTTAATTTAAACTCTAACAATCTTTCCATTGACCATAGTCTATAGCTGAGCAACACAATTGTAAATTATTCAAAGGTTTTTTAAGAAAACCTAAACTGAGCCACGTCGCAATTTTTACATACAGAAAATTCAACTTGTATAAAAATTTAATTTGATTCTCATCTACAACCTATCTTCTTTTACAATAGTGCAAATCCTATGTTTTTAACTAGAATTTTTGTAAAGTAATTAATATATAACAATATATTGTATTATGTCGATGTGATCAGTATTCTCTCAGGGTAGGTAGTGTGTGCCAAGATTGAGTTTGTGTTGTATGTATACTAACGCAATGGTTGTTGGTCATGGTCGACGCCAGGCAGGGACACGCAGTCCACCACAGAGATGCCGGAGGATACCACAGAGCCGGAAGCTACGCCAGAGTCTTTGCAAAGTTCCAGTAAGTCAAATCAAACCCTAGGTACCCACACGACGAACAATGCACTATTATATCTGAGATAGCAGTACCTATATGTTAATAAATTAACAGAAGAATCGTTCTTTTTTCAACAATTTATTTATATTGTCAGTAACTTTTATTTTATATTAATATATTGTTTTAAATTTATAATATATGTAAATTATCATATTTGCCCACCTGTATATCCTGGCCACGTCCATGTACCTAGTATATGTCGTAATATAATTATATGTTAATCGTAACTAGACGGAAAACCCATTACTGCTTACAATTTTCATTATTTATTATAAGGGATGTGCTGGATACTTAAAGTAGGTATATCAGGGAATAGGGATACGAATGTCACTGGTTTTTTAACATTACTAATTTACGTTGCAAATTAAACATCGTGCCATTGAGATTCGATTTGAATTTTTAAAAAACGGTGCCCTTTATTTTTTTTACTTTTAATCAATTGGTTACGAGTTATTCGATGACGATGAGACCGAAGTCACGTGACACAGCTCTGTACGAACCCTGATTTGTATTCAAATTGCAAAACTCTTGATGATAAATATTTGTATCTTGTAAATTTCTGACAGTCACGCTCTTCTAGCGGCAAACTATATATGAAGTGCCGGAGGACACGAAATAGCGGTATAATATTCGCACTATTCCTGGCTTTTTACTTTGCTTCTTGTTTACTTGACCAGATTACCATAAATATTTTATTTCGCTATAAAATATCTTTAACTGTTAATAATATATATTCACGCTTTTTACGAGATTAGATACATATTTGATTATTATTTGATTTCAACATAGTGAAATGTTCATAGACGCAGAGACAATATATATAATTATATTTATTAAATTAAATTATATTAGAAATATATGTACATATATTGTCTCTGATAGACGTAAAAAAGTATAGTAGGTAATGTGTAAAGTGAGAGTCCTCCAAAATGTCCCAAACTAAGCAGACCTTGTATTATGTGTACCTACTAGCCAACTGATAAAAAATACATGTACACTTTTTTAAAAATTTCAACAACCCATAATTTTCCACTGCTGCATACGTCCCTACGCACGTTGCCAAGTGCGGGTTGGGGACTGGCAAGACAACGCGTGGTTGTGTAATCTTATCGTTGGATGTTTGCAATCCGCCCAGAGGCCTCCAACTACGCTTCACGACTGTTATCCTATGATAATAACCAGGACCGACTGCTTAACGTGACCTCCGAATCACGGAGACGCTCATGGTATCATATCACCAGCGATCACCCATCTAGGTACGGATAGCGCCGACGTTGTTTACCCTCGGTTATCGTTTCTAATCACCGAGTGCAACTGGGCTATGAGCGTGCTAAATACATACATATTATAAATAGAAAACACCCAAACTCCGAAAACAAATATTTGCAGATTATACAAACATTTGGTCCGACCCGGGATTCGAACCCGAGACCTCGAGCACAATAGGCACTTACGCTACCGCTGCGTCACCGAGGCAGTCAAGTATATTTTTCTCTTTCGGATATCCGCGGATATGAAGATAAATACGGTATCCGGCACATCACTAATTATTACAATGTAACTATGTACGAGTATATATATGCATAAAGTTAATAATAGTTTCATGTAATCTGCAATATATTTGTGTCGTGTGTACGACACTATCAAAACCATTTAATTTACATGGCTGTACGAGACGAACATAATTTTTAAGTATAAAAGCTCGGCAGGATTCAGCATTCCAGCTGGCTTTAAAAATATTTTAAAAATAAAATAATTGAATAAAAAAAGACAACTAAAATGATTATATTTATTAGATTATGTACTTGCGTTGCTACCTACTTATTACTGCTTTAAATTCATTATGTAACTTTGTAAACTTCATGTAGTTTGAAGCCAAACTGTTTCGTCTACTTACGACATAATATTATTTCTTGTTGTAATGTCCTTATCTACTTACTACACATTAAATAATTTATTAACTGTGTAACTTAATTTACTAACCAGCATCACTGTGACAGATATAGCATGGTTATCGCTTTTGTTCTACTAACCAGCTCTCGTAATATATTACATATATCTAATATTTAAAAACTTTACTACCTAGTGTTTAATTTATTCGAGAACGATTAACAAGGGCGTTGTAACCGCTAAGTACATGTTGCATATAGATAAAGACACTTCAAAGAATGCTGAATACATCCCCTAAATAATTAGCTACACATATCCTCTCCTAGCGCGCATAACTCCAGAAGGATCTCTTGTTGTTTAAAATAAACCTAACTAAAGTGCATTTAACCTTACAGGAGACGACGGCGTACGACTACACAGCTCGTGGATTCTTCTTACATTAGCAGCCAGTCTCGTGCATCTACAAACTATACGTTAATTCATTTCTAATGTGATACTAATTATATAACTACCTATACAATATTATGTTACAATTTAACTAAATTTTAATTTTTTTAAGCTTTATCTAGCAAGTACGTTTAAATATTATTCCAATTTACGCAATAAACCAATACTACTGTTACTAATAAAATGTTTTTTTCTAAAGAATCTATGCATCCAATGCTATAAGGAACGTGCAGGAATTATAGGTGGCAGCATTCAATTGACAAAAGCGACACTATGCGGACAGTAAAGAAAACTTATCAGACCTGTCATCGTGCTTTCAAATATGTAAACAAAATTATCTCTTGAAGGATAATATTTTTTAAAATGGTAAAAATTACAAAAATGGGTTCCGGTTATCTTCAGTAATAAATTGTAAGGAAATTTTATCAGTATTTATTTCTATAGACTTAGCTCGTTGTATTCGACGTTAATGTCTTTTAAATATTTGAAATTTTTTAAACAATTTCTTGAACTATTTTCTTATATTATCGATTATTATAAAAAAATGTAGTTATTAAAACATCATCCAAACGAATGTTCTAATGTTTTACTAAATTTCATAAAGCAACCTTTTTTTAAAAAAAAAGGTACGCGGCTTTCACTACTATAGCGCCGTTTTAAAAAAAAGAACTGTTATTCGAATTCCCGCCATTTTTGTTCAATATCAGTATTTCAAAACTTATGTAATATATTACTTTGTTGAGGATTCATGTCACGGGTGTAGATAGTTTTGTAAGCAACTGTATGTAATTAGGTATGAAAACACTCATGTGATACTGTTATGGCACTTGTGTTTTAATACCACTTTTATTATACAACAAACCCACATTCGTGTTTTACTACCTGTTATTATACAACAGTGGCATAAATAACTATTATCTACACCCATGCCATAAATCAACGCAGCGTTGGAAGACCTCCCGCGAGGTGGACGGACGACTTGATTAATACCCCTGCTATAAAACTACTATTAAAATTTAGGTCATGTTTGTATCCTTTTTACAGTCTAGTAAATGGGTCTAGGATCATCCTCGCTTTGAAGTAACTAAATTCAGAAGGGATAATTAAATATCAAGTTGTTTATAAATAAAGTTTTAATTGAACTACTTACACTTTTGTTTATAAATACATTTTTATTACTTGCATGTTCTCATCATGTTGGTCTTACAAAAATCCGATTATTATACAATTATAAAGAATACAGTCCACATTTAAAATAATATTATATACAAAGCCTTCTTATTATCTAAGATAAAATAATGGCACGTTTTCAATAATATAACCACTTCAAAATTTAGTATTGCTAGCGGTCAAAAACAATAAACTTATCGAATACATCTAATATGTATTACGATATCTGGCAGAAAAATTACTAGTCGAGGGATCAAATTGTACAAGACGTTTTGTGCTCCAAATTCAAACATGTTACATTAGAAATAACTAGACTTCATTGCAGCATTTGCGGTGCAATGTAATCACATAGTTTTGGTTTAATTTCATAGAGATTTTATTCGATTATCAAATTTCTGTTGCCCTTGGTTTGTATTAACTTATTTACAATTAAAGTGTAAAATAAATTTTTAAACATAGATATATTTATTCCAAACTATTCTTTCTTTTTAATTTATTCCATTGTATTTTGTGTATTTGACACAAATGTGCAAAAGACGAAGTAAAGTACCTACGTGAAATGTACATTCGTAATGTAGGTACTTACCTACGGGTAATCAGAAAGCGATCGATAAAAGGCTGGGGTTATTTAAACAGAGTTTAATTAAAAAAGTAATCTAATTTGTCTTTCAAAGTAGGGAATATATTCCTTACTGACGTATGACACCCTTATGTTTAATATAAAATCTTTGGCTTAGTCCACCTTAGTAGGTATTACGTAAAACATTCTAAAAGCGTGAAGTCTAAAATTTTACAAATTATGTATTTTGCCTCTACATTCTTCTACAGATTACACTTACATAATAATTGTAGCACTAACTGTAATTGGGACACTATATTTGTATAAATAACATTTAATATAATATAAATAACAACAATATAAACGCATGGTAAGCGCAGTGGTTTAAGCGGTGGTCTCACCGTTTTCTACTGCCTCAGATTACAAAAGAAAGCCAGATGGAACGTACTTGTCAAATAACATGAAGCCGTTTATTGTTTAAGTGTGCGTGACAACCGGTAGCGACACTATAAAAACACGTACATCTGTGTGCGTGTAATGATACCATAAGGCGCATTAAGCAGTAAAAAAGTCCTTATTGTTTTGATAAATATTAAAATAAAAAAAGGGATATTAATATTTTTGTTGATATTCTGCAGTTATGCGGTAAGTACCTGGGGATCAAGTTTCGTATTATCGATCATTCTCAACCATTCAAATATGATGTGAAGCAAAAGTTAAAGACATAAAACACATCACGACACAACAACAAATTGTACAATCATTCACAAATTGTTCATATGTAATAATTATCAGAAAGAATTGTATGTACCACCAAAGAATACTTCCAGACGAGGTTGAAAACCAAGTCTCTAAATATAGAAATGAGGTTTAGTAATGTCTGGACTAACAAGTGATTTCCCTACATAATTGAAGGGAAAAAAATAAACAATAATTGGTATCACAATCGAACTACGGTTGAGGTTTTGTGTTCCGTCACAACAGTATAATTTTCGGTTAAATAAATAATTATAGCAACCAAATAATCTGTATTTACCTATGAAAATATATTGCATTTTCTTTTTCGGAACTACTGTTACAAAGTTTAATGTCGCAAGACGGCATTATGAACATAAAAAAAATAACTCTCGCGAGATTGTATTTGCTTTATAATTCATATTTACTTCGTTAGATTCATGGCCGTGTTTTTTACAGTCCATCTGGTTTTTTTTTGTAATCTGTGTCTAATGCATATAATTATAAAAATATAACACGATGAGTAGCGTTTCGCATTCGCTAAAGATGCTAAACTGTTACAGATGATTAGATACCTAAGTACTAACTGAATTCTGAAGAATTCTGTTTTATTTTTTTAATACCTTTATCTTTACTTAGTGTACATTACAGCCTGTGTAATTTTTAAATTATTTTCCCAGTTTCGAAATTATTACAATCATCTTTTCACACTAATATATTATAATGAACATGTTTACATTTCACATTGAAAAACTACGTCCCAATGTATCTGCAGATAAATATTTATTTTTTTTGGTAATGTATTGCTTGACAATGTAAATAAAATTACGTAATTAAAATAATGAATCCTATTTGGTGTATGGTTTGGTGATATCGTTTACTTTCCAAGCAGAACTAACTCTATACATATTAAAACCACAGCCGCTACATAATATATTTACATTAATAATTTAGCCAAAGAAAACTTTGACTTTGTATACTTTACTAACGACGATTTTTTTTTTGTACTTCTTAAAACATCGACGCAAAAACAGACTTACCGAAATGAAGTAAATCATTGTTTAAACGAACTTCTTACATTCAACTTAAAGCAAGAAAGAGAAAGTTTTGGAGGGGAACATTGAGTTGTTAAGAATAGAGCCACACCCTCGCATTACATTACATCAACAAACAGCCTTTCAACATGGACTTCTTCTAAGAAACGAGGCTTTGACCTACCATTCCACGCTAGCTAGACGGGTTAGTATGGTGTTGTTTCAGGTTTTACTTTCTCTCTGCAGTGATATTGTCCTGGTGTAGCTTCCTCCCTTAGTCGCCTGTTACGACACCCATGGGGTGAATAGACACCATGTATTCAATCCGTCACGGTCACACACCCTCCATAAAGTACCCTAATTGCGGAGTAGGGCTGTAATTCTAATTTGGTATTAACTAACATTACTTTGGCAATATAATGCAATAATTATGTATTTAGATCAGGAACTACAAATGCGCGTAACAAATATGCACAATGTTATTATGTTTAAGTATATGCTACAAAATTAGTCATTGGCCTATGTTTTTTTTAAGTCTTGCTCTCATTAGCTACCTATTAGGCAATTTTTTAAATTTAACTATACCACTTCAAAGGAAATTATTTGAATAATGATGGCCAAGTGATATTATTAGGAGCCTGTCCAGCCATCACTCGAATTTATTTATTAATTTAAATATACAATAAACACTAAACATCAGATAAACTTATTTAAACATGTTTTCGACGTGGTAGTAAAACTGAACTGAGACGCAATTGTACTGCACTAATAAAGTACCTACTTGAAACTCGATTTCTCATTAGTAACAAAGAAATAAATATACCTAAATATTTGTTTATATCAGTGATATTACAATACGTAGAAATAGTGCTAGTACGTCCAGCTCACTTCACTGTCAAGGCGATGTAATGTTATTTTTAAACCTCTGTTGAGCTATGACCTAAGCTTTGGATACAATATAGTATTTGTACTCAATAAAATACAAATCGAAAATAATGTCATTATGCGTCATTATAGAAAATAAGTCCTAACAATAAATACTTAAGACATTAATTTTATTTTTTGTCATTATGACCAAGGTTTCCGGTGCCACATATGATGTTACCTGAATTGTGTCGTGTTTTGCGGCACCCTTCAACACCCACACCCACTTCTTCTCCAGCAGCTACGGAGGTTAAAGCAACTGTTTTATCAAAATCTATAGTTGTGTAACCAATAGCGGCAGCGGGCGTCAAACCCGCTACATTCGCACCACTCGGTTTGTCCGTGCTGACTTGTGATAAAATTCGCCCACGAGAGTGAGAGCCACCTCCTTTTTTAGAATTAGTATTTTCTGAACCTATTAAATCTCTTGATGTCTTCATGGTTTCTTTATTTGAATCTATATCTAACACTGCATAATTAACCTCAATTTCCTCCACCGGAGAAATAGGAGCAATTGTGTCGAATTCAGAGAATGCCTGCTTGTGTTCGGATAAAGAGAAACTTAATACGTGTTTAGCATGCTTGACACTGTCCCCTAGTTCGCCAAGTGATAAATTAGCATAAGTATTTACCTCTACCTTGTTGCCTACAGTTAAATTGCAGTATTCAATTGGTTTCAACGTTAAAGGAGTAGTTGGTACAGGGTCTATGTTAATGACTTCTGGTACATTGACGTCACTCGCTACGATATTCATGTACAGCCTAGCAGTTTCCTTTTGAAGTTGCGGTAGTTGTAGTAATGGTGGTTCCTGTTGGGGTGGCGGTTGGTGAAATTGTTTTTCTTTTAGTTGTTGTTGCATCTGTTGATCTTGTTGGATTTGTTGTTGCTGTTCTTGGGCTTGATTTTGTTGTTGCTGCTCTTGTAGCTGCTGCTGTTCTAAACTCAGTTGTGCATAATGTTCACTGGCTGTGCTCAGAGTAGGTGAAAGGGGGTTGGTACTTATTTCATTATTTGAAATATTTTCATTTATGTATCTACTTTCCAGAAATCGTGTTTCATCTTCTATATCTCTCATAGTATTCATGGCAGTTTCCTGACGCAATGTATTCCGCAGCATAGCTAAATCCCTGATTAAATCATTGGAGTAGACATGACGGGTATCTACTGGCAAGTCACTGTGATTATTATTATGTTCTCTTTTAATATGTCGCAGTTGATAAACATTGGTTACTTGAGTCGTGCAATTTTGAGATCTTGGATATAAAGGCATAACCTCCAATATATCTGCACTAGATGGTGATCTTGGTGATTGAGTTGCATTCCTTGGTACGACTGCATCAGATGTTATGTTCGGAAGGTTGCTATTATTTACTGACCTTATATTATTAGGTTGGCCATTGTCTATTGAAGAACGATGAACTACGCTGGCTTGTAAAGTTTGCCTACCTTGTGGTGTTGGAGTTAGTCTTGATACGGGATTTAAAACCATTGCGTTTCTTAATTGAATTTGATGTTGTAATGTACGGAATAGAAGTGACGCTCTTCTACATTTAAATGCATATATCCCTTCGCCAGTATCACATCTTCTGCCTGTAATAGAATTATTTTTATATTTAATTTTTTATGAGTATCTTTGGGCAATACAACAAGCCACACTAAGCCCTTCGCACATGGCATCGTATTGTAATACGCGCGTAGGACGAAAGCCCGCGCGCGCGCTTTTCGAGCGTATACATGTTCAAACGGACTTGGCACATGAATCGGTGCTGCAGCGAATTGTAGATGTTCATTGTCATAACGATATTCATAGCGTACTGGCGTTAAAAACCAAGAGTAAACCTTAACTGTTCTATAATTTCTTTTAAATTAAATTAGATTTTATTTTTTTAACTTCTGTGGATCAAACTATAATTTTACTGACTTAGGGCCGGTTTTTCAATCGTCAGATAAAAGTTATCGGTGAAATAAACTATAAGACGGCACAATTATGAACACTTTATTTGTAAGAGTAAGTCAGTAGTAACGAGTCCTTTTTTGCCGTCTTACAGTTTATTTCTCCGATAAGTTTTATCTGACAATTGAAAAACCGGCCCTTAGGGACCAACTTTGATTTTTCTCATTTTTTATGCGGATCGACAGAGCTTGTTAAACTAATAATCATAAATTTTTAACAAATAAAGCGACTTTAAGAACTGGCCCAAATTGAAATGCTGTGTGGTCCCATAAGCACCAGCTTTCAAATAAAAAAGTATAATCAAAATCAGTTCACCTAGGCCAAAGTTATGAGGTAAGAAATATAAAAAAATACAGTCGAATTGATAATTGATAGTTTTTGGAGTTTGGTTATAAATAGTATATAATTACACTTTATAAAATTAAGTCTAGATATTTTATTTATAGATTAAAAATAAGGTCACGGTCACATGTTAATTACAGTCATTAAATAGACAAATAGAAATTTGTTAATCTACACTTAAATAATGTGCTAGTAAGCTAGTTAAGAACCTATTAAATTTATTATTGTTAGTTGTTAAGTAGTATAATGTGTATGATTACGTATATTTACTTACCTACTATTCCATATTAAATTTAACTGGAAAGAACTTATAAAAAAAAACAAGTTTTTCAAGTACTAAGTATTTGTTATTTTTTTCAATCCATTTATTTAGCAGAGTTGCAACTTTATGCATAAGTTCAAAGCATCAAATGATAGTAGAAATGGTACTGCGCAGAAACTTAATTTTATTTGATACAATCTCTAAAAAAATAGATCTGCCCTAACTATAAAGTTTACGAAAATATCTCAAAGAGTAATTAGTATTCTCAGGTTAACAAGCTCTATAGATCCGCATAAAAAAATATTAAAAATCAAATTTGATCCCTAAGTCACTAAAATCATAGTTTCGAACCACAAATGTGTAAGAAAACACAGGTGCTGCATGCATTGTACCCGAACTCGTCATAATCCGAAGGGATGGCTATCCGATACGACTGTGTAGAAACCAAAGGAAGCATTTCTATACTTAATAAATTTGAACACTTTTTTGGCCAAACCCGAGAAACGAACCTGGGAGCTCTCGGTCAACAGTCGCACAAGCTAACCACTAGACAAAAGGGGCAGTCTAAAAAAGATTTTTTTATACTGGTATTCTTCAGACATCTTTATCTCCATAAAATCTAAGTATAGGATTCATCCTAGACTTGAAAATTCAATCACAAATGCCAGTGATGCAAAAATTTTCTGATTTTCTGGTAGACTGACAAGCTCAAATACAAAACAGGGGTCATCATAGAGAGGGTTTACTATATTTGTCTATCATTTACAAATTATTTATGTTATATAGAGTATTATCATACCTGATTCAAAGCTGAACACGCCTGCTTCGAATCCATAACGTCTTAACGAATGTAATGGCCATATAGTTGAATCTCTGCCTTCACGGTACAGTATTAAATCATTATCTGTAATCTCCAATTGACCACCAGATAAATATCCACCACTTTCATCAACGTTTACGACTCGAAAAACATTAGGATGCTGTTCTGAAGTTTCCCTTTTACTTTGTAAACACCCCATTACATTTCAAGTAGTGCTACCAGTGATTTTAGCAGATGTAAATAAATAATAAGTGTGTACTAGCCTCACGTCTCTGTAAACAAGCTCCCTAAAACAAAACAATGAATTTGATAACATTGGCTTTGCTACTAAACACTAAAAAATAAAACAAAACATTACAAACATTCAAATTGAGCTTTAGAAAATGATTGGGAGTTAAATATTAATTTACGCAAATTTTGCCGCACCTCTGACACTGTAATCCATATTGACTGATAATCACAGAACACATTTACTCAAAGAGCTGATATTGCCTGGACGTCGGTCGTCATCTATAATCTGTTCCTTGGTTGATTTGTTATTTGACAGTTGATCGAAAACTTATGTTCTTTGCCGGAGATTGTAAAAGTTTTATAGCACACTTCTTCTATGTATATTATGTATATGTATGAATGTATTTACAAAAAAAAAGTATTTTTATCAGTTGTTCTAGTACCTTTAACACAAGATTTTTTTATTATTATTATTTTTTTATTTTTTTTTGCCGTGGGGAATGCATTTACGCACTTCGCTCGCCCACCGCGGGGGCGAAGGCTTCGCTTCGTGTGGGACTCCTGGCCTCCGGGAGAGGGGGCCAGACTACCCACTAACCCCACGGTGTTCCTCCTCACCTAGTACCGAGCCACGGGATATGCTCACCGAGACTCGGCTAGGGATGCCCTTTCGGGCCCGCCTCGGGGGGAGGGGCGAGATCGCTCCGGCCCCCCACTCCCACGTTGGTATGCGCCCCGTAGAAACAAAAGGGGCGCATTCCGCCACACCGCCAAGGGTGGCAGGTTCCCCGACCCGCCGACCATGGCCACTCTCGTTCGGGGCCGCGGGCGACTCCCTGTCGCCGCTGACCCCTCGCTGGGGGCCCGCAGGGTGGGAGAGCGAGGTCAGCTCAATCCCGGTCCCGCAGGCCTCTCCTTGACCGTCACCACCTCGACCTCACCACTTAGAAGTGAACGAGGCGATGGCGGCCCAGCTACTTTCCCTTAGTCGCCTTTTACGACACCCACGGGAGGAGATGGGGTGGAGCTATTCTATGCCGGCTCAACACGGCGGAACTTTAACACAAGATCTGCTTAGTTTACGAATGTAGAACGACTAGACAACGTTGTGTGTTAGATGTCCGAAATATTTATTTATTTACACCTAGAAATTTGCAAATATTTTCTATTTTTATTTAATGATACTGTTCCTAGTCATAATGATAGAGCAGATATAGTTTTACTTTAGACAAAATATATGCTGTAGGTACATTAAATATTTCCATGTTATGTCTATGTCTTTGTTGTCAGTATTTAGTACTGCAATACAGAAACCGAACTTAAGAGTACAGGTACAAAGTTCTGCCTTAAATGGGATTGTAGAAAGTTGGAAAAGTCCTTAAAAACAAAAATAAAATGGTGTTAGTGTAGAATCTAGTTAACGGGAACGACACGAATATACCAGTTATAGACAGGGTGAAGATTCCTGAGTTAAAATAATAAATTATCATAAATTAAAACTAAAATTTAGAAGTGAACTCATTCACTGAATACAATTTCTAGTTCATTATGACAAAAATAAATGGTGTTTCTGTTTCAATATTCATTTATTTAGCTATCTTACTTTAACAACTTCAATTTTTGTAGGTATATCATGATCGGAAATATTAGGCTAATTGATTTAACAAATAATCGTATGAAAATGATTGTAAACGATTTTTATTTTAATTAAACAATAAATATTTGTTTTTGAACATTGAACAACAAATCCAATGAATACCTACGTTCTCAGTAAATTAAGGAAGACTGTATTTTGTGTCATAACTTTCAATTATGAATCCTGGTAGATTATTTTCTTATGCTGATCCGCCTCAAACATCGATTCATAGTTTTTGTTTGTATAAGGTTCCTCCCTATACTATGCCTACCTGCAACAGTTGACAGTTGACATAGCCGATGACACTAATCAATCACTTTACTGCCTATCAGCTGTTCTGTGATTTAAATAATCAGTTTTTTGTCTTCAAGTGTGACTAAATCTATTTCTTGTTTTTAAGCCTATACTGAAATAACATAATGTCATTTCAGTTCAATCTTTACAAGGTTCTCAGAATCTCAAAAGAGTTACAAGCCAAATTACTTCAAGAGGATTAACACAACAATGAAAACACAATGATCATTTCACTTGTGGCCAATTTTATTAATATATTTGCCACGACTCTTCGAAATTTTTTATTATTGGCGTCATTTACGGGCCAATTAATTGTTTCTGTAGTGACGTGGATCTCGTCTGTAATATTCAACATAATTCAAACAATTGCTTACTTTTTTCAAATAGTATACGAAGATAATGTGACAATATTTAGCGAAGATATACCGGCATCTGTGTACGGAGTATTTGACACGATTCAGAGTCAGTTAGAACAAGTGCACAATGGAATTTCTGATATCTATCGCACTATATATATCAACATTTGTGGTGGTCTAAGTGCTGTGAACTGGCTTATTGAAGCAATGCTTATGATGTGTAATGATATTTTAACTGTGTCCAAGAGTACTATAATTTTTGCAGGAGATACTATGTGGCTTATAATCACATTCATACCAGTACATCTTCCATTGCTTCTGAGGGCTGCATTTAAGTCAATTGGAACTGTAGTACTTAACATCGTGATAGATGGCTATATGTTGTTATTAAAATTTACAAATTATTTAACTGAAGTGCCTTTACAGTCTTTAATGGGAATTACAAGTGCTATGGTGATTGCTCGTTTATGTATACATTTTAGAGAAGCAATATCAACTCAAATCACACTACTATATTGGTCTCTTGTGCGTAACATCTTGTATCTCTATTATGTTATTTTCAATTATTTTTCTAACCCTGAAATTGCAATTATACCTCGAATTGTTAGTGGCGAAGATGTCATGGCCAGAGAAGTCAATTTGAGTTCCCATGAAGTAGATGAGATTGCTAATGCTGCTGATGCTCTATGTGTCATATGTCAAGAGCAGCAAAAATGTGTTCTGACTCTTCCATGTCGGCATGTTTGCTTATGTGCCGACTGTTGTAGACGCTTATATGGATATCAGCGGACATGCCCTATTTGTAGAACATTTATCTACCATTCTGTTACAGTGTATTTGTGATACTTACCGATTTTGGATATTATTGCCTACATTCCTAAAGGTTTAGGATTTTTATGTCGGTAGCATATTTGTAAAACAATATATGCATAAATGCTCATGGTATGTTGATCATTCCCTTTTATTGTAACTTTGTTTAATTATAAAAGGTGTCTGGTAGAAATACATATTAGTATGCCACTATGCGAAAGTAATAAAAAGATCTGTTAAAAGTACTTTGAGTGTAGTACTAATATTAATATAAATACAAATTAATTATGTTTTATTCTGAAAAAATAAATGAACATCAAGTAAAGACATTTTAGTAGACATAACAATAACCTAAATTTGATTTAACAAGACTCGAATTTATTTTTAGATTTACCTGTAAATGGTAAATTAATTTAAGACGGAAACATTTTTTACCAATACCTAGTCACAAATTATTGATAAATTTAAGCCACTGTAAATGTCCTCTGATGGCTGACATGATATAAACACATTGTTATTATTATCAGTGGCCAGGTGTTTTGGAACTTTTTATTATACACTTAAGTCACCTGTAGTTTGGATAAAATTTTGAATAGAATTTGTTATGTATATATATAACCTATTTAAATGTAATAAAAACTGAAATTACCTATTAATTTGAATAATATATTATTTTGTGTTTGCAAGATCATTCATTAAACAAGCTTGAATAGTCCATTGCTTGATATACGTCTCTTCATAGAAGAACATTATGTAATAGAAAGTAATATAGCCAAACTGGTTTCAGCACGAATGAGCCAGCTTAGCTGGGCAGTACTACCCTCTCACAGAAGATCAACCTAAGATGACAGCATTTGTGCTGTCGTGTTTTGTTGGTGAGAGACCGAAGGCCCAATGATGCAGAAGCAACTTAGTGCAGGTCACCATGCTGCATTGAATGCATTCATGCCTTTTATCAGGCAGAGTAGAGTCACTTTAGTAAGTTTTATTTGTAAAATCTCAACTGACGAACTCCATAAGCACCTATACTTTTTGTTAATAGATACAAAGTAATGTTTGTGAATAATTGACAATCATTAACATAGTTTTTATGTCTAAGTCAGTCTGGCAGTTTCCAACTCTAATTGGAAGCACCTTTTGTATTCTGTCTTAATAGTATCTAATTTTTTTTGTGGTAAAAAGAATTGTATTCCATTCAGAATAGGGTTGATAAAGCAACTATCATACCAATGTTGCTTATATTAAAAAAAAGTGGGATTGATATAATCTGCATTTATTTTTATAATACTATGATAAATAATACAGTATAAAAGTGTGTGTCTTGTTTATTTATCTTATCTAATTATTTATTCTACAGCTTGCAACTTAGCAATCAAGTACTTTTCAAAATTGACCAAGTCATATTGTACATTTCTTATTTACAGTGTGCAATATTAATAGCACCTACCTATATATCCATTGTCTCTAAAGTTAAGTAAAATAGCTCTCAAGGTGCTGAAGTACCTCAATAACTATTTTATGTAATCTTTTTTATGGACTACACAGCCTGAATTATTGTTTTAGACATAAAACTATAGACTATATTATGCATCCCATATACACTCACTGGGAGTTCCATTGTTTTAGACATAAAACTATAGACTATATTATGCATCCCATATACACTCACTGGGAGTTCCAATAGCATTGCTTGTAAAAGTGTAGCTCCTTTTGTACATATTTTAGTTTTCTATATTAACATCATTAGTTTAATCAAACAATGATTTTGATGAATGGATAAATTATGAATATTTTTACTATCATCAGTGGTCATTCTTTTGTTTTATAGCAAACGAGCAGACGTATCGCCTGATGGTAAGCGATTACCGCCGCCCATGGACGCCCGCAACACCAGAGGCGTCACAAGTGCGTTGCCGGCTTTTTAAGAAGGAGTACGCTCTTTTCTTGAAGGTTTGAAGGATATTCATATGATTTAAACTATCTATATAAACTATTTCTACAAAATAATTTACATTTACTTTGGTTCCTACTGATTTTCAATTAAAGTTTATATTTACATTAAATTAAGTGTACTTACAAGCCTTCTCAGACAATGCTACACTAACATTTATAAACAGAAGGAAGATTTTGTACATTTTTTCTTAGCCTAACATTTAGTTTTAGATCTTTTAAAGAAAACTGAACTTCTTTGTATGCATTTAACATAAATACTGCACTTATGACTGCTATAAAACCACATGCACATCCTATAATATCACTAGGGTTCATATTGTCCCATTCTCTAAAGAGAATACCTGATGCAATTATAACAAGTATTGTAAACATTACATAGTAAACTGGAGTAACAATATTTGTATTAAAAATGTCTAACGACTTATTTAAATAAATCATTTGTATCATAATACATAAAACAGAAATTACAAAGAGTAACCAAAAGAGATAATTTGAAAAGTTATTAATTTTGCCTGAAAATGTTTCTCTTATACCTAGGGCAACACCTTTACAGAATACAACAGTTAAACTGCCTATAGAAGAACACAACAATAAGTACACAACTATGTTAGTGTTGCCAAACCTGGGTATAAAGAACACTTTTAACAAAAAATTCATAAAACATATTGTACCAATATAACTGATGAACACAGAGTCGAATAACTTCTGTGCTAACTCATTAAATGTTTTGATCTCTTCAGCCTTTGGTGAGTGTACCACAAATATAACTGATCCAACAATACAAAGAAAACACCCAATCTGCAAATACAGAATTCCGTATAAGAAATGAGAATAAATAAATTTTAAAAAATTACAACAACAATAACAACTGATAAACATACCTTTCCAATCAAATTAAGTTTCTCATTAAGAAACTTCGAAGATAGTACCGCTGCAACTAATACACTAAGAGCACCTAATGGAGTTACTAAGGCTGCAGGTGCAAAGGCATATGCCAGTAAATTAGCAGCTTCACCAATGGCCACTGCAAAACAATATTATTCAAAATTCGATTATTTCCAGATCAGAGATATTATTTGCTATCACCAGAATAAATAAGAAAGTGACGCAAAAATATTTATAATATCTATTGAGGCAAAAGTAAAGTACAAACACTTGAAGAAATTTAAACAGAATATTCTCTTTTCCACTTGAATATTGCAATTATTGATAATACTGAATATTGCTCATTGAAAAATAAATTTGTGAAAGGGAAACTGAACGTAAATATATATACTTACTAGTCAGAAGACCTAGCCACCACATCCATTGCTTAAGATAAGCAAATCCACCTGCGGAAGCTCTCAGATTTCCAGAAGAATGTAACCTTTTCAGGGCAATTTTTTTAATTATAAAACTAGATCCAATAAATATACTTGACGAAATAGCAAGGCCTAATCCAATACAAAAATGAGTGTTATCATAGTTTCGACCATCAGTTGTTAACTCAGAGTCTTTCATCTTTATTATCCTTTAAATCTTATTCTCAATATTCACGATTAAATCATATTAATCAATTACACACAATAATCATTTAGCCACTGTAGAGTTAGAGGACGTACTGTTTTGTTGTTTATGTCAGAACATGACAATTTATTATCACTAGAGGTGGACCAAATTTACAGAACACTTTTACTCAGAGAGACCAATAGTGAATGTAAAGATACTTACAGCTTGGCAAAAAAGTCGTGAAAATAATGGCAGCGCCACTATGGTTCATGTGGCCACCCTATAGGGAAAATGCTAGGGATGTTAAAAAATAATCGATTTTTATTTAAATCGATTATTATTTTCTTTTGGATTGATTTTTAAAATCGATTTTCGGAGTGACATTAATCGATTTTTTACAAATCGATTTTATAAATTACGTGTTAAAATCGATTTTCGTAAACAGTGCCATTTATGGCGACGGATAAAAAAACTTCAAGTTTCAATTTTATAAACAGCTTCTTCTATACGACGGATAAAAAATTCGAAGGCAATAATACTTACAAGTTGATAAATAAAAAACGGCGCCATCTGTATGTAGGTATGTATACGTGTAATTTATTTTCAGAGTACTGAGTGACATCAAAATAGTCGTTGATAAAATAAATGTTAGGCGTTTTTATTTAAAACAATTAAAATAATCGCTTTGGAAAATAATCTATCGGATGGAGCAGAAGTGACCATCACAGAGAGATGCTTTAGAGCCAGTTCGGTTAGCTTAGGAAAGTCCCTTCGGAGCTCTTCCAGACATTGAGAGGGTCTACCATAAGATCCAAAAGCGGTGCCGCAACGTATATCTCCAATTCGATATTTTTAACCTATGACGGGTCAGATGCCAAGGCTATTATTTTTTTATGATCTAGCTGCCATATACCTTGTCCGTCAACCGTAGCTTTTGGTAAAACAACTGATTCAGAACTAGCCGCTCTCGAATTATCATTTTTTGTTTTAAAAATTAAATACGTAAAACGATAATTAAAAACTAAACGACTAAGTAAGTAAGTTGTGGTCTCAAAAATAAATTAATGCCTCTGGTGTTGCGGGTGTCCATGGGTGGCGGTGATCGCTTACCATCAGGCAATACGTCTGCTCGTTTGCCACTATATAATAAAAAAAAACTTGAGAGGTGTCAAGGGACACCCGGATGGAACGAAGTTCGAAATAGAAAGACGAAACGAAAATATCTGGCTTGCTTTCTATAAGAGAGAGAGAGAGAGAGAGATAGACAGAGAAAGGGTAATGATTCCTGACAATTTCAGGGTGTGCAAGGAGGGACTAAAAAATGTCTCTGAGCGATAGTTTCGGAGATAGAGGAGGTGTCTTCCTTAAGGGATGATCTTAGGGGGTGAGGGTGATCAGGGTAGTGGGGTGAATGGATGGGTGCTACGCTAGATAAATAAGCCCCAAAAAAGGGGGTTGAAAATATAGGTAAAGGGTGGGGGCGGGAAAGTATTAGGAGGGGGCACCTCGACTGAGAAGTATGGCAGTATTGAAGAACTTGACTTCACGATGTGACGAATTAGGCGATCCAGGAGTATGTGGGGAAAATTTTAACCTCCCTGTGGTAACCACTAAATTTCTTGGGTAAACACACAATATGATATAATAAATTCGTCTTGACAAAAAGTGTCGTTACAATTTAAAAAGTGTCGTTACAATTCCGTCTAGCCCCCTTTCGCAACGCACGATAAGGAAATTCGTTCGAAAAAAATATAAAAAAATAATAATATGAAAAGCATGTGGATTTTTAAATATTAGAAAAAATCGATTACTTCTAATAAATCGATTAATTATTTATATAAAAATCGATTTTTGACAAATTGATTAAATTTGGTACAATAAAAATTGATTTTTATTTAATCGATTATTTTCCATAAATTTCACATCCCTAGAAAATGCACAACGAAAGTGCTGCCAACTGGCGTCGGCAATCCGAATATTGTACTGTTTTAAACACCTGACAATTGACATTGACATTTAAAACAAGTAAATTGAGGAAATCGTTTTTTGTTTTTCGAAAGGCGGTCCCCATTTCATGTCATCCACATTTTATATATTTTTTTTCATTAATTTCATCACGACGAAGACTTGAAGACTCAAAGACTTATAATTGAAGACTATAAATACTAGACATTGGCAGAAATAGCTGATCCGAGTGATCCGGCTGGTTGTCATTTCATCAAAATAAGAAGTAGAAATAATTGATGTACCCAAAAAAAAAACAAATAGTGTATTTTTTTTTACTTTATTTTTTATTTCTTTCATAAAATAGTACTCTAATGCCATAGTCATGTGAAAAACCTAAAAAAAATGTTATAATTGGATATATGTATTGGATTGTTATAAATGGATAAAGGCAGTAACGAAGTATACGTTGGTATAAGTTATGAGCATTTAGAAATAATCAATAATATATAGTAGTGAAAATTACTACAATCTTTCAATCTGTTTATTAGTTGCTAGTTTTTGATTTGCCGCATTCAGGAGAATTTACATATATAACTTATTATTAACTATTTACAAGTCGTAAAATATGAATGTTTTAGTTTGTGCGACAATTTTGCTAGTAATCACAGTCTAAATTTTCTTCATTTATTATTTCTTCAACTTCCAATACATTGCCGACTTCAAAGAGCTTTTGAACTTTAAACGTACTTTGGCCACGCTGACGATAATTATTGATAGACCAGAACTAAACTTAAAAATATTATAATTCAAGAGGTAATTTTGTTTATACATTTGAAAGCACGATGACGTCGATGATTTTTCTAATAATTTTCCTTTCCTGTCTGCATAGTTTCGCTTTTTTAAATTTAGTGCTGCCACCTATAGTTCCAACACGTTCCCGATATAGTAAATAAATAAATAAATATTTCGGACATCTAACACACAACGCCATCTAGTCCCAAGCTAAGCAGAGCTTGTTATGGGTACTAGACAACTGATAAAAATACATATAGTTATACTTTTTTTTTTTGTAAATGCATACATATTATACCAAACGCTGCCACATTTTAAATAATATTACCTCCTCTTCTCCTGCTGACATCTGGAAGTTCCTTGGAACTCTTGGGATCGGTAGATCGCGACATGTAGATTTTAGATAGATGAGAGCGATAATGAAGATTTAACTGTATGTAAATATAACAGAGCAAGAAAGATGCTAGAGGATATAAGGAAGATAAAAGATCAAAAAGTAACTTTTATAGCGGTAATCAAGCAGTAAAACAATTAGGGTCCCCCATAGTATCTTCAAAGTCCAAACACATTGATATGAGGATACATTTCATTAGAAACTGTGTTAGCGAAAAGAAAATAGAGCTGAAATTCGTAGGGTCTAAAGAAAATGAGGCTGACCCAATGACGAAGGGCATTCCCGCGCCTATTTGAGTTAAGAGAGCTCATAGGGCTATGTCCCCAGTGTGCACATGCACATGTGTGTCGTACCAGCCAGCACAGATATGATTCTGTATTTAAAAATTATGAATCGTCGTGTTGACATAAAATTGAATATCGTGGTATTATTGCTCTGAATATGGTGTCGCGATCAACAAATGTAATTTGTGATAATATTAAACAAAACTGGTGTTTTATAGTCGTATTGGCTTTTTCTTCTGAAATATACCCTAACAATTTTTCTGACACACTTTTATACTTATTCATAATACTGTTTTAGGTATGAAAATATCTATAATGAAACTTCCGAATTTGTAATTATACAACTATTACTACTAACTAACTATGTAATTAGAATCAAAAATTATTTCATCTAAAAATTCCACGCTAGATAAGTCTTCATCCACGTCTTGGCGCGAGCAATCTCCAGTAGTTTGCTGGCTATCTTCTGATGTGTTACTACTGCTTCTATCTTGCACGTTTACAAATTTTTTGTTAATATAATTTTAAAGAGATTGTCCGCTTTGGTAATAACACCTCTCTATTTTTTACTTTTCTGGCGTATGTGATAATGTGAGTTCTTGGAGCGCCCTCCAGACTGCCAAGGTAGGCCGCCGCGGAGTTTAGCGGGTAGACGGATTTTTGTGGAATCCCACACGCCCTTCGTGTGTCTCTCCCCACGGAAGGTATGGTGCAAAAAGCATTCCTTCACTGCCTCGGTGGCGTAGTGGTAGCGTATGCGACTGCTAAGCTTGAGGTCTCGGGTTCGATTCCCGGGTCGGACAAAATGTTTGTATGATCGGCAAATATTTGTTTCGGAGTTTGGGTGTTTTCTATGTATAATATGTATGTATTTACAAAAAAAAGTATATGTATAAGTATTTATATCAGTTGTCTAGTACCCATAACACAAGCTCTGCTTAGCTTGGGACTAGATGGCATTGTGTGTTAGACGTCCGGAATATTTATTATTCCTCGCTTAAAAAAAACAAAAAGTAAAAGAAATAGGTAATTTACATAATGAATAACCGAAAATCACACAAGTAAAAAAGTATAAATATAGGTACAATTTTTGTACTCTTACAAATGATTTCAAAACAAAATCAAGGCGCGTTGATTTATTGCGCGCTACGTTGTTAAAGCTGTATTTTGGGTTCAGAGGAACATGTTGGTGTCCCGTGTTGCTTTTTAAGTAAGATCTCACTTTTCTTAGAGTTCAAAACGAACCCACACATGTTGCAGTTGTTACAGGAATCGTGTCACCAATTCTCGTCGTCGCCAACAATCGTGACGTTACATTTAATATTGAACATAAATATTTCGGTGCCCCTCCTAGGATGGCCCCTGGACTTACCTAAGTGTATTAATAAACCCATTCATCATTTCAACCATTTGCCGTACACTGCTGAACGAAGGTCTCCCCAGACGAGCGCCAACTATACCGGTCTTGGAAAGCCCGCATCCATCTGCCGCCAGCCACTTTCCTCAGGTCGTCGGTCCATCGTGCCGCGGGGCACCCTACAGTGCCTTTCCCTAATCGTGGTCGCCACTCTAACACTTGTCGGCTCCAGCGACTATCAGTCCGCCTGGAGACATAACCGGCCCACTTCCACTTCAGAGTGCTTATCCTCCGTGCGATATCGGTTACTCCAGTTCTCTTTCGAATTGTCTCATTGCGAATTCTATCGACAAGAGAAACACCCAGCATCGCACGCTCCATCGCACGCTGAGCTACTTTAAACTTGTGGACCAGTCCAACCGTGAGTGTCCATGTATCGGCTTCATATGTCATTACGGGCAGGACGCACTGGTTGAAAACCTTGGCTTTCAGTAATTACGGGATCGACGACTCGAAAATATGACGAAGCTTCCCATATACCGACCAGCCCAGACAAATCCTTCTATCGGCCTCCCGATCGAAGTTCTGCCGCCCGAGTTGGATGGTTTGGCCAAGATAGACGTATTCCTGTATAAATATTTATTATTCTGTCGCAATGTGCGGCCGCTGTGGCCGGCGAGATCACTGTCGGAATGGAATACTACATTCCCTACAGTGAGGTCGCCGGCGCAACGACCCGTCGTTGGTTCAATCGCGAATGCGCCCATGCTGTTGCCCTAAAGCAATCAGCCTACCGCGCATGGACCAGGGCCCGCGCTCACGGCCACCCCGACGTGGATCGACTAAAAGCAGCGTTCAACAAAGCCACTAGGGAATGCAAGAAGGCTTACATCACAGCGGATGCCCAGCGCATCGCGCGGCTTGGCCACGAACTCGTCGCATACCCTACGGGTAGCCGAAAGTTCTGGCGATTGGCTAAAGCCGTGCAGTCCAACTTCTGCCAGCCCTCGCTACCACCGCTTAAATATCCCGACGGATCACTTGCCCATCAGCCGCAGGAGAAAGCGAAACTGCTTGTAGATCTCTTTGCGGCTAACTCCCGAGTCGAAGACCGCGGCATGCACCCACCTACCATTCCGGCCTGCGATGCAACAATGCGGGATATTCGCATCCGGCTGAGTGATGTCCGCTCAGAGCTTCGGTCTCTCGACGTTCGGAAAGCCAGTGGACCCGACGGTATCCCAGAGGTGGTTCTTAAGAACTGTGCACCAGAGTTGTCTCCGGTTTTGACGCGCCTGTATCGCCTGTCATATTCCTCGGGTACTGTTCCGGAGGCCTGGAGGGAGGCGAATGTTCAGCCCATTCCCAAAAAAGGCGACCGCTCCAACCCGGCCAACTACCGCCCAATAGCTGTCACCTCCATTATCTGCAAAGTGTTCGAACGGATCATAAACAAGCAATTGGTCCACTACCTGGAGGATCACACCCTACTTAACGATCGTCAATATGGTTTTAGGCCGAACCGATCCACGGGTGATCTTCTAGCGTATGTCACACACCTTTGGGGTGAGGCTATTGACAGGCACGGGGAATCTTTGGCTATTAGCCTCGACATGGCCAAGGCCTTTGATAGGGTTTGGCACCGTTCGCTTCTATCCAAGCTACCGGCATTTGGCTTGCCCCCCAAACTCTGCAACTGGGTTGCCGGATTCCTGCACCAACGTCGCATCAGAGTACTTTGTGACGGCGCGGCCTCCGACGTTCAGTCGATTAACGCAGGAGTACCGCAGGGTTCCGTCCTGTCGCCCACGCTGTTTCTTCTGCATATCAATGACATGTTAGACCTTGGCAACATTCATTGCTATGCAGACGACAGCACAGTTCATGGACGATATTTTGGGCGCCCTGCGGCAAAGCCGGTAGATGTAGAGGAAAAACGACAGGAGCTTGTCGCTGAGCTCGACCATGTTCTAGGCCGCATTTCACAATGGGGCTGCGAGAATCTGGTTGAGTTTAGCGCCAAGAAAACACAGGTGTGCGCGTTCTCTGCCAAAAGGTCTCCATTCCTTCCCCTTCCGACTTTACAGAACACTCAACTACCATTACAAGGCAGGCTCGATGTCCTGGGCATGGCCATCTGCTGCGACCTCAACCCGCGCGAGTATGTTGAGAGCGTCACTAAGGCGGCCTCGCGGAAGTTAGGTGTTCTCAACAAGGTGAGACGGTTCTTCTCGCCCGGGTATCTGTGTCTCCTTTATAAGACTCAGGTTCGCTCGTGCGTGGAGTACTGTTCACACCTTTGCGATGGAGCCGCGCAGTATTTGTTTGACGCTCTCGACCGGTTGCAACGGCGAGCAATTCGCATTGTCGGCAGTCCCGAAGCCTCCGAGTCCCTTGAACCCCTGCAAATGCGTAGAGAAATCGCCTCTATGGCAGTCCTCTATCGCCTATATCATGGGGAGTGTTCTGAAGAGCTCTTCCAACTGGTCCCCCCTTCTCCCTTCCTCTACAGGACGACACGTGCTGGCCTCCGAAGTCACCGCTTCAGAGTGGAAGACATACACTCTCGCACTCATCGATTTGGCTCTTCCTTCCTGTGCCGAGCGGTTAAGACCTGGAACTCACTACCAGCGCACGTGTTTCCGTCCCACTATGATCCCGGGTCCTTTAAGAGGGGCGTGAAAAAGCATCTCACTAGGCCGCCATAGTTCTGGTCACCATGCTGCACTGTCCTTGTTTGCATTGAGGATGGTGACCACCACTCTTGGATTCTGCTGGTGCTTTCCATCAGGCAGGGCAGAGTCATTTTGGTAGCTCAGGTATAAAAAAAAAAAAAAAAAAAAAAAACTTAAACGTCTGACAAATATGACGAGATTTGTATGTAAAAGGATCTGCACGAATAATGTAAATCATAACGAGAGTAGAAGTACCTATGTAAACAAAGAAACTTTTCGTGATTGTTATCTGTACAGACCTAAGTCACTACGTGTGATTTACTATCAATGCATTAACGTGAGTGTATAATAATGCATTATCTCTGACTAGTTTAAAGTCAAGTTGTATCTGTAATGCATTATGACTTTCGCAAGCAAGCAAAATGGTGCACAAATATTTAACATAGGTAAGTGTTTGAATATAATTAATCAACTTAATACATTTAGAAGTATAAATGAATAGAACTGTACAATACGTCTTTATGTAGCTATATATTGTGTATCTATGTAAGTATTTACGCGCATTAATCCTACTAATATTATAAACGCGAAAGTTTGTGAGTATGGATGGATGGATGTTTGTTACTCTTTCACGCAAAAACTACTTAATGGATTTTGATGTAACTTTACAATAGTATAGCTTATACATCAGAATAACCAATAAAGGTGCTAAAATACATACTTAAAATGAGGCAAGCCAGAACATAAATTTAGAGGTAAATATTTTAATGGAATAACGATCGATTGATGAAAACCATGGTTGCCTGGAAGAGATTGCCTTTGGGCGATAAGGCCGCCAATTGTACCTCCTAGCTTCGCCTCGCGGCGTTATTGTCGTACAGCGGGTAGCACCGCGGGGTTCAGCTAGTATACTATATTCTCACAAAAACTTATGTACCTACTCTGCAATTCTTTCTAAGAAGCATTTACCTTATCGTAGCATAGTTAGACTAGCACGAAAAGTAAAATAGTATAGAAAAAAAACTGTAAAAATACTATTCAAAGTAATAAAAATAAAACCTTACATAAATTTTGATTGATAGTTTGTGCAACACAATCTTTTTACACTGCACTGCATATATTTTTGTCTGCAGGGCAGGTGTCTGTCCTCGGACCACTCCTGTGAAACGTGGGGTACGACTGGGTCCTTCGAAGTCGTCTGCGTGTCGTCCCGCGTGGCCACCAGGGGTGTCTCTTTGGTGGTTAGGCGCATTGAGGCGCTGGGCTTGAGGGTGGCCCTGGACAAGACGGAGGCTCTGTTGTTTCATGGGCTCCATCGTGGTTCAACCCCCGGCGCCTCCATCGAGGTCAACTCGGTCCTCGTACCGGTTCGGGCCCAGATGAAGTATCTGGACTTGATCCTCGACGGTAGGTAGGTAGCACTTCCGACAGCTTGCTCCGAAGCTGGTCGACGCTGCCTCTGCCCCTGGGCAACTTTTGCCCAATTAGGGTGGAGCCAGCATCCGGTGTGGGCGGCGGCTCTGACCGTTCAGAATATGGCGCGCCTCTGGCGGCCTCAGAGGGTATTGGCGGTTAGAGTCATACGCGGATATCGCACCGTGTCCACCGAGGCGACATGCGCCTTGACCGGAACACCCCGTGGGATTTGGAGGCGGAAGTGCTGGCCGAAGTTTATCGACGACTGGCTGAATTCCGGGCGGAGAACGACTATCGTCCTCTTCTCGAAGAGGTACGCGAGTGGCATGAAGCCACTCGTCAAGCCACGATGGTTACTTGGTCATCCCGGCTGGAGGCTCCACGCTTTGGTTTTGCCGCTGTGGAGGCGCTCCAGCCGGTCATCCTCGAGTGGGCAGGGCGGCAGCACGGGACCCTTTCCTTCCGACTGACGCAGGTGCTTTCCGGGCACGGTTGCTTCGGGAAGTACCTGCACTCGGTCGCTAGGAGGGAATGAGTGACAGTGAGGACTAGGCCCAGCACACACTGGCGATCTGCCCCGCTTGGGCATCGCAGCGTCGGGTCCTCACTGCAGTCATCGAAGGAGATCAGTCGCTACCGACCGTCATACGCTCCATGGCCGGTAGCGACAGCAGTTTTACCGCGGTCTCGACCTTTTGAGAAGACGTAATTTCGCAGTAGGAGGCGGCGGAGAAGGCTTGTGAGGACAACCTCCACTCGGACCCCATCCGCCGCCGGTGAACCTGGTGGCGGAGGCGCGCCTACCAGCGCCTCATGCCGCCCTGAGTGTGCCGCGGATGGTCGGGACGGGTTTTCCCCTTCATCTACTTTACAGGCCAACCGCGAGGAGGCGACGTACGCGTGTGCCGTGCGTCACCTAATTTGAGATAGTAACCAGCAGAAGGTGCCCGCTTCAGTGCGGGTAGGCGCTGGGAGGGGTCTGGTCGTGTTAATAACAGCAGTTCCCGGACCCTTCCCTTCTCAGGCGCAGAGTGGCACACCGTGTGATTTTAGTCGGTGCCTCGCCACAAACCCCGGCGGAGTGACGGCCCGAGGGGCCTCTCCTAAACTTAAACCTCCTTTCTGATCAGAGACATAATGTACCTAAGATGTATTAGTGTGTAATTTTTTGTCACTAAGACCTTAATTTAGTTTATGTGTGTGTACAAAATAGAAATGTTCCTTTTCGCATCGCTTCAGATTAGAACAAATTTTACAATCCTTAACTGATATCAAATAAAGAACACAGTAAAGTATCTAATTCAATTCTTTTGAAGCTTTCTTCCTTTGGACTGCCCGAGATTTTATGCGAATGCGTCACTAGCTTCTTAGCAGATAGAAGCATAAAAGCATAAGCTTCATAGGACACGTGGTCACAGCTGTCATATCCGGTCGTATCTTTTCCGAGTACTTTAGTGGAAATTATACTTAATCCGTTGTGAAGTTAGGTAGATCGACTTGTGATAGGGATTAAATGTCGATATCATATGTGGTGTTTATCATACACGTCTATGATATGATTGGGGTTCATACTCGTATGCGATAATGATGTCATTTATTATTTATCAACAAACATATTTTATCTTATCATATGACGAATTTTTAACTTTTAAAACAACAAAACATGCATAACAAAAATTATTAAATACCTAATAGGCATGCAACGGATGCAACAAACTGAAAGATCTTTATAATGACTGTTCAAGTTACACTGGTCATTGAAATAAATCAGACATTCAAAACAAATCGAAAGTCAACCACCACAAAATTTCGAGTACAAACTTATGCATGAAATACCTTCAAATAAAAGTTTGTTTGTATGTTTGAACGCGCTGAACCACTGGTCCGATTTCAAAAATTCATTCAGTGTTGGATAGTCCATTTATCGAGGAAGGCTATAGGCTACATATCATCACGCTAATACTAATAGTAGCGGAGCACTAATGAAGAATGTTTCAAAAACGGGGGAAAATTTTCACGCTACGGGCAATAGAAGACGCAAACGAGGTTGCGTGGGTCAGCTAGTTTCTAATAAGAATGCATTATAATATTTATATTGTCCCTGCCACCCCTGTTAGCTACTATAAACGAAAATTTTTGTAAGAAGAAAAGTAGGCGTCTTATGAAAATAAAGTCACTGACGAAAAGTTATCTTTATAGTCTCATATTATAAAAAAAAGCCAGATGGACTGTAAAGAACACGACAATGAATCTAACGAAGTAAATATACTTCTTTTTTGATGAATGGCAACCAGCCGGATCACTAGGATCAGCTATTTCTGCCAATGTCAAGTATTTATCGTCTTCAATTATCAAGTCTTCGAGTCTTCAAGTCGTCGTCGTGATGAAATTAATGATAAAAAATATATAAAATGTAGATGACATGAAATGGGGACCGTTTTCCGAAAAAACAAAAAACGATCTCCCCTAAGTAAATATAAGTTAGAAAGCAAATACAACCTCGCGTCAGAGTTTGACATACCGCCATATTGTGTTCACGTCACGAGTGATTTTTTATTTTATGTTCAAAATGCCGTCTTGCGTCATTAAATATTGTAAGAGTAGTTCCCAAAAAGAAAAAAAGAAGATGGAATATCTTTTCACAGGTAAATACAGATTATTTGGTTGCAATAATTATTTATTTACCCGATAGTTATACTGTTGTGACGGAACACAAAACCTCAATCATAGTTTGTCTATGATATCAGTTTCTCGGTTCTTGTGCTCGGAGACTTCAATACCTGGTCAGAGTCATGAGCTTTCCGACGCACGAACCCGACGGGCAGAGCTCTGGAGAACTGAGCCGAAAGACTTGGCCTAGTTCTCCTTAATCAGAGGGCCGTGCCCACGATCGTCACGGCGAGGGGCAGTTCAATCGTGAACATTTCATTCGCATGTCCTTCGCTGCGTCACGTGTTATGCGGATGAGTCGCTTGTGACGGCAAATGGCAGGACGCACTGTGAGGCAACCCTGAAGGCCACCGCCGGAGTTGCCCAAGTCGTTGAACGAATCCGGCGACTGGGTCTCGAGGTGGCTCTGCACAAATCCGAGGCTTTGTTTACTCACGGGCCTCGGAGCAAGCCACTCGACTCAGCCTCATAGCACTTGCATTGGCAACGAGCCCTCTATGAGGTATTTGGGGCTCGTACTCGACAGGCGATGGGACTTCGGACACCACTTCCGTCTGGTCCCCAAGGTTGTTGGCGCAGCGAGTGCATTGGGTTGGTTACTGCCAAACATGAGGGGGCCCGATGACTCCTCCAGAAGACTTTACGCGGGGATTGTGCGGTCCATGGCATTGCACGATCGCAACGGGAGCTGGCCATCAGGATCATAAGGGGTACCGCACGATCTCTTTTGAGGCGGCAAGTCTCCTGGTCGGTACTCCACCATGGGACCTGGAGGCGAGAGTCCTTGCGGCACTTTATCAGTGGCGCAAGGAGGCGAAGTTAGGTAGGAGTCCTGAGACTCGTGAAATCGAGATCAGAAATCCTAACTCCGCCAGGTCCTCGTGGCGGAATGGAAGTAACGACTTGGGCAACCGAGTGTTGGGCACGCCGTTATTGCAACGGTAAGACCCGTTATGGAGGATTGACTCGAGAGGCGTCGCGGGACCCTCTCATACCGGCTGACGCAGGTGGTCACTGGAAAATGATGCTTCGGAGATCGCCTGTGTCTGATCCGCAAGGAGCCAATGCCTGAGTGCCACCACTGCAATGGCCAGACCACCGACACGGCGCTCCACACGCTGGCAAGATTCTGGCGTGGGGGGTGATGCGCCGAGGCGTGATCTCGTGGCGGCCATCGGGGTGGGGGTTCTCTCGCTCGGTAACATGATTGCGGCCATGTTGCGGAGCGAGAGCGCGAAGCACTCCGACGTTTCTTTCTGCGAACACGTAATGCTTGCCAAGGAGACCGGGAGAGGTTTAAAACTCTACCGGCCCGCCCGGCCTGGGAACGGGCCTGATACCGCAGACGACTCGGGCACCGGAGATCTCAGAACGATCTCCGTTCTCCATAAGCGCAAGCCTGGGCGTGACAGATGAGGCCATTCGTCACCCTGGCAGAAGCAGGCTTGGGTGAAGGTGTGGACGCGGCGGAGCGTGCGCGCCCCGGGGGACAGTAATGAGAACATTGGGCACACACCCGTAGGTGGCCCGAGGTACGTCCGGGTTGCAGGGTTTTCCTTTCTAGGGTGCACCTGGGTCCCCAGCATCTAATACGAGAGACGGGGTGCGGTTTTAGTCGGTTCGAGTCCGACATGCCACCAAGAGGTGGTATCCGAGGGGATTTCCGCACGAGAAAAATAAAAAGGTAAATATAGATTATTTGGTTGCTATAATTATTTATTTACCCAATAATTATACTGTTGTGTCGGAACACAAAACCTCAATCATAATTCAACTGTGATACCAATTTATGTCTCATTTTTTTCCCTTCAATTAGGGAAATCACTTGTTAGTCCAGACATTAGTGAACCTCATTTCTATATTTAGGGAGTTGGTTTCAAACTTCATTTGAAAGTATTCCTTGGTGATTCATACAATTATTACTCTAATATTATAAAGGCGAAAGTTTGTGAGTGCGTATGTTTATTACTTCTTCACGCGCAAACGGCTGGACCAATTTGGATAAAACTTGGTATGCAGAAAGCTGACACCCTGGATTAACACATAGGCTACGTTTTATATTTACTACTATTTATATAAATATTATATCACATCATCACTATATACACACACACATCCTACTAATAATATTATAAAAGCGAAAGTTTGTAAGTATGTAAGTGAGTATGTTTGTTGCTCTTTCACTGAAAAAAGTACTAAATGGATTGTGATGAAACTTTACAATAATATAGCTTATACATCAGAATAACACTCATTCGATTGCAGTTTGCAGTGCTTCATAGCCAGCCATAGAAAATTGGCAATTAATGGAATTTCAAAAGAAACACATAACATTTAATTTGTATAATTGAGTGGATTTTTGCAATACACTTATCCTTTAAAATCCCGTTAAGGGAATACCAGCAATCATGGTTGGAAAGTCAAATAAGCTTTTTGTGTTGAAACGTGGTAAGTAAACTTTGATTATCTTTTGATTTTCTTAAATTTATATTATATATCTGTTACAATACCTACCCAAATCACTAGGGAAATAAAACTAAATAAACTTAACCAAGTCCATCGTGACCCCTTTTCTCAACAATTTGTTTGCTTTGTTTTTTTTTACCTTTGATTTGAGGTCTGAGGCTGGCTATTACGGTGGATTTAAAAAAAAATATATTTAGGTAATTGTTTACTTGATTTTACCAGATCCTGCTTCTATTACGGACCTTCTAATATCTTCTATCACACGATAACCACAGCTGACTGCCCAGATTGATATCTTGCATTAATGATTTAGAAAGTGAAAATAATAGGTCTTTACCTATAAAATTGAACCTATTTCTTTTACTATGAAATTGCGTTTCTTCAGTACTGGTCATTTCAAATAAAAAAAAGTTTGTAATGGCTCTGTATTCTAAATTCAAATTAATTTTGTTTTAAAACCATGACATTCTATTTACAAACTCAGTCTTTTGTTTTTTGATTAGCGTTTTATTTTCTTTAAATTTGAACATTTTTCGTCATAATGGATACTTTGAAAATTCGTGTAATTATGGAATATGAGTTCAGTCGTGGCACCAACGCGACACAAACGGCACGTAACATCAAAAACGTTTACGGAGAGAACTGTACAAACGAACGCACAACCCTTTATTGGTTTTCCCGGTTCCGTTCTGGAAATTTTGACTTGAAAAATGAAGCTCGTGGTCGTCCGGAGACTTTGGTTAACAATAATGAAATAAAGGCGATTGTGGAAGCTGACCAAACTCAATCTACAGCTGAGCTAGCAGCAGCTTTTAATGTAAGCATCAAAACAATATTGATCCATTTGCGACAAATTGGCAAGGTAAAAAAGCTTGATAGATGGGTGCCCCACGACCTTAACGATCGCCAGCGCAACGTACGCGTCGAGACCTGCCTTTTGCTGCTCAACAGGCAAAGAAATGAAGGAATTTTGAAACTAATAGTTACGTGCGACGAAAAATGGATTCTGTTCGACAATCGAAAGCGCTCAGCAAGTTGGTTAGACCCTGGTTCAGCACCAAAGCAATGCCCTAAACGAAAAATGACCCTTAAAAAGGTGATGGTCACTGTTTGGTGGTCTAGTGCGGGTGTGATTCACCACAGCTTTTTACAAAACGGCATGAGCATTAATGCAGATGTGTACTGTGAAGAACTGGAGAGAATGATGGAGAAGCTTGCACATCTGCAACCAGCTTTGGTCAATCGGTCGTCCCCACTGCTCCTTCACGACAACGCGCGACCCCATACTGCGCAACAGACAGTCTCCAAGCTGCAAGAGCTGGGGTTGGAAGCTCTCCCTTATCCGCCATACTCACCAGACCTTGCACCTACCGATTATTACTTTTTCCAAAATTTAGACAACTTTTTAGTGGGTAATAAAATCAATTCCCGAGAGGCAGTACAAAATGCCTTTGAAGAGTTTGTTGCCTCCCGTCCAGCTGATTTTTACAAGAAGGGCATCAATAAACTGCCAATGCGTTGGCAAAGATGCGTCGATTGCATGGGTGATTACTTCGAATAACAGAAATAAAAAAGTTTGAAAAAATAAGTACTTTCACTTATTGCATACAAAACGGCAATTTCATAGGTAAAGACCTAATATAGTATTTTAAAAGCTGTTTTTAGTAGTAATTTACTTATAGTCACTTAATCAAATTAATATTAAAAAATATATTTATGTTTTATTAATAAATAAATAAATAATAATAATAAATAAATATTCCGGACATCTAACACACAACGCCATCTAGTCCCAAGCTAAGCAGAGCTTGTGTTATGTGTACTAGACAACTGATATAAATACTTATATACTTTTTTTTGTAAATACATACATATTATACATAGAAAACACCCAAACTCCGAAACAAATATTTGCAGATCATACAAACATTTGGTCCGACCCGGGAATCGAACCCGAGACCTCAAGCTTAGCAGTCGCATACGCTACCACTACGCCACCGAGGCAGTCAACTGTAATAACTGTAATTCCCACTAAAAAATTAAAAAGAAACAAAGACATATATTTTTTTTTATATGAGGTCACTGAGTTCCATTTAATATACAAAAATATAAAGTTGAAATAACAGTAGATACGAATTCAAATTTTGGCGGCACGCTGAGAAGCGCCACCTGATTGTGAGTTCTACGAATAAACATTAACAAAAAAAGCGAGGTAGCTCAACTATCTCTAGTATTCACATTATAATCTATGATTTTAATGTAAGCAGTAGTAGTGCATATCCTTAGTGCCTAGATGCAATCTCTACTCGCACTTGGCAATTTTCTTTTAATATTCCAAAAATGTGAAAATCTTACATTGTAGCATTCTCGTTCAAGACTGATTTTGAACAACAGCCTTTTCTTAACTCTGCTTATTGGTATCATGGGTTTTATTCGACAGGGCCATCGATATTATATTTTTCTATTGTTTCAATACACAATCATAATACGCCAAATCTCAACAGTACACAAATAATCATCAGTTCGATTTCGGAGCCGTAAAACCAACCAAGTATGAAGTCGCATCACGCAATCTCAATAAAGCGCCTTAAAGCGATGGTACTTTCATCGAAACAACTGTTCCCGAAAAATTTAAATTTATTACTCCTCGAACTCGAACCGACGAAAAAACCGCTCGCTGTTTCGAGTTATAATAGCCGTGGAACCAGGTAGACCCTAAAAATAAAACCTCCTTTAACCTTGAAGTACCGCGGGGCACTTACGCCTTGCAGATGGCCTCCTCCTATGTGGGAATCCCGATGTTCCCTTTCTGTCCCCAAAATGTTGTTGCTTTGTTTGAGGTTAGATGGCGCTCTGTGACTACGGTTAGAATATTATTTTTCATTGCTCGAAATTCTCTTGTTTGTGTATAAAAAAAAAACTTATTTTTCTTTCAGGTGGAAGAATGGAGGAGGTGCATATTGATAAAATTACATCCAGGATTAAAAAGCTATGCTATGGTTTGAATATGGATTTTGTTGATCCTGTAAGTTTTTCCATTACATATTATTTTAACATGAAAAAATTTATATTACGCCCTTGCCCAGTCACCTTTGGGATTGGGCAGCTATCAAAGAAAAAATTGCGAAACATGGCTTGAGGAATTCACTGTTATTGGCTTCTATGCCCACGGCCTCAACCGCTCAAATATTAGGCAATAATGAATCTTTTGAACCATTTACATCAAACATTTATCAAAGACGTGTTTTATCTGGCGAGTTTCAAGTTGTAAATCACCATCTTTTGCATGATTTAACTGAAGCAGACTTATGGGATGAGGATATGAAAAATCTTATCATACACCACAACGGATCTATTCAGAAAATAGAATCCATATCAAAGGAAATAAGGGATTTATATAAAACTGTATGGGAAATTTCTGTTAAAACAACAATCCAAATGGCTGCAGACAGAGGAGCTTTTATTGATCAGAGCCAGTCTTTTAACATTCATGTCGCTGAGCCAAATTATGGGAAATTGACCTCTATTCATTTCTATGCCTGGAAGATGGGCTTGAAAACAGGCATGTACTATTTACGTACAAAGCCAGCGGTTAATGCCATTCAATTTACAGTCGATAAAGCTAGGGTCAAGAATAAAGCTACTAATGGCAGGTTAGAATCCATTAATGGTAAATCTGAAACCGATGATGCCAACTTGTCAGCTATCATATGTTCCTTGCAAAACAAGGACGAATGTCTTAGCTGTGGATCGTAATAATTAGATGTTATAAATGTTCTTAGTCGCAAATATTCTGGAGATTTGAGATCTAGCAAAAAGCTTTATGTACGAATCCGCTATTTAAATAAGTAAAACCGCTATGTTCAAATAAATCATAACCCACGAATTATAAATCAGAATATTGGGGTAAGAAATGTTGGTTAATGAAGGTATACTATGTAATCCGGGCCGGACGGAGTACCAGCCCGAGTGATGGCCCAACCCCTCGACCATATGTCGGACCGCCTCAGGGAGGTTTTGGACGGATGTCCGGACTCCCGTCGAACTGGGTCCTTCGAGACCGCCTCCCCCATAGGGTGGACGTAATTTGTTACGCCGATGACACGTTGGTCACAGCAGAAATGAAAGCAGGATAGACAGACAACTGTCACAGATTGGTCGGTCTTACAGTATGCCGTTCTATGGCCATAGAGTTAGGTTATAGCTTCTTTGATTAATCAAAAATTAATATTAATCATTTTATGAAATTAATATACAAATAAATATTAATGAATAATCCATGATTAATAATTTGACTGTTACAACAATTTTATGTAACTAATTATAAAGATGTGTGCTATATGATCAAGGAGTGAGACAAGGGGACGTTATATCCCCGAAATTGTTCACTAATGCAATGGAGGACTTCTTCAAGACGCTACACTGGGAAAGGCGCGGCATCAACATCAATGGCGAATACATCTCTCACTTGCGATTTGCAGACGACATCGTCATAATGCCAGAGACGCTGCAGGACCTACAACAGATGCTGAACGACCTCGCTGACTCTTCTGTACGCATCGGCCTACGGATGAACTTGGACAAGATCAAGGTCATGTTCAATGAACATGTACTACCGGAACCGGTTGCGGTACACGGTGCCATTCTCGAAGTTGTTCAAAAATACGTGTACCTCGGGCAGACTTTGCAGTTAGGGAGAAATAACTTTGAGGACGAGGTGAACAAAAGAATCCAGCTGGGTTGGGTAGCATTTGGGAAGCTTTGTCGGGTCTTCTCATCGTCGAACCTAACAGTGCCTAAAGACAAAATTCTTTAATGAGTGCTTCCTACCCTTAATGACATACGAAGCCGAAACGTGGACACTTACTGTACGGTTGGTCCACAAGTTCAAAGTCGCTCAGCGTACTATGGAACGGGCCATGCTCGGCGTTTCTCTAAGGGACCGTATCAGAAACGAGGTTATCCGGCAGAGAACCAAGGCCATCGACATAGCCCACAGGATTAGCAAGCTGAAGTGGCAGTGGGCTTGCCATATTTGCCGCAGAACCGATAACCGTTGGGGTAATCGGGTTCTTAAGTGGAGACCGCGTTTCGGCAAACGTAGTGTAAGACGTCCACAGGCCTGTTGGAGTGATGATTTGCGCAAGACGGCTGGCAGGAGCTAGATGCGAGAAGCCGAGGATCGAACTAAGTGGTGTGCAATTGGAGAGGCCTATTTCCAGCAGTGGACTGCGATAGGCTGATGATAATGATAAAGTATATGATATCGATTTACAATCACAAAAATATTCAACATTCGGCAACAAACAGAATAACAAACAAATATGGCGGCGCGGGACACAATATGCTGTTTTACCAATCAGCGCGCGATTTGCGATCCGTCGCATACCATATCCACAATATATAAAACAACTAAAAACAAAAATAAATAAAAATAATACGTTACATTGTAAGCAGCATGTTCACAAACTTTTGACAGTTTACAATCTCACAAGATTACAATGTAACAGTTGTGACAATATCACGTTACGTCGTTACATATACATATTTGCGTGCTAGTTCTGTACCAAGCCCCTACGACTGTTGTCATGCTAACACATTATATAATTATATATAATGTGTGGCCATCACAATAGTATTCATTAAATCATTACACACAAAGGCACAGCACTGGCGGACAAATATGAATGATATGGCGCGACTGCATTTATGAACTTGGATAACTTGATCTACAGCACATCCAAGATGGTTCCACATGCGTTCAAGCTGACGGAAAAGTAATTTTGTAATATATACCTAAGTAGATAGTAATTTAAAAAAAGAGAAATAAAAGAAAAAAGAAAAAAAAACAAAAATTAAATTGTCCATCTCTTTAAAATACGACTTTTACAGAGTTTGACACTCAACTTCTATAATATATTAATGTTAATTTTATTTTGAAATGAAAAGAAATACTTATCTCAACATTTTCAAATGAACGTAGACTTTTTTGAACCGTTAAAATCCCAGAACGTTTAAAAAATCATATAATATTAACAAACAAATGTAAAGTTCACTAAATTTCTTTACAACTTAAAAAGTGTAAAATCCTTGTAACCAAGCCATGAGACAAACTAAAAAAAACTGTTGACTTGCTGTTGGGAGAATGCACGATTTCCCGCCGAATTTAACGTCATTTATTCTCATTCGATTCCAATTGGAAGTGCTTCATAGCCAGCCATAGTAAATAGGAAAATAATTTCAAAAGGGAAACAAGTAACATTTAATTTGTATAATTGAGTGGATTTTTGCAACACACTTATCCCTTACAATCCCGTTTAGTGTATACCAGTAATCATGGTTGGAAAGTCAAATAAGCTCTTTGTGTTGAAACGTGGTAAGGAAACTTTTATTACCTTTTGATTTACTGAAATAGCTAATATTTAACTGTTATAATACCCAAAGCACTAAGGAGATAAAACTACCCGCTGTTATGAATGACATTTCAACTTAACGAAGTCCATTGTGACCCCTTTCTCAACAATTTGTTTCCTTTGTTTTTTTTTTGGCCTAGTAGGAAGTTTGAGGCCGGCTATTACTGAAATAGCGTCATCTGGGAACTGATAGATCAGGGTATTTCACACAACCATAACAAAAACATGTTAAAGTTTTAAGTCAACTATAAAGCTGCTCACTAGATGCAATCTCCGTATTAGCCCACAAATTGTTATTGTCACAGAAACGAATATTTTAAATGTTAATGCCAGTGTAATATATTTGATCCTAAATACTTGTCATACATTTGATAATGTAATTTTAAATTCAGACATGTTCTTATAAGTAGTAATTTCATAGGAACCAGATAATAAAGGTAGTAGTAGTAATATGACTCCCCGAGAAGCTGAATAAACAAGATTTAAATTAATTATTTCCTCTCAAAGATACTCAGATTTGATTATAAATACAGTTAGAGATTTCTAGTACATAATATACTGGAAATTGTCTTCTATGTATTCTCAATTTATAGTCACTTTACTGTCGTTTATTTATGGTATACGAGTATGGCCAATAAGTTCTTATATTTTCTATTATTTTCTTAGTATATCAGAATGTGTTTCAAAAACAGTTTATTTTAGCCAAAGTGCACCGGTTGCAGAAAGTTCCTTAATATGGACTTTTCTTTCTAAGAGTTCCTTGCTAAACAGATTTAAATTAATAGTATTCTAAGTCATGTAATGTTTTAAGTCAAATTTACTGTTTAATATTAAGAGAAGGGCAAAGAAAACAAAAAAAAAGCTTTGGAAAACTAACAATTGTCATATTCTGTTTGATAAATTACTTTACAAATAGCTACTATATAACAAATCTACATATTCCAAACAATGAGGTCAGTTTCTTAAATAAAATTAGGGATTTTAGTGCGGTTACTGCTTAAAGTTTGAAAGTAACATTTGGTAATTAATATTATGTATAAGATAAAATCTTGGTGTAACCCTTCAGATTTTTAGGATTTACAAGTGAAGTTCCCACAGGTCAAAAGAAAAATTCCTATTTGAAACATTGAAATTGATCATAATCCATTTCAAAACAAGAAAAAATGAAACAATTATGAATGATACTACAACTTATGACAATAATAATATACATCTTTGGACTGTTTGTTTCTTTGTAAACGGACTGAACAACATAATAAATCACTAATTCACATGCCAATTTGCTCTATGTGGTGGAATAATAATCAGAAAGAAGTCTAACAGACTTCAATAGAGTAACGGATTGTTTACTGCACGGCAAATGCCCCCAACTAAAATAACACAAATTGTCACTCAAGAGGAATGGCAGATTCAATTATCTTTTTTATGTGGGATACTGAAAAAAAAAGAAAATGCTGTCTCATGGCATTAGTTCCAGGGAACCTGGTGTACTCTAGAAAGAAAAGCCCTGGTACCCGTACCTTGGGCCATCTACTACTTGTAGTGTAGGAATTCCTGGGCTACCACCCTGACCTGCTTCTGCTAGAGTGACCTTGCGCTTATGGAGCACGAAAATCGTTCTGCGACCTCAAGCAACTGAGTCGTCTGCAGTACCGAACCCGTTCCGGGGTCTGGCGTACCGTGATAGTTTTAAACCGCTCCTGGACCCGCCCCGTCATCGCCTTCGCACGTATTACTTGCTCACAGAAAGAGACTGCAAATTCCACGCACTCTTGATCCGTACCATGATCGCAATCATGTTACCGAGCGATAAAATCCCCACTCTGATGGCCGCCACGAGATCACACCTCTGTTCCAATCAATGGTGGGATTCAGGCGTTGGTTCGTTTCGGATCAGGCGCAAGTGATCTCCGAAACATCTTTTCCCAGTGATCATCTGCGCCAGCCGGTATGAAAGGATTTCGTGATTCTCTCAAGCCATGTACACCTAGTAATCCTATATGATGGTTAAAAAAATAGTACAGTTTATGAGCTAAGTCATTCTATTTACGCAATATTTATATCTTTAGAACATTGCATAAAGTAAAAAATTCTTCTCAAAAAATGAGAAGTATAAAATATGGATGTTTTTTTTCTACTTTTTTATTTGCCACGCTAGCAGTCTTGTTCTTGTTCAGCGTCTTCAGTTCTTGAAGTCAGATTTTTCTTCGATAAAATTTTTGTTTTAATTAAAAAAAGGTTTTTGAAAATTGATTCGCAATTGATGCAGTAATAGGTGAAGGTGTTTTATATAAACGCGAGAGGCACGTGTTGAAACTGAAAATAGTTATTTGTTATACATGAGTGCAAAGTTGCTTTTTAACAGCGTGCTCAGTTTTAATGAACGAGCAACCGAAGTATTCTAAATTTTATTAAATTAAAAATTAGAATCCTGAGCGTTAGCGAGTTTAAGATGCAACATTTGTTACCGCTAGTATGGTCTACAGGGCAATGGGAATCATGTACAAGTTAAATGACCTGCGTCTTGCTATGATCAAATAGATGCAGGCAAATTATTTAAAGAAAATTCAGCAAGGCCTAGTTGTCTAATGCCTGAATAAACAGCCTATTTACGGGGATGTTAAACGAAGAATGTTAGGTACTGCTAATCTTCAGTTGAGTAGTTATGACACATGAACTCCGGAGGGTATAGTGTGTCATTATATAACATTTAATCTATCGTGTCGGTGACTGTGTTCGGCTTTGTATTGGTTAATCTTCATTAATTGCAACGCTGAACGCCGTGACAATCAAGTTAATGTGAAACAAACTCACACTAGACTTTGAAGATTTCACTAATTGCAACGCCTAATGCAGACTCCGTGCACCGGTCACCGACCTGACGTGAATAAATAAGTTTGCCATCTTGGCGATATATGACTGACTTCGGTTATGTCGATTACTGTGGTAATTCGTAGCCAATGCGTTTTCTTAACAATCAAAGTATTTACATGGTAAATTTCATTTAAAATCGGTGGAACCGTTTAGCCTTGAAAGTGTAACAAATAGACCGAAAACTATTCGTCCAAATTACGTAATGCAAAGGACAAAGTTCATTTACATAAATAAAATATAATAAAAGTTTTATTGATTTCAGTATTACAGATTTACACAAACATACACAGAAACGATAATAACTACCAAAAAAAAAGGTCATTCAAAAGTATCACAATAGAAAATTCTTATCTATTCTTGTAATTTATGATTATATTTATAATCATACATTACAAGAAGTATTAAGAATATTATAATAAGTATGGAGGAAAGGGCTTCCAGTACATAACTACGAGAGTTTAAAACCTAAGTACAATTATTAAACTTTTAGAATATTAACCAGGATGTGAATAAAATCAAATGCATACATTACACTAAATAATTTAATACTATTAATAATATAGAATAATTTGTATCTAAAGTAGTCGAGGGTTAGGTATATTTTTGAATATCACTTATAAATTGTTAGCATTTATTTTTAAATTTGACTGTGTTTTTATAGATCGAAAAGGGGGTAGTATGTCAAAGCTTTTATGCAGCGTACATATTTGAAACTACCATAAAGGTACCTGTGTTATATGTTTCCGTATAGTAAGTTTCAAAATAACCTTCGACCTAGTATTCAAGTTATGCGCATCCGCAAACCATGATAGCCCATCGTATAAATAGAATGGACATTTGCTTGTGATCTTATGGATGAAACATAACAGATGCTGAAAATATCGCTAATCATTATTAATTTTTAATTTTCATTTTTCGAGTTCGTTTTTCGAATCGAATTGAAATCGTATTTTGAAGGAGTCGGGATCCATAAACAACATCGCAATAGTTACAAGATGAGAGAACCAACAAATCCGAAAATAATTTCCTTACATCCTCGGAGAGAAACTCTCTAATACCATATAAAACCTTCAGTGCATTGAAAACTATCCTCACAATCCATTAACATGCTCTTGTCATTCATTAGAAGTCCCAAATTTCTTGCAACCTTAAATCTTTCATGTAACAAGTGTTTCCTCATTAAATTTGAATGATAATTAAGGACTGTGTGGCGACCTCCACATACAGCTCAACAACAACACAATATACTACAGCGCCATCTACCGTAGGCACTCTAAACTACGGAGTAACGTACTACATGAAAAAACTACCCATCCTGAATCGCGCATTAGAAGTTCTCGCGCCGATTATCATATATACAAAAAACCCAACATCAATCATTGGGCAGTGGCCCGCCAGGCATGATGACCTAGCCTGGTTGGAGGATCCTCCCTTTGTGTTGGAGGGACATTACAGAACTGCTTGCAGTCTAAAATTTATGCGTTTTTAAATTGTTAAGCACTAAATAGTTTTTCTTCGTGTGAGTTTGAATGTTTTTATCTTTCACATTAGTCAAAACCACCTATCATGTACCTTTGCAGTTTCATTTTTCCAGAAAGAGACAAAAGTAATCACAAGAGGCCGATTTATTGTAATCTTCCAAAAATGTGAAAATCTTACAATCTAGCATTCTGTCAGGACTGATTTTGAACAACAAACAACCTTTCCTATACCCTGTCTTTTTATGTAGGAACCGCGATGTACCCTTTCTGTCCCCAAAATTTTGTTTTCCATTGCTCAAAATTTTCTTGTTTGAGTATTAAAAAATAATTTGTTTTTTTTTAGGTGGGAGAATGGAGGAGGTGCATATTGATAAAATTACATCCAGGATTAAAAAGCTATGCTATGGTTTGAACATGGATTTTGTTGATCCTGTAAGTTTTTCCATTACATATTATTTTAACATAAAACAATGTATATTACGCCCTTGCTCAGGTGGTATTAGCAAATATAAGCTCCTTGCTTTAAAAAGTGCTCAAACAGGAGTACCCACTGAAGGTTCAGACCTATAAACCGATCCGCTATTCTACTATCGACTTGTAACTACTACTACGTAAAAAATATATATAAATATGTATTGATTATAAATAGGTATATCACGTCACAATGAGTGTTAAATACTAAAATCATTTACATTTACCAAAAGTAATGTGTCGTAGGTGCAATTCACTAGTTATAAGTTAATTTACTTATGCAGGGCGCATAAGTGGACACTTTTGTGTCTTGTATTAGATACCTACAAGCTACCGATGAATATTTGATTTGTATAGAACCAGTATGGAATCATACGTAAACATTTTTTGTATCCAGTTGCTTCCACTTAACACATACTCATGACGATCAAATAGTGTTCGGTTTCGGTAACCGGCAACTAGAAATCGTCAGTTGAAGTCACAAGCAACATTAACAACTTTTCTTACCCTTGTACTGAACTGCGCAAACGGAGGATTTGCATTCGGCATCCGTCTCCTGTGTACGACATAAGCCATCCACGACACCGTGAGACTGACAACTAACATGCGACGAATTGTGGCCAGAAGTAGCGTCCGGCACTGTGTCTGATTGCCTTCACCGGACACAGCAACTACCGTTACCAGTGACCAGTAGTAACAACCGGCGACTGTGTCCGATCACCGTTACATGACACAGCAACTACGATTCCCTGTGATGGTGTGCCGTGTCGGCAACAAAAAGTGTCTACGTTTGTGCAGCGCCTCAGTGTTAAATGCGTTTTTTTTATGTTTAACCCCGCCTAAATGACTCTACTGTACCTGATGGTAGCATAAGCAAAATCCAAGAGTGGTGGTCATCATACTCACTGCGAATGCAGTCAATGCAGCATGGTGACCACACCATAGCGGCCTAGTGATGCTTCCGCATCATTGTACCTCCGATCTCGCACTCACCAACGAAAATCGAAAATGACTTACTACTTTATTTTATTTACACTTAACTATTGAATAGTCCAATAGTTCTGTTTTATCTTTATCTGATCATAATCTACTTGTCTTTTAGGTCTCCATTACCTTAAAAGTCATCAGTGGAATATACTCTGGAGTGACCACTGTTGAATTGGACAACTTAGCTGCTGAAACAGCAGCCACTATGACGACTGATCATCCTGATTATGCTATATTGGCTGCAAGGCTAGCCATATCTAACTTGCATAAAGAAACCAAAAAACACTTCTCAGGTAAAACAAAATAATATATTCAGAACTTAACATATTTTAGGTGATGATCATAACTTTATAAAATTATAATTTGATTACAGATGTTATGACTGACTTGTACAGTCTGAAGAATCCACACACTCAAAAAAAGACACCCATGATCTCTGAATTCTATTACAATATAATTGTGAAAAACAAAGAAAGATTAGACTCTGCTATTGTTTACGATAGAGATTTCAAATATAATTACTTTGGGTTTAAAACATTGGAGAGATCTTATTTACTAAAAATAAACAACAAGGTATTTATTTTATTAATTATCTTCAAGATTTTATCGTAATTGTATTGATTTACATATATTGTTACATTAATTTTGTAGGTTGCAGAAAGGCCCCAGCACATGTTAATGAGAGTTTCTATTGGTATACATGGTGAAGATATAGACAGCGCTATAAATACTTACAACCTACTTTCTGAGAAGTACTTTACCCATGCTAGCCCAACACTTTTCTCAGCTGCCACACCTCGTCCACAGCTGTCTTCTTGTTTTCTTATTGCAATGAAAGAGGATAGTATTGAAGGCATTTATGATACACTGAAGCAATGTGCTTTAATTTCAAAATCGGCTGGTGGAATTGGTGTCCATGTACACTGTATAAGAGCTAAGGGTACCTACATAGCTGGCACCAATGGTGTCTCTAATGGACTAGTCCCAATGTTAAGAGTATACAATAATACAGCCCGCTATGTAGATCAAGGTGGAAATAAAAGACCCGGTGCTTTTGCTGTATACTTGGAGCCTTGGCATGGTGACATCTTTGAATTCTTAGATTTAAAAAAGAACACAGGAAAAGAAGAAGTACGTGCAAGAGAATTGTTTTATGCTTTGTGGATACCAGATTTGTTTATGAAGAGAGTTGAAGCAAATGAAAATTGGAGTCTTATGTGCCCTCATGAGTCTCCTGGGCTTGCTGATTGTTGGGGTGAAGAATTTGAAACTCTATATGAGAAATATGAAAAAGAAGGACGATTTATTAAACAAGTTAGAGCACAGGTTTTATGGAAAGCTATAATAGAGTCACAAGTGGAAACTGGTACCCCCTTCATGTTATACAAAGATTCATGCAACAGAAAAAGTAACCAAAAGAATTTAGGCACAATTAAATGCAGCAATCTTTGTACTGAAATTGTTGAATACACCTCAGCTGATGAAGTTGCTGTTTGTAATTTGGCTTCAGTAGCATTGAACATGTTTGTTAATGAAGATAAGACATATAACTTCGCAAAATTGAAGGAAGTAACAAAAATTATCACCCAAAATTTAAATAAAATAATTGAAGTTAATTACTATCCAGTACCGGAGGCAAGAAATTCAAATATGAGACATAGGCCTATAGGAATTGGTGTACAAGGATTAGCTGACGCTTTTATTTTGATGAGGATTCCGTATGAAAGTGAAGCCGCCATTAAATTAAACCAACAAATATTTGAAACCATTTACTATGGAGCTTTAGAAGCAAGTTGTGAATTAGCTGAAAAATACGGTGTGTATGAAACATATGAAGGCAGTCCTGCAAGCCAAGGGATCTTACAATATGACATGTGGAACAAGACTCCAACAGACCTTTGGGATTGGGCAGTTATCAAAGAAAAAATTGCGAAACATGGCTTGAGGAATTCACTGTTGTTGGCTCCCATGCCCACGGCCTCAACCGCTCAAATATTAGGCAATAACGAGTCTTTTGAACCATTTACATCAAACATTTATCAGAGACGTGTTTTATCTGGCGAGTTTCAAGTTGTAAATCACCATCTTTTGCATGATTTAACTGAAGCAGACTTATGGGACGAAGATATGAAAAATCTTATCATACACCACAACGGATCTATTCAGAAAATAGAATCCATACCAAAGGAAATAAGGGATTTATATAAAACTGTATGGGAAATTTCTGTTAAAACAACAATCCAAATGGCTGCAGACAGAGGAGCTTTTATTGATCAGAGCCAGTCTTTTAACATTCATGTCGCTGAGCCAAATTATGGGAAATTGACCTCTATTCATTTCTATGCCTGGAAGATGGGCTTGAAAACAGGCATGTACTATTTACGTACAAAGCCAGCGGTTAATGCCATTCAATTTACAGTCGATAAAGCTAGGGTCAAGAATAAAGCTACTAATGGCAGGTTAGAATCCATTAATGGTAAATCTGAAAGTGATGATGCCAACATGGCAGCTATTACATGTTCCTTGCAAAACAAGGACGAATGTCTTAGCTGTGGATCGTAATAATTAGATGTTATAAATGTTCTTAGTCGCAAATATTGTTTTGGAGATCTGAGATCTGGCAAAAAGCTTTATGTACGAATCCGCCATTTTAATAAGGACACCACTATGTTCAAATGTATTTAATACCACGAATTATAAATCAGAATAATGAGGTAAGAAATGGTGGTTAATGTAGGTATACTATGTAAGGCATGTCAAATCACAAACTTGGCTTCTGTTAATGTCTTGTGATATAAAGGGTGTTTTTTAAGCCCGATAGAACTTGAAATTGTAAAAAATAACACAAAAAATTAAATTGTAATCAAAATTTTTTTTTATTCGAAAGATCAATACGTGACATTAACATTTGAAAATGATTTCGGGCATATGGGCACCGCGGCTGTTCTTGACGAAGTGCATTCTGGACGTCCAATTTTGGGCCACTTTTTCGAGCACTGCTGGCCGTATGTCACGAATAACACGAACAATGCTGGCCTCCAAGGCGTCAATTGTTGCTGGTTTATCAGCATAAACCAGTGACTTCACGTAGCCCCACAGGAAATAATCGAGAGGTGTCAAATCGCACGACCTTGGAGGCCAATTGACAGGTCCATTTCTCGAAATCAACTTATCGCCAAATTTTGATTTCAATAAGTCGATGGTTGCGTTCGCCGTATGGCACGTAGCGCCATCCTGTTGAAACCACATCTCCTCCGGATCAATGTCATCCATATTTTCAAACAAAAAATCATTGATCATGGTGCGGTAACGATCTCCATTGACCGTAACGCGAGCTCCGGCCTCATTTTTGAAGAAATAAGGTCCGATGATGCCACCAGCGTGAAAACTGCACCATACGGTGCATTTTTCTGGATGTAATGGAGTCTGTAGGGTCTGTTGTGGATTGGTCTCACTCCATATGCGGCAATTTTGCTTATTAACAAACCCGTTAAGCCAAAAATGCGCCTCATCGCTGAACACAATTTTGCGATAAAACAACGGGTCAGTTGCCAACTGCTCTAGAGCCCAATCGGCGAAAGAACGACGCATATAATGGTCTCGTGGCTTCAATTCCTGCACCAGCTGGATCTTATACGGGTGTAGGCCGAGATCTTTGCGCAAAATTTTCCACGTAGTGGACGGACAGAGCCCCAATTCCTGCGACCGACGACGAATCGATAAATTTGGATCTTCTTCCACACTTTCGTTTACAGCGGCGATATTGTCTTCTGTACGCACATTCCTTCGACGTGCTGGTGTTATTGCATCCTCTAGAGAGTATGTGGTACGAAATCTATCCACAGTTCGACGAATGGCTTGTTCAGATGGACGATTATGTACGCCATACAAATGACGAAGTCGTCTATAAGTTGCGCGAATCGACGACTGATTTTCAAAGTAAATTTGGATAATTTCGTAGCGTTGTTCAAGCGTGAGTCTATTCATGATGATTTGTCAGAGTATACTGAAACAAATAAAAAAAAAAGTTTCATCAAAATTTAATTTTTTGTGTTACTTTTTACAATTTAAAGTTCTATCTAGCTTAAAAAAACACCCTATATAGATTGACCATCTGTTTCTATGCAATAAGTTACTATTAGATGAGAGGTGATCATATCATTCTTAGCTAGATTTATACATCAACTGTATTTTTTCATTGTGTAAATTAAGTATTAAAAGTAATATTTTATAAGTTTATTATTTATACTTATTTCTCCTTGTGCCGATATCCTCAATCCGAAGGGTCGTAACCTCTCTTCTTGGTTCGTGTGTTTGTAAAGGTGCGCGATTGCATAATGCCACTTTGGGCCGATACTCAGAATTACCTCAGCTCAGTTTATTAGTTTCAACCGGAAATGATTTTCGTACTCGTCCTCCAGCAATACAAATCGCTATTGACAGTAATTTAGCAGTTTTAGTCAATTTAACGTAGAGGTTCTTTAAGTCTCGTGTGAACTCAACTAATAAAGCTGTAAGAACTATACAACCAACCAAGTGCAAGGAGTAATCGTTAGTGAAAGTCCTGTAGAAATAATGTTGTCGGACTTTTTAAGGCTCACAACTACTCGTATCGATTGCATGTTCAAGCAACTACCTACACGCCTTAATATGCTCTCCCACTTCTGCGGAGCACAAAGGGGTCTCAATATGTTAACAAAGGTCATTCATAGACCGACTTGACCTACGTCGTTAATTACAAATCACAAAGATGAAAAAATAAAGCTAAGTTTATTAACGAACCATTAATCATCGAATGTTTATGCATTTATCAGTGCATTTATACACAACTATATGCTTATTCATTACTGAACATGGAAGAAATGGTATCACAAATTTCTAAACACAAAATATTTAGTTCTATCGATTTACAAAGCGCATATCATCAAGTACCAATATCCTACCTAAAGATCACCATTTTACCGCTTTCGAAGCTTTGGGGAATTTTGTATCAATTTCTAAGAATTCCATTTGGAGTTAGGAATGGGATCTCAAGTTTTCAAAGAATTAGGTAATTTATAAAGATCTTATAGGTACCTACCTATGCTTACCTTGATAATATAACCGTATGTGGTAAGTACCAGAGTGAACATGATGAAAATTTGAGGAAATTTCAGGTCATAAAATACGGTCTGACAATTAATTGTGAAGTTGTGTTTATTAATAAAGAAAAAAGTAAATTCTAAAAGACTGGGGATTTAGTAAATGGAACAACTCATATTCTTGATATAACTCAAACTCAACTCAAATCATTTATTTCCATAGGCCCAAAAAGGCACTTGAACACGTCAAAATACAAACATAAGAATATAAAACAAAACTCAAGTAATCAGTTCAGTAGTACTAATACTAAATGCAGCGAGATGATTTGAATTACCGGAGCTTAGATTGACTTCGATTCAACTCAAAGGTTTAAATTGAAATCAATCCAAGTACCAGCTCCGATGGGTATTGCATTCATGAGAAGAGCTGGTGAGAAACTCATGTGCACCATCTTTTCAAATAATTCATACAAAGCTTGTTGTTTATGACAACAGTATTTCTATGTGCCAGTTAAGGCAACCAAACCACAAAAGATAGAACACATCTTCACTGATTCACTCCTCGACCAAGACTGCCTTTACTCGGCCGCCATTATGGTTTATATAGGATATCTACCCTCCATAATAACAGCCAGACATCAAGTCAGTCTTTTACATTTCTTATTTATTAATTATGATATTTAATATGTTTTAATAATTTCATTAATTATATCTTTGACTTTCGGAATTCTTTGCATTATTATTCATTACACCTAGTATTTCATTGGCCGATATTCCGGAAGTCAAGTGTACAATCACAACTGTTTATTATAATTAGGATTACCGCTAACAGATTCGGCTATCCTGCTATCAACACGTCCTCGTGTTGCAATTTATAATGTATATTCCAACTTATGATATATGTATATATTACAATTTTTCTGTCGATCATAAACAAATTATAATTATACATGATATAACAATTGCCTTATACAACCTATCACGTTTCTCAATAAAGTACATTATAAATTTTACATACTTTAACAGTTACACTGAAATTATAACAATTCAAAAATTAAAAATGCATTAGACATATCAATCTTTAAACATTCGTTATTCTTGGTGTAATTTCAATCACCCCTTTTACTCATTTGTACCCAATTTCACACCAGATAATCATATCGGGTTAATTTCAACCCTGCTTACTCATTAATAGGTATAATTTCACACCAAATAATATCGGGCTAATTTCAACCTGCTTACTCATTAAATCGGGCTAATTTCAACCCTGCTTACTCATTAAATCGGGCTAATTTCAACCCTGCTTACTCATTAAATCGGGCTAATTTCAACCCTGCTTACTCATTAAATAGGTGTAATTTCACACCAAATAGTCATATCGGGCTAATTTGAACCCCTTATCGTCATTCACAGGTGTAATTTCACACCAAATAGTCATATCAGGCTAATTTCAACTCTGTTTCGTCATTCATAGGTGTAATTAAATAACAATAAATAAATAAATATTCCGGACATCTTACACACAACGCCATCTAGTCCCAAGCTAAGCAGAGCTTGTGTTATGGGTACTAAACAACTGATATAAATACTTATATACTTTTTTCTTTTTTGTAAATACATAATATTATACATAGAAAACACCCAAACTCCGAAACAAATATTTGCAGATCATACAAACATTTGGTCCGACCCGGGAATCGAACCCGAGACCTCAAGCTCAGCAGTCGCACTTGCCACCACTACGCCACCGAGGCAGTGGCGCCAATTTCACCCCAAATAGTCATATCGGGCTAATTTCAACCCTGTTTATTTATAGGTGTAATTTCACACCAAATAGAGTTAATTTCAACTCAAATTATTTATTTTATTTTATTTATTTATCTTTATTGCGTACATACTACAAAAAGTACAAATAATACATAACGATTTGCGGTCTTATCGCTCAAGGCGATCTCTTCCAGACAACCATATTATGGACATCGTGTGTTAAAAATGTTTGGTTAACCCAACACACAAGTAACACATATAGATCTATATATATCCTATTCAAAATAAACTGAAAGTATTTACCATGACACGTAGTATTCCTTCATCAGCTTTGTAATCACACCCAAAGTTTCTGCATGTCGGATTGTCTCAGACAAGTTTGTTACATAGCCTTACTGTTTGCACAAAAAAGATTTGCCTTTAAATCGAGTGGGAATGTGTTGGCATTCCCAGTATCAACTTCTCCGATGATCTCAGATCTCTGTAATGTACTTAATTACCACCGCCGTTACCATTATATTAATAAATCAATAATCCTATATAAAATTATTCCTACTCATTATAAATACAATAGGTAAGTACTAGATAAGTAGGACACCAGGTTAGTTAATTTTCCTCGTGAAATATCATTCATTGTTTCTTTTAACTAGGGGCTTCATTGTACGCATACTCTAGACAAGAGTTTACGTACTTTTTAATCAACTTAATTATTTTCTTAAACCAATAATGCTCTTTGATTTTCGCAAAGTCTTCTCTTAAGCAAAATGTTCTGTATCATTATGGGCTTGTCCCAATATTTGTCATATTAAATCTTTAGGTATCATAACTTTATCAAAGTTATTAGTTTTCCTATAGAGCAGGTTTTTCTTAGATTCGAAAGTATTGTGTAAGTTTAATGTCGACAGGCTAGAGTTCTCAAAAAAAATATTTTATGCGAATAACTTCATCTTCCACTATTTGTACCGTCGCATTCCAATCCCCATCAGACGTAATACTCATCATCATATTCTCAGTCCTCACCACTCCCAAGACCGGGACTGGCTACCAGTTCAACCGGTTCCACCGGAACAGGAGTTCCTACACAGAGCGACTGTCATCGGATCTCCGCAACCCTAAGGATGAACTGAATACGAAGGTTAAACTAGTTGTTATTATTTGTGGGCATTTGTAAACAAAAACTAACTATTTAGTTCAAAAAATAAACCTATACCTATACATACAGCATTAACCATAAATAAAATTCCGTTAGAACAGAAGTCAATTCAACAATATTTAGGGTTAAGAATGGATCAACATTTATCGTGGAAGACCCACATAGAACATATATAAGGCAAAATTTCATCACTCTTAAGCCCCATACGGTCCCTAGTAAGTGTATTCCGCGTAAATTAAAATCAAGTGTTTATAATTCATTAGTAAAACCTAATTTCTTATATCGAATTGAGATTTGGGGAAGTAGTCCAAAAACGAATCTTCAGCAATTACAAAGAAAACAAAATAAAATCATAAAACTATTATTTCAACTACCGTATTTAACACCAACCCGCAATGTTTATGAAAAACTAAAATTATGAATATCAATCAACTTTACATGTACAGCACCTGTATTTTAATCAAAAAAATTTACACCAATCATTTATTCTCAGATCTCAAATAAATAACCGTAACACTCGTCGAGGAAGTTTAATTGTATTGCCAAAAAAAATAAGAACCAATTATGGAAAAAAAAAAAATCAACGTTACATTAGAAGGTATTCAACTGTATAACAGTCTACCCTCACATATAAGACATGTTAGCATATTAAGCTTATTTAACTCAAGACTAACTCATTATCTAATAAGTAATCACTCGCTATTCATATAAATATTTATTGTAACATATTTTAATAATGAAATCAGACTTACCCGCAAGTTGAACACAATATAAATGCTCTGTTAATATCAGGAAACGAATTACGAATCGGATACAAACGCGTGTTTTTATATCTCACTTCTGATCTAAAAGACTCTGGGGATTTAGTAAATGGAACAACTCATATTCTTGATATAACTCAAACTCAAACTCAACTCAAATCATTTATTTCCATAGGCCCAAAAAGGCACTTGAACACGTCAAAATACAAACATAAGAATATAAAACAAAACTCAAGTAATCAGTTCAGTAGTACTAATACTAAATGCAGCGAGATGATTTGAATTACCGGAGCTTAGATTGACTTCGATTCAACTCAAAGGTTTAAATTGAAATCAATCCAAGTACCAGCTCCGATGGGTATTGCATTCATGAGAAGAGCTGGTGAGAAACTCATGTGCACCATCTTTTCAAATAATTCATACAAAGCTTGTTGTTTATGACAACAGTATTTCTATGTGCCAGTTAAGGCAACCAAACCACAAAAGATAGAACACATCTTCACTGATTCACTCCTCGACCAAGACTGCCTTTACTCGGCCGCCATTATGGTTTATATAGGATATCTACCCTCCATAATAACAGCCAGACATCAAGTCAGTCTTTTACATTTCTTATTTATTAATTATGATATTTAATATGTTTTAATAATTTCATTAATTATATCTTTGACTTTCGGAATTCTTTGCATTATTATTCATTACACCTAGTATTTCATTGGCCGATATTCCGGAAGTCAAGTGTACAATCACAACTGTTTATTATAATTAGGATTACCGCTAACAATTCTATAAACATATTGGGATATAACAAAAGATCGTATTATACGACCAGACAGTGAGCGTTTACGTTCTTTTTTTATGATAATGGCGGTAGATTAGTTTGAGTCTACCACTACCAACTGATTTACCTTCCTTGAGGAGAGTAATTGGTATTTACACATGAATTCCAAGATTTTCAGAGAAGGTCTATGCTCATACTCAAGGGTTTCCTCCTAAAAGACGACGTAATTAATGCTTTTGAGGAACTTAAAACTGACATTGCAAAGGCTTCTATTCATGCTATTGAGCATAATGCTTTTCATTATTAATGTGGGAGAGTCACGCATGAATTAGCCGGCTCGACCGGCGTGATACCACGACCTAACAGAAAATCCGGTGTGAAACAGCGCCTGCGCTGTGTTTCACCGAGTGAGTGAGGATACCGGAAGCCCAAACCCAACCCCTCCCCATTCTTCAAAGACCGGCAACGCACATGTGACACCTCTGGTGTTAGGGTTGTTCTTGAGTTGCGGTAATCGCTTATTATGTGATACGTCTGCGTGTTATTAGTTTTAGTCTATATTGTTGAGAAGTATGCACGTCTACGCCTAACTTACATAGCAATACACATTACACATGACGCGTATGTCTGCCCTAAATATAGCAGAGGCGTTAGTTGCAATAAACTTAATACGAGTCTGGGAGGGAAAAAGACTCCTCATATTAGTCTGACTCTTTGGAAAATATTTTTTAATATTATATACATAATTATATTATTAGATATATCCCTAATTTACCAATGCACTGTGTTGTGCGAATCTATAAAGACACGGTACTTGACTATTTTCGCTTTCTTGCTATACGGGCAGCGCTCGGTAAGAACGTGTCTTGATAGGCCGTGCGGCATACGTCAGCCATAATTTGTGGTTTAATTTTATTGTACTTAGTTGTAAATCTATTTCTTTATTGTTTTACTATTGATCTGTTATGTGTTTTGTGAATTGCCTGTAATCATATTTCTAATTATAAGATCATTTCATGTGAACTGTTAATTGTTTTAATTGTAATAAGAAAAGTATAGAACTGAGGTTAGCCTACCTCCCATTTTTTTTTTTATTTAATCCTCACTTCTGGTTCCTAAACATAGATTTAAAATTAAGGCTTCCTAAAATGACGTAAGTTAGCATGGTTTCTTTCCAGCTTTAATACCTGCTAACTATAAAACGGTCCCGCTTAAGCTTAGCGAGTATCCATTGCTTTCTGAGTATATGTAATACTATCGATCCTAAAAAAATCACCTTTCCTAAAATGACGTAGGTCTGGGTTAACCGGGATATTGAACTATTAAGAATGCGTTGCACAAGAACTAAGACTCGCAACGCAAGAAATTGAAACTAAACTTGTAGTTGCCAGTCGTGAAATTGAACCTGACACGTCGCTAATATCATGAGTATGAGTAAACAGCTGGCTGTCATGTACATGTCGTGAATTATTGAATTTATTCCTAAATATTGTGATCGTTGTTGCAGTTCATCAGTAGTAAAACTGTTTTATATAACAATAATTTAGTTGTAGTTTATTTCGTGGACATTCATTATATATCTCATTTGAACTATTATAGAATGCGATGCTCCCTCGTCGGCGAAATATCGGAGGTGTAACAGAGCGAACACCTTTGAGAAACGAATCAGATTCTTATAATAAACTAGACAAAAAAGGTGCACAAGTTAATAACAATTCCATTATTTTCAATCCATTCTCCAAATCACAAGACACAGAGGTGCATCCTAATTATAGTACAGAAACAGACTTTACATTTGACATTCTTGAAGAATTTGTTTTTGAACCTGTAATGGCTGCTAGGGATAGAACCAATGAATTTGTATCAGCAGTGCGAAGCCTTCAGGGTAGGACTCTGGTGAGACCAGCTGTACGAGATGAAAGAAAAGCTCAAATATTAGAAACATACTCACAGTTTATGAGTATGGCAAAAGTAATAAGCAAGAATATTACAAGCACATATGCTAAACTGGAAAAATTGGCACTACGTGAGTACAGGATAACGTAATCTTCATGGCTTTAAAAGTAATGAGTTCCTATATGTTAAATGTAATTACTTTTCATGATTTACAGTTGCCAAAAAGAAGTCATTATTTGATGATCGACCAACTGAGATACAAGAATTGACATATATTATAAAAGGAGACTTGGGTTCCTTAAATCAACAAATTGCCAGATTGGGCGAAATGCCTAAGGGTCGTCGGAGTATGCACAGTCATTCATCTAGTGTTGTATTAGCATTACAGTCACGTTTGGCTTCCATGAGCAACCAGTTTAAACAGGTAATCATTTATTGGAAAACACTTTAAATATGCTAAAACTACTTTGACAAATAAGAGACCAACCAATTTAAATTATTTCTTTTGTGGGAGAACGGATATCATGTGTTATATGTGGAAGTCGCCACACTTTGTTAAATGTCAAAAAATTTCGCATTTATGTTTTACACTTGGCTCTGCCCACAAGTGTGTCGGATATGTATAGTGATCATTGTTTTTCAGTTAAATAGATAGCCTATGACACTCACAATGTGACTTTCTCTTGGTAAAATAATTTTCAAAAGGAGTTCAGTACATCTGCCTCGGTGGTGCAGTGGTAGTAAATGCAACTGCTATGCTTGAGGTCTCGGGTTTAAATCCTGGGTCAGATCAAGTATTTGTGTGATCTAAAAATATTTGTTTCGAAGTGTGGATGTTTTCTATGTGTAATATGTATGTATTTACAAAAAAATATATTTATATTCATATCAGTTGTCTAGTATCCTAGTATAACACAAGCTCTGCTTAGCTTGGGACTAGATGGCGTTGTATGTTAGATGTCTGAAATATTTATTATTATTATCTAGAAATTACCCCTGTTAATCTCACAAACTTCACCTCTTTCTAATACATATTCGTATTAATCGCTGAGGAGTGTTACGTAGTTAATTTTAACTGCACACTGCGCACAAACCATTTATACTTTAGATTTTAGAAATACAATTAAGTTCAGATATTCCACAAGGGCTTGCATCATCCATTAAGCATATTACTTCTCTGCTTTGCTTTTGTAATGTGGATAAATTTGATTTTGTGTTTACTAATTCAAGGTACTTGAAGTAAGGTCGGAAAACTTGAAACATCAAAATAGCAGGCGTGAACAGTTCTCCAGAGTGGCACCATTGGTAAAAGAGGTACCATCCCTTTTACAGCAAGATGATGTAAGTATTGATTTAGGAGAATCATCCAGTATGCAAACACAGCAGTTGGCTTTGAGAGATGATTCAGACAGTTATGTGCAACAAAGAGCTGAAACCATGCATAACATTGAAAGCACTATTGTTGAATTAGGAGGAATATTTCAACAGCTAGCTCATATGGTTAAAGAACAAGATGAGGCCATCGGAAGAATTGACGCAAACGTTCAAGAAGCTGAAATGAATGTTGAAGCAGGCCATAGAGAAATTATGAAGTATTTCCAAAGTGTCACAGGCAACAGAGCATTGATGTTTAAAGTTTTTGGTGTATTGATATTTTTTTTCATATTCTTTGTTGTCGTAATGGCTTGATAATGTCTCTTTCTTTAATATAGATGTTATACTGAGGCCTTTTATATAATTACCCAGTAAAAAAGAAGTAATTTATTGATACAATCACAACAGTTGACATCTTATACTATGTCTCAGCATATGCAGTTCCTTCTATCACCTTTGGTACAATAAAAAAAATAAGGACTACATATTATATTAATTAACACTTTTATAAAATACAGTGTTGCCATGATTTATAGCAATATGAAACATTATGCAGTTGAAATGAGGAAATAGTAAATGTGAATATTAAACTTAATAATATTTTATTATGAAGCAACACAGACAACAAAGTCTACAATGCAAGAAAAATACACCTTGTAATCTTAAAAGCGTAATTATTTGCCTTTTTCTTTATTGAATAGTGGGCAAACGAGCAGACGTATCACCTGATGGTAAGCGATTACCGCCGCCCATGGACACCCGCAACACCAAAGGCGTCACAAGTGCGTTGCCGACCTTTGGGGGATGGGAAAGGGGATGGGGGGAGGGGTTTCTTTTCCATTGCAATCTATTCCAAATAAAAAAAATACTTCTACCAAACAAATTTATAGGTAAACTTATCTTCTCCTTTGAAACCTTGAAAGGAAATCATTCACAGAAGCTCAATTTATTGTGGTTCATTTATCTAGTTTTTAATTTCATAGCACATGGTCTATTCTTAGATTTTATGTATGTAAAGTACTAGCATTAAAATATAATATTTCCAATGCTTTAATTTCTTGCAATGTTTAGTTTTACGTATAAGACCTATGTGCTCAGTTGAAGACCCTATCATGTTTTAGATATTAATAATTTCTGAACAGAAAAACCTATTTGTTAAATATGAAATATTTATTTATAAATATATAAATAATTGTAATTGGTAACAAGTAAAAGAGTGTAAATACCATTTAAAGGTCAGCGACGACAAACGGAGTGGCGGCGAAGAGACTAATTCAGTAACAATTTAAATTCAACTTAGTTCTTTAGAATACCGCTGTATTTAATGCAACGAAATAAAACCAACATTCCATTTCCATTTTTTTCCATCTGCCTCGGTGGCGTAGTGGTACGCGTATGCGACTGCTAAGCTTGAGGTCTCGGGTTCAAATCCTGGGTCGGACCAAATGTTTGTGGAATCTACAAATATTTGTTTCGGAGTTTGGGTGTTTTCTATGTATAATATGTATGTATTTACAAAAAAAAAGTATATATAAGTATTTATATCAGTTGTCTAGTACCCATAACACAAGCACTGCTTAGCTTGGGACTAGATGGCGTTGTGTGTTTGATGTCTGAAATATTTATTTACTAGCTGAACCCCGCGGTGCTACCCGCGGTACGATGATAACTGCGGGCAACGCCGCGAGGCGAAGCTATATCTTTATAAATAGTAGCCTATGTGTTATTCTGATGTATAAGCTATATTGTGGTAAAGTTTCATTCAAATCCATTCAGTAGTTTTTACGTGAAAGAGTAACAAACATCCATACATACATACATCCATACTTACAAACTTTCGCCTTTATAATAGTAGTAGGATTTATTTCGTCGCCGGCCGTCATTTTTTTGTTACTGAATTAGTCTCCGCCGACACTCCATTTGTCAGCGCTGACCCTAATTCATTCTTTAGCATAACATGAATTTATTAACATTACAATTGTGTTAAGTTGAATATGACAACAATTTTTGGGTTCTGGAGATTCATGTTTACTAAAGATGTAATTGTATATAATATATGCCATATTATGTAAAGGTGTCCCAGTAAGAGTGCAAATTTGAAATAAAATCTTGTTTTTTTTAAGAGAGTTGTGATTTTTTTATTGGACTGTAGAAGAAATGTTGCGATTAAGTATGGAACAAAATGGCCCATGGCTTTGATGAGGGGTCATTATTCTTTTCATGAAATTTTGTCATTTAATTTTCATGATGTGGTTATATTTTACCGATGACCCGTTGGATCTCGGTTTATTCGCTTATACCTGAGATTTCAAAAATTCTCAAAGAAAAAATATGTACTATCTCGACTGAAAGTTCTTAGAAGTGTGCGAACGGTCTCATTTTAACATTCCAAATTTTTGTAACAAGTTCTCACAATTATAACGCGTTGTTTTTACGTAAAGAGCTCCATTTTTAATTGGCTTATACGTATGTTACAAAGAAAAAATTACACTATATTTTAAAAGTGCACTCTTATTGAGACACCCTATGAAATAAGTTTACATACTTATTTCATGTACAGCCTTTCGATACGGTTGAACTTCAAAAAATAGGCAAACGTTACTGTGTAGTTAACATTACACGTGTCTAGCGTATTTGGCTCACGAATACCTTATTTGTTATCTAAAAACATAGATATTATTCAATTGTTAGTAATTATACATCGAAAAAATACTGTTAATATCAGTCAGAGTTAAAATACCTACATAATTATTTGACACTTATCTACTTTTTAGCCTTTATTATTCCCATAATTATTTGGAGGCAATTCGGTAGAGAGTAGCCATACGCAAGCATTCTCCTCTGTCAAATTTTAAGGTATAAGCCCATATGAGCCTATGCCTTACACTGCTATGACGCGGAATAGATTTGAGTCCGTAAAATTATGAATGTTTTAATTGTTACGTGTGAGTTTGTAGTAATAGGCATTTATTTTTGTATGCGAGTAAAATGTAAACCCGTTGGAAATACGGCAGGCTGTTTTGTGTTGGAAAAAGACGCCATGGCTATTCCACTTCGTTCGGTGACCCGTGTTCTTCAATGGGTGAATATCAGTATTTCTACGGAGCGATTGGCATCGAACCTCCGCTAACCTGAGGGCGAACCGACAATTAACAATACAAAAATAAATCTACTGACAAACTCAAACAACTCACGCAATAGTGTTAATTTACTCTACAAGTCATCAGATAATATAAAATACGAACTAAAGCTGTCGTGTTGATACTGTTTTTGGCCTCTATATTGTGCAGGACTCTTGGATTCTACTCATACTTTCGATCAGGCATAGTAACTACAGTCACTTAGGCTGGCTCGAATGTAAAAAATAAAACAATAATTGATTGTTCCTACTCCAGCACTAGAAATATATCCTACGGATTACATATTTTTGAACGCCTACGAATGCCTCCGATGAACTATTAAAGCAAGGGTGAGTTATGTTCAGCCTTGACTGTACATAGTCAAATGTTTTAATATAAATCAACTGTTTATCTTTTATTCAAGTAAAATACCACATTACTGTTATACAAATGGGATTTGTAATGTAAAATAAAATAATTTAATAATCTTCCAAGTTTTTTAATTTATAATTGTGAGATTACACATAGGTACTAGTGGATAATATAAACTTTAACTCTGTCAAATTTCATTTAACGGAGAAGCTGTTCGCAGAAATTTTGCAAAAAGCATTGGGTAAACGCTTTTAACGCTTAGCTAAATTTAGTCAAGTGTAATCGCAGTTAGCAAGCTAGTACCCTAAATTCAGAAGCAAGGGTGGTTTCTGACTGACTGAATCAGATAGAAAACTAATTAGAAACACATTTAGGAAGGTGTAGTCGCGACTCGCGTTTAGTTATTAACTAACTTCAGTCGCTACGTAACTGTCCGTGCGTGAGGACGTCTTTTGTTTTGTACCCGCTCACAATTTTTTTTTATAAATGTGCCAGACATTTATAAGTAGCCCGTGCTTTAGGGATATTTTTTGTCAGCAACGGTTAGAAAAATAAAGAATGAAATTTTATCTTGATATGTATTTCTGTTGCAAGAAATCTTAATGTTATGACCAATCTTTCTTTTGCACATGCAGTATCCCGTAGCATAGTTCTTGCTTTTGATTAAACGGTGTCACAAGATTTAACAACATGTCAAACGATCTCGAATCTATTCGTAGATAATTTCTGAATGAATAGTGAGTATTCAGAGTATTCATTATATAGGTTCCTAAAAACATAGTGGTTGCTAAAACCATTTCTTTATTTAGATGCCTTTTTGCGCGATATTATATTTTATAGCACATTTTCTGTCAAAACAGGGGGTGCCCCCTCTAAAAGCTAAACGGTTGGCGCGTAAAATCTAAATAAAATCCTGATGGTAGACTATATGATTAACTTTGAAGGAAAACTTTAACGTCATAACTTCGTTAGTTTAGGAGTTACAGAGTTTGTAAAATACGGTTACTTAGAAAACTTCGTATAAAAATAACGAAATAGTAACTTAACATGTAAAATAGTAAAAATAAAATCATAACAAATTGGTAACTATGGAGCCCTATTCTATGCGTGGCGTAACATGCACTTGGCTGTTTTTTTTTCTATTTTAATTGAGCCAATCGGTAAAGGCTAGAATTTTTTGTGGCTGGACAATACTAGAGCCATCCTCGTACAATGCACATCCGAATCCGTCGCGCTTTTACTGGGAACTGATTCAGTAACTAAATAAGGACAATGTGATCAGAATCAGCTTCTCATTTCTTCTGAATTTAGCCTACAAAATTCAGTCAAGTATAATAAGCGCTTTAGTCTACACAAAAGTTGTTTTCCGTAATTTCGTACCTATGAGATGTAAATGAATTACTGTAGGTATGCTCGTAGGCAATACGTGTGTCTTAATAAAAACACTTCTGTAAACGACAGAACAGTCATGTAGCCAGTTCGTGTAGATTGAAAGAAACATTCATATTTCATCAGTATTGGAGAAAGATTTTATAGACACAGATACGCAGAAGTGAGAGAGTTACTGTAAACTTTAGTAGATTTTTGCATTACTAATTTTACCTGACTGCGGCGAAGCCAAATGGAAATACATAATTCTATTCACATACACTTTAACAAGTACTCAGTTCCCCAAAGTAGTCGCAACTATCTTTGTTATAAAAAAAACTCATACACAATGTTCAAATGAAAAAATCTTTATTGTTTTTCGTTACATTTACAATATGAAACAAAATAGAAATCGCCACTAAAGAGTAACAATTACATCACTTTCAATACCATTAACTAATGCGGTAGCTCCTTAAAATTGGATAAATTATATCTAAGGCCTCGTGAATTTCACCCCTTGTTTTACCACCTGGAATTAAAACATTATGTAAAACAAGTTGTAAAGCGCTTGATCACTGTTTACTCTGACATAATCTTTACATACTATGACTAATGCAGGTTTGTCACTCTGCATTAAGATAGACAAGAATTTACACATGAATGTGTTTAAAAACATCAATAACTTTTGCGATTAAGGCCTTCTACCCACCAATGTCGGCGGCCTGGAAGCTATAGGCCACGCGGGTATGCCGTCGGAATCATTGAGCCGCCGGCACATGTCGCTGGAGACAGCGAAGGGACATTTAATCTGGCGGTAATGCTCACAGTTTCCATCAGATCTTGGTCACCGCTTGAAGTGAACAGTTCAATTTAGAACAGAACTCTCCCTAGCAATAAGGAACTCTATTTTATTCACTAATAATATAATAAAGTTACCCTTACACATACCTGTAAACACAATTTTTCCATTAACAAAGATTAATAGAACCACTCTTGGTCGAACCATTCTATACACCAGTCCAGGGAACAATTCTGGTTCATATGATGCAAATTGTCCATGTGCTTGTTGTAGTGCCTCTAATCTTATTGGAAATCTTAAATCGGCTGTGGCAATAAAATTTTGTATCTTGAAGTCCAAAAACTTTGTCTGAAATTAATAATAGGAATAATTATAGCTTCAACATTCAACTCTAAGAGGATTATGAAGATAATAAATGCATGTCAGTACCCCTCTAACACTTGTTTAATGTGGTTGTTTGGACTTAGTTCAGTTTGGAGCACCAAAAATGGTTGTTTTAAATATTATAGCTACATCCATTGTATTTTGACATACCTTAATACAAGCATAAATATGAATTAATACCTTATTCGACTAGAAGTGTCTAGAAGATAATATGGTAGTTAAGGGCCAAAAAAATGTACTAAGTGGGTTAACCTTACTATATTGTAAATGTTAATCCTGAGAAACAATTATTTATGGATTTTAATAATATTTGCTTTGCTACGCCGCCGTCGGTGCTGACCCTAAGTAGACGGGCTCGGATAGAATACTACTGCAGTGTCATATAAACTGCTTCAAATCCATGCCCCGTCCAAACCTCATACACGGCATGGCCTGGTCTAATATAATTATTCCATAATAAACATTAAATCTGATTTTTAGAACAGCTTTTTAAGAGTGATAAAAATAGTTTATTTAGTATTTAACAACTTAATACTTACTTGATATCCTAGTTTTTGAATGATTCTAGCAAATTTTCTAGCAGCTATGTAAGAATCGTGTTCATTTCTTAATCCTGTACAAAGTACCTTCCCAGATCTGAAATAAAATATTGTGTTTATATTAAATGAATGTTGTATAACCCCCGCGCGTTGACATTGGGATTGAACCTTGTCATAATAAGAGCCGCGTGACGTCATCCATCGCAAAATAGTAACGCTAGTAACACAATCTAAAAGTTTATTTTTAAGAAATTTAATTTGATAGTTTGATTGATTGATTTCAGTTGATAATTCTTGTAAATTTCACATGTACTAAAGCAATACTTATATTACTTCTGGTACTGTAAAAAGTAAATTGAGTCGATTTAGTCAAAAGATGAGAAAAACTGTTTAAATATTTAATTTATAAAAAAAAACATTTACAGTAGGTATGTAGTATGTAATTTTAAATGTTTATCGGTGGATTTTAAAGTGATCTGGTATATTCAAGCATTGTTAATGAGCCGGTTCGACCGGGTAAGAACCACCCTCTCTCAGGTTATCAAATAAGTTGCATTTCGTTCGTTTCGTTGCGAACTGTACTGACGGTTCACTGACGTCACCGCTCTTAGCTGTCAATCCCAATATCAACGCGCGGAGATAATAGTGATGGATGAAGGATACCGTGTCAGCATCCCTAATAGAGTTTCGTACCCAAAGGGTAAAAATGGGACCCTACTAAGACTACACTATCCATCAATCTGTATGTCACGAGGCTGTATCTCATGAACTGTGATAGTTAGACAGTTGAAATTTTCACAAATTATGTATTTCTGTTGCCACTATAACAACAAATGTTAACAACAAAATAAAATAAATCTTAAACGACACAAGAAACATGTTTTTTTACTCGATACAAATAATGGCAACAGGTAGACACTTGAAATTTATAGATCGCACAGAACCCTTCCTGTGTGGGTCCAACTCGTAATTAGCTTTTTTGGATTGTTTATGTCATGGGTGTCGTAAGAGATGACCAAGGGAGTAAACCCCGACGGCAATATCACTGCAAAGTGATTCAAAACTTGACACAAATCCTATACTAACTCAAGTCAACTGACTGTCTTACCTAAACACTAATGCTGTTGCTCTCGGATCAATTATTTTCATGACTACTCCATGAAATCTTGCTGGATTATATTCAGAGAAACGAGTCCTGCAGTAGATATCTAATAATTTCAATTCACACCCTAAATGCACGGTTGATACACAATTCCTGAAACAAATAAAACTGATTTTTTATATGTATAAAATTAACTTCAGAATGTGTAAATATTTAGTTTTTAAATCATTTAGTTGAACTTGTTGTGGAACTCTGTAATTGGCTTAAGTTTATTGTAAATGATTTAAGATGGTAACTTACAAAATAGCTATAGTTTCCTTAAAATAAATAAATTAACAAAAATGTTTTTATTTTTATGCAAACCACTTTTTTCTATGATAATAATTTTGCCTAACAAAAAGGTAGATATGGGTTGACATTTACATAGTGATTCGCACAATTATAGGACAGATTGTGAGATTCTCAACCAAACATTTGAATGTATCTACAAGGTTACCTGAATTTACCTTCAAAAACAAAAAATATTCAAGGTAGTAGAACCATGCTAATATCAGCAGGGAATGGGACTAAAATGTCAGCATTCATGTTTCACTTGAGTGCAAGACTGGAGGCCCAATAATGCAGAAGAATCTCAATTGGCTACCATAGTGTAGGTCAATATTCTGCATTGTTGACTGCCCCGGTGGCGTAGTGGTAGCGTATGCTACTGCTAAGCTTGAGGTCTCGGGTTCGATTCCCGGGTCGGAACAAATGTTTGTATGATCTGCAAATATTTGTTTCGGAGTTTGGGTGTTTTCTATGTATAATATGTATGTATTTCCAAAAAAAAAAGTATGTATGTAAGTATTAAATCAGTTGCCTAATTCCCATAACACAAGCTTTGCTTAGCTTGGGACTAGATGGCGTTGTGTGTTAGATGTCCAGAATATTTATTTATTTTAGTTATTGTTTTATTGTCTGCTTGAATTGTATTCATGCTTTCCATCAGGCAAAGTAGAATCACTATGGCAGGGTCAATACAATATATTAAAAAGAGATTGAAAAGAAAGGTCAAAATACTTACTGTACTTTTATACTGTTTTTGGCTTGATTAGATCCACTAACCATAGGCGTTAGTGCGGTCATAGAACTATGTGGATTTGATGTAAGTGGTGTATACACACTATGAGTAGGTGTAAGTTCTCCGGGTATCCGATTTTGAGAATTTTGTACTGGAGTCGCTAATAATGAAGAATTACTGTGTCCGCTCTGCGAAGGAGTCTGAGCATCTCTATTTGGATCTCCGTTACTAATTTGCTTAGCGGCAGTATTTATAGCAGATTGTTTCTGAGGTAAATTTACATTTACATTAATATCACATGCTTGTTGCAAAGAGTTCTCCGTCTAAAAAGTAATTTGCAATTTAAAATTTTGTAGACAAAAAAAAAAAAATACAAAAATACTTTATTGCTTCAAAAGTTTACATTAAATGTTTAGTGTTTGGAGCTTCCCTTTAAGCAAGTAATGCCTGTGTTAGGAAGCTCCGCTCTTCCATAGCAAAGCAATACAAATACATAATATAACACAAACAGCAACAAAATCAAACGGCACAGATGCATGAATTATCACACACCCGTGATACACCACTTTCTTAAAATGTGGTACAAATGTAGTACAAAAAGTATTTTTTACAAATTTAAGAACTTAAGAACGTACTTCACAAGGGTGTTTTTAGCGTTAGGTATGTACTTACTAAGCAAAATGATCAGTATTATTGAATTCACTTATATGCGTGTGAGCTGTGTTTGGTGTTAATATCTGTGGATGTGGTGTAGTATATGATTGTTACCACTACTCATCAGCTACTCATACAATGTGCTCCAAGAGTGCTTCCGTGTTATCATAAGTTAGTGATTTTATCCAATCTATTAAAGTTTTTTTACAGTCATATTGTTTTTTTGAGTACAGAGAGACAGACCATTATTATTATTATTATGAAGGTGAAAGTGTGTGTGTGGGCTTCATGAAACATGAAACTACTGGACCAAGTTTCATAAGCTTTGATAGCTGATACAATGTTTTAACACATGGTTAGTATTTATCCTGTAAGCAATGTAGTTCTGTAGGTTCAGCAAAGAATTTAATTTTGTATTTTTTTGTTATATATGTGTCATTTTTTTCATTGAACATAAACATCTGAATATAGAGTGTCTTATGAACTTACTCACATACACAGTTAGTCACCAGTAAAGTGAATGTAACAGTTTTAATACTAAAATTAACTAACTACTAAGGTTAACTTCAAATAATCATGATAGTACAAATATTGCAGGCGAACTGTAGGTTTATTTAAGATCATGACCTATATCATGTTTAAAATATCTAATATTACTATCAAAATATGAAATGTTACCTCATGACTTTGTATGCTCCAATCAGGTGTAGGCACAGCAGGTGTTCTTAACGCTGTCGATGTTCCATCTTTATCACCCAGCGGTTCATGATTGCAATCCATTATATCTATTTTATGTTTCTCTCGCACTGACTTGAAGTATAATGTGCTATTTTATATACGTGTAACCTAAACTTACTAGTTCCGTAAAAATAACATTTTAAGGTAATATGCTAACCTCTATTCACACTCAGGTACTCTTTCACAAAGTATGGCACGCAATAAAAAAACAATCACTTTCTTGGTAATCTATTATAATTATTATTTCAATGCATAAAAAGCATGCAGTGTTTTTTTTTAATATAAATTGACTATAACAATGAAGCTATCACTAACATCAACAATATGTTCTGAAAGCCAAATATTATTTTCTAAGGCATTCTTAGGCTTTTAACTTTACCACGTTAGAAACTTTTTTTTTTTTTTTGATGATGAATGGCAACTAGCCGGATCACTCGGATCAGCTATTTCTGCCAATGTCAAGTATTTATCGTCTTCAATTATCAAGTCTTCAAGTCTTCAAGTCGTCGTCGTGATGAAATTAATGATAAAAATATATAAAATGTGGATGACATGAAATGGGGACCGTCTTCCGAAAAAACAAAAAACGATCTCTCACGTTAGAAACTTAGAAATATAAACAACTGTATGAAGTCATTTTGATTGATTATTTTTTTTTTTTTCCTTTGACAAAATTTGACAGCTTGGGGAATAGGGATGCTAACTCGAAGTACATATTCGTGTTTTTATTAAGTAGAGTTGAATTGAGTTAAATTATTTTCGACTTGAACAAAGCTACTGCAAAAGCGCAGCAAATATGGAATATTATTGCCTTAATTATTGTCTACATAATATGTACGACAGAACAACAACAATATTTTTTTTATGGTTAAAATTGTCCTTATCTTGTTAGTTCGTGACTGTGTTGATAATCACTACTAATCACTAGTGATTAATTTTGGCTATTACTATAACTTTTAGCTGTTCTTAACTTTCTGTTAATTTATAACTTTTCTTTATCATGTTAAGAAAACAAAATTAGAACGTGGAACCGAAATTAATGCTGTTGTATTTGTAATACACGTGTTTCTAATGAATAATTAATTGCTGGATTTAATGCAGATAACTTGAGTAAGATGACTTTCATTCAATCTGAGTTAAAAGTTCGATATTCGGTGTATGGCGTTGGTATCGTTCATTGCTAAGTGAGCAAGCGAAACGTCATGTCTACTCTACACAGGCTTATTGAACTGTCATATGATCATAAAATATGCTCTGAGTAAAAGTGTTCTGTGCTGTGGTCATATATGTCAAAAACTCGAGAGAAAAGAAAAACAGTAAAAGTGTTCTCATAGAAAATCGAATACAGTGGAGTATAGTGGGAATATTTGCCTGGAGCTCTTTTCTCACTCGTATAAAATCAAATCATTCAAGAATCAAATATCAATTGATCAGAAATTGAATCATAACATGAATATGCAACAACGAGAAGAAAAACAGTTGGAGACTACTATCCAGGCGATACTGAATAGAGTTAACGATTTGAAATCAGCACTTCAAGCTCTCGTGTCAAAATTAGAGAATGAATATGAAACTATAAATTGGCCCACATTTCTTGACAATTACGCTATTTTGTCTGGGCATGTAAGTAGTTTTTGTAAACTCGTATTTACTTAGTTTATATCTAAATAACAATGAAATTTAAATGTTTAGACTCCTATTGTGAACCTACAGTCTGAGTAGCATAAATAAATAAATAAATATTCCGGACATCGCGTTGCGCGAATCGACGACTGATTTTCAAAGTAAATTTGGATAATTTCGTAGCGTTGTTCAAGCGTGAGTCTATTCATGACGATTTGTCAGAGTATACTGAAACAAATAAAAAAAAAGTTTCATCAAAATTTAATTTTTTGTGTTACTTTTTACAATTTAAAGTTCTATCTAGCTTAAAAAAACACCCGTTACAATAAGTAACCACACATTCAGCCAATGCTTGGATCAAAAGTATGCGATCCTGTATCATTCTTAAGTCTCTAAATATATATATAAGTTTTCTTAGGCTACCACTAACCATAGTAATATGCTTGTTCCAATTTAACCTGTCATAATTTTTTACACCTAAATATCCAATGTCAGTCAACTTTATGTTAAAGTGGGACAGCAGCAATGTGAAGGCAAAGTATAACTTCCATTACATGGATAACAGTGCACACGAATTTGAAAATTGATAAGCGCAGAAGCCTTTGTTTTGCTAAAGCAGAGAAACTTGGTTTTAGTTGTATTTAATGATAGTAAACTATCTTCAAGCCATGCTGTGATAACAGACATACCTTCTTCTGCTAGTTGTTGTGCACTGTTCCAAGAGCTACCGTGAAAAAGTATGATTGTCGTTTGCAAACATTTGTATATTTGCCCCCCCCGATTTGCTGCTTGCATAATTCGTCAAGAAAAGCGTTGGACCGAGGGTACTGCCCTGCGTAACCCCATATGTCGCCGTGTCGTAGTCACTGGCATGATTATCTACTCTAACACATTGCATTCTTTTCGTTAGGTAGTCCTTGACCCACAGAAGTGGTTTTAACTATTGACTAATGACCTACAACAGCACGTTTAAATATGTTAGGAAAGACACCCTGCTCAAAACTTGAATTAATTAAGTGACATATGGGCCTCGCAAGACAGTGACGATTTTTTTTTTAATACACACTTTGATTTTATCTATGCCAGGAGCACTATGTTTTTTCAGGCCATTGATCACTTCACTAACCTCAACGGGGTCTGACAGAAATACATAATATGTTTATTTACATGATACATATACCAAAATTTTTTTTTTCAAATTTTGTCTGTATCTGTTTCCAATCTCTGGAACTGCTGAAGCGATTTTGATGGGACTTTCACTGATAAATAGCTGATGATATAAGGAGTAACTCAGGCTTCTTTTTTTAGACTTTCTTTGCCCTGCACAATTACCCAGGGTTACTGCATCTCAAACAAATTAATATTATTATTTTTCTAAATGTGTTTGTATATAAAAGTTAAATTAATAAAAAAATAAGGATACAATATGCACAAAATGCTATATTTCTCTGATAAATAAAACATCTGTTTCAGTATAATTCATAATCCTTTTAAGTGTCTGATGTCCCAAACTTTAACAAATTTGGTTATACTAATAATAAAAATGTTTATTTACAGCTAACAGGATTAAGTAAAATACTACAAGCTGAACTTGCAGCATCATTAAGATCAAGAATTGTCTTGCCATTACAATTAAGTTGTGAGCGAGATGAGACACTGGCACGCTTAACTGAAGGACGTGTTCCTGCATGTACCCATGACTTAGTACCAGACCTATTACGTACAAAGCCAGAACCGCAAGCAGAACAAAGACTTCAACAATTTAATCACAAAGCCAGTACCCTTAGTTACGATACTGCTCAGGTAAATACACTTTATAACTATTAAGGTATCACTTGCCTGACACTGCAACTGATAAGTGCAACCAGAGAATTACATCTTGGCTGATGAAATTGGACTACAATAAAACAGAAATTTTGATAGAAATAATACCCCAGTTACATAGTGGTATACAGAACATTCATTCATTCATAAACACTCATTCACATTTACACACACACACACAAACACATCTTCGTATCGTGTGATCTTTAGGGCCCCCGCAGACTGCAGACTTTTTATCGGCCGATAGTTTAGTCGGGTTGGGCTGAAAGTGCGCACACCGAGCCAACTAAACAGTTTGGTTGGTGAACAGGGCGCAGACTATCCAACAGCCGGCCGACTATTCTCGAACTAGTTTGTAACTGACTGTTGAAGCAGTCGCACAATGAGAATATTGTCCAGAAAAGTTATTGCTCTCATCATACTCCGGAGGAGGAAAATCAAGAAGAGATACCGAGAGTATTGGGTGCATCCCATTCTCAGTGATAAATTAGTTAGTGGAAAATTTTACACTATGCATTCCAAATTACTTGATTACCCGAAAAAATTTTTCGCCTATTATCGAATGAGCATTACCAGCTTCAATGAACTTTTTTATAAAGCGCAGGTCTTTTCTCGACTTCTTCAATCAACTTTTCGACGGAACTTTCTACAATCAACAATTGTGATTTGGGCGACGCCATATTCAAAATACACGCACATGACGCCAAATCACAGAGCGAACTGAACTATCGGCCGACTAAACAATCGTCATGTATGCGCAGGCGTGTATGCGCCAATACTGATTAAACAGTCGGCCGATAGTTGGCCGACAGATTAGTTTGAATGTAATCGGGTAGCCCATCAAACTTTATTATCGGCCGATACTGAATCGCTGTAGTGTGCGCATATGCGTTCCTCTCCATACTGATTAAGAAGCCGACCAAACTATCGGCCGATAAAAAGTCTGCAGTCTGCGGGGGCCCTTAGTGTACAGTATACCCACTTGTATATCTTTTATTGAAAATAAATTTATTATTATTATCTATAATGAAACAAGTATTCAATATGTAGTAAATGTAATAAAAATTTATCGCAACAAATAAATAAAATTGAACTCTTAATAAGTTTCAAATTAACAGCTTTTCACTAAATGCATGTGAAAGTATATACAGCACTTACATTAACCTCTCGGGTGCGGCAACACGGATCCATGTTTGTCCCGTCGGTGCGGCACACACGGATCCATGTTTTTCGCAGTTAACTTGCATTTTAATTAATTTTGGGTATTAAAGTTATTATAACGAAGTCTAGAAAGGTTTGTTATGCATTTGCTTTATACGAACAACATTTTAAAACATTCGTTTGTCAAGTGCGCTTCAAGAGCCGTAAAAAAAACGAGTTCCAATTTCAAAGTTGACGATGACGCAACGCGATCTGTCAAGTGCCTCTTAAAACTGATTTTTTGCCGATAAGGTGATTTTGAAGGTAGTTTGTTGTTATATTTTACTTGTTATACTTATTTTAGGAACCACTATCAATACGAATTGAGGCATAAATCATGCGTAATTTTGAATAGTGTTACTCAAAAAGTTACCGAGTCTATTACCTATTGAAAAGGGCTTACTCATTTGAAGGTTTTTACGCATTTGTTCTTATGTTTTTATTGATAAAATGATATAATTGCGATGAGAATCTTATATAGAATATAGAATAGCAACAAAAATGTGTTAGAAAAGCTAAATATTTAAATAAACACAAATTTTTTGCCTGACGAGCGAAATCAGACGCACACATACAAAGGGCTCCCACGCCATTACTGTTCTACATCATCATCAGCGTATCGTAGTCCACTGCTGGACATAGGCCTCTCCAATAGCACGCCACTTAAAATTGTATATCGCCGTTGATTCGTGTTTGCACGCAGCCTAGCGGGAAGTCCCGGAACTATTAACACCCACACATACACAGTAGTGACGGACAATGAACAAGACGTAAACTGATCTTTGTTTATGTTTTACTAAATTATTTTGTATTGACCATAGACTTTGTGTGTCACATAATGGAACGATCAGTTTGTTCTCTTTAGCATTCAGTCATTTTCATAGAGTTTAGAGAATTCTCAGAACTTAAAAATAATAAATGAAAACTGGTCTAGCAAACGAGTCCTTTTTTTAAATAACTTGATAAATAGGTTGTTTTTTTTATGTATTGTTCCTGTCTTTTGCACTAGTTAACTAAAAAAATAAATTATTTAACTAAAAAACACTATTTCTTCATATAAATACTACGTAATTTGGTGTTCGGCGCAAATAATAGTTTGATTGTAAAGTGACAAAATGGCGAATATCTCGACAGCGAAATGTGATTTTTACAAATATGTTTCTCAATGAATTTTTACTGCAGTTATAGTGTTTTTTATATCAGTAGATAGCTTAGTTATCGAACTTTATGAGGATAATAAGTAAAATGAATAATAAACCACATAAAATATTAAAATCATGTTCGCGCATCCGAAAGATTAATCTTTCGGATGCGCGAACGGGTACTTCCGGTTACATGCACCGTGCGGCGAAATTGCAAAATTTTGCAGCACGGTGCATGGTGTACGAAAATGATCAAATCTTTTCAAAAACAATGCTCGGTGGTTATAAAAGTGATTATTTTTCAAAAGATGGATAACAAGCGTACATGGTTATGCCATATTTTATTACTAAACTAATGTTATCGCTTTATTATTTACTCACAATTGAGCCAAGTATTAATTTACGCACCTATTGTGTTAATAAACATGATTTTAATATTTTATGTGGTTTATTATTCATTTTACTTATTATCCTCATAAAGTTCGATAACTAAGCTATCTACTGATATAAAAAACACTATAACTGCAGTAAAAATTCATTGAGAAACATATTTGTAAAAATCACATTTCGCTGTCGAGATATTCGCCATTTTGTCACTTTACAATCAAACTATTATTTGCGCCGAACACCAAATTACGTAGTATTTATATGAAGAAATAGTGTTTTTTAGTTAAATAATTTATTTTTTTAGTTAACTAGTGCAAAAGACAGGAACAATACATAAAAAAAACAACATATTTATCAAGTTATTTAAAAAAAGGACTCGTTTGCTAGACCAGTTTTCATTTATTATTTTTAAGTTCTGAGAATTCTCTAAACTCTATGAAAATGACTGAATGCTAAAGAGAACAAACTGATCGTTCCATTATGTGACACACAAAGTCTATGGTCAATACAAAATAATTTAGTAAAACATAAACAAAGATAAGTTTACGTCTTGTTCATTGTCCGTCACTACTGTGTATGTGTGGGTGTTAATAGTTCCGGGACTTCCCGCTAGGCTGCGTGCAAACACGAATCAACAGCGATATACAATTTTAAAAAATCTATTTTAGTGCTAACTCCAAACAAAACACCAGACCGGGCAGTAAACTGAGAATTAACTAACCAAATTTTTATATTATAGAAACAAGTGGCACAATTCACTAAAGTCGTAAGCCATGTATGGGAAATAATATCAAAAGGTCGTGAAGACTGGGATGGAGAGTCAATGCGTTCAGCTGGTAAGTAATCTTAATATTATCAACTGACCAGGTCACTAATTTTAAGACATGAGTGGTTACACATCCCCTTTTTAAAGTGATGGACTATTTATGTCAACATCAGATTCAATCAATTTCGGAGAAGTTGACTGCACGAATATCGTAGTGGTTTAAGCGATCGACACGCCGCTTTCTACTGTGCCAAATGTTGTGGGTTCAAATCCTACATAGTACAACACTTTCTGTGATCCACAAATTGTTGTGTTGAGTCAGGGTATTGTTTGTGTCAATTTCATGTATATTTGTAAAGCCCTTGCAACACTTTGCTAAATGCAGGAGTGTTTTTTTACAAAAAGAAAATATATTTTTTAACAGAGTGTAAATCTGTATCTACCAATCTAAGCTTTCTATAGAATAGTCATTCTGAAACCACGTCATAATTGCCAACCTCACTAAAACTGCCAAATTTTAATAATTTACAGCAATCCCATCTTCATAATTCACAATTACAAACTTGATTCCCATTTAAAATAAGTCCTGACAATTGATATTTTCATTTTAGGTATGCAACCAACACATAGTATGACAGATACTCATGCTCTAGTGACGGCTGTAGGAACCGGCAAAGGACTGCGTCCTGGTATACCAATAGTTCCACCAGGAGTGGGTACTCCAGGAATGGGACAATCTCGGGGACCTACACCTCAACTCGGCCAAGCCACACCCTCACTACCCAAAGCACCATCTGCTATTAAAACTAATATCAAAGCAGCTAATCAAATACACCCTTACCAGCGTTAATAATTAAGGCAATAAATAAGAATAAACACACTTATTGTTTTATTAGTCGTTTATTTAGAAGTATAACTATCCACTATAATAATATAATACTAGTTATTGTAATGACAAAACATATGCTTATTAATTGCAAGCATTTATAATCACAAGTGCATTCAATTATAAATAGCAATCATGTTGCTTGCACATTTAAAAAGACATGTATATTATTATTATTATGTAAACATGTATCCAGTACATAGCATTGAGACAAAATTATGTGAAGTTTAGAAAGCAATTTTTTTTTATTTTCATTCTTGTTACTTTTTGATACTAGTTTAAAAATTAATTCAATGTGTTAACCTGAAACAAAAATATAGAAATTAGTAACTCGTACCTATAAATTAAAAAATAGATCTCTAAGTTTGCTTCGTTTGTTGACATCTTTGGATTTAACAATCTAAGTTTTAAAAACATTTGCTGTATTTAGAAGACTGGCCAGTTTCACCACTTACTGATTGATAACTAAAGATTATGATTTTACAAGTCTTAGATAGAAACATATGTATCAGATACACACATATAATACCAGAAATTTTTATCTATCAATTAGTGTTATGTAGAAGATATCTTATGAAGTTTTCTGAAACGATATTTAACATATGAAACTTGCTATTAAATATATTTATATCTGACATACATGTTTATATTCAAGAAAATTCAATAGGAATTTTATCAGCTAGTGGTGAAACCGCCCCTTATTCTCGAAGACGGTTCCAAACCATTTGAGCAAGTGCTACAGCTAGTATAAGGACATCACTAGGCCGCCATAGTGTGAGTCACAATGCTGCTTTGTGCATTAGCTCTTGGATTCTGTTTATGCTTTCCATCAGGCAGAGCCATCATTTTGGCAGGTCCATACATTAAAAAAAATGTAGACTAGATAGCCAGGCTAGTGTGGTGTGGTGTGTAAGAGAGATAGAGAGATAAGACGTACGATGTCGTCGATCTTGAGTATGGCGCGCACGGTCTCGGTGGAGAGTGCGAGCGCGGAGGCGGTGACGTGTAAGGGCTGCAGCACGTGCTCCTGGCGCATGTCGGTGACGCGGCCGCGCCGCACGTTGACGCCGGCGCTCGAGCCTTCGCCGCTCTCCGCACCCGCCGCGTGCATGGCGCGCAGCTCCGTCACTGTCTCGATCGGGTTCAACCCTGCGATGCACCGTACACGTTGCAGATATAATAATAATAATAAATATTTCGAACATCTAACACACATAACATATGACAGTAATAATTGCTGCCACGCTAGTGGGTGAGGGGGACTCGGTGTCTTTCTGTCTTTCTGTGAAACTGTAATATGTACTAATGTGAACGGGTCGCAACATGCAATGATTATTAAATATTTTTTGGTCATCTACCACACAGCGCCATCAAGTCTCAAGGTAAGCAGTGCTTGTGATATGTGTACTACAACTGATACAAATACATATACTTATAGTTTTTTGTAAATACATACATATTATAACATAGAAAACACTCAAAATCTAAAACAGATTGCAGATCATACAATCATTTGGCAAGACTCGGAAATCGAACTCGAAAACTCAAGCTCAGCAGATGCATATGCTACCACATACAGTACCGTCATATACTGTATATTTATGGTTAAACGTGATTGAAAGGGATTAAACAATGGTAGCATATAAAAAAAAATGTGATTTAATTTAGTACTTTGTTGTTTTAGCGTTTGTATATGTTTTTTAGTAGTAATAAATGGTTTGGAAGATAAGACGAGGACGTCCGTCCGTCCTCAGCTTACCTTCTAAACGGTACGAGCATGACGAAACTATGAGGTTTCCCGAGACGTGAACTACGGAACCCTAAAATTCGTGTCGTCGCGTAGATATAGTGACATGTAATTACCTGCGTTCTCGGCGAGCGTGGAGGGAACGACCTCGAGCGCGTCGGCGTAGGCGCGCAGGCAGTAGTGGTCGGCGCCAGGCGCGGCGATAGAGGCGCGCGCCAGGGCCGCGGCGGCGGCCGCCTCGGGCGCGCCGCCTCCCGCCAGCAGCGCCGGCCGCCGCGCCACGCAGCGCACGGCGCACAGCGCGTCGTGCAGCGAGCGCGCCGCCTCCGCCACCACCGCGCCGCTCGACCCGCGCACCACCACCGACACCGTGCGCCCGCCGCTCGAGCACCCGCTCATCTGCAAAAACCACACACATATCACTATATGTTGTTACACAAATATTATGAGCACACTTCTTTTACAAATTATTCAGAAGACAGAGGAATACAACCAGCCTCTCTGCCTAGCGTATGTGGACTACTAGAAAGCCTTCGACACCATCGAGACCTGGGCTGTCCTGGCATCCACGCATGGTGCCTAGTCGACTGCCGATATATCAAAGTGCTGAGATATTTGTACGAAGCCGCAACGATGACCGTCCGAGTACAAGAACAGGGTACAAGACCAATACCTTTGCTATTTGGTTACAACTTGTAGTGTATATACTGTAATTTATACTTCACATAGAATCTTATAATTTTGATCTGTAATTTGTCCAATTACAAAATACTCTTAAATAATCGGACTGTAGGGTAGCGATACTACACAATATTCTACTAATCCAAGATCCCAGACTTACGTCATAGAGCTGAATTTTTTTGGTCTAACATATACTCAGAAAGGAATGGATACTCGCTAAGCTAAAAGCGGGGTCGATTTACAGTTATCAGGTATCAAAAGTGAAAAAACCTTTATATATATCATTAAGTATAATATTTTCCAATGAGCCAGACAAATCTGACTAGTTTAAAGTTTATAGGAACTAACGCCTCTGCTATATTTACGGCAGACATACGCGTCATGTGTATTGCTATATAAGTTGGCGTAGACTTCTCAACAATAAAGACTAAAAACTAACAACACTCCTAAAATGACGTAAGTCTGGGGTAAATGGGATTTCAGTCTATAATATGTCACTTCAAGGTACACTACCCTTTTTAACAACAGTCGTACACGGTCTAGTACACTAACAAGCTAGCAAGACAACAATCTGGCCAGTTTAAGATTTGTTTCAAGTCTTCCTTCTCTGTGATGTTTTCTTGGTCGGTTATTTCGCTACAAAGTTTCTCATGCTACAATACTACCGTAAGAAACTTCATAACAAACATTTCAATCGATAGATAATCTTATTAGAAAAATTAAAAAAGTGTTTTACTAAGAACAAAGAAAAGTGAGATAATATGTATATGGTGGTTGAATTGTTCAATTTCTATTCAACATATATATTTATTAGTTCATGATGTTCTTTCTCATAATCCGCGGCCACCGTGGCGAGCAGACTCAACAGAAACCAGCCAACTATGCAGGAGATATTATAGTGCACAAGTGTGTGCGTAAACACAGGTACAATCTCAGTTCCCTCTCTCTCACAATTTCTCAATATTTAGATCAGGCGCAATACCGACAGATTTACGTGCTCTCCGAGGCACGGGGGTTCAGACCCCAACTTCCAAACTCGGAGCTGTTATAACACTTTTGACCCGACCCGGGATACGAACCCGAGACCTATTAATCGGCAGTCGCATACGTAAACCGCTAAACCAATGAGTTTAGTAGTTTTATATGTTTATAATATAATAGCTGTTGTTCGCATTTATAATATTAGTATAGATCTATTATAGAATAAAGTTATTTATTTTTAATGCAAGACAGGTATTATATATTTTACATAGGCGCTAAAACATCTTTGGGTTTACCTTGATGTACTTGCCGCCAGGTTCATTGATCTCCTCTACCATGTCAACATTTACAAGGTTTTCAGCAGTGAAGTGATCGAGTGAAGCTATGGGTCTGCATCCAAGCGTCTTGCAAACAAATTCAATGTCCTCACGTTCAATATCTTTAATTACCATGGTTTTGATCTTATCCAAGAAATGCACGGCCAAATCACTGAGTGCATCTCTGTAATTGAAAAAAAAAATGGCTTAAGATATCTCGCTAAATTATAGTTAATAAGTGCTGTAGAAAAAAAATGGTATTTGAGTTATTTCTCCAGCCAAAAATATAGCTTGTATCGCGCCTTGATAACTTGGTGATACTATAAATGTAAATTCGCATGGATATGAATATGGTTTGTACGGGCCAATGACCGTACATTTGGCGCGGTCAGCATTTTACGTCCACAACGTCGATTTAAAACACATTATAAATCAGTGCACTTTCAGCAGTCACAGGGTGTACTCACTAGCATTAATCATTACACATTATATAATTAGTTCATAAGTCATTTGTGTGCAACAATAAATAACATCTAATCAAGCACGTCTATCATTCTACAAGCTGTGTACGAGACCCGTACATGGTTTATAGTTATTACAAAGAAAGATTCCAGAGCAGATAAGATTTTTTATTACATATTCCAAACATAATGTTTATTACTATTTAAGAAGTAATTATTTAAAGAATTTGAGAAAAATCCTTGTGACGAGTAAAATAGACTTTATTAAAAACAATCTTAAAAGCACAGTATAACTCAGAATAATAGTCTTTATTTGAAGTCGAGATCGGTAGGTTAACCACTGATATCACTCTGATATCTGTTGCACTGTAGCTTAAACTGAACTGAAGCCCGCAAAGGTCATTGACCGGTTCCAAAAACGCACTGCCAACCGCGAGACAATCAATCTATATTAGACGCTATATTTATTAGCGTAAGGTTTATTGTTGTTTGCCTCAAGAAACCAACAAGATCTTTCAACATGTTTAGTCGTGTCTTGTTCTGGAATGATCTTTCTCTGTAACACTATTGTATTTTCATGAAAATGCTTTTGAAACTTAATATGTAACCAATATCAGCATCGAGAAGAACATACATACCTCAAAATAGATTTTTGAACAAGAAGTACATTGCACCCGGCTTTCTTGATTTGCTTGACAATGTTTAAAATGTATTGTCTCTCTTCTTTCAAAACACGATCCATGGCTGCGTAGTCTGACACAATCACATTATGATCCATCTACGACAAAATGCATTTTTAATAGAATTAATTAGTATATCGAAGAGGTATTTCAATAAATCTAATATTTTAATCATTCCAATTTTGAAAGATTTTGTGAGAATTAGCAAACTCAGAAATGCAATTTTAGTTATAGTTTATGCATCCTTGCACACATCCACATCTCGAAATTCAATTGAGGGTGAGAAATTTCGTTTAGCATAAAACGCCGCTGGTCGTATCTCGGTAAAATAAAAATGCCTAATGGAAAATATTTTACATTTAGTCACAGTTATATATTTGAGTACTTACATCGGTCTTAGGTGGCGAAATACAGAACTGTATAAGTCCAACTTTAGCCTTTTCAATTCTGTGGGGACCGCTCACATTTGCCGCACGATGGGCGATGACGAGACCTTGAACGAGCTCAGTGTCTTCGACGGTTCCTCCGATACGTTCGATCACTTTAACATCACGGAGGTCCACACGTGCACCTATTCCTCCTACTATTGGCTCCATTACTGAAATTCAATTTTGAATATGAGGAGTGGACGTTACGTAAATCATTTACCGTTTTTAAATACTTTAAGTGTTGTTTTTTTACCCCAGTACAGCGAAACCAAAAGGAAGGGTAATCGTTTTAGCACATGTTTGTAAGTTCCACAGCAGAACCTTAACTACTGAACTGATTCTAATTAAATTAAGTGTCAATAAATTCGTAATAATGGCACAGGTGATAGGGGCTACATAAATTTCATCAAACGTGTTGGTAAGTGGTTCGGTTATAGTTTTAAACTGCAAATATAAAGACATGAAATTTTTATTTTACAGAACTTTAGTTAAATTAGCTCTTTATATAAGTTTCAATACCACTACTATATTAGAAACTGTCTAGAATATACGAGAATATAGTATACCTGCGCGAATAGCTTGAACAGCAATAGGAGCTAATATGGTGGAATGTTGAGATACTACTTTGGAGTTGAGGGATGTAGCAGCTGCTTTCAAGAATGCATCTTCATTTGATAAATCTACTGGGGTGGACATACCTTCTACAACCTGTGGAATTAAATTAAACCATATTTTTAATACTACCAACATTGTAAGAAAAAATACAAGATTCATTTGAAGTATTTGACAAAATAAAATGAGTTAGAAAATGCTAAATAAATAGTGTATATTAAAATAGACAAAAGTAGGCCTTCCTTTGAATCATAACTAATCTTAAGTTAGACTACTAAGGTTAGGTTTCACAATAACATACAATACAAAATAATGCTTGATTTATATATTGACTGCACGGTTGGCCGAGTGGTGTCAGCGGTCGCCTTGCCGCTTGCTACTGCGCCAAGTGTCGTGGGTTCAAATCCCACGCGGTACTTACAACACTTTGTGTGATCCACGAATTGTTGTACCGAGTCTGGACGTTCTTTGTGTCCGTTTCATGTATGTTTGTAAAGTCCCCCACGACACAGGATGTTTATTCCTAATGTGGGAGTTGTATTAAAAAAAAAATAAAATGAAATAAAATTTATAAGCAATATTTCCAACAAGGTAATCTATACTTATATTATAAATACGAAAGTTACTTTGTCTGTCTGTCATGCTGCACCAATATCAATTAAATGTAGCATATGGAGATACTTTGATTCTTCAGGAAGGACATAGGCTAATCTTTACAGCAATAACCCACAAAGACGTGGCAGAGCCGTGACCAAAACCCTAAGAAATTATAAGTAGAAGACCAGAATTGCACATTACCTGTAATGCAAGTTGCAAAGCCTTTTGGAAACCATCAGAGATAACTGTAGGATGAATTCCCTTCTGTAGCAGTTTCTCAGCGGCGTCAAGAAGAGCACCAGCAATAACAACCACCGATGTAGTGCCATCACCAGCCTCAATGTCTTGAGCACGAGATAATTCCACTAACTGTAATTTGAATCATAATTAATAATAATAGGTAGTTACTTAGATGAGTAAAATATGTTTGCTCTAATTAACTCATCAGTATATCTGGTTCTAGTTTACACATTACTAGTTTACTCGACAAACCTTGTTTTGCTATATAAATTATTTCTAAAAAAGAGGTCAATTGTAAAAGGGTAAAAATTTAAGATTGCAAATGTTTTTGATGTCAAAATTATAAAAATGGTTACTATTACCTATTCTCAGACCAACCAAATATACAGAAAATAAATCAAACAATCAGTCAAACCATTTTGAAGGAGTTTGGTAAGAAAAACTGTGACAAAGGAAATATATTTATCTATACAAATACATAAATAAAATTGGAGTGAGAGTTTATATAATAACTGCATTGTACTAATGCTTTGACTGCCTCGGTGGCGTAGTGGTAGCGTATGCGACTGCTAAGCTTGAGGTCTCGGGTTCGATTCCCGGGTCGGATCAAATGTTTGTATGATCTGCAAATATTTGTTTCGGAGTTTGGGTGTTTTCTATGTATAATATGTATGTATTTACAAAAAAAAAAGTATATAAGTATTTATATCAGTTGTCTAGTACCCATAACACAAGCTCTGCTTAGCTTGGGACTAGATGGCGTTGTGTGTTAAGTGTCCGGAATATTTATTATTATTATTTATGTATTTATACATGGTACAACTTTTGTTGTTTGTTCCGGCTAATATTTGGAACGGTTGAATCTTGAATCTTGAACAGGATTTTCACTGGCAGATAGCTGATAATGTAAAAAATAACTCATGCTACATTTTTAAACTAGCTTCAACCTACCTACAGTTGATGTTACACCACAGGCTCAGTTACTATTAGATCTGCATGATGTGATTGTTAAGTATATGTATAGCTAGATAAACTCCCATAAGGGGCCATCCATAAAGTACGTCACACGAATTTCATGATTCCCCCCCCTCCTTGTCACAGGTGGTCACATTTCTGAGACCCCTCCCTCCCTAGTGTGACATCACATGTTTTGCAATTTCACATCGAAAAATTATTAAATTAAAACAGCAGTTCCGAAATTAGTTTTATTTCCATTTAAATAAAGTACTGTTTTTATGAAATCAACATTAACATCAAATATTTGAAACAATAACAAAGCAATAAACTATTGAATATAAAGAAAAAGAAGAAGAAAGAAACTCAATCATCTTCAGTCCATGGACTTTGAACCCACTCCTTTAAATTATTTATAACTGGCACGACAGTCACTTTGTTCTCATTTATTCGTATTATATTAGATATTGAAATGTGATGTCACGAAACTTAGGACCCCTCCCACCCCTTGTCACACCATGTCACACTTTGTCGACCCCCTCCCCCCCCTTTACGTGTGACGTACTTTATGGATGGCCCCTAAGCCCAGACACTAAATGGTTATCAGGCTTCAAGAATAACTGTTTATTAAATTGAAATATATTTTAATAAGTATGCTTTATAACAGTAATATGCATTCTAATGCAGTTTTCATAAATTAGAACAGAATAATTCTTACCATTTTAGCAGCTGGGTGAATAACACTCATTTGTTTCAATATAGTAGCACCATCGTTTGTGATAGTAACTTCACCATTGGCAGCTTGGATCTAAAAAAATTGTACAATAAAATTAGTTCCTGTACCATGTAACTAGCTGACCCACGCAACCTCGTTTTGCATCTTATATTGCTCTAGCGTAAAAATTTCCCCCCTTTTTTTAAACATTCTTTATTGGTACTCTGCTCCTATTAGTAGTAGCGTGATGATATATAGCCTTTCTCGATAAATTGACTATCCAACACTGAAATAATTTTTCAAATCGGAGCAGCTGTTCCTGAATTTAGCGCATACAAATAACCAAACAAACAAACTCTTCAGCTTTATTATTAGTATAGAATTATTCCATAACAAAATAATTTTCAGAAATTGGCAGTTTCTTCCATCTATGCCAGTGTCCCATTATGATTTTCAGATATTTCCCTACTACTGTGATGTACAACTCCTCTTGAAATAACTTTTTTATCATCTTCTTCTTGTTTTGCTTGAGGAATTTGTACTTTAAATATTGTCTATGTAAGCTGGCTATGTAGTACATTCAGAACTTAAATAAGAAAAATAATGAAATGAATATATTACCATTTTATCCATGCCACGAGGGCCCAGGCTTGTACGAATGGCATCAGATACAGCTGAAAAATATTCGAGAAATAAAATACCTTATTCCAATAAGACGAAGACAAATCATAATCAGAATAGACAAAAAAAAGCTCAATCTTCTGTATTATTGTTACTAGTTAAATGTTTTGATTTGACGAAGGCTTAATAAGGCCCAGTTGTTCAGTGACATTACGGTAACCGGTGCACCGTCTCTAAGACCCATAGATTCACAGCGAAGTCACGAGTTTAAAACAAAAAGTAAATAAATAATTCTAAATGAAAATCTTTTGCCCAAGCCTTGTTTCCGATAAGAAAGTCAAAATAATACGATTTTGAATGACATACAAGTTATATATTACTAAAAAAAAGAAATTAAAGTTACAGATGTTCTTTACCTTTTGCGGCATTTATATTGCTGAGTCTAATATCAGCAGGTTTACTTTTATCTTTGTATACTGCAGAATTAACTTTAGCAGAATCACCACCAGCTTTTGGAGCCATTGTTAATGTTAAATGTTTTTAATTCAAATTATCAAAGTGGGAGATTAAAATAGATTTAATTTCAGATCCCTGATCTTCGATACTTTGTTTTGTTTTCACTGGGTAGGTTTCAAAAGATTTGTCACTGTCACTGACAGAACTGTCAGTTCTGTCAATTTTTTTTTTTTTGTGCTAAAATGGCCAGAGACAAGTTGGAACGCCTTGTCATACGATCTACTCATTATTTAAAAAGAAACTTTTGCGAACCCATAAGTTTATGTGGTCACCGCGACACAGGACAGTATTCCTATTGCAGTAGTTATCTTCATAATTTGATCCATTGAATTTATTAGTCGAGATTTCATGATTTTCCTCTCATTTGATTTTTCAAGTTTGTTAGAGAGATTTCATTCTTATACTTGACCCTAACAAATATGAGGCCCAAATATGAGGGCAGTATTCCATATGAGGCCGAACCTGAGCCTTATAAAGCAGAAGGCGGTGGGCCTGAGTGAAATACTGTCTCGATTTGTTGAGCACGCCGGCCAATTTGACCTTATCCTCCGAATAGTTAAGGATCTGGAATTCACTTCATATATTAACACCAACTATTCCAATATTGGCTGAGGCAGATAAGGGAGTGTCTTCAAATCTAGGACATATGAACAACGGTAGTTTTTTAGCGGTGGACGTGCAACGTGTTTTTGTGGGGTTAAAATGGATTGAATTAAGTCTTTTTTTTTTTTTTTTTTTTTTTTTTTTTTTTTTTTTTTTTTTTTTTTTTTTTATTGAGTAGGTGGCAAACGAGCAGACGCATCACCTGATGGTAAGCGATTACCGCCGCCCATGGACACCCGCAACACCAAAAGCGTCACAAGTGCGTTGCCGACCTTTGGGGGATGGGGAGAGGGAATGGGGGGAGGGGTTGGGGTATAGGCCTCCGGTATCCTCACTCACTCGGTGAAACACAGCGCAAGCGCTATTTCACACCGGTTTTCTGTGAGGCCGTGGTATCACTCCGGTCGAGCCGGCCCATTCATGCCTAAACGCGGCTCTCCCACGTGTAAACTCCTGTACAGTCTGCTAACTGTATAACTTTGGGAATGATTGATAGATTGGTAATTGATAGACACTGATTTATTCCACTGATATTTATTAATAAATGATAAATTAGGTGAGTGACATGTACGTCGCGAGTTTAGCACTGATTCCCAATAAAATGGTTGAAATGTAATGAAACAAATATGATAAGAGCGCATTAATTGTGGAGTACGGTTGCACCGTACATGCTCCCGGGCGCGAATTGGGAGATGACGGATGCTGTGAAATGATGGTGCTAGTATGATCTGATGGTACAAGGTGATAATACAATTTTTACTTAAAATCTCTAAGTTGTTAGATGATATTTTAAGACTACATTTTCTAATGATCTCTGAAATCTGAGACACTTTTCAAAGAGGTCTCAATTTTAGACAAGTTTGTATCGACTCTCAATGACATTTCCCCGAGAAATATTAGCGCGGCAGGTGTAGAGAGCATCACCCGTACTGTCATACGCATAGCAATTAAGGCGCTTATTTGCATGCATGTCATTGATATGGATTAGGAACAAAGTAGATGATAGTACACCAGGACACCAGCATTCACAGATTTAGAGTCAGAGCATTCACCGTCGACTACGACCTTTATGCTACTATCTGCTAGAAAGCTAGTGGCTCATTCGCATAATTTCTCGGGAAGCCCATAGGAAGAAAGCTTTGAAAGAGGCGCTTTGTGCCAGACCCAATCGAAGGCCTTTGCAATGTCCAAACTAAACTAACTACAATTTTATACATATTAGTACTAAAGGCTGTTACGAACGTGAGGACAACTACTCGACGAGGAATAAATTGTAATTACTTCATTAATTTTCAATCTTGAAAAAAAACATCTAATTCTGAATTCAATGGAGGTTTATGTATTAATGGTAACTATCTAGTTCTTAGCAGAGTAAATACTTCCCTATTTTTATTTATGATGCAATGTTATAGAATAGACTTATCCTTACTCAATTAATATAGAGATCATTCATAGCTTGGATAAAATGGATTACCCGAAAGATTCATCCTACACAAACGAATTAATGGGCACCGGCGACTTGGCAGATCGATCCGTTCTATATCCTCAATCCGCGGGCTAAATCTAATAGAGAATAATGAGCGGATCAATAATAACAACGTATAACCCTTAAAAACAAAAGATTTTTATTATTTAAGCCATATTTACATTAACACAATAATTAAATTTAAAAAAATGATTACTATTTACATTCATTATTACAGCTTCCTTTTTATTAGTACATCACAACTTTCTACAAATAGTTCGGCTACTTTAATATTCTGTGTGTTTTCATTATTTTCTTCTTCTGACTTCTGGTCCATTTGGTAGAGCAGTCTTTGAAGAACCATTTTTGTAGTCCTTAGTGATGGGTGAGCTGGTATCGAGGGATCGGGGTCCTGTCATAAAACATGACAATTTGGATAAACTGTAATACACATCTATACCAATATTATAAGTGAAATGAAGAGTTTGTCTAAACATGCTAGTCTCCGGTACTACTGGTTTAAATTGAAAAATTCTTAAGTGTTGGATAGCCCATATTTAAAGGAAAGTTATGGGGTACGTAGTGACGATAATATTTACGTTTTACTAGGTTTTACCAATAAGAGCAGAGTATCAACTGATGTTAATATTTTTCAATATTACCATCAGTTTCAAATACCAGAATATGTAATGATAAGCTGTTGTTAAACCGTTTTGTTGCTTCTAGGTGCACTAAATATTTACATTTTACTTATAACATGGTAACAAATATTTGGAATGCATTTGTTTTCAATGTACCCTCACTTTATTTATAAAATAAATTGTAAGTACTTAGTACTTACAGCAGATCGTATGCGTCTAAGAACTTGAGGTTGCAGCGAAGCCATCCATTCAGGTTGGTTGGGTGAATGTTCAAAACTTCTCTTGAATCTCTGTGTTGTTATTGCTAAAATAGGCTGCATTATTGCCTCCGGTTCTTTAAGTAGACAGATAATACTTTCAGCCGGCAAATCATACCCCAGAAAATATAACGCAATTATCTGTAAAAAAGGTCACACTTCAATATAACTATTTAAGTGAATATCTAGCATGAAAAATTTTCGAGTCTAAGCGTGCCAGTGCGAACCAGTGTAGACAACAATTACCTACTACAGCGCCATCTACCGAAGATACACTGAACTACGAAGTAACACACTACACGGAGTAACTACAAATCCTGAATCGCGCAATAAATAGTTCTCGCGCCGATTATCATATATACAACATCCCAACATCAACTGTTGGGCAGTAGCCCGCTAGGCATGATCACCTCGCCTGGTCGGAGGATCCTTCCTTTGTGTTGGTGGAACATGATACGCGTTCCTCCACAGTATCAAAAAAATAGAGAAAATAGAGGTATTATAGGAGGTACTACTTCCTACTAATATTTTACATGCGAATGTTTGTGAGGATGGATGTATGGATGTTTGTTACTGTAGTGTATACGTCTATTCAGACAGTTCACTCAGTAACGCATTCATTCATTCGCTCTGTCATTGTACTATCTGTGAATGAATGAGAAGGAAGCTTATGTCATCTAATGGACGTGCGGTCGTAACACAGTTCAGTCGACTGTGAGCGGCGGAGGTAAGTGGGCGCGGGCGTCTAAGAGCCAACAATATATATGGATATACCACAGTTACGGATTTAGATGAAATTTTACAGTAATACAGCATACAGCTTTTACATCAGATTGATGACCAATATATACGCGGTATCACGGGCAAAAACTAGTAAGTAAACAAAAAACATAGGAAACTATACAATATCAGCCAATCAAGTTAAATAGATACCTTAAAATTAGAAGTAGATAAATCTTATTTTAATGAAAAAGTACTTCTATAAATGCTTGTAGTCTTACCTGCTGACGGTGTACGTATTCTTTATCCATCTTCCACAGGTTTGTTAGAAGTGTAATGTTTTTGATCCATTTATGACATTCTTCACAGTTGTATGTCACGTGAAATCCATCACTTTCAGATGTAGTGATCGTGTCGACAGCCGCTCTTATGAGCTTAGTTATAAACTTCATTCTTGGATGTCTCAGTTTGTCTGATGGTATCAAATTCAATTCTCTGCTTACAACGTTACCTCCTAGGGCTTCTAATATATACTGATAGTCTATGTCATAAAGATTATCAAGAGGTTTTGACGTTTTAGCATTAAAATGACACATGTAGTATACGGTACGAGAGAGTTGAAGATTTAAATTTAAGATATTTTGATCAATATTTTTAGTATCTTGTGCAACCTCTACTAGAGATGGGTTACTCTCATCCCAAATTTGCTCAAAATTAATTTCTTGCTTTTTCTGCTCAACCGCAACCTTAGAGCAGTAAAGAAAGCTATCTAAATACTCTGTCGTATTTTTCAGGAAAAGGATCATAGTTGCACTGTCGAAACCCACGTCTTGAAGACATAGAGGGTCTTTAGGTAATCTGCCGACTTTATTCACTAAACGACAACTGACTTCAAAGACATGTTTGATGTAGGTGGACCATATGATAGAAAATAAACCCAATCTTACATGTAAATCAGATATCCATATTAAACACTTTAGGACTGCGTTGAGGTATTCACAATTTTGCATAGATTTCTGCCAAGCCATTGCATATTCCCAACACATACTTGCAATAATAAAATCAGCTGAAGTACTCAAGGGAAACTGTTGTCTTAATAAAGAGAGCCATTTAAATATCTTAGGATTTTCATCAACAGGTTTACGGTTATTTTCTATGAATAGGTTTTCATCGTCCTCTTCGGAGGATATGGATGCGTCTGTACAAAGACTTGAACATTTCTCCATCAATTCATTAGTAACTATCGCTTGAGGAATAACTCCCATGCTACACAGCCATTTTGCAATTAATTCCGTTATAGAACCCTTTCCTCTCGTGTAGATGTATTTCAAATTTATATTGAATTCAGTCATCTTTAGTTTTATTAACGATTCTCCTGAGAATGGTTCATTAAACATTAAGATTATGCTAAGTAATGATATATCTTCTAACTTTCCGATCAGTATCCCCCATTTAGCATTTTCTTTAGTAACAGATTCCCAGATACCCTCGTTTTCTTGACATTTAGTTTCAAATATTTTACCTACAGCTTTACATGCCATAGCTACTATCATACTTCTCAAAGGACAGGCCATATCTACTAATATATCTCGTATACCCTGCCACCACGGCGATGTTTCGTTGTAAGCTATGCAAGTAGCTTCCTCAGTGCCACTGCAGAGATAGTATAAAACTTTTATGAACTCTTCGATAAGCTCAATATTTATTCCTTCCAAAGGCATATTTACGAGTTGCATAATTAACAGTTTCACAATATCCTTGGGATCTGCATTACAATCTCTGACGAAGGCTGGTAACACTGAAATATCTTGTATTTTAAATATAGATTTGAATGTAACAGATGCTAAGTTTGTGATTTTTTCTGTTGCAATATCGTTTTTTAAGGTAATGTATTTGTTTTTTCCATCAATCTTAAAACACGACACAAATTCTTTATAATTATTATTTTCATTTTCAGCAAATGTAACTCTAGCTTGGTGATATTCTTTATAACTGCTTTCTTGTGCTAAAGATAACAACCTTTCCAAAATACAATTATCATCTTCTAGAAGTTCGAAACAGATTTCATGTGAGTTTTCGTCACCATTTTTTTCAGGCAAATCTGTATTTACACTTGAATTTTCTAAGTTTGCAGGGCACTCAGTATTTCCTTCTGTATCTGATGTGTTTTCCATATCTATACCATTAAAGTACTCATCCAAAAACATATGTATTTTACATTTTAGTTTTTGCATGTCTTCAGTGAATTCACCGCTGATATGCCTGAAGAATAATGTTATTAAACCTAGCTGAGCGAAATACGTTTTAACTTCAATATTTTGTGATTCCTTTTTGTCGTCCTCAATACTATCCCAAAATAAATCTAAACAAGACATCACTGTCGCTGGAGAGACGTTATATTTTCTTACTAACAAATCTAGGAAATGCTTTTTGAGATCCAATGTTTTCAATTCTGACGCTTTTTTCAACAAATCGTCTAAAAAATCTTCTTGAATAGGTGATTTTTTGAAATGTTCTCTCAAATCTCGAAGTATATGTAAATCTTTTGATCGTTGAGAGTGTTCGCCTTCTAAAGCATAGAAAAATGGAATGTTAAATTGTTTCAATTTCCCATCTGGATCCATTAAGACGCATTGAAATTCAGGTAAATTAAGTTTTTTGTAGGAGTAGTTCTTTTCTAGACCAACCACACCGCAGGTATTGTATAAAAGGAGGCCGTTCTTAGTTGCGGTAAATGCTGCCACTCTGTTTCCTCTTTGCATTAATCTAATATCTATAAGACCTTTTTTAGGGTTATATATAATCAAGAAAATTGCTCGTTTGAATTCCTTAGCAATTGAGAGTTGTGGTTTTTTATCATTCACTTCAAATATCTGTAAAAGCAATCATTTCAATTCTTGATGTTATGTAAATTTATAAACTATGATGGATTTTAGCACTTTGCTTACTGAAGCTACTGTAAATATAAGTTTACATACCTGAACAAATGCACACTGAGCATCTCTGTAACCTTTGAAGAGTCTAATCAAATGTCCCCGTAGAACGTCAAGCACAGCGACACGACCGAAGTTATCAACTATGGCGGCAAGACGACGGTCAGGTGAGATGGCGACTAGGTTGCCGTATCGCTGTGCATCATGTAGGCCGTTACGCATCGATAAAGTCTCGGAACGGATCAGTGGATCAGTTGTTGGGGTAGTATTTTCTGCACTCCCACCTCCAAGCCATCCACTTTACAGAAACAATATTAAATTAGTATACAACTCGATCGGGACTTTTTAGTAAATATTTCCAATATAAACATTTACGAAAGGCATTTAAAGGTCAGGATCGTGGATTTTCGTTATTATAAGTCTAAAGCAAAAGCTATTTATTTTCTTTTTTAATGAAATGAAAATCCTAACAGTTTCACTTAAAATAGGACTCAATTCAACATATCAATAATATAATATTTAGATTTAGAGGCAGCTTATTTTTTATAGGATAGAGGGCAAAGGAGAAGACGGATCGCCTGATGGTAAGCGATTACCGCCGTCCACCCGCAACACCAGAATGTATGTAATAATTAATAATTTAATTATGTGTAATAAAAGGTAATTACGTACGGAAGGGCTGATTTAATTTTATTGGCCACTGCTCTAGCAACGTCCTGTAACGGTGGTGCTGATCCACCCTCAAGAGCATAATGGAAACCAACATAAGGTTTAGCGCCCGCTCCAAGAATAAGGGTGTTAACTGGTGGGATTGATCGGTACCTGAAAAATAATTTAGAACATTTATAAAATGTAAAACGTAGTGAATTTTTATATGCGCACCAAATTATTTTATTCTTTATAGTGTTTTAATTTAATTTTTTGGGGCACCAGTAGACCACCTATGGTCACCAATGGACGTCTTTCGGCTGAGATGATAATTGAATTTCTAGATTTAATTGAATTTAGAATCAGTAGTGTATAGTCGTTCCAATACTTTATTTAACTTTTGACAGATCACGCACATAAAGTTTTGTAATAATTTTTGATACAATGTACTACAGATAATACTGTACTTTATGGGCGGGCTCCGCCTACTTAGGGATGTGTCATTCGTAATTAATGACCACAGACTATAAAAACGGTTTTGAAATAAATCGATTATCGATTATATTAATAAAACATACAATAAAATTATTGTGATTATATTTTATATCAATCACGTAAAAAGTTTTATTATTTTGCATTAAAATGCCCTAAATGTCTCTGTTTCAATGCATAAATAATTTGCGTAATGAAAACAGTTCCATCGTACTCGTACCTAGTAATGGGATCGAATGTATTCGCCGCAAATTAATGAATCTAAAATAATTGTTTAGACTTACTATAGTTGGTTCAAATAAAAACTACCTGCGGTACCTACTTGTAATGAACAGGTACAAAATGTTGAAATTCGTAGTAATTTACGGATTAAAAATAAAACAACCAAAAGAGGTACTGTAATACTAATTTTAATTATAAAGAATCGTCTTCTTCGTATGACCAGGAATCATCATCACTTGAGTTCTCAGTAATATTGATTATCATTTCTTGGATAGATAAATTGTCGAATGCAACATCCCGATCCCAATCCGACATTATCACCTTCTTTGTTTTTTCTACAACATTCGCCCAGTTTTCTGGAGTTACTTTTTCACACGCATTTTTCAGTAAATTCAGCATTTTTCTTGCGGTGAAAGGAGGAGGTGTATTGTTCCTCGCAGCATATCCTTTAACTTGTGCCCAGATCATTTCAATTGCATTATATTGGCAGTGATATGGGGGAATTCTGAGGACGGTATGCCCATGCTCTGCTGCCATTTCATCTATGACGTATCGTTTTGGCAGCTTCTTTGTTTTTAATATCTTTACTAACTCTACTTTTAGTAGGGACTCATTCACCTCTTCGCCATTGTCACGGAGCCAGTTTATAATTTCATGTTTTTTGTTGGCCTGTGTTGGTATTTTATTAATTTGACGAGAGTGATAAGGTGCATTATCAATAAATATTATTGATGGCTCTTCGAGTGATGTAAGCATTTCTCAGAACCACTTTTCATACACGTTCGAATTCATCTCCTCATGATAATCTCCTGTTTTCTGGGATTTAAAAGCTAATACAGCGCCTGGCACAAATCCTTTTACTGTTCCTGCATGACAAATAATCAGTCGTTCGCCTTTTCCCATTGGTACTGTAGAAGTGGAGCCAACGGTGTTGTCAGTCCAAGTTTTTGACAGCGTATGATTCGCATTGAGCCAAGTTTCATCTGTGAAAACAACATTCGACCAATCTTCTATTTTTTTTGCTTGTCTTAAAAAATCGCATCTATACAAAGCAATATCATTGCGTTCCATTAAAATTTTTCGTTTGTCACATTTTTGGAATAACATTCCAATGTCTTTCAATGCCTTTGTCAGAGAAGATTTTTGACCACGGAACAAACCACTATTTCGAAGAGATTGTGTTAGTTTTTTTAATGTTGGAATCTCTTTTCTTTGGTAATAGTCGTATATATGACGACGAATAGCATCAGCGTCAAAATTGTCAACGGCTGTAACTTTACTAGGCGGACGTTTTTTCTTAGGTGTAGATAGCTTATTCTGTTCCATGCCACTGCTGACGTAGCCTTCTTTTGTTATTTTTGCCACTGTTGGGTTGGAGCACTAATACCTAATGCTGCTGCAACACGGTCTCTAACTTGAGTCACTGGTATAGGAGGCCCACCATTACGGCTTTCCTTTTCAAAGTATTCACGAAGTCGCAAGACAAACTCTCTTGTTTGTCCTTTGAGTACTTTCTTTTTTGGCATTTTGACAGTAACGAAGGCAGGAACGATACGCTCAACTCAACCAAACGTGAGAATTCCCAAATAAATCAATACGGAGGAATATAAATACTCAACTATATTGAAGGTTACTCATTGAAATACTGTAGATTATTTTAAAATAGACATAGAGAGATTTAATAAAGATCATCAATAGTTTAACAAATACAATATTAACCACTGAATTACAACACAATACAATAATACATTTTGAAAATTCAGTTCCTTTTATATATTTTTTCATGACATAGAACCGTCATATTTGAACAACATTCTTTTAATCCATTTCTTCTTTATTTTGACAAAGGAGGTCGCACATTGAAACACATAGAAATATGAAGTACGAAATTATCTATAAAATAATGAGTTTGTTAAATCGATTAAAACTTCTTAATGCATAAAATCGATCGATGAAAGAAATCGAATAGGTAACGGGTCAGGGTATCACTATTTGATTAAGTATTAGAGCTGTCAAAAGTTAAATAAACTATTGGAACGACTATAAAAGATTTAAATAATATGCTAAAATTTAGTCTCGGCACAACACTGTCATGAGTCATGAGCAGGACACTCGATTCAAATATAAAGAACTCACACAAGTCTCGTTTAGTGTAAGTCTAAAGTCGTACGAGAGTCCTATAAGATTTCCTCAATATGATAAAGTCATATGACTTTTTAAGTAAGTTTTTTAGAAGGGACTAGGCCTAAAACTCTTTTTTAAAAGTACAACACTATCTTTTTTTTCCAATAGATTTAGAAATAAAAATGACTTGAGCTGTTTTTTGAGTCTGGTTATAAAAATAATATCTTAACAACTAATTAACACGCTTACAAAAGTCGCTTACCAACAAACATATAGCTGAAGCTAAAAGAACCGTGTCAAAAATACTTAAGCCCTTTTTATTCGAGATTTAGGACTCGAGTTTGACAACATTATTTACACTAAATAAATAAAAACTAGTCATTTCAAAAATCTTCAGCTAACGGCAATTGCCATAGTGACAATACGTAGACAAATTATAATGCCATCGTGTTTATCAGTCTAATGCCATCGTGTTTATCAGTCTAACGGTTTACGAGCTACAAGGCAAAATACTATATATACTCTTTTCGACGTCTAGGATTTTAAACGTACCTATTTTTATTTTATTTTTTTTATTTAAGACTTCATGCATAATTGGTGCACAGGCGGACTTAATGCCGTAGGCATTTTCTACCAGTCGACCTTAGGGTGATGCAGAGCCAAGAATGGTAGATGCACATTGATCGGAAATGTATATTAAATTACATAATAATTAAGTATTTACATACACACACACGTATACATAAATATAGACATATATACATACATATACACACATACATACATACATACACTAAATATTATATATTTTGTTGTGGAGAGGATAAAATTAGGATTGAGGTGTTAATATTATTGTGAAATGTTTTCGCAACATGTGCTTAAAAGATTGACGAGTTTTTGCCATTCTGATCTCGAGAGGGAGCGCATTCCATAACAGGACAGATTGAACCAGGAAAGAAGAATGTATTGTTACGAGCTGGGTATTAAATAAATTAAAGTACTCGATTAATTACCAAAAATAACACAATATTTATTAAGAACACTTTTTACAATAAGAAATCACTAAATCACTCGTTAGTCGCACTAAAAATCTCTTCGATGTTTATCCGCTGTATCGTGAAACAATACTGTCCCTACGGCCAACACGTTCCGCTTTTATATGGCCGTGGAAATTACTCGAAAGTACGAAAAGATTCGATCGATGTTTCTAGGCTAAATGGATTACTCTAGAGCTACTTTTAGCGCCATCTAGCGTCGAGTAATCGTTATAATGCCCACAGTTGCGCGCTTTCCGACGCTAGATGGCGTTGTCCTCGATAGTTCTCGTATAATTGAGTTCCATCTGGTTATGGCGCAACAGTATAAAATCCGAGCGGTGAGTGGGACAGTGAAGAAGTAAGTTGTTTGACGATCTAAGGTTTTTTGCGTGGTTAGCACCTAGATATTGAATTTGGGAAGTTAAGTAAGATGGAGAGCTTGGTGAGTTGAGTAAAGTATATAGGGTCGTTAATGCTCGTATCTCTCTGCGTTGGCGAATTGGAAGCCACTTCAATAGGGAGCGATACTGAGAGACGGAGAGAGAGAGATTTTGATAAAATTATACTGATATCATTATTTATTACTATTATTATTAACAGCCTTTAAGAGTCCATTGTTGAACATTGGCATTCCATTAAAAAGAAAAAGAGGATTTCTGGCAACATTTCTCTTCTCTTCTTTTTCTTTTCGGTGGTCTGCCTAATTTGAAATTACGTTACATACGTTAATTCACGTTAATTACTTAGTCGTAGGTCAGTTTATCAAAGCTAAATGGTCACAAGTTTCTTTACCATACTTCATATCCTCCATATGTAGACGCAGCTAAAAGATGATCATATGTATTTTTTAAATCAAGTCCCACAACGGCACCGTCATTTATAACCTCCTGGTCAGTGAATATCCACTTTCGTATACTGATATTTCGGCTGTCCACTGTGTAGTCATCTTGCATACCAGCACGGACTTAAAGTCAAAATAGTAATAAATTATAATTTAAATTCTTATAACCATTTAAGTAGCAAATTGTGAACCATGAAAGTACCTTTGACTGAACTCTAAATTTAAAAAACCAGGGCTACTTGCATGTTTAGAGACTGCTTTATATTTTGACTGATTGTAAACTGTCGAAGATTGTAAACTGCCGAAGATTGTCAACTGTGACATACTGCTTACAATTTAACATATGATATTTCTTAATTAATTATAATGTATCAGCGATCATCTCGCCTGGTTGTAGGATCCTCCTTTGTGTTGGTGGGACATAACACACCTGTCCTCTACAAAGCTTATTTAAAAAAACATAAACCTTTAAAATAATCTAATATTCTATTACTACCAGTTGAAATTGAGTTTTAACACAAATTTTGTCTAAACCTCTCATATCACGTAGCTTTTAAGACTATTTTCTGGATCAAACAAATAAAAGCTTATTAACTAACTAACCTTTTGCAAGCTGAGCCTTAGCATTTCTGAGCACCTGGAATAAGGTTGATCCTGAGATAATACATTCACAGGTTTGGAACAGTATATGTACATCATCTGGCAAAGTCCCATATGTTCCTGTGTGGCAAGATATTTTCATCACAGGTTTGTCTTCCAGTTTTTCAAGCAACAACAAGTGACCAGTATTCGTGTAGAAACCCACACTTCCATTTTTAAATCCAACAATAATGCAGAACCAATCAGGACCGTTCTGTAAATTAATAGAATGGTATGTAGATATGTAGGTTTATATTCAATTCGTTTCACGGTACGCACATAAATGCTGCGTGAAGAACGGTAATCGTCGTCACTTAACTATCATTATCATCTCAGGCGTAAGACGTCCACTGATGGACATAGGCCTCCACCAATATTCTCAACATTTATTATGACAGTAAAAAGGTGTTCGCACTTTACACCAATCCAATACCGTTCCAACTCGAATACATAGGTATATATTTATAAAAATGAATTATCGAAATGTATGTACGCGCATAACTTCCGATCAGCTGCACCAAATTAGATAATTATTCTTTCTTTGTGTTCGTTATTGTTAGGGTAAGGTTTGCATGGAAGAAAATTAAAAGCATTTATCAGAAATTTAGAAAATACGACGAAAGAAAAAATATGGCAGTACGAAGTTTGCCGAGTCAGCTATTGTAACATTCTCTAACGTTATATAACTGCTGTGTGTGAGCACCATTACATGCTAAAGTTAAGTAATTGATATCTACATTATAAATGCGAAAGTAACACTGTTTGTCTGACTGTCCTGCTTTCAAGGCTATTCCGATGCACCACAATTTTAATGAAATTTGGCACGGAGATACTTTGATTGTTGAGGAAAGACATAGGCTAGCTACTTTTTGCTGCGATAACCGAAAAAACGCAAGCCAAGCAACGCAGTAAGGAGGAGCTGCGCGCAGCAGCTAGTTAAATTATATTTCAAAAAGGTGAAAATCTAAATTAAAGAAGGTTGATGTCAGTTATATCTATATCTGGCAATATATTGATTATCTAGTTTGTCGTACCACGCCAAATACGTAACTAAAATATAAATTAAAACTATAAAAAATTACAATATAAATTCATTATTATTTGACTATGAATTTACCCACATTTCTTGGCTATTACTAATACGAACTCCTGACAAAACTCACTCAGTACGTCTTTTGTGAGTATGTGTATTTATGTGTGAAATGTTATTCTTTCAAACTTTTTGTTAACTTTTGTGGAGTTTTTACACCATTTAATTGCACAAGACACCATTTTGTAGGTAAACTTACTGCACGACAACTTGTACGATACAAACGGGAAGTAGTGTAGTTTGTTGCATGTGTGTGCGATAACGCGTGTGTTTACTTGATCTGAGCGTCTAATATAAAAAAGGTGTCTCGCAGACCGCACTTCAGTTCAGTTTGAGCTATAGTACGACAAATATCCGAGTGATATAATTCAGAAACCCCGGCGATCATTAAAGATGATTATTCAGAACTGTGACAGTGAATTTTTCAGAACTCCAAATAATACAATTTGGCTAGGAGAGGGTGGTAGGTATGCTCAGACCTTCAACAAACTTGTCAAGTATTTAAATAATTCTAAGGGTGTATAATATTTTTGTTTAATTTATAATACTGTAACTGTTAAAATTGATAAATTATTAGAAGAGTACAATAGCAAAACTCACAAGTACAAAAGCAAGGCTCACAAAGTTTTGCCTTGAAAACAAGCCACACTAAGTGTTTACAATAATTAGAATGTATTCACAAAAAATATAAAACAATTGAATCAGTATAATGAAGTAAGGAATAATATCAGTTAGGTGGTCTGAAGCATACTATTGTTTCAAAATGAAAATATTCATAAGATTTCATTATTGAAACCCTACATTTAATCATGTTATACCGTTATGAGAAACATTTCACCTAATATAAAGAGAGAAAAGAGTTTGTATGCCAGGAAGTTGGTAGTCTAATTTATAGATGATGAATCAGATGTTATATTTCACTAGTTTTGACCCATATCTCCACCCTCATGTACGTAAATAAAAAGGATAATGGATAAATGGATAATGTCAAAGAATCTCCATTGTAAATTTCATCCAAATTGGTTTAACTATGAAAAATTTAATTTTTGTAGGACAAAGAAATGTAGCAACAATACTCCCATATTTCATTTCTACGAAATCTGAATTTAACAGTCAAATATCATTATGGTTGCAGAAATAAAAACTATATTAGCACACTGCCTATAGAAGGATAAATATAATCAGAATAAATAAGAATAGCATTCACAGAATCAAACTATTTTGTTGTCATTACTCCTTTACATTTTATGTCTATTAACACAGTGATTAAATATATTACAAATAAGTCAACTCCATTGTTTACCTGAGAAGATTGCTGCGACGGACATATGGGTAAAGTTAAAACTACATTAATATCAGATGGCAAAGTGCCGCTCCATGATATCAGAAAGGTATTACTGTCAGTTGAACTAATCCATTGGTTAGCTAACAAACAAAGACGGCTTTTATAGCCAATTGCTAATAAATTACCGCAAGATGAAAGTGCTATAGCACAATCAGGCAACCAATTTGCATCTGAAATGAAATTCAATATAAGTTTCTTGACATACAAAAATATCAAACGGAATAATATTACAAGTTATAACAAACCTTCGTTGTCTGATATAAACAAGGCCCTTCCTATACTAGATATATCTCCACAATCTGCTATCTGTTCAACTTGACACGACATTTTAAGGAATTATCATGATCCAATAATATTTAAAAATAATAGAAATCTATTAGGTAAACCTTGTAAAATATTTTAAAATTGCAGGTATGATCACACTACGATGAAAAATTGTACAATATGTACAATGTACCCATTATTGTATTTTTATTTTTTACATTTGACACTTGACAGTTGATCAGTTGACACATGACAAGTATTGCCAAAATTTATGTAAAATGGTGTTACCACTATCGCTTGCCTTTCAAAATGTCGTGAACGTGATACGAGGACGGGATGAGCATTCTGATAAGTGAGTACCTACCTAAAAGGTACCATAGAAACAAGTGGACAATATTAGCGATATATTATGCAACACAGTTCGACTAATTTGATAATCCTGTTGAAAATTAATGAAGATTGATGCCATTCAATCATTCAGCTTAACGATGTTCGAAATAGATCATGTACACCAGTCATGTAGGGTCGGTTGTCGAACAGTGAACCAACCAGATACAGTGAACCACCGTCATATTTCTGAAATCGCGACGATTGTTACTTGCTCAATCATGTCAAAACATGTGCCATGTACCCACTTCCCCTCTTCCGTAGTAAGCCGACGACCACGACTTGAGCGAAACATGTGATGTGTGCTTGTTTGTTTTTCGCCGAAAAAACGTACTATTTCCAAGTAAGTATCTCGATTTTTGTATTTTTTGTTTTTAACTAAGAGAGTAAAAGTTGTGTGGTGCAAATATTGTTATAGCTTTGGAAATATCATAAGCATATTGCATTCTAAAAATTTCAAATAAGACTTATTAATTTTTAGCTTTAAAGTTGAAAAGTACCTGAATTGAACAGTGAACCAGGTCTGCATATTACACAGTGAACCGATTCACTGTGTACCTTACGATCCTGGTACACTGTTTCTTGAAGTGTTTTCTTTTTGTTTTAGGATGCCAAGGCAAAAAGATAAAGAGCGGAAGATAGGAAAACATAAAAAAATGACACGATGTCAACTTTACGTATGGTAGAAAATGGGAACTCTGTTAGAACGGCGGCAAATGCTTGTAATATTTCATACCATAGATTGCGTCGTTATGTAAAAAAGAAAATAACATGGAACAGTGAAATCACAAAATTTGCCTAATGCTGCAGTTTCAGCAATTCTCGACTTCATGTAAAAGCAATAATCAAGAAATTCAAGATTCAACTTCTGTGACTGAAGTTTGACAAGACATGACGTTCAAATTTAAGTAACCTTCTAGATGCACTTTCTCGATCTGGGGTAACATCTATAACATCGTCTACGCAAACGTCTTATTAAATAATAATAATAATAATAATAATAATAATAATAATACAATCTCGTGATTTCAGAGGTACCATACTACAGGTATGTGCCCGATCCAGTTCTCGAGAATGGTCGTGCTACGTTATATTGGGATCGATCTATTATTACAGACAGGACTATTGTAGCCAATAAGCCTGATATTGTGGTGATAGATCGATTAGAGCGCCGCGCAATAATTATCGATATCGCCGTTCCTCATGACGAGAATCTCGTGAAAGTCGAAAAAGAAAAACAAATAAAATATTTGGATTTATCTCACGAGATTGTCGATATGTGGAATGTGGATTCGGTAATAATTGTTCCGATAGTCGTATCTGTTCACGGATTGATAGCCAGGAGCCTCGACCAACACCTTAAGAGGCTCACGTTAGATGGCTGGATCAAGGGTCTGATACAGAAGGCAGTCCTTCTTGACACGGCACGCATAGTGAGGAGGTTCCTGTCTTTGGAGCCCTAACCACCGGTTTCTTGGTCCCTGTACCCGAAGTCAGTGGTCCACTATTTTTTATATTTTTAAATGTATTTGTTTTATATGTATATTTAAAAATGTAATCTATATGTATATACAAAAGGAATAAAGAGAATAATAATAATAATAATAATATGTTTATTTTACACCAAAGTCTCAACATTTGAAATCTTACAATACAATAAAAACACTTTACAGTTTGATTGTGTATCAGCATACATAGGTACAGGTACTGGTTCCCAAACTAGGCATAGCCTGTATTTCGGGAGTCAGAATTCAGTGAAGTTGAAGGTGACGCTGCTCACAATGTACGCGTGTGCGTGTGCATGTGTATGTGTGTGTGTGTGTGTGTGTGTGTGTGTGTGTGTGTGTGTGTGTGTGTGTGTGTGTGTGTGTGTATGCGTGTGTGTGTTATGAAATAAATTTGACAAGGTCCTCAGTCCCCTCATAATCTAGTTGGTGAAGCCAATTTTCAACTTTATTTTTAATCTCATGTTTGTTAAGACTCACAATATTTAATTTTTTATTTATGTCATTATAGACTTTAGTACTTAGACTAATAGGTTGTCTTCTCGCGAAAGAAGTTCTACATTTGACTCTGGGATATACAGACGACGTACTGCGCCTTTTTGCCCTTGGAAGAGGTACATCTTGATGCTTTTTCAGCATCGATCGGAGCACGTACAACTGGCGCACTGTCAGGACCTTACATTTGGAGTAAAGGAGCGTTGTTGGGTATCTGGTATCTAAATATTAATGCAATGTGAACTTGCCTTTGTTGAATATGGGATGATTAATTTTAAGTATTTTGATTTCATTATTTTAAGTGATAGGTAAATTAATGAAGACTGATAACTCTTGTTGGCAGAAATGTTTTATTTTTTTTCTTTTATTTTCTATGGTCAAATAAAAAGATGATTATTAAAGATTGTGTTTCTTTTCTACAAATAAGTGTCCCATCAATATAATTATATTGTGGTTCACTGTTGAAATAAGGGTGGTTCAGTGTAAACCATCCATAGTACACAGTGAGCCAAATTCATTTATTTTTTAAAACCTCTATACCGTCTTAATTAATTCTTTGATCTTTCTGTAGTCTATAACTAAGACACCTTATAAAATTACCTAAACGATGACACCTAAATCATGTTCTTATCTTTATTTTCTAACAAGATATATGACTTAGAAAAACAGCTGGTTCACTGTTCGACGACGCACCCTACATCTTTAAAGCATAGTTAAACAGATGGCGCATCTTTAATAAAAAAAAAACTGTAGATTTCGAGGCCTAAACTAAAAACTTAGTGGATTTCCAAAAAACTGTAGATCTACAGTTAAAACTGTAGGGTTGGTTACACTGTAGTGTAGAGTAGGCACTTCTTGTAATTTCGAATCCATTGACTCGAGTGCTAAAGCCAACAATAAATGGAAGTTGCCCGAGGCAACCCGAAGCAAACCGAGGATGTACTTACAAAGTAAGACGAAGTGCCTCTCCACACTATCGTATTCGCCTAACCTCGTTCAACTTCACGAATAGTGTGGAGACCTGTTTTTACTGTTGGCAACACTGACAATTTGTTTCGAAAAAGCGCATGTTTCCAAACTTTTATTTTATAAAAATAAATAAAAAGAATAATCAAAATCAGCAACTCATGATAATTGTTTTAACAGCTCATAATAGATACCGGGATGTTAGTATTTCGTGCGAAAGGGACAACGCTCTACAAAGCCCAAATCGGCCGATTGTCTCTTTCTAGAGGTCGATGTGCCTTATTCCTTTTTTTTTTATTAGACGGCAGCCAGCCGAAGCCCTCTGAGTATATGTGTTCTGTGAGCCAACCGGTTTAGTTGTTTCTGCCAAGCCAATGTCAAGGATTTATATTCCTCAATTCAAGATGACATGAAATAGGGACCGTCTTTTGAAAAAACAAAAAACGATCTCGCCTTATTTTTTGCCCAGTACTGTAGATGACAACACAGATGACAATGACATTGAAAGTGAACATCAACAAAGTGTTCCCTTCTGTTCCTTCAGGATTTATTAGCAATTATAAATAAAATTATTGTTGTATAAATATATTTGTAATACGGTAGAAACATTGTAATTATAATATATAAATAATATAAATGTACATAAGTTAATTAATTGTAATTTAAATTAATATAAAAACGTTGATATCACTGAGATGTACCCAGCCAACCTAAAAGGCCGGCAAGTTGGTAATTTGAAAAACATATTCATGTAAAAACAGAATGAATAATAGATTTATTAAAAATTGCCTAATGAAAAATGTGACTTAACAATAAGTATCTCTAACTATTTTAATATTCTGAGTAAGTTTAAACCTATCTATGTATTCGACTAAAAGACTTGTATCCATGGTCATGAATAGAATTATTAAAAAAAAAAACATTGTTTAGAGTTTCTGTCAATATGACTATCGGATTTCCGATTTATTGATGTGTCCATTGTGAATTTGTGATGTCTAGACAAATACAGTTAACGAAACAGTGTTATTTAAAGTGTATTCTCTTCTAACACTGACAATAGAACTTTTATACATTTTGTATTCAGTGTGTTACAAGTACAATTACAATGGTTTGTATGTGTTATACTATGTATAGGTTAAACACAGCTTATTTATCTTGTAAACTCTGTAAATCCTTTTTAATTTGGTGATAAATTAATGTTTATAGGAACCACCTAATGCGGGTACCAGTTCGCCTGGTCTGATCGCATCGGCGCCTATGATTCCACCGCCTATGATGACTGGCTTGCCACCGCCGATGCCTCCAACCGTAGGCATGCCTCCGATACCTGGCATGCCACCTAACATGACAGGTTTGCCACCTCCGATGGGATATCCATCAATTATACCCCCATTTTCAATGCCACCACCAGGATTTCCAGCTTTTAAGACTGTAAGTTATTTGTATCATCACTAAAATGTACTCATATTAAAATCATGACTTAAGTAAGAAATTATATTGCCGTGCATTGTTTTAGGATTTGACTGCTCCAGCACCAGATATAGCTCCTATGGCCAATCAAAGTAGTCCTTGGTCTGAGCACAAGGCCCCTGATGGACGAACATATTATTATAATTCAGTTACTAAACAAAGTCTTTGGGAAAAGCCAGATGACTTAAAAACTCCTGCAGAGGTATGTTCTTTTTATTTCAATAGATCATTGAAAGTAAGTGGGCTGTTATAGACTGTTGATATGATTAAAAGATTTAGTAACTTGAGTAGGTATTTTACATAATTTTTAATTTAGTGATGCAGTGGTATCATGTACAACTAATAATTCATTTGATAATTGCAACAACAACTGTTAGGTGTTAGGAAATACTTGAGTCTGTTGATCATCTTCTAGCTGCTACATGTTCTGATATGTTACAATATTTGCATTCTGGCACTTCGTCAGGCAATCTAGATATATATTATAGCTAAGATGTATAATTCTTCTTCTTGATATATTAATGTCTCATAAAACCATGACCTGAGTAGTTTCTTAAACTTTATAGACTGTGATTGGCCTAGTATTTTAAGAGGTCGCCACATCTTTTCCTACTACGCCAAGAGTTGTGGGTTCAAATCCTCTATGGGGAACCCTTTGTGTTATAAACAAATTGTTGTTTGTGTGTACTTTGTGTCCATTTCATGTATGTTTTTAAAGTCCCTTGCAACATAGGATGTATATTCTGAAAGCAGAAAGATGTCATTTTCAAAAAAATATTATATTTTGTTTTTTTTTTTCCAGAAACTTCTGTCAGCTTGTGTTTGGAAAGAATATACTACAGATGCTGGACGATTGTATTTTCATAATATAGAAACCAAAGAATCAAGTTGGGTCATACCTAAAGAACTACAAGACATCAAAGACAAAATAGCTGCGGAAGAAGTTGCTCAGTAATACATTTGTTTATTTATGCATGAATTCCTGACATCGGCAATTAGATGACTTTCTTTTATTAAACACAAACAATGTTATTACTATTAACTTTTCTAACAACATTTATTTTAATTGTAAGCCTAAGCATTAATTCCCTATTTATCAGTAATTTTTTGAGTAAATTTCTGTTCAGATTTCAGTAAACTATAATTTTCCCATTGCAGGGCGGCACTTGTGGCAGAACCTTTGCCTCCGAGTGAAGTACCTTTACCAGCATCACCATCAGTAGCAACTTCAGGCAGTTCAGCTCTAGATGAAGCAATGGCTAAAACCTTAGCATCCATTGATCCATCGCTTGCCAGCTCCATACCCATACCAGAAGAAAGTTAGTAGAATGTCTATATTTAACAGGGAACTGTGATAAGACTGTTTTATTTATAATTACTGCACGGTTGGCCTAGTGGTTTAAGCGGTCACTACGCCGCTTGCTGCTGCGCCAAGTGCCGTGGGTTCAAATCCCACATGGGATTTGAACCCACGGTTCATTTCCAAACATCGGACAACATTTTGTTGATCACTTTGTGTGATCAACAAAATGTTGTCCTGAGTCTGGGTGTTCTTTGTGTCTGTTACATGTATGTTTGTAAAGTCCCAGGCGACACAGGATGTATATTCCTAATGAGGGAGCTCTTTTTTTTAAAAAAAAAAACATTATTTATTATATTATTATCATCAGTGTGTGTCACCATCTCACCTTTTATTAGAAATCGGTGCAATGAATTAACTTCTCTTTCATTCCTCTATCACTCGTCAGTTCACTGTTTACTCCCTTACTGACAATATCTTCTTGTACTCAGTCCATCCGTTTTATTCTTTTGACGTCCTCTGCTCTTATATCTGTACAAAGAAAAATATATAATAAAAATTGGTTGCCTGTAAAGTCGGTATACGGGCGAAAGTTTTACGTGACAACGACTTTGAGTGGTAAAATAATTTTAATGTGAATATTCATTCGTATAGTAGGAAGAAGGATGAAATAGTAATATAATAATATAATAGTAACAATTTAAAACATTTATTTATACAAAGAATTATATTTAAAACATTAATTTTAACGTTTTAAATATAATTCGACGCGTGCCTTTCACTTTTTATGTCTGTCTCTCTCGCTCTTAGGCGGGCTAACCATGCCCGAGTGGAAGGGACGCGTGCCTCTCACTCGCTCTCATTGTGAGCGCATAACGTGAGCGGAGCGTAACGCAGTTTCTTGAAGTGTCACCCGGCAAACCAATTTATAAGACGTTGTCACGTCAAAACGTGTGTGTTGCAATTTTATATATGTTCTTGGTACACACTTTTTTTAGGTAATTGGTTACTGGGATCACTTTGATCAATACTGGAGCAAATTTAATCAAAGTGATCCCAGTAGAGGGAGCGTTCAAGTATTACGTTACGCAATTTTTCTCGTAAAACGTTACAATGTGTTACAGGGGCAGTTATTTTAAGAGTTTATTAGCAAAAACTAGGAGAAAAACAATTGTGTGTATTGTAAGTCAAAAATTTATAAAATATAAACATGACACTCGAGTGTTACGTAGCGTTTAGATAGGGGGGGTCGAACAGAAAAACGTTACGATGCGTTACACAGGGGAGGGGGGGTTCAAAAATCTTCAAAAGTTGCATTAAGTAATACTTGAACGCTCCCAGAGATAGAAATAGAGAAATTCATTAGTTCTAAATTTAATAAAAGAATTATATATTTTAAAATTTATTTAAATCAAGATACCAAGACTATTACAATTTTGAATTAAAACATAACATGTTTCTAAATAATTTAAAGACGATTGTTATCATGTTTGTTATCTTGTTTTGTTTTGTAGGCAAACCAGAAGAAATTGCACTACCACCACAAATCAACAACACGGAACAGTCAGAGCAGACACCAGAACTACAGTATAAAGATAAGAAAGAAGCCATTGAAGCTTTTAAGGAACTTTTAAAAGATCGAGTAAGATTCAGATTTCATACATACATTAGAGTTGTCGATTTTAATTAAATATTATTGGAATTTATGATAGGTAGCTTTTTCAATGTGTTATTTCTGTATGTATGTGTCCATTGACTTTTAGATTTTTACTTTATTTTTACTATTACAAAACCCATTTAAATTGTATGTTTATACATAATAAATGTATTTAATTTTAATTAATTTTATTCTATTTAATAATTAACATAGTTTGCTAAAATATGCATGCAACACAAGTACCTCGATTTAAAGCATTATACACTCATTTGCAAAAAAAACGGGCGGTTTCGATTTTCTTCCTGGCTGAAAAAAAAGTCTGGCGATGTGGAAGCGTATATGCTAGAAGTCGGAATTCGTCGTTTGGACTGGCCAGCTAGAAGTCCGGACCTCAATCCCATAGAGCATGTCTGGGACGTTCTGAAGCGACGAGTGAGATCAGTGCAGCCGGCTCCGCAGACCATCAGAGAGCTAAAGAATGTGATTACCGCGGAGTGGGAACGTATTCCCCAAGAAACCATAAAAGATATACTCGCTAGCATGCCCAGACGAATGCGAGCCGTGATTTCAGCAAGAGGGGGTCACACTCAATACTAAACCTTTATCTGCTTTTAATGTATTCAAGAAAAACAAAGAAATTAACGCGTTTCATTTTTATTTAGCGAGCAGGTACAATAATAGTGTTTTGAGCTTAAACATTATTTCTCAATAATTTAATCAAAATGTTATGATAAAACTGATGATACCTATTCCTTCCTAATTAATTTATGAAATTCTGAGGATAACAATACCTAAAATTGTCAAACAAACTAATAGTAACTATAAAATAGGTCTTTGCTTAATCTTTCGGATGCGCGAACGGGTACTTCCGGTTCCATGCACCGTGCGGCGAAATTGCAAAATTTTGCAGCACGGTGCATGGTGTACGAAAATGATCAAATCTTTTCAAAAACAATGCTCGGTGGTTATAAAAGTGATTATTTTTCAAAAGATGGATAACAAGCGTACATGGTTATGCCATATTTTATTACTAAACTAATGTTATCGCATTATTATTTACTCACAATTGAGCCAAGTATTAATTTACGCACCTATTGTGTTAATAAACATGATTTTAATATTTTATGTGGTTTATTATTCATTTTACTTATTATCCTCATAAAGTTCGATAACTAAGCTATCTACTGATATAAAAAACACTATAACTGCAGTAAAAATTCATTGAGAAACATATTTGTAAAAATCACATTTCGCTGTCGAGATATTCGCCATTTTGTCACTTTACAATCAAACTATTATTTGCGCCGAACACCAAATTACGTAGTATTTATATGAAGAAATAGTGTTTTTTAGTTAAATAATTTATTTTTTTAGTTAACTAGTGCAAAAGACAGGAACAATACATAAAAAAAACAACCTATTTATCAAGTTATTTAAAAAAAGGACTCGTTTGCTAGACCAGTTTTCATTTATTATTTTTAAGTTCTGAGAATTCTCTAAACTCTATGAAAATGACTGAATGCTAAAGAGAACAAACTGATCGTTCCATTATGTGACACACAAAGTCTATGGTTAATACAAAATAATTTAGTAAAACATAAACAAAGATCAGTTTACGTCTTGTTCATTGTCCGTCACTACTGTGTATGTGTGGGTGTTAATAGTTCCGGGACTTCCCGCTAGGCTGCGTGCAAACACGAATCAACGGCGATATACAATTTTAAGTGGCGTGCTATTGGAGAGGCCTATGTCCAGCAGTGGACTACGATACGCTGATGATGATGTAGAACAGTAATGGCGTGGGAGCCCTTTGTATGTGTGCGTCTAATTTCGCTCGTCAGGCAAAAAATTAGTGTTTATTTAAATATTTAGCTTTTCTAACACATTTTTGTTGCTATTCTATATTCTATATAAGATTCTCATCGCAATTATATCATTTTATCAATAAAAACATAAGAATAAATGCGTAAAAACCTTCAAATGAGTAAGCCCTTTTCAATAGGTAATAGACTCGGTAACTTTTTGAGTAACACTATTCAAAATTACGCATGATTTATGCCTCAATTCGTATTGATAGTGGTTCCTAAAATAAGTATAATAAGTAAAATATAACAACAAACTACCTTCAAAATCACCTTATCGGCAAAAAATCAGTTTTAAGAGGCACTTGACAGATCGCGTTGCGTCATCGTCAACTTTGAAATTGGAACTCGTTTTTTTTACGGCTCTTGAAGCGCACTTGACAAACGAATGTTTTAAAATGTTGTTCGTATAAAGCAAATGCATAACAAACCTTTCTAGACTTCGTTATAATAACTTTAATACCCAAAATTAATTAAAATGCAAGTTAACTGCGAAAAACATGGATCCGTGTGTGCCGCACCGACGGGACAAACATGGATCCGTGTTGCCGCACCCGAGAGGTTAAGTGCCCGTTTTTTTTTTGCAAAAGAGTGTAATTTCACATTTTTTTTTAGAATGTTCCATCAAATGCATCATGGGAGCAGTGTGTCAAGATAATATCCAAAGATCCACGCTACACAACATTTAAAAAGCTCAATGAGAAAAAACAAGCCTTTAATGCATACAAAACTCAAAAGTTGAAGGATGAGAGGGAGGAACAGAGGTAACAATATAAATGGAATATATTACTTCCCCATTCTTGTAATCAGTTCAGTTTTCTAAATCGCCACTATTCATTATTACTAGCTTTTGCCCACGGCTCCCCTCCCGTGTTGGTTATCGTGTCAAAGAGTAGCCTATGTCCTTCTTGAATAAACAAAGTATCTCCAAGGCATGGAAGGGTCACAATCTGTTAAGAATGGTCATCCGTCCATGGATTGATTTGGCTAGCATTACTTTAGTTTGCAATTCGTTAACCCATTCGATTACCACTTCACCACAATCCTATTGCTGTGTTAAAGTAAAATAAAATTGTTACAGATTGAAAACAAAAAAGAATCGCGAGAACTTAGAAGAATTTTTATTAGGTTGTGATCGCGTAACATCTCTAACGAAATTTTACAAGTGTGAAGAAATGTTCAATAATTTAGAGGTAAGCATGAACTACACAAATACTCTTCATGGAATACATACTTAAACATTATTTATTGAACAGAACACAAATAAAAATATCATTAAAATTACAATTTATTTTTCAGTAGATTCTTTTGATGATTTTTTGTAAAGCAATTTCAAGGATGTGTGTCAGTGTAGTTTAATTAAAAATTATTCGATTCATCATTATCATATGCTTAATGCGTAGATATGGCGATGTGTTCCTGAGTCTGACCGCAGAGATATTTTCGAGGACTGCATATTCGCCATTGCGAAGCGGGAGAAGGAAGAGGCAAAGGCACTGAAAAAACGTAATATGAAGATGTTGGCCCAGGTAATTTTGATGATTGTAAATAATGTTTAAGATATAAATCAATAGGACATTACATTCATTTACATTCTACACAAACAATGCTATACCTGATAATTTGAAACAAATCAGATTTGAAAATATTATGAAAGAAATCATTTCGTATTAGTTAAATAAATATTTCGAACATCTAACACACAACGCCATCTAGTCCCAAGCTAAGCAGAGCTTGTGTTATGAGTACCAGACAACTGATATAAATACATATATACTTTTTTTTTGTAAATACATACATATTATACATAGAAGACACCCAAACTCCGAAACAAATATTTGCAGATCATTCAAATATTTGGTTCGATCTAGGAATCGAACCCGATAGATCAAACATAAGTCACATACACTACCATAACGCTATCAAGGCTGTTAAGTTGTTAAAACATCCCAATTATTTTGTTATATATGATAAATGCTCAGTCCTTCTTAAGTATTGTTTTAATATTAACACATTATGAAAACTATGGTGCTAATTCTGTTGTTAAAAATAAAAAATGACCAATATTTAGTTTGGTCCAGTCAAATGACGTTCTAAATGTCGCAGAATGAGTAAACTTAGATATATCACACTAAGACTGTACCTAATTACATACATCACACTAAGACTGTACCTAATTACATACATCACACTAAGACTGTCCCTAATTACATACATCACACTAAGACTGTACCTAATTACATACATCACACTAAGACTGTCCCTAATTACATACATCACACTAAGACTGTCCCTAATTACATACATCACACTAAGACTGTACCTAATTACATACATCACACTAAGACTGTCCCTAATTACATACATCACACTAAGACTGTACCTAATTACATACATCACACTAAGACTGTACCTAATTACATACATCACACTAAGACTGTCCCTAATTACATACATCACACTAAGACTGTACCTAATTACATACATCACACTAAGACTGTCCCTAATTACATACATCACACTAAGACTGTCCCTAATTACATACATCACACTAAGACTGTACCTAATTACATACATCACACTAAGACTGTCCCTAATTACATACATCACACTAAGACTGTACCTAATTACATACATCACACTAAGACTGTACCTAATTACATACATCACACTAAGACTGTCCCTAATTACATACATCACACTAAGACTGTACCTAATTACATACATCACACTAAGACTGTCCCTAATTACATACATCACACTAAGACTGTACCTAATTACATACATCACACTAAGACTGTACCTAATTACATACATCACACTAAGACTGTACCTAATTACATACATCACACTAAGACTGTACCTAATTACATACATCACACTAAGACTGTCCCTAATTACATACATCACACTAAGACTGTCCCTAATTACATACATCACACTAAGACTGTACCTAATTACATACATCACACTAAGACTGTACCTAATTACATACATCACACTAAGACTGTCCCTAATTACATACATCACACTAAGACTGTACCTAATTACATACATCACACTAAGACTGTACCTAATTACATACATCACACTAAGACTGTCCCTAATTACATACATCACACTAAGACTGTACCTAATTACATACATCACACTAAGACTGTCCCTAATTACATACATCACACTAAGACTGTCCCTAATTACATACATCACACTAAGACTGTACCTAATTACATACATCACACTAAGACTGTACCTAATTACATACATCACACTAAGACTGTCCCTAATTACATACATCACACTAAGACTGTACCTAATTACATACATCACACTAAGACTGTCCCTAATTACATACATCACACTAAGACTGTACCTAATTACATACATCACACTAAGACTGTACCTAATTACATACATCACACTAAGACTGTCCCTAATTACATACATCACACTAAGACTGTACCTAATTACATACATCACACTAAGACTGTACCTAATTACATACATCACACTAAGACTGTACCTAATTACATACATCACACTAAGACTGTACCTAATTACATACATCACACTAAGACTGTCCCTAATTACATACATCACACTAAGACTGTCCCTAATTACATACATCACACTAAGACTGTACCTAATTACATACATCACACTAAGACTGTACCTAATTACATACATCACACTAAGACTGTCCCTAATTACATACATCACACTAAGACTGTACCTAATTACATACATCACACTAAGACTGTACCTAATTACATACATCACACTAAGACTGTCCCTAATTACATACATCACACTAAGACTGTCCCTAATTACATACATCACACTAAGACTGTACCTAATTACATACATCACACTAAGACTGTCCCTAATTACATACATCACACTAAGACTGTCCCTAATTACATACATCACACTAAGACTGTACCTAATTACATACATCACACTAAGACTGTACCTAATTACATACATAACACTAAGACTGTACCTAATTACATACATAAAAAATAGCATTCTGAAAATCGCATCACTAAACTAAGAGAATAGAAAATAATTTTAAAGATATTTTCATTTAGTGTCGCAACAACAGAATTACCACTAATAACATACAACTTTATCAGGTTTTGGAGAACATGAGTGAGATAACATACAGCAGCACTTGGAGTGAGGCGCAAGTGTTGCTACTAGAAAACTCTGCTTTCAAAAATGATGTCAGCCTCCTGGGCATGGACAAGGAGGACGCACTCATTGGTAAGTGTATACATGCACTTTATTAATTAACTAGGTGAGCCCCGCGGTGTTACCAGCGGTACGACATCAATCGAGGGGCGAAGCTGTCTAAAGTAGCCTAATGTACTCCTTATACCATCAGCTACCTATCAGTGAAAGTACCGTCAAAATTGAGCCAGCTGTTCCAGACATTAGCCAGATCTTAAATACTTTCATTTGAATTTAGTGGAAAATTGTTGAAGCTGAAAAAAATTGAATTACAAACACACTTTATTTGTATTTATTTATATAGATATAATAGCTAGCCGACCCACGCAACTCTCAAACCCGAAGAGTCGCAGACGATGCGACTTTTTGCAATCAGGTTCGACTATGCTCGGATACTATGGAATAGGAGGCAAACGAGTATCGCCTGATGGTAAACGATTACCGCCGCCCATGGACACTCGCAACACCAGAGGCGTCACAAGTGCGTTGCCGGCATTTTTTGCTTTGGGGGATGAGGAGAGAGGTTGGGGTATGGGCCTCCGATATCCTCACTCACTTGATGAAACACAGCACAAGTGCACCGATTTTCTGTGAGGCCGTGGTATCACTCCGGTCGAGCCGGCCCATGTATGGCGAGCATGGCTAAATAAAGATGATGTAATTAGTAATAAATAAGTCAGTGTATTAATGTATCAACACGGTAGCATACTTATATTAATAGGTCGAAATAATTCCTTACGACATGCAGAAGAAACATACTCCAAATTGGTTTTTTACAGAATTTTATTTTCAAATTAAACATAATTCGAACATTTGTTCCAGTGTTTGAGCAACATATAAGGAATTTAGAAGCTGAATATTTGCAAGAGAGGGAACAAGTCAAAAAGAGAAATAAAAGGCAACAGAGAAAAAACAGAGATAACTTTTTAGTGAGTTTTTTTGGTTATATCATTCCTATACATATTTCTCCTCCAAAGATTTTTTTTTGTCTTTCAATGTTTTTTATACAAAATTACTCTTATTACATTTTTCACTAAAATACTTTGGTTTTGGTTGATTAGTAAATAATAATAAATATTTCGGACATCTAACATATAACGCCATCTAGTCCCATGCTAAGCAGAGCTTGTGTTATAGGTACTAGACAACTGATATAAATACATATATACTTTTTTTTTTGTAAATATATACACATTATACATAGAAAACACCCAAACTCCGAAACTAATATTTGCAGATCATACAAACATTTGGTCGGACTCGAACCCGAGACTTCAAGCTTAGCAGTCGCATACGCTACCGAGGCAGTAAAGACCAGGAGTCTTTACTAACAAAATCAAAGTTGATTAGTTATGGAGGGTAGAGATAAGGAGTATCATCTGTGTACATGAAAAGTGTCCGTTGAAATGCATTAATCTTTCGGATGCGCGAACGGGTACTTCCGGTTCCATGCACCGTGCGGCGAAATTGCAAAATTTTGCGGCACGGTGCATGGTGTACGAAAATGATCAAATCTTTTCAAAAACAATGCTCGGTGGTTATAAAAGTGATTATTTTTCAAAAGATGGATAACAAGCGTACATGGTTATGCCATATTTTATTACTAAACTAATGTTATCGCATTATTATTTACTCACAATTGAGCCAAGTATTAATTTACGCACCTATTGTGTTAATAAACATGATTTTAATATTTTATGTGGTTTATTATTCATTTTACTTATTATCCTCATAAAGTTCGATAACTAAGCTATCTACTGATATAAAAAACACTATAACTGCAGTAAAAATTCATTGAGAAACATATTTGTAAAAATCACATTTCGCTGTCGAGATATTCGCCATTTTGTCACTTTACAATCAAACTATTATTTGCGCCGAACACCAAATTATGTAGTATTTATATGAAGAAATAGTGTTTTTTAGTTAAATAATTTATTTTTTTAGTTAACTAGTGCAAAAGACAGGAACAATACATAAAAAAAACAACCTATTTATCAAGTTATTTAAAAAAAGGACTCGTTTGCTAGACCAGTTTTCATTTATTATTTTTAAGTTCTGAGAATTCTCTAAACTTTATGAAAATGACTGAATGCTAAAGAGAACAAACTGATCGTTCCATTATGTGACACACAAAGTCTATGGTCAATACAAAATAATTTAGTAAAACATAAACAAAGATCAGTTTACGTCTTGTTCATTGTCCGTCACTACTGTGTATGTGTGGGTGTTAATAGTTCCGGGACTTCCCGCTAGGCTGCGTGCAAACACGAATCAACGGCGATATACAATTTTAAGTGGCGTGCTATTGGAGAGGCCAATGTCCAGCAGTGGACTACGATACGCTGATGATGATGTAGAACAGTAATGGCGTGGGAGCCCTTTGAATGTGTGCGTCTAATTTCGCTCGTCAGGCAAAAAATTAGTGTTTATTTAAATATTTAGCTTTTCTAACACATTTTTGTTGCTATTCTATATTCTATATAAGATTCTCATCGCAATTATATCATTTTATCAATAAAAACATAAGAATAAATGCGTAAAAACCTTCAAATGAGTAAGCCCTTTTCAATAGGTAATAGACTCGGTAACTTTTTCAGTAACACTATTCAAAATTACGCATGATTTATGCCTCAATTCGTATTGATAGTGGTTCCTAAAATAAGTATAATAAGTAAAATATAACAACAAACTACCTTCAAAATCACCTTATCGGCAAAAAATCAGTTTTAAGAGGCACTTGACAGATCGCGTTGCGTCATCGTCAACTTTGAAATTGGAACTCGTTTTTTTTACGGCTCTTGAAGCGCACTTGACAAACGAATGTTTTAAAATGTTGTTCGTATAAAGCAAATGCATAACAAACCTTTCTAGACTTCGTTATAATAACTTTAATACCCAAAATTAATTAAAATGCAAGTTAACTGCGAAAAACATGGATCCGTGTGTGCCGCACCGACGGGACAAACATGGATCCGTGTTGCCGCACCCGAGAGGTTAAATTAGGGTGGCGCCACATTAGCATCAGAGTAAACTTCTTAAAATCAATACACACACTTTTTCATAAAATTGAATGATAAAAAATCAATAAACGTACTATTCACAGTTCAGAAAATAAAATATATTTACTACATTATTTTGTAATACGCAAGTAGTGACAATAATGTTAAATTTTTTACCTCGGCGTACTTCAATTCGTTCACAATTGCTACATTCATACCATACCCTGTGTCTACACCAGCGCCATTCTGGAAGGTTTTTGAACTGTTATTTACAGCTTATGCTGGACACTTTTTTCAATTTTCTTCCATATAAGATAACACTCCTTGTCTCTACCCTCCATAGATTAGTAAAGACTTCCGTAGGTATTAAATCAGCTAACGCACCATATAATATGTGCATGATGTATGAAATAAAATAAAAAAATTTAGATTGTTTTTTTTTATTTTTGTACATAAATGAATCTTTAAGTCTCAATGTTCTAACTTTATTTTATTATAATGTTTTTTTTAGGTACTGCTGGATGGTCTACACGAAGAAGGAAAATTAACATCAATGTCTCTCTGGGTTGAATTATATCCAGTTATATCAGCTGATATGCGATTCTCAGCCATGCTTGGTATGTGCATCCATACTAATATTATAAATTCGAAAGTAACTTTGTTTGTTACGCTTTGACCCCTAAACCGCTGTAACGATTTCAATGAGATTTGTCATTGAAATAGTTTGATTCTTAATTTCGTACAAACACGAAGGCGAATCGGTGGACAAAACTACTTAATATTATACTGAAGGAAAGGCATATTAGGAGTTTGCTTATCACCAAAAACTTACTTCTTGCAGGTCAAAGTGGTTCTACCCCCCTGGATTTATTCAAATTCTATGTTGAAAACTTAAAGGCGCGCTTCCATGACGAAAAGAAAGTAATTAAAGAAATATTAAAAGATAAAGAATTCGATGTTAAACCCGAGACCACATTTGAAGAATTTGCAACTATCGTCTGTGAAGATAGTAAATCGGCTTCTTTGGATGCAGGCAATGTTAAACTCACATACAACTCGCTGCTTGAAAAGGTATATCAACGAAAATTGTTACTTATGTTGTAAACTTTCTGTTTTAGTAGATAAATAACTAACGTGTAACATTTTTAGGCTGAAGCGAGAAACAAAGAAAAGATTAAAGAAGAATCTAAAGCACAGAAAAAAATAGAAAGCGCTTTCAAATGGGCGCTTACCGAAGCCAACATCGACCATCAGCTACCGTGGAGCGAGGTCAAGGCGAAACTTGATCTAGACGCACCCGAGTTTGCAGCTGTGCCCTATGAAGAAGACCAAATTAGAATTTACAAGGTATTCACCTAGCCTTTAATCTATCTATAGCATAGAGTAGCGAAAACAAGGGGAACCTTAAATGTTGCATTACCCACATGGTAATACAAACTTTAATGTTTGTGTACTTAAATATGTGGCGACTTCCACATATAACACAACAATAACCTACTACAGCGCCATCTGCCGAAGATACACTGAACTACGAAGTAATGCACTACATGGAGTAACTACCAATCCTGAATCGCGCAATTGAAGTTCTCGCGCCGATTATCATATATACAACATCCCATGATCACCTCGCCTGGTCGGAGGATCCTCCCTTTGTGTTGGAGGGACATAACACCCGTTCCTCCACAAATACAAGAAATACCATTACGTCATTAACCTCTTGATTGGGCCATTGTACGTGGGTTTGTCATCTTTTTACTCCAACCATCCTAGAACATCCCAGAAGTTCAGCAGCTGTTGCGCCTATAGTGAATAGGTGCTTATGTAGGGGACAAAGCCCAGATAGGATACTTATGACCTTCCTGAGATCATCCCTTTTTAGTCTAATTAGGTTGTAGGCTAGTCTATTTGATGCTACCGGAACTGCAATTTTCGTTTGCCTGTATCCTTCGTTATTTTTTTATTCGGTTTTGTTTTTTTTTCGGTATTGGCGCGCAGCCATGATTTTTTTGGGATTGGGGTAAGGGTAGTTTTAGCCATTGCACGGTAATTTTGTTTGTGGTTGTAATGGACAGTAGATTGTCATGTCATTAGATAATCAATCAATAGAAAAGTATTTTTTTTACAGTTTAAATTATTTATATATTTATTTTGTATACAATGGAATTTCAAGATTTAGTTTTACAATTGGACCTACTTCACAAAACAATCCACACACATGCCAAAATAGAACAATTATCCTTGTCTTCTTATAGATAGGGTTCTTATCTCGATTTTGGCATGTGTGTGGATTGGTTCCTTGTTGCATAAGTAGGTCCAATTATATTGTTAAGTAATTTTAGTTCACTATGGTGGTCCGCTGTTGAAAAACAAAAAGAGGATTCATACTGGTTATTTGGTTTAAATTAAACCAAGTGTTTTTTAAATGTCATTTTATAGGACTTCCAACACGAACAAGAGGAGACATGCTTGCATTACCATCACCCCAAGGCGCGGAAATCGAAGCGCTCCAAGAAGAAGAAGCGTTCCCACTCCGCCTCTTTGGTTAGTTATTTATTTTATACACCAACAAAAATACGATTAACCACTGGTGGTGTTTTATTATAATTATTTTTTTAATGTCATTCCTATTACAAACAGTCAAAGTCGCGATCTCCGTCACCGATGCCGGTAGTACGTTCTCCGTCACCTGCTCCCAGCCATGCCACGTGGAGTTCTGAAGAAGGAAAGAAACACAAGAAATCTAAAAAGAAGCATCGCAAACATTCGCCACCACCAGTAAGTCCTCTTTTTTTTTTAAATGTAATTTGCGAAAACGTGATTTAGTAAGTAGTTGTGATGAAAAACGAAGCTCTAATAATTATAAAGTTGTAAAAACATGGTAAATTATTATTGATATATATATATATAGATATAATATTATTGATTAAAATAACTTTGAGACAAGAGCTAGATGTTAAATAAATTCAATATCTATTTATTAGTATTTAGAGACATCATTTGGAGTTAAAATTCATTAAAAACTGTGTTCAAGCACTTCTTAAATGTGATTTATAAACTTACTCTATATTTGTATTTAATATAATACTTTTGAATGTTCAAATTGTTTCATGAAGAAGTCACCGACGCCAGAAGAGGGTGGCATAACAGACGACGAACAAGTGCGGCACAAGAGCAAGAAGTCAAAGCGCAGTGCTCCCAGCAGTCCTGAGGACGAACAGCAACTAGAGGTCTCACACAAACCTAAGAAGAAGAAGGAAAAGAAGGACAAGAAAGAACGGTATACTTTAATATAATTATAAATATAAAAATAAACTTTATTTAAGTTTAAAATCCATGCGTCTCTGCAATAAGGGATATACATGTAGATTGTAGATTTTTTTCTTTTAGACATCTTTTAAAAAGGTCGGTGGATATAATTATGATCGTAAGATGTGATGATATAATAAATGTTGTTTATATTTATTAAGATAAATACTTTACTAACAAGAATGAAAACTTTGTCTATTTTTATGTGGCCACAGGGTTCAAGGTGTTATACAAACGGGTAGAGCCAGTATGTTTTTTTAAACAACTCCCGGGTTAAGAATAAATTATGTGTCGCAGGGGATTTTACAAACATACATGGAATGGACACAAAGAACTTTTTGAAAATTTTGCTAAGACGTTGCTTTATATATATTTGACTACACGATTGGCCTAGTGATTTAAGAGGTCGCCACACCGATTTCTACTGCGCCAAGTATTGTGGGTTTAAATCCCACCTGGGACAACACTGTATGATCCACGAACTGTTGTTCTGAGTCTCGGTGTTCTTTGTATCCGTTTCATGTATGTTTGTAACGGTCCCCCGTGACATAGAGTGTATATGTATAGGAGTTGTCTAAAAAAACGTGTGCACCTCGGGACGCTCGACAGAAGTGATAACTTAAACTAATTTAAGTTAAACTATTTACGGCTTTCGCTATGGGTTAGAGTGAGAGAAAGGGAAGCCGGACAGACTGGCGCCGTACGCGTTACGAAGCGGTATACCCTCCCGTAAGAAGTTACGCCTTTAGTAACACAACAAACACCACGCAACTATTTCATGTAGCCTAGTGCTAGAGTGAGACGTAGCGTATGCGAAATTCTGCCATACTACTGACAGTTTTTTCGTTGTTTCGCTGCCGTATACGAACGCGTTGGTGTACTAAAGGCGTTATCACTTCAAAAAGTTACAAAATAGCGAATGGGTGGTTTGTCAGGTCGGGCAGCTCGACGGTGTGGAGCGACGCGGAGCTGGAGTCTCGGCGCGCGGCGCTCCTGGCGCAGCTGCACGAGCACGAGGCGGACTGACGCCGAGTCGCGCGCGCCCGCCCCACCAGCGACGTCTCGCGCACCACCGCCACCACCGCCACCACTACCACCACCAGCACCAGCTCGCTCGCTAACGCCTGCCTCTCGCCTCCGTTACAGACCAGCCCGGACGAACAGCTCGTAAACCGTTTCGATTTTGACGACTGGTAGAAGACACCGTTTCTTGCGAAATAAATATTTGTAGCCTATTTTCGTGTTTTGAAATACATTCGATATTTGTAATTTATTCGCTTAGTAGTTAAAATTTCAGACTTCTATATAGAATAACACGTACGTAGATAATATGTATTTAAAGTTATGTAGATTTACTGTAGTAAATACTCTATACGATTATATTCAATCCGAACTGTACGATTGTTATATTGTAACACTTTACAATGAAGTAACGTACATGCGTGCGAGAAGTACAGCAAACGGGCGGCTATGGTGGCCGCCATGTATTAATTTTATCCCGAAAAAAGTACTGCTAACCTGGTTTATAAGAAAACCTCTACGCGAGTGATGTCGGCGGATATACTAGTGTAAAATATATAAGACATTTGCTTAAGTTATATTTAAATGTTCACTGATATATCTCAGTAGTTACAAGAAATATATGTAATAGCCATCTATGTGCCTTTGTATTATTTATATACCTATTTGTTAGAAAATTACTCGTTGCCAAGCGGATAGCGGGTGGGAATCCCGGATATTCCGGAATATTCTATCGATTTTTGGGTTTTTCCTACTAGAAAGTCTTAATAACAGCCCAGAGTATTGAAGTTGGCAGTGCTTCACGCCTGTGCCTAGGAGAGCAGATTGAGCCATCGGTCTCAGTTGTCATTAACCTTAATGCAATCCTTATTAGGAGGTTAGAGCCCTTAAATATTTCCTGACAACTAGTTCAACCTTCGAAATTAGTTCACTGAGAGATCCACTGCTACTTCGTAGATAAACTGATATACTAATAAAACCGGTTAAAGTAATAGTCGACCACATATAATCTTGGTATTATAGGCTAGCAAGGAAGAAGGCTTGTTGGAATATGCCAGAGACAGACACGTCAACCTCATAACACTCACGTGTTCTTGCGTCGAGAGTAAAAAACAAAGATTACTGAAAAGCAAAAGATGATTTCATTTACGAATGTACATTTTTATACTGGCTGAGCCCCCCGCGGTGTTACCCTCGGTTGTTATTGTATCGAGTGTCTGTATGTGTCACTCATCTATTTGTATGTATTATATTTGTGTGTAGGTATTATGTTTGATGTATAATTCTTCACAGTACGTGTTGCTATTATTTTATGTAATGTGTAAAATATAAATAAATAAATAAATATTTCGGACATCTAACACACAACGCCATCTAGTCCCAAGCTAAGCAGAGCTTGTGTTATGGGTTACTAGACAACTGATATAAATACTTATATTCTTTTTTTTTTGTAAATACATACATATTATACATAGAAAACACCCAAACTCCGAAACAAATATTTGCAGATCATACAAACATTTGGTCCGACCCGGGAATCGAACCCGAGACCTCAAGCTTAGCAGTCGCATACGCTACCACTACGCCACCGAGCCAGTCAATATATTTTAATTTCCTTTCCACCAACAATACACCAGGAACAACCATATACTTTTTCATCGATACCGAATTTGTTTTACAACAGCTACTGAAATTTTATAGTAATTGTAGCATTTTACTTCCAACCTCAACCAACAGTATACTCTCAATATGTCAGATAAAAGATTTAACCTCACTCTTTTTCTTTGCTTGTTTTTTTATTATATTCATACTGCTAAATAGTCGCTCAACATCAGCATTAGAATGAGGCAGTTCAGAGGCAATTAGGAGAGTAATCGCAAAAGTTGCTAAATCCTTAAACCTCGATTCTCCTGAAATACAATACATCCATCCAAAATTTTTCATTCGGCAATCCTCTGTTACATCCAAAGATGTAAATATAGATATAAACAAGTAAAAAATTAGTGGCTGAGTGATCGCAGTAATTAGAACTAAAATTTTAGAAACCGTTACAAAAATCTACTAGCCACTAAATCCCTAAAGCCAATACTTCGCCACCAAATGAATAAATTAGTGGCAAATCCACTAAGTGGCAGCACTGACAGAGTTGACAGAGTGCGTTGATCTTGATCCCCTGTGGTTCTGTGACGTTGATAGCTGTCATAGAAACAGTTTTATTATTGTAATAAAAGTGTTCTGTGTTTATTATTGTAGTATTGTATTGAGGACACTTATTTAATTTAATTTTCTATTAACGATACACAATTATAACTAATATCAATAAAATCTTAGTCTAAGTTTGCTATACATAGCTTCCCAGCAAAATAAAATGAAGAGTGACTTAGAAAAAGAGGCAGGAACATGGATTCTCAAAAGATATGGACAGTTTTTTAAAACACAATTCCAAGATCTTGTTAGTGTATCTAATGATGACTTCTGGGAAGAAAATAAAACTTTTTTACCAATACAAACGATGATGAAACCCAATGAGCTCTTGCCTATCACCGAACTGGTATCATCTGATAACACTCTGATGACTAAAGTACTAAGTGTGCTCTCTTCCCTGTGCATTGAAGTAGTTGCTCTCAAAACGGAAGCTTTCGAAACGTAAGTAAACTTGTACCACTACCATACCTATGTAAATCAATAGCTACTTTCTGCGGTTTCACCTGTGTTAATGATTATGATCTGATCTCTGCTCCTTCACCTTATTCAAAGAAAATATAACCCAAATCTGACTGATCTGATAATTTGACAATAAATAATAATAACAATGTAGTTTATTTCTTGCCACAATATATTATTATATTAGTAGGTATACATTACATAAAAAAATATAGATGCATATAAACATATGAAACTTTATAAATACTGTTTATATGATCATCATCTCATAAAACCGTACGCCATCTCGGGTATTAGATGTTCCAACCAGGTGCAGCCTAGAAAGGAAAACCCTGGCACCCTGACGTACCTCGGGCCATCTATGCTTTGTATGGCCCCCTCCTGTGTGGAAATCCTGATAGCCAGCACTCGTTGTGTTGTAATCCCCTAAATATAGTAAAAATGATAATTTTATTTTGGTATATACAGGCATTTCAGCTTCTTATCGATGTATGAAGAATATAATGAAAACGACATCAGTACATCGATGGAATCAATATGTTCATTGAGTGCATTCTCCACACGCTGTGATGAAGTTTTACGTAATCTGTGCAGCCAAGTACTTGCTGTATTTACCAAGAGTGCTATTAATATTAGTAAGTGTAAGATTTCTTAAATTTTTACATGTTATGGAAATTGTGGCTCAATCTTGAATCGGTGAATTAAGATGGCTCTAAATGTAATGTTAAATTAATTAAATAGCTAGAGGCTTGTCTATATTCATGCAGAGGTCTAGAGTTTATTGCACTTATTGTTTATGCTCAACATTAAAAAGTTTGTTTCTATTACTACTTTTCATTTTCTGTTACAGATGGCATACAACTTCACTTCATAATTAATCACATTGGAGAAATATTCACTTTGCTTGTATTATTGGAAATGCTAATATCTAACACATCATTGGCAACCAAATGGAACAAATATTGTAAAACTTTGAAATCTTTTAGCAACACACCTGAAAGCTTTGATATAATGGAGGACAGATTCAAACCTGTAATGGGAGCTATAGATAACATTACATTGAGGCTAATGAGTGATGATATTGTACAGAAAAGTCTCCAGAACTTGACAGTTTTGAGAGGGAACTTAGTAGACAAAAATTGTTCACTGGTTACAAGTGAGTTTACACAATACCTCAAACAAGCTATAGAGAGATTAGTTCAGGAGCAGTGCAATGTTGGTAATATGTATAAATGTGTCAAAGTTAATGCTCTCTTTGTGCTCACTTGTCATTTATTTGGTATCGCAGATAAGAAAATATTCAGAAGCCTAATGGAACTCAATGCAAAGGTACTTAAATAGCAAATTGCTAATTAATTTTATTTTTTAGAAGTATGGGCCTGTCAAATTTACTCTACTCTGCCTGATGGCAAGCATAAGCAGCATCTAAGAATGGTGGTCACCATACCCTTTGCACCTGTGAATGCAGACAATGTAACAATGCAGCATGGTGACTAACACCATGGCGACTTAGTGATGCTTGTGTGTGTGCATCACGAAAAATATGCGTAACAAGTGTGTCATTGGGTCTCCAGTCTCACCAATAAAACATGGATGCCGTCATTTTAGGTTTATCTTCTGTGCGAGAATAGTACTGCCCCGGTCTGCTGAAATATCATTGCTCTATTAACTTTAAAATATTCAAACTTGTATGTAGCTATGTTGAAAAACTATTATTGTTTTGTTAATGTTACAGGCTCACAGTGTACACATTATTGGGACGGCCATCTGGTACCCTGAACAATTCCTTCAAAGATATGTGCCGTCACATTGTGCAAAATATGATAAAATGTCACAAAACATGATCAAAGCACGTCAAGGCTTTATTACTACAAAGAAAACGAATCTGGCGAAAGATGTGATAGCTCTGCATACTTTATGCACCCAGTGGGTTCTGAATGTTGAAGAACAGTTTTGTTCTAATCATTACAAACTAAATGCTGCAGAAATGAATCTCCACGCCAAAACATTGCTAGATGGCCTTAATATTGCTTCTAAAATAAATCATTCAGTCCTTACTTTGATTAATCTGCATCTTGCGCTTGGCATTCCACTACCCAAGAGTATGTTGATTTCATTATTTGAAATTATGTACATGCTCAAAATTTTAAAGAATGTTCTTACACGCAATCGGAATCAAATTATCATCTCAATCAATATGATTTTACAGCATCTCATCTTCCAATCCACATCATCAATACTTGAAGTAAAAAAGTCTTTAATGACAGATAAGAACTACGCGAATAAGAGACTTGATGAGCTCACTTGTTTAGTGATAGCAGAAAGGGCATTAAAAGGTGCTGCTACCATAGAACGTAACATAGCTGCTAATATTGCTTTAAGTTTTGTACCAGATACAACTTACTTGGAAGACAGCTATACCAGACTGGGAAGGTTATTAGAAAAAATTCAGTTGTTGTCAAACTATATGCAGACTATGGATAACTTATGCAATTGCTCTTGGTTACTGGGGCACCAAAATATCATCCCCATTTATTTTGATCAAAACTTCAGTGTGCAATTACACAGCCTGAAAATAAAATATTTCTTAATGGTATTAGACGATTGCATTGTATTTTTAAACAAAAGGGATTACCAATATGGAGCACAAAAAGCCCAACATTTTTTAAATACCATAAAGTCTTTAATCGAAACTAAAGTAATACAAAGCGCAAGTCAGAATATAGAGACTAATTTACGACTCCACATTCACTCACATTTACAGCTGGATGTTGTGAATCCTTTTACATTGAATATGACCAAGAAGTTTTTGCTCAATATAGACATTTTAAGAGTTCGGTTCCTATACATGTGTATTGCGCCCTCTGTAGAGCATTACTTATCCACGATGTATTACAATTTAACGACAGTAGTGTTATCCGATTGGAAGACTTACGGAGAAATGCGTCAAATGGCCAAATTCAAATTTAACATCAAAACTGTGCAGGATAACCTACCAACGCAAACCTTAGAACAAGGTTTAGACGTATTAGAAATAATGCGAAACATTCACATATTCGTTTCCAAATATTTATACAATTTAAATAATCAAATATTTATTGAAAAAAGCAGTAACAACAAGCATTTAAATTCTATTAATATCCGACACATTGCGAACTCTATAAGAACACATGGTACAGGCGTAATGAATACGACAGTTAACTTCACTTATCAGTTCTTGAAAAAGAAATTTTACATATTTTCTCAATTTATGTACGATGAACATATCAAATCGAGATTGATTAAAGATCTCAGAAACTTTAAGGAGAACAGTGAAGTCAATGGGAATATGTATTCGTACAAAAATGCAGAGAAGTTCAATAAAGGCATACGAATGCTGGGCTTAAATGATGGACAAAGTTTCTTAGATTTGTTTCGGGACTTAATAAGCCAAATAGGAAATGCCATGGGATACGTTCGAATGATAAGATCAGGAGGACGTCATTGCTGTTCAGATGCAACCATGTTTCTACCTGATCTTGAAAATGTGGAACATTTTAACCCACTATGCGAAGAAAACCAGCTTGGTCCTAAAACATTAGAGTCGTCTGCAAATTTGGACAATAACATTAACGATCTTGTTACGAATTTCATTCAAGGCACAGAATATTTCAAATTACTTGTTGATGTGTTTGCGCCGGTGTTTCGTAATCCTAAAAACATTCACTTGAAAAACTTTTACATTATTGTTCCGCCTTTGACGTTAAATTTTGTAGAGCATATGATACTGTCAAAAGATAAAATCTCTAAGAAAAATAAAGTCGGCGCAGCATTTACTGATGATGGTTTTGCAATGGGAGTGGCTTACATTCTAAAGCTACTTGATCAGGTAATAAACACACACCCCTTCCCCTCGTCCCCCTTCCCATCCCCAAAAGGTCGGCAACGCACTTGTAACGTCTCTGGTGTTCCGGGTGTCCATGGGCGGCGGTAATCGCTTACCATCAGGCGATACGTCTGCTCGTTTGCCCTCTATACCATAAAAAAAAAAAAAAAAAATATCTACAATCACTTCAGTCACACCCTACAAAATAAGAATATCAATTGCTTTGAATTTAAATCTATTAGTCTCTTAACTTTGTGTATTGTCATGATTAACATTCATCAAATAACAATTTTAATATTTTGAAGTATGGTAACGAAAAATTTTAAGCCTAATGATTTATCAGAAGTTCCAATACTGAATTCATGTTTGATTCTAGAAACGTCTGTTTGAAAATTTCATACGACAGATTGTCGCACTTCTTTGTAATCACCTAAATATAATATATTTTTGCAGGATTCCAATTTCGAAGGTCTTCATTGGTTTGATTCTGTCTGGAAGCACATCAACGATGAAAGAAAAGTACTTCAGGAGCAACAACATCGAGGATCCCTACAGCTTCAACAAGCGTTGGCATTAACTGAGAAGAAAATAAAGACGTTAGAAGACGAATATAAATTGTTATATTATAGTCTAACAAGTGCCAGAATATTTTTCAGATGAATTCCCTGAAGCTTGTGGTAGTATTTTATAGGGATCGCGTTTTACGTAAATACTTTATGTAGGTACCTACTCTATTTGATTATGTAATAAATAAAGTTTAAGATTTTTTTTAGATATTATTATTTTCCAAATATAAATCTTGCTTTGTAATCAAGCATTACTTACTTACTTACTTTTAAAAATTATTTTTCAATTACAAATCTATAATAGTTAGACATAATTATAGTAACGCGGACTATTTTGTATACATTATTATCTACACTAATATTATAAATAGGAAAAATATGTATTTGTGTGTGTGTGTTTGTAATGAATAAACTCAAAAACTTATGTGGCGATTTAAAAAAATATTTCTCCATTGGAAAGCTACATTCGCCCTGAGTAACATAGGTAGGCTGTATTTATTGCTAGAAAAGATTAGGCATCCTTACTAAAACTTAAGTAACGTAACTCAAGGTGTAAAAAGTGCGTCTTTCGTCGCATGCGCTGCGGAAACCATTGATGATAGAACAAAAGTATGTTCTACAATATTAAAGAATATCTACAAAAAACCTTTGCGATACCTTATGTCCAACTATTATCGTTTAGTCACAATAACCACTTTTTACATTTTAAAAGTTAATAGATATACCGACCAAAATTAGACTATGTCCATATCCCGTATAAGATTAATTTTTCTGTGAAGATATCATTTGCCCTTATGATAAACGACAAACGTTTTCGATTGTTGGCATCAACCTAAGAAAAGAGTGCTTCTCTCACGGGCAATTATAGATTGCCCTTTCTCGAGTAGGATTTGGGTTTTGTTTTCACTTACAAATACCACTGCTTACATAGTGTAGGTACAGTGAAGCTTTAAGATAAAAGTTTTGTAAAATAAAAGTAACCAATAGAATTAAATAAAGCTTTAAAATAAAAATGTAAATAAAAAATGTGAAATAACGTGGAAATACTCTTAAAAATAAATACACTGACATAAAACAACAAAAAAGTAAAAATATATAAAAGTTAGGAAATTTAATTAGGTAGGATCCGATAAAAATGTAAAATGTTGTAAAAATGTAAATTAAAAGTAATGATGAAAAAACTTATGTCCACCCGTGCGAAGCCGGGACGGGCTGCTAGTCCTAGCCAAATTTAAGCACATCATTTTACTCTATTGTTAATAATTAAAACAGGATACTTTTGGTATTTGTTATCGATATTATTAAAGAAAATATTCCATAAGATTGTTTTATTAACAATTATTTATAAGACACAAGAGAAAACGAAAGAAATCGTATAAAAACAAATGTAATCAACTATTTAGCTATGGTTGATTTAAATACACAAAATTTAAATACAAATAAAAAAAACACAATTGCAAGCAATTTTCGACCGTAATGAAATTTGAAATATACAAAAAAATCATTATTTTGCAAATTTCTTACGACAAAAATTACTTACACCGTTTTTGTTATCTACATATGATAACTATTTTAATCAATAGGTGCAAGCAATTCTCGACTTTATCAACTTGCAGTAATCCCATTTTTTTATTTACGTATTTCATTCAAAATCAACGTCAAATATAAACGCTAAAACGAGTTTTTAGATATGTGTCATTAAGGGCGGGAATTGCAACTGCAACATGCAACTTTTTTTTTATTATTATATACCTAATGGGCAAACGAGCAGACGTATCGCCTGATGGTAAGCGATTACCGACGCCCATGGACACCCGCAACACCAGAGGGGTTACAAGTGCGTTACCGGCCTTTTAGAAAGAGTACGCTCTTGCTGTATTTTATTCGTGGATCTTTATTTATTTTTTGAATCCATCGGAAAAATAAAATCTTGTATATAAGCACCAAGCCCCTGTTTTACGCCCTAAATAGAAATTCTAAATTTATTATCTCAGGCATTACTTATGTCAATTGAGAAACTGCATGTTAAAGGTTTCAAGTGAATCCATTGAATATATAAAAAGTTTCAAACAAAAAAAAAACACAAAGCAGTCATAAGCACTGCCGACAGAAGTGAAAACTCATAACTATAAACAAACGGTTGTTTTAACTCACCTGAAATGAACACCTATGCTTTTTTTTAATAGTGTGCAATAAAAAGAACTAAAAATTATTATGATTGTAAGTAGTAAATGGAAGTAAAGCCTTGATACTCCAATAGATGTCGCTGTTTTCAAAAAAATTGTAAACAATCTTTTTGATTTACAAAAGGTTTTGTGTAAGTAGAAAATCGTTATTTTAATTTATTGTAAATCACTTTAAGATACTGAAATATTAACTTTAAGTATATAAAATCATATTGAAAAAGGACCACTATCTAGAAAAACGAATGCTACCAAAGTATATCGGTAGATGGCGCTGTTAACAATAAACATCCGTCTTACAAATTTTTTCGATCAGGACACGTGACCTGACGCGAGTTTATGGTCACGTGACCTGACGCGAGTTTATGGTCACGTGACCTGACGCACTGACGCGAGTTTATACATTTTTACCCATTCCAAAAAAGTACACAGCGCCGCTAAAGAAGTTTTCACTTCAAAAATTAACAAAAAAAATATTCATATACCGTATTTACTAAGAAACATTTATAGAGAAGCTGTTAATTTGAAATTACAAACAGTCATTGCAATGCATGCTATTATTTTTTGTGTGTATTGGCTCTCAGACGATAAAATAAAATATTACGTAAATGACTAATATAGTTCAGTATCAATAAAGATTTTTAATTGATTTATTTATTTTTATTCACGGAACCTTGTCTACACTAATCTACACTAATATTATAAAGAGGAAAACTTTGTTTGTAATGAATAGGCTCAAAAACTACTGGACCGATTTTAAAAATTCTATCACCATTCGAAAGCTACATTATCCACGAGTAACATAGGCTTTATTTTATTTTGGAAAAAAATAGGGTTCCGTAAGATATTTGGGTTTTTCGGACAAAAGGTGTAAAAATCAACCAGAAAAGTTACTTATTTTGCGAAAATTTTCATGCTACGGGATATATAAGAGTAAGACGCAAACGAGGTTGCGTGGATCAGCTAGTTTGTTGTATATTGATAACTTACAAACGAACAGACAAACATACATACATACGGGTCAAAATCATAAAAACACAACAAAACAATATTCAAATAACCTTCCTATTTACATAAACATGTATAGTCTAATTGTAAAAAACATGGTTTCACTTTCATAATCTACGTGCGTTATTTGATCTGAGCGCACCACCGCCCACATTATTTTATTCTAATGACACTGACGAACTGCAGTTTACGAACAAATAGATATGAGAAAAATTTAATTGTTACTATTTTTATATACCTACCTATTAAAGTCTTCGTTAAATAAATAAAAATAGGTTTATTTTATAGGTAGCGTATCCACCTAGCCGACCCACGCAACTTGATCTGCGTCTCTTTTTAATCATACTCGACTTCAATTAATCTAAGCCCGATGATAACTATCTTATCTCATTCACGCCAGCAAAACACATTTATAAAAAAACCTATCGGTAGCATGTTCATTGTAATTTGTAAGCAATAATGTGACAAAATTCTAAATAATAGATTATCATTAATTTATAATCAATTAATCATGCATGTTTATGAAGTCCCTCCGCTACAGGAATGTTCTTTAGTTTAGGAATTGACTTTTTACGAAATAAAATATACTAGATTGTGCTATTTATTAAGACTAGCTTTCGCCCTCAGCTTCACCTGCGTGTGTGTTGTATTACACTGTAATCTTTTCTTGGTTAATATATCGACATCGGAAAAAATTAAGCTGCACATCTTCGACGGGTAACATATGCTATATTAATTTTTTCGTAGGAGCCCATGCGAAGCCTGGGCGGCTAGTAGCCTATAAAACTCTTACTATTGTGGCTTTCTATTGGTTCATAATTTTCATTTTTTTTTTTTTAACTTGTGGTAACCCCCTCGGGCCGTCACCCCAACGGGGTTTGCGGCGGGACGGTGTGTCGGAATCGAACCGACTAAAACAACACGGTGTACCATTCTGCGCCTGAGAAGGGAGGGGTCCAGGAACTGCTGATATTAACACGACCGGTTCCAGAGATTACCTCCTACAATCTACAAACACACTTTGTGCTCCAATGAAACAAATACATAGTACCTACTAAATTCCTTTAGATTTTATTAATAAAATACATAAATGTTTAATGAAGATATAATTTATTATCTTACAAACAAGAAGGACTATTTACATAAAAGTTATTTACATGGAATCATTTGTACTAGTTATAATTTGGTGCATTTGCAGGAGAGCTCCATATTCCATTTGATTTTCTAAGTATTTGGCATACTTCATAATGGAGTCTCCTGCACTTTCCCCTTGTAGATATAAAAGGAGGCGCTTCATAGCTTGGTAAGCATCCATTCCGGAGGTGGACTGGCAAGTTTTCTGGCTTAATACTTCAACAGCTTGCATACTTTCATCTAACTGATCACAGTAAACACATGGTAATTCCATGTCACAAAAAATAAATTTATCTAAGGAACTGCAATATTTGTCTACATTTAAAGATACATTGTATTGTTTACACCACTGTGATATGCTATGATCATTGTCAGCATCGTCTTCAACATTGAAATAGAGATTTCCTTCTTCAGGAGGTAGACACAGACTCTGTAAGTACTTCTGTGGTACACTGCACCAAGCGGTACCTATCATATGTAGATAATCTACAAATGTGCAATTGTCTCTACCATAAGTCAAAGTCCTGCTAATTTGTAACCTTCTATAGTGATATTTAAAACACTCCACAATCTTTTCCATAATCAATCGGACATAATCAAGGTCTGCTGTGCTAACTATTCTAATGTTTTCAAACTTTACACTCTGTGTTAAGCTTTCAGGTACATCTAACACTAACACAACAGTTCTTCCCTTACTTGATAATTCATTATCCCATTTTGTTAAATATTTTGTAATAACAGAATAATTTACTTGTGAATGTACACAGTGGTAATAATTAACAGGAAGGCTCTTCACCTGTGACTCTACTTCCAAAAGTTCACTGCCTACCACTGCTGCTTCCCTCAAATCATCGCCGACTGTGTTAACAACAAACAATAATGAAACATAATTATCTACGCTTTGGTTATTTAAGTAGCTGTTGTGGTCGAGACTGTAGGACAGAGCACAAGCACCTCCTATATAGATATCCTTTACATCTGAACTTTTAAGAAATCTTTTCCACTCTTCTTTGATTGTGTTACTGCACACATCATCTGACATATATTTTGATATATTATGCCTCATTTGAAAACTGAATAACCAATCATCGATGGATGTAAATTCTTCACTTACTGGTTTCAATATTTCTAGGGCTTTATTGCGTAGTTCATCTTCAGTAACACCATTACCAATTTTAAATTCCTGTTCAATCCAGTTTAAAAGTTTTTGTTCCAGGTTTAAATCACAAGTTTTCTTGAGTAGGTTAGATTTCTGAGTATATTTCTTTATGATGAAGTCTTTCTGTTTGTAAATATAAACAATTGTTTGTGAATCTACCCCATATTCTTTTGTTATATCAGCTATGCACTGACCATTATCAAGAGCTTGAATAACTTGCAATTTAGTTGTGATATCAATTTTAATACATGGTTTTTCTGGATAATGTGTTATAAATTCGGATTGGTCTTGAACATCAATTTTATGCCTGGGTCTCCAAATGGACATACTTCAAATAATAAATTTTCCTTAAACAATTTAATTTTACGGGAGTAAAGATATTTTTAATGTTTCATTTAAGGTACAATTCCGCGTAAAGTAAAATACACTAAAATTGTTAGCAGTATTTTAACTGTCAATTTTGACATCTATTGCCAAAAAAAGACTCAACCCCGTTTTTTTTAACTAAGTACGTAGAGCACGAAAATCGATGCTATTTTATACTAAGTATGTACTCTTATGTCTTTGCGATTTCGAATACATGATGATTTTATTTATTTGGTTTTGTATTTGTTATTAAACATAGTAACAAAAAAAATTTTCCAGTTGAAGGTGGTTTATGATTCTTAAACTTTTGACTGATTTTATCATAATTTTTAAATTTTAATAATGGGCACGTTGTGAATTATTGTTCAATGTAGGATATGAACACACAAAATTTGGCGCAGTAGCAAGCGGCGTGGCGACCGTGTAAACCACTAGATCAACCGTGCAGTTTTGTTTCGTTGCGAATTATATCCACTAGAACAACACTCAGAATCCACACTCCATCGATTACGGAGGGACTTTAAAGGGATAGCGGAATCAGTAACTCAAAAATATGTAAAATTTAGCCAGTTTTAAAGATAGAAGAGCCACCCTGATTTCAGCATGAACGGGCCGGCTCGACCTAGGCGGACTACTACTCTCGCACAAAAGATTAACGTAAAATGATGACAGCATTCGTGCTATCGTCTTTCTTTGGTGAGTGCTAGACCGGAGGCCCAATGATGCTCATTACTAGGCCACTATGGTGTGGGTCACCATGCTGCAACCACCACTCTTGCATTCAGTTTATGCTTTCCATCAGGCAGAGTAGAATCACTTTGGCACGGCCTTTAAAAAAAGTCCTGATCGATTCTTCTGTTGTCGTCTCGATCGTAGTTGTGTCGGCGAAGTGGATAGTTTGACCAAGGTGTGCATCTGTACCGACGGCCCATTTTTTAAATGTTTATGAAACGATATTTGAAATGAGAGTTAGTTAAAACCTAAAGCAATGGGTCATAAATTTCTTAAACGTTAAATAAAGATGTTCTAATGAAATGACAAAAAATGACATGGCCTAGATCTCAGAGACCTCTAGATCAATGCTTTTTATTAAAGAACTTCTTAAAAGTTTTAAAAAAATCCCAAATCTTTAGAATACGACATTACGGATTTACGGCAGCGTAATATAAGGCCCTCAGTTGAATGACGTAAAGTAAATAAAGTTGAATTTTACAAAAACATTTGAACTGAGGTACCAATGGTTTTCGCATTTACTGACTAAAGTCAACCTCTCAGATTAACGCAAACCATACTAAGCTTTTTTACCTTTTTTTAACTAAAACCTGACATTTCATCCGTTGTCCTCAAGTCTCCTTTTGTTAGCTTTTGCACAGACACCGACCTCCAGTTATATGTTTCGATATTACCAGTCTAAATTACAAATAACAGTTACATTCCTGACGCCCGTTTTACACGTATTTTTATACATTTAAGCGCGGTATCGCAGGTCACGTACGTAATTTTACACTCTACGGCGAGTTTAGAATGAGTTTTAATTTGTGGGCACTTAAATTTTGTTCAGGTAACTATCTGTAGAGAGATACACAGTCGTAGACCATCGTGTTCATGTCGGTCAGAATGTCAAAGGGTAGAGATCGCGCCAGGACCGTCGCTGTTTCGTACGATACGAATCGTGCAGTAGCCCCGTACGATCCGTATGGCCATCAGCCGCTGCAGACTCCTGAGTTGACCCTTACAGCGGGAGGAATCCGCCAAGTCTTTAGACCAGATGGGTGCCCCAAAGAGGACCATGGATCGTACGACGCCTGTGTAGAGGCAGCGAATTTCTTCCCGTGGTCCCCCCGAGATTGGGAAGCAGACGATGTAACGCCCCTGCTACCCTCGTCTGACCGATATGCCTGCTGAACGAGAGAGTTATCTCTGACCGTAGCAGCGGGCACCTGTCGCGAGTGCTGAGGTAGGCCCGCGGCGGGTTTACTGGGTAGACCAAGTCATTGGGAGTCAGGTGCCCGCTGATACGGTCATAGACAACTCTTTCGTTCAACAGGCATATCGGTCGGACTGAAAGTTACTTTATTTTTATTTTTACGCGGGAAATGCTTTTTGCACCATACCCTCCGTTGGGGGTTGTATAAATGCTTCACAAAGTCACTATTCCACGCGGATGAAGTCGCGAGCTCAGCTAGAAAAAATATAAGGCAAGGATAATTGGACTGAATTTATTGAGTAAATACTTCGTTGCAAAAATAGTCTTTATTAGAACTGCTTGACCAAATTAAACTTACAAACAAAATACTACTGCTTCTTGAAGCTTTTCAATATGGGATAAATATTGTCAAACGCCTCATAGATCTCTTCTCTTACTTTAGCACCAGTCAGGACAACTTTGCCTGAGACAAAGATTAATAATACTATTCTAGGTTTCACCATTCTGTATATAAGCCCAGGGAATAATTCAGGTTCATAAGAACTAAACTGTCCATGTGTGAGTACTAGGCCTTCAAGTCGAATTGGGAATTTTACGTCACAGCTTCCAACCATATTTTGTATCTTAAAGTCTAGAAATTTTGCCTGAAAAAAAATGTATCATTAACTGGTATAAGTACCTAAAACATAAAAAAAAAATGATTCTCGCTAGTAAATAGAAAAACTTAAAAAAAAATTATATAAATATACCGTGTAACACACAGGGTAGTAAAATATCTTGAGGCCCTAGTGTGAGTTTATTTCACATAAACTCGATTACCACGGTAATTGCGTTCGGCGTTGTGTGATTGGCCCACTCTAAATATCTCCACCAATCACAACGCTAAACTCGCTCGCTGCCGAGAGTGATGTGAAACGAACTCACACTAGTACCCCAATGCAAACCAATCACAACTCTGAACGCGGTTCCTGTAACTATCGAAGAGATGTGAAAATAAACTTGCACTAGGGCCTCGATAGTATTTAGACGACTTACATACGTAGGTACTATTGGACGGAGATTGAAACTGAGTTTTTGTTTACAACTTGGTGAGGTGTTTCATTTTTAATTTACGAGAACACTAACAAAAATATAAGATGAATGTTTAAAATGGATAATTACTGTAAATCCTAGTTTCTGTATAATCCTAGCATATTTTCTTGCTGCCAATCGTGAGTCTTCTTCACTCTTAGCTCCAGTGCACACCATTTTTCCTGAGGAGAATATGAGAGCAGTTGTCCTAGGTTCTCTTATCCTCATTATAACGGCTGCAAATCTCTTTGGGTTATATTCTGCATTTCTAGCATGTAGAGCGATTTTCTTTAAATCCAATTTACAATTAAGGTTTACTGTAGAGACGATATTTCTGAAAAATATTAGGTATTTAATTATGTGGGATATTGAATTTCTGTAGAAATTTTCAACACAATCGAGTGGGAGAATGCACACATGGGCCAGGTATGATAGGAGTGATAGTAGAGTTACTTTTCATCGATTGAGAAAGGTTACAGAAGCCCCACCGTCCCTCTTACTCAAAGGGCGGTAACGCATTTACGATTTAATCACAGCACAACATTAATCACTAAGACTTAGCACCCACTGCAATTAAACGCACGAGATTAATCGTAAGTCTATCACCGCAAAAACGCACGCATTAGCGACTACCTTTCAGTGAGTGATTACGTTTAGTAATAGTATGTAAACGTAGGTAACGGTTACCGCATTTATTGTTATTGTCTCGTTTTGGCGAACGCATAGGCTATTCGTAATTTAGGGGTGCTAATGCAAAGAGGTCAACGTCTGGCGACTATGATAATGTGTCTAAATAATATTGAAATGTTTGATCAGTTAGTGGATGTACCCAGTACATATAGGAGCAGTATTCGTCTTCTATTTATTGTTTTGATAACAAAAGCATGACATACGCTATTCGACTAATATCCATGAAATAAAATACGCAAGCAAAACGCTAGTCGGTAACATGAGTGATGTGTGGTTTTGGATTCATAAGCCACGTTTAATTGCAGATGTTGCTTAAGCCTTCTCATCAGATGACCTGTCTGCTAATTTGCTTTCCTACAACTTGAGTTTTTGTGACATGGGACAACTATTTGGCACTAACATTGAATAATGCAGAGCTATCATGCAAAACAGCATTAAGTGTACTGAATTTTATATTTAATTTCACTGTTGGCCAAGTTGTCTGCTGGCAATTATGTCACCAACACATTATGGCCGTCAACGCACTTGTGACGCCTCTGGTGTTGCGGGTGTCCATGGGCGGCTGTGATTATTTATCATCAGGTGATATGTAGTAAGTAAGGCAAAGACAAGATGACCTTTGTAGTTTAAAAATTACAGCGTCTACAAGGACAGGACATTACTAAATCATTTTAATTATGTTTTAAGCATGTTATAATATTAAAGTACACTACATAGTATAAAACAAAGTCGCCTTTTCTGTCCCTATATCCCTATGTGCGCTTAAATCTTTAAAACTACGCAACGGATTTTGATGCGGTTTTTTCCAATAGATAGAGTTATTCAAGAGGAAGGTTTATATGTATAATACATGCATCATATACTAAGGCAACATTGCTAATTTTAGAGGTTTCTATTTTATGCCCGTGCAAAGTCGGAGCGGGCCGCTATGTTTTTATATACAACGTTCATAGTTTTTCTGTAGTGTATTTAATTTAGTATCAGCATTGCACCCGTGCGAAGCCGGGGCGGGTCGCTAGTTAAAGTATAAATTACACTTACTGTAACTGTGGTAGAATACCAGGGTCAGCAGAATGTGGAGTCATAGGAGTTAGTGGTGCCGGACTAGCTTGGCTTAGCATCTGCTGGCTGGCAAGACTTCCACTGGTAATCATTGGTGACATCATGTTTTGCTTTATAATCAAAAGATATGGTTATATTAAAAACCGTAATAAAGAAAAATAAACCAGAGCTATAACTTAGAAGCTTTAATAATGTGTGTGACTTTGATTACAGTATTCCAATAGTTGTTTTTCAATTTAAGCTGCAAGTATGGCTTACTTGGCTGTATCCATGGTCCATTAAAGTATATATATATCCTATCCTTATTCATTTTGTATTGTTAAGTGCCTATATGAAATTTGAGCTAGTTAATCATATATCAAAAATAGAATCCAATTAAGTAGTAATATATTCAATTCAAAAATAAAATTCTGATTATCAAATTTTGTACTATTACTTTAAAATCTATACAAATAAATTCTGTTTGTAGTATTAAAATAACCAATTTCTACTAAATGCATATGTATGTATACACACTACATGTAACAAAATATCATTTTTTAAATTTTTGTCTTTCTGTCTGTTTGTTACAGCTAATCTCTGAAATGGATGAATCGATTTTGACAGGACTTTGTTGGGGTACAGGACAGTACCACGGTATTTGTTGTACTGCGGATAAAACGGAAGGGCTCAGTTAATTTACTAATAAGATTTTGAAAAAGTCTTAATTTTTTTTTATTGTTTAAGTTTCATATTCAGATTACTTATTCCAAATTCCATATACAGAGTAAGCCAAGGTGGTAATATAGACAAGCTAGTAATCATCTTTGGTGTAATATTGCCTTTCAAGTTATTTCTGCTGTTTATTTAAATTCAAGAAATTTTAGACTCAATTTTACTCCAATCGCACAGCTGAAAAACACTTACTGGGGTTTGTGGTTGCATCATCTGTTGAGGGGTTGCGTAGCTGGGGGCAGGAGCATAGGCATGAACCGAACGTTGAGGAGTGCCTAGTCCGAAGCCAACTAGTGGAGAGGACATCGTCGCCAAGGAATGCTGTTGCTGTTGTTGTTGTTGATGCTGGTGCTGCTGTTGCATAGCATTTGGCAAAATCTGTTGGTCCTCTTCAGGTTGATGTAAAGGCGTACCTATTCCAGGTATATTGTAAGGACTCGGTAGCATCTGATCCATTTTGCAAGATTTGTTTTGAAACTTAAATTATGTGATTGACAATCTTAGATATACAAAATTGTATTTATTGATAGCGGTGAGTTCTTCTTAATACTAATCTTTGACAGTAATTATTCAATAAACAATAAATATGTCGTAAAGAAGGCCAATATTAATCGAAATTTCTTAGGTCCCACAAAATCAAAAACACAAACTGTCAGTGTCAAAATGTTTGACATAAGGTTAGATATTTAATGTCTCTTATTTAGCAGTAAGAGAGTGTACAGGAGTGGGATACACGCAGAAATACTAATCCTGAAGAAAACTATTTTTTTCTACGTTTAGTACGTTCACAAAACTAGTCTATATACTTGCGTTTATCAACGAGTCGAACAATAATAATACACAGTACATAGGTAAAACTGTGAACTAATGTCAATTTTTCATTTTCTTTGCGGTATAGTTCGGACTGGTAGTCCTATGCTCACGACAGGTTTTTGAGATGCTCATAAGATAAATTTAGTGTTGACCATTAGAATCGTTAATATGTATTCCACTGTTGAATGAAGACCTTCTCCAAGGAGCGCCAACCATTCCGGTCTTGGCCAGTTTGCATTCATCCACTGTCAGCCGTTTTCGCCAAATCGTTTGTTAATCGTACAGATACGTGCATCGTGAATGTGATGCTATGCGTGCTACACTAAGAAAGTTGCCTTGAAGAAATAACCTTGAAAGTTCACCCTTTGCACATTAATTTCTAATGTAAACTTGGTTCACTGCTATGTGGAATATTTAACATTAAAAAATAAAAAAATTATATATTTAACCTGTGGTTTGGATCGCTGTCAGCGATTGTCATGTAATGTCATCCTTATAACTATCCATGTCTGTGCTCATGCCACGCTAAGCGAAGAAAATAGTATTTTAGTTCCATTTTAATAAATAAAGTACATAAGATGGCTGAGACAATGAAGCAGACTGTCGCTACGATATTAAAAAGTATTGAAAGGTAATTAATTATGCTTTAAATTGAATTTAGGATAAGGTTATGTTTTAACTATAGGAATGTTAAATCCAAAATTTGTACAATAGATTGTGATTCAACAATGAACCTCACTTCATTTTTAAAACAGTAACTTTATGTTTTAGATACAATCCAGCCAACCTTCAAACATTGGAAAGGTATGTGGAAATGCAGTCCAGGGAAAACACTTATGATTTGGAAGCCAATCTGGCGGTACTCAAACTCTATCAATTTAATCCGGAGAAGTTTAATGCAGATATTACATGCCAGATACTTTTGAAAGCTTTGACAAACTTTCCTCACACAGACTTTACTTTATGCAAATGTCTCTTGCTGGAGTCAGTAGTAAGTTTTCAATATTTCTTATAATTTTAACTATTTTGCAATATATTTTATGTATTCAAGCATTTTTTGTAGGACTTTAATGTAGTATAATATTCTGATTTGATAAGGAAAAAGTTGAATGTTGATGATATATCACCACCTTGCATATCATGTTGTTATGTTCATTATGTACAAAATAATACAATTAGCAACAACCAGTCTGACTCTCTTGGATTAGATATTACATATTAAAAATAATTGAAGAAGATAATAGATAATTAATAACATCATCATCATCATCATCATCATCAGCCTATCACAGTCTACTGCTAGACATAGGCCTCTACAATCGCACGTCACTTAGTTCGAATAATTAATAACATGAAATAAAGCAATCATTGGGTTTGCGAATGAAATTGTTGTAACTTCATTATTAATACATGAATCTGTGGATGTACATTAGCACTAACTTTAAATCATTAAAATATGTGTATTTTGTAATTACTTGTTCCAGGCTGAAAATGAGACGATTTCACAGATTAAATATCTGGCTGACATTTTAGAGCAGTGTGATTTTGCACAGTTCTGGAATCGTGTCCATCAGATGCCAGAGTTATGCAATCGCATCAGCGGCTTCCATGACTCCATCAGAAAGTTTGTTTGTCATGTAGTTGGCATTACATTCCAGACCATAGACAAGAATAATCTTGCTAATTTGTTAGGAGGGATCGATGGTTAGTATTTATTGTAAATATCTATATAACTACTTAAAGAATAATTGGATGAAAAAAAATTTCAATATATAACATGCTTAATTTTCATTAAAATACTAGTGATGTTACTTGTTGAGTTCAAGCTAAACTCGAAAATATTGAATACTTGAGCTTTCATTATAGAATTCTATCTATAGACAAGGAAAAGCTTAAAAAACTTACTTTAAAATGATTAATAAATAAGTGACCCGGGCCATTATAATGAAACTATTTCACCCCTTGTGTCACCTCATTTATTACAACTGGTGCAATAGTTTAGGTGGAGCATGCAAACGTACATAGACTACGAAAACTATGCTTTTTGTTTCTATTTTGTGTGCTTTTGGCTTTGCTGTGTTTTGATTCAAAATAACATTTACTGTTTTAGATGTAACCTTGAAGCACTGGGTGAAGAAATATGGTTGGAGAGACGATGGCAATCTGATCTTTATTGCCACCCAGGATGAAAACATCAAGACTAAAAACATTACTGAGAAGATAGAATTCGATCATCTTGCTCCGTTAATGGCACTGTTGTAAATTCTATGCAACATTTATTTAATAAAAGTAATGCAGACATTGTGTAATTTATTGCTCTGTTTGCTCCAATTCTAAGTGGTTTTTCAATTTATCATGATGAAACATTTTATAATGACATTAGATTTCCTTATTGGGGCCTTAATACTATGGCTTACTTTTTGTGATCGATTCTCGTAGGTATAGTCCATTCGTTTAGATAGTGTCGGTGAAACAGAGCGCAGGCGCTGTTTCATATCGGTTTTCTGTGAGGCCGTGGTATGACTCCAGGCAAGCCGGCCCATGCATGCCGAAGCGTGGCTCTCCCACAATATTGTTGTGAAATACGAATTTATTAATTCATAAAACGTCGTAAACTGACAAATCAGAGTTGCTTGTGAGTGTACGTTGCAGGCGAGCCCTTTGATTTCGAGGCGCCTAGCCGCATATGCGACGGCGGGCGCGATCAAGATTACCGTATCTAAGTGAATAGACTTAGTTATCATTAGGCACCTAACTAGTTAACAGAAAAGTTTTGAATTGAGAAGAGTACAGCTATATGTTTAATTCTAAAATCTACTTTGGGATAACTAGTATCTTTTTGTGCAACTTAGATCAATTAAAAAAGGTAGATAACGTACGGCCTTTGTTATGGAAGCCAAAAAACTCTGCTACTTCAAAATAAACACACGCGTTAGCGTATACACATGCAACAAACTACGCTACTTTTCAATAAGGCTTATTTTCATTGGTCGTTAGAGCTCGCATTCGGGGTAGGGGATATTTCTGTTCACTCATGCCATATGGACCGCATGCTGTAATCGTTTTCATTGCCCGCATGCGGGGTATGGGAGATTTCTGTACAAGCATGTCATAGGGCCAGCATGCGATAGCCGTTATTATTAGTCGATAGAACCCGCTTGCGGATTGTTGGATATAAGTATACCTACTTCACCACGTATTTGTTTTGAAAGAGTGGTATTGAGCCGACGTATGTACAGTCAGCATCATAATCATTTGTGCTCTCAGGGGCTCAAAATTATGTGAAAAATATCAATTCAATTTTATATTGACAGACATGGTACTCAAATTGTTGTACGCATTCAAAGTGATCAAAATATCTGGACTATCAGTTGTCAACATGGGCGTACTCAGGGTAGAGCAGGGGAGGGCAGCTGGCCCCCCCTGGATGTTAACGTTCCTACTATCTTCTGTCGATAAAATCACACTCAGACTCGTAAAAACGTGACTAAGTTCGACTATGTATAAAGACCGTTTTATTTTTTGCATAGTTGTAAGATTGGCAATCAGTTCTAGGACTATGAGCAGATGCGATATTCGAGCGTAGTGACTATCAGAGCGTGCTCTCCAGCGAGAAGAACTACTCATGAATGGTAGCTTTAAACTACTTACGGGTCTGTAGTCCTAAGATATTAAATCTTTTGAGCCGGTTTATGTAGTCTTATATTCAGCTGACATGCCAATTCATTTGGAAGGTATTTTAAACTACATAAAATTCTCGGGGGCATGTCATTTCCTTACTGTTTTGAGAGCTGAGAGCTGTTGATGCAGTTCCACATTGGTAACAAATCACGATACGTTTGTTATTGACCTTAGGATCTTGTTCTGAGTTCTCTGTACATACACTGTATACATTAATATGGGAGTCTTTTGCGGAATCCAGGTTCAGGTACATCCAGGTTTAATTATCGTCTGATATACCTATCAGAAGTTTGTTGACCAGTGGTAATTTGGAGTTGCGTAATAGCATTCAGTACTGATTTTTGTGCCGCATAGACATACGAGTATCATCTTGTTTTGCTATAATATGGTTTTTCCACCGGTCTATAGGTATGTAGGTAAGCCCAGGTGCTTTACACACGTTGCGGCAAGATATTTTCTCTGAGTTTTACTTGCGGACAGATACCCTTTTTTAGTGCGGATATCTCCCCCGGATACCACCGACTGGTCCTGGACCGCACACCGTCTCGGGTACTAGAAATCGGCGAACCAGGTGCACTCTCAAAGGGCAAACCTTGGAATCTTGACGTAACTCGTGTTTGGGACCATCTACGGTTTGTAAGTGGCCCCCTCCTGTGCAGAAATCCCGGTGTTCCTTTTCGGCGCAGAAATAAGCGCTTGCGCCGCCACCTCGGCCTGCTTGCGGACAGTTACCCTGACGAAGAGTTAATGTTATTTGGGCTGATTTAGCGGCACTTGATTTTATCCTCCAGTCCTGTAGCCAATAGTGGACTTCAAGAAGCAAATCTGAGGCTCGCTTTGGTAACAACAATTACCGCTGCGAATGTTGCCATAGTGACACCAGACCAGACAAAGATATAATGTACCTACTTGTTTGCTCAGTGTACATATAAAAATTTGTTAACGTTATGGGCGATTCTATCACTGGAAACTCTTGAAACTTACTTTTACCATGTGAGAAGCCGAGGATTGAACCAAGTGGCGTGCAATTGGAGAGGCCTATGTTCAGTAGTGGCCTGCGATAGTGTTTTTAAAATTCTGTTCTTCTTAGTAGTCTACTCTTGACAGAGCAATCCTGGTTGACGATGCTGCATTTTCGTCGGGCAATAATGCTTCCGCGATGTTTCTTCACCTATCATGGTCCATTGTGTCTCGCGAACCCTGGACGATGGAGGTTTGTGTTGCAGCTTTGATGAGGTATATTCAACGAGTAGGTGAGCGTCCGCGCTACCCCTTGCCTTTCACTTGTCCCTGGATAACGAGTCGCTCCATGGAGCGTTTATTGCGAACAACGTGACCGAAATATTTCAGGATTCGTAGTTATTTGCACAGTCGACGATAACCTTTGTTTTATTTTTTAACTCCTCTAGGATCTATACATTGGTTCTATGTAGGGTTGCCATCTCTAAAATTTGGAAAACAGGACAAGACGCGTGAAAACCCCGGACTTTAGAGTCCGAAAGCCGGACATGTCAACAAGATCTTTTAAACATATTCAATGTAATAAAAAACAGTTGAAAATGTCATAAATCACCTTTTTTATTCTTTCATTATTTAAACAAAACAGAATCATATTACAATTTGTTACTAACTAATTGTTTATATAAATCAGCTTTTTCACAAACAAATTCTTGAAATAAGAAAACAAAACCGTATTAAAATATTAAACAAAAACATATATTTAATGAATTAAAATTTTAAAAGTACCTACTTAGACCAATCTAGTATTCAGTCTTACAATTTTCGAGGTAACTCTTTTAGCTATAGTTCTAACGGGTGTTTTTTTAAGCTAGATAGAACTTTAAATTGTAAAAAGTAACACAAAAAATTAAATTTTGATGAAACTTTTTTTTTTATTTGTTTCAGTATACTCTGACAAATCATCATGAATAGACTCACGCTTGAACAACGCTACGAAATTATCCAAATTTACTTTGAAAATCAGTCGTCGATTCGCGCAACTTATAGACGACTGTTTTATCGCAAAATTGTGTTCAGCGATGAGGCGCATTTTTGGCTTAACGGGTTTGTTAATAAGCAAAATTGCCGCATATGGAGTGAGACCAATCCACAACAGACCCTACAGACTCCATTACATCCAGAAAAATGCACCGTATGGTGCGGTTTTCACGCTGGTGGCATCATCGGACCTCATTTCTTCAAAAATGAGCTGATTTTCAAAGTAAATTTGGATAATTTCGTAGCGTTGTTCAAGCGTGAGTCTATTCATGATGATTTGTCAGAGTATACTGAAACAAATAAAAAAAAAAGTTTCATCAAAATTTAATTTTTTGTGTTACTTTTTACAATTTAAAGTTCTATCTAGCTTAAAAAAACACCCTATATAATTATTATCTGCTTTACTTTTTATCAACAGTCATTTATATAACAAAATGTACCTATTTTAGCAGAAAATAAACTAAATTCAGTCTTCTTAAATATTAAACAACAAAACAGAACATTTTTAAAGTTTAGACCTACAGCAATGTAAGTTACATTATTAAAATTTTAAAACAAAATAATCAATCCTATACTCATTTTCATCAACTTAAAGTTTTGATCAATAACCATATTTTAAATACTCGTAGTTTTTACTCAATGAAAACAATCATAACTTTAACTAGCAAAATAAAAAGCAATTATTGCACTCAAAATTAGGTACACGATTTGTCTATCTAGCTATTGAAGCGTTTTCCTCAGCCTCTTGCCTTTTTACTTCTCAGTTTTTTTGTATTTATCGTTTTTTCCGATAGCTTTTAGAATATCTTCCCTTTTTAAAAGTAATTTATAAAAATCAGTGCAACTGTATTCTTGGCAATTTAATTTAATTTTAATTATTGAAGAAATTGTTTCTACGCTTAGTAAATTTCTTTCTCTAGTCCATTGTTGTGTAATTAATGAGAATACCCTCTCTACGTTGGTATTATGCGCCGGAATGCAAAAAAAATATTGCGCAAATTTCAGCAATTCCGAATATAAATTCGCATTCGGCGTTTTAAAAAATTGTACCCAAAGTTGATTGGAATTTAAAAGCTTATCTTGTTCAGTTAAGTTTTGGCTTTTCTTAACCGCTCTCGACCGGTTGCAGCGGCGAGCCATCCGCATTGTCGGCAGTCCCCAGACCACCGAGTCCCTTGAGCTTCTGCAGTTGCGTAGAGATATCGCCTCTATGGTAGTCCTCTATCGCCTTTATCATGGAGAGTGTTCCGAAGAGCTGTTCCAACTGGTCCCCCCTTCTCCCTTCCTCTACAGGACAACACGTGCCGGTCTTGGATGTCACCGCTTCAGAGTGGTAGACATACGCTCTCGTACTCACCGCTTCGGTTCTTCCTTCCTGTGCCGAGCGGTCAAAACCTGGAACTCACTACCTGCGTACGTGTTTCCCTCCCGCTATGAACCCGGGTCCTTTAAGCGTAGCGTGAAGAAGCATCTCACTAGGCCGCCATAGTGTGGGTCGCCATGCTGCAATGTCCCTATTAGCATTGAGGATGGTGACCACCACTCCTGGATTCTGCTCGTGCTTTCCATCAGGCAGAGCAGAGTCATTTTGGCAGAAGCCTTTAAATTTTAAATTCACCCACTCGTCAATTAATTTTGCGTCGTCAATGTCTATGTTTTTATCTTTCAAATAGAGGACAGTGTCTTCAATAAGTGTCCACTCTGTGTTGTAATTAATTTTCGGCAAAAACATCCAATCAAATTTCTCAAATTGTTTTAAAGGTTTCAACCATTCTTCAATATATCTTTTAATTTCATTGTAGAAGTCATGTGTGCATTTTTTAAACTCTTGTCTCCTGTTTTCATCTTCTTTATTTATAAAACTCTGAACGTTCAGTGGCACAAAATTTTCCTTAATTCGGTCATCTAACCTTTTTGTTATAGAAGCAAGTATGTTTCTTGTTTCAAGAATTGAATTATCGCCTTCTCAAATGTCTGTATTTTTGTGTGAATGGTGTGCATAATTGAGTGTATAAGGAACAGGTATGCTTCCGAAAGAGGATTTTCGAAAAACTGTTTAATTAAAACAGGTGGCCTTTCTATGCTTTCAAAATAATTACGTAAAGGACGGTAGAGCTTCAGAATTCGCTCGATAGCTGGAAACAGGCTTAGCCAACGCGTTTTGGAATGATACAGAAGCTGTTTATATTCGACCTCAGCCGTTACGCAGAATTCTTTAAGAGCTTCGGTTCGTACTGTGTAAGTGGAAAAAAAATTATAAATTTTTAACACGATGGATTCTATGTCTACTACCAGTAAATCACATCCGTGGTGCACTGCGTTGTTAATGACATGTCCAGAGCAACCCACACCAAGTTTGGGTTTAGATTTTTTTATTTATTTATTTTTTAAAGCTCGGTCTACAAATGAAACCTTCCCCGGACGCTCCCCGGATGCCCTCTAAACTAGGACAAATCCGGGGAAACCCGGACGGATGTGAACCCTAGTTCTATGTGCTGTCCAGGGATCCGCAACAGTGGACGCAGCACCACATGTCGAGGTCATTGATTTTGTTTCGGTCTTTAAGGTGAACTGACCACGTTTCTGCGCCATAGAGAAATATAGGAAATACTAAACTTTTCATGAGGCGGACTTCTGTGGCTCTTTGTTTTGTCTCTGTCGAGCGTAAGGCCGAAGGAGAGGCTTGTTGTCTCTAGAAGTGTCAGCAGGTGTTCCATGTCCTTATTAGTTTGAGTTAGAAGGGTAGTGTCGTTGGATAACCTTAAGTTAGCGACCTTTCCACTGCCCACTGAAATCCCTTTTCTGAGCAAACAATAGGTTTTATAGCAAAACAAGTAGGTATGTACTGGAGTAAATCTTACTTTCCGTGGGTAGATTAAACAACTGGCCATGATTCAATATTTATTCCGTCGTCGTCTCGTCAGTGGGTCATACAAAGGAACCACGGAAAACGTGTAAATAATATGCCCTAGAATAGCATTTGAATAATAAAAAAATTCTTGAGCTGAGATCTCATCAAACAAAACACCTACTTATACAGTGTACATAGTATTGCAACTAATTTATCTATTGTTAACCATCAGTGATAAAATATAGATACATATATAAATTACTGTTTCATTTAAATTTTTTGTTACATTTTATTTCTTTATATCATCAGATCTAAACACGTTTTATCAAGGTACTTTTTGTTTCAGACTGCTCATTATAAAACATAAAAGACCTTTAGTACTTCAAATCTAAACAATTACGCGTCAGTGGTATCATATACTTTTATTAAATAAAATGTTTTACATTAGATTTTATGTATAATGACTTTTTGTTAAACATAACAAAACAAAACATAACAAACACGTAATGTACGAAATTATGAGGATGAGTCGTCCTATCTTTATGATTTCTTTCCGTGACTGTAACCATGTTCCTTGCCGCCTGCGTGGCCACCCTTTTTCCCGTGATCGTGGTGATGAGCAAAATGTTCTTCGTGACCATGATGTCCCTTGTGACCCTTGTGATCTTCGTCGTAATGCCCTTTGTCGTGATGACCTTTTTTCCCGTGATGTTTCTCATGGTGACCCTTTTCATGATGACCACCCTTTTTGTGGTGGCCTCCTTTCTTATCATGATGGCCGTGGAAATCGCCATGTTTCTTATGGTGTCCGCCCTTATGGAAGTCATCATAGAACTTGTGTTCCTTATGATATTCATCTTTATGTGATTTGTGGTGGAAGCCAGTCGTTTTCGAACCTTTCTTATGTCCCTTTTTGTGCCCAAATTTGCCTCCCTTATGCCCATGTGCTGCTTCATGATGTTCACCGTGGTGGTCATGTTCATCATGGTGTTTTTTCTTATGTCCTCCATGTTCTTCATGATGACCTTCGTGGTGATGTTTCGCGTGTTTCCCATGTTCTCCTTTATCGTGGTGGTGATGGGATTTGTAACCTTTATCACCCTTTTCGCCGTGCTCTTCGTGATGATCAGCATGATGTTCATGACCACCGCCCTGTTCGTGGTGACTGTCTTTCGCCTTCTTGTGTTCAGTTCCCGCTATTGCTTGGTCCTTAACAGTGCCAGCTACCGACAAGTCGCCAGCGCTTGGCGATGTTATTTCAGCATTAGTTGTAGCCTTTGGTTCTAGACTTGTTTCCTCTTTCGTTTCCGCAACATTTCGAGCGTAAGTAATTAACACTACGCTCAATATTAAATGGATTATAAATAAAGCCTTCATATCTGAAAAAAAGAAAATTAAACATAAAATAAAGGTACACATAGAGAAAAACAGAAAAAAATAAATCAAAATTACATTATTCGAATATTAAGCTATGTTTACAGATTTTAATGATATAGGTAGGTATTCATGTTTTGAACTACGAGCTGTTTTGATAGTCATTAAATCCAAGTTTTTTTTATGTAATTGATTAACACCAGTAGGATTAATTAAAAGTTTTTTTTTTCAGCTACTGTTTCAATTTTACATCGATAGTTATATCTATATGTATACAGTATAGATACATAGCTTTGATATGCAGACAGACAATCTACCAACTTATGTATACTTTATAAATTGTCCAAGCTCACCTTGCCTCTTTCAGTCAGAGACGTAACCGCCACCAGAGTTACGACCACTGTGTCAAAATTGTTTCCGCACTCTGATTTTATAGATAACTTCGCTTTCATCTGGAGTTGATTACAAAGTATTCTTTAGCAATCATTGCTGCAGATTTCTGGATGAATGGTTCTATGACGCTGGGTGTGACGACATCGCGTTATGGTTAAACTGAATTAGTTTCGTTACATCGGTAAACTACTGTTACTGATTAATTTTTGTAAATTTATATAGGTTTACATTTATTACTCAAAAAATTTATTGCCTTACAATGTGTCAAGATATACCAAGTCATTGTTTTTTTTTTTTTTGGATATGGCAATTTGTGCCGGTGTCGACAATTCTGCCAATGACAAATGTATGATGAAGAGAATGCGTGTGTTAATAAAGAACACGAAAAAAAACTCAAAAGGTTGTCACTGCAACGAATGAACTCTTTTGTTAATTTTTAGAGAAAATAGCAAGAAGGAGGAAGAAGGAAATAGGTTAAAGCTTAATGGAATTACAGCAAGTCATTGTTATACTATAGATGTATATGAAATTAGTATGTCGCAATGACTAAATGACAGACATGTTTCAGATTAGTTTTCGTTTATTTACAAAGAGGTTTTGCGTAAAGTAGTTAATTAAACAATACAATATCTTAAGAGTAAAAGTCTCAGTGTTTGCCATGATGGAATCCCCAGTGCTTATGATCTTCGTGTCCACCCTTCTTGCCGTGATCGTGGTGGTGGTGGTGGTGTTCTTCGTGTCCGTGGTGGCCTTTGTGGCCTTTGTGATCTTCATCGTAATGATGTTTATCATGATGACCTTTGTGACCGTGGTGATGTTCATGATGGCCAGAATGGTGATGGCCACCCTTTTTATGTCCACCCCCATGTTTATCATGGTGTCCGTGGTGATGGCCATGTTTGTGGTGCTTGCCTTCCTTGTGATGGTCGTCGTAGAAGTGATGGTCTTTGTGGTATTCGTCCTTGTGGTACTTCTTGTGGTAGCCTTCAGTCTCTTCGCCTTTGTCGTGATGTTTCTTGTGGTGGTGCTTACCACCCTTATGATGGTGACCGTGCTCGTGGTGATGGCCATGATGATCATGCTCGTCCCAATGTTTTTTGTGGCCGCCTCCGTGTTCATGATGGTGACCCGAGTGGTGATGTTTACCGTGATCTCCGTGTTCTCCTTTGTGATGATGGTGATGACCTTTGTGGCCTTTGTGTCCCTTTTCACCGTGTTCGTGATGATGATGTGCATGGTGCTCTTTGCCGCCGCCCGACTCGTGATGATGGCCGTGATGGCTTGCTGCGGCGACTAGATCATTCGGATCGACCTCTCTGCCATAGCTAACTGCTACCACACATCCCAACACGGCTAGGGCGACTAGCGACCTCATTATGCTTTTTTCTACTTCCCTTTTCTATTTGATGTATATTTGGTTACTTAAAGTGAACTGCTTGTAAACCCGGCTGTGACAGCATTTTATATCAATAAATCCGTGGGTTGCAGCCAGTGAAACCATCGGACAAGGACGCCACTGCGGCGGCAAGTTCGGTACCGTTGCACCTTATTACAATATCTTATCATTGCGACATATTTAATGGCCTACGAAAAAAACAAATTGTTCTTAGTAGGGATGTTATTAGGTACATGATAAGCCTATACAAAACTCTGTAACGGAATTTGTTAATCTGACATAATCTTTAACTTATAATTTACTAGTTGACCCACGCAATTTCGCCAGTGCCTCTTTCCAATCGTGCTGGGCTCCTATTAGTCGAAGCGTGATGTTTTACTATCCTATCTTAGGCAAACACACATTTTAAAAGAGTTCATCACGAGCAACAACGTGACACATATATAATAGATTTTAGTTTTTGCTTAGTGTTTTGAAGAGGTAGTTCAATGCGCCAATTCCATATAAATTACACACTACTAAAATACCATTAAATCATGTTTATTAGCTACTGTACTGTAATGTCATATAATCAACTAGTACAATAATTGGTTTAATATAGATATTTCATATCGAGACAGACTTAGATGAACCTACTAGACATCTAAAGAACAAAGCAAGATTTATTTGAAGTAAATATTTATATATATAGAAGTGTTTACATTATATGCTTCATGAAGAATGAACAATAATTTATTCAAGATATAATTAAATGACAATACATTCGCACTGTTGCATTGTTTAATTTAGGTTCCTTAATTTTGTTTAGAAAGTTCACGTCTCACGTTGTAGGTGCCTATGTTGGCAACAATTTGCCTTTACGAGTCATTTTTCCCGCATAAGGTTCCGTACCCATACTACATGGTTTCTCCATTTATAGTTTTTATTTATTTTAAGGTTCCAGGCATAAAAATAAAAATACGAAACCTTTTACATTCACTTGTGTGTCTCTTAGTACGTCTGTCACAGTTAGTTTGCTCCTATTCTCCTAGGCCGATGATGTCGATATAATAATTCGTGTAACCCAAACAGAGATGTTGCAATTTAAACAACGAAGCCTAAGAAATTTTAAAACTTTTTGTAACATGTCAAATAATAGGGCTGTGAGAAGTTTCTGAGTTTTCAGGTTTACACAATTGAAACGTGACAAAAAACAATTGTTTACTTATGGGCAACGGTTAAAAAATATCTCAACATTTCGAGTACGAACTAGGATTTTAGTCAGCAACTCCTTGAACCCCAAAGAAACATTGGTTTAGCAGGCGGCCAAATTGACGGGATCTATCTGTAGAGATTGTAATTCGGAGGTCACATAAAGCTGTCGGTCCCGGTTATTATCATAAGGATAACAGTCGTGAAGCGTAGTAGACGCCTTTGTGCGGCTTAAACACATCCAACGGCAAGATTAAGTAGCCACAATGTTGTCTTGCCAGTCCCTAACCCTCATGCGGTCAGCGTGAGGACGTTTGATTTAACCCTCCCCTAAGAGGAGACCCGAAGAGGAATATTATGGGTTGTTGATGTTAATGATTACCTGTATAGATGAGTAGAAATGACATCTCTAGAGTACTTCTATGACCCAAGCAAGCAGATATTCGTGAAGCAACACCGAGTGGTTTAGTTGGTTCAGGGAAAGCAAAATTAGGTGTCATTACACAATTAGTGTTTGTGTCACAATTTTTTTTTAATGATTTGATTTTAACGTTATATATGCCCATACAACACTTGAGTTTTGTAGATAACTAGCATAGGTACCCACGCAATCTTGTCTGCTTTCCTATTGACCGTAGCGTGATATTATACAGCGTGAACTGCGGTGAACTACTAACTTTGTGTACCATAAAAAGGTTATAGTGCGCTAGCCTCGCGGATTATTTATAACTTTTGGAGTAGGTATACATGTTTACGTATACAAAGTAATTAAAATATTTTTTGGAAAGCTTACTTAAAATAGTTACCTACTTAAAATAGGAAGATCTGAGCCATAACTACCAGCAAGTTACAATTCTTTAATATGTACTTATCTGAGATGATTCGTTATTACATTATTTTTATGAAACTGTAACCATTTACGCAGCGAGCGCAATAGAGTAATTAAATATTTATTTCAGACATTTCAGAGACAACGTCATCCATTTTCAAATTCAGCAGCTTACTTTTATACTTTTATTATTTCTCGGGTTCGATTCGCGGGTCGGACCAAATGTTTGTATGATCTGCAAATATTTGTTTCGGAGTTTGGGTTTTTTCTATGTATGATATGTATGTATGTATTTACCAAAAAAAGTGTAAATGTATTAATATCAGTCGTCCAGTACCCATAGTACAAGCTCTGCTTAGTTTGGGACTAGATGGCGTTGTGTGTTACATGTCCGAAATATACCTATATTATATGTTTACATACATAAACTCCGAAACAAATATTTACAGGTCATACAAACATTTGGTCCGACCCGGGAATGGAACTGGATACCTCAAACACAGTAGTCACATAGGCTACCACTGCACCATCGAGAAATAGCAGATCTCTATGAATGAATGAATTGAAATAAATAATTTTCCCCCACTTTTGCGACATTTGTCTATTTTTTTTTTTTTTTTTTTTTATTGAATAGTTGGCAAACGAACAGACGTATCACCTGATGGTAAGCGATTACCGCCGCCCATGGACACTCGCAACACCAAAAAGGAGTCACAAGTGCGTTGCCGACCTTTGGGGGATGGGAAAGGGGATGGGGGAGGGGTTGGGGTATGGGCCTCCGGTATCCTCACTCACTCGGTGAAACACAGCGCAAACGCTATTTCACACCGGTTTTCTGTGAGGTCGTGGTATCACTCCGGTCGAGCCGACCCATTCATGCCGAAGCATAGCTCTCTCCTATATTACTCCGTCCCCATAGGTAGCGTAATGCTATAGATCCTATACTGCCTATAGCCTTCCTGGATAAATAGGCTATCTAACACCGAATAATTTTTGAACTGGACCAGTATTTACTGAGATTTCCTAGAGCGTTCAACAAACAAGCAAACTGTTCAGTTTTATAATATTAGCTTAAATATTTCGGTTAAGATAGGTTGTAAGGTCTGGTTTCGCCGATAATTCCCCTTTGATCTAAGAGTATTTATTTATATATGAGTATCTACAGTTTGATACAGATTCAGGGACTATGATTGAAGGGTGTGTGAACAGTGTGACGGGCTAGCGCTTGTGTATGCAAGGCGTTGTGTGTACTTCAATGGCTTCATATGATGGAAGTTTTACCCCTGTCGCTAGAGTAGGTATTATCTCGTAAGAATCGGCAGATTGTATTGTTGATGCCAATGCTGTCAAGTGGTAGAGATTTATTTATTTATTCACGGAAAACTTACAGCTAGATATGTTAGTAAAACAAAGCAGATTAGTCATCAGAGAGCCAATATTAGTTTTTACTTCTAGTTTTAGACGAATATAAAATATCAAATCAAAAAGAAAAATCTTACACAATACGTAAGTAAGCGCCAAGTACCTACGTAATAAATAATTGTTTCAACGCAAATTTAGGTAACACTATGTCTGCTCAAGAAAACTAAATAAATAAATATGCCGGACATCTAACACACAACGCCATCTAGTCCCAAGCAAAGCAGAGCTTGTGTTATGGGTACTAGACAGCTGATATAAATACTTATATACTTTCTTTAAATACATACATATTATACATAGAAAACAAAAATATTTGCAGATCATACAAACATTTGGTCCGACCCGGGAATCGAACCCGAGACCTCAAGCTTAGCAGTCGCATACGCTACCACTACGCCACTAAGGCTATACACTAATCGAAAAGGGATCAAAATCACGCAGTTTACATTATTCTCTTAAATTTCTGCTTGCGCGTACCAATTAGCTGTTAATTCTAGAGTTTATTTCAGCTTTAGGAATGTGAAGAGAGGGGTTGAAGCGAAGTGATTTAGATGGCACATTAAAAATATCTGCTCAAGCAGATGAGATGAAGAAAAATAAAGTTCGCTATTTTACGTCGATCTATATGTGGGAGGAGATAAAAGTATTTGCATAGTCTGAGATAATCCTTGGAATGGTACGGAACTTTCTGATGGTAACAGAGATATTTGAGATATTTAATGAAGCGTTTTTGTATATTTCTGTACACTAAATAGCACGGGTTCCATATTTGAGACACATACTCCAAATGACTCCTTACATAGGGTTCAGTATTGTATATTAAGAGATTTTGCTTCAGAAAAGATTTTACCTACACGCATTATGAAACCAAGAGATTTGGGTGCCTTTTTAACAATTGTGTCAATGTGCGTGTAACTTAGAGTCATGGTACATCCCCAGGTCTCGGATGGTACTATTTCTTTGAACACTATGACTCCCCAAAGTATAAGAGGTGTTCAAGACGTTATTTTTTGAGTGTATGTTACAAATGAACATTTAGCAGGGTTGAGATCAAGTTTATTAAGACATTTTCACCCACCCAATCAAGCATCTTTATAGAGATAGTTTGACAAATTTTAAAAGTAAGGTAAGTCTTTGTGGTCGAAGCCAATGCATATTAAAACATTTCGTTATAATACAATATCGTGATTGTCCAAAAGGTCAACTAGCAGGTACACTTACTAAACGTAATAAATGAATCGTTCATTGTAGGTACATGTATCAACAGCTTATGTCTGAGTACAAATGTACTATGGAGGGTAGAGATAAAATGTACTTACAGATTTCTTTTATTTATTCATTTTTCTCTAGGATGGTTTTATTTTTTTATTATTTGAAATTAGATTGTAATTTGCTATATTACGTTAGGTATTGTTGCATACATAAATAATAATGTAATGACTTATGTTTCTTGCCATTTAATTCTCCATAGGAATTACATTTTGGATCTGAATAACTAGAGTCATTAAGGTGAAACATTTCGAAAGTGCCTGGAAAATTTTATTTTTAACAAAAAACGTACGATAAATGTTAAGGTAATGTAAAAAATATCCAAGTATATTTCTTTGTAGTAAAGTATCTATTTGTGTTATTGTCAAACGTTTAACGCCCAAAAAGAATGCATTTGGTTACCTAATTATTAGTTGTCAAGTTCTCACCTAATTTACCTACAATTTGTAATTCTAAATATTATTATTATGTAAATAAAAATAAACCGAAAAATGTGGTGTTAAGCTCAAAACTCGAGAACCGCTCGACCCATTCTGTATTTTAAAAATTGCGAGAATATAGTAAAACATTTTTTTTTCTTTTGAACTGCGAACTGGCCAATATCCTTGACAAAACGAAGTCTGTCAGTGCAGTTAGTTACAACAGCCGTTCCTTTGTTTTTTTTTGACTACTTGGGCACTAAAGCGTCCGGTGCCCCTATCCCCTCACCTGTCCCTTCAAAGTTGTTACGATAGTTCCATTAAAGGTATTCCCAATTGTTATGGTATTCCACCTGCATTCGCAATCAATCCATTCTTTGCCGGACTGAGAGACTAGGTCGAACTCTAGCTTTTGTTTACTCATTTGCGATTTCACTGTAGGACAACTTTTCCACAACTATCATCAGTTCTATAGCAAATTGACTATTCAAAATATAAATTGTAGCCACGAACTATATTGGTACATTTAGATCATAATTAGTTAGGTTTATCGAATTTAATACCTACTTCGAAGAACACTAACAATTCAGAAGAAATAACACACTTCTCCTAGCAATGCACAATGTAAATGCAAAAACCACTCTAATACATATATTAGGAGTTCAGATAGGGCTATGGAGGGTATGGTAAAGAAAAGGTACGTAAAAAATCACTGTATATGACAAAGTTATTCCTGAAAAGCATTTAATTATGACAGCGCTAAGGTGGTAGTTGTTTGGGTATGAAATCAAATAAAACTATTTCCGCTTCGATGCGATCAATTGGGTTAATTTTGTTATAAGATACATTTAGTAATAATGGTGTATTATAATTTGTAATTAATAGTTCATACTTGGAGACTGAAAAACAAGTAGTAACTTGAATTTCTAAACCTATTTTCGAGAATCAAACAGAATGTATCTTTAAATGTTGTGTAATAGATAATATTATAGTAAATATATTTTGGTTTCAAAATCAAAAGTAGATAAAAATATGTCATATACTATTTACTTACATAACATTTGCAGGTGTAAATTTAGCAGAGAGTGTTTACAAACATTTTAATTATAAGATATTGACCGTGAAACAGTATGGATTGCCACATTACATCAATGAGTCTACAAGACTTCTTAACTATATAAATAGACAATCGATTGTCTAGACGTCAGTTACAAGCGACCTTCCTCTCAACACTTACTTAGTGAGGAATCATTTACACTAGACATACAACATGAGGGTGCTTTTAGTAGCAGGTGTTTTGTGCCTAGCAGCCGTTTGTGCTGCTTACGAAGCAGACGATATGGCGGTCGCTGCTTCACACCACAAGGGCCATGGTGGTGGTGGTGGTGGTGGCGGTGGCGGTGGCCATGATCATCATGAACATCATCACCATGAACACGGTGGCCACGGACACAAGGGACATAAAGGACATCATCACCATCACAAAGGAGACCATGGAGACCATGGTAAGCACCACCACGGCGAGCATCATCACGAACATGGCGATGGCCACAAGAAGCACTGGGACGAGCACGACCATCATGGTGAACACCACGAGCACGGCCACCACCACAAGGGCGAGAAGCATGGTCACCACGAACACCACGACAAGGGAGAGCACACCGATGGCTACCACAAGAAGTACCACAAGGATCACTTCCACAAGGACCATCACTTCCACGACGGTCACCACGACGAAGGAAAACACCATAAACATGGCCACCACCACGGACACCATGAGAAACACGACGGTGGACACAAGAAGGGTGGTCACCACCACTCCGGTCACCATGAGGGTCACCATGGCAAACACGGCCACCATGATAAGCATCATTATGATGAGGACCACCACGGACACAAGGGTCACCACGGGCATGAAGGTCATCACCACCACCACCATGATCATGGCAAAAAGGGAGGACATGATGACCACAAGCACTGGGGCTTCCACCATGGCAAGCACTGATGTTACAAAGTTTACTGATTGTTATAACTTACTGTTGTTGTTGAGAGTTGAAATTGTTATTGCTCTTGTTTTATACATTTATACGAAGTAAATGATAAATTAAATTTTTAAATGGTATTTTTTATTAATTATAGATGCAGCTTATCAGCAGGTGTGTTAAAAAGTGTACCCTTAAGTATTAACAGGTGTTATCCTTAAAGTTCTTGATTGAACTCACGATTGGTAAAGTATAGGCTCGCTCTGCCTATTATATTTACAAAAAGCTTAAACGGAACTATTTTCGTGTTATTATACCCTTTTATTTGGTCGTCTTCAGGCATCCTGCTCTAGCAGGATTCGGACCATGTGATTTCAGGTCCTACCTTATCGACACCACACCCCTAATCAGGCCCTATCGCCTCTCAGTATTGGAGTGGCGGCCCGATTGCGTCTTAATGCTATCAGGCACCATCCCATCCTCTACCTCTCCAATAACTACCATCGATAACTGGGCTGATAACGATCTAACAGTGAAATTTTCAGTTACAGTACTTCTTGAGATTAGCGCGTTTAACCAAACAAACAAAATTTTCAGCTTTATAATATCCGATAGATATGTTTGTATTTCAAAACATGTAAGTCAGCAGCAGTCTGGTACAGGGTCTGCATAGTTCGAGATCAGACCGTCCAGTATGAGATGAAATTACATCCAAAAATATATTATATCTAATGGGCATTTACAGGACGTCTTTGCAATGTATCTGTGTATGCTTTTAATTAAAATTAAAGGTGTTGCAGCTTTATCTACATACATATATCTACAGCGAACATACATGCAAGAATAAAAAAAGCGAAAATTCAGGGTAGATTAAATTAGAAGTCTTTTTAAATTTTAAACCATCTACCTTGTCTCTTCCTGTTTGTACTACTACATATACTCCTATATTTAGGGACTGATCAGTGAATAATGTCTAAATCAATGATGTAGATAATGTCTAAGTCAGTTTAGTCACAAAAATCAGTTTGTTATTAATGAAAATGAATAAAAATTTTCAAGTCACCATTCTGACATGTTAGAGCTGGGGGTCACTCGGGAAGGTACCATTCACTTTGTATGCCACAAGTTTTTCTCAGTTTTCCATCGTATTTTCTCGAAGTATTGATTTTTAGAAACTGTTATTTATTAATTTGAGACACTCATCAAATCGACGTGTTTCGCTCCCTATCCCGCTTTTTCCTGCCACTATCAGAATTTGGTCCAATAATAAAAGTTGGGTGTCTCGTCAAAACGAAGCTGTGTATAAACTTTCAGCCTGATATTAATCACTGAAATCCCTTGTATGTGGGCCCGTGGACTAATACATTCGTTACGATGACTGGGATAAGAGTTTTACTAAAATTTTCTGAAAATATTGAAATAAATAAATTTGGGACATCTAATACACAACGCCATTTTGTCCCAAGCTAAGCAGAGCTAAATAAATTACATATAGAAAACATCAAAACTCCGAAACAAATATTTGTAGGTCATACAGAGATCTGGTCCGACCCGGAAACCGAACCCGAGACCTCAAGTACAGCATTCGCATACGCTACCACTGCTCCAACGAGGCAGTACTGTCTTATATTTGATCATATAAGACAGTACTAGTAGCTGCATTATGTATATTATAATTCCTTTTATTTTCTTCTTTTCTGTTTTGGATAGTAGGTATCTGTTGTATTTGTTGGTAATTAAATTTATAAGACCCAGTCTCTTGATATGACTTTCATTTTACATATTTAAAGTTTTACAAACAAGTGTGAGTGTGTGAGTGTAAGCAAGCTTGCTTGTATACTCTAAGGTATGACTACTTTGTTCTTCCACATCGTCTAACACCACTAGTGTTGCCACATCTCCCTCTTTTAATTTTCAATTTAAGAAAGTCAAATAAGTAAATAAAAATAAAATACATTATAAAAATAGATAAACAAATAAAAATTCTTAATTACTAATTTGATAATTTAGGTTCATTATTTTAGAAATCTTCCAGATTTCATAATTGTTCTTCCATATGGAGACAAAGCTGGAGGTAGAGTTGGATTATGAGTTTTAGAGAAGATCACGATCACATTTTCAGTGGTTCATTAATTACTTGCAGTAGTGTTATTTTCCAAAGTGGGATAATTATTTTGTTATTCAGTAAGAGCAAAGGGAATTCCTGATTAATGTTTGACCATCCTCAGTTCTTAATATGTAGGATCTAGGTGTATTGTTAGATTTAATAATCTGAGCTGGCTCCCATGTTTTTCTTCTTCTATGCACCACACTTTCACCATTAATGAAACCTGTTTTCTGCTGTGAAGTTTTATTAAAATATAGCTCTGACTTTTGCTGTTTAAGCTCCTTATCCTCCTTCACCCTCATGATATTTGGGAGAAGGTTTTCTTTAATAGTCAGTGTCCTCACTGTCCTCGAATATAGTGGCAATTAGTTTAATCATTGTTGCGGAGGTCCGATGCCAGTCGCTCTGTGGAAAAATTGATATTCAGGTAAAACCGAATGAAGTAGTAGCACACGTTGGCACACGCAATAATGTTAGGAATAATACAGGTTAATAAGTATGTGTTGTTTGTAATATACCGTTGATGAAACCAAAGAGGTGGGTGTTGGAATAGCTCAGTCATTCCATAAATTGGATTCATATCGTTTGTCTATAGTCCAAGTTTTTAAGTCATTTTACTGTTGGAAACGTGCACGACAATAGCGCCATCTCGCAAACGCAAATTTTGGGGCGCTTGTTAAATAGTGAACGACAAATTCGTACTAATTTATATTAAATAAAGTAAAAAAAAATATAGAAAGATAAAAAATTGTATTTTTACAGGCATTTGTTACAAACAGAAAAATACATGTCATTCTAAAAAGTGATTATTAGAGTGTAAAACACAATATAAGTTGCCGGCGCCAAACTATGCTGCAAGGAAATAAAATGATTTTAGTCGAACATGTAAGGAATGTAGAAGAACTAAGAACTACTTATTAAATATAGCAATAGTTATTAAATATGAGCCAATATGATTCGAACTCACGTTTTAGCATTACTATAGAAGAACAAAAATAAATAACTTTCGGGTTGTGACTGGAGTAAAATGCAGTTGCGTTTATAACCAGAACGGCAAGTGCAAACATATTGCTTTAATATGTCCGATGTTTTTGTTCACACGATCTTTTCGCGTGACTCCACACATCCACCGCAGCATGTTCATCTCCGTGACACGCAGCTCTTGTTAGTGTCCTTCTAGCACTGACCACGCTTCACACCCATGAATGAGGATAGGCCTAATGAGATTTATAGACATGTCCTTTCAACCTTACGGGCATTTTGGGGTCACAAATGACACCAGTCAGCTCACGTCACGTGGTCCACGCGGCAGTAATGCGTGCCTTGACGTCGCAATCAATGTCACCGGACGCGCGAAATACAGATCCCAGGTATTTCGTGCGCTCGACTTAATCACCTATGCGGACGGGTGAGGGATCTGCACAGTTAAGCGCCAAGTACTTGGTCTTCGCCATATTAAGCTTCAGACCGCCGTTCTCAAGCGCCTCTTTCCACGCCTTACCACGTCGCACCAATCTACCCCTGTCCGCATCTGCCAGCGCGACCATGGTGGACTGCTGTGTCTCGGATGGTATCCGACAAAACGTCTAATATCACGGTAAACAGGTACGGACTAAGGGCTCCATTGCCTTGGGATCTTATCGGTAAGGTGTGGACGGTTGAAGATATTAGTTAGAGACGTAAAAGGAGTAGACCCAAGAAGTGCTGCTTTGACGTCGTAAACGGTGACATGCGTACTAATGGTCTCATTACTAGGGATGCCGAAGACCGGGCAAAGGGAGAAGAAAGAGCAGAAAAGCGGATCCCGGGCTCCAAAGTGTTGGCTTTGAAAGCAAATCGGGTGCAACGCTAGGATGATGATGAATATGTCGATTCCAATTCAAAATTATTTATTCAATTTAGACACTAAGTAACATTTATTAACGTTAAATTGAAGCTGCAATAAAAATGTACTGGATTATCAAGATAAATTAGGTGAAAACACCAAAATCTACTGCCTGCTTGTGTCGAGCCATAACTTCCAGTTTCCAGAATGCATAGAGCCTTATGAAAAGAATACTGGCGATGAAACTCTTGGCCTCTCTTTTTTAAATTAAGATGTTCAGGTACAATAGTATTAGATATAAGTAATACATGAATGAAAGGTAAACAGTATGCAAGCTGAATTTCATTTTATTAAAATGCTCAAAAAGCTAAGGCATCAACAATAAAAATCACTCAGTGATACAGCTTAAGGTTTGAACCTATTAAACATAGAAATCATTAAAGGTGCACATACATTTCTGCCACCGCAAGCGCTGCAATCGTTTCCTATCCTCCAGCATACAATTCGCATGATCTCAATAGAGTTTTTTTTCTGTTATACAATAATTTGTAAATAAAATAATAAATATTTCGGACAACTAACATACAACGCCGTCTACTTAGACCTAGTCCTAGTCTAATATATACTTTTTTTGTAAATACAAACATATAATATTATGTATTTGACTGACTGACTGCCTCGGTGGCGTAGTGGTTGCGTATGCAGCTGCTAAGCTTGAGGTCTCGGGTTCGATTCCCGGGTCGGACCAAATGTTTGTATGACCTGCGAATATTTATTTCGGAGTTTGGATGTTTTCTATGTATAATATGTATGTATTTACAAAAAAAATAATATCTAAGTATTTATATCAGTTGTCTAGTACCCATAACACAGGCTCTGCTTAACTTGGGACTAGATGGCGTTGTGTGTCAGATGTCCGGAATATTTATTCATTTATTATACATATATATAAAACATCCAAACTCCGAAAAAAATATTTGCATATCGTACAAATATTTGGTCCGACCCGGATATCGAACCCTAAGCCACCGTGGCAGTCAAAATGAGAAAAGAGTTAATATTTATAAAAAAAATACGATTGGAAACTCCCAGTGCACTTGAGTGTATTTAATTATAATTTTTTATTCGTTATGATTGCTTAATCCTGGAATTACATTTTAATAAAATAAATCATGTATTATTTTAAAACAATGTGCATGCTAATAAATGTGTTTTGGTTTGAAAGATTACGTAAATTATTGTAATCCTAATATACTTAATCAAAAATTTACATAGAACTCAGATAGAACCTTAATATATAGAACATTAATTAAAACTTTAGATAAAACAATTACATAGAACTGTATGTTCGCGTAGATTAATTAGGTGCGCGGTGTACCTTAGGAAAAAGTTATGTACAAACATTTAAACTGCCGGGTACTGACCGTGAAACGGTAGGATTGTAATATTTCATCAATAAGTGCACAAAACTTCTTACCGATATAAATAGACGATCGATTATTTAGAGGTCAGTTGCAAGCGAACTTCCTCTCAACAGTTACTTAGTGAGGAAGTATTGAGTCAGTAGCGATACAACATGAGGGTGCTTTTAGTAGCAGGTGTTTTGTGCCTAGCGGCCATATGTGCTGCTCACGAAGCCGACGATATGGCGGTTGCTGCTTCACACCACAAGAGCCATGGTGGTGGTCATGAACATCACGAACACCATCACCACGAACACGGCGGTAAAGGACACAAAGGACATAAAGGACATCATCATCATCACAAAGGAGACCATGGAGAGCATGGTAAACATCACCACGGTGAGCATCATCACGAACATGGCGGTGGCCACAAAAAGCACTGGGACGAGCACGACCATCATGGTGAACACCACGAGCACGGCCACCACCACAAGGGCGAGAAGCATGGCCACCACGAACACCACGACAAGGGAGAGCACACCGATGGCTACCACAAGAAGCATCACAAGGATCACTTCCACAAGGACCATCACTTCCACGACGGTCACCACGACGAAGGTAAACATCACAAACATGGCCACCACCACGGACACCACGAGAAACACGACGGTGGACACAAGAAGGGCGGTCATCATCACTCTGGACACCACGAGGGTCATCATGGCAAACACGGCCACCATGATAAGCACCATTATGATGAAGGCCACCACGAACACAAGGCCCACCACGGGCACGAAGGCCACCACCACCACCATCATGATCACGGCAAGAAAGGTGGTCACAAGGACCACAAGGATTGGGGCTTCCATCATGGCAAGCACTGATGTTACAAAGTGTACTGATTGTTATAACTTACTGTTGTTGAGAGTTGAAGTTGTTATTGCTGTTGTTTATACTTTTGTAGGAAATAAATTATAAAGATTTTATACTTTACATTCTTGAATTATTAATGTAACACACCCGTAATCTTAATGAGGAGAAATTACAACTAGCAGCATCAGCATACTGAAAAAAAAAGTGGTTCCACAAATCACTAGATTCTTCAAATACTTTTCAATTTCTTCTCTATGCTTGTTATAGTCAGTTAATAATCATGCCGAACTCATTTTTAGCTTTCCTTATTTTATATTATTTGGGTATAATTTTATTTTTTAATTGCCATGAAAATCATGGCAAAACTTAATTTTTTGGTATTGCTTAATTTATTGTTTATCACAAGAGGATGAATTTGTTGACCTTCGTTTTACACTTATTTTTTACTAGCTGACCCACGCAACCTCGTTTGCGTCTTCTATTACCCGTAGCGTGAATATTTTCCCCCGTTTTTGAAACATTGTTCATTGGTGCTTCACTTCTATTAGTATTAGCCTGATGATATATAGCCTATAGCCTTCCTCGATAAATGGACTATCCAACACTGAAATATTTTTTTAAATCGGATCAGCGGTTCCTGAGATTAGCGCATGGGGTATGGTCTTCCGTTATCCTCACTCACTCGGTAAAACACAGCGCTAGCGCTATTTCACACCGGTTTTCTGTGAGGCCGTGGTATCACTCCGGTCGAGCCGGCCCATTCAAGCCGTAGTTATGGTCTCCCACGGTCTATAGTGAAGGATAACCAGAAAGAGTAGTTTCATCGTCGTTCGTCTCTGGAAATATGAAAATTTTCATATCTGTTCAAAATACACTTACCTGACAAGAGCAGTACCTCAGTGCTATTAATAATAATATTAATTATATTAATACTAATAATAATATATTCTAAATATTTGTATTTATCTCACGAGATTGTCGATATGTGGAATGTGGATTCGGTGATCATTGTTCCGATAGTCGTATCTGCTCACGGATTAATAGCCAAAAGCCTCGACCAACACCTTAAGAGGCTCACGTTGGGAGGCTGGATCAAAGGTCTGATACAGAAAGCAGTCCTTCTTGACACGGCACGCATAGTGAGGAGGTTCCTGTCTTTGGAGCCCTAACCACCGGTTTCTTGGTCCCTGCACCCGAAGTCGGTGGTCTACTATTTTTTATATTTTTTAATGTATTTATTTTTATATGTATATTTAAAAATGTAATTTATATGTATGATTCAATTTAATAAAGGAAATAATAATAATAACCTTGTAAGAATTACGTATAAATTTACCAATGTCCTTAAAATAATCATCACGTTAAGTAATAGATAATCTGAAGATAATATACTTGAAATTGCAACAATTGGCAAAGCGTTAAGTAAAACTACCATCATCCTTCATTTATTACTGAGTTTGTCAGGTGTCATAAGTGGCATAATTGGGGATCTCGTCAAATGTTGCACTGCTGCATGGCTACAGTTTGGTGTTCGATCAGTATCAATCTATACTAATATAATAAAGCCGAAAAGTTTGTTTGTTTGAAGGGGCTTATCACAGGAACCGCTGGTCTGATTTGAAAAATTATTTCAGCGTTAGTTAGTCCATTTATCGAGGAAGGCTATAGGCTATATATATCATCACGCTAATACTAATAGGAGCGGAGCACCAATGAAGAATGTTTCAAAAACGGGGGAAAATTTTCACGCTACGGCCAATAGAACACGCAAACGAGGTTGCGTGTTTCAGCTAGTATTTATATACATGGAAATGTGTGGGTATGTATAAATTAATTTAATGACAGATTTTCGCATTTGTATTTTAAAAACATTAATTGGCACGTCTAATATGGATTCGAATTGACTAAAACCACACGCTATCAATTCTACGTGTCTCGTGTTTTAAAAAGTCCTACCTTGTATATTGGAAAGAAAATATTTGTGAACCATGGCACCACAGCAACGAGTAGCTCTCTTCCTGACCTATAATCCAGTAGTGGACGTCTGTCGGTTGTGATGATGATGTTGATGAGACGCTCGCGAAAGACGAAGATGGTTACAATAACATTTTCCTATTAATGGACATAATGGTCTTGTTCGTAAAAAAACAAGTCAAATGAAATACTACTGGTTAAGAACAACAACGTTTTTAAATATTACATAATTTACTTCGTAAAAAAATATGAGCAACAGCAATAACAACTTCAACTCTCAACAACAGTGGGCTATAACAATCATTACACCTTGTACAATCAGTGCTTGCCGTGGTGGAAGCCCCAATCCTTGTGGTCCTCGTGTCCTCCCTTCTTGCCATGATCATGATGGTGGTGGTGATGACCTTCATGCCCGTGGTGACCCTTGTGTCCGTGGTGGTCCTCATCATAATGGTGCTTATCATGGTGGCCGTGTTTGCCATGGTGACCCTCGTGGTGACCGGAGTGGTGGTGACCACCCTTCTTGTGTCCACCGTCGTGTTTCTCATGGTGTCCGTGGTGGTGGCCATGTTTATGGTGTTTGCCTTCGTCGTGGTGACCGTCATGGAAGTGATGATCCTTGTGGAAGTGATCCTTGTGGTACTTCTTGTGGTAGCCATCGGTGTGCTCTCCCTTGTCGTGGTGTTCGTGGTGGCCATGCTTCTCGCCCTTGTGGTGGTGGCCGTGCTCGTGGTGTTCACCATGATGGTCGTGCTCGTCCCAGTGCTTCTTGTGGCCACCGCCATGTTCGTGGTGATGCTCACCGTGGTGGTGTTTGCCATAATCTCCGTGGTCGCCCTTGTGATGATGATGATGGCCCTTGTGTCCCTTATGTCCGTGGTCACCGTGTTCGTGGTGGTGATGTTCGTGGTGTTCCTTTCCACCACCGCTACCGTGATGGTGCGAAGCCGCGACTGCCATATCTTCAGCTTCGTAAACGGCGCATACAGCCGCTACGCACAATACACCTGCTATTATAAGCACCCTCATATTGAACCACCCACCGCTGTTTGCTCTGTAGATGACTATCGGAAGGAAGTCCGGTTGTAACTGACCTCTGATGCATCGCTGGCTTATTTATATCGTTTTGTAATAGTTGCAGTCTAAGGCGATCGAGAAAATATTCCGCAAGTGTCCCGTCGTACTAGTTCATGGACAAATTGAAATAATAACAATCGCCCAGTTTGATGCATAAGTTTAAATATGACTAATTTAATTTGTTTATGTTTGTTTCGATTCAGTTTGACTTTCACTAAATAATTAGAAACTTTTAATATGTAAAATTTAGATGCTTTAATCTTCACAAGTCATCATATTATTTGCAAGAAAATTGTAGGAGGATCATACTCTTGGTGTTTTTGTAACACTTAAGTACCTATAATGTTCGATTTTCTGATGCAAAAGTGATACTTCTGCTCGTTTGCCCAAAATTCATTTAAAAAAAATTTAAAAAATGACCTGAGCTATGAAAAAGGAACTACCGCAATATCCGCCACTACCCGCGGGTGGAGCCGCTTACAAAATCATGTTATCAATATAATTCAAACAGAAGATAGATATCTTAAAAATGTCAGTGTCAACATTATTTTTCATTTTTTTAGAAACGCTTGTTTTTGATTTGGAAGTGTCAATATTTTGGGTAGTTTGTACTTTCTTATTATTAAAGTATATAGTTTTGATTCGTTTGTTATATATTGAGACTTAGAATTAATTGACTAAAAAAAGGGAGAGGGAATATTATACAGGTTGACACTCTTGACAGAGTTGTCATGTGGTTCAGTACCACCGCCTTATTTCAGGGTTGCTGCACGTCTTGCGGTGTCCCTCCATTTATACCAACGTTTCTTATTACGAGCACATTATACTGCAGTCGATTCGGCCGTAGTTTTAACAAATGGATTAACCGCCCTCCATAGGGTATTCCAAGATAATTTTCTCCATCGAGTCACTTTTTCTAGAGATGTGCTGAATGATCTTCAGTATTTACAACTGCACAATGGACTATAACCCTTTCGTATATGAAGTTCTTCAGGGAGTGAGTTATTAGTGCGGAACTCTGTCAAAGGTAACTTTAACAACAGTCGTCTCTGCAATACATCTCTATGGCTTCGATTTTTAGTAAAGTTGTTTTCTAAGTAACCGGGGTCCAACACTATCAAGAAAAAATTGTAATGACGTGAGAATAACGTAATTTTTATCGTAGCTTCGGACACTACAAGTCAACATTACATTTTAAATGATGCGACTACATAGAATTTTAAACTCTATTAGTTATTTTTTTAGTAACTTTACATCATGTTAATAAATCCGCTCGTAATATTTACTGACCAAAGCAGTGCGTAAATATCTTACAAGCAATTTGAATAGATCTCGACGTCAATGACGGTATTGTTAACCTCATCGCGTAGAAATCTTCATTGAAAGTAACACACAGTTGATTGACGGTTCATAAGGGCGAATCTATCGAAAATTATCTGCTTAGTGGGTCCTTTTGCGTTCAAAACACCGCTATTTGGATAGCGTTAAACAATTCTTCCGACTGACTAACCTCACTTAATCCCCGCCCTTGTTGGTCCATGTCCGGAATCTTTTCACTATAATGCATATCTGTTTGAGTATTCAGTTCGATTATATACGCTTATGAGTTCATCACGATCTTTTGTAAACAGCCCTGTTATAATAGAAGGAATATGTGAATATTTCTATCACACAGATGTTTTTAAATACAAAATAAGGATTAAACTAGCAAAGGTTTTAAAATGTAATGGTACCTATTTTAAAATATTGTTCTGCGTCGTTGTGTACCCATGACACTTTTAGATCTTTTAAAATAGGGCTCATAGCGAATAATAAACGATATTAATTGTAAATATTTCGAAAGTGAGATGAAGTTTGTCAACTAAGACATTCCGTCGTCAAGAGAACACTTGAAACAAGACAAAGGACGGCGTCACGTAATATCGTATAGGTATAATAGTCCACGGGCCCACGTACAAGGGATTTCAGTGATTAATAACAGGCTGAAAGTTTATACACAGCTTCGTTTTGACGAGACACCCAACTTTTATCATTGGACCAAATTCTGATAGTGGCAGGAAAAAGCGGGATAGGGAGCGAAACACGTCAATTTGATGAGTGTCCCAAATTAAATAATAACAGTTTCTAAAAATCAATACTTCGAGAAAATACGATGGAAAACTGAGAAAAACTTGTGGCATACATGTGAATGGTACCTTCCCGAGTGAGAAAAAATATTAACATAATCTTGACAACTTTCGAGTGTAGGTCTCAAAAAAATTACCATCGAATTTGTATGCCGATGCATTTTTTATGTAAAATATATATTTTGCAAACCCTAAAACAAAAATCAGTTTGTTATTAATGAAAATGAATAAAATTTTTCAAGTCACCATTCTGACATGTTAGAGCTGGGGGTCACTCGGGAAGGTACCATTCACTTTGTATGCCACAAGTTTTTCTCAGTTTTCCATCGTATTTTCTCAAAGAATTGATGTTTGGAAACTGTTATTATTTAATTTGGGACACTCATCAAATCGACGTGTTTCGCTCCCTATCCCGCTTTTTCCTGCCACTATCAGAATTTGGTCCAATGATAAAAGTTGGGTGTCTCGTCAAAACGAAGCTGTGTATAAACTTTCAGCCTGTTATTAATCACTGATCCCTTGTACGTGGGCCCGTGGACTATAACGTATTAACTGTAAAATGTTGTAGTTTAAAAGCTACTTATTATCTGTGGAAGGGTCTATATTGAGCAGTTGAATGACAAAGGTTGTTAATGATGATTGACCGTTAAGAGAAATAATAGAGGATGGAGTAAGAATAAAAGAACGAAATTTCCTCAACTGTCAAGGGTACAGAAATGATTCTGTGCCCCGTTTAAGACTAAAGTCTGATAAAATATCAAACAATTTGAGTTTTGAGTCACTAAACCTGCAGATATAATGTTAATATAACTGCCAATATATTTTAGAATGCTTCAAGTTTCGAGCGAGCTCCGTATACGATTACGACACTTTTATTCATTTAGTTGCTGCCAGTACAATAGTAGGTACGAGTACTTAAGTAAGCAAATTACATTATGTATTTTTATGAACACAATAACGTTTGCACAAACCACAGTTACTTTACATAACTTATTAGGTAAATTTGGTTAATAATGTGATTAATTTTGTCTGATTTAAGTTTACATCTTATTGTGGTTTTACGAATCTATACTATTCATTTAAATTATAATGATTGATCGATGTAAGTACATAGTTATTAGAAACAACTGAACATAACATCTGATAACGACATTCGTGTATTTATAATCGAGCTATATCTTTAAAATTTAAACAGAAACCTTTGACGTCTCCAAAGTTACTCGTACACGTCAATGTATTTATTTATGGCTTATATGTCTATTGAGTAAAGTAGGTGCTTAATATGTTGAAAGGTTTTCTAGTAACCTGTAAAAATATTAAAGCATAAAGACTGTTAAGTTTTATACCATTATAATTATTTGTCATGTGTCTCTTGCACAAATAAGTTATCTTTGGAGTAGCGGTAAGTTCATGATCGTTACGGTCTGCTGGATCATTTTCTAAAGGTTCGCTTTCAAAAGAGCTCAGAGATTTCAAGGCTAACGTGGCCTTCTCAATTACTTTCCATTAATGTGAAACTGTTATCGCCATAGTGTACCGATAACAACACATCACAAGTGTGAAACAATTTTTTTTCGACTCTTGTCTACTGATAAACTATTTACGAATAATCAGAAAATCTTTAGAATGGTTTTTTTAGCAATTAATACGGAAAATAAGTAGTTTATTTGATAAGAGCAGTAATTTTTGCGGTATTATTTGTAGACGGGGCGTGGGTAGGCCCCTACAAGCTGGCTGTAGGTTCGGTTGTTGTAGAGAGCCAGTAGTGGACGTCTTTCGGCTGAGATAATGAGAACGAGGTAGTATCAACTAGTCTATACATCTACATAAATAAATAAGATTGGAGTGTCTGTTTGTAATATTAAAATAACCGCTTTTTGTATGTATAGGTAGGTACACGATTTTTTTTAGAACTTCGCGGATAACACCGCGGGGATCAGCTAGTATTTTATATACAAGTAAAGTATGAAACCGTAATATTCAAAGTACCTATATATTTTTATGAATGACGTTAATAATTGCCTTATTATGTAGGTACGTCTATTGTGTTTTTCATAAAGAATAATACTTTGCAAAGAAGTTGATAACGGCACGTTTTTATGGCTTTCTTGTTAGTTTAACAAGAAATTCTAGACCGTCGTCGGAGCCCCACTTGTACAATTACACAACCCACTAATGCTCTTATGGCGTCCAGGGCGCCGTGCTTAGCGGCATTAGATGATAAGAAGCCTAGCCCTACATGACGCAATCTTGTTACCGGTCAGACTTTGCTAATACGATTAGATACTTATTACTGTAACATTATAGTTTGTGGATTATACACACGACTGTGTCAGAATTTATAAACGGCGTAACTAAATGGTTCTCTAAAAATCTACTTTGTATTTGTGCTCTGTAAAAGTGGATCACAAATCAAATGATATCATTAAATATGTATTGCCATTGTAGCTTCAACTATTATTATTATTAATTTATGCACCAAGCAATTAACTAGGCTCGTGTAGTTTGATCTAGCCGTTTTATTTCGTCTAATTTTACCCGAGGAGTTAAGAGGGTAGGTATTGGTATTAAATTATGTAAGTTTATTTTCATAGTGACACGAAACGGAAAATTAAAAAAAATACTGTTGTTGAGTAACTAAATCAACGCTCCTTTTAGCTATTAATGACTAATATTGTTATATCCAAAATAACGTCCGACACGATACATTGAATAACTCTTCTATAGTTTACTTATTGAGCAAAGCTCTCCGGGATGTTTAGCCAGCTTTATGTGTAGAGTGAATTAAGTAAGTAGGTGGTACATTTTAATTTTTGAACCAGATATTTTGTCTGATTAATTTATATATAGATATAGTTAAATCTATAAATTTAGGGATCGGTATTTCCGATAAGACCGATATTAGTCTTGTAGATAAGTTTTACCGCGGGAAAAAAATCGCATGTAGCTAAATCTGGGCTGTACGGAGGATTGCGTTACATTTGTACCCCTGAAGTTGTCAAATAGTCCATAGATCTAGCAGCTGTGTGAGCGGGCGCGTTATTTTGGTGAAAAATAATTCCACGGACGCCGCTCCTAGGGCGATCCAACTCTTCGAAAGCCTGAGCGCAGATAAACTTTGCTATACAGTTCACTAGGAACTGTTCTACGGTCTTCTAGCGGAATCACTGCTACTGGTCAACTGAGTCGAAAAAAACCCGCTATGATATTTTTATTAACGCTCCGACCGCAAACAACTTTTGTGCGCAAATCGTCCTTTTACTTTTCGTAGCTATATATCCATAATTCGTCACTTGTAAGAATGTAGAAGTTCCTCCTTCGAACTTTTCTAACATTTATTTGTGCACCAATCAACACGACGGTATTTTTGCTCATCAGTAAGAGAATGAGGTTTCTATTGCAAAGCTCTTCTTAACTTTAAGGTGTTCATGCACGATGGTAGAAAATACCGTGATCCTATGTTTGGTTCAGCCTATACTTATCTCTCGATGTACCTAATATGTCTATTCTCTCTCAATAGCCACTCTACCCTGATGACGTTTTCATGAGTTAGTGCAGTTGGTATTCGGCCGGGTTTTGCGTCATCGTTTATAGTCTCTCGACCACGTTTAATTTCAAGAAACCAAAGAGTAATTATTGCTAACGCAAGAGTGGACTCACCAAAAGCAGTTTCTAAATTTTCTTGAGATTCCTTGAAGTTTAACCCTCGTTTATAACTAACTACGAGTATAGAAGATTATAGCACGAAAAGCTTCCCGCGAGACGTCCATTGTTGTGTGTTCTGTTGCAAACAAAAGAAGAGTGCCAGATAATCTTTAAACATATAAAAAATAAAACTAGGTGTAGTACATAGGTGGCCAGTGATTTTCACAAAGGAGGTTTGTGTTGAAATTAACCGTCAATCCAAAATAGTTTCATGAAAGAAGATAATGATTTTATTCTGTGGCTATCAATTTTCGGAACAACCTAGGTATTATTTGTATTAATATACGAATACTATAGGACATGATATAATCTATACCTAATCTTGTCTATTTAGTAATATACAAATAATTTTATGTTCAATACTGTAATTTAAAGTTGTTTAATTGTTTGGGGGTATGTCTGGCGTGGTTTAGACAGCATATTGTTGGCAATCAGGAGGTTAGCCCCGGATTATCCCGTCTATTGTTAGCTATTTTAATGCTTATGCCCTTTGTGTGTGTCCTGTATTAAGTCATACGCGGATAATCGCAGTATTATATAGAGTTAATTTTCCATTGGCTCGTATCAAAGGGATTGGCAGCTGCTTACTGTCGCATCGGAGCAAATCGCCGATGTTTGTGCTTAATACGAGAACGATGTGTATGTTCTTTTCTTACCTATTTACATTTGCATTTACAACATGTATCCCACGATTCAATGCATGTGACATTTACGTCGAGTAATTACTCCGGTAATAATTACTTGACGTAAATTTTTATTTTACGAGTAAAATAAAATATCTGTTCTTGAAAAATTCTAGTCATGAGTTTGAGAAGACTTAGATAATATCTGTGTTAGATTTTTTTTTATTGCATAGGTGCAAACGATCGCAACACCAGAGGCGTCACAAGTGCGTTGCCGATCTTTTAAGAAGAATACGCTCGCTTTTTTCTTGAAGGTTTGAGGATCGTTTTGGTCCGGGAATACCGCAGGTCCGAATTAGAAGCACCAAAGCATGCTAATAATAAGCAAATGCTACCTAGTAGCAAGTGTGTCAAGACATTACTAGTACCTGATAGGCATGCCTATTTCGAGCATGCTCAATAATCGTCAGCCGTTCGATTTTCAAGCATGCTATCTTTAGCGTGCTTGAAAATCGAACGGAAGGAACGGTGGAAGAGGGCGTGCTTTGAGCACGTCTGAATATGTTTCCTTATCAGCATGCTACTTTAATCTTCCTCTCGTGTTTTTAGACTATTCGAACGGTTTAGAAGGTTGTGAATTGTTTTAATTCATTGTCGTGTATACAATAGGTTTTGGGTGCATCGAATCGCAAGCAATAACACGATATTTTTGAGTTCGGTACGGATTACCACTTGATTGTCCATGATGGTTACTCAATAACAATTGTACTGGATTGTGTTCTTGAGGCATGTTTATTCAGGAGTAGGTATGCTTAAAACTAGCGTGCCTTTTGCTAGCAAATTGAAACAGTTCAAAAGAATGCTCATTTTAAGCACACTTATAAGCATGCTCACTAGCGTGCTATTATAGAGCATGTCTATTTGTAGCTTTAGGCGATTTATATCATGCCTAAATGTATTATAAATCATAAAAAAGAATCCGAGCATAGAATAAAAAGTAAGAAGTGACTATGACACTTAAAATATTCCGACAGCTTAATAGTTCTTTGAATAGAGCGTACCTACTGCAGGATAAACAAATTGTCAATGAGTGATGTCCGAAAGTCAGCTGTGTAAATAAAAATCGAGCTATTTATGTTGCAAATATACCTACCTACGTTAAAAGTACTTATATACTCGTATGTAAGTGTATATTTATATCAGTTGTCTAGTACCCATAGAACTACAAGCTCAGCTCAGTTTGGGCCTAGGTGGTTTTGTGTCAGATGTTCCAAATATTATTATAATACCGATTATTTATAAATACATAGGTACATATTATAAGAAGAAAACTCATAAACTCTAAAATAATATTTGCAACTTACAAATATTTGGTCCAATCTGTAAATCGACCCTTCAAAAAAGCGGTCGCATACGAGAAAATGTAAAATACTTTTTAAAACTTGGTTGTGAAGTGAGTGATAACTTTAAGAAGCAAAAATAAAATAATTAGACGTCGCTAAACGTAAATAAAAAATAATGTCAATTTATATATAAAAAACTAAGTAGGTATGTATGTATGAATGAAATATTTGACTGAATAAAGAATTATCACGGTCACTGACAAACGGTTCATGAATGTTTAAGAATAGACAGGTAAATTCTAAGGAAACTCTCTATGGTTTCAAACATAGGTAGTTACGAAAATATTATATTTTACTGCGTTGGGTTTAGAATGTCTTTTATGTATAGGTATGGATATCAGAAAAATAACAACCATGCTATGCACAGAAGTCCGAGCCAAGTTCTCCTGCTTAATCGGGAGAAGAAAAAATACCATTGTAACGTTACTTTCTATCCTATGTAGGTGTTAAAATTATGCTGAAAGTAATATTTTTAGCAACCAATCACATTTTAAAGGGTAGCGTCACTTAAGATATCGTTTACGTTGTTGAGAATCAGACAGATTCAAAATGAAGGTTTATTTTTCTTATTGAATATACTCGTAAAACGCGAGCCTAAGTAAGATAATTTAGGCAGATTAGCTTAAATATCACTGAGCGTTAAGGCTGGCTGAATATTTTATACAAAATTTGGTTGAAAATTATTATCGATATAGAATGTTGTTTTAAGACCTAAACCAGTAAGCGTTGATTTACTTTATCGTTGTGTAAACGAATATTTAATTGTTTGCACTGGCATGGTCGTAAAACCCTGACTTTACAGGTAATCTTGACTTAGTGTCACGCATCGTCGAGTGACCAATATTTGCCGGAACAGAACACCGTAAAGATGTTTCCGGCCCATGAAAGTATCATATTAACAATTCAAACATAGGCTCGGAGGTTTTATCGGTGGCAGCTGCCCGACACGACTAATTACATCAATTACAGGCAAACAGAAGTCCGCTCCGGTTTCGTTGCTCCCACCTATGTCAATATTTGGCGAGTCGCCGCGCGCCTCCCCGGTACAATGGACACTCTCGTTATGCAACATTACATAACTAAATACGCAGGTACCTATATTTAAAAAAAAACAACACACAATTCCATTTATTGTGTAATGTGATTGTTGATGAAATTGGTCACGCCAGAGGCGAAATTTTGTTCAACCCATTTTAGCGTGGCGAGACATGTGCTGAAAATGTTTATAATGTTTGCCATTGTTGTACTAATAAGAAAACAATGATACTATAAAATATATATTAAGAGAGAGAGAGAGAGAAATATAAATATAATGTAGATTGAATGTGACTAACAAATAGTAAGCCTTTAAAAGTTGTCGGAATTATATTTAGTCTCTGATTTGTCAAATTGTTTTTTTTTAAATACCTTTTTGTCTGATTGTCAATAAAACGTTTTTTATCCTATACCCAAAGGACATAAGACTCGTGTAGGTGTGTGAGCATTAGATATTGTTATACGATTCTCATAAGCTGCAAAAAGGCGAACACGTCGTGAAACACCGCGGGCGCAACTTTTGTCAAAACAAGTCATTCAATTTGTTCGTTGTTAGTGAGAGCTGGCTGATCCCTCGCGTCTTCACAATTGCCACAAAAGGGCTGTCTTGATCTCATGATCCAGGTGAATATGTCTATCTACCTGTTTATATAAGATACTTATCATTTATCTTTAAATTTTAAACCTGAAAAGACAGCCTACCTAATGTAATCATTAGGTTCAGTGCAATGTAGTGTTTGGAAAGATGCTATGTTAGCTTTTAGGTACATCAGTATTCATATGAATGGATTCTGTGACAAAGTTTACCTAATTTAGAAATGTGATTTTTGAAAATATAACACGCTTAGTGATAGGTAGCTGGGTGCTAGATGTTTACGAATGTTGGTCTTATGCGTTGGATCAACCATTAAATTTATTTACAAAATAGAATCATCACATCAGCAGCCTTAACACTCCACTGCTAGATATAGGCCTCTCCTCCCCTCCCCTTACCATACCCTCCTGGCCAGACGGAATGGTATCTAGGTTCAGGGTTTGTTTTATGTTTTCCTTTCTCTTTGCAGTAACGTCATCCAGCGTAGTTTGCTTCCTTAGTCGATATCCGAGGCATGAATAGTATTGGTGCCAAAGTGGAATTCAGTATCTTAATTCGACACCAGACGGAAAGAAAGAGACCAAAACAAAAATTAAACTTGAACTCTTTTGTTTGTGATCATCTGTTAGTTTATTCGTCGTAAAGCTGGCTAATTTATTTTTCAATTATTTTTAAAGCTAGATTGACTAAAGTCAATCTATCTAATCTGCATTAAAATGAACATCAGAATAAAAAAAAGGACGCAATGTAAAGCCGGCTAGCTGAGCACATAACATGCCGACGCATTTCATTATAACAGATAACAAGTAATTGGGAGGGATACAGAGATTACTATTACCTATATGAGGTGTTTGGGAGCGTCGTATTGTCATATCCATTAAGCTGTGCGAGGGGCGGAGCGGCTCTCGCCACGCCCCGGCGCACGCCCTGCACCCCACGCGCGCCCCGCCACTCGGCCGCGCCGCGCCGCGCTCTACTCACTAAAACGATTTACGAGCAATCGCATCACGCATCGCATTATCCTATCGTTTCATACCAAAAACCTCCGCTTTGCCGACTTCCATGTACGAACATTATTTATCGATAATACCTGAATAAAATTCACGGACAAAGTTTTTTTATTTAAAATATTGTGCGTAAACTCGGTGACTGTGAACGGCATGACTAGAAGAAAAAATAGCAAGGTTGTCATATAATGTGGTGTAGTAAGGTGGAGGTGAGTGCAAAGTGTCGGTGAGGGTGGCGCTGCGGTCGGTCAGCGTGGCGGCGCCGCAAGGCGCGTGCGGCGGCGAGGGCGGCATGGGCGGCGCGGGCGGCGGCTGGCCGCGCGACGCTCCCGCGCTGCTCAGCACGGCGCTGCTGCTGGGCGGCGCGCTGCCCGAGCGGCCCCCTGCGCCGCTCTTCACCATTGACAGCATCCTGGCTCCGCGTCCGCATCCCCCCATCCCGCAACTGCAGCTACAGCATCTGGCGCACTCGCCGTTCCATAGAGCTCATGACCTCTTTGGTACGTTTGCGAACAGTTTAGGTAATTACATTTATGGCATAACCAACTTATCTACATATTTATGTTTTACATACTTACGAGATCAAGCCCGTAGAGATTTCCACCACTCTTGGCTTTTGCTCTTGCTTTCTATCAGGCAGAACGTTTCGTTTTTCTTGTTATAAAACGTTTATATAATTACGGTATCTGCCCACACCTAGGTTTGTCTTTCAAGTGCAGAATCTACACTTTCAGATTACTGTTGTTGTATTTTTTGTATTGTAGTGTCCTACATTGGCATGCCTAAGTAGGTACCTAAAGAGTTAACATTTACACTTCCAGGAGTGACCAAAGTGCTTTTCAACCCTATTTTAGTTATTACGTCAATAGTGTTCAAACCAGTTTTTGGCACGCTTGGAAGTCTTTAGACAGGTGTAAATAAATAAATACATATTTCGGACATCTAACACACAAAGCCATCTAGTCCCAAGCTAAGCAGAGCTTGTGTTATGGTACTAAACAACTGATATAAATACATATATACTTTTTTTTTGTAAATATATACATATCATACATAGAAAACACACAAATCCAAAACAAATATTTGCAGATCACACAAATATTTGGTCCGACCCGGGAATCGAACCCAAAACCTCAAACACAGCAGTCCATACGCTACCAGTGCTACCATTACGCCACCGAGGTAGTATGTAATGTAGATAGATTACATACTACCTCTCTATACTCACTCCGAGTACCAGTTGATCACGGGGTACCTAGACCATTCGATTTTGCTCAAATGTTTGTAATCAGTACGTTCTGGTCGTGAACAAACGCTTAGTAGCTGCTCTTATATAGATAATTATGGAGATCCTTAAGTCGAACCAAAACAGACACTGTGGAGTACTCAAATGGTACTGATACTTCTTATAATTATAAGTAAGGTGCATTTGTTTACGCTGTACCTACAGATGAACTTCTATTTTTCTTTGTACATAAATTTTAGATTTTTGATTTTTTGGCTTTGGGTGTCAATGGCTCACTTTGAAATGAAGTTTAATTGATCAGCGACCAGGATCTATATCTGCCTAACTTTTATAACGCTAAATTTGACAGAATTGCACAAAATCATTTCTTTTTTTAAATTTCAAAAGTAAGATCCGTACTTATACCTAGATATTATAAATTCAAAATTAACTCTGTATGTATGTAACGCTTTAACGGTTACTGTTAAGCTGATTTCAATGAAATTTGCCATAAAGATATTTTGATTATTGAGGGAGGAGATAAGCCACTCTTGCCCGCTATTAACAAGATGCAAGCGGGCGAAGCAAAACCTAGTCTAACATAAATTTGTATTCATTTTGTTCCTGTCGATTTGTAGTTGAATTTTATAACACACTAATGAAAAGTTAGCAAATAATCACAAATTTTAACAACAAAAAACCAACTGCATGAACTGGACCAAATTGAAATGGGACCACACGGTAAGCACCAGCTTTCAAATAAAAAAATAATCATCAAAATCGGATCACCCAGGCGAAAGTTATGAGGTAACAAATAAAAAAAATATATACAGTTGAATTGAGAATCTCTTCCTTTTTTGAAGTCGTTTAATAAAAATATATTACAGTAATAATTGTAATCTTCGCCAACTTTTGTGAGATCACTTGTAGCACTTTATTGGACCCTCTTCATTATCTCAAAACTGTCAAAACGAACTAATTCCCATCACCCCTACACTGATCCAAAGTGACCAAGGTCTGTGTGACAAAAGATCTTTTCCTAACTCTTGTTTTAAAATTTATTGCATCATCATCTTCTTAACCTTCACTCAAAGTTATTTTGGTGGATGTAATTCTTCTTCATTTGTTATATATACCAAGTCACTTTCACGCATTTCTTCATTTGATTCTTAAATTAATCAACCTTGTTTAAGAATATTACCGTTTAAAGTAACATTTCAATTTCTTTTATTTCTTTGCATATTATGCACCTGTTTTGAGTTACTGATCTAACCAAAGTTGTTAATCTTCTACTTCTTTAATACTGACAACGACGATAAGTTCGTTTTCTTTGCTTTGCTTTGTTTTTCCATTAATTGAAATGTATCAAGTCTTAAATAAATATTATAAAATTATCCACAGCCTGTTGTAAAGTTAATTAAATGTGAGTTAATTAAATTTACTCCTTCTGAAATTTCATTTTAGAAAGAGCCATCAGATAAAGTGCTTATAATCTTGGGTGCACGTCTTTGCACTTCAAGATCGAATGAAAGCACATCCGGCGACACCGGCAAAGCCTCGATGCTAACCGCCCTAAGCTTTGTACAAGAATATCGGTGTATCTCGCTGGCCTTGTAAAAGCTTGCGACGCACAGCACTCATCGTTGCCTATCGGCCCTTACAGGTGCACCATAACACGTAAAACCTAGATTTGTAACACCGTGTGTAAGTAGACATGTTCGCAGCCGATATCCTATTATCGATTTGAGGTTAGAAACATTAAAAAACTAATTACCTACCTATACCTACACAACGATAAAATGAGAACTATACCCAATATATGTATAAACCATTTTTATTGTTTAAATTCTTAGAAAACGCAAACTTTCTAGTCCATATTTGATAGGGTTAAGAGTTAGATGGTTGCAGTTCCGATACGATTTCAAAAACAAACAACAAAGATGAACTAATCTTACGCATTTTTTTCTTATAGATTTGATGTAAATGAGTCAATATTGTTGCAAAGGTAACGTTTAACCATTCCGCTAATTACCGGCTAATTTGACTCGGATCGGCTTCCACCATCACCGGCCGTCTTCCACATGGTTCGTTCTTCAAATCGAAGTTGTCATTACGAAATCGCTTATCTAAACCAAAAGCGCACGTCTTGTTCATTAGCAATTCCTCTCCAAATGCAGCATTGATATTGTGAGCAGTCTGCCGTATTAGTTTCGCATCGGAAATCACTTGAAAACACACAAAAAACAATTGAAAGTCGAAAATCAAAAGTTGCCCATTTTTAAAAATTAGAACCTCATGGGCATCTTCAAAAGTTTAACTCAAAAATCTTACGCCATCGAAGTTTTATATTAATTCTTTATAACTTAAAGTACTTTAACATCTATTAGGTACTTATATTACCGATACTGAATATGACCGATCTGTATACCATAAGAGGGTCACTTATCCAAATCTGATTTGTATTCAGTCATGCTTAACCTAATAGTTAGTACATATAAAAGAACATAATTATTATCACAGAGGCACTTAACTAACAATGTGTTTTTCGAAAAGAAGCCCTATCGAGTCCGCTTGCGTTTAATCAACGTCAATCAGATTAACTAATAGACGAGTTTTACTAAACTGACATTGAACTCTTTAACGGCCACAAATACAGAGCTCTTATCATTTAATTATAAATTACAATTGGTTGAACACTTTTCTGTACACATAGTAAATGGGTCATCAAAAGCTAGAATGAGAGTGATGAGTGAATGAAACTCATCCGAAACTTATCAAATTACTCTTGCTGTCTGTGTTTTATGTAGATAACAAGAAAAAGTTACCACCGACAATGTAAATAACTTACAACATATAAACATATGTCCTATGTCAAGAGGACCATTATAACGAATTCATTGACACCTCTTTCTTTAAAATTCGTTCAGTAGTTTAGGTTTGTTCGGTTGCACAAATAACTGCCAAAACTATTACCTTTCCTTCACCTACCTTCGCTTCACCGTAGTCGGGTAAAAACTTATATCCATTAATATTAATTACAATTATAAAAAGCAAAACAATACATATTTTGTTAATACCTACTCAATACTTAGTTGATATTTGTCAATAATACATGTAATGTATTAACAAGGAAATTAGAGTACGTAAGCTAGATACTTTAGTGGAAGTGCAAGGAACGTTATTGGCAGAGCCTGAGGCGATCACTCGCTCGCTATGAACCGCGCGAGGGGTACCGTGACTGGAGCGGTCGTCAGACCCACCGAAGACAGTTTATCTCAATTAAAATCTTTTTTCTCGTATCCAAGCGTTTTAAAAACTCAAAATATCCCCCGGGTTTTATGAATCGTTGCCACAACAAAAACAAAGTTTTATTTTCTTTTGTTGAGTTCGCAAGTAATTTTCGTTTATGTTTAGACTAAATATCTATTTTGTATAATTCAATGAAGGTCTTATTGATAGACAATCGCAACACTGTTATTCTATTATTTTAAACTTAGAAAGTTTTGCAAAGTGTATCATAATTTTAATAAAAACTATAGAATAATGTTTTATATCAAATAAAACAGATTTTTAATAGTTTTGTTATTTTATCCTAAAACGTAAATAAATGGTGACTGAATCTGAATCGTAGGTACGAATTAAGTCTTTTAAAGCATAAACCGTAACCCACAATGAACAAATATGTAAACTGTTGTTAAACTACCGTCATTGGTTACTGTATAACGATATGGGGAGGCGCCTGCAAAACCTATATGATTTACCTAGAAAGAGCCCAAAGATCACTACTTAAGGTTATGACATTTAAACCATTCAGGCACCCAACAAAATCATTGTACGAAGAGTGTAAACTGCTTACAGTTAGACAACTGTATATTCTTAATTTAACAATTATGCAACATAACATTACACCAATTAATTACGAAAATAGAATTAAGCGTACCGTAACTAACGTGTGTCAACCCTTAAAATGCAGAACTGCACAAGCAAGACGGCAATATCTATATTTAGCTACACGCATATATAATATAGTAAACAAAACGTTGCTCATTAATTCACTGGTAAAACACGAAGTCAAAATTAAAATTAAATCATGGCTACTTACACTAGACTACACAAAAACCGAAACCCTCTTACAATGAACACACACACACACACACACACACACACACACACACACACACACACACACACACACACACACACACACACACACACAAACAAACACACACCAAAAAGACACACACAAACACATACACCATACCTACACAGTCACATCCACAATCATACATACGTACACAGGCACACACATTGCATACTGCCACACACACTCTTTACTGTATTTTTATTGTATAGTTGACGTATCACAAAGGGTGAAGACACTGACTCCTGTAACACAGGTTGTAACCTACCACAGGAAGCAGGGTTTCAATGTAATTTAACACTGTCTATACCAATAAAAATTATTATTATTATTATTATATTATTAAACTGAAGTTTACAAATACTGATTTTTTTTAAAATTCGATTATGCATCTACATTTGTATTCAATTGTTTCCAATTCCAATTCAAAATTTCCATAAAATTTATATTAATCAATTTTTTTTTTTAAAAGTAAAGATTTTTTGTTAAAATATGCTACATAGCTACAGAATTATTTTATTGAAAGTACTATCTACTAACATTAATGCTAGGGACATTATAAGTATCTATTTAGTTTCGAAGCGATCGCATTTGTACAACGTCTGCATTTAGGTATTAAGGATTGATCAATTTAAGATAATCGTTACATTACCTGTACCTTCGATCAAATATTATTCATCAGCTAGTGGCACTTGAGATGTAGAGACAGGGGCGGTAGACGTACTGAGGCACCTTAATCTATACAAATAAATAAAATTGGAGTGTCTGTTTGTAATATTAAAATAACCGCTTTCTACTACATGCATATGAATGTATATACGGTACACATACCAACATATATATTTTTAAAATTTTTGTCTGTCTGTCTGTCTTTTTGTTCCGGCTAATCTCAGGTACCACTGGTCCGATTTGAAAAATTCTTTCGGTGTTGGATAGTCCATTTATCGAGGAAGGCTATAGGCTAATATCATCACGCTACAACTAATAGGAGCGGAGCACCAATGAAGAAAGTTTCAAAAACGGGGGAAAATTTTCACGCCACCGGCAATATAAGACGCATACGAGGGTGCGTGGGTCAGCTAGTTTTACATAAAAATGTTTATAGTTAGCCAAGCTTTAAAGATAGATATATGCTGTCGCGAACTTTTTTTAAGACTTTTGGTAAAGGGGAACAATTATTTCATCCTATATTTACATAATTTTTGCTAAACTTCATCATCGTCTTCCTAGCCTTTATTATTTCCAAGATTATTTGGGCTCGGCTACTAGTTCAACCAGTTTTTCCACGAAGATAAAAAAAAAATCTTTGTTAATGCGAGTACCATATGACCATGTTTAGCATCAGAACAGAGGGTAGGTATTTCGTAGAACCTACGTATTCCGCAAGCCACACCGGCTAAACAGCCTCAAAAGAATTTTTAGGATCCATAGCAGCCGTTACTACTAATAAACTGTCCTATGAAACACCATATTTGATGTTTGGCAGGCCTCTTCGTCCTGTGGTTAGTGACCCCGCCTGCTAAGTTCAGAACAAATCTCTATCAATATTCTAAAACTGTAGAGTTTGTTGGGTTGAACGCGTTAATCTCATTAGGTACTGGTTCGATTTGAAAATTCCTTACACACTGTTAGATATTCCAGTTATCGAGGAAGGCTATAAGTTATATATCGTCGACTAAAAGGAACGAAGTACCAATGAACTATGTTGCAAAAACGGGGTAGGTAAATTATTCCTTTTGATAGCTTCCATTGCATGCGCTACGTAAATGCTTTAGGTTTTACAAAAACAGTGTACTATGTAAGAATTGTTTTTCTTTAAAAAGTTTAAAAAAAAGTCCGCGACAGTATATGGCTATCTTTTGAAGTTACCTAACAGTTTTTATTTCTTCACGCTTTATAATAACACTCTACGGGCAATAGGAGACGCCTACGAGGTTGCGGGCTTCAGCTATACCTATTGTTTAAATGTGTAATCGCTATCGAACGATCATTAATTAGTCCCGGTCTAAGTTATCTATAATAAGTATGTTTGCATTTAGAAATATATACCTAAGCATATTTATCAGCAGCCTAGTAATTACAGTCAAAGCTACAGATGTGTCAAAAAAGTCAACCTAAATCTGCTCATTCAATATTTTTAAAATACCTACTTAACTTTTAAGATTTAAATTTTTTTATATTCAAATTGACGGAATTTTACCTTTTATATACATTTTTATTACAAGTTATTAAAGATAACTTTTAGCTTCGGGCAATACTTAGATAATAGCGTAGATTTATTTATCCATTTAATCATGTAAGATAAATGATGATAATAAGTACATATTTTTATATATATCTTAATTTTTTGAAAGCTTTTTATTGTTATCAACAATCTACCTAAAATTTCATTTCTATATCTTAAAAATGGTTAAGTTTGTGATACGGTATTTCATAGTGAAATCTATTATAATAAATTAATATTTCAGACATCTTACACACAACGCCATCTAGTCCCAAGCTAAGCAGAGCTTGTGTTATGGGTACTAAACAACTAATATAAATACATACATACTTTTTTTGTTGTAAATACATACATACATACATATTATACATAGAAAACACCCAAACTCTGAAACAAATATTTGTAGGTCATATAAACATTTGGTCCCGGGAATCGAACCTGAGATCTTAAGAACAGCAGTATGTGTATAATGACCGAAGGTATGACTACATGAAGTACCTTCGTCGACTTAACCAGTAATCTATTGTCAATTTTTGTTACAACGCATTACATAAAGCAAACTTTAAAACAGTAATTGCTTTAGATATAATATTTTTAAGGATTCAATAACAAATAACACCTTAACTTAAAGAGGTATTTTTCATATTGAACAATAATAAATCTTTATTTCAGATAAAGCACATATAATAAAAGAAACGTATTAAAGCAAGAACATATGTCAGAAACAATAGAATATCAGTTTATACGTAATGAACTTTAGGATAGTTTTATGCCCAGTTCCTATATTTGAAAAACGATCCGTTCTAGGTACGAATAGTAGTATATTATACGGGGCGTAAGCTAAAATCGTTCCTGTAAAAAATAAATTAAGGAACGGTATTTACGACTCGTAGTCGGTTGTAGAAAATTTTTACAAGATGACGATTCGTTAAATATAGGAACCGGGCATTAGTAAACCACCTCGTACCGTTCTAATCATTAAGTTTAGGTCTTGCGTAGGTATAATGAATATATAATGAATTTTTTTTCTCTGCGACTGTACAATACCTTGACTGCACGGTTGGCCTATTGGTTTAAGTAGTCGCCACGCCGCTTTCCATTGCACCAAATGTTATGGGTTCAAATCCCTTAATGTAATCCACAAAATTTTGTTCTGAGTCTTGGTGTTATTTGTGTCCGTTTCATGTATGTTTGTAAAGTCCGCCGCGACACAGGATGTATAATCCTATCTAATGTAGGAGTTGTCTTTAAAAAAATGTTTTTATTTTTACCAAATTTAGATTTTATTTAATAAATCCTAGTGACAAACAGTTAATAATTCACTGATAATGATAAAATAATTATTTTACACTTGATATGAAATTATAAAAATATATTAAATATAAAACTAATGATCATGTATCTTTATATACACTTAGCTAAGTGTTAGCCTACCACGGCTACCACGTTAAGTTCAACTTGCAAGATATTAGTAAGTTCCGACCCCTCAGAACTCATAACGGCCACCTAAATTAAATACTAGCTAAACCCCGCGGTGCTACTCGGGTACGACAATAACCGCGGTCAACGCCGCGAGGCGAAGCTGGTATCTTTACAAATTGTCTATGCCTATGTGTTACACTGATGTATAAGCTATATTATTATAAAGTTTCATCAAAATCCATTCAGTAGTTTTTGCGTGAAAGTGCAAAAAACATACTCACAAACTTTCGCGTTTATAATATAAGTAGAATTAATGTGTATAAATGGGATTCTTTCCCTATACACTATCTACGTGACCCTTCTTAATAGAAGATTATGATTTTTTTTAATTTGTGTCAGTTTAATTTAAGATAACCTATTCAGTAGGTACCTAAACATATCAGATTTCTGGTTAAACAGGAATCGACAGACTAGGTTTCAACCTTATTTCACCCTAACCAACACTTTTTGCTTGGTTCTATATTTCTAATAAATAAAGCAATGTTTTCTTGCAAAAGCTACGTAGTGGTTAGGTATAAGGTTTTTTCCGTGGGAGAGCCACGCTTCGGCATGAATGGGCCGGCTCGACCGAAGTGATACCACGGCCTCACAGAAAACCGGTGTGAAATAGCGCTAGCGCTGTGTAACACCGAGTGAGTGAGGATACCGGAGGCCCATACCCTAACCCCTCCCCCATTCCCTCTCCCCATACCCCAAAGGTCGGCAACGCACTTGTGACGCTTTTGGTGTTGCGGGTGTCCATGGGCGGCGGTAATCGCTTACCATCAGGTGATGCATCTGCTCGTTTGCACCCTATTAAAAAAAAAAATAAGGTGGAATAATATCTACCTCCTCTATTTGGGCTTTCCCTACCTTACAATGTGTATGTAAACCTACACGCAGACGTAGCTTTAACGTGCTCTCGTTTTTATTTACTAGTGGTATAATAATATATAAATTAACTTGTAGGTATTCGCTTATAAATAGATATACAATACAAGAGTGTGTGATTTTACAATTTTACAGTTAAACCACAACGTTTAATTTAAGTTTAAATAATTTTTACAATTTAAAATCGTCGCAATAGTTCAGTCGTAACATTTTAATAGTACGGAGTAATGGTATTCCCTACAATAAAATGTAAAGTGTTATTACAAAATTATAAATACCGGTATATCTATCCGATACGTGTGCATATACAAACATTTTTCACGTAGTCTATGCTGTTATTGTATTCAAAATCGATGGAGCTTAGGCGGGCGCTCGGAGGTGCAGAGCTGGCGCGTGTGGAAAGCCGCCGATAGCGCCTTAGCAATGTGCCGCCGGCCTTAAAAGCTTTTATATTTCTTTAAGAAATAATACAGTGTAATGCCTCTCACATTTCTAACAGTATACAAAAATATTCAATTTTTATTCGTAGCGTTAATATTTTGAACGGTTCGCTTATAGAGTGCGTGCGGAGAGCTCATGGGGTTTTAAGCTGCGATCTTCACGCTTCGCCTATTCTAACAAGTATTAACCGTGATCAATAGTGACTTGTTACATTTTTAAATTCATTCAATTCAAAAATATTCTTGATAAACATGGTTTTCAGATAATGTTTTTAAAAACGTACCACTTGTTAGTGAAAAAAGGCGGTTAAAATATGTGTTTTTTTTAGGTAAACTAGAGTCTTGGATCACACATTATGGCTTTCTGTAAACACATATTGCACAGAATTACATTACATACTAAGTATTAAGTAGGGACACTCATTATTATTATAAACTGAACAGTTATACTGAAACCCAATATAGCACCTAGAAGTTTGAGTTAGAGAGGGAGTTTTATGAAACAATATGTTTAAAACAATCAGGGTTTCAATTTGAAACCGATATTCATTGTGCACACTTATATCTTTACTAATTTCCCTATTATCAACTTCCCCTTGCTAATTAATTTGTAAAAATAACGTTAAATTTGTTGTTTCATTAATTTTAAGTATCTGCGTATTATTGCATTGACAATAACAGATTACAATAAGTTTTATAACAGTATTACGATGAAAGAAAATATACTATTTGTCTCTCTGGCAACCCCCTTGGCCTGGTAAATACGCTACAATCCTACAATACAATATACCTACATACATGGTCAACCCGAACGATGGGTGAATGGATATGCTCCCAGCATATGTCACGCTCATAATCTGGCAACCTAGCCAATCTCAATCTCTTTCTCCAATCGCTGACGCATCTATTATATTTAATTACTTTATTTCGACCACGTAAACGTAACGTTGAGATGACGTCATTCCTATATATTTATTAGTGTTTTAACAACTACAAACTTTATTAGACAACGATATTTGAAGGTTTAAGTACGTTTGTAGAATGTTAACTTCCTTAGGTTCATTACAAACTTTTATTTAGTTTCCCCTCTCCCGATGTCTGTCTGTAATCAAATCTTGCAAGTTAAATTTGTTTTAGGTACTCCCGATTGCCGATTGAGCCGAAATTTGAAATCTACCTGTAGTTCTGATGACAATGCAATTATACATAATCGATATTATTATTAATCCAAAATAGCCGCCGTCACAAAATGGCGGCGTACATATTTCTGAACAACCCACCCAATATGTGTGTAATATGGATATGAAATGAAAAGGTTATAAGTATTTTTTTTTGTTAACAAGTAATAAACGCACGTTTTTTAAAAACATATTATAAAATATTTATTTCTTTTTGGACTATAAACAAATCTATATTCATATTATAAATTCGAAAGTAACCCTGTCTGTCTATATATCTGTCTGTCACTGATTTTAGTGAAATTTGATATGGAGATGCTGTGATTCTTGAGGAAAGACATAGGCTTCTCCTTACCGCGATAATCGACATACACAATAATTAAGTAAGTTAACAATTAACAAGTCATTACGGAGTTTCTCGTCTGTTCTTCTCGATACTAAAATACTCTACCGATTTCACTTCTAATAATTCTAAGATACAAATTTACCTAAGAGGCAGTCCAATCACAGCAGATCCCTTATTATATTTTTTGTATATATTGGATATATATATATATATATAGTTATACCGTATTCCAAAACAGATTTTCGTTTAATTTTCGGTAAAATATGTAAGTATTTCACGATGTAGAATTTACATTTCAATTTATGCAATTTTCTATGGTCAGGAAATAAGAAGAGTTTCGAATAAAATATCTTACATTCTTTCAGTCAGAATTATTGTGCTTTGTAGCAAAATAATGAACACATACACACACACACACACACACACACACACACACACACACACACACACACACACGCACACACACACACACCCTACACACACACACACTCACACACACACGTGCGCTTACTATTTGACTCTTTAATCACTGCATGCCTTGTTTTCTTTTTTTGTTGTTTTGTGTTTTTTTTTTTAGAGTTACGTACCTTGATTTTCTGTTGACTATAACCACAGATGTGAGCGCTAATGGCTGCGTCACAGTTTTTACTATTGCAGCCATTAACGTATTTTCTAATTGTATCAAAGATGGATTATCAATAAACAATTACAATTACAATTTGTTAGAAACCATGATTCGATAAAAGAGAAATAATTATGTTTTAAAACCATTGGTTTCTCCTTTTGATGAAATGGCAACCAACCGGATCACTCGGATCAGCTATTTCTGCCAATGTCAAGTGTTGAAAGTCTATAAATCTTAAATATTCAAGTATTCGTTCATTACTATTTTCATGTAAATTTCCATGACTTCTTCTATATGTGGTTGTATTTCACCGATGACGCGTTGGATTTCAGAATCGAGCTCAGGAATTGTTTCTGGTTTATTCGCTTTAACCATAGATTTCACAAAATCATAAAGATAAAAGATGCACTATCTCTGACTCTCTCTAAGTTCTTCGAAGTGTGCGAACGGTCTCGTTTTAACATTCCAATTTTTTCTAACAAGTTGTTACAATTATATTTTGAAAAGCGATCCATTTTTAATAATCGGAATAAATATGTTACACCTGCAAAATTTAAGAGTTGGCACATGCTCAAAAATACACATAATTTAAACCGTGCACTCTTATTGAGACACCCTATATAATTATGAGAACACGGCCCACAAATCAGTGAACCCACTTCTGAGATTAGCGCGCACAAACACGCAAATAAACATTCTAAAATCTGTTATATGAAGATCTGTAAGTTTAATAAATATCTAATTACTGCATTGTTGCTTTTCTGCGTTCGCAATGAGCACCTCTGGTAACCACTAGTCTGGGATTTTGTTTAAGCTTTCTATCAGCCAGAGTAGAGTTACTTTGACAGGCTCATATATTGATATATAAAAAGAATAACTGTTGGAGATCGTTTTTTGTTTTTTCGAAAGACATGACATGAAATGGGAACCCCATTTCATGTCATCCACATTTTATATATTTTTAATCAATAATTTCATCACGACGACGACTTGAAGACTTGATAATTGAAGACGATAAATACTTGACATTGGCAGAAATAGCTGATCCAAGTGATCCGGCTAGTTGCCATTTCATCATAAAAGAAAAAAAAAAGAATAACTGCGCATGTCTTCGAATGTTATATATGCCACTCATGTAGATATATTTACAGAGTATTATACCTATAGATAGTTCAATTCCACATAGCCATAAACATTCTCTTATATGTGTTCATAATCTGAAAAAATAAGTGTTCAACCCAATGTGGCCTATCACCGTAGGTATTTGTTATTTAAAGTGGAGGCGTGTAATATTTTAGACCACCATTGAACATAATCGACCGTGTTACGCGGCGCTTAACTTTTAGGTTAAATAAAGCTGACTTACCTGACGGATTCAGCTGAAATTAATCACAATAAAGGTACAAGATACTTACATTAAGTATTTATGATTTCTTTTCTGTTGGAACTTATAAATGGTGTATCGTCAAGCTATCCTATAATAAATAAAAATTCATCATAAAACATATCAACATCAGCATTGCTATTTAAGAAAATGTATAGTGATCTGTATGTAGATTTTACCACATTCTATGATCTATTTAGTATTCAATCATTATAATACTGTGTGATATTATGCCAGAATGCACCACGACTGCACGGTTGGCCTAGTGGTTTAAGCCGTCACTACGCCGCTTGCTACTGCGCCAAGTGCCGTGGGTTCAAATCCCACATGGAACATCACTTTGTGTGATCCACAAAATGTTGTCCTGAGTCTGGGTGTTCTTTGTGTCCGTTACATGTATGTTTGTGAAGTCCCCCGCGACACAGGATGTATATTCCTAATGCGGGAGTTGTCTTTTAAAAAACAAACAAACGAACAAACAATATTCATCATCATTATCATCAACAGTTTTGAATAATCCACTGCTTGACATGAGCCGAAAGGAGGTTTTGTCTTTCTATGCCACGCTGGCCAGACGAATTGGTATATGGTTTGTTTCAAGTTTCCCTGCTTTTCGAAGTGATGTTATCTTGCGCGGTTTGTTCCCTGAGTCGCCTCTTACGATACCCATTAGATGAATATGAGTTAAAAAATCCCGAATATTATTATTGTTCTATTCTTTAAACTTGTTCTTTTCACGAAAATGTTGTAATTGCACCAGGGGTGAGCAGTGTTGGCAGTGCGGTGTCGGGAGCAGGTGGCTACGCGGGCCTATATGGTGGCTACGCGGCGGCTGCGCTGGCAGGACTGGCTGGTCCACCACCGAAGCGCAAACGCCGCCATCGCACTATCTTCACTGAGGAGCAACTCGAACAGCTGGAAAGCACCTTCGATAAAACTCACTATCCCGATGTCGTGTTAAGAGAACAGCTCGCGTTGCGGGTTGATCTGAAAGAAGAACGAGTGGAGGTAAGCAATACTTTCTTATATTGTAACTTTTACTTGTAAGTATTACTACAAATTAGATTAGTCGACAGGCTAACAAGCCTTACCTATGTACCTATACCTTAATATACCTACACTCCATAAAAAAAATTATTTATTTATTTATTAACACTTCCTGCATTAAATTTGCACGAGGCGGACTTAATGCCGAATGGCATTTTCTACCAGTCAACCTTTGGATGGTTTAGTAAAGGACGTGGCAGGTGCATTTGTCTCATGTAGAGGAGTTATGAACAATATATATATAAGCATTGGCATAGATAGTTTTACATAGATACATGTACAAATTAATAATTATATAATATACATACAGAATAAAATATATAAAATATAAGGTTAAATTTGAGGTAATGAGATTATGAAGATAAATCTGATAGTTGTTTCTTGTAAAGGTCTCTAACTTTAGCCTTAAATGTACAACGGTTTGTTAATTTCCTGATCTCAAGTGGGAGCGCATTCCATAATAGAATAGATTGGACAGCAAAAGAAGAATGGATAAGAGAAGAAGTGTGTGTTGGACATAAGAGTAGAAGATTATTAGTGGAGCGAAGATTTCTGTCATGGTTGGAACATAGCAATTTAAGCTGCGAAGTAAGATAAGTGGGAGTCATAGGATTATTTAAAATGGAGTGTAGGGTAGTCAGGGCCCGCAAGCCACGGCGCTGACGTATAGGTAACCAAGACAGCTGAGTTCGATAGGCAGAGACATGGTCGTATTTACTTAGATTGAAGATGAACCGAATGCAATTATTGAGAAGTCGGTCAAGTTTGTTGAGTAGATCTGCATTCAGGTCGAGGTAGCATACATCACAGTAATCGATAACCGGGAAGATCAAAGCCTGTACGAGCATTAATTTAGTGGTAGGTGGAAGGAAGTTCTTGAGCCGATATAATGATCGCAAGGTTCCAATCACCCTTTGGCTTACGTTCCCAATTTGTGGCCTCCAGGTGAGGCTCGAATCAATCCATAATCCTAGATCTTTGACAGATGAACTGAGCGGTATAATGTTGCCGTTATAGACAATCGGCGGCAGTTTAGACGTATCGACTCTGATTATCAGTCTAGGGCTACCCACGATAATAGACTGACACTTCGTGGGGTTGATACTAACGCCGAACCGCTCAGACCAGTTTTTGATTGTCTCCAAATCACTGTTAATATTATCTATACCTTCTGCCAAATGATCGAGGCTTGTTTGCGAATAAATTTGTAGGTCATCTGCATACAAATGATACGCACACAGAAGGTCGACTGTGATGAGATTGATAAACATCGAAAATAAGAGAGGAGATAAAATGCCACCCTGTGGAACACCGGCAACAAGGTCACGCCAGCTTGATGATGATTCATCAATACGGACCGACTGCCGGCGTCCACGAAGATAAGATGAAAACCATTCCAGAGCCTCGGAGGAGATCATATAATGAGCAAGGATAGATAAAAGGATATCGTGGTCAACCATGTTAAAGGCATTGGAAAAGTCAATCAGGACTAGGACAGTAATTTTAGCGTCCTCCACACCATTCCTAATATCGCTGGTCATTTTAAGCATAGCCGTGGCTGTGCTATGCCCAGGTCTGAATCCTGATTGAAAGGGGCTGAGAATATTGTGTTGATGGATAAACTTAGAGAGTTGTTTATGAACACACGCCTCTAGTGCTTTGGATAGGAAAGGGAGGATTGCTATGGGTCGGTAATGGCTCGGGAGTGAGGGATCAGATATCCTTGGAAGAGGGCGAATGTATGCCCTACGCCATGCTGTTGGGAAATGACCAGAGTATAGGGACAAGTTGATTATGTGCGAAATCGCAGGAAGAAGATGGTCCAATATAGTGATGATCATAAGGCGACTTATTTCGTCACAGCCCACAGCTTTGGATGTAATTTTAAGGATGGTTGTTTTAATCTCATCCGAAGCAACCGGAGAAAATGAGAATACTTCGATATCCCGCCGTGGAAGCCCAGTAATATAATCCAAAGTTTGACATTTAGTTTGAGACGACATTAAAGGAGATGTGGTGAAATGACGATTCATGTCGTCCAAGCCAATAGTTGTAAATGTACTGGCACGGTGAACCTTACCTACACCCAAAGTCCCAAGGAACTTCCAGATACAGGCAGGCGTGGAAGAAGATATGTTTTGAAAAATATGGTGGCGTTTAGCGTTGCGTATCATTTGATTGCATCTATTTCTTGCAGTTTTGTAGCTGGTCCAATTACTCTCGCACCGATCTTTTTTAAATTTACGAAAGGCTCGGTCTCTGCGGCGCATCGCCATTCGTACATCCTCGGTTAACCACGGTGCCGGCGCGTGTTTCACCTTGATCCTCCTCACGGGTGCATGCTTATCATATAAATCGTGAATAAAGTCATTAAACACCTGAACCTTGCCATCGATAGTAGCAGCCTGCTCCACAGATGCCCATGCAATCGAACTAGCATCTAAGCGCAATTTAGAAATATTCATACGGGCGAAACAACGCTTAAGCAGCACTTTCGCCTTAAGTTTAGGAGTTTTTAGGATATAGGATAGGAAAATAAAGTCATGATGAGAAAATCCAGGGGCAGGGTATTGACCGTGAGAGGATACAAAGGAAGGAGATGAGGTAAGGATTAAGTCTAGCCAAGTATCATGCCCAGAGTTATTGTGGTGTGTAGGTTGAAGAGGAGAAATATGAAAATTGGCAGACTCTATGAGGTTGAGGAGCTTACGGGTACGAGGGTTAACAGAATCAAGGAGATCTGTGTTGAAATCCCCCATGATTATGTGATGTGCATACTCAGACCCTAAAGATTCAAAAACCAATTCTAAATCAGTGAAGTAATCAATAGTGGGAGGGCAGTAAATTACCCCCAAGATCGCTCTCGCACCCTTAAAACAAATCTCGAGAAAAAGGTATTCAGCGGAGTCGCCAGCGCCACAAGAAATTGTGACAACCTTATAGGGTAAATCACTGCGTAAGTAGATAGCTACTCCGCCACCTCTCCGACCAATCCGGTCGTTACGGACGAGAATGAAGCCAGGTAGTGAGTAAGAAGTAGATGGAAGTTGAGGTTTGAGCCAGCTCTCGGAGATCAGGATTGCATGAACATTAACGTTACTGAAAGCTTCTAACAGTTCACCGTGGTGACATGGCACACTTTGTGCATTCAAGTGGCACACATTGAACAGCCGGGCAGATTGCAGGCCAAAGGTGTTCTGAATAAAATCCCCTAGTGTACCTGGGACTGAACCGAAACTTTCATCGTCGGACAATAAGTTGTCATCGTTAGCTGAGTGATAAGAAACATCGTCATCAGACATTTACTTTAAATGAATATATACTGCGAAAGAAATAATGTACGATAAATATACAATAATAATATAAACAATAATAAAAATACAAAGTTATAAAATTAAAATATCAAAATTATACCACTATCAATATTTCAAAATGCAACCGTTCATTTCTGAACCATCCGCCAGCCGCCACTGGCACTAGAAAGAAAAAAAATAAAAAAAATAAAAAAAAAGAGGAAATTATAAATGATTACAACCTTGTCACTTACCATAGGGAGACAAAAACAGAAAATACATTGTGACAAGTTAAATACTCAAATGATGTAAATCTTAAAACGCCACATAACATCTGCCATTTCCGAACGAATCGTGTAAGTGAAATGAAAAAAATAAGTTGTCAACATGACATTACTGTACAAAAAGGGAAACTTAACATGAGATTTAATGTTTTTACATTTCAAATTTAAAACTTGCGGGTAATTATGATATATGGTGCACAAAATCATGTTACGTTCTAAACAATAACAAATGATGATTGTGACATATGATAAATTAATAGTATGAAACTTGAGAATGTAGGTATAACAAATATATAAAACTAAGCACTCTGATTAGATGTAATGGGCGATTGGTATTAAAATTATTTTGACCGAGAAGATGCCTTGGCGCCAGCACTGATCGACTTAGCATCTAATACACTCTTTGGGTACTTCGTCATTAATTCATTGAGCTGTTCCGTGGTTACCACCCTATGTCTGGTTCCATCCGGTGCCAACACACAGATGACCCCGTCCTGCGTCCAGCACGCTCTCATGCCGAAGTGCAGGCGCGCCTGAGCAAATGTTGCCTGTCTCTGAGTAATTCTCTAATAGTAATAGTGGAGCCCTTTAATTTGGTCTCACCTTTCCAGACAGCTGCCTTTATATTTTCTTTAGTGAAACGCACAAGAATGGGACGGTGACATTCATTACTTGGACTGCCCAGTCTGTGACAGGCTGTGATTGACTGTGCAGTGATATCCACATTGCCCAGTCTATAGTTTACAATCCCAAGAACAACTTTTGTACAGTCTTCACTGGTAGCTTCGGAGACTCCTGCAATTAATAAAGCCTTACGACGGTGCCTAGTTTCAATGCTATCTAACATTGATGAACATTCCGCTATTTGTCTCCTTTGCAACGGTGTCCTTACTGGGTGCACTGCCTTGGATTTGTGCCTCAAGCTCATTCATTCGTTTGGTGAAACACTCCTCAAGATTCCTCTGAGCGGCAGCAATATCAGTTAATTGGGACATTTTGTTCTAAGTTACTGGTAATGAGTTCAGTGACAAAATAAAATAGTTTTAAGCATACAACAAATAAAGTATATAGTGACAAGCTGGCAGATGTTTAACTGATTATTGGATGTCAGGATGCATCACATGTATCACAAACACTAATGCACTTGAGTTACTGTATATAACACTTAATAAACTTAAGAAAATTGAAAGTATTTAAGTTTTACTATTTTTATTTAATTTTAAAATTGGAGCTATATGTTCACTTTTTCTACACCTACCCGAAAAAAATCAAGGATGGCACAAAATTTAAAATACTTAGGTATAACATAACAATCTATTGCTAGCGTCATTTTGGTATTGCTTGTGTTCTTGCGTGACGATAAGAATAATATATGATTCACATTAGAAGTTTTTAAAATATACGAAAATGCTGGTATATCAATACGGCGGTGTGTCGGAATCGAACCGACTAAAACCACACGGTGTGCTACTCTGCGCCTGAGAAGGGAGGGGTCCGGGAACTGAAGTTATTAACACGACTGGACCCCTCCCTTCTCAGGCGCAGAGTGGCCCAATATAAGTATATTACAAAAAATATTAGACTTAAAAAATTTCATTAATCAAATGTACAAATTCATTAATTACCGTAACTATTATTTATTCCGTGGGAGAGCCGCGCTTCGGCATGAATGGGCCGGCTCGACCGGAGTGATACCACGGCCTCACAGAAAACGGGTGTGAAATAGCGCTTGCGCTGTGTTTCACCGAGTGAGTGAGGATACCGGAGGCCCATACCCCAACCCCTCCCCCATTCCCTCTCCCCATCCCCCAAAGGTCGGCAACGCACTTGTGACGCTTTTGGTGTTGCAGGTGTCCATGGGCGGCGGTAATCGCTTACCATCAGGTGATGCGTCTGCTCGTTTGCCTCCTATTCAATAAAAAAAAAAAAAAAAAGTAACATACATGCAATGCAATGCAACTACTTTTACTAGGTATACCTAAATAAAATATGCCCTATATTTTATATACCTACAGTAAAATTCATGTTTCCAACAAGATTTATTACAAAATTATCATACAGGAAATCTACTTAATTCATAATACCGATAAAAAAAAATCACTTTGAATTGTAAGGTTTCCAAGATTCCGAAATGTAAAAGTTATTTGGCAAAAGAGAAAATTTCGTATTTTTGTTATACTTTCACAATCGAACGTTAATCTTAAATATTTATAGATATGTATAATATGTAGGTACCTACCTACATATTTATAATAGATTATTTGAGGATCGGTACGGTAGTACGGCCCCTAGTATACCTACATCGAGTTATAAAACTAATTGAGCCTGTTGCTAGCAGTTGTCACCATTGATTAAGCGATTTCCGAAATTCTATTCTGTTATCAAGTCAATCTAACATGAGTATTCATTATACTGACTGCCTCATTGGTCCAACGGTTCAATTATGCGACTGCCAATCAAGAGGTCTCGGGTTCGAACCCTGGGTCGGGCCAAAAGTGTTATTGAGTTTTTCTAATTATAGAAATACTTAATAACAACTCGGAGTTTGGAAGTTGGGGTTTGAACCCCCGCGCTTCGGAGAGCACGTAAAGCTGTTGGTCCTGCGCCTGATCTCTCCCCGGTCGTGTCGGTCAACCGTCCCATCGGATTGTGAGAGAGAGAGAACAGAGAGTGTGCCTGTGTTTGCGCAAACACTAGTGCACTATAATATCTCCTGCGTAGTGCGTAGTTGGCTTGGCTTGGAGAACATCATAATTCATAGCTATAGGTATACCAGAAAAGACAAATAGTAGTAATTAGTGATGAGTTTAGTTACAGTTTAGTCGGTATGTATATAGATGACGTGTAATTTTTTCGTAAAATATCTAAGTTTAGTCAATAATATAGATGTTACGAACGTTGAACATAAGGATAGCTAATAATTAATAGGATATAGACTAAGTTGAGAAACCTTATTAATTTTGGATGCGTCGAATTACATATTAACTTAAAATTTTTGAATTACACATATTCACTTCTACTTTTTTAGAATATGTAACGTAATTTGTAATATACACTAAACTAAAATGACTAAAATGTAACAGAGGAAGGCTATTTATCATCACGCTAATACTAATAGGTGCGGAGCACCAATGGAGAATGTTTCAAAAACGGGGGAAAATTTTCACACTGCGGGCAATTGAAGACGCAAACGAGGTTGCATGGGTCAGAATAATTTACCCATTTGTAAAATTTACCTGTATGTCACAAAATCCAACTCATAAACTATGGTTATTTTTTTAACTAAGTAGATATTACCCACTGTACATACGACTTGATCGTACTCACTGTGGATTTAACATAACAATAGTTATATAATATACTCGTAGTTTATTTCTTGTCACAATATAGTAGGTCTACATTACATTTAAAAACATAGATGCATATAACTCTTTTATAATATTCTGGAAGAGCCTAAGCCAAGCTCGAGGCTTGTGTTTCAGGACACCAGGTAACATATTCTGCAGTTAAAAAGTACAAAAGTAGTTTTAATTAAACGTAATACTGCATTGTTCCAATGCAACTCGGTACATATTGCAGCTTGTTCGCAGCAAGTTTATAAATCGATAAATCTTAATCTAATAAAAGTTATTTTGAAAATTGACAAGTTTAAAACATTCCAAGCATTAAAATTGGTCTATAAAATGTAATTTGAGACTTGGAGGCTACCCTCTCGTAGCATAGTAACACGACATCTTTTCTAAAGAGCCACACACCCGAAGCCTAAAACATGTTGAAGGCAATTCTGTCAGTCTCTTAAATAAATAATTCAATACAGTTCAACAGATATTGGAAACATATCTATCTCGGACAACTAATGCAGTTGAGTACAACTTCGAGAAGAAAGCCGATAGGAGGATTCAGTTGGGCTGGGCAGCATTTAGGAAGTTGAGCCACATATTTTCGTCGTATGTACCACAGAGCCTGAAAATGAAAGTCTTCAACCAGTGCGTCCTCTCTGTAATAACGTACGGCGCTGAGACGTGGACATTGACTGTGGGGCTAATCCATAAGCTCATCTCAACGTGCCATGGAGAGAGCTATGCTTGGAGTCTCTCTGAAGGACAAAATTCGCAACGAAGAAATTCGTCAAAGAATCAAAGTGACCGACATCGCTCTGAAAGTTCGTAGGCCACTTCAAAGTAAAGCTGGAGTAAGCGTGTTCGGGAGTGGAAACCGCTACTTGGCAAACGTAGCGTGGGTCGCCCTCTGGCCAGATGGCGGGACGACTTGCATAGGAGAGCTGGCAGCGAGTGGATGCAAAAAGCAATAAACAGGGCTCTGTGGTGTTCCTTGGGAGAGGTCTATATCCAGCAGTGGACTGCAACGGGCTGGTAACGATGACTATAAAAAGTTACGGTTGTGGGCAAGGAATCGGAACGCACTATCGGAAGATTATCCACCAATAATAACACGCCTATGTGATAGAGCTTTAAATTGAAATCTACTTAATTATAAAAATATTAAGGTAAAGACTTAATAAAACTTATAATATTACTGAACATAAAGATAAAATTGGTATGATTTTATTTTAAAAAACAGCGTTTAAATATTGGACTGTGCCATTAACACGTGTACAACGTTATTTTAAACGAGATAATGTTGAAACGTCCACGCGCAATAACAAGCGTCACAGGCTCGCAGCTGCCGTTTTTTACCCGCGCCCACTTACCTAATACTTGGTCAGTACAATTTAAACGGTACAGTATTTTTGTTAATCCTATAATCATATTCTGTTAATTAGGTTAAACCTCTTTATATTTAACAAAGTATATTTTATTAATATACATATCTGTTTAATCCCAAAGGAGTATGCGTAGGTATAATTATTTTAGTATCCTGTGGAAATTTATAGGATAAAATATTTAACTCTAAATTTTGCCCGCGGCTTCGCTTGCGTGTATGTCGGTTAGGTATCATAGTAATTTACAACCAATGCTCTTTTTAAAGAATTAAACTTACCTCCGTGGCAAATTTCGTTAAAATCGGCGTAGCGGTTTAGCCGTAAAAGTAAAATAGACCTTTCGCATCCATACCGCAGGGCGCCCTACACTACGTTTGCGTAATCGCGGTCTCTAACACATTTCGGCTCTAGCGACCATCGGTTCGTTTGGAAACATGACCGGCCCATTTCCACTTCAGCGTACTGATTCTCCGTGCGATGTCGGTTACTCAGTTCTCTGTACGTCATTACGAATTTTATCGTACAAAGAGACACCCAGCATCGCACGCTCCATCGCACGCTGAGCTACTTTAAACTTGTGGACTAGTCCGGTGGTGAGAATCCACGTCTCAGCTCGTTGGTCGGTACAGGTACGACGCACTGGTTGTATACACTAATATTAAATGATTGAGGTATCGCTGACTCGAAGATATGACATAGCTTTCCATACGCAGCCCAGTCCAGACGAATCCTTCTGTCGGCCTCCCGATCGAAGTATTGTGGCGCCGAGTTGGATGGTTTGGCCAAGGTAGATGTATTCTTGCATAACCTCCATAGTAGCGCCATTTACGGTCACGGGACTTGAGGATATATGCCTGTTATGCATGACTTTTGTTTTATTGATATTCATCCCCAGTCCCACTCGGTCTGAAGAAACATTCAGAGTGTTTAGCATTTATTCTAGATCATGCAGAGACTCCGCCAGAATGACTATGTCATCGGCAAATCACATTGATTCCCCGTCCATTCCAATCGAGCATTATATTTATTTTAAATTATAATCTATACATTAAAAAGTGAAGCAATAAACTAAGTATCCCTTTTGAAAAACTAAAATATGAATTTTGGTACAGTTAAAATTTGTATTTAGCAAATGCGTAGAGCTAAAACAAATATGATCAAATTAGACCGCAGCACGCTGAGCGACCACTATAGTACCCATTACATAATTACTTATTTAACAATATCCGACTTCTACCGGCATTAAAAAACCGTTGGTCCCGGTTGTCATGAAAGTCTATGGCCATAGTCACTAAGAAGTCAATGCCCTCAAATATACTGACTACTATTTAAAATTTTGAATTCAGTTCACCCTTAGGGTTGTGGAAGTCCAATGCAAGTCGCTTCATGGATATACTGACATTTGGGTAAAACCGGTTGAACTTGTGACCCCAAATAATTTTGGGAATGATTAAGGCTAGGAAGAAGTATAGGTACCTATTTTTTTTTTTAACGTGTGGAAACCCCCTCGGGCCGTCACCCAGCCGGGGTTTGCGGCGGGGCGGTGTGTCGGAATCGAACCGACTAAAACCACACGGTGTGCCAACTCTGCGCCTGACAAGGGAGGGGTCCGGGAACTGCAGATATTACACGACCGGACCCCTCCCAGGAAGTATAGGTACCTACGTTAAGCTTGTATATTCCCATAAACAATAAAAGTGTTGCAGACGAATAATATAAACATAAATCAATAAATATTATCTACGGGACTTAGATATGTTTAATAGTACGTAAAAGTATTAGACCAACACGTATTGCAAATGATTTATCCACCATGACTTAAAATTCAGTGTAAGTTATTAAATAATTCTCGTGTCGCGGTGTTTGTTACCAAACTCCTCCGAAACGGCTGGACCGATTGTTATGAAATTTTGTGTACATATCGGGTAGGTATGAGAATCGGCCAACATCTACTTTTCACACTCTAAATGATAAGGGTGACCCACCTCTAAATATTTTGTTTTATTTTTATGGCAAAACAACGTTAGCCGGGTCAGCTAGTATACTTATAAATTTTGACTATAAACATATATAGAATCATGGTAAACGAACAGAAAACACTTTTTCGATGCACGATAACGAAATAGAAACGTGCTTGCAGAACGGGTACCCTTGTCGAGTCTCCTACCTGCAAGATACACGACTGTAAACTAGATATTAAGTATGTATGTTATTAGAGTAACGGAGCGTGACGTGTACCAGTAGCGAAGAGCCAATGTGTCAACATTGATGACCGACAGATTTAACTACCTTACCTCTGTGGGTGGCCCTACATACCGTTACTGTCTGTCAGATCGTGTTTTTGTATTTAAAATCTTGTCAACACTTACAGATTTTAAGGCTTTTGCATTCAGGATTATACCCTAAACTGATTTCATGATTTGTCGAAATACGAGTCCTCAATTTTAAAAAAGAAACATATAAACCATCAATACCCTTTAATGCCGTAACTTTTAGAAAAAAAAATAATTAACTGAGTATCGTAACACTCGTCTTTGCGAAATATAAAGTTGCAAATTTTATATTGACTAATACTGAGTTTCATGTGGTTTATACGTCTTCGTAACTCTGAAACCCTCGTGAAATAAGTAAATAAAAAAGTATTTTATACGTGTTATTTATGTAATCGACTGCCTCAGTGGCGCAAGTGATAGCGGAAGCGACTGCTGTGCTTGAGGTCTCGGGTTCAATTCCCGGCTCGGACCCAATGTTTGTATGATATTTGTTTCGAAGTTTGGGTGTTTTCTATGTATAATATTTATGTATTTACAAAAAAAAAGTAGGTATATTGTATTTATATCAGTTGTCTGGTACCCATAACACAAGCTCTGCTTATATTAGCTTGGGACTAGATGGCGTTATGTGTTAGATGTCCGGAATGTTTATTTATGATTTATTTGAAGATTCTCACTATACTATAAGTAATTTTACTTATAGTATAGTATGCTAAGATTGTAAGACAGATAACGTCAGAGAAAACTAAGTTAAAATATGTATGTATTTCATTTGCTGAAACTTCGAATATCGAGGCTCAATGTTTCGTGTTATCCGTATGGTGACAGATTATGGGTACGGAGTATTATTACACCTAATTCATTAAGCGATTATTTTAATATTATCTACAAACAAACACTCCATTTTTTTAATTTAAATTACTATAAATAATACTTCGTATAAAATAACAGTTATCGTAAAGAATAAATAGTCTTTTTAAATTTAAAATATAGAAATTTAAAAAGCTTCTCACAATTAAATTAAAACCCAAGTAAAAGTTTCTTCTCCTTCTTTTACCAATGTTTGTATTTTTAGAGAAAATAACTGCTTTAGTAAAATGTTATCCCACCAAAAACATTCTGTAAAAAACTAGCCAAGCCTCGATGGAGCTGCTTGTTTATCTCTAAAAAGTAATGAAATCTAGACAAAGACGTGCCAAGTATAAGGTTCCTTACTGCGATTTCTTTATTATTTTATTTAATGTTGTGTGACTTGACCGTTGAACATTCTTTATACGTTAGTGGGTACAAGTCAATTTTGTTTACACGAAATGTTATATCTGTTGTAACCACCTATGTACTTTGTTAAGCGAGATAATAGCCCATACTGGTACATTGTTGTATTGGTAATTGGACGCTAGTGTTTCATTTTAGGCGGTTATTTCTTCGCTTGAAATGTATATATAAATAGTACGGAACTCTTCCTACGTGAGTCCAACTCGCACTTGGCCGATTTTTATATGTTTAGACTTAATTAACTTAATAAATAATAGTCATAAATATTTCGGACATTTAACACACAACGCAATCTAGTCCCAATCTAAGCAGATTTGTGTTATGGGTACTAGACAACTGATATAAATACTTATATACTTTTTTTTGTAAGTACATATATGTTATACATAGAAGATAGTAGGAATGTAAAAAATATCCAGAGAGTGGCAGCTGCCCTCCCCTGCCCCACTCTGGGTACGCCCAGAGTACCTGTTCTCAATCATGACTGACCTGTTGGTCTATTGGTTAGTGATCCTGATTGCTAAGCCAGAGGTCGTGGGTTCGAGTCCTATCTGGGATAAATCTTTGTATGATGAACACGATCATTTGTTCTAAGTCTGGGTGTAATTTATCTATGGTATTCAGAAATACATAAGTATGTTTTTTTTAAAGACAACTCCCTCGTTAGGTATATACATCTTGGGTCGCGGGGGACTTTTCAAACATACATGTAACGGACACAAAGAACACCCAGACTCCGGACAACATTTTATAGTATATATCACACAAAGTGATGGGATTTAAACCCACGACACTTGGCGCAGTAGCAAGCGGTGTAGTGACCGCTTAAACCACCGTACAGTCGAGTTTATCATCAGTTGGATTACCATAGCACAGGCTTTGTCTAGTTTAGGATCAGATGGCCGTGTGTGAGATGTGTTGATATTATTATTATTAATCACTTTAAACACATATTTATGAAATGAAATCGAATAAGAAAATATTAATTATAAAGATTCAAATATAACCACGATACCAGTTTTATAGCCCTTAAAAGCCACTGTGCCTTATAAATCTATAATAGATTATTCGTTTCGTGTGGTACAGAATCGAAAGGTTAAATAAAAAATGCGTAGCCAAGTACAAACATGGATAGTGAGTGCTCTCAATAGAATTTGGGATGTTGAAAGTAAGTCGGGATATGTTTGTGGGCTACCGGTGTTGAGAAGTGGAGTGTGTGCTGTCCACTTCACGGTATGCCACCCAGCGGGCAGCGACACCCGCTCGCATTGTTTACACGCCCACTTATGTTATCTGTCCTCCCGACTGCGCAAATCGCTATTCTACTTCATTGGAGTTTTGTTTAAAATTAGTACCTACCTATAACGTCAAGTGCTATCAGAAAGCTCCAGTGTAAATTTATCATTATTGCTTCACATGTGCTTGGCATATCTTTATTGTTAATCTGTTTATTGATGAAAACAGACAGGGCTTTTAAAATTGAAATTTAGAAATGGAATTAAACATGTTAATATTGTAAATGCGAAAGTCTGTAAAGATGTTAAAAATACATATGAAACCAGATACAATAAAAAAAACTCAACAAAACAACAAGGTACTAAAATAGTCATTGCAATGTTAATCTATATATACAAATAAATAAAATTGGAGTGTCTGTTTGTAATTTTAATATTAAAACAACCGCTTTTTACTAAATGCATAAGGTACATACACCAATTTTTTTTTTAAATTTTGGTCTGTCTGTTTGTTCCGGCTAATCTCTGGAACGTCTGGACCGGTTTTGGCAGGACTCTCACTGATAGGTACCCGATGATGTAAGGAGCAACTTAGGCTACCTTTTGTAGCTTCGCCCCGCTGTACGACAATAACCGCGGGTAACACCGCAGGGTACAGCTAGTTATTCAATATAATTGGTGAACGAAGCCCCTACGAAGAGAGGTAGTTACTTAAAGATCGCAATAAATATAAGTAATTTAAATGACTTGTATGGCTTGTCTAGCTGCGAGTCCCGGTCGACATGTGAAATTTACTTAAGTGTAAAATTTTTATTAAGGAATCCGTAGTAAATCAGCGCTAGCGGGAAGAATTTTCAACCGAGCACAATTTTGCCTCGAGGCAAATAAAAAGGGACGTTGGCGCGGGTGAGACGGGCGCCGCGAAAATTAATCTGAGTTAATTAAATTTGATTTATTTATGCTGCCTCGGCCCCGGGAGAGGGAACGATAAAAGCACAACAATGCCACTAATGAGGGTCACTTTTACGGCTTTTTCTCGGATAACAGAGTTTTTCCGATTTGCGTAACTTACAGCTTGAGTAATCAACAAAGTTATTCTTTATACGAAGCCGATATTTTTATTTTATCATGACCCAAGTTTAATATAATGAGGGATATATTGTTTTTACAATCTTTTTATTGAAAGTGGGCTTTGTGTGGCGCTGATTTCTGCTGAAGCTTTGAGAAAATAAAAATATTGAATTTGTATAACGTTAAAAATTATATAATCAACAATAAAGCTAATGTTGGATACAAGTACTTGATGTACAGAAATAAGATATGAAATATGTATTTTGCATCTTGTATCTTAATATTCTATCATGTACCTACTGAGATAGGTATTAGTAAATATAGGTATTCTTTTGATATCTTAGTATGTCGAAAGTACGTAGGTAGTCTAAGTACTATGTTTTACTCGTATAACGAGGGGACGTATCACCTGATGGTAAGCGATTACCGCCGCCTATGGACACCCGTAACACCAGAGGCGTCACAAGTGCGTTGCCGGCCTTTGGGGGATATGGAGGGGGAGGGGTTGTAGTATGGGCCTTCGGAATCTTCACTCACTCGGTGAAACACAGCGCAAGCGCTGTTTCACACCGGTTTTCTGTGAGGCCATGGTATCACTCCGGTCGAGCCGGCCCATTCATGCCGAAACGTGGCACGGTAAACTTTAAAGTACATTCATGTTACTTTAAAGTATGTGTTTTCTCAGCTTTAGTTAAACAATTGATGACCTTGTGATATGACTCTTAAATCAAGTATTTTTTTAAACTATAAACATACTGTGTAAATTTTTTCGATATAATTTAAAAAGCCTGTGTCACCCGGGCTATTGTTACGATTCCATTGATTAAAATCAGTTTAGTTTTGTCTGTAGTGTTGTGTTTTTTCTATACTTAAATTTTGGCTTCACTGTTATCAGATAAAAATGGTGTACAAATAAAGGGCTCTAATCATCTATTTAAAATAACAATAAACCACTTCAACTGTGTGCGGTGTGGGTAAAAAGTGTAATTAAAAAAAAATGTGTTACTAAAACACAACATACACTGAGACTAGTATACAAATATATTTGAAAGCTTCATGACGATCAGTTTACAAAAGATTTTAGCCAACCCGTCGTGAGATTCTTGTACGACTTAATGAACTTTTAAAAAAGCCACTATCTATACAAATAAATAAAATTGGAGTGTCTGTTTGTAATATTAAAATAACCGCTTTCTACTACATGCATATGAATGTATATACGGTACACATACCAAAATATATATTTTTAAAATTTTTGTCTGTCTGTCTGTCTGTTTGTTCCGGCTAATCTCAGGAACCACTGGTCCGATTTGAAAAATTCTTTTGGTGTTGGATAGTCCATTTATCGAGGAAGGCTATATATCATCACGCTACTACTAATAGGAGCGGAGCACCAATGAAGAATGTTTCAAAAACGGGGGAAAATTTTCACGCCATGGGCAATTTAAGACGCAAACGAGGTTGCGTGGGTCAGCTAGTTAGGTATTATATACGCCTGTGGTATTTTTAACCGAATTAAAAATAAAAGGAAGAAATTATCAATTCGACTCATAACTTTCGACTGGGAGAACCAATTTTGATGCTTTTCGTGTGGTCCCATTTCAATCCCAATATCACCAGGTAAGGATGTGAGGATTAGGTCCTATAGAAATCGAGGGAAATCCTATTTTACTGACTTTTCTAAATCAAGTAATGGACTTATTAAACTACTTTATTTTGATATCATCAAATTATCATCAGCTCATCGACAGCTTTTAAGAGTCCACTTTTGTACAATAAAAAACAATACCACAATTAAATTATAATTTGATAATGGATGTTTCAGTTCGTAGTGTGTTAAATATCGTATCTAGGTAGTAAGTACAAACGTTTTTACACTAAAGTGGGTAAAATAATGTAAATATATTTTACATACAGAAAATCTACCTATGTGTGAAACTGTTTGTCGGCAGATATTCGCGTTTATGGAAACGTAATATGTTAAATGTATAAGCATACAAATTTACTAACTGTGCTAAGTACCTATATAAACTAGTAAATAATTCGGATAATATTAAATGACACAACATCATCTAGTCCCAAACTAAGCAGAGCTTGTACTATGGTTACTAGACAACTGATTTAATACATATAATGTACTTTCTTTTATTATACATAGAAAAAACCAACAAATATTTGCAAATCATACAAACATTTGGTACGAACCGGGAATCAAACTCGATACCTCAACTGTTCAAAGTGAAAACTATTTTTAGGCTTTGGAAGCACATTCGTTGTGATTTATAATTTAGTTGTAACTATATGTTGTAAAGTAGGTACATTGCAGGCACAATAAAAGTGTATGTTTTGGAGTTAATACACTCGTTCGTTGTTGCCCCTGCTATTTGCGCAGCGGCAATTGGAAACTGCATTATTAAATAGCTTTTGTTTAGGCATCACAACACTTGCCCAAAAATCGAGCGCTCGCACACCATTGTCGCATTGTTTCTGTATTTAATTCAACTCTTGTTTTTCCTATTGTTTTCATTTAATTTCAAACCGACACAAATAAAATCTAAACAGTTTTTTCAAAGTACGAGTTGAACTCGCTCACTGTGTGTTCCGTAGAAATGTGTGGACTCATATTACAAACAGTTCCGGAATCTTTTGCAAGCTTTTCCTGAAGTTCATTTGCCAAAATCTATAATTAATAATAATCTTTAGTCGGACTTTAAGTATAATTATTAAAAAAAATGCGTATAATTATAGCCCATCTAATCTAAAAGGAACCATATAATAGTTCTGAAAGATTGACGAATATGGAGAGTATTAAAGAAATCAAGCAATACAATATCCGAGTATCGATATCACATCCTGATATTTGCAAATCGATTTCAATTTTATAGATTTTTGTGCTAGACACGTAAGACACACAAGTATAGGTATAGATATTATTAATTACTTACATATTGTTCATTAAAACAAAGTGCATGCTCTCTTGATTAAAACCTCTACGGTTAATATACCTACCTACCGTGAATTAAGGAAGAAATTTCTTTTCATTTTACGTTTTCATTGACAGTTGTATGTCAGTTCAAATTTACGTTTTATGAAATCGTTAAAGTTGATAGCTTTTTGTTTTTTCAAAAGACGGTCCCTATTTCATCTCATTCTCATTTTTATACTATTATCATTAATTTCATCACGACGAAGACTTAAGATTTGAAGACTTTAAATACTTGACATTGACAGAAATAGCTGATTAGCTGGTTGCCATCATCAAAAGAAGAAGCAATACCTAAAAAAATTTGGACTAAACATGATAGTCATTAATAAATTCTATAATTTTAATGAACATTGGTATTAAAGTAAATTTGGAAAGTCACAACTATGGTCAAGGACATAATTACGTGAATTTGTAAAGACGTCTGAAAAAACATCTATTGTGACTTAATTTTGTCATAAACAATTATACCTACCTACATAGAAAACAGCCAAACTCCAAAACAAATATTTGCAGATCATCCAAACATTTAGTCCGACCCGGGAATCGAACCCGAGACCTCAAGAACAGCAATCCCATACGCTGCCACTGCTCCACATACTGCTATGGTTAGCGATTGCACTTTGAGTCCTCGCAGACTATACCTACACTTTTTATAGTTCGTACGGGTGGGCTTTTGTCTTATTTGTCGGCCTATATCCAATCGTTATAATGCGCACTACACATCTTCATATTGATTAAGAAACCAACCGAGCCAATTAAAAAGTTTGTAGTCTGGGAGGGGCTCTTTAGACTTTTGACGGCACACACTAAACCATCACCACCTGTGCTCATATGTTTATTTTTATGATCTTAAACAGATGGTAATTGTATATTTAATTTTCATAATGACAGCTCCACTTTCGAGTTAAAATCTATAACACTGGTGCTAATAGTGGGTACTTTAGACCGAGGTGACCACTTTCGGGTCATTGTCGTAATCACGTTTAACTTTTTTTCTTTTTTAGTTGTGATATAATATAATCTACTTATCACCATCATACAAGAACCGATTTACTCGGTTCTTCTATGATGGTGATATTCTTACATAATAACTTTTTCACTTCTCCACCTGAATTGTCGATTCCCGACCAGTAGGTATGCAAGTCTCTGTGTCAATATTTAATGCGGAGAACGTCAGCTCTGTAAACGAAAAGACAAGGAACCGCCTTCGCAATATTTCATTGTGCGGTGGATGTTCAACTCTTTGCACAAATTAATTATTAAGCGAGGTGTAATCTAGTTGTCTCCGCGAGCTCGCGAGCACCGCCGCGGGCCGCGCCGACCCGCGCTCTCTTGTGTTGATCTTGTACCACCGCTGTCTGATTAACTGAATGGCTTACACTCACTTGTAACTCTCCTGAGTTATGTTTTCTAATGATATTCATAATTAAACGATAATAATGCACACAGACTTGTTGTTTAAATAAATCATAAGGGTATTATCATAGCTATACCTACATGCGTGTTTGGATGAAATCTAAAAAGATTTAAAAGCGATTCATCCAAACCCACATGACATGATCTCGTGGTATGAAATACCTAGGTATATAAAATGTTAACTTAACCTAATAGTAATTAGTAACTAATTACACAGGACAAAATATCGGTGTCTGGATCTCTGTATCTGGTGTTAGATGGGCTGGTGTAGATTAGGTATGTGTCGATTTTCTATTTGCCATCATATTGTCCTAAGTTTTTTGCTCCTTTAGTTGCCTCTTGCTACACCTACGGTATGAATAGGGTTGGTGACATTCCGTGCTTTAACGATACGTCTTCTCGTTTCCCCCCTATTCCATGAGATATAGGTACACTAATCGCAAAGCCGAATGCGCTCGTTTCCGTATCGTCCAGACCAAATTGATGTTAAAGAAACTCACACTAGGCCCTCAGGCCCTATTATTATTTTCAATCGTTTATTTATGTATATATGTTTATTACATTTTTTTTTATGGTTAGGTATATACTATTACTTTCTTAACTGATAAATAATTAGAAGAAACAGGTGCGATTTCGATAATCGCACCCGTCTTAGGTAAAAATCTGCAATAACATTACTTTTAAGTTGTACTTTAATTACCTAGTTATTTATTATATTTACGTACCTGTCTGGACTGTATTGACTGAATGTGAATAGGTAGATTTTTTTACTATTAGTTGATAGCAGTGGTTGATAGACACATGGATTGTGGTGATTTCGACGAGTATAATTCACATTTAATGGTATATGATTAGGTATAGTGCTAATTCAATAAATTACAACAAATTAATTAAATTATAAATAATTAACGTCTTAGGTTACCCTCGACACGACTATACCTTACAATGAATCGGACAGAACACTTAGGTAATCTTAGGTTAACAGTTAAATGGAGGCGGAAGTGCTCGCCGAAGTTTATCGGCGAGCGGCTGAATATCGGGCGGAGAACGGGTATCGTCCTCCGCCCGAAGAGGTACGCGATTGGCGTGAAGCCGCTCGCCGAGCCACGATGGCTCGTTGGTCGTCCCGGCTGGAGGCTCCACGCGCTGGCTTTGCCACCGTGGAGGCGCTCCAGCCGGTCATCCTCAAGTGGGCAGGGCGGCAGCACGGGACCCTTTCCTTCCGGCTGACGCAGGTGCTTTCCGGGCACGGTTGCTTCGGAAAGTACCTGCACTCGGTCGCTAGGAGGGAATTGAGTCCCGCCTGCCACCACTGCGACTGCAGTGAGGACTCGGCCCAGCATACGCTGGAGTTCTGCCCCGCCTGGTCGGAGCAGCGCCGGGCCCTCACTGCAGTCATCGGAGGAGATCTGTCGCTACCGGCCATCATACGCTCCATGGCCGGTAGCGACAGCAGTTTTACCGCGGTCGCGACCTTCTGCGAAGAAGTAATTTCGCAGAAGGAGGCGGCGGAGAAGGCCCGGGAGGACGATATCCACTCGGACCCGATCCGCCGCCGGCGCACGGGGCGGCGGAGGCGCGCCTATCAGCGCCTCATGCCGCCCTGAGTGTGGCCGCGGATGGACGGGATGGGTTTTCCCCTCCATCCGCATTACAGGCCAACCGCGAGGGGGCGACGTACGCGTGTGCCGTGCGTCGCCTAAATCGAGATTTTAACAGCAGACGGTGCCCGCTTCAGTGCGGGCAGGCGCTGGGAGGCGTCCGGTCGTGTAATATCTGCGATTCCCGGACCCCTCCCTTCTCAGGCGCAGAGTTGGCACACCGTGTGGTTTTAGTCGGTTCGATTCCGACACACCGCCCCGCCGCAAACCCCGGCGGGGTGACGGCCCGAGGGGGTTTCCACACGTAAAAAAAAAAAAAAAAGGTTAACAGTTAATGCTAAATGCGCGCACTTGTGACGCCTCCGGTGTTGCGGGTGTCCATGGGCGGCAGTAATCGCTTACCACCAGGCGATACGTCTGCTCGTTTGCCCCCTATATAATTAAAAAAAATAATTAAAAAAATGATATTTATTTTGTAAGTAAATCTTTATAGATATTTTTACACGTCGGAATACGTTACCACTTCCTTTAAATAAACACAAAACATTTTCGTGCAGGTATAAAATTGTAAAAACGTAATGTCCTCAATAAAAATAAAGAGTCTCCACTTCGCACTAGTAATGCAATAGGCGTATATTCGGTCATTCATAATTACATCGTCGTTAGTAGCGATTCTCGTGTACGAACAGCGAGTCAGCAAGCAGATGACACAAATAGAAGAACATCCCTACACAACGATGAACAAGAAAAAGTGGGCGTGTCGCTCCGCCCAGCGCCCCGGCCACGCTTTCTTGTCATCCTGCAGCCTCCCCCCGGCAGAGTTTATCTCCTAATAGGTAGCTATAATAAAACAGAATACGCTAGCAATGTGTTACTAAGTAATAAAGCGGCGCCATTTTGTCCTATGCTTCCGTGTCGACTGAAAGTAATAACGCCTTTATGAGCGGAGCAGCGATCCGGCATGAAGTGATCAAAGAGGTCGTCTGTGTTTCATTTTACGCTTGTTGCTTTTCTTTCATTGTCAAACGAAACGATGGTAACATAATCACAATCTTTCAATTTTTGTTTCACATTTAATGAAGATATACCTATACATAGGTACGAAGCAAATATACCCGCTTTTTTTGTTGACGAGGTGGAAAATCCCTTCGGATCTCTGGCTTCTCGGGGACTCAGAAGCCAGAAGTATGTGGTGTTTCCTCTAAAACTACACCGACAGTCGGTTTCAGGTACCCTGCTCTGAAAAGAACCCGGACCAACTCTGTTCTTCTTCTTCTTTTGATGAAATGGCAACCAGCCGGATCACTCGAATCAGTTATTTCTGCCAATGTCAAGTATTTATAGTCTTCAATTATAAGTCTTTGAGTCTTCAAGTATTCGTGGTGATGAAATTAATGATAAAAATATATAAAATGTGGATGACATGAAATGGGGACCATCTTTCCAAAAAACAAAAAACGATCTCCCGGGAAAGATGTTATTTCAACGGCAAATCATGTATGAAAACAAAATATTAGCCAATGATAAAAGAAAATAAAGGCTTCGGCTATTGCAGAAAGAGATTTGACGCGAAACACTTGCTTCTTGCAAAATCTTGACTAAGGTTACGTTGTCTATACAGAGAGTTGACGCCTAAAATTAAGTTTATAGCAATTGACATAGGAAGCGAAGTGCTACAGTTACAATATAAATAATTACGTTGTCTCTTAATAAGTACCTAAGTATACGCAGAAGTATAAATATTCTAGTCATTGCTTATTAGTCTCACTTTCCTGATCTTGTTTTAAGCTCACTCTTTTTGAAGCACTTTACTAGGCCGTCATAGTGTGGGTCAGTTGGATCACCATGCTGCATTATCTGCATTCGCAGTGGGTGGGATAGCCCCCCACTGCGAATAGAGCTACATTGGTAGACTTTTAAAAAAAACTATGATTATTACTTAGTAACTACGGACTAAGTAAATGTAATTAGGGATGGTTGTAACTGTAAACTTAACTAATATGACCAGTTGTAGTTGTAAAATCATTCCCTGGAAATCATTGTAATCGGCTGGTTACGACAGTTTTAATAGAACTAGCTGTGCCCCGAGTTATTAGCCGCGGGTTTGTTGCTTTTGAATCCGAAATTGTTTACAATTTTATTGATTATAATTTTGGTTTCGCGCAACCTCATTTTTTTCAAAAACAAAATTAGCATAAGTTACCTACTGCTTATAACATCAGTTGTCTGCTAGTGTAAGTTCCGTCAAAAACGGGCAGACAAAAATACTTTATTTCAGACTTTCAAAGAAAATATCGATATTCAATTAATGTTAACATTGTTAACGTTGGTTAACGTGCTGGTTGTTGTTGACAAACGATGCGAATAAGACCGGTTCATAGGCGATAACTTGATGGTTTGAATTGTAGTCATCTTATTCCAATTGGTATATAATTCTTAGGTAATCTAAATAGGTCATACCATAAACCCAAAAGTTCTGCACCTATTCAGGTCCAATTTTGACATTATATACCTACCCATAACCCGCTCCGCTCGTCTTTTTAGTGTCTCATTTCTTACCAATTCTATACGACAATTACAAAATACTGTCACGATTGTGAAGCATGGCAGGGTACAGCTAATAACGGGCGTTTTTTTAAGCTAGATAGAACTTTAAATTGTAAAAAGTAACACAAAAAATTAAATTTTGATAAAACTTTTTTTTTTATTTGTTTCAGTATACTCTGACAAATCATCATGAATAGACTCACGCTTGAACAACGCTACGAAATTATCCAAATTTACTTTGAAAATCAGTCGTCGATTCGCGCAACTTATAGACGACTGTTTTATCGCAAAATTGTGTTCAGCGATGAGGCGCATTTTTGGCTTAACGGGTTTGTTAATAAGCAAAATTGCCGCATATGGAGTGAGACCAATCCACAACAGACCCTACAGACTCCATTACATCCAGAAAAATGCACCGTATGGTGCGGTTTTCACGCTGGTGGCATCATCGGACCTTATTTCTTCAAAAATGAGGCCGGAGCTCGCGTTACGGTCAATGGAGATCGTTACCGCACCATGATCAATGATTTTTTGTTTGAAAATATGGATGACATTGATCCGGAGGAGATGTGGTTTCAACAGGATGGCGCTACGTGCCATACGGCGAACGCAACCATCGACTTATTGAAATCAAAATTTGGCGATAAGTTGATTTCGAGAAATGGACCTGTCAATTGGCCTCCAAGGTCGTGCGATTTGACACCTCTCGATTATTTCCTGTGGGGCTACGTGAAGTCACTGGTTTATGCTGATAAACCAGCAACAATTGACGCCTTGGAGGCCAGCATTGTTCGTGTTATACGCCATACAAATGACGAAGTCGTCTATAAGTTGCGCGAATCGACGACTGATTTTCAAAGTAAATTTGGATAATTTCGTAGCGTTGTTCAAGCGTGAGTCTATTCATGATGATTTGTCAGAGTATACTGAAACAAATAAAAAAAAAAGTTTCATCAAAATTTAATTTTTTGTGTTACTTTTTACAATTTAAAGTTCTATCTAGCTTAAAAAAACACCCTATACTTGTAAATATGTTATTTTAGATACCACAAAAGATGCTCCTTCAAAAGTGCGAAATGAAGAATTTGTGAAATGTTGAATTTGCAAAATTTTGCATTTCTAAAATGTTAAACTGTAAATACCAAAATGTTAACCAGAAAAGAGGTAACATATTAGTCCAGGATCTCTCGCGTTCCAGAAGATTATAGATGAACACAAGATGTAATTTGAAAAAAGTTCCTAATATCCCTACTAGTAAAGATATGGAACAGGCGAACTGTAAGTTTTCATTATTAAATTCGCCTTTATACACATTGTAAATAAAGTAAAAGTTAAATAAATAAAACTAAACAGATTAAGACTACACAGAGACGTTAAATTTCTTCCTGATAAAATGGCTTTGCCGATGTTTTTAAATACCGTTGTTTACTTAAACCAGACTAAGACCGGAATTCTGCTTAACTCAACCGCAACGTCCCACTAAGCTCTTCTCGGGCGGTACAGCTTCTTAGAAAAATATATTAAAGTTCTTGGTGGCAAAGTCCGTAAGTCCGTTAAAACCATTAAAGTAATTAGATAGGTACATGTCTCTACTAGAACTAAAAGAACATCTACAGGAACACGGCGAGAGCTATATCTACCACGGTCTCACAGAAAACCGGTGTGAAACAGCGCTTTTGCTGTGTTTCACCGAGTGAGGATACCTGAGGCCCATATCCCAACCGCATCCCCTTCCTATCCCCCGAAGGCCGGCAACGCACTCGTAACGCCTCTGGTGTTGCGGTTGGGTGTCCATTGGCGGCGGTAATCGCTTACCATCAGGCGATACATCTGCTAATTTGCCCTCCGTTTCCATAAAAAAGAGTATACCAAAATAGTGTATGAAAGAGATAACAATGTATGAATAAAATCCATTAAAATGTTGTCACTTAACTAAATAATGACATTGAAAGAGGCGATATAACGAGCGTGGTCACATCACCGAGAGAAGTATCACTCTATTATTTATAGACGCGTTCGATACGCAATACAAATTATTGTTTTCAAAGTATAACGTTTAGGGGAGCGCGTTGTTTGCAGAACGACCCTCTGGGACTCCCTTCGGGCTAGTGTGGCTCAACGAATTTTAACATTTACCAGTGTAGCTTTAAGTGTTATTTTGTGCGACAATCCTCGAAACCGAATACTTTTTTGTTTCGCGAAGGCATTGTGGTACTATTAAAGGCAAGCAATCTTTTGACAATTGAATTTCGATTCGAGTGAGGCGCAGTGTGCAGATACGTCGTTACGGCTCAAGCATACGGCATGGGTGTTTGCGTGCGGTAATTGATACGAAGTGACAGACACGAGGGGATACTCTTTCAGCCTCCGGCCGTGGAGAGGAGTAATGTTTTGACATCAACCGAAAAGAGATGGGTGTGATTTGAAGTGCCCTTTGTGGAATTATAGTCGCGGATGGCGTCTTTAATATTGACTAATGCATTTCGCCACTAATGGGGAAATGGAAAACGACAGGTGCGAGGGCTTAAGGGACGCTTAGGATTTAAAAATACAAGAAACTCATTACTACTTATTTTTGTAATGTTCTTCGAATATGCATACTTAAATTTTAAGGCGGGTTTAAAAAAATAAAACCTATTATTACAATTATAATAACTTCATATACCTACGCATGTTGTCATAGGACGAACCTAGAAAACTAACAAAGCAATTATAAAAATAATTATTAAATTAGTTAACAAATCTTGAAGTTGATAATATGTTGTTGATAATACTTTTTGAACTAGCAAAATCTAGACAATTGGCATCAGTACAGTAGGTATCTTACGCCTATGTCCAGCAGTGGACTATGACAAATTATATCAAGCAAACCTTAAAAGATAGACATATGCTATCGCGGATTTTTTTTAGATATTTACAAGGTAAACAATACTTTCATGCGTTATTTTCGCGAATTATTAACCACTAGCTGACCCACGAAACCTCGTTTGCGTCTTCTATTGCCTGTAGCGTGAAAATTGTCCCTCGTTTTTGAAACATTCTTCGTTGGTGCTCCGCGCCTATTAGTATTAGCGTGATGATATATAACCTATAGCCTGCTTCGATAAATGGACTATCCAATACTGAAATAATTCAAATCGGACCAACGGTTCCTGAGATGAGCGCGTTCAAACAAACTCTTGAGCTTTATATATTAGTACAAATTTACGCAGCGCATGTAATAGAAGGTCGTAAAATAAATAATTATCGTCGTAGCGTAGATGATATATAACCTATAGCCTTCATCGATAAATGGGCTATCTAAAGCTAAAACTATTTCCGAAATTGGACCCAACTGGTCCTAAGAAGAACGCGTTCAACCAAACAAACAAACTTTTCAGCTTTATAATACTATAGTATCTATAATTGGCAGTTTTTCACTCCCATATTGTCAGAAATTGACAAGGCGGGAATTACAGGAGAATAGTAAACAAATATTACTATAATTTGTTAAATAAACTGTACAATTATGTTATATTGACGCACTTCAAAATATATTAACAAAATAATGTAATCGATCCAACTTGTTACCCAGTGTATGCAAATTAAATCGACATTAAAGTATCAAGGGCGGATCAGGCGGTCCATTAATAAATCAGTTCGCTAAAGCCGTAATTGTAATCTCAAACAAGGCAGAGGGAGCACGGTGTTTGTTCTAACAACATTATTACAATAAGTTTGGGTTTGGTTCGCCGCCATCGCACCGCCCGGCGATTCGCTTGGCGCGGCGGAGCTCGCTTCGCGGCCGCGAGTCCCCATCCGGTCGGTTCACACGATGTAATCGTAAGCCGTATATATTTAGCCATTTATTATTAAATTATAAGTATAATAGGTATAGTAAGCATTAATATTTTTCCATCTCTTTTACAAATTTGCTTACTACCTTTACTACCATACTTGTGACAAACGAAGTCATTACTAGCGATATTTTTTTTTAAATATGCATTTTGTGTCTCGTTTGAAAACCAATAATGTTCAATAAAAGATTATCAGAGTAAAGGAACATACCAGCGCTCTCGGCAAAAGTGGATCAATTCAATTTTAATTGTAGTTAAGTTCTAACCCCTGGTCAAACTTATAAGAAAGTTCACTAAAAGAGCGTTTGAGGTTTTTGGGAGAGGTGATCTAAAGTAACGTAGTTATATGAATGATCGAATTTATAATAGGCGTGCCTCCGTTGCAATACATTGGTGAATAGGGTGCGGACGGGTTTACCCTATTGACCAGACTTCCATGTATAAAGTTATGTATAAAAACATATGATGATTCTTCAAAAAATCAAAGACAGTTGCGGAGTAATTTTTGATCTAACTAATTCCATAGGTAAAGCATTGCTCTCGCTGTAGGTATCATAATATGACGAGGTAGGTACAAATCGAAACAAAATCTACAATACTAGCTCTTCCCTACCACGCTTCCCTTTGCTGTGTTGATAAAGGAGGAGGAGGAAAGGTAATAGATAAAACCATCTTTAAAGCAGTTTACACATTGCGCCGTTTTAAAATTTGAGCTTAATAATACCTATGTGTAAAACTTTTTGAGTTTTTGTAGCGTATACAAACTATCTTAACATTTTTATTATCCTTCATATAGCTGTAGCTTGTAGCTTCGTTTGCTTATTTCTTAATTCTTATCAATAACGTATTTTTTTTGAAGAAGTATTTTTTTTAAGTCCTGATGATCTTTTCTACCGACTCTATCCACTGAGAGAAGAATGAAGTTTCATCCATCTCCTAATAAAAGTCCAGAAGTCTTCTGACGCATCATCTTGCACTTTTCGCTAAAGGAAATAGTGGTTTTTGCAGAAGTGTATTGGCGGTAATTGTTTTTATTGATTTCCTGTTTCACGAAAAAATCTTAACTGTTTATTTTTGGCTGAGTTGGCGCTCTTTGATCTGTCTTTAAAAACATCACGGTACTAGTTACGAAGTAAAAGAATCTATCTTGGTTTAAAACCTGGTTTAATTTCAATATTATTCGTTGATTTTACTCATGGTCGATAGTGTTAAACGTGTAGGGTAGGACGGGCGTCGAGGCGTACTACGCATAGCCGGCGGCTACACGTCCCACTCTTTACTCTTTACTACTAACTCATCTACTTATCTTCCTATGTTCACTGAGCATAGAGAATTAGTTGTAGAGACAAAATAAGATACAAGGCCAAGATTAAAATTTCAAGCGTCAAATTTATTAATTATATTCATTCCCCCATTCATTTACCTAACAACTAATCAACTAACAAATACCTAATCTTGTATCGAAAACATTGGTGATGCTTCAGTTTCAAAAGATGTCTTTGCTTTTTAATACCTAGAAAACAATTAACACTTGGGTATCTATGATTGCCTCATGCCTGTAAGAGATAATTTACCTGGTATACAATAAAGACATTATTATTATTACCTTTACCTGGTAGATAAGAGTCAATATTCAATAATTAAATGGTATCTAACAGTACAATTAAATGTTAAATTATGTACTTTATGAGACTTATGTGTTCAGTGAGTGTAGCTCCTCGATGAGTTCTGACGGCTCACGGTGCTCTCCGAGGCACGGAGGGTCTCATCGTGTTTGAAAATAACCATTAAACCATAGAGGGACCTAGCCAGGATTGCTTATACATAGTCTGGCAAGTCTTTTTGACACCTCTGTGAATGATATTCTATAATTCTCCAGCGTAGCTTGCGTCAATGGCGAATTAACGTTGGTAGCGTTGCGGTGCGCAATTATGCATGCACGATACTGGTGCGCTGCAGCCTTACGTACAATAGCATTTGAGAAGTCTCTATGCTCTCAATGGCATTAAAACAATGGGGAATATTGTAATGTATAATGTAAAGCTGTACCTACAGGCTTTGAAGTTTCAACTTTGCGTACCAAGCTAATCTATATTAGCGAGAAATTTAACCAAAACTGGAACTTTTCACTTTGAAAGCTATGAAGAGCCCCTCACGCGCTACAACAATACTCTACAATATTTCACTGCTAGACATTATACATTGGAAATAAAGAGCATTTAAATTTAAATCCATAAGTTGTTTGTGTACTGTCATTAAAACATAGTTAGGTAGGTGGATATGTTATTTAACCAAAAAAATTATTGTTGCAAATTTACTGTGAAATTTGTTATTTAACTAAAAAAAATTATTGTTTCAAATTTACTGTGTAAGTTGTTTTTAACTAAAAAAATCACTGTTTCAAATTTACTGTGTAGAAACCACCTGTTGAAGGAGAGACGTATGTCCAACATTGGACTGTTAAAAGCTGTAGATGATGATTACGATTAACTTGACACTATTATTTATTAATAATAGTACGTTAGTACTATTAGTTATTCCGTGCACATATTAAGTCCATCATGGAACAGAACACTCTGTGTGTTAACCCTAGCTCTAATCTTTTACTGAACTTATGACATGTTCCGGTCCTTTCTAAATTCCTGCCCCAATAATAGATACTCAGCTTATACAATTCCGAGAGTACCACCGAAGTGACCCAATCTAACCTATAAGAGTGTTGGGACCATGTAACCATACCGAGGGAGAGCCACGCTTCGACATGCATGAGCTGGCTCGACCGGTGTGAAATAGCGCTTGAGCTGAGTGAGCCGACTGAGTGAGGATACCGAAGGCCCATATAAAATCCCCTGCCCCCATCCCTCTGCCCATCCCTCAAAGGCCGGCAACGCACCTGTGACGCTCCCGGTGTTGCAAGTGTCCATGGGTGGCGTTAATCGCTTACTATTTGACACCTACTCTATAAAAAAGACTAATATTATGCAAATGAATATCACGCACCGAGTTTTGTCCAAAAGAGTCAACAGTAATGACAGCAATGTTTGTACATATTAATAAGAAAAGGGATAACGAAGTCACTTATGAATGAGTAAGAAACGAGGGTGCTTTTATTATAGAAAATGAAGTCATTGACTGCAATGAAAACAGCAAACGAGTTAAACCAAACACAATCAGTAGTACACAAAAGAACATCGGGCTAATCTCATTGTGGGCGAGGAATGACAAAGTAGTCGGGTGCGAACAGCGGCTGTAAGGAGTCGCCCCGGAGTCTGGCGATGGCAGCGGCCATATTTGCCGCTCGAGTGGCGCTCTATGGGCGGCGGGCGGCGGGGGTGCGGGCGAATGCCGAACGCGAATACCCCGTCACTCTTTCATCGAAAGTTAATGGGACCTTTGTCGGGACGACGACCGACTCTTGTAATGCAATTAACTCTGACAATGGTGCTATCGTTAACGAATTAATTTTAAACGTACCTACTGAATGAGCTTATAAAGTTCCCTTTTTAAATGCAGATTTTTTATTGCATTTAAGATTGATAGAAGTGCATTTACAGTTTGGTTAGCGCTTTTGTAACACGCGTATGATATCCTATAAATGTTTTGTGTTTAATAACAAAAAATAAACTACCTACCTGAGGATTATAACAGAATACATATGAAGCGATGAAGTCCATATTATATTCTATACTAATATATAAAGCTGAAGAGTTTGTTTATTTGAACGCGCTAATCTCAGGCACCGCTAGTCCGATTTCAAAAATGATTTGAGTGTTGGATCGTCCATTTATCGAGGAAGGCTATATTTCATCACGCTAATACTAATAAGAGCGGAGCACCAATTTTAGAATGTTTCAAAACGGGGTCAAAAGCAATCCACTTAAATTCATCTAATCAAAACAACACGGGAATCTGGAGTTATCACCAGATCCCTGGTATTGTTGTTGAATCATTTTGGTTAGGTTAGAACAGTGATCATACTGTTCTAACAACCTAAACCTATACTTATAATTCAATTAATCCTAATGATTCAACAACAACAGAATGGATCTTTCATGATCACTGTTCGATATGATTCTAAATTAAGTTGATTTTAAACAAACACAACACGTTTCCTTTGCTCATCATCTTGTACGTACCTAGGCCTATATAGTAACATGAAATACTGACCAAAATCTATTCATTTTACACATTGCCGCTGGGTTAGCAGGTATTCCATACAATCCTAGAGATTATTTAATATACTTAGGAAAATTTTATAATGAACAATAATATTCATAATCTTTCTGACATTGCCTGGACGTCGCAGGTATTGTATACATTGCCTATAGGTATTATATAGGTATATATATATTATATAGGTATATATATTATATTATTATAGGTATGGTATAAAATACCTGAATAATAGGTACAGATACATATATAAACTGTTTCTATATACATTTAAAAACATAAGTGTACTTGCATATTAAAACCTTAAAACAATTTCGAGCCTGTTCACGAATCCAGTTTTCCTTTCTTAAAAACTAATAAATTTTACTTTGTAATAGAACATCAATATTGTCAGATATATTTGTATCGAAAGGAGATTATAGGTGGATTGATATGTCATTGTATTTACAAGATTCGGAAAAGAGACCGCCTCGTTCTGCCAATGTGCTGTTGTGACGGCGAGGTGCTACAAATGGTTCAATCGACGACCACCCGCAGTCCGGGAATATCTCCACACTTGTGTCCAACCACTCAAGTGGAAGCGTTCGGCCGTTGAGCCTATACATACTGTGAAATATCAATGACTGCTAAACACAACAATAGTCCTTTCTGAAGTTTTTTTTTATAGTATGAATGGTCCAGTAGCCCGGTCAATGTTTGCTACGAAACTGGGTCGTTTCAATTATCCGTGGATAACGCGGTGTATAACAATCAATTGATCGTTTACAATGTTCTGGTATTACTCAGATTGACTACTGAATCGGTTAATTTTTTATGATGTACCTACTATACCAATGATTTTAGATGTTTTTATGAATATGAACGGTCTATAATTTTAATCTGACGTGTAATAGATATTTCGAGATTCACAGGTAGATATTTAAAAAAAAGTGCTAAGCCAGATTGTCTTTGTAATTTTTTAAAGTATTTATTTAATCGGAAAATCTCTCTATTTAAATGTAAATGAATCGCCAAATCTTTTACTGCATAGAAGTTGAAAACGATTGCACCAATTAGGTACGCTAATCTTTTTGTCATATTTTGACCAAAAGTGAAAAGTTCTGATGATTATCTTATCATCAGAACTCTTCAAATTAATGCCAAAAATTGTAAAAACAATATTTTTCTTTTTCCATGTAGTTATTTGAACCAAAAAAATATTTAAATATGTCACCAGCTGTCTTTGACATCTATCACAACAAGAGAACGGCGCGTTACGATAACATATATTTATTTTGATCGTTTTTTGTTTTTTCAAAAGACGGTCCCCATTTCATCTCATCCACATTTTTATTACTAATATCATCACGACGAAGACTTTAAACACTTGACATTGGCAGAAACAGCTAATCCGAGTGATTCGGCTAGTTGTCATTTTATCAAAAGAAGAACCATATTTAGTATATCTTGAAATGGTTTAGGCTGTATGGGAGTGTCTCTATGCCCACCAGAAAACATAGTTCGAAAAAAGTTATCATATTGAAGCTGAAGTAACGAAGTTCGTCAGGGTGCTGATCAGCTAGTGTAAAATAGAAATGCCATTTTATATTGATATTTTACTGTCCAAAGGGTCCGAAAATTAATTAAATTGATGTTGAAACAAATCTAAACTAAATACATGTTTAAAATAACGTTATTACAGCCTTTCTTAAGTTTACCTGTGTGTTTGATTTTGAACCACTTCCAACGGTCATATTTTATTTAAACTTCGTAGACTTATCGAGGTCCGATGACAATAAAATAAACATAATATGCAATAGCTTAAAAAATAAATAAATAGTTAAAAATAATTTAAAAATATTTTAATGTAACAAGCGTAGAGGGCTTTCTAAAAATATATCATAATGGGGAAAGTACTTAAAAATTGGTAACCATCCCGCACGTTTGTGCTCTGATGCCACATAATAACAAATTATGTATTTTTGTAATTTTAAGAGCATTATGTATTTAGGATTTAGGGATTTAAGGTCGATCTCTGTGTGGCAGATGGCTACGAAACCGACGAAGTAATGTTAAATAAGTTTCATATTGTTTTACCTATACATTCATTTTTTACTTGCCTTTTAAATACAAAAATATACCTATACCTGAAATGTACCTCGTAACTTCCAAAACGACACTAGTAACATCTGTCAAAGAGATCAAGCTAGATATTATATTTTTAGTGCTATAGTTTAGGTCCGACCAAGTAATACGACCTACACCTCGGTATCGGACGATTAAGTATCTATATAAATAATTCACATACTTATATGTACCTACATCGTTTTTTTTTAAAGGTGTGGTTCAAGAATCGTCGTGCGAAATGGCGTAAGCAGAAACGGGAAGAGCAGGAGCGGTTACGCAAGCTGCAGGAAGAGCGAGCTTGTGGGCGCGCATCCCTACTTGCTCGCACAGTGCTCTCGCCTGCACACTCGCCGCCTGGCCTAGCGCCGCCTGCGCCCCCTACGCCACGAGTTTACTCCGATGACTCCGACTCAGACCTAGAGGTTGCCTGAACAATCCCGTGACAAAAAGTGAACTAAAAAAACTATTTTATAAAATAAACCTCATTCGGTATCTATGAGTTAAATACTGATAACATGAAGTTTTGTACCGAAGTGAATGTGTTAGTGCCATTTATGAACTAAGTGCGAGAACACTAAAATTAGTATATAGTTGGTGATGTTGTTAAAATGGTTGAATTTTCTTGATAGGTCGATATCAAAATCACATGGTTCGCCCGTATAGTTACATTTATCGGCAATTCCTGAAAGTTTTGTTCCGCACCCAGCCCAGGTAGTCATAGACCTACTAAAGTATTTTCTTTTAGCCGACTTGAAAATTATAAGCGACATATAAGTTGTTTACACACACACACACACACACACACACACACACACACACACACACACACACACACACACACACACACACACACACACACACACACACACACACACACACACACACACACACACACACACACACACACACACACACACACACACACACACACACACACACACACATACACACACACACACACACAAACAAACACACACACACACACAAACACACACACACACATACAAACACACACACACACATACACACACACACACACACACACACACACAGACACACAGACACACACACACACACACACACACACACACATTTATTTAGAGTATACAAACCTGCTAAAAAAAGTTTCAGGGTTCGATCGATAAGACTATAAGTAATATAGCGTGGGCAAAATGAATATTTAGCTACTAACAGTTAAAAAAATCAATTCATTGATAGTTAATCGTACTTACCATGAATATCAATTTATTAATCGTTTATTGTTACAAATGCGATTAACGATTAGGCAAAAAATATTAATGTACACATGATTATATATATATCATATACTAGGAAATAAAAAACAAGAAACATCAATATTTACGTCAAAAAATTCCTCCGCATCGTCCCCTATCGGTAGCATTCCCAAAAGGCTGGCAGCATTGCCACATTGACTGGCAATGCTAATTCTCTATGCTATAAAAAGGTCGGCCTTCTGGTCACGAGAAGCGTCAATCAGTTATGTAAATTATAACATATTATGTAAATTTAAAAATATTTGTACACCTATCTATACTGGCATAGGACCGATTAATTGATAAAATTTTATTTTTAGTGGAAATTTTAAGTTACTATAATTATTATTAATTTAATGTTATTATTAATTTCCGACTTTATTACTACATTTTAGAAGAATATGTACATAGTATTCCTCGTGGACACAGGTTAAAAAATATTTATAATTAATGTAATTTATGTAAACTTATTTTGCTATATCAAGTGAAACCATAACTTATCGTGTAGAATAAACGGTATTTACAGTAATACATAATTATGCCTATTTAATGTATGTACGTACTTAGGTATGTAGTTTAATTTATGGCGCTTAGGGATACCTATTGTAATGAAGAAACTTTAATTTGAATCCCTTACATTATTATTATTCACAATTTTAAAGTTAACCTTAGATTCAAAAGTTAAAGAAAACATCGAATAATTGTTTTGGTGTTATTGTAAATTATTTCAAAAAAATTTAGATAAATTGATTATTTCGCGCAATAAACATTTTGTATCTAGACAACAATAGCTTGGCAAAAAATACATATAAGTGAATGATGTAAAAATAGCTTAAACATTTATTTTAAACTGCTTAACATTCAATATGTATTTACTTGTAAAATATAAAATAAATGTAGGCTAGTCATCAACAAGATATATTTAACCACGATAACTAAATTATTTCTAAAAGCTTATAGAGTGCATGTACTGTGACAGTAAATACCAGACATATTATCATCTTCAATAAAACATTAATTGTCATTTGTTATCGTGCTTACTACCTTCATCTAGAAGTACATATTTCTGGCCATGTTTTTAAATGTAAATATGCAAATTAGCTGTCTCAACACTATTACCTATCATGTACGAACTTCTACTTTTAGCGGTATCGATATTTACACCTAACCAAAGGTGTAATATACAATTGTAACATGGATTATACCTATAGATAACATGAATCCTAAATTACATGATATGCCTAATCCCAGATAGTACTTTTAATTTAAATGTCCTACTGCACCTACCCTTCCTACCCTTAGGTAAACTTAGATTAGGACGCCGTGCGGCACGATGGAGCGATGATTTGAAGAAAGTGGCTGGCGGCGGATGAATGCGGACTGCCTAAGTCCGGAATAGATGGCGCTCCTTGGGGGAGACCTTCGTTCAGCAGTGGATAACTTCTACATGGAATTAGAAACAAGCGAAAATATCCATATATATTTGTAACAAATACAGGAATCACCCGACTCTGATATAAGCAGATTAGTGAATTTTTTAGAACTATAAATATATAGCTTCAATAACTACCGATACGTTCACACCGTTTAAACTTACCCTAAATTTCGACAAGTATTTCAAGTTTAAAATAATCTAAATCGGTCCAATAATTCCTGAGTTTTAGTACTAACGAATGCACTTGAAATATCTTTGTATTCAATATCTTTAAACGAGCAAAACTTGTAAGAGCCACGCTTAGGCATGCATGGGCCGGCAGAACCGGAGTAATACCACGGCCTCACAGAAATCCGGTGTTAAATAGCGCTTGCGCTGTATTTCATCGCGTGAGTGAGGATACTGGAGGCCCATACCCCAACACCTCCCCCTATCCCCTTCCCCATCCCCCAAAGGCCGGCAACACAGTTGTGACGCCTCTGGTATAGCGGGTGTCCATGGGCGGCGGTAATCGTTTACCATCAGGCGATCCGTCTACTCGTTTGCACCTATTCTCTAAAAAAAAAAGAAAAATGGTTTTGTAAAATCTTTGTCGTATAATTTCCTATTTTTTTATAAGAAGCATAGATAACTGAACTAATTAATAAACACTTATGGTTAAGCTCATAATAATAAAACATAGACAATAAGCAAAGATATCGATATATTAATGGGTTTCCCTACGGCGGATTAGATGTACCATTGTGCTGTCAAAGGATGGCGCTTCCGTACTTGCATACCAATGAGCATTACGAGTATGAACTGATGTAAGTGTGGCCTTGCACATGCCATGATTATTCTGTCATTGACTATGTCATCTCAATCTACGAGTATAATGTACCCAGATACGTGCTTGTGAACATTACCATGGTGATCAAATACGTGTAGACAAGTATTTTTGTTCAGACTACAGATATAGATAGATACAGTACTATAGATATTTACAATAACTTTTATTCGTGTCTTTGTAGGTTATCACGATAAAGAGTAGCCTATGTCCTTCCTTTAGAATAAAACTATTTCTTTGCCAAATTTTATTCAAATCAGTGTAATGGTTTAGGCGTGAAAGCGTAACAGGCAAACTGATAGACAGATAGACAGAGTTACTTTCGAATTTATAATATTAGTATGGATGAAGTAGGTACATATATGAATACCTACTTTTAAGTCAGTATAAGTCGGCGTTCTGTAGTTCCTATCTCACATAAATATACTTCTTTTATGGTTCAAAGGAGCAAAAGAGCAGACACCTGTCACCTGATGGTAAGTGATTACCGCCGCCCACGACCACACCTGAATCTCCAAGAGTCACAAGTGCGTCCTCCTGAAGTCAGGGTTAGAGGTTTTGACCAAACGAAATAATTGCTTAATCTAACTTCAAAATTTACAAATAAATATTATTATTATTGTCTTCTGTATCGTGAAAGTGCAATGCTGGTAGGTAGGCAGTCTTCCATTTATTCAGTTTGCATGATCCGCATGTATATTTTTAATATTATTATTATTATTTTAATCTATACTAATATTAGGTCTTTACCTATGAAATTGCCGTTTTGTATGCAATAAGTGAAAGTACTTATTTTTTCAAACTTTTTTATTTCTGTTATTCGAAGTAATCACCCATGCAATCGACGCATCTTTGCCAACGCATTGGCAGTTTATTGATGCCCTTCTTGTAAAAATCAGCTGGACGGGAGGCAACAAACTCTTCAAAGGCATTTTGTACTGCCTCTCGGGAATTGAATTTTTTACCCACTAAAAAGTTGTCTAAATTTTGGAAAAAGTAATAGTCGGTAGGTGCAAGGTCTGGTGAGTATGGCGGATGAGGGAGAGCTTCCAACCCCAGCTCTTGCAGCTTGGAGACTGTCTGTTGCGCAGTATGGGGTCGCGCGTTGTCGTGGAGGAGCAGTGGGGACGACCGATTGACCAAAGCTGGTTGCAGATGTGCAAGCTTCTCCATCATTCTCTCCAGTTCTTCACAGTACACATCTGCATTAATGCTCATGCCATTTTGTAAAAAGCTGTGGTGAATCACACCCGCACTAGACCACCAAACAGTGACATCACCTTTTTAGGGGTCATTTTTGGTTTAGGCCAGGGCATTGCTTTGGTGCTGAACCAGGGTCTAACCAACTTGCTGAGCGCTTTCGATTGTCGAACAGAATCCATTTTTCGTCGCACGTAACTATTCGTTTCAAAATTCCTTAATTTCTTTGCCTGTCGAGCAGCGAAAGGCAGGTCTCGACGCGTACGTTGCGCTGGCGATCGTTAAGGTCGTGGGGCACCCATCTATCAAGCTTTTTTACCTTGCCAATTTGTCGCAAATGGATCAATATTGTTTTGATGCTTACATTAAAAGCTGCTGCTAGCTCAGCTGTAGATTGAGTTTCGTCAGCTTCCACAATCGCCTTTAATTCATTATTGTTAACCAAAGTCTCCGGACGACCACGAGCTTCATTTTTCAAGTCAAAATTTCCAGAACGGAACCGGGAAAACCAATAAAGGGTTGTGCGTTCGTTTGTACAGTTCTCTCCGTAATCGTTTTTGATGTTACGTGCCGTTTGTGTCGCGTTGGTGCCACGACGGAACTCATATTCCATAATTACACGAATTTTTAAAGTATCCATTATGACGAAAAATGTTCAAATGTAATGAAAATACAACACTAATCAAAAAATAAAAGACTGAGTGTGTAAATAGAATGTCATGGTTTTAAAACAAAATTAATTTGAATTTAGAATACAGAGCCATTACAAACTTTTTTTTGTTTGAAATGACCAGTACTGAAGAAACGCAATTTCATAGGTAAAGACCTATTATTAAAAATGTGAAAGTTTGTGAGTTCTATGTTTGTTACTTCTTCACGTGCAAACGACTGAACCAATTTTGATAGAATTTGGTAAGCCGTAAGCTAGTACCCTGGATTAACACATAGGCTACTTTTTATACATAATATATATTTATTAATATTTATATTTTCAAGATTTTTTTAATCAATTGATACTATTGGACGCTATGATGTGAACATTTTAACACTTGACTAAAATCGAAATACACAAAACAAGACCTAAGAAGAGAAAGGAAACTACTCTTTGCAAAATTCAATAAAATCACAAAGAAATATATTAAGATCTACATAGAAAAGAAATAATATTTTGAAGTGTGGGACTGAGTCTTTGTAGACACAGTAGACTCCGGAAGTTTGCGATCCTTCCAATGCTCATATTTATGTGTTAATGTGAATATTTTATTCAGCGGTTCAAAATACACGTTCAGTGATAAACCGCGGGGCCTGCAACTTCCTACTACCATAATAAACTCAAAAGTTCGTGAGGAAGTTTGTTACTCTTTCACTCAAAAACTACTGAACGGATTTCGAAGAAACTTTAAAGGAACATGATTTATGCATGAGAATAACACATAGGCTACTATTTGCCGCGATAACCGATATACACGCGGGCGGAGCCGCGGGTAATAGCTGGTACATATTATAAAATCGAATGTAAATCTGTCTGTCTGTTGGCTTTCACTGCTAAACCGCTGCACCGATTTTAAAGAAATTTGACATGGAGATACTTTACTACGATAACCGATACGCACGGGAGCGGAACCTCGTGAAAAAGCTAGTTTAGTTGTTATTTTAATGTGTCGACTAACATTTTGAAATAAATTCTTGTACTTTTGTTTAGTACAGATGCTATTAAATAAAGTAACCTCAAGAACTCTTACACATGGGAAGCACCAGTTTTGAAATCAAAAAAGAATCATCAAAATCGGTTCACCCAGTCGAAAGCAATATTGCTTAAAAATCCAATCTGTAGATATACCTACCTATTTTAAACAGATGCTATTACTTGCCATGCATTCCTACGTGTTTGAATGTTTCCAATCGAGACTTATTACGTCATTTATACGAAAAAAAATATATGAATAGTCGTGGCCGCAATTGTAACCACGCTAACACGGTTAAACAGCAACATTGACAAATAACAGGGGACATTCATGTAAGTAAGTAGAATTAAAACGCCCATATTATGAATATACCTACAGTCCTACACCCTGTGTCACTCTGTACACAAAGAACACCCAAACTCGGAATAATAATTTGTAGATAACACAAAGTGCTGTCCTATGTAGAGTTTAAACTGTGTGTGTGTGTGTTTAAACACAGTAAAGCAGCGCACTGTGGTTTAAAACTATTATTTTAGTGACTTGGTCCCTACAACCCTAGTAGTAACTACTTGGCTCACTTTGATGTTTCATAAAAATTATATAGGTACTTTTTTTTTATTCTGTTTATTGCCCGTAGCGAAAAATTTTCCCCCGTATAGGGTTGATTTTTTACACCTTGTGTCCGAAAAACCCCAATATCTTACGGAACACTATTTTTTTCCAAAATAAAATATAGCCTATGTTACTCGTGCATAATGTAGCCTTCGAATGGTGAAAGAATTTTTAAAATCAGTACAGTAGTTTTAGAGCCTATTCATTATAAACAAACATACAAACAAAGTTTTCCTCTTTATAATATTGGTATAGATATTAGAATAGAAAAGACAACTTCCGCATACATACATACTTGTAACGGACACAAAGAACACCAGACTCAGTACAACATTTTATGGATCACACAAAGTGATGTCCCACGTGGGATTTAAATATTTTAATTAAATATTTAAGGATTTTAATTTTCAATTAAAAGTAAATTTCTGCTAAGTTCTGTTAGATCCCGCTTTGAAACCTGGGGACCGCTTAAATAACTAGGCCAATCGCGCAGTCGAAGTAGGTACCTACTAGCTCCACCTAGCGGTTACTCGCCGCACCCGTGTTTTAAAGCAGTATCAATTCCTAACTCATCCCATGGGAACATATAATTTTTTGAGATAATTATCCTGTGTTACCTACCACCGAACCAAATTTTATCAAAACTGCCAGTCTTTTGAACGTAAATTTACACACACACACTTATAAGCTTTCATCTTTATGATATCGGTATTATTCGATCTACTATACTTATAATACTTAAATCTTAGAATATGGTTTAAAAAAACTGTTTTATAGAATGTTATTCTAAACTAACTAACCGCTGGTATTGTTGTACCGCAAACGCGAGTATCGCCGCGAGGCGAAACTAGTTAAAAAAACGACATAAAGAACTGGATCCAATTGAAACGGGAACACACGGGAAGCACCATCTTTCAAATAAAAAATAATTAAGAAAATCGCTTCACACAGTCGAAAGTTCTGAGGTAACAAACATAAAAAAATACAGCTGAATTGAGAACCGCCTCCTTTTTGAGGCCGGTTAAAAGTAGCTTCATTTATTCCTTATATCATCAGCTTTTTAAGACAAGTGAAAAAAAAAATTAAGTGGCGTAAATACATACTTTCACATGCATTTAGTGAACAGCTGTTAATTTGAAATTACAAACAGACATTTCAACTCCGAATGTAGCTACTGCATGTATACTTATTATGCACTTAATTTTTTAGTTCTCGTAAATAGTTAGTGGAGAAGTGAACGAAACTTCTATATAAATACCTATAGAACACCAAAAGACAGTATATAGTATATTAGTAGCTCGGTTTATACAATCATTTGTATTCTAAAGTACCTAGGTAATAATGATGGCATTAAGGCGTACCAGTAAATCAGCCATTTAAATTATATTGCACGGAACGTTCTTTATATAGTTTTTATGTAAATCAGGTTTAGTCATTGTTAATTATTTTTGAGAATACTACCTGAAATGAAACGGGGGATCATCATTTATAGAGTATTGTATTAATTTAAACTTCATATTTCTATAGCAGATACCTGAACTATTGGTAACTATCTTTTCTATGCTATCGGTAGGTAAATGAGAAGTTGAATCACCTGATGATAAGCGAACACTGTCACCAATGAACAAGTGTCTTTGTAAGTTTAGATTAGATTATATTCCTTAACGTTTAACTGTTTATATTTATAACACCTAAGAAACTTCACTAAAATTCTTTCTTCTTAATTTTTTTTCAAATGCAATACCTAACCATAGAATAAGGACAAGGATAACATTGACCAGAAGTTGTTGCTCTGTTGTGTAGGTACTATGCGCGAACTTACACCATTACGCCAAAATCTGGCCAACTTACATGCCGACGCCTACACTACGTCTTTGTGCACAATATGCAACTTGCTTTTACAGAGCGTAGACGCACTTTAAATCCCTGCACAGAATCAGAAGGAATGAGTAATTAAACCACAAAATTACTAGTGATGCCTTTATTGTTAATGCATGTTCAACTTATACATATATTAAAAAGATATCACACATATGTACTGGGATAGTAAGATTAACAAGAACTTTCTTCTTCCGAATTACTTAACCTTCACAAATTTGTATGAGAGTTAGTTGGTGGGGTGAGAGCAAAGTTCTCTTATATCCTACTAGTAATAAGCTAATGGATAACTATACGAATATGCGTAAGGGTAATAGGAATAGGCTAACGGAGAACTGTACGACGATACGTAGGATGTCGGCGAATAGTAGCCGTAGTCGACAAGCACTTGAGGCTTAGCCACAGCGGGGCTCGACAGCAACAAAGCCGCAGAAGCAATCAGCATCACCTGTGCAATGAAATATTTTACAATTTATATCATACATACATAGGTACCTACTTACACTCTCATAAGCGTATTTACAACCCACATTTTGCGAACTGCAACTTGTTCCCACATACGCAACGGTCGACAAATTACTACATAAAGACTATCACAAATCCAGAGCTTACGGTATTAAATACACGAAGCTTTGAAACATATTATATATAAGTAGATATTTAGCTTAACTGTCCCTCAGTTGGCAAAAAGGAAACGATTTTCTTTATACACTAGAGAAAAAAAATATTTCGACTTATTTTAAAAATATTAATTTGATGAATTCTATCCCAAGAAGTCTCTGTCTGTACTACATATAAGATGTAACATACGTCATGGTAAAACTACTGAAAATTAGAAATAAAAAAAAAAATCAATGCTTTATGAAATTGTAACACGTATTTTTTCTGAACAACAACAATTTTATTCGCGCATTTAAGTCTCGAAATATTAATCAATTATAATTATTAGAAACAAAAAAACGAAACCTTTACGAACCTACATCATACAAGCAACTAAACGTTTGATAACTGTAACCACATAAAATAACTATTTCACATTTATTTACACTAGCTGAGCCCTGCGGCGTTACTTTTACAGTCCGTGGTTCCGTCTATGTTACTCCTTATATCATCAGCTACCTGCCAGTGAAAGTGCAGTCAAAACGATGCAGCTGTTCCAGAGATTAGTTCAAACAGACAGATAGACAAAAAAATTATAAAGTATTTTATTGATGAAATAAATAAATACTTATAGGTATATTTATTTATGACTACCAAATATACTTTCGTATGCATTAAGTTAAAAGCTGTTAATCTGTAATTACAGACGGACACTTAAATTTTATTTGTGCAATCTTTGTGCAATATAAATAGGTATTTGTATAGATTTTATAATTAATCGATCAGTAACTTCAGACTATTACGACAACGCACAAGTGATTTTCCAGTTTTAAGGACTTATCATAATAAAATATTAAATGATGTCTTATTAGAGATTTTTTTAAAGTTTTGCAACATTTAATGACATTAAATATTCTAAAGCATACCTAGTTATTATTAAGAGGTACTTGTATTATAACTATCTATACTAATATTATAAAGCTAAAGAGTTTGTTTGTTTGTTTGAACGCGCTAATCTCAGGAACCCCTATAAAAATTATTTAAGTGTACACAGCCAGTTTATCGAGGAAGGCTATAGGCTATGTATCATTACGCTAAGACCAATAGGAGCGGAGCACCAATGAAGAATGTTACAAAAATTAAAAAAAAGGGGAAAATTATTAGGTACCTACGCTACGGGCAATAGCAGACGTAAACGAGGTTGCGTGGGTCAACTAGTTTATATATATTAGGTATAAAACAAACAAAAATCATTTAAATATCTATGTACTTACTTATTTATTTAAAAATATTTAAAAACTTACCAATTTGAACATTTTCGTTGTTTATAAGTTCCGACAAAGACTGAGAAACAGTTTTAATCTAGTGTGATAACTAGAGGGAACTGTTATCGATCAATGCGACGATAGGAGTCATACCATCTCCTGCGTCGGTACTCCTTTTATACAGAGCCCGAGGTCCGGCGTCCAGTCCGTGATTGGAAAATCTAATTATCCAGTGACCGTCCTCAACATACAGCTGTATAGGATGTAAAAAATGTCATACACAATGTCGCATTAACAGTTAATAGTACGTACTCCATTACCATATGAAGCCGGATCAAGCTCGTGACAATAGATACAATGAAGAGTTAACGAATGATTAAGGGACAAAAAATAAACAATTGCTATATCTAAGTATTGGTAAGAACCGTGAATTGAACAGGAACTTGGGATATCGGAAAGGAATCACTGAAATACTGAAAATAATAATAATAATTTATTGTACACCAGATTACTTATGAAGGTATCACAAAACTAGGAGGTACAATTAGCGGTTTTATCGCCCTACGGCAATCTCTTCGAGGCAACTATGATATAACTATAACATGATATCTTATACATAAAATTCTCGTGTCACAATGTTAGTTACCATACTCCTCCAAAACGGCTGGACCGATTTTCATGAAATTTTGTGAGCATTTTAGGTAGATCTGAGAATCAGCTAACGTCTATTTTTCATCCCCCTAAATGTTAAGGGTAGTCCACCCCTAAATATTTTTTTTTAATTTTTAGTTTTTTTTTATGATACAGCATTAGAAAATACATACAACCCTACATTTTCATCCCTCTACGATCAACCTCTATTTTTCCATCGCGATTTTTATTGACTCACCTTTACAACATGTATTCCTTTTTATGGCAAAGTAACGTTTGTCGGGTCAGCTAGTAACTCATATAAATATAAACGTACCTGGATGACCGTTATTTCTTTTGGCTAATTTTCTATAAATGAATCCTATCTAGAGCGATTTATGGCTCCCGAAACCCCCGATTTTCGGTAAATTTATTTGAAATTATTTTACCGATTTTCAGGTTTTAGACACCTATAAAAGAATTGCTCGTTTCTAATACCTTTAAACGAGCAAAAAATTACAACATATTTTAAGATGAAGTTTGAAGATCCGCTTAAAAATAGTAGCGTGTGTCGAATACCAATGTCATGTCGATATTGTTTTTTGTTATTGTACGAGTAATTCTGTCCATTAAACATAGGTATATAACTACCTGCGTACTTTTGAGGTGACATTACATTAAGTGATTTAATTAAAATATGGCTATTTATACCTTTGGCGTGGTAGGTACAATGAATCTCTGGCGACCTCCACATACAACATAACATACTACAGCGCTATCTACCGAAGTTACACTGAACTACGGAGTAACCTACAATACGAAGAAACTACCAATCCTGAATCGCGCAATTAAAGTTCTCGCACCGATTATCATATATACAACATCCCAACATCAACTGTTGGGCAGTAGCCCGCCAGGCATGATCACCTCGCCTAGTCGGAGGATCTTCCCTTTGTGTTGGGTGGAACAGGATACCCGTTCCCCCCAGTGGTGACCCCGACGTGATTGGAAGCAGCCTTCAAGGAAGCAGATCAGCGCCACCATCATATTCACTCCCACAGCAAGTCTCAAGCCAGCCAGCAACCTCGCCCTCAACAGGGATACACCACACGCAGGACGCGACCGCTCCAGCCTGGTAACCCCTACGGCCTCTACAGGGTCTAGGCACAGCACACTGCACCTACAGTCCATGTAAGCAGAGCATCTCTCTCCCGTCTACGCAGCAGCCAGCCACTACGCAGCAGCCAGTCACTACGCAGCAACCGCCCCGACTCACTGGGGACCTCACCGCAGCACCGCGCACCGCATGCGATCCCGACTCACTGGGATCAGCGGACTTCAGCCCCGACTCACTGGGACTAGCGGCATTCAGTTCCGACTCACTGGAACTTGCGGCACTCCGTTCCGACTCACTGGAAGGGGAGTGATGTGGCGACCTCCACATACAACATAACATACTACAGCGCCATCTACCAAAGTTACACTGAACTACGGAGTAACCTACAATACGAAGAAACTATCAATCCTGAATCGCGCAATTAAATCGCCGGTTATCATATATACAACATCCCAACATCAACTGTTGGGCAGTAGCCCGCCAGGCATGATCACCTCGCCTGGTCGGAGTATCCTCCCTTTCTGTTGGGTGGAACATGATACCCGTTCCCCCACAAATCCACAAGCTCCGGAGGAATTGCTTAACACAATATTTTACAACTGCAAGAATGGTTATGGTTCGCGATGTGCATGCAGGAAACCAGGGTTGCAGTGCTGTTTAGCTTGCGGCCAGTGTAACAGGAATGCTTGTCACAATGCTTTACCATATCAGAGTAATATCAATGAAAACTCTAAAACTCTGAATGATACCCTTAATAGTTAAACACTGCGTGCGCTTTGATCTCTATCTCGAAAATGGTTCAAGATATTAAAAAAATATTTAACAAAAATTGTAGAGAATTTAATTCTCTACAACATTTTTATTTACGTATAAATAGCATAAAACCCTGTAAATTATCGTTATTTTGAACTTAGACTTTGAAATATCTGTAGAGGGGACACTCTACGATATGTAGGTTTTTTTATTTTATAGGGGCAAACGAGTAGACGTATTGCCTGATGGTAAGCGATTATCGCCGCCCACGGACATTCGCAACACCAGAGGCGTTACAAGTAGGTACGTTGCCGGCCTTTTAAGAATTAGATATGTTTTAGGGTGTCGAAATAAAGGTATATACAAGTTTATAGCTAACTATCTCATTCCGAGAGAGAGAAATGGAGGTAAGACTTCATTTGACTAACATTCCTGGAATATCTTTTCCTCTAATTGAAAGAATTATTCCGTATTTATTGACGTGACAATTTGCCGGGTGACACTTCAAGAAACTGCGTTACGCTCCGCTCACGTTATGCGCTCACAATGAGAGCGAGTGAGAGGCACGCGTCCCTTCCACTCGGGCATGGTTAGCCCGCCTAAGAGCGAGAGAGACAGACATAAAAATTAAAAGGCACGCGTCGAATTATATTTAAAACGTTAAAATTAATGTTTTAAATATAATTCTTTGTATAAATAAATGTTTTAAATTGTTACTATTATTTCATCCTTCTTCCTACTATACGAATGAATATTCACATTAAAATTATTTTACCACTCAAAGTCGTTGTCACGTAAAACTTTCGCCCGTATACCGACTTTACAGGCAACCAATTTTTTTTTTTAACACCATAACTGCCTATAATTAGTGTTTTGTACATTCGGTTTGTCCATCCAAAGGTTGCCTGGAAGAAATTGCTTTCCAGCGATAAGGCCGCGATTTGTACATGCTTTTATATTGTTAAACTCTTATAAATAACTGTATTTGGTGTACAGTAAAGTTTATTCTATTCTATTCTAATTGGATAAAGGAACAGTCGTACATTTGACCTCTGACAAAGAACCTGAGATGCTTTAAAAGAGGGGCCACCACGATAACAAATGTACAAAATTACTCACGTCTTCAAACAAACAATTCTATTACCTACAAATGTTTATCTAAAAAAGTAAATTATCCTGTCTCATGTCTGCCTTGGCCAAAATTCGAAGATTATTGCATTATTTGTACCTGAATCACAATTTTATAGCCTAAACTAAGACCGCACTACGTAATTATGACTATACCAAACGCCTACTAAAAGCATTTCTGCCTGTTTTAAATTTGCATAGCGTTCATATTTCGTTACACATCATTCCAGAAAAATTAAACGCTGCTTCAACTTATATATAATGTGGCGACCTCCAGATACAGCGCCATCTACCGAAGATACACTGAACTAGGAAGTAACGCACTGTACCTATAAACTACACTACACGGAGTAACTACCAATCCTGAATCGCGCAAATAAAGTTCCCGCGCCGATTATCATATATACAACATCCCAACATCAACTGTTGGGCAGTAGCCCGCCAGGCATAATCACCTCGCCTGGTCGGAGGATCCTCCCTTTGTGTTGGGTGGAACATTATACCCGTTCCCCCACATATAACTTACCACCAAGAAACAACGTGGTGAAAGTACTTTATGTAGTAAGTAATCCAAATTGTATATTATTATCTTAAAAAGATGACAAAAAATAATTAAGGTATGCGTAGATTAATTTAACCGAGCATTAAAATGGGACACATATACTGCTTCTGTGGCGTAGTGGTAGCGTATGCGACTGCTGTGCTTGAGGTCTCGGGTACGATTCCCGGTTCGGAACAAATGTTTGTATGATCTGCAAATATTTATTTCAGAGTTTGGGTGTTTGCTATGTATAATATGTATGTATTAATAAAAAAAAAGTATTTATGTATTTATATCAGTTGTCCAGTACCCATAACACAAGCTCTGCTTAGCTTGGGACTAGATGACGTTGTGTGTTAGATGTCCGAAAATATATATATTATATATATATGAAATAATCAAATCCAGAAACAATGAAATCTTTTATTTACACGTACAAAGTAATAAAGTTAATCGTCGTTTAATTTTTGTCTTATATTTCTTCTGCCGTTATTAAACTTGCGCTTTTTGAACTCGACGGGTTCATCGCCCAGGGACTGCACTCGTTTTTCTTTAAACTCTATTATTTCAGGTTGGACGACTACTGGAGGCGGTGGCAACTCTTTCCCAGGTTTTGGCAACTGAAGATCTATTTCTTCCACTTTCCTAAATAATAAATATATATTATTATTAAGACTGTATTTTAAAACCCTGAAATTTTGAGTACTTATTGTGTGCAGACAGAAGATCAAAACCGTAATCGCATCTAAAATAGAGACCATCCTATATATGAAATGAAGACAGGGTATTTCAATGAAAACCTGATACAAAACGAGTTACAAAATAATAATTCTATGAAAAAGGCAAAGTTAAGTCGATAAATAATTTGCATCCAGCACACTAATGGCTAAGGTCTATTCCAGAATAAATTATTTGAAACCAGAGCGTTAAAATTAAAAAAAATATTCGACCTTCATACAAGCATTTCTGAAACTGTCTCGTTATATATGCCAACTACAGAAGTCACACACGTTAAGAAGGCTTATAATAGTACAAAGAGCAATGAAGAGATCAATGCTCGGAGTTTCTCTGCGTGATCGAATCAGTAATGAAGAGATCCGCAGACGAACAAAGGTCACCGACACGGTCTATGTCCAGCAGTGGACGTCTTTCGGCTGCCATGATGATGATGAACTACAGTAAGTAGGTATATACGTACTCATTTAAGACTGGAGTCCACGAGCCATACGGTTTGGAAGCCCGTGGCGCAGGTCCATAGTCTACTTTAACTGGAGGTGGATCATCTTTGTTCACAGCGAACTCTCTCATTTTTTCTCTTGCTAAATGAGCATTGACTTCCTTTATTACTTCCTTTTGAGCTTCCTTTTGCTTTGTTTTTCTGTAAAGACAAATAAGAGATAAGCTTTTTACAATAAATTCTTGTTTTACGTTACCATTCGAAAAAGTACGATATTTCTGTTATATAATCTATACTAATAATAAAGCTGAAGAGTTCGTTTGTTTGAACGCGCTAATCTCAGGAACGGCTGGTCCTATTTAAAAAACTCTTTCAGTGTTTATTTATTTATTTAGGTACACCAACAGCACACAAACAACACATTTTTAAAAAAAATATACAATATTATTTTCTAGTATGCATGCCTATTACAGGTACACACAACATTCAACAGTGTTGAATAGTCCATTTATCGAGGAAGGTTATAGGCTATATATCATCACGCTACTACTAATAGGAGTGGAGCACCAATGAAGAATGTTTCAAAAACGGGGAAAATTTTCACGCTTCGGGCAATATAAGACGCAAACGAGGTTGCGTGGGTCAGCTAGTCCTATTATATAGCTACAGCACATTTGGTCAGTTGTAAAATCAATTTTATTTGATTGATAATGATAACCGGGACTTGATATAAAGATTAGAATAACTATTCACGATAATTCGATTTTTTTTTTATTTTAATAGGTACCAAGTCTTTGTACTAGTGTGCCATTAAAGTTTTTCGAAACGTATTGTCGACAACTTTGTTCCATATAGAGATTTTCGGTTTAATTTATTTTCAAACGGCGTACAACTTGTTTTTGAAGTGAAACTTCTTTATCGGGGTTGTCAAAAAATTTCGCGTCACATTTATCCGTTACGCGTCACATTTTTTCGTTACGCGTCACATTTAGTAGTTACGTTTTGAGTAGTTACGTTTGAGTTTTTTTCCTGTTATTTATAAACTGAAACAATTGTTCATTTATAGTCTCTACTTTATTCAGAGACAATCGTTTAAATTCTGCTTGTAAATCGATGGTGGACGTTGACGTTTTACGGCCATGATAAAAAATTTTATCATTATTGAGAGTAGTTATATACAATCCTTCAAAAAAAATTTATAAAATAAAACAAAAAACATTTTCAAACACAAACAGGACCAAATTAATACTACAATGAAATTTACGTTACAAACAATATTATTTTATTTAGTCCACAATGTCAATAACTACACACATCACATTCCACAAACTTACTTCATTCACAACACAGATCGCGAAATATTTACTAGGTCTCGCTCCTTAACTTTTATTGCACTTGAAATAAGAATTGTCACGAATATTGCTGGTTTATAAGTCTTTTGTTGATATTTATTTTTTGAAAAATAACGTCATAAAGAAGTTTCACTTCTTACGAGTGTACGCTAGTACACGCAACTTTTTTTTTATTTCTATATAGTGTGCATCGTAATAATTCGTATCTTCATATCACTCCCTGATGACAGCAAAATGGCACAAAGTTCATTTACATAAATCATTGGTTTGTTTGCATGAAAGCCATTTATCGTATGTAGTTTTATAGGAAGCTTTAGGCGGCGTCTCGTTGTTCATGACGATCACATAATACAGTTTCTAAATGCAGAAATGAGAGAGAACTTTTTTATCATGATTCTAGCTCGATGATCAAACGAAACGAACATAAAGAGGTATTTTTACAATTTTTAAACGATATGTAATCGGACCACAACAGCTTAACGTCTATATTACCAAACAGATCATGCGCGCGTCTTCGTTTTATATCCTATTTTTTTTTTTTTATTGAATAGTGGGCAAACGAGAAGGCGTATCACCTGATGATAAGCGATTACCGCCGCCCATGGACACCCGCAACACCAAAGGCGTCACAAGTGCGTTGCCGACCTTTGGGGGATGGGAAAGGGGATGAGGAGAGGAGTTGGGGTATGGGCCTCCGGTATCTTCACTCACTCGGTGAAACACAGCGCAAACGCTATTTCACACCGGTTTACTGTGAGGCCGTGGTGTCACTCCGGTCGAGACGACCCATTCATGCTGAAGCATAGCTCTCCCACGGTGAGCACTATTCAGTATTGTTTAAAGACTTTTATTTCCGATGCGAGCGGTTCGGTGGCAATCATCTTTATGTACACAGAAGGCAAGGTTTGAGTGAAAAAATACTCACTTTAATTTCTCTTTTTTCTTCTCCTGTTCCTCATCTTTTAACTTTTTCTTTTCCTGATCAGCAATTGATAAAAATTCATCAGGAGGGTCCCACGTGGTTTCTGAAATTGATGACGACATTTTATTATTTACAACCTTTTTTGAATCCACTCTAGGACTAATAGAGAACTGAATTAGTTTAAATATGAGTACCATTCGTAACAGTATTCCAGAAATAAGAACTTCCATTTTCACTTTTTATCTCATTCCATATGGGAGGTGCTTTCTTTTTTGTCTGTGTGGTTACTACAACTGTATTACTACTTTCACCAGCTATTGTTTGTCCTACCATTTCATTGATGCTCTGAAAAAGGAAAAGTAGAATTTTAGATAGTATTTTATATATTAAATTCTCATGTCACAATGTTAGTTACCATACTCCTCCAAAACGGCTGGACCAATTTTTATTAAATTTTGTGTGCATATCGGGTAGGTCTGAGAATCGGCCAACATCTATTTTTCATCCATCTAAATGTTAAGGGTAGTCCACCCCTAATTTTTTTTTTTTATATAAATTTTTATTTTTTCATTTTTTTATGATACTGTAGAAAATTCAGGGTTGTATCTAAGATACAACCCTGAATTTTCAACCCTCTACGATCAACCCCTATTTTTCCATCACGATTTTTATTGACCCACCCCTAAAATATATATTCCTTTTTATGGCAAAGCAATGTTTGTCGGGTCAGCTAGTATTAATATAATCACAGGGTTCTTGAGAAACATTGCAGAAAATGTCATCAACTTAGGTAAGATAAAACAGGCAAAGGTAAAATTAGCCTCGGTATATTGAAGTGATCCAGACAATATTAATTTTCATTTCCATTGCCAAAAAACTTTACAATGCCCAGATTTGGCCTAACACTTTCGTACTAGGTTCGCCCTAAAATTTAACTTATCAATGGACAATGGACTATTAAGGATGTGTGTTAATTCTACCTGTGATGTTAGATCTGCATTGTTCTGCACATCTTTTAAATAAGCTGCCATTGCCGCAGCTTCCATTTTTTTAATGTCATCATCCAGTTTCTCCTTTTGTTTAAGCTCCTTGGTACTCTTCTTACTAAGTGTTGAAATGTGCTTCTGAACATTTTCCTTGTGACGTTTTCCATTTTCATGGAATGATATGGACTGAAAATAAACAAGTTGGAAGTATGAAAGGCAAGCTGTCCCATAGAATGTCAAAATAAACTTAAATACAGCGATAAATCCCTTCAAATAAAAAAGTGTTTTTTTCCTATACACAACTCTCGCACAAACATACATGAAATGGTCTCAATGAAATGAAAAGAATAACAATTTGTTTGAATTCACAACTCTCCACTGGGAGTTAAGTGTTTGTTGTTGAAAAGATCAACTATTTTAAAAGTAAACAGTACTGGTTTAATAATGCTACTCTTACTTACAACTTTATTGTCAGCAAACCAACATTTACAAAATTCACAATATTTCCTAGCTTGAGACTTCCAGTATTCTGTCCTGCGAAAACAAACTAATTTTAAAAACGTCCAAAACAATTAATATCTGTATGACACACCGTTACGCATTCTTGAAAATTTTATGATTAAAACTACATATTTTAAGGACATCACTTACATGATGTGTTAAAGTAACGTTTGGATAAACACTTAAAACCGTAAAACAAGATTTTTGGTTGTTTCTTTATTTAATTCCTGAACATATCAAAAGAGGGCTTTTTATTATGTTGTGAATTGTCACAATAATCAAACACAAAAGTTACTTTGCGTGGTTTAAATATGAATATTTCTCTTAAATAAGACTATAGCAATTATTTCAATGAATCTAAAATAAAAAATACTGTTTGACGTTTTGTGCGTTAGGCACTTTGACAGTTTTGACCACAGAGTACAATATATAGGGTGTTTTTTTAAGCTAGATAGAACTTTAAATTGTAAAAAGTAACACAAAAAATTAAATTTTGATGAAACTTTTTTTTTTATTTGTTTCAGTATACTCTGACAAATCATCATGAATAGACTCACGCTTGAACAACGCTACGAAATTATCCAAATTTACTTTGAAAATCAGCTCATTTTTGAAGAAATAAGGTCCGATGATGCCACCAGCGTGAAAACCGCACCATACGGTGCATTTTTCTGGATGTAATGGAGTCTGTAGGGTCTGTTGTGGATTGGTCTCACTCCATATGCGGCAATTTTGCTTATTAACAAACCCGTTAAGCCAAAAATGCGCCTCATCGCTGAACACAATTTTGCGATAAAACAGTCGTCTATAAGTTGCGCGAATCGACGACTGATTTTCAAAGTAAATTTGGATAATTTCGTAGCGTTGTTCAAGCGTGAGTCTATTCATGATGATTTGTCAGAGTATACTGAAACAAATAAAAAAAAAAGTTTCATCAAAATTTAATTTTTTGTGTTACTTTTTACAATTTAAAGTTCTATCTAGCTTAAAAAAACACCCGTTATAAACTTCTGACTGACAGATTGAGGCTTGAGGAAAATTAAGAGCGTCAAAATAAATAAATATTTCGGACGATTTAACACACAACGCCGTCCAGTCCCAAGCTAAGCAGAGTGAAAACACTTAAACTTCGAAACAAATATTTGCAGATCATACAAACATTTGGTCCGACCCGGGAATCGAACCCGAGAACTCAAGCACAGCAGTCGCTTACGCTACCACTCGCGCCACCGAAGCAGTCTAAATAACATAAATCTATTACTAACAAATCGGATTCTTTGTGAATCGATGGAAATTCTATGCATTTACCAATCGATTTATGTTTGACAGATTTTTGTGTGTAACTGTTAACTAAAGACTACATCGTACCCAACGTGAATATGCCGCCAGAATCGTTATGTCGTCGGTTAAGTCGCATATCATTTCAGTTGTGAATAACCCAACTGTCAAGCCGGCCATGCTGTAGAAGGCTTTAGCTTTTATTGATTTAAGTCTTCGTGTTCAGTATAACAAGGTAAAGGTATATAACAATATCCTATAATAAAGAGAACGATTATTTGTATACATTGTGTAAATTTTAAGAGCCTTAACACATTGGTAAAAGACTCAATTACAATTCGGTGGAAGTATCTGCGAACCTGGTTTGAATTGCGCGTATATTGGCAATACTTAGCTTTTCATGAGGTGAACTTTCGTGGCAGACCTTTTTCAGCCTGTCAACGGCAGATCGTGTGACAGCGCATCTCCGTCGAATCTTATCTTCACCTCCTCCAGTGTTTATGACGGTGTAACCAAGGCACATATAAGATTTAACCACCGCACAGTTGCCTATCACAGTGATTTGCCTTAACTTGCCTTAACTTGCACATAGAAATACTGTTGTCAAAAACAAACAAGCTTTGTATGAATTATTTGAAAAGATGGTGCACATGAGTTTCTCACCAACTCTTCTCATGAATGCAATACCCATCGGAGCTGGTACTTGGATTGATTTCAATTTAAACCTTTGAGTTGAATCGAAATCAATCTAAGCTCCGGTAATTCAAATCATCTCAGTGCATTTAGTATTAGGAGTTTTGTTTTATATTTTTATGTTTGTATTTTTGACGTGTTCAAGTGCCTTTTGGGGCCTATGGAAATAAATGATTTGAGTTTTGAGTTTTTTTGAGTGATGTCGGGATGGTTTAGTTCAGCTCGGTTCACTATCATCATCCTGGTTTTGTCTCTGTTGAGCGTAAGGCTGAAGGAAAGGCTTGTTGTGTCTAGAAGTGTCAGCAGGTGTTCCATGTCTTCCTTCGTTTGAGTCAAAAGGGTAGTGTCGTTGCCATATCTTAAGTTAGACATCTTTTTACCTTCCATTAAAATCCCTTTGTCCCATTGTTCCAACTAGATTCTCATAATATACTCCGTATAAATGTTGAACAGAAAATGAGACAATATGCAACCCTTTCGAACGCCGGCTTGACTGCGGAGCTTTTTGGCTCAAAAGCCTCCATCCGAACAATCGCAGTTCCGTCCTCATAAAGTCAGCGATTGAGACTAACCAGCTGGAGCGGCAATTCCATTTGAATCAGCACGTCCCATAGAATATACCATTTCACGAAATCGAAGGCCTTGCGAAAGTCGACGAACCAGATATAGAGTGGGATGTTAAACTTCTTTCGACTTTTCGATCGATTGTCGAAGAATTAGTATCTGCTTTCTTGTTTCTCGACCCCTGACAAATCCCGCTTGCTCAATAGCTATTTCAGGACCCAGAAAAGCCTGCATTCTGGTGTTGTTGAGTTGAAGGAGTACTTTGCTAGCATGAATTTTTAAAATAACCATTCTATAATTAAATAATTTATTAAAAAAAAAATCCATGTGGCGACTTCCACATACAACACAACAGTAACCTACTACAGCGCCATCTACTGAAGATACACTGAACTACGAAGTAACGCACTACACGGAATAACTACAAATCCTGAATCGCGCAATAAATAGTTCTCGCGCGGATTATCATATAATATATATAACATCCCAAGATCAACTGTTGGGCAGTAGCCAGCCAGGCATGATCACCTCGCCTGGTCGGAGGATCCTCCCTTTGTGTTGGGTGGAACATGATACCCATTCCCTCACATCAATTTATTTGACGAGGTGCTTTTAAAAACCCCGATTTGCCACCCTTGACCCAGAACCTGGGTACGCCCATCCTTATATTGTAATAAATATGTGGTAGCACTCAGTATCTAAGTTGTTATTTTGCATCGAAATCAATTGCTACGTGATACTTTTTGTTATTATGTATGTTAAACCGATTTTTATACAAAATAAATGTGGCACATGGAATAAAGTTTATTTCTATTTACATACAAAATATGATGCATGCAAGACATTTCTTTGGATTCTCGAACTAAGTAATATAGCTACATCAAATTTACGAAAAAAATGAGTAAGGTCGAAAAAATAGTATAATATTTAATTTTAAGAATATTTAATTTTAAGAATGTATTCCCTGGAACAACACGGCCTTCAAACCTTCAAGAAAAGAGCTTCTTAAAAGGCCGGCAACGCACTTGTAACGCCTCTGGTGTTGCGGATGTCCATGGGCAGCGGTAATCGCTTACCATCGGGCCATAGGTCTGCTCGTTTACTCCCTATTATAAAACCCCTGCAATAATAAAACAGGAAAAATAATAATGATATGTACTCTATTTACATTTCTAAAATTATTTTCAATTGAATTTAATGTTTGTGAGACCTTTCTTGTGCATGCTGTGGTCTCCTTTTGGTGAGGAAGCACATAGCTTTTGATTCTGTTTCTTATTTTAGCTTTGTCTTTGTGTATTCCTCGTTGTAAGATCCATATATAGAAATTTATAAATATATTTACTACATAGCAACTAATTCAAAATTAAAAACTACTGATTTTTTCAACATATAAAAAACCGCTGGTTAACTAAGCTATTAGACTCAACTGCACACAAATGTTTCTCGTTTGTTTAGCGTTGTAGTAGTAGGTTGTAGTTAAGAAATTTAAGTAAATTTCACTTCTAGGAAGTAAAAATAATTCGTTTTATTATTATTAGTTGGATCTAATTAAAATTTATAACAAAATTTTGGTACAAGTAAATAACTGCGCACTTCAATAATTGGACAATAATAATAAGTTAGAAAGTCTTGGCAACACTATTTGGTTACATTGTGATGTCGTCGTCGAGTATCGAGTGTCGTCGTCTTTTGTAGAATTTTATCAAGGTAATATTTATTTAACATATTTGTATTCATCATTATTACATTAATTGCATGCTGGTTCTTATATTTAAATATTTTCTGGTGCATGGATAATTTTTATGTTTTTGGAGCTTGTCATTAAGTTTCTTGGCGGCCATATTAAAATTTGAAGAATAAAGTACGACCGTTTTATCGCTTATAATCTTTCTAATCGTTACGCTTTAACATATTTTTAGTGACAAAATTACTATGTTATAACGTAAGCAATACTAAATTCTTATTAGTTTTTCTGTCTATTTGAGTATAAGGTTGAATCTACTGTTATATTTATTTGTTCTTATTTTTAAGCTTGTTGACGCGTCTTGTAATCTCGTTTGCCTGGATCCCGCTTTGGCATTTCTCAATTGATATTGTAATTGATTTCAATCTATGTATTGTTACAGATATCCCTGGAAAAGTTGGTGAACGTGATAAAACTTCTAAATAAGCATATGTATCTAAAAGTGACTTTACGTAAAATTTGTTTGGTGTTGGACTTGGACAAAGAATTGTGATTCTAAGTTTCTAATTTTAGTCGTGTCCCTAGTGGGCTTATTTCGCAAAATGATGACCGAAAATAGAATTAGTTCAAGTAATTACGTCGGAAACAGTATGACCAGTCAGAATAAAGGGTATGTATACATCCTTTCGTTTTTTTGTAACCATTGTAGTGAACGGCCATTAAGTATGATTTAAATTTTACAGAGATGTCGATAAAAGTATCGACGACATCGGTTGGAAATCAAAATTAAAAATACCCCCGAAAGACAGGAGAATAAAGACTAGTGTAAGTATTCAATTATATTGTTTCCTTGCTTTTAATCTTCCAACTTATTTTCGTCTCAGGGTCATCTCAAATTTATCATTGTGTATACATATAAATATTGAATTACTGATGTCAGTTTTTTATGTGTTATCAGTTATAGGTTACTGTTTTTTAATGTTATCATTATAAGCAGCAATTTATTTGATTCTTTGTGGAAGCAATCTGCATCTAGCATTGCACTTACATACAACAGTCTTTCTATTGAGTCATTGGATAGGCAATTGTTTACAAACAATGTTGTAAACAGATTTGTATAACAATATGTTACAACAGCTTATTAGTAAAATTTTAATTATTGGAAAAACTTTTAATAAGTAGATATCAACAATGTTCTCTTGGTCATCAAATCTGTTTTGTTATGCAACAAGTTATTTTATACAAGCATACTTTAATGTTAAAGAATAAGCAGATATGTTTTTATTAAACCTTGAAGTTGAACAATAGTAGTATATTTCATAAGTTTAATGTTTAAGGAATGTTGTGAAAGCATTTAAAATTAATTCTAAATATTTGAACAACTAATATAATAATAAAAAGACAAAGTTATTATCCTTTTTAGTTTTTTTTTATTTACAAAGAATCTGATAACTTATAGAGAAAAAGATCTTTTTTTTTTCTACTCACTTTCTACTTTCTTATTTCTATAAAACAACTAGCTGTCCCGGCAAACATTGCTTTGCCATAAAAGGGAATATATGTTGTAGAGGTGGGTCAATAAAAATCGCGATGGAAAAATAGGGGTTGATCTTAGAGGGTTGAAAATTTAGGGTTGTATGTATTTACTAATGCTGTATCATAAAAAAATAGAAATTAAAAATTTTGTTTAAAAAAAAAAAAAATTTAGGGGTGGACTACCCCTAACATTTAGGGGGATGAAAAATAGATGTTGGCCGATTCTCATAGATACCGGATAAGCACAAAAAATTTCATCAAAATCGGTCAAGCCGTTTCAGAGTAGTTCGATTATGCACCCCGTGACACTAGAATTTTATATACATATTAGATTTAATAACAACAAATATTTCACTACAAAATCAATTTTAGAACAAAAAAATATTAAATTTTATACAAATAAGTAATATTGTAGTGTATGGTTTAATTTAAAATTAACAGCATTTCACCTAATGTATATGAAGGATAAACAGTATTAACAACATCAGTTTTTGAAATTTTGATTTGACTGTTTGGGATAATTTCTGTAATGACGGGACTTCTGTCAGATAGTTGATGTTGTAACTTGTAGTACTATTGGAGGCCCAAAAATTATTCAGAAGCATCTCAAGAATAATAAGAAAATAATTGTATGTATAGTCAGGCATGTCTCAATGATTTGTATTCTATTTAATTTAGAGCAAACGGACAGTTGTAAACCTTTTTTTACAAAACAATGTACTTACATTACCGTACTATTTACATTATTGAAATATGCAAGTTTGTTCAAAAATATTTCATAAACTGCGGAGACAAAAACAGGAACTAATCTCTTAGGCACAAGAAAATGTTAATGTTGACCTTTTCCCGTGTTATATACTATATTCAAGTAGTCCCTATGTGATGTCCATCAAAATATTCAATAAATTGCCTAATTCTATTAAAAATGAAACAAATGAGATACATTTATACATTAACTAGCTGACCCGACGAACTTCGTACCGCCTTAGCGTAAATTTGATGCACTACTTTATTTTGTATAGCTGACCTATAGATTACCACATATTTTTTTGTTTTAAATTGAATGACGTTGACATTTGTTAGCGCGGTTATGTCTGTGGTGTCATAGATCACCACAGAGTTTTTTGTTTTAAATTGAATGACGTTGACATTCGTAACGCGCTTTCTTAATTTTCTTAATATTTTTTTTCCGTAAGAACCTTGTACAGAGTATTAGAAAACTACAAAAAAAAATCAGCCAAATCGGTCAAGCCGTTTTCATGCTATGTCGTGACAACGGAAAACTGGTTTAATCTTAATATATATAAATCTCGTGTCACAATGTTTGTCATCAATGGACTCCTAAACCACTTAACCGATTATAATAAAATTCGCACACCATGTGCAGTTCGATCCAACTTGAGAGATAGGATAGTTTAAATCTCAAATTATCAAATTATAGTCGCAATTTTAAATTGTTGATAATTATTTGTCTGTTATTATTTGACAGTCACAATTATCTGTTAACTCCAAATGATTCTAACAGATGGCGCTGCTATGGTAAATCTATAGGCTATATTTTATTTTGGAAAAAAATATGGTTCCGTAAGATATTGGGGTTTTTCGGACACAGGTTGTAAAAAATCAACCCTATACGGGGGAAAAATTTTCGCTACGGGCAATAAAAGACGCAAACGAGGTTGCGTCGGTCAGCTAGTTTTTATATATATAGATTAAACAAATACTTATAAATAAAGCCTATTCACAATAAATGATAAAGAAATACTAGTACAAAAGTAAGATGCCAAATAATAATTTAAATTAAATTATTATTCTAATTGTTATTCTATCTTAAAAGTCAGACTTGTTATTATTTTTATAGAAATTGATTATTTATCTTTTTTCTTATTTTTTAATTGCAAGAACTTAATATTATTAATTTTGTTATAACTAGTATAATTCAAATATTTAATTGATGTTATGTGACTTGTGATTTGCTATGCCCTACTGGGTCCACCATTGTTTCTAGTATTTAAGTGTGACATGTTTACCATCTTTTTACAACATTGTGGAATGCAAATAAATAAATAATATGAATATGAAAAAAAACATGCAACTTATCAATAGTAACAGGACTGTATTTTAGGTTTCAATGAGATTATAATGCTAGGAAGTATTATAATACTTATTGTAGGTAGTTTCATAAAGATGCAGACTTCTTGGATACTTATCATTTTCTCATGTAAATTTATTGGAAATATTCTAAAGTGAACTACTACTGTAATTTTATTTGATTGTCCAAGTTTCCTTAGGTTTTCTTTGCTGTTTTGTAATAGATTTGAACTCATTTCTTTATCATGCTAAAACTGATGACACAAATAACACGATAATGTGTATGTTCATCAAGAACACATAATGTCCCAATGCTGGGCTCAGGTATCCTCTCAGGAGAGAGTTAAGGCCATACGTCCCCACACTGGCCAAGTGCGAGTTGGAGACTGGCAAGACAATGTTGTGGCTACTTAATCTAGGGTTGGATGTTTTTAAGCCGCCCAAAGGCCTACAACTAAACTTCACGACTATTATCCTACGATAACAACCTCCGAATCACGGATATGCTCCTGGTAACATGCCACTAGTGGTCACCCATCCTGGTATTGACCGCGCCGTCGTTACTTACCCTCGGTCATTTACTTACATTAGCAAAATCTAGTTAGTAACATCTTAGTTGTTGTGACTTTATTTTAAAGCACTAGATGGCAGCTCCATCAGGTTACATTGGGTTTGAAAATCACATACTGTCATTTTAGGAAGTGTGAATGTTATGTAAATCAATAAGATATTTTTAAATATTTTCCAATAAGCCTTGTATAAAGTTCATAGAAAGGGGGGGGGGTGCCTCTCTGTTCTACAGTGGCAGACATCGCGTCATGTGTATTGCTATATAAGTTAGCGCAGGCGTCATACGTGTGAATCAGGACCAAGGGCCCATTTTTTTAATTTTTGCGAAACGATATAAAATTCAAATTAGAATTAGTTAAAAATAGTAAAAACCTAAAGCAATGGGTCAAAAATTTCTTAAACGTGAAATAAAGCTTTTATGATCAAATAACTTGGGCCCTCAGTTTAGATGCTTGCAAAAAATGACAGCCTAGATTTCAGGAAGTACTGTGGTCAATGCTTTTTATTTAGGAACTTCTTAAAACTTTAAGAATAACCCAAGACTGTAGAAACCACATTACGGATTTATGGCGACACAATATAGGATCCTCAGTTCAGTAACGTCTCTGGAGGAATCTGAAAATAAATTAATTATCCAAACAAATATGTAACTAAGAGAATATTTTAGTTAAATACCTCTGTAAATTAGTCAATTGTTAAGAAGTAAAAGTAAAAAAAAAAGAAAGGTTGAATTTTACTAAAATATAACTAAGCTTGGTTTAAGTTATGCATTTTTATTTATTTATTTTACTATAACATACACTATCATTACAGATTACATCTAATGCAATAGTGTCGGATAAAAATTTACAATACATTACAATAAACCGTACACTGAATAAAAATTAACAACACATGCAAAACACTACACAAAAATTACAAAACAATTAGTACTATAAAAACTAAAAAGATTAAATAAAAAATTATACACACAACAACACCAATACAGCAAAAAAAACTAACTAAAAGAAAAATAAATCAATTAAATTAATCATCTTTTGTCTAAATCATTCCTTATAACGCAGTAAGCGACCCGTGAAAATTCATTCAGAGAACACAAAAACAAATAATCTTATCTGCCACCATATTGAGCGCACAAAGAGCGCGCGTGAGCGGGGCGCACCGGCGCGCTGCAGCAGGTTGGTGCGCGCGGGCACCACCTCCAACAGGCACGGGCGCCGCCGCCGTGAGGTGTAATCACTTGGTGCACATAGTCCGATCTCCCGCAGAACGGCTGGGTTATGTATGTGACCACGAAGCACTTTAAACATATACGTGGCCATAGCCACCTCTCTCCTAACCCTCCAACTTGAAATATCCCACCATGCCCAGAACAAACAGTGTAGGATATAACAACGGATATCCTGGGTATACACCATACAGCTTACAATACAAAAATCTTAAAAAATTGTATTGTATTCGTTCTAACGTCAATTTATATTTACTACATTTTGTGACAATTAGGGGGAGCCCTAGCACTTTTATCATAAGTTCAATCTTAGCTTGGGTGCTAGTGGTCATAACTGAGAGAAATGTTACAATTTAGAAGAATCATGTTACAAATAGTTTATATAAATAAGAAACTACAAAATTTTAATTTTAGAGAATATGAAAATATTATCTACTGTCTGCTATTTGTTACATATTTACCAAATGCACTGCGCGTGTTACAATATTTGTTTCTGCTTTGCAGGATGTAACAGACACAAGAGGTAATGAGTTTGAAGAGTTTTGCCTAAAACGAGAGCTGCTGATGGGCATTTTTGAAAAAGGCTGGGAAAAACCTTCCCCCATCCAAGAGGCTTCTATTCCTATCGCACTAAGTGGCAAAGACGTCCTTGCAAGAGCTAAAAATGGAACTGGCAAAACTGGCGCATATTGTATTCCAGTTTTAGAACAGGTTTGGACACTTGTTTTGTGTTGAAAATATGTTATCGACATTATAAAGTGATGATTTTTGGATTCCCCTTCACTTGTCCATAAGTGACAAAACCCTTACGCTCTGATCAGGTTTAACTACAAACAGCATTGTAATCTCTCTGCAACCATGTTCTACAAATCGTTTTTTTTATATTTAATTTAGGTGGATCCCAAAAAAGATTGTATTCAAGCTTTAGTTGTGGTACCCACAAGAGAGCTAGCACTCCAGACATCACAAATTTGCATTGAACTGGCAAAGCATACAGATATTCGTGTCATGGTTACTACAGGAGGTACAAATCTTCGAGATGACATTATGCGTATATATCAGAATGGTAAGTTTGGTTCTGCAGATCATTTAATAACAACTTTTATTGACATAAAACATACTTAGGTTATTTTTTTTTTTTTCAGTTCAAGTAATTATTGCCACGCCAGGTCGTATGATTGATCTCATGGATAAACAAGTAGCTAAGATGGACCAATGCAGGATGCTGGTGCTTGATGAGGCAGATAAACTTCTTTCTCAAGACTTTAAAGGCATGTTAGATATGGTTATTTCACGGTATGTATTTTTTTATATAAAAATCATCAATATCAATATTTTCATAGTATATACATATTCTTAAATAAACATAATTTCCAGATTACCCAAAGAGCGCCAGATCTTGCTGTTCTCGGCCACTTTCCCACTAAGTGTGAAACAATTCATGGAAAAACACTTACGAGAACCCTATGAGATTAATCTTATGGAGGAACTTACATTGAAAGGTGTTACACAGTACTATGCATTTGTACAAGAAAGACAAAAAGTGCATTGTTTAAATACACTTTTTTCAAAGGTGAACTTCTTTACTATATATGCTTCACTAGCTGAACCTCGCTGTGTGAACTCTGCGGGACGAATTTAGTCTTAAAAAAGTAGCCTCAGTTATTCCTTAAATCATCAACTATCTGCCTGTGAAAGTTACATCTAACGTCCAGCCTTTCCAGAGATTACCTGGGACAAACAGACATAAATTTAATTTATGTCTGGAAAGGTTAAATTTGAAAAAATATCATATTTGATGGAAGTACCGTAATACTTTCATATATATACGCATTTAGTGAAAACGGTTTATTTGAAATTACTAACTAATTCAATTTTATTTATTTGTGTAGATTACACGTATCAGTAATTTTTTAGGGTTTGGATGTTATAAACAATGATATATAATTATTTCTGTTGCAGCTACAAATAAACCAGTCTATTATATTCTGCAATTCAACCCAGCGTGTAGAGCTGCTCGCTAAGAAGATAACAGAACTGGGTTACTGTTGTTATTACATACATGCACGCATGGCGCAGGCGCACCGTAATCGCGTTTTTCATGATTTTCGTGCGGGACTGTGCCGTAACCTAGTGTGTTCAGATCTCTTTACTAGAGGTATCGATGTGCAAGCCGTCAACGTCGTAATAAATTTCGATTTCCCCCGTATGGCAGAAACGTACTTGCACCGTATCGGTCGCTCAGGTCGTTTCGGCCACTTGGGTATCGCCATTAATCTTATCACATACGAGGACCGCTTTGCATTACATCGCATCGAGCAGGAGCTTGGTACGGAGATCAAGCCGATCCCGAAGGTGATCGACCCCGCGCTGTACGTGGCGCGCCCGGACGACGACGACTCGGCCGACAAGTAACCGAGCCGCCCTCGCCTCCCGCGCACACCAATACTAACTGGACTTGCTGACTGGTGAATGGAACTTCATAGTTTAAATTCTTTAAAAACAAAAACTTATTTGTAAAAAGTGTAATGAATTTATTGTAACAAAATGTGAGTGTAAATAGTTTATCGTGATAAGACTTCACCCTTAAGTGGGTTACTTTTTTAAAGTGTAAATACAACCGTACATCAGGACGATTGAAACAAAAGGTATCTTGCGTGCTTTGTCCATATTGGATATCGTCTGCGATTCCTACGTTGTTAAAATATAAAAAATATTTATTTGATCATCATCTGTGAGAGTCTACCTAGATTTATCCATCATCGTACATAAATTGTGGTTGACTTTCTGCTGCGATCACGAACATCTACCCACACGATTGTGTTTGAGCTAGCACCAGGTTTATTTGTCATAAAAAAAACACATATATACTGTACTGTGGGTAGTAAGTCTAGCTCAAACGGCATTTGTTGTCAAAAGAACAAATATTTCAGTGTAAACAATGTTGTTTCTGGCCGCTTGAAACAACTTCATCGAGCCGTATTTTATTAAGGTTATCATGATTCTGAACCGTTTGGACCAAACTATTAATCCATGTTTAAGTAACAAAAATAATATAAAATTTCAGTTTCTTTCTTGGTCCTCGGTGATGTATCATTGTAACCCAAAGTTTTATGTATTTGTATTCATCTTTATTTAGCTATTATTGAAAAGCGGTTTTTTGTCACAGAGATTAGTTTACAGATGTGTTTTATAAGACAGCAAGGGCATTTGTTCTGAAAATATCAACTTGATTCATCTTCAAGTACTCATAAAATATAATTAGAACTAGTTGCCTTTCAATATGCCTTTGGTAATTAAAATAGCATGCTAATGCTCTAGAACTCCTAACATTTTCAGAAACTGTGACAAAAGTTTGGGCATGAACTATTCTGACACGGCTTGCGGACATGGTTCATTGCCCATTCTGGGGTGATAATTTTTATAGAGAGCTTATTCAATCAACATCAGCTCTCAAGGGAAATAAGATTCGGGATGTCAAGTGAAGAGTTAAAAAATTGGTATCTTAAACTTGCCAAAAATGAGTTGCATTTTTTTCAATTTTTCTTGAATTTTGTAACAAGATATTCTGTCAATTTGCATTTACACTTGCTTGTACACATAAAGATTAAAACGATTTTTTATTTGTGGATTTCTAAGGTGTCTGTAAAACATTTAGTGTTTCCTGTTTTTATTCATCTAAATGCAACCATGAAACTTATTAGTAGGATTATTTTATTAGCCTGTCAAAATTTAAACGGTGTAAGTGTGCAAATGCTGGCTCTGGTAAATGATTTGCCGACTGTATTAGATTAAGGGTTGTTTTGGAAATGGAAGCTTGAAATTAATATTTGATAGAAATTAAAGATAAACGTCAGGAATAATGGTTTTGACAAATATCTGTGATATAGATTGAATGGTGGTTTTATGGTACACCCAGCAACACAGCACTATATATTTGTAGTAATAAAAATATACTTATTTAATATTATGAAAAAGTTATTGCCTGTGTTGCTGATGCTATGTAACTGGCTAATATAAGAATTGTGTGTACCTAACTATACATAATATATTTAATTGTCTTCCGATAATCTCGAATTATGTATAATGTACTGACCATTGAGTAGTAAAAAGGACGCAGGTTAATAAAATAGTGACAATATTGTTATCTTATTTGAATCAACTTGACATTGGTTCTTGATTCATTTAATCAGATAAGATTCAATCCATAACAAAAATATCGTAAGAATGTTTCATCTATATGTTAAGCTTATTTCTATAAATATGATCTCTATCCTCAGTTAATCAAAAAAGATAAGCTTGTCAGATACCGTGTATACGAATATTTAGGTGATACCTTGAATCAATGTCAAACAAACTGTAAAACAGGAATCACAATAGGTTTCAGATACACCGTATTGTTTGAAATCAGCAATAGAAAGCATATCAAATAATAAAAATATTTATTAAGACTTTAAATAGTTACTACTAAATCATGCTCATATACAAATATGTCAAAGTGATTTTTTACTGACAGTGGCATATTCGGTAACGTTATTATTTGTTTATCTTGTTTTATCTGTTTCAGAAATATATTATTGTTAAAAAAGGGCCAAAAATAAACTCTTCACGCCAATATTTTCTTCTTTTATTGAAAAGGCCAATATATTATGGTATATTGCTGACGTTTCTTGATCGATACCTTAACTCCTTTACTCGCATTTTCTACACCATTCGCACTTAAATTGACGTTTTTTTTATAAATTTGTGAGACTATTTCAATGTGCAAATCTATTGAGGATTTATAAAAATAATAGTATTACGCGCGGTGCTCGGTGATAATTAGCACTTATTTAATGTTTTACTTACGAGTTCTATATTTAATAAAAGCAATCGTTAAGTTTGTGTAATTTATACTAATATTATAAAGAAGTAAAGTTTGTGTGCTTGTATATTAGTTAAATTGTAAGGGGTAATCTCGGGATCTACTAATCCGATTTTAAAAATTCTTTCACCAATAGAAAGCCACATTATTGCTGAGTGTCATAGGTGATATAAAAAACCGAAAAATAAAAAGGCTTTTACGTGGTAGTCGGTTTTGCAAAGTGAATCGGATTCAACGTAAGGCCAAAGCAGCGGACGGTGCGCGATCGCTTCGGGAGGAGGCGTGGCCTTTTACATCTGAGAGGTAGGTACCCGCGCGGCTCAGTCGCGTGGTCGGCTCCTTACGCTGCGGACGTCTCCTAAATTGAATTTTTCGAAACGTAATTAGTACACTTTCAATATTGTTTAAATGAAAGGTTCTTATCAGAACTACTTTCTATCTTATTCTTGGCAGTTAGAAATTAAAACATAACACTGTACTAAAAAAGGATTATTAACATTATGCCCAACGAAGTGGGCACGGGTCGGCTAGTTAGTTATATTTTTGTACTTATAATATTTAGATGAAAGCTGGTGGTCAACACAAAATGCCAATTTATCAAAAACGCTAGGTTCGGCCACATGGCCGAAATCCAACGAATACAGCATTATTTTTTATGCTTGTATGAATACAATACACTTGTGTTAATAAAATCAACAACACTTTCTAACGCGGTGATGGTTTCCTCAACACTGCAAAGCATGATGTAGTATTTCTATTATCATTTAAGATTCAAAATTTTGCGCTCGTTTAATGATGATAAATAAAAAGCGGACAGTATTTTGAATTGGTTTGTACTGTCTACAAGTATAAGAGGTTGTAAAGAGTCGTAATCCCGAGCAATACAAGCGAGTAAGCTAAGACGAGTCGTTAACACAAGTATGGAGGGTAGAGATAAGGAGTGTTATCTCATATGGTAGAAAATTGAAAAAAGTGTCCAGCATAAGCTGTAAATAACAGTTCAAAAACCTTCCAGAATGGCGCTGGTGTAGACACAGGGTATGGTATGAATGTAGCAATTGTGAACGAATTGAAGTACGCCGAGTTAAAAATTTAACATTATTGTCACTACTTGCGTATTACAAAATAATGTAGTAAATATATTTTATTTTCTGAACTGTGAATAGTACGTTTATTGATTTTTTATCATTCAATTTTATAAAAAGTGTGTGTATTGATTTTAAGAAGTTTACTCTGATGCTAATGTGGCGCCACCCTAATTTAATGCATTTCAACGGACACTTTTCATGTACACAGATGATACTCCTTACCTCTACCCTCTATAAACACGAGGTAGCGGGAGCCGCTGCGCGTGCGCGCGCGCCCGCACCCCCACTTCTCAACGTCCCCATCACCTGCGCCGCGCGCCGTTCGCCAGCGATTCAGCCAGTTGAAAGGACCGGCCCATTGCGTGTGCATATGTGGACCGAGGGCCCATTTTTTTTAATTTTAGCGAAACGATTTAAAATTCAAATAGGAATTAGTTAAAAATAGCAAAAACCTAAAGCATTGGGTCATACATTTTTTAAACGTGAAATAAAGCTTTTTTTTATTTTGATGTTCCCAGTGTCACTCTCACGTCTAAGACGAATCTATTGACACAACTCACATAAAAATACGACAAGCCGTTAAGGCTCTAGGGCGTGCCAATGATGAAATATACATACACATTCGTACTCGTACATATACATTCGAAAACATAACCCACCTTTCGCAGTCGGGTAAAACGGCCGACTACTTTTTTCCAAATTAAACACGTTCATTAAAATTTTTAGCAAAATCGATTTTTGTCTTTTTTTTTAAGACTTTTGTGTAATAATAATAATACTTAACTATCAAAAACACATAATCCGTCTCCCAAATCTTTCTACCGACTTATGTAGACGATGCCATAGCAGTTCTGAAACCATCCAACACATTACTGGCGCTTGTAAATCTATTGTACAAACTGATTACAAATACCGGCATGACCAAGTTGCAGCAATTATCCACCAAAATCTGGCTCACAAATATTCATTCATTCCCAATAAAACTGCTTATTATAAATATAAACCCAGTACAGTTCTTGAAAATAATGCATTTAAAATATATTGGGATAGGACAATAATTACCGACAAAACCATACACTACAATAGACCTGACATAACAATCCTAGATAAAGTTAACAGGACAGTTTTTATTGTAGACATAGCAGTATGTAACACACACAATATTCTTACGACGCACACAGAAAAAGTTTCAAAATATATAGACTTAGCTACTGAAATTAAAAGACAATGGCAGGTAGAAAGAGTTAAAATTGTACCCATTATCATGTCTACAACTGGTGTGGTTCCGAAGACTCTTCAAAATAGCCTCAATATACTGCAAATGCCGAAATCAACCCTAATGTTGATTCAAAAAGCAGTTCTACTAAATACATGCCGTCTCACACGAAAGTTTCTTGCATCGTCATCATCCTAATCTCACATCATTTCCCCCTGGCACACTTGGCTAAGGCCCGTGTGTTAGATTTAGCTTCCCCTTTAAAATAAAAGGGAGACCACAAAAGGTATAATAATAATAAATAATAATAATAATATTACAGCTAAAAAGGTGGTTGATAACTAACCCAATTTAATTAAAGACATTCAATCAATTGGCGGCCATCATATTTAATCATGAGTGATATTAGGTCTGTTCAACCCTTTCAGACGTGAAGATTGTGCTGGGCCCATAAGTCAGGTCTTAGGCGACATATGACCGCGATGCGCGACGCGACTTAAATTAACTTAAACAATGTATACTCACCCACCCGGTATATATACAGCTGAAAGTCAATCACGTTAGGGTTACAAGATACAATAAGAACTTAACTACTGGGCATAATCTAGTATAAAGTAACCCTAATAACCTTTCATGCTCTTCATCCCTGCCATCGAACCATAATGGTCTATTTTCACTAAAGGATTTCACTAGGCTCCGCGTGCTAACTACATATGGGGGTTGTAGGCTACCTACTACATATAAATACATACACATATTTAATGTTCGAAGAATACACCAGAGTTTAACAGTTCCGCTACAAGTCGGTGTTTCAGTGAAGGAAATAAAACTGGTCACGCGGTACTATTTTAGCTTGTCTCTTAGCCAATACTTGTCTCACAATTGGACAAAAACGGAGCAATTTATGATGATGATGAAAATGTATAATAAATCCGGCAAAAATAACCACAGCCGACGCGCACTCATACCAAATTTTTACAACAACGATGACAGGATTGATTTTGACATGAAGCTTCACTTCCTATCACAGACAAACAATACGCCAAGACACATGAACGGAACGAAACTAATAGCGCCATCTATGCCATTCGCACGGAACTCATTCCACTTCGTCTTGACAAGTAATCGATCACACGATTTTAGACACTGATTGACGTCGCTAGAGGACACTACGCGGGACGGAACAAGGTCCTTACATATCAAATTGGTGTTTTGTCGCACAGGCCAGTTTAAAATATGAAATATATCCTCTTTGGTTAAGAATTTAAATTTAATGTTATAAATCCATTTAGCTGGTATATTTGAATTACTAAAACAGTCTTTCACTTGTTTTTTTCCTCATTAGTTTTCTCTTTGGCGTCGCTTATCACGCACAATGGAAAACTTTAAATATTTAATTATTTAAGAATAATTGTTCTACCGTGGCATCAGTGCTGCAGAAATAGCTCGAAGGATTAACGATGTGTATGGCACTGGTGTGGCAAAAAACAACGGTACGTTTTCGTTCCGGAAATTTCGATCTTCATAACAAGCCGAGGACGGCCCGAGACCAAAGTGGATAATGAAGAATTAAAGACTATTTTGTGGAAGCGGATCCATCGCATCCATCGCAAACCATTTCACAGTTTGCTGCAGGCTTCGCTGTGAGTGGTAAAAATGTTTTAATCCACTTGAAGCAAATAGGTAAAATAAAAAAGCTTGGACGGTGGGTACCTCATGAATTGAGTGAAGCGAACCAGCAAAGACGTGTTGACTGCTGCGTTAGGTACATTGCTGATTCGGCAAAATAATGTAGGGATTTTAAGTCAATTTTCATCACAGGCAATTTCCATTGCCTGTGATGAAATGAATTTAATAAATGAATGAATGTCAATCTTGTACGACTGGAAGCGCTCATCGTAATGGATGAACCCTGGGGAACCAACCAAATCATGGGCTCAGGCGAAAATAAAATCAAAAAAAGATACTTGGAGTGTTTGGTGGACTAATGCCGGTGTTTGTTTCAGCGTTCTAAAATCTGGTGAAACGATTACGGCAGATATCTATTGTTAGCAAAAGCAAACCATCATGGAAGAACTAGCTGCTAAACAACCGAAGCCGGTCAATCGCTCTAGGCCACTGCTGCTTCAGGACAACGCTAGACCACTAACTGCACAACAGATGGCTGTTAAACTAGAGGAGGTGCAATTGGAATGTCTGCGACATCCACCGTATTCCTCGGACCTTACATCAACGAGTTACCCTTTTTTTAGGTAAAGGGATCAATGAACTACCTGTGAGAGGGCAAAAGTGCATGGATAACAATGGTAGCTAAATAGATAGATATAATGGTAGCCAGATACTTTGATTATTTAAATATATATTACAAAAAAACAACTTTATATTTCTCCCACACACAACGCCAATTTCATATGTAAGCACCTAATATAATGACTGGAAACTTATATGTATATACAACTGTTAATAGTACCAGAGACAATATATATTTCTAATAGACTTACAATGCTCTATCGGAGATCTGCACGCGGATTGATAGTAAGTTTAATATTTAATATATTGTCTCTGATAGTACTAATATCTCTTAAACCGCTTAAGCGAATAAGATGGATGGATGATGGATTTGGTGTACCTAGAGATAGTTGTAGTGATGGTCATGGTCGCAGACACACTGAACTACGGAGTAATGTACAACACGAAGAAACTGCTAATCCTGAATCGCGCAACAGAAGTTCTCGCGCCGATTGTCTTATATATAACATCCCATCAACAGTTGGGCAGTGGCCCGCCAGGCATGATCACCTCGCCTGGCCGTACGAACCTCCTTTTGTGTTGGAGGGGCATGAGACCCGTTCCCCCACATCTTAATTATGAAGAACAAGATAAAAAAAGACGTGTGTAAGTCACTGGGATCATCAGTAACGATCTAGATTACGTTCTAGTGTTTTCGAGGATAATTGGTAAAAAAATGGCTGCCTCGCTACTTATGGTTTATCAGCTATCGTTTCATTAGAAATATGGAATAAAACGAATGACCCTTTTTAATAAAGTGACAATCTAAGAAAATACTGTCTTTAGACCAATGCTTTTTTTAGAATTAAATTATGCATTTCTTAAAAGTTTACAGAACGAATACGACATTACAGATTTATGGCGGCATAATATAGGGCCTCCAATTCAGTAACGTCTCTACTGAGAAATCTGCAAATAATTATTTTTTCTGAAGAAATACTCTAAGACCATAAATATTTTAGTTAAATACCTGTGAATTAAAAAGGAATAATGAGACAAAAGCTGATTGTCACGAAATATATAGAAGTCGAATTTTACTAAAACGTTTGAACTGAGAGCCCAATGTTTGCGGCTTTATTGACTAACGTCTGACTAACTTCATAGAATAACTAAGTTTATTTTCTATGTTTAACTAAATATAAAATTTCTTCAGTTGTTCTAAATGCCATACTTTAAGCTTTATTTATCTTACACGGAAATAATGTTTCAAATCATAAAAGTACTGCCTGAGATTTGCGCGTTCAACCTAACTAACAAACACTTCAGCTTTTGAATATTATTGGGTACCTTTAGATTATAAGCTTGTGAATAATGAGTAACCTCAATTATTAATAAAAACTTTGCTTGCTTTTATGCTCTTATCATTGTTTAGAGATCAGTTTGTATTGCTTTTGCAAAAACTAATAAGAAAGAAGAATTATATAATAAAGTTTTTAATGAAAATCAGTCATAATTAAGTACATGGTATAATTAAGTATGTAATGGATGTCATAGCACTGTTTATTCTTCATACATGTACGTATTTAATTAATTACGTAATTTTATTATTAATTGTAACTATTTGTTAATTGTTAAGTGTTTACACAATAAATAAGAATCGATGAAACAAACAATATGTACATAACCGCCAAGCTACGAAAAACGTGTTTCTTAAAAATAAACGGGTCTAATTATGATACACATATGATAAATTTGTCGCTAGCTTTGTAGTTAAGAGTGTAGAACTGGACCCCTTAAATCAGTGTTTCCCAATTAGTGGTACGCGTACCCCCAGGGGTACGTGAAGTTGCATCAAGGGGTACGTGCAGCTATCAGTAAAAGCAAGAAGAATTTCCTAAATAATATGTTAGAACGATCAAGATGTAAGAGCACGGAGCACCGAACACTATGACCAACCGTTTCGGGATTAATATTATACACTGGAGTTACATGATGTTTACCAGGATTGACCTTTAAATTTTGGAGTTTGCAAACGACTAATTTTGATATTGACAATGTTAGTTACGGTTGTCAATTTGGCTTGTCAACACGTTAATAATAAAAAATTGTTTTACTCTGTATGACTTATTACTAAAACGAAGAATTCCTGTTTTGTCGTGCCCTTTCGATTCGCACCACCGGGGAGGATATATTTCATATGGTCGACAGTTTTGTAAAAGAAAACCAACTGGATTGGTCAAAATGTCTAGGAATATGTACTAATGAGCCAGAGCAATGACTGGTCGTTTTTCAAGACTTGTAAAGCGGATACAAGATAGGTATAGCCCCAGAAGCAAAATGAACACATTGTGGAATTCATCGAGAGGCACTGGCTTGTAAAAAAAATCCAGCCAGCTTAGATATTACTCTCAAAAATGATGTAAAAATTGTTAACTTAATCAAGGCCCGTGCCACAAACTCTAGAATTTTTGCAGCTATTTGCAAAGAGCTTGGCAGTGAACACGAGACTCTGTTGTTACATACTGAAGTACGTTGGCTGTCCAGAGGAAGAGTTGTTTCGAGAATGTTTGAATTAAGACATGATATTGAGTTATTTTTGGTCGAGGAGAGACACGATGAGTACAAACAGATGCTGACTGACTCTTTGTGGGTGCAAAAATTGGCTTACTTGTCAGATATCTATACAAAATTAAATGAGTTGAATTTGAGACTACAAGGCCGTGATTCACTATGCAGGAGAAATTTGAGTCTACTATAAAAAAAATATCCCTCTGGATATCTTTGATTGACAAGTGTAAATATGACCAGTTTCCAAATTTTAAACTCTTTTGGATACAACTTCTTCGACAGTAAATGAAGATTTAAAATTAGACATAAAATGCCACTTGCAAAATCTGTCGGCGGTTTTACGCAGTTACTTCCCAGAAATATCGCCGCAATGGAACTGGGTAAACAATCCTTTCGCGAACCATTCCGTCGACCACCTACCCATCTCTGATCAAAAGGAATTAATAGACATCTCATGCAACAGCAGACTCAAAAGATGTTTTGCAGAGCAATCACTGGGTGACTTTTGGGCTAATTTGAAAGATATTTATCATATCAGCGAATCAGCAATAAAATATTTACTGCTATTTTGCACGACCTACCTTTGCGAAAGCGGATTTTCGGCCATGACGAACTTAAAAACTAAACATCGTCACAGACTTCAACTTGAAGACGATTTAAGACTGAAGCTGACTGATGGATAACCAGATATTCAAGAGCTGTGCAAAGAAAAACGTGCACATTTGTCACATTAGCGTCTTCGCCGATACATCACATTATTCTGATTTTCACTATTGTACTGTAATTTGAAGAAAATACATGTTATTTAAACTGACTTATTATTTTTATTTATCACTAGCCCACATATTTATCACAGTATACCCCGCGGGGCTACCGGCGGTTTAAGTAGCCTATCTGTTAATTTAGGGTGTCAACTACCTGTATACCAAATTTCATCAAAATTGGTCCAGGCGTTTGAGCGTGAAGAAGTAACAAACATACATACACACTCACAAACTTTCGCATTTATAACATTAGTGTGATTGCTACATTAAGGGGTACGCGGTTTGAGGTTTTTTTTGAAGTGGTACGTAGCAAAAACTAATTGGGAACCACTGCCTTAAATGATTAAAAACCACTCTTTATTAAAACACAGTAAGTACAGCTTTTGGTTACAACGACAATTACAATTTCTAGTGCCATTTAAACAGAGTTGCAACACACTGACGCACATGTACCAATGACCGAAATTCAGTAATTGTGATTATTACAATTCATAATAAATATTTGCATAAATGAAGATTAACAAGATTATCGTCAAAACAAAAGAAACATCGGTACCTGTTCATTAAAATCCCAGAGGATGTTGGTGTTTCGTCATCCAGACAGGACATATTTCTCTTTTCTAGACACATTAAACATATAATACTAGTAGAGCTTACTGTACCGTGGGAAATCAACATTCCTAAAGACCATACAATAAAACTAAATAAATATTACGATCTAACAAATGAACTGAACAAAAATGGCTATGTGGTTAAATTATACGCGGTAGAAGTAGGAGGGAGAGGTATACCAGCTAAATCCCTCTATAATCTACTGAAAGACCTTGGCCTGTCGAGAACTGCAGTAAGTTCTATTTTAGAACGAGTATCCAAGGCTGCACTAACAGGTTCCTACCAAATTTGGCTAGGAGGGGCGGGAAACTCGGGCAGTGGAGGTGAGCGTTGAGGCGCATCTCAAAGGGGGCCTCCTTAAACCTACACCTAGGTCGCAAGTCCTGGGAACTGCTCTGGGTTTCTCTCCCTACCACACCATGGACCCGCACCTGCACGGTGAATCCATGGAATGCTAAGAAGTTTGTCTCTAAGGTTAGATCAGCTAATATGAATAAGGCTTTCTAGAAATCACAATTTACAGAAATTAATTCCTATGATAGTTATTTTTTCTGACAAGTTTCTATACTGATAAGTCTCTGAAAGAAAGAAAAATTTTCTTTATTTTGGGAGTGCGTCGATATTTCGTGAACCGACAGGGAATTCCGAGTCCAATTAGCCATTGATTTAGGGCACCACCCTCAACATATTTACTAAGAGAGAAAAACACAATTAAAATATTTTGAAAACAATATCGTGTCACGTTTCCATAGCTTAACGGTTAATTATTGTTTGTCTCTACAAGATATGTGTACAGTATTCAAACAAATTCTTAGATATAAATAACATACATTCACATCTAAGATATTTTGACATGTAAAATATTAATTTAACATAAATAAAGAATGGATTATAATAATATTATTATTACGTACTAAAAGAAATAACACTGTAAAGAACTAAAACATATAAAAGCACACGATTAAATAAAAATTAAAAAGTAAAAGTAGCTGTCTTACATTCTAACATTCGACTGATAGAACTGGTGGGTTATGGAATATTTTAGTTACACTTCAGGTCCCCAGATATAAAAATTTATTTCAACAACTTTATTCAATTAAAAGTAAACATCCCAAAAACACTGTTAACTTACAAACTTACATTTATGTCATGCTTAATTAATATTTTGAAAAATATTATTGTTCTTTGTAATTTTATTATAAAGTTTCCAAGAGATCAGTTATGTTTCTTAAGTACAAGGTCCTTCCCTTAATTGTCATATAAGTAATTAATAGCTTTCTATGGCATATCGTTTTAAAATAAACAGTCCAAGTAAGACAAAATCTCACACAACATTAATTTAAATCCTATCTAATTACGACTTGGATATATATTACTATATTAACTTCAAAACCTATCTTAAAACTACAGAAGCCATTACAAAATAGGTATTTATTAACAATAATATTGTAAATTCGATAGGCGTCCTATTGCGTAATTTAACATATCGCATAGGATTATAAGAACATCCTCTATCATAAGTATACAATACGTGACGTTAAGGTTATAAATAAACTAAGCTACCAATTGTTATATATATTTCAGTAACAATTATAACTGGACATAAGTTTTAAATTGGTATTTTATGTTATAAAACAGTCAACTAATGGCCGTTTTCACCAATGTCCCCTAAATTTAAGAGACCACTTAGAGCGAGTTAGATAACCCTTAGCGATGTTTTCGTTTTTACCAACCTTTAGGGACTACCTAAGTGTTTAGGCGCCCCATAATATAGGGGCTCGAATGTTTACCACCTAAACAACCCTAAACAAGGGGATAAAGAAACTTGACGTGCATTTCCAAATTATTGAAATGAAGGAGTTATGGGATGATTCCAATACTATTGAGACTTTAGAGATAATAAATAATCCTAGTTTATTTAATATATCGAGAATACACTATGATAGACCAGCTATATTTACAAAATATGGCGTTATAAATTTATTACAATATTTATGTGAACCAAGGACTTGTTTTTTATTAAATAAAATTGAACAAAAATTTGAATATCTTGATCATATATAATACAGGTCCATACACTACTTATACACATACACTTTGGGAGGCGGGCCATATTTAAAAAAAAAAACTAAAATATTTTCGCTTTTTTGCAAAATTCTGTATTTATAATAGTTTTATATATTTTACTGAGTAGTTACGTGTAGTTTAATATTTATTTTATAACCTCAACGACTCGCAGTTAGTGTGACACAAGGTTTACGAGTATATTTTTTGCAATTATCAGTTTGACGTTTCGAGACATTGGAATATAAAACAGAAATTACAAAAATTGGTGATCAAATCTTTAAATTAAAGAAAAATATATTATATTTCGTATTTTTAACAAAAAAATATTTAATAATTTATTATTGTAGAAAAAAGTTTACGATTTTTGAAATCCCTACAAAATAGGAAGCCCTTAGTTAGGTGTCACTTAGAAAGATAAAAACGAAATTAGATAAGATTTATATTTAGGAGCTACCTACATTAGGGGTTTCCTAGTTAAGAGATGGTTAAAGTACAGTTGGTGAAAACGGGCATAAGACAATGGAATATTTGAAACATTCAAAGTAATTCTACTCACAGATATTGTGTGATGGCAAGATCTTCTTTCTATGCTATTACAAGCTTGGTATAAATATAAAGAAATCAGTTGCAAAGGACTCCTAGAGTTCAAGCTAAGCTAGAAATAGAAAATTAAGTTACACGATAGTCATCGCATCATCATTTAACATCATAAGTCTTTTAGGAAAACTATTTAAATGTAAGGTAAGACCAGATTTCTGTACTGACAACTCTTCTAAATAAATTATGCTTGCAGATCAACAAATAAGTGAAATTTTCAAAAATACTTACATTACAATATGCATCAGATGCCAAAGTCTGTAGCCGCAGCGATACAAAATATTAATCACGTTTCATGACCCAAGTTACAACGTTACTACAATAGTTTAATCTCATTACAAGTAAACATTATTTTTGAATGTTGGGGTGACTCGAGATAGGAGGCCTTTGCAAAACATATCATGTAGCGATGTAACCAGTAAAATATTTGTCTGTGTTACACAGACGAGGTTTCTAGAAACATTTGTCCGCCATTTTGCCATAGAGACAAGTGCGAAACAAGAGACGAGGGTGGCCGCTTTTTAGCCCCAAAGAATCAAGAGACAGGGTCGAGCCTCCTCAAACAGTAAAACATTGAAATAAATAATAATATAATAAATATTTCGGACAACTAACACACAACGCCATCTAATCCCAAGTCAAGCAGAGCTTGTGTTATGGGTACTTGACAACTGATGTAAATACAAATATACTTATTTTTATACATATTATACATAGAAAACACCCAAACTTCGAAACAAATGTAAATATTGGTCCGGCCCGGGAATCGAATCCGAGACGTCAAGCTCAGCAGTCGCATAAGCTATCACTGCGCCACTGAGGCAGCTGAAGCCATTTTGAGGGTTACCACTCCGGTCGGACCGGTCTAACTGTGGCGAAGCGTAGTTCTCGAACAAGGTAGGATATGTCAAATCAAATAGTTACACACATAGGCGCTCATAGCCCAATTGCACTCGGTCATTACATACAATCATCGAGGGTAAGTAACAACGGCGCGGTTAGTACCTGAATGGGTGACCGGTAGGATAACACCATGAGTGTCTCCGTATTCGAAGGTCACAGTGGGTTTCAGTCGGTCCCGGTTATTATCACAAGATAACAGTCGTGAAGCTTAGTTAGGGGCCTTTAGGCGGCTTAAAAACATCCAACGGCAAGATTACGTAACCACAACGTTGTCTTGCCGGTATAGCCTTAACCTTAGGAGAGCCGAGCCAAGCAGAAGAATTTGGATGGAGCGTACAACAGTAATAACGGTGGTGGAACAGCGGGTTCAGTCGATGGCGAGCTGCGACAGGAGCAGGTCGGGCGGGGGCGGCAGGCCCGCCTGGAGAGTCACGGCCACGCCGCGGTTGAGCGACACGGCCGGGTAGAACGCGCCGCGGAGACCCGTGAACGCGATATCTCCCTGGAACATATGGCTTCACTTTAATAGACATTTTTATACACTGCCATCGATATACAATGCCATCTAGGTATTTATAAGTTAATACGTTCGTTATTTTTAATATCGCGTTTCAAAAAAAATATATAACGCCATCTATCAAACGAACTTAAACAAGACTAATGTACATTATTTACATTGAACATTTTTGTATCAAGTTTTATTATTATTTTTTATTTTAATAACTGAATTTTTGGACCTGTCGTGGACAATAAAAATAAACTTAAAGCGCTATAACCTCTCTTTACGGCTAATTTAATTCGAAGACACTACGGATATCATTTTTATTTCATTACTATAAATCTCTCTACAAATCTAAATTAATATTTTTTATGCACAAACTTATTTTAAAACATGCAGCAGACTTCATGCCATACTATGGCCATACATACTACTTACAGATCTAAACACGTATTGCGGAACGTGAAACCTTAGTTTCGTTTACCCGTGGCAAAGATTCGAATATCATTCAGTCTCAAGAGCTTTATCGTATTTCAAGGTTCCAAAGTATAAGTATAAGGTAGTAAGTACAGTAAAATAATAAGGGCCAGTTTCAGCAGTTTTCGATAAAGTTGATGTTGTTCTGCGTAGGTTGCTGACGAGATGCGCGCGCCCATTTTTCTGAGCAAGAAAGGAACATAGGGGTTCCTTTCGAGGATGCACCTGGTTCCCCGGCTCCTTGTACCAGAGACGTCTTGCGGTATTGTTAATGGGTGAGCGTTTTTTTTTTTTTTATTGAATAGTGGGCAAACGACTTTGACTATTGCTTTCGTTACTTCCCAAGTCCCACGTCCTTCTTTATCGGTTTCGTAACATTGTGTTTTTTCCGTGGGAGGGTTGTTAACCCGCCGCACAACCCCCAACATGCTGGAGGACCACACCCTCCGTTGGTCAGCGAGTCCATTGGACTTAGCCGGACAGTGTAGCTAAGCTGTACTACCGACCATTCCCCTATCCGCCACCCAGGGGACGCTCCTCTACGCCATGAGGGACAGCGCGAGCAAGACGTGGGACTCCAATTACTGGGCAAAGCCAAGCGACGCCAGAGGAGAAAGTGGTGGACCGATGAATGTGAAAGAGCAATGAACAGAAAGAGAGAACTCAGAATACTGGCTGAAGAGAACAATGAATGGGACCAAAATTATAGGGAGGCGCGCACGGACTTCAGAAAGATTGTGAGATCGGCCAAGCGACATCATATGGAGGGCATTATCACAAATATGGAAACGCTAATGAGATCGAATGAGTCCCGCAAGTTCTACCAGGAAATAACAAAAGTTAAAAAGGCATACCAACCTATCTCTCAAGTGCTGGAAGATGAATGCGGAAATCTTGTCTCAGAACCGGAAGAACAAAAAGAGATGTGGCGCCGATACTTCCAAGAACTTCTCAATTGCCCACCGGTTAACAACAATGCTGATATAAACCCAAAAACCCATCACGAAAACGATCTGGAACCACCACCAACGTTTGAAGAGGTACACAAGGCAATAAACCGACTTAAGAACTACAGGTCCCCTGGAATAGATAATATACCAGGTGAGCTTTGGAAATATGGAGGGGGAGCACTGCAATCCCAACTATTCAAAATAATTTGTAGGATCTGGTCAGTGGAACAACAGCCTAGGGAATGGAACGTGGGTATCATTTGCCCAATACACAAGAAGGGATGTAGAAAGAAATGTGGAAACTACAGAGGGATTTCACTGCTTCCGACAGCTTATAAAGTACTTTCATACGTTCTCCTCGCTCGCCTTGAAACCTACGCGGAGCGAATACTCGGAGACTATCAGTGTGGCTTCCGCAGGGGGCGCGGCACAGTTGACCAAATATTTCTCCTGAAGCAAATAATGGAAGAGCGATGGGAATTTGCCCAAAGCGTCCATTGCCTGTTTGTGGACTTCACGAAGGCCTATGACAGTATTGACCGAGATACACTCTACCAGATAATGACAACGTTCCAGGTACCCGCAAAACTTGTCAGAATGATAAGAGTGGCCACAGGCATAAGCGAACTGCGAGTGAGAGTCGGAGGCGATTTGACTCGGGAATTTGAGGTTACGACGGGTCTGAAGCAGGGAGACGCTCTATCGCCTATTCTATTTAACATAGCTCTCGAATACATCATACGAAAAGTTTTACTGATAGATGGGGGAGTCGAGTTAAATGGAAGGCATAAAATAATAGGCTATGCGGATGACCTTGCTATATTGGGGCAATCAGAAGCAGAAGTTGTAGGCATGGTACAAGTATTGGAGGAAGAAGGGAAATCGGTGGGTCTCAGAATCAGTCGTGAAAAGACTGAATACCTCCATATGAAGAGATACAAGGACAATAGAGACCAGAGAAAAGACCTTACAATAAATGGCACAACCTACGAAGGTGTAGATAAATTTAAGTATCTCGGGTGTACGGTTACGGACACCAATCGGAGGGAGGAGGAAATAAACATCCGCATTGTCAACGCACTAAGATGTACCGCAGCTCTTCACAAAGTACTGGTTTCCAAGTTAATAAGCAGGACAGCCAAAATCCGCGTCTACAAAACAGTGATCAGACCGATTTTGATGTACGGATGTGAAACTTGGACACTAACGATCAAGGAGGAAGATAAACTCTTAGTTGCAGAACGCAAGATATTGCGAAAGATACTGGGACCAACGGTGGGAGAAAATGGAGAGCGGAGACAGCGGTACAACCGAGAGATAGAGAGCCTAGTGTCAATGCCAAACATAATCGGGGAAATAAAAGCTGCCCGACTTCGCTGGCTTGGCCACATCGAAAGAATGGGTGAGGATCGAGCCGTCAAAAGAGCATACCTTGGGCAGCCCATCGGGCGGCGGCCGGTGGGACGACCTAGATACCGCTGGAAAGATGAGGTTGCCAGAGATATGCAAGAGATGAAAGTGTCCGATTGGTCTGAGATGGCATAGAATAGGAAAGAATGGCGCATTCTACTGTCGGAGGTCAAGACACACTTTGGGTCGTTGAGCCAGCGAAGTAAGTAAGTAAAAGTAAAGTGGGCAAACGAGCAGACGTATCACCTGATGGTAAGCGATTACCGCCGCCCATGGACACCCGCAACACCAAAGGCGTCACAAGTGCGTTGCCGACCTTTGGGGGATGGGAAAGGGTATGGGCCTCCGGTATCCTCACTCACTCGGAGAAACCCAGCGCAAACGCTATTTCACACCGGTTTTCTGTGAGGCCGTGGTATCACTCCGGTCGAGCCGACCGCGACCCATTCATGCCGAAGCATAGCTCTCCCGCGGTTAAAGTAGGGCCACGTGTGCAGGCAGTGACAGTTACCTGCGGGCGGTCGTCGACGGTGAAGCGCAGCGTGCCGCGCGTGAGGTCGAGCAGCACGCCCACGGCGGCGCCGCGCGCGATGCCGCCGCCCGCGCGCCCGCCGTGCGCGCCGCCGTGCACGAACCACGAGCGCGACCCGTCGATGTACATCGCCCAGCCCAGCGCGTCGCTGCCTGCCGACACACACCACACACCACACACCACACGCCATCGGTTAAGATACTCCTCATACGGGTATCGCCTATTGTCCGTTAAATCGATCGTTGAACAATAATCGATATCTATCTGTTAAATTGATCATCGAACAATAATCGATATCTATCTATTAAATCGATAATCGAACAATAATCGATATCTATCTGTTAAATCGATCATCGAACAATAATCGATATCTATCTGTTAAATCGGTCATCGAACAATAATCGATATCTATCTGTTAAATCGATTATCGAACAATAATCGATATCTATCTGTTAAATCGATTATCGAACAATAATCGATATCTATCTGTTAAATCGATCATCGAACAATAATCGATATGTATCTGTCAACTATTTATATTTATGCTTATGATATATTTTTACTTTCCATGACAACCTGTGTGTAAGGCAGCATATTTTCTTTTTTCACCTTTCACCGCTTTACTTTTAAGGTGTATGTTCTTATTGGCTGTCCAAATAAATAAAATTAAAATATCTGTTTTTACCCAACTGCGGCGAATCCAAAAAAGGTTAATATAATATATTGACTGTCTATGTCTTTTTGTATGTTCCACCGTAGTGTCTAAACTAGTGAGCAGTTTTTAATGGATGATGTGTCAATACATTCGTAATAATGGCCCGAGTGATATAGAATATATTTTATAGTTTTACGTAGTCAAACGGACTCGTTCATAGTTCTTTAATTTTTTCTTATTTGTATATCACGTATTTGTACGTAATAGGTTTCTCCGTGATGAAAATGGTTAACGTGAATGACGTCAGGTTATACTCACCGAGCATTTTATCCCTGGCAACGTCAGCTCTTGCCACTCCGAAGGCCGGGTCGGCGTCTCCATCGTACCTATCGATACGCAGCCGCCAGTAGTGGAGGCCCCGCGCTAGAGGCTGGTCGGCGAGCGCGACTCGCGGCTGCCAGCCTCCGGCCGACGCGCTCAGCCCGTCCGCGCTCAGTGTGACCCCACCCTCCGCGTCGGCACAACGCGCATCCCATGAAAACCATGCCACTGTACAACCGGTAACTTACTGGTTAGTTATATCATCAGAAAAATGTTTTAACCAATAGAATAGAATAATCTTTATTGTACATTACATAAATAGTTTACGTAAAATAATGCATCAAATGACTGACCATGTACAAATGGCGGCCTTATTGCTAAAAGCAATTTTTTGATTCAAGATAATGATCATTGACCATTTCTTTTAAAATAGGCAACGATATGGCACGTCTGATAGATATTGGCAAAGCATTCCATAGTCGGACAGCCTACACAGTACGATGACACCAAAATTTATTGTTAAAGAAATAGTAAGCAAAAAGAAAATCACAGAGGATTTATTAACTTCCGCTAGGTTGTGACTTTGTGAATCATTTCGAAAAGCAATTTTTAGTTTTTTTTTTTTTTTTGAATAATTGGCAAACGAGCAGACGTATCACCTGATGGTAAGCGATTACCGCCGCCCATGGACACTCGCAACACCAAAGGCGTCACAAGTGCGTTGCCGACCTTTGGGGTATGGGAAACGGGATGTGGGGAGGGGTTGGGGTATGGGCCTCCGGTATCCTCACTCACTCGGTGAAACACAGCGCAAACGCTATTTCACACCGGTTTTCTGTGAGGCCGTGGTATCACTCCGGTCGAGCCGACCCATTCATGCCGAAGCATAGCTCTCCCACGGATAAAAACCCTTATGCGAAAAAAGACTTATTCAGAAATAATATTAACAATGGCCGTATTTTCTAATTCCCCTTCTATAGATATGTGGAAGAACTGCATAGCTTAAAACGCAGTTATTTTTTACGCAGAATCAGCGGCAGCGCCTATTTAGAAAAAAAAAAAAGATAATCGTTGTCGTTGTTGCTGTATAACTAACTATAGTTAATGTGTAGCTACACGATATATTTATGACTTCCATTTTTTTTAAGTCCTTTAAAAACAATTTGTATCAAATGCACATTTACCAGGAGACGTTTGTAGACCGATGACTTCACTGTAGGGTCCTTCACCGGCGCCATTAAATGCTTTCACCCGGGCGCTGTACAGCGATGCGTAGTGCAAGCCATCAATAGTGCACACAGTTTCACGGCCACAATACACTTCCTGCAAATAAAAGTATAACAATATTTATTTATATAACTTATCGTGGATAACTTTCGTAATGCGATACTTGGTATCTTCTCTGTTACGAACTAGGAATATTCCAGCGCGAGGGACTTTACAGATGACACAAATAACACCCAGACTCTGAAGAACAATTTATGGAACACACAAAGTTTTGACCCATGTCAGGTTTGAATCCACAACACTCAGCACAATAATGGTATTAACCCACTGTTACCAGGAACAACAGCAGTGACCCACGAATACCGAGTTATGATACTCGGGAATTCTCGTAGTCAGCGCGGTAGAAAACGTCGAGGTGACTACTTGGACTACTATAAATAAAATAAATAAATAAATATTTCAGACATCTAACACACAAAGCCATCTAGTAGCCCCAAGCTAAACAGAGCTTCTGTTGTGGGTACTAGACAACTGATTTAAATACTTTTTTTTTGTAAATGGAAACATTACACATAGAAGACACCCAAACTCCGAATATTTGCAGATCATACAAACAATTGGTCCGACCCGGGCATCGAACCCGAGACCTCAAGCACAGCAGTCGCATACGCTACCACTACGCCACTGAGGCAGTCAGTGCTACCTATGTGACATGTCATCCGTGCAGTCAAATTTACAAGGTAAGTTAAAGAATCACCCTGAAGGGTCCGCCGAGCCCGTCGTCCAGTTCGAGCACGTAGCCGCGCACGGCGGCGGGCGCGGCGGGCGCGCGCCACGCCAGCGTGCACGAGCACCCGCGCGCCGCACACGCTTCCACCGCCATCTCGGGAGCGCCCGGGGCTACACGAGACACACCTATTACTATACACGACAACTTTCATTTACTATAAGCCACGGGCGCAGTCAGGTTTTAGATTCGGGGGAAGGAGGGGGGGTTTAAAATGACTATGATTAAACGATTATTATTAAACATGAGTTTTTTTTTTATAAAACATGAGACTTCTTTTTTTATGGAATAGGCTTCACAAGTGTGTTTCTGTGAGGCCGTGGTATCACTCCGGTCGAGCCGGCCCATTCATGCCGAAGCGTGGCTCTCCCACGGTGACTTGTAAAAATATCAATAGTGTAGAACCATTGGAGGAAGGGAGGTCTTTAGTACCCCCCACACCTACGCCCATGCTACAAACCGCTGTTATACATTAATCAATAGCGTTTCACAATCCATTTGGTAATTTACTACGCTGGCCAGATGAGTGGTAACACTTCGTTTTCTTAATCCGTCAACAAATCTTGTTCATAATTATTAATTTTTTTGGAAAGCTGATCTAATCGTGAACAATTTGTTTGTATTCTCCTGTTCACAATTGTGCACGGCATATATGCAGATTTGAATTTTATCTTGAAATTGGGTATATTTTAATGAAAATAAGAGAGACTATTATAAATACTCATGCGATATAAAAGAGCAACGATTTTTTTTTCAATTTACCTGATGATTGCATTTCACACTCTGCAGCTGCGTATTCCATGTAAGCAAGATAAATTGGAAAATAACAATTTAATCCATACATTCTAAATTGTTATAAGACTAAAATAAACATAAATAACGTGTGTACCAGTGTGATCTAAATAGGTTAACGAAAAGATTAGATCACACTTTGATAGACCAAGTCTCACTTCAGAACTTACGTATGCATTCAATGAAATTCATGCTCCTGACCGTGCGTAGGACAGGTTCGATGTCGAGAGTTAGCGCAGGAGCTGTGGGTGGTGCATCCAGAGATGTGCAAAGACTTGATGCGGTTTCTTGAGCACGAACTGAGAGTATATTACCCACCTGATACAACAATACATGTTTAAGTACATAAATAATTAAATTCAGAACAAAACATTTCAACTTAGAACTGTATTCAATAGATATTTTTGAATGCCAATATTACAGGTTACAACGAAGAGTACTATATAAAGCTGCATATCAGCCTTATATTTTTTTTAAAACTAAATTTTTAAACTTTACTTGTGTTCATTTCCTAGCAGTGCATAATTATTGTAAACATAGAAATATTTATGATTGGTATTGTTACGAAGAAAGATCATTCCCGAACATCGATATTGTTCTACATTATTCGCGAACGACGGTCGAGAAAGTTGATTTTTGAAGCACGGAATAACAAACCTTATACCCGATAGACATAGCGTCAAAAATCGATTGGTTGTTGCGCGATTGTTTACAACGAGTTCGCCGGCGGGCGTGTCATTGGTATGGGGAACGCCCTCGTATGTTCGAGACGTTTCCCGAAAGTGCTAGTAAAATGTTAAAATGTATATAAACACGAACTCTCGCAGTCCGCAGGAGGTTCATTTTGAGCTACAGTGCGATAAACATCGAAGTGATATCAGTGATCAACCTAGCGACCTCGGTGACTATTAAATATTGTTATTCGAAGTGATATTGTGATTGTAAGAGTGTTTTTAATAAAGTCTCTTTTACGTCAGAAGGTTTATTTCCCAAACCCATCGAACCCTAACACATAACAATATGTTTTGTTAGTAAATAGATATAAGTTTTTTTTTTTTTTTATATATATAGACAACTCCCACATTAGGAATAAACATCCTGTGTCGTGGGGGCCTTTACAAACATTCATGAAACGGACACAAAGAACATCCAGACTCGGGACAACAATTCGTGGATCACACAAAGTGTTGTAGTACCGCGTGGGATTTGAACCCAAGACACTTGGCGCAGTAGCAAGCGGCATGGCGACCGCTGAAACCACTCGGCTAACCGTGCAGGCAGTTGGGTGTATCATATTGATTATTGTTTGAAACAAAAAACAAAAATTTTATCAGATAAAACCATATCTATATGTAATAACAGGCCGATAGTGTTGAAAGTGAATTGACATAATTTGTACGACCTAAACTGTACTCAATATGAAATAACAGCAGCGTAACAGATAAATCTACACAATTAAATTAAATTGAAGTGTCTGTATTTTAAAATTAAAACTTTTAACTAAATTCATATGACAGTTTATACAGTACTTACATAAAAAAATAATTTTCATATCTCTTGGTGTAAATTTTTTTTTGTGTTAGTTTGTTCCGGCTTATCTCTGTAACAGCTGGATCGATTTTGACGAGACTTTTACTGGCAGATAGCTGATGTTATACTCAATAACTTAGGCAAATTTTATTTAGAAAAAATATAAGATTCCCTAATAACATTAAAATGGGACCACATGGTTAGCACCAGCTTTAAATTAAAACAAGATACATCAAAATCGGGTTACATGGTCAAAAGGTCTGAGGTAACAAACATAAAAAAAAAGTCGAATTGAGAACCTCCTCCTTTTTTAAGACCTATATCTAATATCCTATTCAAAGTAAAAAAAACCAGGAGTAATAGTAATATATGTACTTCTATATCCATTTAGTAAGAAGCTGTTAATTTTAAATTACAAATGGATACTTGTGTTTTTTTATTTGTATTGATTTTCGATTTAATTGTTATTAGGTAACATTAATATAATTAATATAGTTTAAATATTTTACCTGTAGGAAAGCTGCATGATCTGATTCTTTAAGAGCTTCAATAGAGAAATGTAGTAAGGCTGTTGCTTCTCTTAATTTCTGTGCAGCATGTGAAGTTAGGGAGCGCATATTGGTTACAGCTTGCATTCTAGTGTTACGAGCAGCACGTATTAACTCATCACGTCTGCGATCTATGGCACGGGTCACTTCCACACAGGCTTGATCTATTTGTTTTTCCAATTCCTCGCATGACTCCTATTAAATTTGTTTTATTACTACATGATAACACTACTGTTTACATTAATACGTTCAATAAGCTGAATACTTACATTAATTTTGTCACCTGATCCCTTGACTAATTGTATATACTCTGTCATGGCTTTAGCTTGTTCAGATAGATGTTGCAGTGATTGGGATAGTTCAGTCTGAAATAATGACAAGTGTCAGTAATTTTTTAGTGTGTCTCACACTTTGAGAACACTATGTAGGATTTGAACCCACAACAGTAGAAAGCAAAGTAGCAACCAATTAAACCAGAAGGATAGGCCATGCAGTCATACTTGTTACTTTATCTATACAAATAAATAAAATTGGAGTGTCTGTTTGTAATATTAAAATAACCGCTTTCTACTACTTGCATATGAATGTATATATGGTACACATACCAAAACCAAAATATATATTTTTAAAATTTTTGTCTGTCTGTCTGTTTATTCCGGCTAATCTCTGGAACGGCTGGACCGATTTGGACGGGACTTTCACTGGTAGGTAGCTGATGGTACAAGGAGTAACTTAGGCTTACATTTTTTTAGACTAGCTTCGTCCCGTGGCTTTACCCACGATACGACAATAACCGCGGGGTTAAGCTAGTAAAATATATATTTACTACTTCAATTATTTTTTCCTATTCATTTTCTAATACCTTTTTTTTCCCTTCCAACTATAAGGCTGCCACTTGTGCTCTTTAGTTTCAATTTATTATGTATGGAAGTAGGTAATCTGGTGTACAACTATAGTTATTGAAATGTATCTGTTCCAAAAAATCTATTTTTATACTCTGTATTTAGAAACTTTCTATAGATAATATTAGATGCATTTTAAAAACAAACACCACACACCTACTTTTATTTGAAACATCATACTTGATTGAGAACAGACTATTAATTAATAATGAGTAACATATATTTATAATTTCTAATGGTTTTTCCATTACACAATATTATAAATTGGATACCTTATGGGCTCTGGCAGCTGTGGACAGTGCTTGAGTCTCATGTGTAGAATGTCTTTCTGCAATACAGCGTTGGCAAATTGGAACTAAACAAGTATTACAGTAGAGAACAGGTGGTGAGCCATGATCTGTACATGTAGTGCCCAGAGCTCTTAGTTCATGTTGTGCCAATGGTCCCCTAGTGGGGTGCCAAGCATCACGGCATCCAGCGCAATAGCGTACAGAACATTGTTCGCATCGAACTACAGCAGCGCGACGCTCCCCTTCGCACATTTGACAAGCTTCCTCAGCCGGTGGTGTACCGGAGACACCCCCGAATCGTTCCACAATAGTTCGCATAACCCGAAACGGCGGTAGACCTTCAGCTCCATTGTCGTCCAAATACATTAATTTACTGCACGTTGGACATGTTATTGTGAAGGCTGCCGTAGAATACGCGGGTACAGCCGGGGTTCCTGCGTAACTATTTGGCCTTGATCCACATACTACTCCGCTATCAGTTTCGCTAGAAACTGAAGCTTTGTCTGCCTCTTGATAGTCATTAGAGGTTACTGTACTATCTGTTTCATGTACAGGGGTCTGTAAATTTACTGCACACACTCTACACAATGCATGCCCGCAAGGCAATAGTACAGGTTCCCTGTAGAATTCCTTACAAACAAAACATCTAATTTCTTCTTCCATTTTGTATTAATAGTTTTCAAACAGATAGGAATAATGTTATTGTATTGTTAATTCATTTCACATCTTGTATTATTTTGCGTTTATATAAATTAATTTGCTTTACATTGTTTTATATAAAACTATGTCAATCTGTCTGTCAATTGTCGACCATATAGATAGATAAAATAATCAAAAAAAATAATGTGACATGAAAGTTTGGCTTGCAACACTGAAAGTGAACTAAAAAAATATATCGCCGCCTTATTAAAAAAAACCAAGTTCGATCAAAATTCATGAAAATGCGGTGTAAAACTCTGAAGTAAATGTAGGACTACTGTAGTTAATGCACTAGGTCTAAATCCCGTCATTTGAATACTTTTTGTTTTCATTAAATTACCAATTCGTACACGATTATTGACGGACCGAATTATCAATCTTATTAGACTGGTGGTTTGTGATCATGGTCACTAAACTGAAGGTCGTGAGTTCAATTCGTTCGTGCAGTTGTTCTGAGTGTCTATGTACGTTTTTATAATATTAATATGGATATGTTACTATTATAAGTTCGAAAGTAAGTAACTGTCGGTTTGTAACACTTCACGGTTAAAGCACTAAATCCAATTTTAATGAAATTTGACAGGATGATAATTTGATTCGTGAAGAAGGATATCTCTAGGTATTTTAAAGCAGATAAATACCTTGGACTGCAGACTGTAAACAGTATCGTTAGAGTACTTAGCTGTAAGCAAATAAATGAAAACTTAAAAATCAATTTTTATTGCAAAAGCTGACAAAGAAGTTCTGCGTGAGTTGTTACCAACATAAAGAATTATCAATTATTACAATCAAAGATGCAACCCAAATGTCAATTTGACATTAAGTATTTGTAAATAAGACGATACATATTTTGATTGGTTTATGTTTTTCTCTAATAGTTTGTATAGTTTATCTTATTTATCGAGTAACACTACTATAATTATGGAGTAAAAGAGTATTAAATGATTGCTGTAAATCCACAAAGTAGAAATGGAATCTGCTGCAATATCATCTGACGATAGTTGTGATTCTGAAATGAAATCCATGAAATCTGAATTGATGGGTAATTATAATACGTCCGTAAATAATGTACTTAATACCTTCAATCATCAAATTTTATTCATGTAAATCACTGATTAGATAATACACCTAAATCTTACGTGAATTACTTTCAAATATTCATACAAATAAATAAAATTGGACTGTCAGTTTGTAACATTAAAATAACCGTTTTTTAATAGGTAAATGCATATGCATGTATACACAGTACATTGTATATTATATCAAAATAATTTTTTATACTATTTTCGTCTGGCAGTGTCTTTCATTGGCAGACAGCTGATGTAATAAGGAGTAACTTAGGGTTTTTTTCGACTAGCTTGGCCCCGCGGCGTTACCCGCGATTGTAAAGGCACAAAAAGAACCGCTGGTATTACGTGGGACTCAGCTAGTAAATTCTTAAACCTAATTATACAACTCAAAGATGTATATTTTTTTTAGATTTTGGTTTGGAAGATGAACGCTTAAGTAAAGATGAAATGAGAGATTTATTAATTGCCTTAAAAAGTTCAAAATCTGCTGAAAAAAAATATGAAGAAGTTGCTCGTACTACAGTTAGTATTTAAATGTGTATTTGTTAAGTAATGGTAGCTATATGTAGTTAGTATTCTAATTAAATAAATGAATGTCTGTGTTACAGCAAGGGAAGAGTTCGTGCGTGTCATTGACAGCAATGAAGAGGCGGTATTTGAATGTGAAGGATAGACGCATGCCCTGGAGTTTGCTGCCCAATACCTTGACACAAGTTGAAAAAGCTCGCACGCTTGCAGTTTACATTAAACTAATGTCTATAAATACATATCACCAAGCAAGACAATCTATACATTTTGCAAAATGGCCTCCACCAATACAAATTGTTGAAGAGACCACAAGGATTCAACCCCTAAGATCTACTAGAAGTGGTAGATCAGTACCTGTATATGCCGATTTTGATGATGATTCTTCAGATTTAGATTTTGTTGTGACTAAAACAAAAAAAAGGAAAGTTTCTTCAAGTGATCAAAATGGGAGCGATGGGATTTACTCCAATAAAGTTCTTAGCTTGAAAAGGAAACCTATTAAAGATGAGAATAGTAGACCTATAAAGGAAGCTAAAATAATTACAGATAATAAAATAGAGACTATATCTTCTGAAAATTATGTTCCACTGAAGAAAGACCTTTTTACATCAATTGAAGACTGAAAACTGCATTTTAGTGCCAGGATAGACATTTTAGAACTAATCAAATTTCAATTACAGTACAGTCAGCATCATAATTATGTAAAAAACATCAATTAAATTTTATATTGGCAGCCTAACTCTCAAATTGTTGTACACATTCAAAATATCTAGGCTATCAGTTGTAAATATTGTGTTGACTAACTTATATTAATGTTATCAAATTGGTAGTTCAATAGTATCTATGCATGCATTCTAGTCAAATTGATAGTCATTGTCATTAAGGGTAGCTACAATTACGGTTTAAGTCAAGTTCTTAAGAACTTAGGCTGTCCAACCATAGTAGGTATTTCCGTTAAAAACTGGATGGACATTGTGTAGCTGCTAATTTGATTACTATGTTGAAATGAAACTGTACATTGTAACTGTAACTTTTAGTATAGTAATCTTTAGTAATAAATACTACTAACAGATAGTAACTAATTGCAGCATTAATCTATTCAACTTCAAATTGTCTTGAAATTCTCATTCTTTAGTGATAAGCATATCAATTGAGGCATCACCTTTAATGTATTAAATCCTATTAAAAGGCTTCTTTTACTAACCAGAGGTTGAATTTACCATCGTTCCTATTCTTTTACTAACACTGGAAAGATACAAAAATTCCAAATGATATTGTAGTCTCCACTCGAATTGAAGAGATCTAACTGAACTGAATTGGAGATCGATTGAGAGATCAGTAATTAAGATAAGTAATTTGAAAACATTTGAATAAAAGACATGTCAATTACGTCATGCAAGAAATGAACGGGATAGGTACTCAAGGCAATACGTATTATTTAAAAAACAACTGACTGCGTCAATATCTGCCATCTTTATTAAATTCATTGAACAACTGAAAAGATAGAAAAACTGAAAAAAAAACAAATCTGTTGACACCACTCACATAAAAATACGACAAGCCGTTTAAGCTCTAGGGCGTGCCAAAGAAATAATACATACATACACTCGAAAAACATAAACCTCATTCTTTCGCAGTCGGGTAAAAAAGCACGCAAATATTTAAAATTGTAAATTTTGCTGCAAAGTACACTCTAATGCATAGATATTTTTAACTAATTTGTATGCATGGATACCATTAAATAACCTATTTGATAATATTAATATGAACATTCTGTCAGTCAATACAATATTGACAACTGATATTTAAGATATTTTGACCACATTGAATGCATGCTACAATTTGATTGATGTTTTTCACATAATTTTGAAACTACAAATATTTATGGTGCCGACTGTACATACTCATGTCTGAAAGTGAAATTCTTTTATGGAAGATATTTGAGACAAATCAACACCAATTATAAAAATAACAAATAAAAAGGATTTAAGTGTGTTGTTTTGTCTCAAAGAAATTCTTAAGATTTAGTAGTATTTACTTTTTAGTTAAGACCTTTGCTTTTCTCAATTTCTAGACTTGTATTTGAATGTTTGTGATAAAATATTTTTATACCATGTATTCACAACTAGGATGGTAAACAAGAACATTGATTGATAAGAATGAATTATTAAGATATTTCGCTAGTCGCTGAGAAGTGCAGTACTGATGAAAGTTGTTTTGTGAGTTATCTAAGTTGCATTTATATATGTCATTTGCAAATTCAGTTTGACCTTAAGTTAGTTAATACAAATTGTGTAAACACCTTTGTGTTCAACTTATCATATTATAATAGTTTATTTATAAAGAAGCTGGTAGCTGAGCAAAACTAATAGCTGTGCTCCATACTTGTTTTCTACCTTAGTTTTAAAAACATGTAGGCAGCAGAGAGATGATGCTCCTTCTCCTACACTTAAATGGTAAAATTGTGAAAAGGTTCATATATTAAAGTCCCATGGTCTTTCCATGGATGTGTTCTACCAGTCACTAGTATATTTTCCCTGTTTCGTTGACCACATATAATCTCATTCATTTAAGTTTAGATATCTATATTATAATCATTACGTGAATGATAATATTGTTGTCTCATTACAATTGAAAATCATTGTGAAGTGTCCTTAGTTTCTATTAATTTTAAGTAGTTCAAAATACGTACTTGCGTTTACAAAAACAATGATGATATTTCGGACAATATTTTTTCGGACAACTAACACGGTGACTGCACGGTTGGCCTAGTGGTTTAAGCGTTCACTACAACACTTGCTATGCGCCAAGTGCCGGGGGTTCAAATCCCACGTGGGACATCACTTTGTGTGATCCACAAAATGTTGTCCCGAGTCTGGGTGTTCTTTGTGTCCGTTACATGTATGTTTGTAAAGTCCCCCGCGACACAGGATGTATATTCCTAATGCGGGAGTTGCCTTTTAAAAGAAAAAAAAAAAAAAAACCCAACGCCATCTACTCCCAAGCTAAGCAGAGCTTGTGTTATCGGATACTAGACAACTGATTTAAATACATATATACTTTGTTTTTGTAAATACATACATATTAAACATAGAAGAAACCCAAACTCCGAAACAAATATTTGTTGATCACTATAAAATTTGGTTCAATCAAGGATTTGAACCCTCAAGCACAGCAGTCGCATTCACCACCACTGCGCCACCGAGGCAGTCAATTATGATGAATTAAATGAATTGTCTTTTAATTGGTAAATTTGTGTATTAAACCCATTTAAGTTTCCATTGTGACAATACTTATTTTACTAAATTACTATATATACAGGGTCTGTCGTAAATAATGGATAAGTCGTAAACTGGAGTTGGTCCGGCTATGAGACTATTAGAAAATCGTATCTTTTTGCCAGGGTTTCTAACCGTATGGAAATGGCGTAGACTTTTATGTTTTTTTAAAATTTCGCTACTCTTTGCATTCATTCCGTTGCCATTTCGTTAAATTTTGGTATTTCTGTGTCATTTTTTTGTATTATAGTCTTGAAGATGTGTATTATTTATTTTTAGTACTGTTTTAGGCGTTTTTAACGTTGGTCATTTTCAAAATTGTCATTTTAAGATTTTTTATGTTTTTGTTTTACTTAGGGTCAACTTTTGATCATTTACTGTGTAAAAAAAAAGTACGGCGCTATAGCTGCCCATGATCTTAATAAATTATCTAGTATGTGTAGATTCTAAAAAGGTATAACAATGCATACTTCACAAGTAATATTAAGCTACATGAGCGAGATCAATATCAAGGTGAGAAAATATTTTTTTCATGTAATGTTGTAAATGGTTATAAAACTTCGTCATAATGATTTATTTCTGCCAAGATTCTTTACACAAACACTATGGGGTCACTATTAAGGATATTCAAAAGAAAACTAGGTTGTTTTAGTACGTAAAAATATTTATTCAACAACTTAAACTAAATGTTCGAAGTGTCCTCCGCCGGCAGCTATGCACGCTCTACATCGCCTAATAAACGATCGCTTAATCCGGCGCACATAACCGGCTTCTTCAATTTTTCTCGCTGCTACTTGAATGCGCGCACGCAACTCTTCTACAGAACTTATTGTTTCACTGTATACTTTTTCTTTTATACAGCCCCAGTAAAAGAAGTCCAAGGGGTTCAGGTCTGGCGAACGTGGAGGCCATAAAATTGGCCCCAATCGCCCTATCCATCTATCTGGATAAGTATTATTTAAATGTTCCCTGACACGAACAGCGTAATGTGCTGGACACCCATCATTTTGTAGCCACATCTCATTTCTTATCTCTTGTGGGACGTCTTGCAGTAAACTAGGTAAAGTATTTGCTAAAAAATTCAAATACATATCCGCATTTAATATTGCCGGCAATTCGAATGGACCAATGATTTTGCCATTAATAATGCCAGTCCATAAATTAATTTTAAATTGATATTGCGATCGGTCTTCTCGGATAAGTCTTGGGTTTTCGAGTTGCCAGCTGTGTATGTTGTGAAGATTCAAAAAACCATCTTTTCGACACGTTGACTCGTCACTCCATAAAATTTTATTAAAAAAACTTTGGTCTTCCCTCATCTTTCGCAGCATTATGCGACAAAATGTTATTCTCGCAGCAGCGTCCCTTGGCATTAATGTTCTGACCCTTTGATAATGATAGGGAAGGCATGAATTAATTCATGCCTTTTTAAAATCCTGTGTACAGATTTTTGAGGTATACCGGTGCGCCTTGAAATTACACTTATGGACGTACCAGGGTCTTCTGCAACTATTTCCAGTACTTCGGCTGCACTGTGGCGTTGTGGTCGTCCTTCACTCGCCCCGCCTACGCCGGTCCCAGGAAATCGTCCTTCCAAAAATGTGTTGTGCACTCTTATGAAGACACGATAGTCAGGATGCCGGGCATTTGGATATTTTTCCCGATAAACTCTAGCAGCTCTATTGGCGTTGCCATCACATAAACCATAAATGTAATGCATGTTTACGTATTCGGCCGGCGTGTATTGTTGAGGCATGATATACAAAATTTTCCAAAATAACACGTGCAATCGATAGCACAACACGATGCCCATAAATGAGAGCTGAGTTGTCAATATCACCAGGTTAACAAGTCCAAATCACAAAGAAAATCTAAGTCCGATATTAGAAAGCAGTAACAAATTGACGACAGTAATGAAAACGAGAGCACATGCGATGGTCAAAATCACACTGAGAGATGTATCAGGAGTGCGCCCTAGCTAAACGCATGCTAACCTTTTCACACATCGTGAGTGTGAAAGGGACGGTGCATCATGCAGTGTGCCTATGCAGTGACCCTTTGTATTGCTGTCTTTGTTCATTTTTTTACCTGATGATCCTTTTTACGAATAAACTTGTAACATGTTTGTCGCATGTAACTATTAGAGCACATCAATTTTAAAATTAAACACCTTTATGAAATGAGGAGGCATGAAATTTTTTTGACAAAAAACTACCTAGTTTTCTTTGAATATCCTTAATAGTGGCCCCATAGTGTTTGTGTAAAGAATCTTGGCAGAAATAAATCATTATGACGAAGTTTTATAACCATTTACAACATTACATGAAAAAAATATTTTCTCACCTTGATATTGATCTCGCTCATGTAGCTTAATATTACTTGTGAAGTATGCATTGTTATACCTTTTTAGAATCTACACATACTAGATAATTTATTAAGATCATGGGCAGCTATAGCGCCGTACTTTTTTTTTACACAGTAAATGATCAAAAGTTGACCCTAAGTAAAACAAAAACATAAAAAATCTTAAAATGACAATTTTGAAAATGACCAACGTTAAAAACGCCTAAAACAGTACTAAAACTAAATAATACACATCTTCAAGACTATAATACAAAAAAAATGACACAGAAATACCTAAATTTAACGAAATGGCAACGGAATGAATGCAAAGAGTAGCGAAATTTATAAAAAAACATAAAAGTCTACGCCATTTCCATACGGTTAGAAACCCTGGCAAAAAGATACGATTTTCTAATAGTCTCATAGCCGGACCAACTCCAGTTTACGACTTATCCATTATTTACGACAGACCCTGTATATATAAACTAAATTTACTACTGAATTGTGTTAAATATTGTCTATGTAAAGAAATCCATTAGCCAAAAACAAGTTTATTTAAAATTTTCATTGAATTCCCATGGACATGTTGCTTCAATAATACTAAATACTTTATACTAACATGGTTCTGATGATATGAGGGAATTTCGTAGTGTAAAATCAGTGCAGCTTAGTTAAAGCCATTTTTTTTATTACGAAGATCACACAGGAAAAAGATGTATGTAGATATTATAATAATTTGGAAAACTAGTTGTGTTGACTCTGAAGTTCCTAACATTCTACATAAAACGATGTTTATCTCGTATAAGATGTGAAACACCTTAAGACCCCTGTAACATGGTGACATGTCGCTACGGGATTTGTCGCTAAGATGATATTTAATAGTTTAATGTAATGTAATGTGGCGACGTGTCACCATGCGCAAATCGCTCTGTGACTCACGCTCATGATTATCAAAGTAATTTTATACTTCTCCTACTAATATTATAAATACGAAAGTTTGTAAGGATGGATGGATGGATGTTCGTTACTCTTTCACGCAAAAACTACTGAATGGATTTTGATGAAACTTTACAATAATATAGCTTATACATCAGAATGACACATAGGCTGCAATTTATAAAGATATAGCTTCGCCTCGCGGCGTTGCCCGCGGTTATTGTCGTACTGCGGGTAGCACCGCAGGGTTCAGCTTGTACAAAATAATTTCGTAGTGTTACATTTTAGATGTGAAAAATTTAATGTAGAGGGTCAGACCGGTAACCACGACGCGGTTCGCGTTAACAAAGTGTGTTATGGTATATACTTATGTAAATGTAAGGTAATGCGTTATTGTTATACAAAATATTATTTTATGTTTCATATCTCCTAGATATCCCGTGACGGCTCAAATAATATTTACCTATAGTATTTTGTTCTTTCGTTGTAAGGTGATTTAAAGATATTAATTTTTACAAATTTTTTTAAATGAGAAATATAAACGCCTAGCTAAATAATTGTTTAAATTTGATTTTCAAAAACTAATTGCGCAAGTAATGTGTTTACATTTTTCATGTTTATGTCACCGTCAGATGTTAAAAACTGTAGATTGTAATATATTCGCGAGATTGTAAACTGTCTAAAGATTGTGAACCGTAACATACTGCTTACAGTTTAACGTATTATTTTAGGTTAGATTATAATTTAGCGAAGTGAAACCGTCTAATTGTAATATGGTATGCAACGGATCGCATCTCGCGCGCTGATTGCTTGAACAGCATATGTCCTGCGCTGCCATATTTGTTTGTTAATTCATTTGTTTCTGAATGTAAAGTACTTTTGTGATTGTAAATTGATTCCATGTTGAAACTAACTCACAGCTTAAGAATTAGTTACATAAAATTGTTGTGGCAGTAAAATGAATTTGTGGTTAAATAAAGAAATTCTAACTTAACTCTATGGCCATAGAAGGGCAAACTGTAAGACCGACCAATCAGAGACAGTTGATAATTTGACGCGCAACTGCGTGACAGATTGTGATTTAACGGTTTTACTTCGATACATTAAAAAGTAATCTCGCTAGGTAGATTATAATCTAAAAGTTTTTATAATTATAATCTTACGGTGACATATATATATATATATTACTCAAATTACAAAAGAAAGCCAGATGGAACGTACTTCACAGATAATATGAAGCCGTTTATTATTTAAGTATGCGTGACAACCAGCAGCGCCGCTGTAGTGACACGTACATCTGTGTGATTGTAATGATCCCAGAAGCAGATAAAAGACTCTGTTTTGTTAATGTGAATATCGAAAAAAATGAGAATTTTAATATTAACAAATGCGTTTAACTAATATTATTTTAATTTGAATTACTGTACCTACATACAAATCAAAGTTCTTAGCAACCTTCACATCGCATAATATTTAATATTGCCGAATAATTAATTCATTCGTCGTGGAACATTTGTCGGCAACCTGCTAAAATCATATAAGGGGCCATCCATAAAGTACGTCACACGTAAAGGGGGGGGGGGGAGGGGGTCGACAAAGTGTGACATGGTGTGACAAGGGGTGGGAGGGGTCCTAAGTTTTGTGACATCACATTTCAAAATCTAATATACTCGTATCTAGAGGTACTAATCGCGTAATTTGAAATATTAATTTAACTAAAAAATATTTCCAACTCTATCTTTAGGACAATACGGTTTCAATTGTTTTGTTGATAATCAGTATTTAACCTTTTTCATACAAGGTCTGATGTAGTTCTGATTTGTTGCGTATTCAGTATTCAATCCGAATTTATAAGTGTTGAAAGAAATAATTTCGGAACCCCTTGTTAAATATGATTAATATTCTGCAGTAATACCATAAGTACCTGCGGAACGAGTTTGTGTCGACGATTTATTTGTATTATTTACTTAAAAATGTAAGAGGTCTAATGGATCGTTATATAGATCATTCTGTACTATTGAAAGATATGATGCGAATCACAAGTTAAAGACATAAAACACACGAAGACTCAGAACAACGACTTGTTGAATCATTGACAAATTGTTCATATGTAATTTATCATCAATAATTGTATCGCCAAATAGTCTAGTCGGCAAGTTGAAAATGGTACAATTTTTTTTTATTAATGCAAGATATTTATTTATATTTGTTTATATTTTTTTTATAAACAAATTGATTAAATCAATATATAAAAAAAAAATCTAGGCGTCATTCCGGATCCAATGAGCTATCGCACATAATTTTAAGAGCAATATCTCTATTTTGTACTATTTTCAACTTGTCGACTAGACTAAAAGGCGAGGTTTGAAACCAAGTACCTAAATATAGAACAGAGGTTTACTATTGCTTTGACTAAAAAGTAATTTCAACAGTTGAAGGGAGAAAAAATCGTCGAAAACTGATATCACAGACGAACTACGAGGTTTTTTTCTTTTCGGCAACTACGTTTACGATGTTCAAATACGTAAGACGGAATTTAGAACATACAATTAAAAATCACTCGTGACATGAAAACAGTATGGCGGCCTATCAAACACTTCCACGAGATCGTATTCTCTTTTTGATTTGTATTCGCTTTGGTACCTTCACTTTCGTGTCATGTACCGTCCATCTGGCTTTCTTTTACAATCTGAGTATTATTGATTCTCTATCCATCTGTTTTCGTTATTTATTTTTGCATTGTATTATGACGTTGATTGGTGCTGTAGATACTTGAGATTTATTTACTTTGAAGAATGTGGAAAGCTGTATATAAAAGGCTTGTTATTATATTGATGTACATATAATTCGTATTAAAACCGGAGCTAAAATAGTTTTTATTTTAATAATACACACTGATCGTACTTTCAACTTTTAAAACGGTTTTATTTAACTTGCCCTGTACTTTGGGTTAAACCTAGTAATTGAAATTTGACCCGCTTCCTGTTAACAGATTAATCTGTGTGGTACCCACCAATTGTTCTGGTGACAATACAAATAAATAAATGTAGGTTTTTAAATTATATGTTATAATTATATAAATATATACAATAGATATTATAATGTTTTATGGAATAAATCATAAATTAAATAAATTCTGTTCCATTGCAAATCCAAGATGGATGCCGCTACAAAATGGCGGTTTAAAAATTTTGTACGTCTACCTCATTAAGGATATCAAATGAAAGGGCTTGACTAATAGAATACAGTTCACTATGACAAATTAAAAACTAAAAACTTGAAATAAAAAATATGTAAAGATTTTATTTAATTTAAATGGTTTTATTGCAAATAACGTACAAAAAGCTAAAAAAAAATCTGTATGTCCCAGGTTCCAGTCATCAAACCCCTCTCCCTCATCAATGTAAGGCATTGATCACACAAAAAAATAAAATCATTGGGCGTAGCGTAAACTGAGTTGACTAGATGGAAATACGGGCCCAACGATTTTTTTTTACAGTAGGATCTCATCGTATGTATGTAGCCTGTGTATTGTGGCCTTTTTTGTATAACGTTTGTTTATTTTTATAGAATTGTTCAGAGGAATTTATTCCAGTCGATGTAGAAATATGATAGCTATGATCGGTGGTAAGTGCAAAAATAAAACAACAAACGTACTAATATTATACATTCGAAAGTAACTGTCTGTCCGTTACGCTTTGTTCACGACTAAACCGCTGCACCGATATCAATAAAATTTAGAATGGAGATACTTTGACTCTTGAGGAAAGACATAGGCTACTATTTACTGCGATAATATTCCAGTTACGAAGAATAGGGATGGTGTCAAGAAATTGATCACTATAATATCCGTTCCTCGATATCATTTATTTAAAGGACATTGACTGGTCCTGGGCCAGATACTGGACAGACATGGGAGTACTACCAAATCGTTATTTGCTTTAATTTATATTTAAAAAAATATTAGAAAAAATTGGTCCCAGGATTTTCTTTTATACCTATATTATTTTTTTTGGATTTTCGAAATGATTTTAGAGAACTATTATTTTAACGAATTGTTATTAAGCTACTGAACTGAGTATAATACAGGTGAAAAAATGAAGAACGTTTACCTTTTGTCGATAGCCTGTTGAGGTAGATTCCTTTTCTGCAGACCTTAAAATCGCCTTTCACATCAGTATAATAGACAGTCCCTATCCAAACAATTTTAAAATATAGTGAGAGAAGAACTGAATGTTGCCAATAACTTGCAGACTATGTTGACGAAAAGAGATTTCTACCAAAATAGAGCCAATTTCGAAAACATTAATGTTGAGCAAAATAATGTTACCGCTTTTCCATATTGACCGCTGAAGAATTGAATCTTTTTGCTGTAGGCACATACTAAATAAAACTCGCACAGCAGTGAATTATTTCTGATCCAACAATATAACGAAGGTCTTAATGATCTGACAGCATATATGTACTATGCCATTCAATAAGGAGTAGAAAACCACTACTGCTACTTATTGATTCATCAGGAAAATGGTAGAATAGAGTGTATTAGAAATTATTGCTGGCCATGTGTTACGGATCGCAGAACGATTTGTAGCCACGCCCATGTTATGACGCACTGTGGTTTTTAGGGTGGACTAGGCACCAAGACGTTATTAGGTACCCTGCTCTGTTACTGGATACAATTATTATCGATGACGATTAAGTGTATGATTGTAGGTTTTAAGATGTAAACAAATAATGTATTAATAACAACGTAAGCAATTCATTGTTGAATGTCAAGTAGACAACTTAAGACATTAATAGGTAATTTAAATAAATTATATAATTATTTTCTTACGCCGCACCCAACGCCATTTAGTCCCAAACTAAACAGATCTTGTGTTGTGGGTACTAAACAAATGATAAAAAAACATATAAACGTACTTTTTTTTAGTAAATACATAGTAAGTAAATACATATTACATATAGAAAACACCCAAACTCAGAAACAATATTTGCAGATCATACAAACATCATAATGCACATCAGTCACGTACGCTACAACACGCTGCTCCAACGAGGTAGTCACACAAATCAATGTTAAATGACTCAACATGTAAAAATATATTATATTAATAAAGAAAGTAATTCTTCAAAATGATAGTGCTTGCATTAAAGTGTAAAACGTGCCATTGAATGTCTTTCTAAACCAATAAAAACTGTATAAAAGTGTATCTTTCTCGAAACTCCTGGGATAGATCCTCCAGGCAAGTATTAGCTTCAAGTACATAATTTACTATGTAGTCATTCTGGGCAGTAATTGGGCCAACTCCGATACAAGAATGGCCAGTGACCATTACAAATTGTATTTAGTTTTACTTAGACATGTGGGACATACTAGAGTAGATGGATATAACATATTTTAAAATAAATAAAGCGAATTTCCTCCTATAAAAATCTCTACGGTTAATACATATGTCGTTAGGATTATGGAAATGCTTAATAACAGCCCGGAGTTTGAAAGTAAGGGCCTAAGCCCCCGTGCCTCAGAGAGCACGTAAAGCCGTCGGTCTTGCGCTTGTTCTCTTGCGGTCTGGTCGGATAACCGTCCCGTCGATTATTCGTAAATACAGTAGGTATTAAAGTGAATTTGAAAAGTCACAACACTATGGTAAAGAATCTATAACTTTGAGATGAAGTCTGACGACGATATGTTTTTAATTATATAAATATTATAACTATTTATTTATTTCTTATTTATTTAACAAGACAAGCAAGCACGCATATTTCAAGCATTCATTTATTTAAAAAAAGTCACAATAATCAACAAAATGGATTTAAAATGTTTATTCCAATTAATTTCATAAATTACTTGACTTATATTTAAAAATTACCAACAAATAAAAAATACACAACTTTAAATCAATGAAAACATTTCTATGATATAAAACAACATTTTAATTTCTTCAATACAAGTATTTGTAATAAAAGGCTAGTTTAAGATATAATAAACGTTAATACCAACGGGACATTAATGGGTAATTTAATTTAATAAAAAGTTATAAATATATATAAAATAACTAGCTGACCCATGCACCTTTGTCTGCGTCTCTTTTCAATCATGCTCGGCTCCTATTAGTCTAAGCGTGACTTTAACTATCCTATCTTAGGTACGCTAGCAAAAACGTGAAAATTAGTTAGATAGTTTTGGAGTCTATCGTGAGCAACAACGTGACACGAGAATTATTTGTAGGTATAAATAAAAATGAATCGAGAATAGCTCGAACAAGTAGGTTATTTTTGTTTATTTTCGTTACGATACAAGGAAGGTTAGGAGTAAAACGTAAACAACTGGTTGGCTGCGACAGGCCAAAAACTTTTGACAGAATAATGTCTGTCGGGGCAAAAACGGAATAAAATGAATGTTTAAGAGTGGCTCCCATGCAACAAACGTAATACTCTTTGACGTTTTTTGCTCGATATTACGAGTAATAACGAATCCCTTCGTATTCGAGTCCGATTCTCACTTAGCCGATTTTTAGGTTTCCGAACCTCAAAAGGAAAAAACGTAACTCTTATAGGATCACTTTTGTTGTTGGTCTGTCTGTCTGTCAAGACAAAAATTTACTTCTTCCATGATTTTTATAGCAGTTAAAACTGTAGATAAGTATCTACTCGTACATATAAAGTAACTGAAACACTGAATAGTAAACAAGTAAGAAATGACAATGACGTCATTGGCCGTGTAAAAGCCTATTTATATTTTTTTCTAGGTTATAGGGACGTAAATAATCATATATAAAAAAAACATACATATTCCCTATTCTAGCGACTTCGTAAGCAAATTATGTGCGCTACGTTGTATATCAATTTTGGAAAGGACGTGGTCAGCTACTTTTGAGGCTGACTGTACATACTTTAGTATATTTATAAACATACCTATGGATATTTACATAGATAAAAATAGTTTTTGTTCAATATGACCATTAAATATTTTACTTACTAAAAGGACAAGAAATATAATCTAAGATCACAATTTCCAATAGTTGGATTTATACTATCTGTTTAATATAGTTACAAGTATTCGTATACTCATTAAGAAGTACTTAGGGACTATCAATAGTGACTTTTTGAAGTACTATTTTTAAAACATTCCTTCTAATTTAACATATATAAATTTATCAATATAAATAGCGTTTTCATTATAACATTAGCGTATACATTGATTACAGAACTTCAAAAAGCCACTGTGGACGAGTCCCATTAAAGTAAAGCACCGTTTTGATTGCCTTTGGAAGTTTGCCCTGTTGTTACAACAAAGATTAGATACATAATTATTGATCTAAAGAAGATGCTCAGGATCACCCCGCGCTTTTGCCACAGCTTGAACGAGTGCTGGTGAGGCTTCTTTTAAATCGTATGCCCATCCGATTTTTGCAAAACTGTTTATTAATGACGCCGTGATGTTGAAGGACATTCCTAGTTCAGCTGCTTTATAATCCCATGGGAAGGTGTGGTGATAGTTGTGCCAGCCTTCACCCATAGCAACAGCGGAGACGCCCCAGTTTTCGACGGGCATTATATTTCTGAAATTAAACATTAATCGTACTAATATTCGTGAGTATTAAAACTTATTAACGAGAATAGAACCAAGGGGCGTGCAGTCGGAGAGGAGTGTTTGTAATATAATATTCATATTTAGTATCTTTCTGGTGGTTTTGAGTGTTTCCCCGGCATACCCAAATGTCCTGCTGGCGGTAGTGTCGTGCTCCGGGTCGTTAATCTTGACTTATACCAGTTAGATACCCCCCAGGTAGGGTATGGTGCAAAAAGCAATCCCCGCGTTAAAAAAAAGGGTAACACGATGGCTGGGGCTCGTATGCTGTCTGTATGGACAGGCCGACTCAATACCATGGTCCTTTCTTTAAAAGCCCAACACAGATCTTATCGCATAGAGATTTATTATTTTAGAATTAATCTATCACGGACTTAAAAAAAGTAGCTATAAAGTCCGACGTGGAAAAATATCTGTCAAGATTTACTCATTTATACAGATCATACAAACATTTGATCCAATTCGGGAATCGAACCCGAGACCTAAACACAGCGATCGCATACGCTACGACTGCGCCAAGAAGGCAGTTATATAGTCAGTCGTGGTAAGAAATTTACCTCTATTATTTATTTAAAATTTTCGAGGTATATTAAACAAACACTTACTTATCATAGGGTTTATTACCCCACAGATGTGCAAAGCTGTTGACGGACCATGTGAAGTTGAGGCTCAAAACGTAGCGTATGACACATTGAGACATGAAAGCTAATTCCCAGGTATCCCATGTGGCAACTATCAACGTGGGTATAACCCAGCAGCAGGCCACTTTAAACAACCAGAAATACCTGTAACATAAAATCATTAACATGACATTTTTTTTATGGAATAGGAGACAAACGAGCAGACGTATCGCCTGATAGTAAGCGATTACCGCCGCCCATGGATATCAGAGGCGTCACAAGTACGTTTCCGGACTTCGGAGGAATACGAAGAGGGATGGGGGAAGGGTCACTCACTCGGTGAAAAACAGCGCAAGCGCTATTTCACACCGGTTTTTTGTGAGGCCGAGGTATCACTCCGGTTGAGCCGGCCCATGCATGCCGAAGTGTGGCTCTCCCACGGTATAAACATGATAGACAAAAGGTCAACGTAATGGTATTGTTTTTTATTAGATGCATCATCAAATGAGATTGTACTAATTATACTGTTACTACGACTATAATGAACGATGAAAGTGTAAGACTTTTAAAGAACGTGGCTTCGTGAAAAATATTGACATCTTAAAGTAATTACCAAAAATTGTAGTAGGTATCTTAGTGTAGAGGAGAAAAAGTATTCCAGAGAGAATGTAAATAAGTAAAAAAATATACTTACTTGGTGTGGAATTGAATTACAGGATCGTTCTCAATGTCACTGAGGTCCATTTTAGATCCTTTTTCAACTACGTCAGGGTGTTTCTTCATCATAAGCCATCCAACGTGAGCGAAGAAGAAACCACGATTGGCGTCATGCGGATCAGCCGTCGTCTCAGAATATTTGTGGTGTACCCTGTGATCCCGCACCCAATCGTAAATCGTATTCTGTGTATGCAAGTTATTTGGTTAAAATATATCTGAAAACTAGCCAAGTCAGACTTTAGGCTTCATTATATTATTCTTAGTTTTAAGAAGAAATTATATTTTAATTTGTTATAAAATATTTTATATTATTATAAATAAATTTCAGAACTGACCATAGAAATTTAACCCATTTAGATCTCACTTCTTTTGACATTAAAGTGAACAACCGTGGCATATATTTAATAATACAATATTATTGAACTTGGAGATAGTTTTTGTTTTTTCGAAAGACGGTCCCCATTTCATGTCATCCTGTCTGTCTGTATTCGTTTCTTCTTCTCTCTTATTTGTTTCTTGTTATTTTTTATGTTTTTTACAATAGCTACATTTTCATATAAATATCTTAAACTACATTATGCTACTACTAAACTAACACTACACTATACAGCACACATATACTCACAAATCACATCTATACTACAAAACTATAGTATATATAATGCATAATACACCGCCAATAAGTGACTACACTTTTCTTCACTACATACACTACATTATTCTGCAAGTTAGGACCCAAACATTAGGACTAAGTTAGAAACCACACACTGTCCTGTGTTTTTTTACCATTCACCAATGAATAATATAAGCAACGTTATATCTGAACTGAACTGTTTAGAGGCGACAACGTCATATTCCTGCAGACCCAATGACTGTCACCTCTATGTAAATAATCAAATAGGTATTAATATATTTCACGTCAATATACGGAGTATAACTAAGAACTTCGATCAACTGTGTTTGCTAATATCTATAACTAGAATTCAATTCGATGTTATTGTCCTTACTGAATGTTGGCTTCGAAAAACTAAACTAAAAAAGTGTCGGAACCGGAATTTAGAAATGGGAACTGTCTATTATGCAAAATAGGTAACAACAGTAACATTGTAGCCATATACCGGTCCCCGTCATTATCAAATAAAGAACAATTTGCTAACTTTTTAAATAGCCTTGACAACATATACAACGACATTAAAACTAGTAACATTATACTTGTCGGAGATTTAAACATTAATATATGTAATAACTACACAGACCCAGTATGTGACGAATACCTAACCTTGAATGCCTCCCATGGTCTCTTCCGTACACATTCCCAACCTACGAGAAACAATTCATGCCTTGATCACCTGTACAACTCCTAAGAAAACTAGCATTTTAAAACCATGGATGACGCAGGGGCTGTTGAGATGTATTCGAAATCGGGACAAACTACATTCAAACTCCAAAAAATCACCTGAGAATATGACTCTTAAACTGACGTTCACCCGGTACCGTAACTTCTTAAACAATATAATTCGCAAACAAAAGCTCGCCTACAACAAAAGCTTAATTGACAAAGCGGTAACAACCCTAATCAACTTGTAAAATTAATAATAGTCCGAAGGAACTTCTAAACTTATGCAATAATCCAAAATCATCCATTGATCAAGTCTGCAAGGTTTTTACAGATATAGGCCGAAACTTAGCCGAAAATATCACTCCTCAACCAGACCTAGCTGATCATAATGTTTCTTCCCCAAGTCCTCTCGATCTTTGTAATCCGTCAAGCTCACTGGTCCCGTTGGAGGTATGTCCCAAAGATATTGAAGCCATCATCCTGCAACTTCGCCCCGATTGTGCGACAGGTTGGGATAATATTTCATCCCAAGTGCTCCGTCAAAGTTGCCAGGTGCTGACCCCTATAGTTACTCATATCTGTAATAGTGCTATAAATGGTGGTGTGTTTCCCGAAGTCTTCAAAAGGTCAATTATACATCCTATCTACAAGAACGGGGACAGATACTGTGTAAATAACTATCGCCAAATCTCGATTCTCTCTGCCCTGTGAAAAATTATGGAGAAGGTACTGAACAAAGGATTAAAAGAATTTTTAGAAAAATATAATGTTCTGGCATCAAACCAGTATGGGTTTCGGCCATCGATATCAACAGAGGACGCAATAACGGACCTCACAAATACAATTGTGGAGAATATAGATGCACAAAACAGATGTCTGTGCGTCTTCCTCGATATAAGGAAGGCATTTGACACGGTCTCGGTCCCTATTCTAATGACCAAAATAGAGAGGTTGGGAATCCGAGGTTTTGCGCGTGAGATTTTTTAAAAGTCTATCTTGCGAATAGGAGACAACAAGTCCTAATAGAGGGACAGCTTAGTGACGAACAAGTAATTAATTATGGTGTGCCGCAGGGTAGTGTATTGGGCCCAACTCTCTTCCAAATATACATTAATGATCTCTGTACGATGCAGCTACCCAATACAAAAATTCTTACCTACGCAGATGACACTGCTATATTTACTTGGGGATCCAGCTGGCAGATTGTTAGAGAAAGAGCAGAACACTCGCTACATAGGATGGGGAGGGGCAGCAAAAACACACCTCATTAAATTAGAGAGAGCACAGAGAGCAGTGTTAAAAGTGATGACAAAAAAACCGATAAGATACCCTACCACGTCCCTGTATGATTATTAAAATTTTATTGGTAAGGATCTTAAGCTATTGATGGGCACTAAATATTGAAATAATAATTAATACTAAACCCCATTTAATCACGTAACAAATAACAAATACGAAAGTCAACTATAGTCTTAGTTATCCTATCCGTGACCTATCAACGCGATTTGTTATTTAAGAACTATTTCAACTGCGTAGTTTAGATCTAGACCCGATTGTATTCGCCAAAACATCAAAGTCTTCGAACCACGCGATGTCTCGGAGAGTCATCGGAGTTAGTCTTTGATAAAAGTCCACAAAATAATTTTATTTCACAATAACAGACATGGTCGCGCGTCCAACACTTACGCGACGAGTCAGGGACGCTAATTTTCAATAACTTCAATAAAACTCAATCAAAGAAATTTACGGGTGGTATTCCACTCGTTATATATTCACGTGAACACCTTAAAATTCACATAAAGACAGGCTGTGATCAATTTTGAATGTTGATTCTTACATTACAGGCACTGTAAGTTAGTGTTCTTAATAGAATCAATTAATTGAAAAAGTACAATAAAATGACAAAAATTTACTAGTCTCCATTTTATTCCTATGGATTTACCCAACTATCTATCTGGTTGTCAAATTTAAACCTTCTAGGTCATCTGAAACTGGGTTAGAATATTAATCTATAGGTGTGTCAGTGATAAAAATGAGGATTTTGATAATAATTATATCTAAATAGCCGTTTGAGGTGCGTTTATGTTTACAGGACATATATATGTCGCGAGTCTAAATATATGAGTCGAATCCGACATGTTTATGTAAAATAGTTTTTGAGTTAGAAGAATGTCAAAAATGGCTCCGAATGGTTCGTTCTGATAGATTTATTGTTACGGTCGCACGTTTTGGTGCGCCGGCGAAATCTTATTTACTCGCCGATATAGATTATAGATAGCGCGGGGAACGCGGCCAATGTTGGCCCGTGATTGGACGAGACATCGACGCAATCATTACACTCTGCCATTGGTTTAAGATTTCACTCCGGAAGTGGAAGACCTAAAAGCCGCCAGTCCATTTGATCTTCGGTGTCTAGGTATTAGTTATATTAGGAATGAAAGACGATACAATTAAATTAAATATCTTGTACCTAATCATAATTAATTTCAGTGGCATTTGCAAGGTAAATGAGCATACTTAACCTAAAATTAGACCTTCTTTGTTTGTTTCGTTTGGAAACCCCCTCGGGCCCCGCCGGAGTGTTAGGTGCAGTCTTAATTTGCCTATTTCTACAAAATACTAAAAAACGATATTGAAAACAAAATTAATTGCTCCTCACCTGACCAGCGACTGAGTAGCAAATGATAAGAATCCATTGAAGGGGCAATGTTGCCTTATACGATCGATGACACCATAGACGATGAACTCCTCCAGTTACTCCAAATCCAGAAACTTGACCCATGATGAAGCCTATAATAAGAGAAAATAAAGATATAATAAATAATATCGTAAATATCACACACCAAGCCTTAATTTAATATTTTATTTATTTATAACTTCATGCACATGTACATAGGCGGATTTAATGCCAAGGGCATTCTCTACCAGCCAACCTTTGGGGGGTGTAGAGATCTAGTAAGGTAGGTGCATCGAGGTTAATGTTGTAACCTAAATTAATCTAACCAACACAAAAATTCATATACTTAAATACATACATACATCCATACAAAATTAAATATATAGATACATGCATATAACTACTTACTAATCGTACATTATTTTATTTACAAATTACAGGGTTATAATAATAATCTATACAAATATAAAATTTAAGTGCCTGTTTGTAATTTAAATTATTCGTTTTTCATAAAATGCATATGAAATTGTATACATAAAACTTTTTTATTTTTTTAATTTTTTTTTTTCTCAAAAAATAAAAATCTCTAGGAAAGATTTAGTGCTTATTTTAGTTAATCTTAATCTTGGAACTGCAAGTTAATTTCTACTTCTCCTATGTATGTTATGGTAATCACTATTCTAAATTAAAATTATGTAATTTTTTTCGAACGTACACTAAGTTATACATATATATTAATAGCAACATGAGAATATTAATTCATTAAATGTGTCTTTTAGGACGCGCTAAAACAATATTAATGAAATAAACATACTTCATATTTAGAAATATGCACGTATGATAGATAAGACACCCAGAAGTAGAACAAAATGCCGTGCTCATCACAGTACCCAACACAATGTGATGAGTGTGAATCAAATACACAACCTCTGGCAGTCTGAAACGCTAGCTCCTACTACCACTAGGCAAACATTTAATGTACTTACCGAACAACACAGTTGACATCTTTAAAGGTTTACCGAGATAATTCATTGCCCAAACAAGTGCAAGAATATGAATACCAAATATAGCAAATATATTTGTCCATCGTAAAGGCGTCACAAATCCCATTCGTTTTTCCAATCTTCGTATGGGTTTCAAGAAACTTGGTTCAGGCTGCAACATTTTATCATAGCTATCGGTTTGAAGTCCTGTGCCGCAGTATTCATTTTTATTACTTTCTTTAGCACGATGGGTGAGTGATATAGTACTGTTTTCAATCCACTCTTTGGCACGCTTTGGAGATTCTAATTCTGTCTCCGTGAAAGATATGGGGGCCATCGTCGTTTTCTGTAAAAGATTGGAAAGTAAAAAACTATGAAGAAAATTATTTAGGTGATAAAGAATTAAAAGACTACCAAGCCAAATATCTAATCGAAACAAACTAATCCGTAAAGTGGAATTAACAAACATTACTTTTGTTTAATGTTTGTAACGTTATCAAATTGTTTAATTATGGTTTCCTTGAAAAATTACAAATATTTCGACCTCTTTTAAAAAGTAGCTTTTTTACGATTTCTGCATTGCATAGTGTAACTTGTTGAGACACATATAGATGGTTTGTAGATGGATATAAACTGTTTGTAATTGGTACCAGAAAATGGTCAGGTCGCCAGACGTCGAGGACGCTACGTCTGGGAAAAATTGAGTCACAACACTCATGTATGCGACCAAACCATCAGGTATCGTCTTAATGAATTTATTATTGTTATACAAATCGTTTTATGTGTGTTAGGCTACATTAGAATAGGCAGGCAGTAGGCGCGCATCACAGACAAATGCGGATTAAAGTTTTCAAATGAAGATCGACGCATTAGAATCTTCTTCAGGTTTCAGTCTTCCGAAGAAAGTTTTTCAGTTGCCTGCATACACGAAACGTCCATTTTGGTGACAGATAAAAAATATTGACTTGAGCTGAAGTAATTTTTTTTTGTCACATAAAGATGTTGAAAGAAGATCTGTTGCTGGAGAGCGTATTTTGTTTTTTCGAAAGACAACATTTCATGTCATCCACATTTTATATATTTTTAATCATTAATTTCATCACGACGAAGACTTGAAGACTTAGAATTGAAGACTATAAATACTTGACATTGGCAGAAATAGCTGATCCGAGTGATCCGGCCGGTTGAAATTCATCAAAAGAAAAAAGATCTGTTGCTACTGGTACAGTCAGCAACATATTCATTTGTGCTCTCAAAGTGCTCAAAAGTATGTTAAAAACATCAATTCAATTTTATATTGGCAGACACGGCACTCAAATTGTTGTCCGCATTCAAAGTGGTCAAAATATCGTAACTATTTGTTGTAAATTTTGATAGTGTTCATATTAATGTTATCAAATAGGTGTATTCAACGGATGGCGAATTTATTTAATTTTTTTTCCACGCCGTTCTTCAATGAATTTCACTTTCAGAGACAAAATATCATATACCTATTAATAATGGAAAATAATTTAATGTCCTTCAGCTTTCCTGTGTGCACTGGCATTAATGTTATTAATTACCATTTCTGTAACTACAGCTAGTGCTTAATAATCTTTTTCAAATCAAAAATAAATAAAAACATATTTAAGAAACTCTGTGGGACAAGACAGGTTAATTCAAAATCCCCCACCGAAAAGAAAGAAAAATATCCAAATAAATCACTCCCTCTCCCCGAGGGATCAAAATAAAAATAAAATCGAAAAAGACCCCTTAGGGGATCAGTGCTGACCAAAGATTCCAAATGAATCCCTTAGGGAATCTAGGCAGGGATTCCTAGTAGACTGAGCAGTTTTTACCGTGGCAGAGCTATGCTTCGGCGTGAATGGGTCGGCTCGACCGGAGTGATACCACGGCCTCACAGAAAACCGGTGTGAAATAGCGTTAGCGCTGTGTTTCACCGAGTGAGTGAGGATACCGGAGGCCCATACCCCTCCCCCCATCCCCTTTCCTATCCCCCAAAGGTCGGCAACGCACTTGTGACGGCTTTGGTGTTGCGGGTGTCCATGGGCGGCGGTAATCGCTTACCATCAGGTGATACGTCTGCTCGTTTGCCCACAATTCAATAAATAAAAAAAAAAAAAAAAATTCATAACCAATCCCCCAACACAGCGTTGCTAGCTCGCTCTAGTGGCAGCGCCACGAAGAAGGTTACTTTCTTGGTTAACAAAATGATAAAATGAATCCCCCGACCTGTGTTGCCTATGTATAACTTCAAAATTATCCCCAATCACACGTAAAATGATTGTCTTCATACCGTATAAATTTATTCACATAATAATATTAAAAAGTAGGGTAGGTAGGTAATATTATTTAAAGGATTATCTAATACAAGCTGAACCCCGCGGTGCTACCCGCAGTACGACAATAACCGCAGGCAACGCCGCGAGGCGAAGCTATATCTTTATAAATTGTAGCCTGTGTTATTCTGATGTATAAGCTATATTATTGTAAAGTTTCATCAAAATCCATTTAGTAGTTTTTGCGTGAAAGAGTAACAAACATCCATACATCAGAAATTATCATGCGATACATTGTTAATAATTAATATCGTGTAGGACAGAAACTTATCGTCAATGCTCACCCGCGCTGCGTACAACGTACCACGACAAAAATTATAGAAACCAATGGATACGTTATAAAATTGATTAAATATTTTTGTGTAAGATGTATTGAAATCCTTGATGATTAACTTGAATATGTATTATAGTCTTTAGTTGTCTTACTTTATTGAATTTTAAGCAGAAACATAAGAAAAAAAAATGTGTGCGTGTACTAGCGTACACTCGTAAGAAGTGAAACTTCTTTATGACGTTATTTTTCAAAAAATAAATATCAACAAAAGACTTATAAACCAGCAATATTCGTGACAATTCTTATTTCAAGTGCAATAAAAGTTAAGGAGCGAGACCTGAGTAAATATTTCGCGATCTGTGGTGTGAATGAAGTAAGTTTGTGGAATGTGATGTGTGTAGTTATTTACATTGTGGACTAAATAAAATAATATTGTTTGTAATGTGATATTTCATTGTAGTATTAATTTGGTCATGTTTGTGTTTGAAAATGTTTTTTGTTTTATTTTATAAATTTGACGCGTAACCTAACGGATAAATGTTACACGTAACGTAACAGATAAATGTTACGCGTAACGAAAAAATGTTACACTAAATTTTTTGACAACCCCGATAAAGAAGTTTCACTTCAAAAAATGTAAAATAAATTTTAGGTATAGCTAATAACATTGTTAAAAATTTCCTTCTGAGCTCGCGGCCTATCAAGCCGGGGCCCTTTTGGATCAGTTTGCTTTTGTTCTTCGTTTTATAGATATGTTCAGATATAAGAAATACAAACGGAACGTGCAAAGTACAGCACTTTGCACGTTCCGCTGTGCAGATTATGGTTGTATTGAGAAGAACTGATAAACGAAGTTTTAGGTATTTAAAAACTAGGTATTTAAAACAAACTTTAAAATGGTTTGTATATCGTATTCAAATTGGAGCTCAATCAGTTTGACATTTGCCATCTAAGCTTCATTATTATTTAACTACATTTCATAATATCGACATCTCTTGTCTTTGTCAAATACTACTAAAATTAATTACATCACTGCTACCCTTCACACAATATATGAATTATTCTATGATTAATAGATTTTGTACCTTTGTGTATCATGTATAATACCTACATTTACACTATCTCTTTAATATATTGTTATTATGATTAATTACTTATCTATTTGCGTGAAGTTTCATGGCATTTATAACTATCCAATTGGTTTATTACAAATGTGGTAAAGCAATCGCTTCTCATATTTAATGGATTCAAGACTACAGATGGCAGTTTAACTGACGACCTAAAATGAGGTAATAGTAAACAATATACTTCCTTGGCGTGTTTTTTTTTTAATATTGCTTCATGATTATAAATTATTGTTTTAATTTTTGCATTTGTTGTTACTTTATTTTAGAGTTGTTAATGTTTATTTCTTCTACGCCGTCATTGGTACCCGGGCTATGAGCGGATATGCATATTGTCCAGAATCTGCCTTGGCTCCGTTACCCTTCGTATTGGAGTACGCATTGTGGCGAGGCTGGCACCAGGCTATCATCTACACTCCAGAGTTGGAGCCAGGTATGTCTTACAAAAGTACCACATAATTTTCAAAACTTAGTACCTTTGTAATCTAAATAAGTCTTTAATTTAAGCCATACCTATACTTCATAGTCATAAGGATAGGTACTCTTTATGATGCCAGTAGGGCCATAACAAAAAACCGGCCAGATTTGTGACGGATTAGTGTTCTGCAGTTTATTTACTACTAGCTGACCTTCGCAACCTCGTTTCCGTCTACTATTGCCTGTAGCGTTATAATTTTCCTCCGTTTTTTAAACATTCTTCATTGGGGCTCCGCTCCTATTGGTCTCAGCGTGATGATATAGCCTTCCTCGATAAATGGACTATCCAACACTGAAATAATTTTTCAAATTGGACCATGGTTCCTGAGATTAGCGCGTTCAAACAAACAAACATATTCTTTAGCTTAATAATATTAGTATAGACTTGTTTTATATCAAGTACCTAATGTTAAAATTGTTTTTTTTCTTCTAAGGATTTTGTATTTTGGACAAACGGATTTCATATCTTATGTGACTAATATGTATATAACCTTAAACATACAGACGTAAATTTTATACAAAACCTTTTTATATTCTTAGTCGTGTATTTACCGTGTACTATTTAAGTGTCTTAATGTGAATTTACATTATTGTGAACAAAAGGTTTTGAACCTAAATAATGAAAACTTCTGATTTAAATTACAGTAAACGTATTAAATAGTTGTCTTTAGAAATACTACATTTTGAGACAGTGGAGAGATGAAATCGTGTTATGTATACGACATTAGGAGAATGAATACTACAAAGTATTTGCCAATAAACTTCATGAACTTCATGAAAATTATATATACCTATAGAGTTCTCAGATATTCAGATTCTTGGGTGTGGCAATCGGATTTTTGGAAATCTTTGAATACATTTTTCTTTCTTTTCAAAAATTTACATTATTACGAATCTATTGATACCTCATTTATTAAATTTGGTTCAGTAGTGTAGGCGCAAAGGTGGAATTTACAAAAATATAATAGGTCTTTACCTATGAAATTGCGTTTCTTCAGTACTGGTCATTTCAAATAAAAAAAAGTTTGTAATGGCTCTGTATTCTAAATTAAAATTATTTTTTTTTAAACCATGACATTCTATTTACAAACTCAGTCTTTTGTTTTTTGATTAGCGTTGTATTTTCATTACATTTGAACATTTTTCGTCGTAATGGATACTTTAAAAATTCGTGTAATTATGGAATATGAGTTCCGTCGTGGCACCAACGCGACACAAACGGCATGTAACATCAAAAACGTTTACGGAGAGAACTGTACAAACGAACGCACAACCCTTTATTGGTTTTCCCGGTTCCGTTCTGGAAATTTTGACTTGAAAAATGAAGCTCGTGGTCGTCCGGAGATTTTGGTTAACAATAATGAATTAAAGGCGATTGTGGAAGCTGACGAAACTCAATCTACAGCTGAGCTAGCAGCAGCTTTTAATGTAAGCATCAAAACAATATTGATCCATTTGCGACAAATTGGCAAGGTAAAAAAGTTTGATAGATGGGTGCCCCACGACCTTAACGATCGCCAGCGCAACGTACGCGTCGAGACCTGCCTTTCGCTGCTCAACAGGCAAAGAAATGAAGGAATTTTGAAACGAATAGTTACGTGCGACGAAAAATGGATTCTGTTCGACAATCGAAAGCGCTCAGCAAGTTGGTTAGACCCTGGTTCAGCACCAAAGCAATGCCCTAAACCAAAAATAACCCCTAAAAAGGTGATGGACTATTACTTTTTCCAAAATTTAGACAACTTTTTAGTGGGTAAAAAATTCAATTCCCGAGAGGCAGTACAAAATGCCTTTGAAGAGTTTGTTGCCTCTCGTCCAGCTGATTTTTACAAGAAGGGCATCAATAAACTGCCAATGCGTTGGCAAAGATGCGTCGATTGCATGGGTGATTACTTCGAATAACAGAAATAAAAAAGTTTGAAAAAATAAGTACTTTCACTTATTGCATACAAAACGGCAATTTCATAGGTAAAGACCTAATATTTCCAAAAACAACAAGTCCTTTTGACTTCGGTGAAATTGGGTTAAAAATAGGTTTACAATTGTATTTTTCTCTACTTGCTACCTAAGTGTTCAGAAGAAATCGAACCATATATATATCTATCTAAATATTTGTCTTGGAGTGTCTGTTTGTAATATTAAAATAACCGCTTTTTATTAAATACATTATTTTTTCGCAAAATTTGTCTGTCTGTCTATCTGTGCGTTCCGGCTAATCTCTGGAACGGCTGGACGAATTTTGCCGTGACTTTCACTGATAGGTAGCTGATGATATAAGGAGTAACTTAGTTTACTTTTTTAGACTAGGTTCGCCCCGCGGCGTTACTTGCGGTACGCCAAAAACCACGATTAACACCGCGGGGTTCAGTTAGATATAAATAAAGTGTAATCTAGGGATTTAAACAGAATTTCACACTAACACTACATTGCTGCTACTAAATTGTGTAATATTTTCAGTTGTGGTTCATTAGAATTATTATAACTGCTGTAGCTGTGTGAAAGTGAAACTTTGTATAGATATTCTTGGAGGTATTAGTAACATCGGATACTTTTTATTAAATGCGAGCGAAGCCACGGGCTAAAGCTAGTAGCTAATAAGTCCCTTTATTGAATCAAGTTTAAGTATCAAAAAAACAGGCTTTATATTCTTGCCGGTCTTGACTAATGGAGTTAAAAACATTACACAAGAGTGACGTAAGAAACGTGTATATTTAGTTATTGAGAAATATTATTTTGTATGAAATAAAAAGTCTTAAGACCATCCTGAGTAAAAATAAAATGTAGTGTCCATCGGTTCTTATGCAAGATGTGTTAATTCAATAAAGCTCAACAACACTCACATTTTCAAAGGGTCAAGGCATCTTGGTCAAGGGTGAAAAAAATGTTTTGTACATGTGTCAAAACGTCAATAGCTTTGTTAGTTGGGACATTTATACGTACTACGATAATGAAAAGAATATTCTAGAGTTAGAATATGCATATTGGTAGTGCATTGTGCAAATATTGCATATGACCAAATAAAACACATAGATGTAGCTATGTTGAAGTTTGTGTTTCTGTAGTAGGTTATAATACCTATTAAACTTTTTTGTTTGCATTCATTACGCAGTTGCAAGATCGTCAGTTTTAAATGCATATAATTTAAATTATTAAAATCCGATGCTGTATTGGTGCTAAGTATGAAATACAATCGAGCATCGACAGAGCAAATTCTTAGCTTCTATTTTCGCTTGATACTCGTAGTTAAGTACTATACGTATATTTATTATGTTTATTAGAACCCTTTACCATATTTAAATTTGGAACTATCAAACGCTTTATAATCTGTCCCAGCTTTACATCATCTCAGTCGTAGGACGTCCACTGCTATACCTTTTCAATCGTTACATTAACAATTACATTTTATTCACTTTTTATACAGACACAGACTTAGAAGTATTATTAGCTTTTGTACGCAGCTTCATCCGCGGCTCCGTCAGCTAACACATTAAATGGTATCCTATGTATGTCTGTAGTTCTACGTATAAGCTCTAACACTCTTAAATTTCGTCTAAATCCCTTTGCGTGAAAAAGTGCGAAAAACGCGAAAGTTTGTAAGTATGAATGGATGGATGGATGTTTGTTACTCTTTCACGCAAAAAATACTTAATGGATTTTGATGAAACTTTACAATAATATAGCTTATACATCAGAATAACACATAGGCTACAATTTATAAAGATACTAGCTTCGCTTCACGGCGTTGCCCGCGGTTATTGTCGTACCGCGGGTTCAGCTAGTTATCCATAAATACATACTCACAAACTTTCGCGTTTATGATATTATGTTAGTAGGATATATATGGAATAAACCAAAACAGAATAAAGTTTACCGAATATCTTATTTCAAGATACATTACATTGAGTAAGTAATTAATTATAAAACATTAATGTAAACCTGGGGCGGGCTCAATACTATACACATTATTTTCCTGGAAATCTTATTTAGTTGAAGAACATGATTATTTCGTAATTTAAAGTAGCGAGTATTTATTTTTCATACGGAATTGCCGAGACTCACATCAATGTTATTGATTGTCATCAAGATAAGAAACGTAGCAGCATTTTTGTGAACGATTTACTTATGATTAGTGTATGTTGGTATGCAAGAGGTATGTGTATTGTCAATTCTATTGCCTTAATGCTGTCTTATGCTAATTTATATTATATTTATATAACATATATATATATATATATATAAATATATACTGACTGACTAAAACACCGAACTATACATCAGAGAACTATTAAGCTACGCACTTTGTTTTTCAAATTGACTTCGCTCGTTTTAATGCAGATTATCGAATTAATCCACAAAGCGCTGAAATACTATTTTATTGAAGCATGTAAGGATTAAGTTCAATCTATTGTCATGGTAATTGAGGGTTGAGTCAATCGTAGCGAAATTTTGGTTATGTTTAATTATGTGGAACTAACAATTTTAAGCGAAGTTTTTTAGATTCTCTTTATGAGCCACGTAACCTTGTGTTTCCTCTTAATGGGGAAAATTGCAACATTGTGATGATCGTACTATTGCTGTGTTCATTGTTTATTACTTCATTTAATAAGCAAAGTTCACGTCACGTCACGTCTATGTGTGTAATTCTTATGAACACTTGAGATTTATTAATCTGGCAACTAGAAGTGTTGTGTAATACAAAGCTAGCGGTATCATTGCGGTTGCTTCCGACAGGTCACAAAATGTAGGTTTTTGTCATATCTCTGTCAAGAGTTATAATTGGCCTAACTTTAGGAGAATCATTCTTTTTAAAATACTTATTAAGTAACGTAAAGTAAGTAGTAAGTTATCTAAAATGTATCTGAGAAAGAGTTACCATAATTTAAGCTAGACTACATAGAGCGATACATAATGATTTTGTACGTTTGAGTATTGTTATAGTTTAGTTAGTACCACATTGTTCTTGTGCAAGGATGGTTCTTGGTTTCTTTTCTCCATTGTTAGCAAGATTTGTTATCCTCTTCTTATTAACCGAAAATATGTAAGTTCATGTATTATTGAACTTCTTATAACAATAAAAATAATGTGTTTAGATTTTTTTAAATTTCTTTAACAATAAAGTAAAATCATTAAATAAACTATGTACCTATCGTACTTTTTTTTATTATATAGGGGGCAAACGAGCAGACGTATCGCCTGATGGTAAGCGATTACCGCCGCCCATGGACACCCGCAACACCAGAGGCGTCGCAAGTGCGTTGCCGGCCTTTTAGGAAGGAGTACGCTCTTTTCGTGAAGGTTATAAACGCGAAAGTTTGTATGTATGGATGGATGGATGTTTGTTACTCTTTCAAGTAAAAACTACTGAATGGATGTTGATGCAACTTTACTATAATATAGCTTATATATTAGAATAACACATAGGCTACAGTTTATAAAGATACTAGCTTCGCCTTGCGGTTATTGTCGTACCGCGGGTAGCACCGCGGGGTTCAGCTAGTCCTCTATTAATAACGGTCCTAAATTTTAACTATGTCTTTCAGTAACTTTTGTAAATATAAAATGGAAATGTCAGTAACTACTAAGAAATATACAAATTTATGTTTACTAACATCAATTACTTGAAAATCCAAAAAGATAATGGAAACGGTTGAAATAAAAAGATTTAAGGTTTAAGTTATTTAGTTTCTGAGAATGTATCGTTATAAGATGAAAAATGAGAGATGTTTTTTAAATTTATTTAAAATAATTGATTCAAATCAAAACCTTAATTGCGAGTGTCATTGGATTTGTTGCGACAATAGTGCTTACAGTCGACTCTCGTTAATTCAAACCTGCGATAATTCGAACCTCTCTATAATTCAAAGTTATCACGAGTTCCCTACAAAATCTCTTTATAATTCGAACTAAATCAATACATTTTTATGCACTTAATAATTCGAACGAAAAAATCATTGCTATATAACAAAACGACGCGTTAATTCGAACTCATAGGCGTCTAATACTCGACAATTCAAAGTTGCAGAGAGAAAACGGCGGAAAGATTGTAAGTACATTTTGCGACAAGTTCAAACTTATATCAACGTACACGAGGCTTTCTTTTTGTTATGATTAGTTTGACTATAAGAGAGTTCTTTCGAAAGATTAATTAATGCACATTAAAATAATATTGATCATTGATCAACACTTAATAATTCGAAGTTATATTTATTTTCTCTCATAATTTTCGAACCATTTGATATTTCAAACACTCGATAATTCGTAATATTTTAAGAGTCCCTCGAGTTTGGAATTAACGAGAGTCGACTGTATTTGTTTTAACTACGTTGGTAAAAATGCGACGAGGAAACCAGGAATAGGAGAAAAATTAAATCATTAAGTAACATAAAATCTTTTTTTTTTTAAATCAAATTAAATTATATTATTAATGTTTTTGAACACTCCAAATTCTATAAAACAGATCGTCATTAAAATCATTATGCGGATGATTTAAAAATCTAACACTAAACTTATATCAAATTAATATTTTACCATTTGATTTATATAATATAGTCTTAAAATAAAAAAATAAAAAAACTGTAAATAAAAACGATGCACTTACTTTTAGTAGTAGGAGATAAAATGAAAATACAGGCACTTAAGAATTCACAGGATATACCAACGGTCACAAGTTAATTCACAAGCGTATTAAATCGGTGTGGTATAAAGTATTCAGCGATGTCTGTAAGAGGTACGCGTGGCCGTCGCGCCGTCCGATCACGTTTGTTTATTCTACGTGTTTGAGATGTATACAGTGTCTGTACAACACAAACCTTCATCACGTACTTTCACCGATCACATACAAACTTTGCACTTTTATAATGTTCTAACTCATTAAAATAATTAGGATCTCGTGTAGTTAAAGAAAAAACCATTGTCATGACGTCATTGATATTTTAAAGGTTACATACTCCGTAGGCCATACCTTATCTATACTAATATTATAAAGCTGAAAAGTTTGTTTGTTTGAACGCGCTAGACTCAGGAACCGTTGGTCCGATTTTTTTTTTTTTTTATTGAATAGTGGGCAAACGAGCAGACGTATCACCTGATGGTAAGCGATTACCGCCGCCCATGGATACCCGCAACACCAAAGGCGTCAAAAGTGCGTTGCCGACCTTTGGGGGATGGGAAAGGGGATGGGGGGAGGGGTTGGGGTATGAGCCTCCGGTATCCTCACTCACTCGGTGAAACGCAGCGCAAGCGCTATTTCACACCGGTTTTCTGTGAGGCCGTGGTATCACTCCGGTCGAGCCGACCCATTCACGCCGAAGCATAGCTCTCCCACGGAAAAAATTTGAATTGACGATTTGAAAAATTCTTTCAGTGTTAGATAGTCCTTTTATCGAGGAAGGCTATAGGCTATATCATCACGCTAAGACCAATAGAAGCGGAGCCCCAATGAAGAATGTTTGAAAAACGGGAGAAAATTATTACACTACGGGCAATAGTAGACGTAAACGAGGTTGCGAGGGTCAGTTAGTGTAAGTATAAAATTATTCAAGATAGAGGTTTATTTCCCTAATTTTTATGGTTACGTACGGAAAGGGTGAATCAGAACACTATTACTAAGACTTCGCTGTCCATCTGTCTGTCTGTACGTCCATCTGTCACCAGGCTGTATCTAATGAACCATCGTAGTTAAACAATTGAAATTTTCAGAGATGATGCATTTCTGTTGCGGCTATAACAATAAATACTAAAAACAGAATAAAATTAATATTTAAGAAGGCTCCCATAGAACAAATGTGTTTTTTTTTTGCTTGTTTTTGCTCGATATTGATAAAGGCAACAGATAGACGCTTGAAATATTCACAGAATGTTTAGATATATATTTCTTTTAAAAAAAAAATTAAATTAAAAAAAAAATAATTATTTAAGCGTCCCATATAGAAAACGTGATTCTTATGCTCATTTTTGTTACTTAGATAATGGTACGGAACCCTTCGTGCGTAAGTTCGACTAGCTCTTATTATTGTTATTAGATTATAATTATAGTTATCGGCCGTATTTATTTATAGTTCACCTTTTTAACACATTTCAAGCTCTTACAATGTTATTCGTTTGTTTTTTTTTTTAATTTGGAACTTATTTCAAATAATTTTAAGTTAATTAATTAATTAAAAGGTTATTGTGATTCAATTAATTGCAATGTAATAAGTCGCAATTAAACATTTAATCACGTATTACAATTAAATTAATTATATTAGATAATGCACATCAATTGTAAATCACTATTAAAATAATTCTAATTAACTTTTTTAATTGTTTTATGAAGCAATTAAAACTAACAATTAACTATATATATATTATATATTTATAATAGATATATGTAGGTATATGTATATGTACACATAATAATTATGTACACTGTAATAGTCAGGCTCTGGCATCCACAATAAGATTAAACTTGTGTTGTGGATACCAGCCCCTCTCTCAACTAAAGAAAATATACACTTAAAATGCGCTTATTTTTTCAAACTACACATTTATCGTCTTTTAACGTGCGAGCGTACATGCATGTGCGTACATAGTGTATGTGTACTGTGGTACTGGTGGTACCACAGAAATATATTAGGATAGAGAGGTGACGAATAAAACGGACATACTTTTGCCATAATTCTTACGAGGTAAAAAACCAACAACTCACTAAAACCGCACGCCGTCTCGGGTGCTAGATGCCGGGGAATCAGGTGCACCCTAGAAAGGAAAATCCTGGCACCCCGACGTACCTCGGGCCACCTACGCTTTGTAGATGGTCCCTCTTATGTTTCCCACACAATGTTCCCGCTACTGTCCCCCAGGGCGCGTCCGCGCCGTCACCCGGGCCTGCTTCTGCTAGGGTGATAGATGGCCTCATCTCAGGCTTGCGCTTATGGAGGACGGAGATCGTTCTGCGATCTCGGCCCGTTTACGGGCTCGGCGCGCCGGTAGAGTTCTAAACCTCTCCCGGTCCCGCTCCTCCGTCTCTTTGGCAAGCATAACGCCACACCCCCTTAAACAATACACCTATACCGTCATAGTTGTACGACTATTTTTTTTTGCGACAATGACAAATATGCTAATGAGTCACAAATTGTCTGCAATTTAAAATAGTTAAAATGCAATTTAAAATATTATAATAATTGATAATTAAAATACCATTGGTAATGTTTAATAGACGTGTTTTATTTGTTGGTACCCTTCGCATTTATAATTTCAGTAGGATGATAACAAATAAAAGTGATGATAATAATAAAAGTGTCGTGACTTATTACACGTATTTGTGTTTATTATGTAAATTATTATTATTTGTCAAACATTTTAACTGTCAATATTATGTATAGGTACATTCCTTACTATGAAATAATATTAAGCTTATAAAATTAAAAATCACCTTTAAAATGACACTAATATTATAAAAGTGAAAGTAACTTTGTTTGTTATTTCACGTGAAAGATACTTAACTAATAAACATGAAACTTTGTACACATGTTCTTGTAGTACTTACTGTACTTTATTACATGTGAGCGAAGCCGTGGGCGAAAGCTAGTAATGTATAATCTATACTAATATTATAAAGCTGATGAATTTGTTTGTTTGTTTGAACGCGCTAATCTCAGAAACCGCCGGTCCGATTTGAAAAATTATTTCAGTGTAGTCCATTTATCGAGGAAGGCGATAGGGTAGGTATATATCATCACGCTAAGACCAATAGGAGCGGAGCCCCAATGGAGAATGTTTAAAAAACGAGGGAAAATTATTGCGCTACAGGCAATAGTAGACGTAAACGTAAACCTCGTTTGTAGAACTCGCGCCGCCACCCCGGCGAGCTTCTGCTAGGGTGACTGGTGACCTCACTTTCGTTCGATTCGTTTGGCGATCTCTGTCGTCTGCGGTACCTGGCCCGTTCCTGGGCGTGGCGGACTGGGAGAGTTCTAAAACTCTCTCGATCCCACTCCGCCATCTCCTTCACAAGCATAACTTGTTCGCAGAAAGAGACGGCGGCGTTCCACGCACTCTCGCTCCGCAACATGGCCGCAATCACGTTACCAAGTGAGAGAACCCCCTCTCCGATGGCCGCCACGAGATCACGCCTTGGCTCTCCCCACTACGGACATTCTGCCAGCGTGTGGAATGCCGTGTCCATGATCTGGCCATCGCAGTGGTGGCACTCAGGCGATGGTTTCTTGCAAATCAGACACAGCCCGCCGAAGCATCCTTTCCGAGTGATCACCTGCGTCAGCCGGTATGAGAGGCTCCCGTGATGCCTCTTAAGCCAATCCTTCATAACGTTGCGCCAATCAGCTTGGGAACCAGACTTCAGAAATGATGTTCTAAGTCGGCCGTCGAGTACGAGCCCAATATGGGCTTACATATAGACCGGTGGAAAAACCATATTAAAGCAAAATGAGATGATATATCTATGCGGCACAAAAACCTGTACTGGCCGCGCAAATACTCTCGGGAAAACGTCATTGAGAGTCGAAACAAACTTGTGTCTGAACTTGAGACCTCTTTGGAAAAGGTCTCAGATTGGGGTAGACTTAATTTAGTCCAATTCAGCCCCACAAAAACACAAATTTTGTGCGTTCATCATTAAAAACTGCCGTGGGTCATATGTCCTCGTTTTGAAGATACTCCCCTATCTGTCTCCGCCAATATTGGAATACTTGGTATCGACGTATCGAGCAAAGTTCAGTTTCGTGGCCATTTGGAGGGTAAGGTCAAATTGGCCTCGAAGAAATTGGTGTGCTCAACAGATCGAGGCAGTATTTCACTCCGGCCCACTGCCTTATGCTTTATAAGGCGCAGGTTTAGTCTCACATGGAATACTGTCCTTATTTTTGGGCAGGGGTAACCCAATACCAGCTCCTCCCTCTAGATCGCATTCAGCGGAGGGCGACTAGTGTCGTCGATTGCAAAGAACTTCCAATTCGGCTAGACTCTCTGGCGCTGCGTCGAAATGTGACTTCGCTTTCCGCCATCGTCCTACGCGACAGAAATTTCATCCATGGTTGGCAAACTTGGCTTGACTTGGCAGGCAAGACTCCAATCTAAATGTCATACAGAGAGCTCAGAACAAGATCCTAAGATCGATAGCAAATGTAAGGAAATATGACATGCCTCCGAGAATTATATGTAGTGATTAAAATATATTCCAAATGAATTGGCATGTCAGCTGACCATAAAAGACTTCATAAACCGGCTCAAAAGATTTGATATCTTAGGACTACAGACCCTTAAGTAGCTTAAAGCTACCATGCATGAGTCGTTCTTCTCGCTACGCGTCACTACGCTTGAACATAACATCTGCTCATAGTCCTAGGACATGAACACATCAACATCCAGGAGTGGGGCAGCTGCCCTCCCCTGCCCTATCCTCGGTACGCCCATGATAGCACCTCTATAACTGAAATAACCTGTATGCAGACCTCTATTAATGGAACCCTCTGTGAATGAGACAGATATTTATTTAGTCTAGTAGTTTAGTCTCAGATACTCAGCTAGAATACCTGAGACACTATAAGTGAGACAAATTTGGTCCCTTGATGACTCACTTAACCAGGTTTACTGTATGTATTTATATCGGTTGTCTTGAACCCATAGTACAAGCTCTGCTTAGTTTGGGACTAGATGGCATTGTGTTTGAAGTCCGAATTATTATTATTGTATTATTATATTATTATTAATGGGATGGGGACGGGGATAGGAGAGGGATTGGCGTATGGGTCTCTGGTATCCTCACTCACTCGGTGAAACACAGCGCAAGCACTGTTTCACACCGGTTTTTTGTGAGGCCGTGGTATAACAGAAATTAACAGTTTATTACAATATCGAAAGTGTTTCTTGCAGGTTGCCAATGGGCCATTCTTCGATTGATGAAGTGCTTAAGCGTAAATGGCGTGGCGTCATCGTCAAACTCAGGGGCAAATGTTCGACCACTCAAACATTTGGGTATAATTATGATTACTCCACATCTTAATAAAAATAAAACAGCAAATCTAACAGACTTGTTAAAGAAGGTAAAAACTTATTTTTTAAATGTTTATAACGACACTGACTATTTTACTAACATAATTATTTTTAATTAGTTAAATGAACTCCAAATGGATACGTCATCCTACGACTGGTTAATAACGTCGAGATCAAATCAAGATTTCGGATTCATCAATGAAGTTCTCAATGTTACTCCCGTTCGCTTCGATCAAAATATTATTGTTGCGTTTACGTTCAGCAAATATACACACGAAAGGGAACGCCTTGGTCTTTGCGATATCAACTTCTTTTATGAAAATAACCACTATTTTAATAGCAAGCGTCAACGCAACGATTATTATAACCCTATGCAAACTGTTCATTCTAATCAGTGGAAATCTAAAACAAACTACGAAACAAACTACTACCGCACTTCAGACAGATTCAGGAATTTAACGAGGCATAAGATCTATAAAAGAAACAACAATACGAGTATATTAAAGCTCTATAATGCCGGCGTCACTACCTACAATTATTCCAGAAACTTTAACATGATTAACATAAGTAGATTTTCAATAAACTACAACTTAAGACAGTTGGGGTTATTGAGAAATAATAAATCAAAGCTTGGAATAATAGTCAGTGTCATTCAATACTTTAAAGTACGTAAGAATTCTACATTGTATGCAAATTATTTAGGTGAGTAGTACAGATAAGACTTTTATACTTAGATATTAATTTAGAGGATCAGGCAGGTAAAATGGGGCAGAATCATCACTAAACCGTAATGGTGTAGGTCACCAAGCTGCATTGATGCATTCGCAATGAGTATAATGACCACCAATCTTAGATTCTGCTTATGCATTCCATCAGGCAGAGTACAAAAAACAAAACAAAAACCTTGGGTTCAGTTACACACTTCTGCGTCTGTCTCATTTTGCCATGCAGATAAGAAAACATTTACTGTTAGCCGTGATTCTAAGAAGTATATTAAATACTTCTTAGAATCACGGCAAATATTACTTACTTATGCAACAATGCGAAGGAAATCTTAAATTGATATTCCAAACGTATGTAAAAAAAGTAAAAGTCATTCATATTCAAAAAGTAGGATACATTGTTTTTTTTCGTTCTTAATAATTTTATAGTATTCATGCCTTTAGTTTCAAAAAAAGAATATCAGAGCATAAATATAATATTAGAGAAGAGGAAGAAGAGGTAAACAAGCAGATGTATCACCGCGATTACCGCCGCCCATGGTCACCCGCCACACCAGATGCGTCACAAGTGCGGTGTCTGCCTTTGGCGGATGGGGAGGGGGATGACGGGAGAGGTTGGGGTATGGGCCTCCAAATCCTCACTCACTCGGTGACACACACTTAAAAGTGTTACTGTCCAATTGATACATTGTAACGTTGTCAGTTTGTTCCTATGATCTTTCACGATAAGGATGTTGGTTCTAATTATGCCATTTTTATAGGTTATTGGAGTTCTCGGGATTCTATGGCACTAGTAGATACCCCTTTTCCAGTAGAAGCTCGAAACTTTTTAGGGGAGGAGCTAATCATAGGGAGATGCAATTCTACTGATGATGGAAGCTTAACTCAGGATGATGATGGTCCTTCGTCGGGGCCCATGCTAGACGACATCCTTAATTTTTTAACTATTCGTTTAAATACTAAGTGAGTATTTTGTTGTTTTTTTTAGTGTAAATCTTGTTCAAACCTTTATGCTATTACGCTTATTGAAACTAATATATTTCAACACTATCTTTAACGACCAACACTGACTCGGTCGTAGATTTAATGTTGTTCTAGATTATAATTATTATTATTGGAGTAACCTTTGTCACGTACCATTGTCTTCTAATAGGTGCTAATTTGTCTTTCTATAAAATGGAAATCCCTATAGTGGTTTTAATAGTGTAGTAATGTGTTCGAGTTAATTATCTTAGTATGTAAGTAAATTAATATTGAGATTTATGAGGAAAACGTTAAAAAAGCTATTACTAATCTTAGCCTTGTGTTAAATCAATGTATCATATTTTACATATTAATACAGATTTAATACTTGGCCTTCACTTATTTACTTGTTTAACTACCTCGGTGGCGTAGTAGTAGCGTATGCGACTGCTGTACTTGAGGCCTCGAGTTCGATGCCTGGGTCGGACCAAATATTTGTATGAACTGCACATATTTGTTTCAAAATTTGGATGTTTTCTTTATAGTAGTATATATATTACAGCTAAATGCCACTCACTGATTAATCACGAAAACTCAGAATCTATAACACCTACAAACTTGAAATTAGGTGGGTAGGTCTTATAGGGTGTAGACATCCGCTAAGAATGGATTTCACGAAACTCCACCCCTAAGGGGATAGTTGGCAGTTTGTAAGAAAGTCCAAAGTTTTTGAAGTAAGAGACTTGAAATATAAAATGTATGCATGGAGATTTACTAATAATGTATCTTTAGAAATCAACCCCATTTTGGGGTTAAAACGCGGGATGGTAGTTTGTATGAAATTCCAATGTTAATGAGCTGCGCCTCGTAGTGTTAGCCACGGTACAACGACAATCGCGGTTAACGCCGCGGGGCAAAGCTAGTGTATTTATATAGTTGTCTAGTACCCATAACACAAGCTCTGTTTAGCTTAGTACTAGATGGCTTTGTGTGTTAGATGTCCTAAACATTTATTCATTATTATTAATTTCAAATAATTATATTGTTTATGCAGGACTTTGATCCGGTACTACGGTAAGTTAGGGTTCCGGACATACGAAGGGACATGGACAGGCCTATTGGGAGCATTGATGGACCATTCCGTTGATATGGCACTTGAACCTGTAACAGTACATGTAACTAGACGACAAGATATGGATTTTGTTTTTCCTATAGCAGAAACTATGTAAGTTTATAGTTTTAAATGTAAACATTTTAAACAACTTTTATACGCAAACAACAGTTAAACGTTTTAATTTGCATTAAAATGCAAATTAAAATGTTTAAAAAGTTCAAGTTCAACTTTTGAAACATTTAATTAAAATGTTCAAAAAGTTGAATAGTGCCGTATTAAAATACGTGGCAGTAGACATAATAAGATGATGATATATAGGTACATATATATCAACATGGGCGTACCCAGGTTCTGGGCCGGGGCGAGCAAATAAGATTTTTTAACTAGCTAGTCAAATATATTAATACAAAATACGTATTTTAATATAGTTTTTGTATTGAATTTTCTACGTAGGTACTCTGAGCACATTAAACCCATTTATTCTATCTTTGATCATAGTCGATCTTAGCTACATTTTTACGTGTCTGAGTGTCCTGGCCAACAACAACCGCGGATAGCATCGAGAAGCGAAGCGAGTCTAATAGCCTAAGTTACTCATTATATCATCAGCTACCTGCAAGTGAAATTCCCGTAAAAATCGGTCTAGCCGTTCCAAAGATTAGCCGGTACAAACAGACAGGTAAATTTTCAAATTGCTTATTTTAAGTACTGTATATACTTTCATATGCATTTAGTGAAAAGTCGTTTATTTGAAATTACAGACTTCAATTTTATTTGTTTGTATAGATATGAACCAACATACATATAATCTAGTTTTTGTCTGTTTGTCCGTCTGTCTGTCTGTTCGTCGCCCCGCGGCTTTACCCGCGCTAATACAGCTGGACTTAGCTAGTTTTCCATTAGTACCTATAGGCTTAATGCAACTAGTTCTAACTTTAGCGTGGGTGAGCCACGCTTCGGTATGTATGACCGGAGCGATACCACGGTCTCACAGAAAACCGGTGTGAAATAGTGCTTGCACTGTGTTTGACTGAGTGAGTGAGGATACCGGAGACTAATATCCCAGCCCCTTCCAACATTCCTCTCCCCATTCCCCAAAGGCCGGCAACGCACCTGTGACGCTCCCGGTGTTGCGGTGGTAATAATAATAAATTTACAACCAGGCGACACGTCTGCTCGTTTGCCTGGACCTGGATAGATTTCTTAATCTTAATTGTGCAAGCGATCGTTATTATCATGGGGAGTTTTAAGCAATTTGATTTGATTTTTTTATGTAGGTATGGCCACGCGAATCAGGGCAGCTGTCATTTAACGTTGATTTTCTGTGCGATGGTAGTCCTGCACGGCCCATCGTGCTGAAATCAGAGTGGATCACCTTTGATCCAAGGCACTTATAAACAATCCCTCTATGCTTTTGACTCTATTGAGAGGGACATAGGCCTGTCTTTTACCATACAATAACTGTTGAAGTTAATAATCTGCTTCTCTCATGTTCCTCTCACAACTCCGACTTCGTGAACTGTTCGTTCTTTGTCCAAGAAGTACTACTCTGGGATGCTCTCTCGCTCGAAGTCAGGATGTCCTCCTACCGATTTGCATTTTAAAAGAAAGTACATAATCTCTATCTCAATGAACTGGCAGAACTTTCTAATCCATAGCAAGTCTTAAGTTACTGATATTCATAGTGCATACATATAATATTCATGTATATGTCAATCTGTGCATCTATTTATTTGTGTATGTATGTTTATATATGTGTAAGTATATGTTTAAATATTTAGTGAACTATTAACATTTTAACTGACTACATAATATGTAACATCTGTGCTTCTTTGAGATTTCTGCACCACCCAAAGGTACACTGGAAAAGAATGCCCATGCAGTCCGCTGATGTACAAGCTTAGTGCTTAAAGTTTATAAATTAATATAGCCTATAACCAGCGGACGATCAATACGCTACAAACGATACCTAATTTATCGAGTTATAATAAGGAGTTATGAGGGAACAGATGAACATACATACATACATACCCTATCAAAAGCTTAACCAAAATTGGGCTCTGTCGTAGTCAGGTAAAAAAACATTGGCACACTAGTAATCGTCATCGTTTCATAAATTGAGATCACTTAGGTTTTCGCATTGGTTTATACTTAGGTAATAATTTGAATTTGTATTTAAATAAGATTTAGAGGGTAAAACTCAAATTCTAACATAGTCACATTATTCTATTGTATTATTTAGGGTACTGTAGTTCATATCGGAACCCTTATATAAGTATAATGGCAAGACTAAGGTCTTGCCGTAAATATTGTTACAAAGAAAATCATTTTTTTTATTGTACATAACATTTATTACTATTACAGTTTGTTAGTTTATTACAGTAATATAAAACCATTAAAATATATGATGATAGCCGATTACGGCCACGGCGGCTAGTCTTAACGGAGACCAACCAACTACGCAGGAGATATTATAGTGCACAAGTGTGTGTGTAAACACAGGTGCACTCTCTGTTCCCTCTCTCTCATAATCCGATAGAACGGTTAACCGACACGATCGGGGAAAGATCAGGTGCAGGACCGACTATTTTACGTGCTCTTCAAGCCACGGGTGTTCAGACCCCAACTTCCAAACTTCGAGCTGTTATTAAGTTAAGTATTTCTATAATCAGAAAAACTCAATAACACTTTTGACCCGACCCGGGGGGTTCGAACCCGAGACCTCTTGATTGGCAGTCACATACGTCAACCGCTATACCAATGAGTTATGACCCTATTCTTTTAAATGTGATGATCTCCTAGACGATTACGGCCACGGCGGCCAGTCTTAACGGAGACCAGCCAACTACGCAGGAGGTGCACAAGTGTGTGCGCAAACACGAGTGCACTCTCTGTTCCCTCTCTCTCATAATCCGATGGGACGGTTAACCGTCACGACCGGGAAGAGATCAGGTGCAGGACTGACAGCTTTACATGCTCTGAAATACACCTCATTAAATGCAGGTGTATGCTAACTCTTACACCTTCATTTAGTGAAAAGCTGGTGTGAAATTACAAACAGACACTTCAAATTTATTTATTTGCATAGATAAAAAGATGCACCGACTTTAATAACAAAATTGATTTTACATCATTCTGCATATTGTACCTAGTATACAGAAAGTAACAAAGTACACACATTACATACCCAATTAAGTCCAAAGTTTTAAGTTACACATTTAATTAGTATCGTTAAAATCAAGAGTCGTAAAAGTTTAATAACCACTAGACATTAGAAATTAAAAGTTCTTATAATTCAGGTGAAATATAAGGTACCTGGCTCGAATATGGCCACCTTAAGGTTTGTCATCCTATTTTATTCATAATGAAGCTAAAACAAACAAGCTTCAGCACTTATCCATGAAGTGTGGCTATTTATCTTTACAACAAAGGTAAAAAATACAAATACATTAAACAACAGTTACAGTATCTACAGTAAAAGTAAAAAAATAAAAATTGGCAATATTTCCAACAGGGGAGATAAATATGGTCATATGTGAAACTATAGTGACATTTTCGCCATGTTCTCTTGGATCCACGTTCAGCTAAAACTTCTGGTGATTTGCGAAAATTAAGCTGGCAACCCTTTAAGTCATAATTAAAAATGCTTTCCGGTTTGTTCATAATATATATAACAGTTATATGCCAAGAATCTTTTACATTTCTTTTGAATATCTCTACAGTATATTTCAATTTAATGGACGCTGGGCAACTAGCGAGCGGGTCCGCGAAAAGATTGACAGGTACGCCATTCGGGAACACGAGAGACTAGCGATAATTAAATAAATTATAAAAAAAAAATCTAACTACATTTAAAAGACTAATACATTTACACTTACTTATGCTAACTTAACATAAAATTTTGCAACTATATTCAAAATTATATGACCGTAGACAAATGCGAGTAAACACTACTCTTGACCAGACAGGCAAGAACTGGATCGGTAACTCTTTAGAGCTTTGTTGGCCTTCAGTTAAATTTTGAATGTGTCGAAAAATATTATTCGTGTTAATATGTAATGTAATATTATACATCTATTCATACATATTTAATTTTTAATGAAACATTAGAACTTATAGTATAGTTACTTTCATTTTGAATTAAAACAATCTTATTTTGAAACGGACTATTTAAGTTTAGTTTACTAACTAAGCTAATAGTGAAAGACAATAAGACGAAAGTTCTCAGCAAAGCGGGATACACAACGAAGTCAGTATAGGCAGACACCTTTTTCAAACCAGTAAGTACCACGGATAAACCATAGAAAAGAGAACTCAAATAATAAGCTCCATATACGATCTTTAGTGTATTAAATGACAGACTTCATGTCGCAGTTGATATTCTTGTCAATGCATAGAAACTCTTTTTAGACTTTTCATTAACTAGAATAGTTAATGAAAAGTCTATATGTTCGATAAATGAAAAGATTTTTTCTAAGACTAATCCTAAATAACAAACTGAGGTTTTATTTTTAATAGTAACATTGTCAAATTTAATACACGACGGTGATTTGAGGATCTTTCAGAAATACATAGCTGGGAGGTTTTGATCGGTCCAAAAGTTAAGTGATTACGTACACCCCAAAGATATATTAAGTTCAAACATCTATAGGCGAGTTTCTCACATTTATACACATTTTCATTTGTTAATGTGAGTAACGATTTGTAAATATACTGATCAGTAAATTGTAGCTGTACTGTATTGTGAAGAGAAACATTTACTTTTTGAATTTAGACACTAGTTATCGATCATGTCAATCATTATTTTTTTTAGGTTAAGGGATAGAAAAATAAACTTTTTCTATTACTTCTTTTAGTCACTTATTTTTTTGATTAAAAAAAATGTTTTAGGTGTAATATATACATTCGACAACAAGAAACATCCACTGTCCGTGATATATTCTTAGCGCCATTTAGCTTCCGTCTGGTAGCATGTGTAGTGGCTGTGTCTCTTCTGGCTGCTGTTTCTATCGTTGTCATCAGTAGAATAACTTCACCGTTAAGGGGTACTGGAAGACGAATAGACTATACCGAGGCATTGATATGGTCTACTGGAATACTTTGTCAACAAGGTATGTTGCTTAATGCGTAAATACATTTTAACGTATAGAGATGGAATTTAGGATGGTTTTAGACATTTTTTGGCATGTAACATAAGTATAAATGAAACAACAATATATTATCTGTTACACGTGGACTTCTTAGAAGATAGTTATTACAGAAAACGCTGTAAGTCTACGTTCGAAAGCACGCGTAGGTATGTCACAAATAATACGTTCAAATAGCTATCGGATTACATTTTATAGGGAAATTTATCTTTTATTCTATTTGAATTATTATATAGGTTTGAAATCCTCAACTAAAGTGTAAATAAATTTAAATCTATACTAATATTATAAAGCTGAAGAGTTTGTTTGTTTTTTGAACGCGCTAATATCAGGAACTGCTGGTCTGATTTGAAAAATAATTTCAGTGTTGGATAGTCCATTTATAAAGGAAGGCTATATATCATCAAGCTAATACTAATAAGAGCGGAGCACCAATGAAGAATATTTCAAAAACGGGGGAAAATTTTCACGTTACTGGCAATAGAAGACGCAATCGAGGTTGCGTGGGTCAGCTAGTAAATAATAATGGTTTAGTTTAGTTAAATAACTAGTTAAGAAAACAGATGTAATCAACTAAAAAAAATATTGAAGTGCGAGTGGAAGTGAGGGTGGCACAAGGAATAGTTCCGTACTATTTATTATCAATATAATTGTTTGTTGCTGTTTTCAATATCGAGCTAAACAGGTCAAAAAAATCACGTTTATTGTATTTTTATTTAGTTCAGTTTTTATAGTGTACCTATTTGTTGCTGCAGTGGCTACAGAAATACGTCATCTGTAAAAATTTCAACTGTCTGTCTATCACGATACATAAGTGGGATCCCGTTTTTACCCTTTAGGTACGGAACCCTAAAAATGAGCCCAAATCTTAAAATTGAATTAACATTTAGCTGTAGTATTTTGACCTTTTCAGTTCTTGATGTTTGATTACCTAATAATTTGTATTCATCTTTCGAACTGATAACAAGGCAATATATGACCTTATGCAGATGTTGCAACCAAAATTACCTTTCACTTCCAAAACATTGCCGTGAACTACGCGTGGTTACTTTTACATGCTAGATACTACTTGGTCTTGTAATCAAAGTTTGTGAACTGATGTGAGTTGCTGGTTTGACTAACTTAAAAGTGAATTAGTTACGTTTAATAATTTGACTGCCTCGGTGGCGTAGTGGTAGCGTATGCGACTGCTAAGCCTGAGGTCTCGGGTTCGATTCCCGGGTCGGACCAAATGTTTGTATGATCTGCAAATATTTGTTTCGGAGTTTGGGTGTTTTCTATGTATAATATGTATGTATTTACAAAAATAATAATATATAAGTGTTTATATCAGTTGTCTAGTACCCATAACACAAGCTCTGCTTAGCTTGGGACTAGATGGCGTTGTGTATTACATGTCCGAAATATTTATTTATTTATTTAATAATATTAAGTCAAGTAGAGAATTTAAAAGTTTACCGTTTTACTCAAGGCTGTATTTCGAGAACACCCTAGTTTACTAGTTTTCGACACACCTTGAGCCCTAATATTATAAATAAGATTTTATTATTTTATCCAAAAATACCAAGAATAACATTAATAAAAAAGAAAACATTTCGAAATAAATATGATGATTACATTACATTTTTGGTTATAGGTAGAACTTTATTTTTCTCAAATTAAATTGACAACAAATTTTACTTCGTGAGATCATTTAACAAAATAATCACAAATTTTAACAAAAAAGAAACCGACATCAAGAAGTGGACCAAATTGAAATGGGATCACACGTGAAGCACCAGCTTTCAAATAAAAAAAGAATCGTCAAAATCGGTTCACTCAGTCGAAAGTTATGAGGTAACAAACATAAAAAAAACAAACGAATTGAGAACCTCTTCCTTTTTTGAAGTCGTTTAAAAACTAGATTTACATAGTAGCGAGCTTAACGGTATTTTATACCTAAACGGTTTTATTAATAAGACTCCGCTGTCCGTCCGTCTGTGTCTGTAACTCATAAACCGTAATAGTTAGAAGTTGAAATTTTCATAGATGATTTATTTTTGTTGCTGCTATGACAACAAATAATTTAAAATACAGTAAAATGAATATTTTTGGGGGGCTCACATACAACAAACGTGGCTTTTTTGCCCTTTTTAGAGATAATGGTACTGAATTATTCGCTCGCAAGTGCGATTCGCACTTGGCCGGTTTTTTAAAATTCATTTATGTCGTAGGTGGTACGTGGACACCATCGAATCCAGCTGCTAGCATACTACTCATCGTGTGCCTATTCTTCGCTGTAGTTACTTACAATTCCTATGCAGCTTTTATTACATCAGTACTGTCCGTTCGAGTTGCTAGTGTCGATACAATAGCTGCTGTATTACACTCACCCAACTTCAAGATTGGATATATACGAAATGGAGCTGATCAAATGTATCTAATGGTAAAGTTTTATACATAACACACACACACACACACACACACACACACACACACACACACACACACACACACATATATATATATAGCAATCGGTAGAACAACTATCAAACATAAATCATTATTTTTGCTTTTTTTTTATTGAATATGGGGCAAACGAGCAGACGCATCACCTGATGGTAAGCGATTGCCGCCGCCCATGGACACCCGTAACATCAAAAGGGAGAGGGAATGGGGGGAGGGGTTGGGGTATGGGCCTCCGGTATCCTCATTCACTCGGTGAAACACAGCGCAAGCGCTATTTCACACCGTTTTTCTGTGAGGCCGTGGTATCATTCCGGTCGAGCCGGCCCATTCATGCCGAAGCGTGGCTCTCCCACGGAAAAAAAATCTATACGGGTTTATGGTATTAACGCATTGTGATCAACAAGTTTTATATTATTTGGAATTGATTGAGTTTCGACTAGGTTGTACATAATATACATTATATTCTTAATCCTTAATCATCCTGTGATATCGATCACAGGATGATTAAGGGATTAAATATTTATGGTATGTAAAACTTACCATAAGAAAACATCTTAAAGACTGAGTTTAAATATCTTCTATTTTATTACATAACTTGGGGATTAGTACACCCTCGTAATATTCTAAAGTCATTTTTTTTAATATTCCTAGTTCTTAGGTTTTTCAAATTCGAGAAAATTTTATTCCATCAATATCAACAAAACAATTCCATCTTTTACCTCTTATAAATAGTCGTATAATAGCCGGTTCACTATTTTTAATAAAAACACTCAATAACGCTATTGACTGCCAAGACCTCCTGGAAAAAAATTACTTTGATGTTCCCAACATACCCTCTGTCACAACCCTCCCTTAGGTGTACCAAGAGCATCTACCAAATATCGTCAGAATAGCTATATTATGCGAGTGAGTAGGGCTTTTAACGAGTTTTGCAATCAATTTAATATAAATTCATGCTATTTGAGTCTCTTAAGTCTCTTAAAAAACTTGTGTTTAGTACATCAGTAGAAGCTTAGCAAGCACTTGTGATTGGCTCGCTGTAATTTATCTGAATATAATCTTATAATCTTAGCTCTGAGTCTTCCATTATATAAATTGCCTATTTTTTTTGTCACAGTTGAATTCTCTTAAGCTATTTTTTACAATGGAATATTAAAGTGGATTTTTTGTAAAGACTGTAAACATAATAATGTAAATTGTATTTTTGTTAATCGAATAAAAGCATTTCCAATTATGTTTGGTTTTTGCTATGGGTTTTATAGTACTTACAATAATTCAACAGGACAAATGTTATGTTTCCCTCAATCTCCGTTCATAGGGTTTTTAGTTTAATTAAGTAAACCATACCATTTTGTTTGTTTTTGCATATGTAGTCCACAAGAGACGTACAGCTTAATGCTTTTTACATCCGAGGTTATTCGGATGCGGATAATCTGGTATCTTCGGCTGAAGAAGGTCTCACTCGGGCCGCTCAACAGGACTATGCTTTCTTTGCCGGACAACGGGTAGCACGATCTACACTTAGGTACAAACAGTCTTTAATGTTATTAATGGTTTTATAATGTGTAATAATCTTTCAATATTTATGTGCAGGTTACTCAGTCAAGCTCGAGGTCGATGTGCTGTGAGAGAACTGCCAATATATTCAACTCGTGCGCATCTCGCGTTTCCTTTGCCAAGATACTCACCTTATGCCAGACCTACTCTTGTCTAGTAAGTATTTTAATAAAACCTCGTCTAAGGAAAGATCTATATCCAGCAGAGGGCTACTAAAGGCTGTATATAATGGTTAATTGTTTAATGAGGTAAAATTCATCCCACAGACTCACCATTGTAACTCCTGCTCACTAGGATCAATAGTTGTTACCCAATTCGGGAAAAGTAGGGTTCGAGAAGGCCTAATAAAATCTAAACAGTCTTGGACCCCGTTATGAAATTAATCAGAAGGAATTAAGAGGAATTTCAAACATCATAAATCGACTTGGTATAACGGGAGACAAAACGAAGTTAACATAAATTAAATAAAAAAACTTTTATAAAACAAGCTTTTCTTGGAATGCCCTAAAAAGAATAAAAAAAATCCTTGAATTTCTTTACTATCAACTTATTATGTTATTACACAATTTATTTGCATTCTGCAACAGCTTGTCGCGAGATTGCAATACCAGCATTTATTTAGTTCGAAAATTTAATACACTGATATCAGTCAAATCAAGTTATTACATTTACTTCCTTATATACACAAGCTTTTCTTCTTCTTTTGATGAAATGGCAACCAGCTAATCAGCTATTGCTGCCAATGTCTTTAAGTCTTCATCGTGATGATATTAATGATAAAAATTAAGAAAATGTGTGTTTGTTTTTTCTTTCGAAAAATCAATAAACGATCTTCCGTCATGCTTTTGTATTCTATAAATTGTGTTATAACATTATAAGTTGACCGTAAAAAAATTTAAGGATATATTTTATTGTATTTAGGGCATTCCAAGAAAAGCTTGTTATTATTATTATTTTTTCTTTTTTAGTTATGGCTATATAGGTTTCCCTACCTGTTCATCTTATTCAACGCATTAATGTTTAAAAAATCATCGACCGAAGTACTACTACGATCAATACAAGTCAAAAGAGCTCAAACTCGAGGCGGTTACATCGTTTTAATACAGAGATCCTATGAACACCTTTCAGCTTTATCGTCAATCCCTGGTTATTATTTAAGACTTAGTATTCGACACGATGAATTAAACGATTCTAAACTCGATAATGTTGCTTCGTCCCATTACAGAGTTCCTATGGCTACTTTCCGGCTCCATCATAAGACTCATGATACTATTCAAATATAAAGTATTCATTAAAACAAATCAAACGATTAACTCGATGGTGATGCGTTGTTTCATTACAGAGTTCCTACGGCCACTGCCCGGCTCCATCATTAGACCTTGGATACTATCTAAATATAAAATACTCTTCAAGATGACTCAAACGATTCCAAACTCGATAGTGTTGCTACGTTCCCTTGCGGCTCCATTAATTAAAACATAAAGTACTCGTCGAGACGAATCAAACGAGTCCAAACTCGATGGTGTTGCTACGTTTCTTTACAGAGTTCATATGGCTATCTTTCAACTCCAGCATCAGATCATTTCCATGTCATCAAAATCGGTTGAAGATACTCGTATCTGCTTCAAAATTGAGTTGTAAGATTCCGCCCGAACATGTATGTATCTCTCAGGTGGAATATTGCATACATTACATTGCAAGTTAATAAAAAGCTTGTAAAAAAGGCATGCACCAGCATACATCCTCTTAAACATGAATACACCATAGAACCAAATATTGAGTTCCAAGAGGTATTTGATTTCAATAATATGTACGGTAAATTCGACTAAACGTACGGAAATTTACCCTAGTTGACCTAAGATCCTTATAGTATTTCGCCATGGATATTACATGTAAGCCATTCAACATTATATTAAGCTGTATCAGACTACGTTCTCAGAGGACATAATAAGCAGACTGTTAGAATCAGGTGTTGAATTTTAATACAATGGTGCCTAGACTAATTTAAATGAATGTAGTTGAAAGTATTTACTGTTTCTTCCTTCTATACATTTACTATAGTTCCTTTACTTCTAAACACTCACTCTCAAAATACTCTTGGCGTGTGCTGTTAGAATAGTCTCTGTTAGAGACGCTCGTGGTAACATGCCACAGGCGGTCACTACTGTACTGACTGCTTACCCTCGGTGATTATTTCTAATCACCAAGTGGAACTGGCTAGTGATATGAGCGCCTGGTTGAAATATGTTGTTATAAATATGAAAAATATGTTATTTTGTTAAAAGGAAAATTAAATGGACTTATATTATTTTTAGTGCATGAACGTCAGTACTAGAATTTGCACTTACATTAAACCGTGTTTGAGGGCGTTTACTTCAGTCTGTTGCAGTTACGCAGCGGTGGGGCGCTTGCAAGACTAGAAGCAGCGCTAGTACCTGATATGCCACAATGCGCGCCTCCAGCTGGCTTTGCTTCAGCTAGGGCTACTGATGTACGATCCGCTCTTATTTTATTTACCGTGGGCCTCATTTTTTCTATGATTTTAGGTGAGTTTACCTTTATTTCTAAATTATTTCTTGGACTACATACTGACCGAATTACTCGTATTTTACAGAAAAACATGATTAACGAGCTTAAAAAGTAATAAAGCTTTTTTATAAAACTTTTATTACTTAAATACGAAAATGTTTGGAAAGGCGGTTAAAACACAAATCACAAAATATAAAAGCTAGTGATTAATAACATTTAAACTGGACAAAATTCTAACACAAAAGTCTTTCTCTTTTTTTCTTTTTTTAAAAAGACAACTCCCACATTAGGAATAAACATACTGTGTCGTGGGGGACTTTACAAACATACATGAAACGGACACAAAGAACATCCAGACTCGAGACAACAATTCGTGGATCACACAAAGTGTTGTACCGCGTGGGATTTGAACCCACGACACTTAGCGCAGTAGCAAGCGGCATGGCGACCGCTGAAACCACTCGGCCAACCGTGCAGTCGAAAAAAAAAGTAAAGAAAAAAAAAAGTAACATTTACAACAGAAAAAAATAATGCAAGAAAAAAGGATAGTAAATTTATAGACGATCGACGTATTATTATTTTATTTGTTGTAGACAGATGTTAGAAGATGACAAGAATAATTATAATTATCAGAGGACTAATGAAAGAATGAAGCAGATAATGGTTGGGTAGAATTCCGATGAATAAGGATTGTTACCAGCCCCGAGAGTAGAGTGCGACGTGGTCGATCTTCTATAGTTCTTGTAACTAGGACATTGCAATTACACCCCACCTACTGTCTGCCTCGACCGTTAATGCGTCTGTGCATTATAATATCATAGCATCTTTAAAATTACTCTATCCAAATTTTCATTATTATTTTTACTTTTTTTGCTACCTTCTGCGTTATGTTTGTCATCATGGTTTTAAAGTCAGGGCCCCTAAGATTGCATAATTAAATGCTGTAAGGTTAATCGACCACCTGCCATCTCACGTCATTTTTGGGTTTCTCGATATGTGTGAGGTAAGGTAGTACAAGGTGATCGACGAACGACATGAACTGGACTTGAACCTAGCTCTTTTTTTGTAAACAGTTTATTATTTCAATGTTGAAATAAATAGCTAATACAAATACTGTGCGTATTATGCATGTTTTACAGAAACAAATTCTTAAAGTGTTCGTTAAACCCAAAAAAACAAAGTTTGTTATTATACTATTCTTGTTGTAACAATAAGAATAGTAAAATTCTATTAACTTCATAGGTACCTAACTGCTATATTAATTGGATTTGTATATCTTTGACATAAATGTGGAGGAACGGGTATCCTGTCCCTCCAACACAAAGGGAGGATCCTCCTACCAGGCGAGGTGATCATGCCTGGCGGGCTACTGCCCAACAGTTGATGTTGGGATGTTGTATATATGCTTATAGGCGCGAGAACTATTTATTGCGCGATTCAGGATTTGTAGTTACTCCGTGTAGTGCAGTTTGTAGGTACAGTGCGTTACTTCGTAGTTCAGTGTATCTTTGGTAGATGGCGCTGTAGTAGGTTATGTTGTATGTGGAAGTCGCCACATAAATAATTATTTATTGTAGTAAATGTTATTGTTACAGGTTTCGGCGAATATTGTTGGAAAAACCGTCCAAAATTAAGAATGTTCATGATTGCATGCTACGGCCGCTTGGTTAATTTGATCATGCAGTAAATAATATAATGTTTGCATTAGGTTCATAGTCTCGATAGTTTGTAATTTTAACTGTTGAAATAAAAAGTAACTTCTATAAAACTGCATGATTCATATGAATGACATGTTAGGGAAAAACCGGGATAGATGAATTACTTTTTTAAATATCATCATAACTTAAAAAATAATAATATTAAATGAATAATTTCAGTGCATGTAGCTAGCTTAGTTATTTAAGTAAAATTATACTTTGTTTTTGCTGACCTACGAATTTTGCAAAATGTAGATTTTCGTGGAACGCTTTTTTTTGGGATAGACCTGTAGGGATAGTTGCCCCACCATGAAAATAAAAGGAGGATAGATGCCTGCAGTGTGGGATAGATGCCCTTCATACTGTGTAAAACAGCAATTCTCCAAGAAACATGGTTTGAATAACGAAAATCATTTATTTTTAATATGACACTAACAACCATTCATGCAACGAAACTATTAAATCTTAGTTTTTATTATAAAATATTAATTGTTAAGTTTCATCAAAATCCAATAAGTAGTTTTTTTGTGAAAGAGCCACAAACATACTCACTTATACACTCAAACTTTCGCGTTTATAATAATAGTAGGATGTGCTGTTTATAATACACTTATATCTCATAGCTTCTAAATATTTTAAAGTTGGTTTCCTAAACGCCGGATCCTTAGGTACAAATCATGACAGAGTTCCACGCGCTCTCGCTTCGCAACTTGGCCGTAATCATATTACCGAGCGAGAGAACCCCCACCCCGATGGCCGCCACGAGATCACGCCTCAGCTCGTCCCACGCCGGACACTTCTTCGTAGTGACAATGCAGGACTAAGCAGCTGATATAGTCGCTATAAATGAAACTTGGTAAAGAGGCACGTGCGTCAGTGTCGGAGTATAGTTTGAGACATATTCCTAGGCCTTCATGGATATGGGGACTGTTATGTTGGGGTTCGTGATTAAAACAACACATTCGTTTAGAGACTGCTCTTTATTTCGTTCATCGCGGGCGCCGCCTCGCGCCTCCTACCCACATAATATTCTTTAATATAAATTACAAATACCTACAACCCCATTCTCAAATAAACTTTATCTATTAATAACTTTATACAAACCATAATCAATGTCCCCAACAGAAACATAAGAATAATATTAACATGCAAACTAATACATTTTAGAAGTAATTTAGCAAAACAAAAATAATAAAGAATAATTTACAATTAAATTCATTCAAACATAGATGTGACATAGCAAAATAACACTATTTTGCTATGTCACATCTATTTAACAGATCATTATATCAATCAAGATAATAATTTTAATTTCTTAATATTAACTTCTTAATAATTTTTTTCACAACTTCGCAATCATTCAATTATATTCATTATAATGCAATGCTACTTAGGAACAATAAGTATAAGCTTATCGATCTATACAATAAAAAATACATTATTACAATTAAATTAAATCATAAATACGCTATCAAATTTTTATTCATTCAAAGTATACGGATATTAGATTAATTGATATATTATATTTAGGTACAATAACATTTTTATTATTGTTTTATTAGTGATTTATATTTTAGAACTACACAATCAATAAACATTTCCAAAACCTTATTACCGTCACTTATTGAATTTCGTTCACTGTGTAACCCCACCGATCAGGAGGCCGCACTATCCTGCCAAAACGAGTACGATATTCATTAGAAATATGATCATCAGCTGATTGCAATACTAGTCCACTGGAGCCAACAGACGCGGACCGAGATGTGTCTAAATTTATGTCGTCGTAAGAAAAATTGCATTCATTCTGTGGTGATAAGGAAGTGCGACATGAATCTGCAGTTAAATGTCTTCTATTACGTCTCAAACTAGTTCCGTTATTCAACAACACAATATACGATCGCACTCCGAACCTGTTTTTATAGTGCCCGAGTGCCAAGCATTGTTTATTGTAACTTTTACTTTCTGTCCTACTAATAAAGGTTTTAAATTCTTTGACCCTCTGTCACGATAATATTTTTGCATTTGTTGACGATTTTGTATCTTTTGCGCCATGTTCTTATGTCATGTAATATTGGCTGTAATAAAATAGGGTTGCACGGCACGATGCTACGTAGTTTTCTATTATATAGTAATTCTGCGGGGGATGGTAATTCTTTGCTAATTGGTGTATTTAAATACTCTAATAATGCCAAATTAAAATCCGATTGAACATACTCTGTTTTTTTCATTATTTGTTTAATAGTTTGAATGGTTCGCTCGACCTGACCATTGGACTGTGGGTATCTAGGCGATGACGTAACGTGGCGGAATTTCCAGTTTCTTGCAAACTCTGAAAATGCTAAAGACGAGAACTCGGGGCCATTATCGGACATAATCGTTTCGGGAATACCTTGTCTACCGAATATTGTTTTCAATTTTTTGATAACATTTTCTGAGGTCAATGAATTTACCTGTGCCAATTCTACAAATTTACTGTAATAATCCACCGCTATCATGTACGATTTGGACCCTAAATGAAAGATATCTATACCAACTTTGCACCACGGTCTATCAGGTATTTCATGAGGAATCAAAGGTTCTTTCGTATTTTGTTTTCTATAGTTTAAACATGCCTGACAATTTGATAAATAATCAACTAATTGCGTATTCATGTTAGGCCAATACATAATTTGACGAGCTCGAAGCTTACATTTCTCAATACTTAAATGACTACTATGTATATTTTTTAACATTTTATGACGCATTGATTTAGGAATGACAACCCTACAGCCTCTCCATACTATTCCAAAGTTTACTACTTATTCCTCCTTGCATTCCCAGAAGGGTTTTAATTTAATATCAAGTGTAGTTTTATTTAATGGCCAACCCTGTTTTATGGTTTTAATTAATAATTGCATGTCTTCGTCTTCTGAGGTGCATTTTCGCCGAACACCTTACCGGTTACACGTACTGTTACCTACCTACGATAAATTCATTTTCGATCACGGTTACCTACGTAGTTCAAACCAAAATGAACCATAATATCAAGTGTGATAAGTGTCATAACGAGATCAACAAAGATGATGAAGCTACATATATTATTTGTGGTAAGTGTGGCCTATACTGGCATTTTATCTGTACCACTTTGCGTGCTAGTCCACGTGACCGCACCAAATGGAAATGCGATCTCTGTAAAGTTAGCACGAACAAAAATAAGCCTAAGAAGCCAGAAACTTCAACCAGCCCTCTCAATGTCGTTGACACGAATCAAATAATAAATGACATTAAGGATTTGCGTAGGGAGATGTGTAGCATCAAACAGGATATGAGCGATCGCACGCAGAGCAATCCATAAAGCTCTGAAGGCATGAGTCTCGAACAGCGGATATCAATTGTCGAAGCTAAAATATTAGATTTGGAAAACCTATCAGATGTCATCAAGGCTCTTCAGATGAGCGTGTCCGCCCTCGAAGAACGCAACCATATCTTGGAACAGTCGGAGAGAATTTGTGACCTCGAACTTCACGGTGTTACGGAATACAGCAATGAAGAATTGCATGAGGCGGTAGTAAAAGTCGCAGAGACAGTCGGCGTTGCAGTGTCTTAGACGGATTTAAGATGGGTGGGGCGTGCAGGATCCCGCGATAGTCAAATGAGGTCGAGGCCCAGAGCAGTGATTTTTATATTCGTCACTTGTGAAATTAAAAATGATTTTTTGCGTGCCATTCGAGCAAGGCGCGGTCTCAAAATGTCCGAACTTGGTCATATAAATGATAACAGTAAGATATACGTTTCTGAAAACCTAACACCTCATTTCAGAGATATATACCGCGAAGCAAGAAAGGTAAAAGGATACCAATTGTTAGCGGTAATCCTAATTATAATAAACAGTTGTGATTGTACACTTGACTTCCGGAATATCGGCCAATGAAATACTAGGTGTAATGAATAATAATGCAAAGAATTCCGAAAGTCAAAGATATAATTAATGAAATTATTAAAACATATTAAATGTCATAATTAATAAATAAGAAATGTAAAAGACTGACTTGATGTCTGGCTGTTATTATGGAGGGTAGATATCCTATATAAACCATAATGGCGGCCGAGTAAAGGCAGTCTTGGTCGAGGAGTGAATCAGTAAAGAGGTGTTCTAGCTTTGTTTTGTTTATTATTGTTAATTATTTGAAAAGATGGTGCACATGAGTTTCTCACCAGCTCTTCTCATGAATGCAATACCCATCGGAGCTGGTACTTGGATTGATTTCAATTTAAACCTTTGAGCTGAATCGAAATCAATCTAAGCTCCGGTAATTCAAATCATCTCGGTGCATTTAGTATTAGTACTACTGAACTGATAACTTGAGTTTTGTTTTATATTCTTATGATTGTATTTTGACGTGTTCAAGTGCCTTTTTGGGCCTATGGAAATAAATGATTTGAGTCGAGTTTGAGTTTGAGTTATATCAAGAATATGAGTTGTTCCATTTACTAAATCCCCAGAGTCTTTTAGATCAGAAGTGAGATATAAAAACACGCGTTTGTATCCGATTCGTAATTCGTTTGCTTTATCCTGATATTAACAGAGCATTTATATTGTGTTCAACTTGCGGGTAAGTCTGATTTCATTATTAAAATATGTTACAATAAATATTTATATGAATAGCGAGTGATTGCTTATTAGATAATGAGTTAGTCTTGAGTTAAATAAGCTTAATATGCTAACATGTCTTATATGTGAGGGTAGACTGTTATACAGTTGAATACCTTCTAATGTAACGTTGATTTTTTTTTTCCATAATTGGTTCTTATTTTTTTTGGCAATACAATTAAACTTCCTCGACGAGTGTTACGGTTATTTATTTGAGATCTGAGAATAAATGATTGGTGTAAATTTTTTTGATTAAAATACAGGTGCTGTACATGTAAAGTTGATTGATATTCATAATTTTAGTTTTTCACAAACATTGCGGGTTGGTGTTAAATACGGTAGTTGAAATAATAGTTTTATGATTTTATTTTGTTTTCTTTGTAATTGCTGAAGATTCGTTTTTGGACTACTTCCCCAAATCTCAATTCGATATAAGAAATGAGGTTTTACTAATGAATTATAAACACTTAATTTTAATTTACGCGGAATACACTTACTAGGGACCGTATAGGGCTTAAGTGATGAAATTTTGCCTTATATATGTTCTATGTGGGTCTTCCACGATAAATGTTGATCCATTCTTAACCCTAAATATTGTTGAATTGACTTCTGTTCTAACGGAAATTTATTTATGGTTAATGCTGTATGTATAGGTATAGGTTTATTTCTTGAACTAAATAGTTAGTTTTTGTTTACAAATGTCCATCTTTCACGATTTAAATACAAATTTCATCTATTGATTTAATAAAAACGCTTTTAAATTAGTGTTGGTCGGCCTTAATATTGTGACGGGTCTCTGATTAGCTAAAAATAACTATTGCTATAAGAGGTATTTCTGACCCTCGGATTAAGGCAACGACCACAAATGCTAAATTATTCACAAAGGATGTGCTCGAATTCTTATCCGTTTGTACAAAACCTACTGTTGAATAAATTCAGTATCATACGTCCTCGGGGCTCTACCAGAGTCAAATGGATTTAAGTACATTTTAATTTTAATTGATGCTTTCTCTAAATACAGCCTCTTGTACACATTTTATAGACAAGATGCTGATGATCGCAAGCGGGTTTTTCTCGAACATGGGTGTCATTATTTGGTACCCCGTACTATCTTATGTGACCATGGCCTAATGTAAGAAAGAACTTAAGGACTGGGTGGATGAACTTCGTCGTTCATTACACTTCATCATCCAGGCAACTGCACAGTTTATGGTGCTCTGGAAAGGAGAGTGGTGTCCTGATAATTGTGCAGGCTTTTTCGATCGTGAGTAACTTTTGATCTGTTACAGATATTGAGTGAGATGACGAGTGACTGAGGTTGCTTGGAAGCTCCGCTTTTACCATCAGTTGTGCTGAGATGGCAGAGCGATAGTGGTAGTAGACTGCGGTCTTACTGAGAGCTGGTAAAGGCAGGTGCTGCGGTACTACGTCTTCCAAACAGAGAAATGTGCTGCGGTACCTCTGTCATACATGAGCATAAATGCTGCGATATCCTTTCAGCTAATATGCATTAAAATGCAGATATTACAGAACCATACCTAATATGCTGCATAGAGAAGACGGCGAGTATCTGAGTTACCCAGTGCGAACCAACATCGCCACTGAGTTTGAGGCCAACATCGGGCGGCAGCTGGTGACGCTATCGTTCCACGGCGCGAGGCTGTGTCGCCTCTGCGAGCGATTCTGGCTGGTTACGTTACAATTTTCATGTCTGTGATGTGCATGGAAGCGACTGGCTAGCGTGAGTTACGTCGCGAAAAGGTAGTAGCACTTTCATAACTGTAGGTGATTGGAGTCCGGAAGCCAGTCTACCTCGATGTTCCTAAGTTTGAGTTTTGTTTATAATCATACTGCCTTTTAAACTGCAACTGACGTTATTTAAATTATTCAAATCCTTGGGCACTGGCGAAGTCGCTGTTGATACTAGGCGCGGAATATATGATTTTAGCGAGTTATTTTCGAATTAATAACGGGAATAGTTTATTGTTGATTCGTAATGATTCCGGAAATAAATTATTTTGGGGAAGGTAACATTACTAAAAAGAGTACCTAGCGTATAATGGACCGAGACATCGTATAACAAATGTTGAGGCATTAAGTCGAAATCTAATTACAGATAGTCGATCTGGTACCAATTCACTTTTCGATAAATGGGGCGGTGTAACCCGCCCGTGCCTCGAAGAACATGTTAAACCGTCGGTCCCGGTTCTCATGAACACCTATGACAAGCGTTATTGGGAAGTCAGTGCCCACAAATAATAACAACTAGTTTAACCTTCGTATTCAGTTCATCCTTAGGGTTGCGGAAATTCGATGACAGTCGCTCCGTGTAGGAACTCCTGTTCCGTTGGAACCGGTTGAACTGGTAGCCAGCCCCGGTCTTGGGAGTGGTGAGGACTGAGAATATGATGATGCGTATTACGTCTGATGGGGATTGGAATGCGACGGTACAAATAGTGGAAGATGAAGTTATTCGCATAAAAGAATTCTTTGAAAACTCTAGCCTGTTGACATTAAACATACACAATACTTTCGAATCTAAGAAAAACCTGCTCTATAGGAAAACTAATAACGTTGATAAAGTTATGATACCTAAAGATGTAATATGACAAATATTGGGACAAGCCCATAATGATACAGAACATTTTGCTTAAGAGAAGACTTTGCGAAAATCAAAGAGCATTATTGGTTTAAGAAAATAATTAAATTGATTAAAAAGTACGTAAACTCTTGTCTAGAGTGTGCGTACAATAAAGCCCTAGTTAAAAGAAACAATGAATGATTTTTCACGAGGAAAATTAACTAACCCGGTGTCCTACTTATCTAGTACTTACCTGTTGTATCTATAATGAGTAGGAATAATTTTATATAGGATTATTGATTTATTAATATAATGGTAACGGCGAGTGGTAATTAGCTTGATATGACGTTAAAATTATTATTTTCAGTTTTAAGTACATTACAGAGATCTGAGATCATCGGAGAAGTTGATACTGGGAATGCCAACACATTCCCACTCGATTTAAAGGCAAATCTTTTCTGTGCAAACAGTAAGGCTATGTAACAAACTTGTCTGAGACAATCCGACATGCAGAAACTTTGGGTGTGATTACAAAGCTGATGAAGGAATACTACGTGACATGGTAAATACTTTCAGTTTATTTTGAATAGGACATATATAGTTCTATATGTGTTACTTGTGTGTTGGGTTAACCAAACATTTTTAACACACGATGTCCATAATATGGTTGACTAGAAGAGATCGCCTTGAGCGATAAGACCGCAAATCGTTATGTATTATTTTGTACTTTTTGTAGTATGTACGCAATAAAGATAAATAAATAATTTGAGTTGAAATTAACTCTATTTGGTGTGAAATTACACCTATAAATAAACAGGGTTGAAATTAGCCCGATATGACTATTTAGGGTGAAATTGGCGCCACTGCCTCGGTGGCGTAGTGGTAGCAAATGCGACTGCAAAGCTTGAGGTCTCGGGTTCGATTCCCGGGTCGGACCAAATGTTTGTATGATCTGCAAATATTTGTTTCGGAGTTTGGGTGTTTAATATGTATGTATTTACAAAAAAAAAAGTATATATGTAAGTATTTATATCAGATGTTTATTACCCATAACTCAAGCTCTGCTTAGCTTGGGACTAGATGACGTTGTATGTAAGATGTCCGGAATATTTATTTATTATTTAATTACACCTATGAATGACTAAATTGAAATTAGCCCGACTATTTGGTGTGAAATTACATCTATGAATGACGAAACAGGGTTGAAATTAGCCCGACTATTTGGTGTGAAATTACACCTATGAATGACGAAACAGGGTTGAAATTAGCCCGACTATTTGGTGTGAAATTACACCTATGAATGACGAAAAGGGGTTGAAATTAGCCCGATATGACTATTTGGTGTGAAATTACACCTATTAATGAGTAAGCAGGGTTGAAATTAGCCCGATTTAATGAGTAAGCAGGGTTGAAATTAGCCCGATTTAATGAGTAAGCAGGGTTGAAATTACACCTATTAATGAGTAAGCAGGGTTGAAATTAACCCGATATGATTATCTGGTGTGAAATTGGGTACAAATGAGTAAAAGGGGTGATTGAAATTACACTAATGCATTTTTAATTTTTGAATTGTTATAATTTCAGTGTAACTGTTAAAGTATGTACAATTTATAAATGTACTTTATTGAGAAACGTGATAGGTTGTATAATGCAATTGTTATTTCATGTATAATTATAATTTGTTTATGATCGACAGAAAAATTGTAATATATACATATATCTTAAGTTGGAATATACATTATAAATTGCAACACGAGGACGTGTTGATAGCAGGATAGCCGAATCTGTTAGCGGTAATCCTAATTATAATAAACAGTTGTGATTGTACACTTGACTTCCGGAATATCGGCCAATGAAATACTAGGTGTAATGAATAATAATGCAAAGAATTCCGAAAGTCAAAGATATAATTAATGAAATTATTAAAACATATTAAATGTCATAATTAATAAATAAGAAATGTAAAAGACTGACTTGATGTCTGGCTGTTATTATGGAGGGTAGATATCCTATATAAACCATAATGGCGGCCGAGTAAAGGCAGTCTTGGTCGAGGAGTGAATCAGTAAAGAGGTGTTCTAGCTTTGTTTTGTTTATTATTGTTAATTATTTGAAAAGATGGTGCACATGAGTTTCTCACCAGCTCTTCTCATGAATGCAATACCCATCGGAGCTGGTACTTGGATTGATTTCAATTTAAACCTTTGAGCTGAATCGAAATCAATCTAAGCTCCGGTAATTCAAATCATCTCGGTGCATTTAGTATTAGTACTACTGAACTGATAACTTGAGTTTTGTTTTATATTCTTATGATTGTATTTTGACGTGTTCAAGTGCCTTTTTGGGCCTATGGAAATAAATGATTTGAGTCGAGTTTGAGTTTGAGTTATATCAAGAATATGAGTTGTTCCATTTACTAAATCCCCAGAGTCTTTTACAATATGTATGGACCTATAATTGTAAAATTTATATGCGCAAAACTAATGCTGATGAAAAGATTACTATTAGTTCAAAAAACGATCTGAAATCGCTGTAGACTTTCGCTTTTCCATAATGTTGTATTTTGTCATGTATTTACCGTTTCACTACTGCTACGTCTATTCAATTATAGGCACAACAAGAACACACTTTTGCTATGCTACCACCATCCTGACCAGACCGTTAAACAATACCTACTGCAGTCTATCTTTAAAACACTCTGCGCTGTATACATGTGATATTTTGTTTTATGAAATCAGCGTAACTGTCCAGTATAGTCCTCTTTGTTTACATACAGTGAGACGAGAAATGAGCAGACGCTTACTTATTGAATACTAGCTGAACCCCGCGGTGCTACCCGCGGTACGATGATAACTGCGGGCAACGCCGCGAGGCGAAGCTATATCTTTATAAATAGTAGCCTATGTGTTATTCTGATGTATAAGCTATATTGTGGTAAAGTTTCATTCAAATCCATTCAGTAGTTTTTACGTGAAAGAGTAACAAACATCCATACATACATACATCCATACTTACAAACTTTCGCCTTTATAATAGTAGTAGGATTATTTTGCATGTACCCGACATATTTTAGATTTATCGATAACGATACTTTCTTGTACAAATTTATTTTCTACTTTACTTATTGCTACTTATTTATTTGTAGATATGGGTAACTACTTATTTATGCTATGTATTAGTCGCCGTGAATAGTTTTATAAAGAATAAATATTTTACACTGGGTTTATTAAATGTTCGTTCGATTAATACGGGTTAAGATGGATTAAAAGAAGCGTTTAGAAGCCACGTATTTGATATACTTTGTATGAATGAAACTTGGCTTAAAACTGACTCAGATATTAAGTCATATAATATACCGGGCTATAAGTTTTTGCATATACCTAGAAGCACCAGGGGTGGTGGCGTAGGTGCTTATATTCGGTCCGAATTACGTGTTCGCCAACTGGAACACCCGGTTAGTGGGCTTGAACAACTATGGTTTGAGTGTCACATACGTAGACACAAAATTGTGATAGGAATAGCATACCGATCACCTACTTATAATTGTACCGACACTATCGATGCGCTTTCTGAGTCATTGTCTAGTTTTGCAGCACAATACGACACGTTATTTTTGGTGGGGGACCTGAATGTGAACTGTTTGGATTCATCTAAAAAGGTTATTACACCCGATTATTTTAAACCCTTGTTGGAATCTTACGATTTACACCAGGTGGTGAGGGTGCCCACACGAATAACCAGTACTACCGAAACCTTACTAGATGTCATATTTACAAATACACACACACACCCACATGCCGTACAAGCAATACATAATGATGATTTAAGCGATCATGCACTGATAGTGGCTTGTTTCAACTTCATCACGATAAAGCCTACTCACCGTACGATTACGTACCGACCGCTTAGGGACAATGCCAAGGTTATTAGCAATGCGGCACAGTATACCCCCTGGGAACTGGTTTCTCAATGTTTCTATGTTTAATTATTTGATATTAGACCTTTTTGACACATTTGCACCTGCTCGCACTCGTACCTTTGAGAAACCACCTACACCTTGGATGACCGATTCTTTAATAATTTTACGTTCTCTTCGAGATGATGCCTGCAAAGTAGCGAAAAAGAAAAAAACAGAGGCTGCTATAAGCTACTACCGTCAATTAAGAAATGTTGTGAATTTTACTATTAAACAGGAGAAAAAACAATATTTTAATCAATATGTAAACCAAAATAAAAGTAATCCTGCATCCATGTGAAGACATATAAATAGTATTTTGAAACCGTCCACTACCCATAATCTACCTGTACATCTAGCTGATCCCAACATTTTGAACTTTCATTTCGTAAATAGTATTCCGCAGACTTCTCATATTCGAAGTGACTCATATAACATGTTTAGTCGCTCTTTAACTAGTTCCACTTTTAATTTCAAACACATTTCTGACAAAACAATATATGGTATGATAAACACTAGCATCTCTAACTCTCTTGGTTGTGATGATATTTCAATGTACATGTTGCGTCTGACGCTTCCACATTCACTACTGGCTATTTCTACAATTATTAATAAATCCTTACAAGAGGGAGTCTTTCCCGATGCCTGGAAATGTGCCTTAATTACCCCCATTCCGAAAAAAAATAAAATTGACAGCATTAACGACCTTAGGCCTATTAGTATATTGCCTGCCCTATCAAAAGTGGTTGAAAAATGCGTCCAACTGCAAGTGGCGACCTACCTAGAAAATAACACCATTTTACCTACTTTACAATCTGGTTTCCGAAAAAGCCATAGTACTACTACAGCCTTGTTAACCATTGTTGACGATATACTGTCAAACTCAGATAATGGACTTGGAACAATGCTCGTATTACTCGACTACACACGCGCTTTTGACTGTGTACATATTCCACTTCTAATAAAAAAACTGCGGTTCTATGGTTTCTCGGAAAACTCTTGCAGATGGTTCTCCTCTTACTTTTCTAACCGTACCCAACTTGTAAAACTTGTAAACTCTAAGGGAGCGCTGTGTAAATCTTCACTAATATCCATTAATAGGGGGGTAATTCAGGGCTCGGTCCTCGGCCCTATTTTATTTTCTATTTACACATCAGATGTCACGAATGCAATCGAGCATTGCAGCTTTCATCTTTATGCCGATGATACTCAATTGTATCTTAATACGCTACCAACCTCTAACGACGTGGCGTCGACGGTAGACAAAAATAATCACGACTTGGTATCTCTAAGCAGGTGGTCGGATAGAAATGGTCTAGCACTCAACCCATCAAAGAGTTTATTTATCATATGCGGCACTGAAAATCAAGTGAAAACTATAAAGTCCTATCAGCCTAGCATTAAAATTTCTAATTCGACGATACCCAGATGTGAATCCGTACGCAATCTGGGATTATACATGGATGAGGCGTTAAGATTTGAGGATCATGTTCTGCAAAAAATTAGTAAATGTTTCGCTTCCCTAAATACACTTTACAAACTGCGACAATTTTTAAATGATAAAGTGCGACAACAGCTGTGTAGTAGTCTGGTGTTGTCGCATCTAGATTACTGCGACATCGTTTACGGACCATGCCTTTTTAAAAAAACCATAGCCGCTATTCAACGAGTACAGAATGCGTGCATGCGTTTTATTTTTGACATCCCTAAAAGACATCATATATCACCATACTTAGGTATCTAATTTTGAATATGCTTAGTCAGCGTAAACTAAAGCTTTCATGTTTTGTCAGATGCCTAACTAAAAATAAAGTTCCTAGCTATCTCTATGACAAACTCGCATGGTGCTCTGACGTACATAAATATGAAACAAGGTCACGTAACCGTTCACTACTCCTACCCAAGCATTCACTATCAAAAACTAAGGGTCGCTTCAAGATAGCCGCTTCCAAGTGCTGGAATGTTCTACCCCCACCCATGTTACATTTAGAACTAGGGTCATTTAAATCACGCTGTAGCAGGTGGTTATTGGTGAGGCAATCCGAGGGGACTACTGAATAATGTGTACTAACATATAATTTTATGTAGTGGGACCTTCCTGGACTAGTGTTTGTAAGACGGAACTGTATACAGCGTTTTCAGTAGCAACAACTTATTCGTTATTAAAGTTTAAATGTTTAGTAATTATTATCTTCGTGGTCAGGATGGTGACATTGTGCTTATTCTGAGATTATATCAATCATGATTGGCTTGGACAGAATAACAGCGGCTGGCATGCCCTGCATCGTCATCCATATGCTGAGTCCAAGACCATTTTGTCTTTCCAGTCACTGTTTACACTTTTAATATTTATAAGCAACTGTGTTATATAAAGTCAAATAAAGTTTTTCTTATTCTTATTTTTGAATTTCCACAAAGTGCGTATCCGTCAGCACATTGTTTGCACTGATCGCACAGACCTGCGCCTGCGTGTCATAGTGATTACGCGAGGGATGTGAATCAACTGGCTCCACGCTCGGTGCAACTGCACGCGATAGTGTATCTGCTATGTATAAAAATCGGCCGGGCTTATATACTAACGTAAACGTATACGGTTGCAATCTCATTAGCATTCTTTGTAGGCGCGCGGGCGCATTTGCTAAAGGCTTATTTATGATGTTTACTAACGGTTTATGATCGGTTTCTATAGTTACTTCTGTTCGACCGTAAATGTATGTATAAAACCTTTCGCAAGCAAACACACATGCATACAACTTCTTTTCTATGTGTGCATATGATTGTTCTGTCTTTGTCAGTGCCTTTGATGCAGATCATTCCGCGGGTATCTGCGCTATTGACCACACGCGTTCACACGTACACACTAGCTCGATTAACGTCAAGTTTCTCAAACTTTTGCTTTTAACGTTTGCTAGCAATATACATAAAATTTCAATTATGGTGCAGTGCGGTAGGTGTGGAGATGCAGTACCCGATAGTAGTGCTATCCTATGTAGTGGTTGTAAAAAGCATTTTGATTATACATGTTCGGGTGTTACGGAAAGTGGTTATCGTCGACTGGGTGCAGAGCGTCAGGCCGCTTGGAAATGCTCAGGTTGCAAATCGCCTAAACCCATCTCTATTGACCAGGTCATGCAGGAGTTAAACAACATCAAAGTAACACTTGCGCCTATGATGGATCTTCTGAATGGTATTAAGGACATCAAGACTGAAATTTCAGAGATGAAGTCAACCTTGGGTTCTTACTCCGAGCGTCTGGAGTCTGTGTGCCAAAGGTTAATTGTAGTTGAAAAAGCGCAAGATGACATTTTGCAGCTGAAAGATCGAGTCTGCAATTTAGAAGAGGATCTAAATGAAAAAAACCAGTGGACACGTCTCAACAATGTCGAAATTAAAGGCGTCCCCAATATGAAGGATCGTGAAAACCTGTTCAACATCGTGGCCAAGATTGGAACAAAGATAACGTACCCCATAGAAAAGCGAGACATAAATTTTGTTGCCAGGGTTCCTTCGCGAGACCAAAAAATTAAACCAATCATTGTATCTTTTATTAATCGCTATATGGAAGAAAATTTTATCGCCGCCGCTCGTTCTTGTAAGGCTTTATGCTCGACTGACATCGACCTAGGTGATAAAGGTCGAATCTACATTAATGATCATTTAACGGTACAAAACAAAATGCTGCTTACTAAAACAAAAAACCTAGCGAAGGAAAAGGAATTCCAATTTGTGTGGGTAAAAAATTGCAAAATATTAATTCGAAAGAATGTCCAGTCGAAGATTATTGTGATAAAAAACGAACAAGATTTAAACAAAGTAGTTTAGTATCAGCTTTTGCAATTAGAGTAGTGTTAATAGTTGTGATAAACTATTTTTTTCACAATTTCAAACTTTATACTTTGAGAACCATTGTCATCTCATTAGTAGTAGCTAAACATTGGAATTTTATTTATTTTATTTATTTATACTTTATGCACATTATAGTAACAAAGGTGAACTTAATGCCGTAGGCATTTTCTACCAGTCGACCTTAGGGCGATGCAGAGCCAAACAAGGTAGATGCACAAACTAAAAATTTATACCGACTTCTCAACAAGGAATTCACCAATTAATAATAAATTTCTCATCGAGAAATCAACAAGATTAAGAATAATAAATTAAACAATAATTAGTAATAATTTATATAGATACACATAACATATACGTATTAAATACTTATACATACATAGGTACTAATATATATATATATATATACATGTATACACACAAACATATAATACATACATAATATAAATTCTAAAAGGGGAGAGAGTATGATGAAATCAGCGTGGATCCGATAGGGTGCTCAAGAAATGTCTCTGCAACAAGTGTTTAAAATTTTGTTTAGTTTTAGCCATCCTGATCGTGAGAGGGAGCTCGTTCCATAGTAGGACAGCTTGTATGAAGAAGGTTGAGTGTAAAAAATCAGAGCGGTGAGTGGGACATTGTAGAAGCAAGTTGTTGGAAGACCTAAGGTTCCTATCGTGGTTTGAACCTAGATAATGAAATTGAGTAGTTAGGTAGGAAGGAGAGCTTGAAGAGAAGAGTAAAGAATAAAGGGTAGTTAATGCCCGTATATGTCTACGTTGGCGAATTGGAAGCCACTTCAAATAAGACCGATACTCGGACACGTGATCATATTTCCGTAAGTTGAAAACGAATCGAATGCAATTGTTGAGAAGACGGTCGAGCTTATTGAGCAGATCTGCATTCAGGTCAAAGTAGCACACGTCACCATAGTCGATTATTGGGAATATTAGGGTCTGGACAAGCATTACCTTAGTTTTCATTGGCAGAAAGTTTTTAAGCCTATAGAGAGTTCGTAACGAGCCCGTGACTTTCTGGCACACAGATGCAACTTGTTTTTGCCAGCTGAGTGTTGTATCGATGTACAATCCGAGGTCCTTCACATTTTCACAGTATGGGATAACCATACCATCGTAGGTAAGTGGTGGAAGCGAAGCAAAGTCTAACTGGCTCATGCGACGGTTACTTCCGATGATGATACCCTGACATTTATTTGGATTTACCGATACGCCAAACATATCGGACCAGTGTTTAATGGCTCCCAGGTCACTGTTTACGATCGAGATCGCGGACGATACATCGCACAAATCAGTTTGATAATATAATTGCAAGTCATCAGCATACAGATGATAGGAACACCGAAGTCTTAACGTGATGAGATTAATGAATATTGAAAAGAGAAGAGGTGAAAGAATACCGCCTTGGGGGACGCCAGCATGGAGATGGCACCAGCTAGAGGAACAATCTTCCATCTTCACTGACTGCTGACGATCCCGAAGGTAAGAGGAGAACCAGTCCAGCGCTTCTTGAGAGACTGAGAAATTGGATAGGACAGCGAGAAGGAGTTCATGACTGACAGTGTTGAAGGCATTGGAGAAATCAATCAGTACCACGGTGGTAACCTTGGCATTCTCCATTCCCGCCTTAACATCACCAGTCACTTTAAGAAGGGCAGAAACTGTGCTGTGGCCTGGTCGAAATCCAGACTGAAGAGGACTGAGTAAGTTGTTACAATATATGAAGCGAGAGAACTGTTTGTGGACACAGGCTTCTAGCACTTTGGAGAGAAAAGGAAGAATAGAAATAGGACGAAAATGACTGGGAAGAGACGGATTAGGAATTTTAGGCAATGGGCGTACATACGCTTTACGCCACAGAGAAGGAAATGTGCCGGACACAAGGGAGAAGTTAATAATATGGGAAACAGCAGGGAGGAGGTGAACTATTAATGTGGTGATCATTCTCCGGCTAATTCCATCACAACCAACCGCTTGGGATTTGATGGATAGGATTACTTTCTCAATTTCTCCTTCCGCGACTGGAGCAAAGTGAAAAGGGCTTGAGTTAGAGCGCGGTAGACTATTAATGTAGTTAAGGGTATTATGTTCAGACAGACTGTCCATAATAAAAGATGTAGTAAAATGTTGATTCAGGGAATCGAGACTTACTGATTGTGGAAAGTCTACATGCCGCGATCTGCCGACACCAAGAGTTCCAAGGAACTTCCAGACGTCGGCAGGAGAAGAAGAAGAAATATTATCTAGAATATGGCGGCGTTTAGCGTTCCGTATCATCTGGTTACACCGATTTCTTGCAGTCTTATACAGTTGGCAGTTGACTTCTACACGGTCCCTCTTAAAAGTTCTAAAAGCTCGATTTCGGTGTTTCATGGCCGTCCGTATATCCCTGGTCATCCAGGGCGCTGGCGGTCGTTTAACCCTAACCTTTTTAATTGGAGCGTGAGTGTCATACAACTTAGTGACTAGTTCGTTGAATATGTTTACCTTGTCATCTATGGAAGAACAGTCGATCAAGGGTGTCCAGTCAATACATGAAGCATCACCACTCAATTCATCGATGTTCATTCTCCTAAAGCAACGCCTGTATAGGATTTCGGGTTTGGGTTTAGAGGGTTTGAGGATATAGGAGAGGAAAATTAGGTCATGATGTGAGAATCCGGGAGCATCTAGTTGCCCATGAGAGGAAACAAGGGAAGGATTGGAGGCGATGATTAGGTCGAGCCAAGTGTCCTCGCCGTTATTGTTGTGATGAGTGGCATGTAGTGGCAGAACATTAAGGCTGACCGACTCAAGAAGGAGTTGGAGTTTACAGGAACGACGGGAGGTTTGATCTAGGAGATTGGTATTAAAATCACCCATGATGACGTGATGAGCATACTCTGTACCCAAGGATTCAAGGACTGATTCGAATTCAGTGAAATAGTCAACAGAAGGGGGACAATAGGTAACACCAAGGACAGTTTTAACGCCCCCGACACAAACCTCTAAGAATAAGTACTCAGCAGCGGCAGCAGAAGAGGAAGATGAAATAATTTTATGAGAAAAATCACTGCGTAGGTAAATAGCCACGCCGCCCCCTCTTCCCTCCATCCGGTCATTTCGGATAAGGATAAAGCCAGGGAGCGAGTAAGAGGTAGATAAAAGATGTGGTTTGAGCCAAGTCTCAGAAACCAGGACGGCATGAACATTAACATCACTGAACGCCTCGTACAAATCAGAATAGTGGCTAGGAACACTTTGGGCGTTTAAATGACATACGTTAAATAGATGATTATTATTAAAATTAAATTTATTGCGTAGAACACCACCGAGAGTATCTGATAAGGAGGAGAAGCTTTCATCGCTTAAGCCGATCTCGGACCCACATGCAGAACCATAACATTCACTATCTGATGACATATATATAAATAAACTATAAATATATAATAAAATAAAAGTTAGGAGAATAAAACTTATTAATAAAACAGAATATATTAAAATATATGTGTATACCTATCAATGTGCAAATATTCTGGTACACCGTTTGTATCTCTGCACCACCCGCCAGCTTACATCACTAGAAAAAGAGAAAAAAAAATATATATATAAGAAAATTAAACAGAAAACTAAACAGGATACATTTTATAAAAGTTCTCAACACGAATGCAAAACAATATTTATGGTGCAGCGTATCCGAACTGTAATGAGTAAAATGAGTGAACGATTGCATCTTTAATCTATGATATCACTCATAATGCACCGCACACAATTGCTAAGTTACATAAAAACAGAGAGGGTATATTAATATTTTGTCGTTTCAATCAAAACAAAGGTGCAGAAATCAACACAATTTGTGATAGTGTGTTACATAAATTTAGGTATGAGTTTTGTTTACATGGAGATTTTAGGATTAAAATTGTTAAAATAAAGAAGAAAAAATAAATAAAATGAACTGAAATACCCAAAACAGAAAACTTGAATAACTATTTTAGTTGTTTACGAGATCTGATATCTCCCGCGGATCGGTCACTGGGACCCGCGGAAGCCGATTGTGGCTTTGGGTACTTCGTCAGTAGCGGGTTCAACTCGTCGATGGTCGTGACTTTATGTCTGATACCACCTGGGACCTTGATAACTATGGTGCCATTCTGAGTCCAGCTAGCAGAGACCCCAAAATGAATCCTAGCCTTGGCGAAGATGGATTGCCTGGTTTTTGTGAGGAACTCCTTAACACTGATAGAAGAACCCTTAAGCCCTGATTTCGCATTCCATACCGATGATCTGTCGTCCACACTTGAAAACTTTACTAATATAGGCCGCCGACGCTCCCCACTCGCCGCTCCAAGTCGGTGGCAGAGCACGATAGATGAAGCAGTTATGCTCTTGAGGCTTAAGTGGTTGTTGATGATTTGCAGCGCGACAGCCTTGCAGTCCTCCTTTTGAGCCTCTTCGACACCCAAAAAAATTAGTGACTTACGTCGCTGTCTGGTTTCTATGTCGTCGATCTGTCTGGAGCACTCGCCTATCTGCTTCCGGAGCAAGCCTAGCATGGAGAAGATCAGCTCTCGAAAGCATCGAAATTCCTCCGCCACCTTAGCCACGGTGTCTTTGGCGGGACCAGCACCCTGAATCTGAGACTCAAGGTCTGACATCTTCCTCATAAAAGTGTCTTCAAGTGTCCTCTGCGCCGATATTATATCACTGATTTGTGACATTCTTCAATATATTTAAGATACTCGTAGTTGTTGTTTAGCACTGTAAAGCGATGCGCTGGCAGGTGGTGTGTATCAATTGTCCAATTATTACATTAAATATGTTGCGAACGTGAGTACCAGTAATTTAACTATATTCACTTGTCCCAAGATAAAGAATTGAGTCAAATGTATAATAAATTGTAATTAATTTTTAATTCCGAAATTTACGACACGTCTATGTTTTTCTACACCTACCGCCGAATTTTACTCTATTATGTTGTGTACTTATCTTTTGTACTCGCTGGTCAAAGATTTTTTGCAATATCTTTGTTTCGAAACCCACTTTTGTAACATTATCAATAACACTTATTCTAATTAGTTTCCTACTAACTACTACTTACTACTGCTCTTCCGAGGCAGTCAATCGAATTTGCATACAGACACTTAAATTTTACTTACTTTGGTAGATAATACTACCGGACATATTTGATAATAGGCAACACATTCCTTCACATCTTTTTACCAAATTTAGTTAGGGTCGGTGCAATTAGTTTAACTCTCCATATTTCTTGAGGATTCCAGATCCTCTTGTCACAAAATTTCATTGTTTAAGTATTAAGAAGTCCTTACACGACCATTGTATGAAAATATATCTTTGAATTAAAATAAGTTCTCATGTAAGTGGCTTATGTGTCTTTATGAGAATAAATTCTTTAAACCTAAACCTAGAAGCAGCCAGGAACTTGTTTCGTTTAAAACCAGTATTGTTGTTTTTATCATCAGCACGGTTCAACATAACGTATTCGATTTTGTCTAACTGTTCTATTTAAAAAATTGGATATTTATAATAATGAACACTTTTGTTTAAAGAAACATATCTAAAGCGTAGTTTATGATAAATAAATATTTGTTGTGCACAACTTCAGATGGAATTCCATACCTAAGTGGTCGTTGTACTTTTATTTTTTCCTTGAATCAGTTTGATCCATTATTAGCATATATTGTCAGCTCTAGAAAATCTGATGATTCCCGACGACGACGTGTGTTACTCGTACCATAGAACACAAACCATTTCGTTGATTAATTTTTTTTTTTTTTTGATATTATTTTTAAGTTGGCAAAACACAAACACCAAAGTAGTAGGGATACTACCACAAATAAATTCATCAAAAATGAACAAGGACTACTTGTTACATCAAACGAAGACATTAGAGACCGCTGGAAAGAATACTACACAAAATTACTAAATGAGGTATTCCCTAGTGAGGCTCTGCAAGATATCCCTGCTACCGAAGGCCCTATCCCATGTATAAGGCCTGAAGAGATAACTCTGGCAATCAAACGAATGGCAAATAACAAAGCCTCTGGCCCTGACGATATCCCTGCTGAATTCTGGAAGCGAATAGGAGATACCGGCGTACTGTTCCTGACGAAACTTTGCAATAAGATCCTGGCCGATGGGATTCCCGACGAATGGAGAAAGAGCTTTCTTATCCCTTTCTATAAAAATAAAGGTGATATAAGACTCTGCGGCAACTACAGAGCTATTAAGCTAATGTCACATTCTTTAAAAATATGGGAAAGAGTCATAAATAAAAGGCTACTTGAAATAACTAGCGTCACTGAGAACCAATACGGGTTCGTCGCCGGTAGATCCACAACTGATGCCATACATTTGGTCAGAACACTGATGGAAGAGTACAGAGACAACAAAACAGACCTGCACATGATATTCATTGACCTAGAAAAAGCTTTCGACCGGGTATCGAGAGAATTAATTTGGCATGCTTTAAGGGCCCAGAGTGTCCCCAAGCATTACATATTGACTGTCAAAGATATGTAGCACCAAGTATCAACCAAAGTGCGATGTCCGGCCGGAACAAGCGATGAGTTTGATGTGAAGGTTGGTGTGCACCAAGGTTCCGCACTCAGCCCTCTGCTATTTAATATTGTAATGAACCATCTCACCTCAAATCTGCAACGAGCACCACCATGGGACATCCTTTATGCGGACGACGTCGTCATCATCAGTGAAGATGTGAACAACCTACAGCAGATTTTGGAAAAGTGGAGGGAAGCTCTGGAAACATCAGGCCTGCGAATAAGCAGGGAGAAGACCGAATACATGCATTGCAACTTAAGTGGTGTCAACAGCAAACACACTATCTGCTTGCAGAACACCCAGCTAAAAGAAGTGGACCATTTCAAATACCTAGGGTCGGTCATCAGTAAAGATGGGTCAATAGACACTGATGTTACCCATCGCATAAATACCGGATGGACGAAATAGAGAGAGTTATACGGCGTGTTATGCGACAGCCGTATGCCCGTGCGCATAAAGGGACGAGTATACAGAGCAACCGTCCGACCGGCCATGACGTATGGTGCCGAATGCTGGCCACTCAAAAAGCAGCACGTAAATGACTTACACTGCGCAGAGATGAAGATGCTCAGGTGGGCAGGTGGTGTGACTAGGCTGGATCATGTCAGAAATACACATATAAGAGGCACCTTCAAAGTAAGACCTATCCCAGACAGTCTACAGGAGAGCTGTCTGCGGTGGTACGGACACGTTATGAGGCGACCATCCGACCGATATGTTCAGAAAAGTACTGGACATCAAAACAAGACCCCGAGGACGAGGAAGACCCCGAATCACATGGATGTCCGTGGTAAATAGGAACCTCAAAGAGGCCCAGGCCAACAAAGAGACGACCCAGGACCGAGCTGCCTGGAGACGCATGATACGGAGGGCCGACCCCAAATAAAATGGGAAAGGGCCAGGCAAAGAAAAATTATATAGGGGGCAAACGAGCAGACGTATCACCTGATGGTAAGCGATTACCGCCGCCCATGGACACCCGCAACACCAGGGACGTCACAAGTGCGTTGCCGGCCTTTTAGGAAGGAGTACGCTCTTTTCTTGAAGGTTTGTAGGTCGTAACTAGTTGTGTTAGGATCAAATCAATTATATAAGATTCTATGAGTATGTATTCGAAGTTGACACTCGATCCGCTTGAGCAAGTTGTTAAAATGGCCAAATAAGAACTTCATTAAAAATAAATTAAAATTATTCAGAATCACTAAATACTGAACAATAACACAACAGGTATTAGCAAGTTTCATTTTTATGAAATTCATGTTTAAGTTTAAGCTTTCTGCCTAGAAAAAATACTTAAAGTTGTCGTTGGTACACCTGACATTAATAAGATTTATAAAACAAATAATGAACATTGTTTAATTTTGTCTATATTATTTTATCTTTTTACAATTGCCAGCAAATCAGTCGTTTTTATTTTATGATTATTATTTAAATTGGTCTAATTTACGTAATGGCATTTATATAAAAAGTATATATGAAAGTACGAAAGTTGCAAACAAAACATTGTCATTCGACTTCAGAATTTTCATTGTTCTAGCGTCAGAGAAAATGTGTTTCATTGTGATTACAAATATTTTAATTCTTCAAAAATTATTTCGCTGTAGGTAATGCTCTTCTTGAAGTTTCTGTTGACACAAAGCCGATTCAAGGCAGACCTTTAAATCCTGATTTGCTTGAACTGAATTAATTAAAGCTTTCTGAATGGTACTTGTTTCAAGAGTGCGCAATTTTGTGGCAAGTCCTAGAGCAGCCCATACTCGAATAAATGCAGTGGAACAGCCGCAATCTGTAAAAAAGAAAATTATATATTATAGTTATGATATAGGTATGCCTTATTTTGTCAGTTAAGGATTTAACATCTTTGTCTCGTACTCTATTATATCTTGATCTTTTTATAATTTTCTTCAACCCTTTTAAAATAAATAACCATTTTCTATTAAACTTACCATAAGTACCATACTCTCCTGATTTGTAATCATACGGAATTAAGTAATGATAATGAGGCCAGAAAGTCTTTGTAATGATGAATACCGAGTTAGAATCTGGGGGAGATCTGTGGGCAAGAAATAAATATAAAGATTATTATCTAGTGATAAAATATATGTAATACAAATAGTGTGAAGTTGGTATTCTGGCGCATTCGGAATTTAGAGGATATATGTTATTAATTAGTCACTTAAATGTTCCCATTAAAGGTCTGACAATTTGGATAAGGCACAAGCTTCGAACATGTGATATTTGGAAATCTTGCTATGAGCGAATTTTCGAAAATGACAAAGGGCTTCCATTTCGAAATACTTCAGCGTTTCAGGTTTTATACTGACGGTTCAGCATAATTTTTCTGTCATGGTATCCAAAAATCTGACGTTCATTTAGCGTTATATTTTAATAGTTAGAAAATTGATTTATTTTTCTTATTTCATTTAATTTTAAAATGTGAAATAAAAGTATGAAAAAATAAGTAAACGTTTAAAAATGATTGCAAATGATGAGAAAAACCATCATATGGCACGCTCAAATCGTTAGTTTATTAAAATAGGTATACACTTTTCATAATCAACCTAATTTACCTTAATCTTATTTGCTTTAGTGATTCTAACCATCGATTTATCTTTTTACTTTAAAAAAATTCTAATTAATTTAATTACCAATACTTTAGTCTGTTAGACTGACGTAGACTCTGGGCCCTTTAATTAGGGCTCATGTATGTGTAAGGTATTCCCCGAGTAAATCCTGAAATCCCTTCTAGAGCTCTTTTAACCATTCGAAAAGTTTCCTTAATATTTGTCTTTTGTTCCTGATTATTTAAACAATGAGAATAGAGGACAACGAACCCAATGGGGAGACCCATTAAGTTCGTTGTCTTCTAAAAATAAACAGATGAACAAGCACTAGATAACGTTTCCTTTTCGTGGTTATCTATAGAAATAAATAAAAGTATATACAATACGTATTTTTACAACTTAAAGGAGTTCCTTTCTTTTTGCTTAACTTGGTTGCTGAGTAAGAAACGTAAAACTGAAAAAATAAATTGTCTGTTAAGTATTTTCTTTACGGAGCTTAGCCATAATTACGAATAGGCCAACTGCAAGTATAATGTAAGATTATCGAAAGTCTATAAAATAGTATTTTAGGTTTCTTAAAACTGACTGAAGAGTCTTTCTGTCACTGAAAGTGTGCAGCACCTTGTTGAAAGATGACTCAATTTGAGAACGCATAAAAACTTTTAGCTCTATAAACACATGTCGTTCGTCGATTGCTGGTTATTTTGAATTTTCCGAATTGCTTGACTCTTACGTGTGTAGTATTTGATAGTAGGTATCAATGTTAAATTGATTAATATAAAAATATTTCAAATATCTCTTGCGTAATGACATTCAACGGGTGAATTTGCAGCTAGTTCCCACAAAAACTTACATAAAATAAAGATGTAATCTGAACCCACACCCACGTAAAAAAGAAATATAATAATATAAATAATTAAAAAAACAAATATGATTAAACCTTATTTAATCATATTTGTTTAAAAAATATTTACTTTAAATTGATACAACGACTCCATCAATTTAAATAAGTGTGTTTAAATTAAATAAATTTAAATAAGCGTATTTATATTGATGGAGTCGTTGTATTAACTTATCCATCTAATTAACGAAGTTCACAAAGATTTAGATATTTTTTCGTGTCAATTGAGTGTACTCGCAAAATGTCTTGTAAATGTTATGTTATAAAACCTAAAAGAGTTGCAATATTTTGTTTTATATTTTTAATATTAAGACAGATTGTTACTTTTATTGAGTTTATATTTCGTTAATGTATGTGTATTTTTGTGTATGTGTGTGTGTATGTAATAATAGAAATGTAAATTAGCCTCTCTATCGCATTAGGGCAACCTTTAATGGTAGTGAAGGTGATGTTATAATACATAAATAAATTAAAAAAAAAACTTGCTATTAGTTGTTTAAAAAAACAAGCATTTTAAATTTCAACAAATTTGACATCAAAACCTTCGGAAAAGTATAAGTATTTTTATTGTAAGTGTAATTTTATTAACAGTTTAAAGAGGCAACTGTTAATTAGTTTTGTTCATCGGCCTTTTTAGTGAACCTAGTTCTAAAAGTTTAGTGTACTTTACGCTTCTCTTGGTACGATGATAGTGTACAAATAATTGCGAACAAGAGACTAAGATATGTACAGTAATTGTAAACCATTTCGTCAAGAGACGCTTAAATCTTTGAAAGTTTAAAGCGGGTTATGTTAATATAACCCCTATACTTTCCACGTCTTTCTTTCCATCCCATGGTTGCCTGGAAGAGATTGCCTTTGGGTGATAAGGCCGCCAATTGTACCTCCTGGTTTTGTGTTACCTTTTTAAGTAATCTGGTGTACAATAAAGGCATTATTATTATTATTATAAATTAACATTTCAAGAGATGAAACTATTGAAATGAACAGTAAATAAATACATATAAACCTTATTTTGACTAATAGGTAGACAAACAGATAAAATTGTGTTCCTATACGGGCTTTTTTATGTTCGGAACATGTACCTAACTTAAAAGCAGGACACGAAAATCGATCTCTTATTCGTTATATAGTTTATCTGAATTAGTATAACAATGTGTATAAAAGTAGGCACTTACTTCTCTCCAGGTTTTAGTCCCCAGACACCGACAGCACTTTCTATTAGCCACGAGGCATGTACAACAATCAAATAGCGTAGGAAACCGATTACAAATACTGCACTTAGAACTGAATCATCCCAATATTCGAGGGGGGCGTTCAGGGGTAACAGGAGGAAGAAAATCCCATATAGAAGCCAGTATAATCTGAAATAAATAATACATTTAGGATAACAACGAATTCTTTAAATCGAACCAGAAGTATCTGAGATTAATGCGTTAAAACAAATCAATTTTTCAGCTTTATAACATTAGTATTTAATAAAGTATATATAAATACTAGCTGACCCGACCAACGTTGCTTTGCCATAAAAAAAGGCGTGGGTCACTTATCATTTTGAGGTATGAAAAATATACGTTGACCGATTCTCAGACCTATTGAATATGCATATAAAATTTCATAAAAATCGGTCAAGGCGTTTCGGAGGAGTATGGTAACTAACATTGTGACACGAGAATTTTATATATAAGATTTATCCTTGCCAGTTTGTAAAAAGAAAAGGGTAAATTTATTATTTTTTTTGTAATAAGGCAGCACTTACTTTTTCTGTAACATAACTACAGAATCTTTTTCAATGTCTGACATATCAATAGAATTCTTGAGCTTTTCCTGGTGTGGGCTGAGTTTACTAAGGCGTGTGATAAAGTGTGAGTACACAAAACCTTTATTGTAATCGTATGGATCATCGTCTGTACCGAAATAAGCGTGGTGAAATCTGTGGTATTGTACCCAATCATATATTGGACCCTGAAAATTAGAGCGTTTTGATTATTACAAATATGTCATAACAAGGATACTACTTGGTACAATCTTTATTCATTTTAAGTTAATACAACCACGTTTTCTTCGTAATGTCCTAATTAGTAGCTCGATAGTGTTTGGGTAAAGTATCTTGATATAATAAAATCATTATAACGAAGTTTTACAACCATTTATAACATTAATTGCACAATAAAAATTCTGGCCTTGCTTAGTGTTCTCGCTTTTGTAACTTCATATTGCTTGTAAAGTACACATTGTAATACCTTTTTGTAGTCTTCTCATACAAGACAATGTACTAAAATTATGGGCAGCTACAGCGCCGTTTACTTTTTTTTCACAGTAAATGATTAAAAGTTAACATTAAGTAAAATACAAAAGATATAAAGCTAAAAATTACATTTTTGATTATTTTTAACTTTAGAAACAGCTAAAATTCTGTATAAATTAAATAATACAAATCTTTAAGAGTACTGCTAAAAAAATCTCACAAATGTGTCATCATCATCATTTGGTGAAACTTCATTTTCATATGGTTGACAACCCTGGCACGAAAATGCGATTTATTACAGTCTCACATCCGGACCAACTTTAATTAACAGGTTATTCATTATTAATGACCGACCCTGTATATATCTTGATATTTTTTGGAAGTGATTAATTAGACCTGAGTTAGTGTCGCAGTAAACAAGAGCTGTATTTTTTGTATAACCTGAATGTTGTCCTGACGTGTATAATCAAGTGTCATCATCATCATCATCATCATCATCATCAGCAGCCATTTACAATCCACTGCTGGACACGAGTCTCTCGTTATAAAGGAGGTTTTGGCCTGCTATATCACGCTGGCCAGATGCGTTGGTTTGTTTCAAGCTTTTCTTTTAGCAGTGCTGTTGTTCTGCGTAGGTTTTTTACAATTAATAGTAGTATCCTAATTTCAATAATAAACTTTTATAAACACATTTAAATAAAAAAAGGACAAGATACTTACAATCCCAGCTAAAGTTTGAAATAACATAAGCATAATTCGAAGTCCAGTGCTCGCTTGGTATGTTTTATGAGCCCATAACCGATGAGCTCCTGTAGTCATACCTAAGATTGCTATGGAAGTGAGTGCAACCACTGAAAATATAATTTAATGGAATAAATTTTATGTCACATTAATAAATATAAGTACTTTTTAGTAAGAAAGAACGCTCATATTTGGTAACAACTTTTATTTTGATTTTTAAGTGTGTGACCTTTGAAAAGCTATGAAAATACGGCTATAAGCCTTCTTGAACTTTCGGTTAGATGCCACATATCATCCATTTTAAAATCCGCCCTTGGTCTTCTCCTCTTTCCCAATTTTCTCTACTTCAATTCCCTATGTGCATGAGTCTTCACTATATTTAAATTTTTGGTTTTAATTTGTTTATGGTATATCAATTGGCCAGTATAATTTGTTATCAAAATGCCCTACATTTTGTAATCAGAATGTTGGACAATTCAAAGGCAATTAACATCTACTCGTATATGGATCGCGTTAACTCCCAAACCGACGATATTATTAAACAGTGGTACAGATAGACCAGCTTGCCTCCTATGGACTGGATTCCAGTTACCAAATTATGAGCGTATGTTTTCAATAATACTCGCTGTTCTATTATCCATTCAAAAATAAAGACGTGACTGTTTAAAACCGGAAGAGGCCGACCATGTGAAGGCCGTGGTTTAATGTTATAAAGAAAGTTACAAAAAGGTCTATTAAAGGACACTAGCGGCAGAAAAGTGAAGGTTCAATCGGACAATTTTTGACATTTGTGAATGATAATTATTTAAATACAGTGTGTTTGACAATAACTTGACCGGTATATTATTAAATTTTGGAATGCAATTTATAAAACTAAATATTAGGTTGAATAAAACAATCCTTTGCCTATAATGCATTGTAAAAAAAATAAGATATTCCTACAGTTTTTCTTGTTAAAAATATATTTTTTACAATGAGTGCCGCGTACGCTTCCCGCTTTGAAGCTGTGTTTCTCTGTACTCGTCCGAAAGGACCAAAAATATCGCGCGACCAGGCCGCCCATTATTTGAAAAAGTCCAAGATCTTCGAGAGCCCACCCACTTGGTGAAAAGACATTTACAAACAAAAACCGACCATGACTAACCAGATCGTGGCAAATCGAAAAAATACATCTTTTGCAGAGGGCGAGTTGTGCAGTTGTTTACCAAGAATCCTTTATTATCACTTCCCTCTGGGCAAGAACAGTAGAAGAAAATAGGATTTAATTATATCACTTGATACCATCAAAAGGTGTTTAGTTGTAAATAACGTGAAATATCGAAGCATATTGAAAAAAGGCTGCATTGGGCGTGCGAAAACAAAGACCGTGATTTGGGACAAGATTTTTTTTTCTGATGAAACTTCATTTTGCTTAGCCGGTTACTCGACTCGAGCTTGGACTATGGCTGATAATGGACTGATGGTACGAACCGTGAAACATCCTTTAAAGGTGCATGTCGGGAAATGCTACTCAAAAATCGGAAATTCGCACTTGTTTACGGGTACTCGTACGGTTTGTATGCGAAATACGAAAAAGCGTAATTGCCGTCGGCTGAAAAGATGTTTCCACACCAAAAGGATTTCTTTATTCTGCAAGAGGATAATGACCATAAACACCGAAGTCGGCTTTGCACCACTTGGAAAGCAGAACATGGTATTAACGTGTTGGATCGGCCCTCACAGTCTCCTGAAGTCAATCCAATTGAAAATGTTTAGATGTGGATGAAGCTTAAGCTAAGCGAAAAAAATATAGCGACCACCACTGACCTTACTCGTGAACGTCGAACGTAAAGTCCACGTGGAGATCTTTACCTAACAGCTTTGCTGAAAAATTGGCGAAAAGTATGTCGCGAAGATGCCAAGCAATTATGAACATTAATGAAGATTGGATAAATATTAATAAGAAGCATCAAACATCAATAAAAGACTAAATTGATTACAATTTATCGTTTGATATTTCTAATGCTTTCATTACATTTTGTCACGCACTTTTCATACATAGTGTATGTACCTAAATAAACAAGATATTTTTTTTTTTATTAACGATTTTTGCATGACCAGATTTCGCTGAACATGAATCCCCAAAGCTACATTTATTAATCAGGTATGTATTGCTTAACTCGTTTGCTGTGATATGCTTAATGATAGCTCAGCTGCTCAATATTATTATATATATTACATTAGATTGTATGTTCCTTAACTAATAAAAAACATAACTAACCAAAAAATGATAACAAGTCAAGTTCTGTTAATAGTTGTTTTTATTTTTTTGTCTAATGTTTCGTTGACGTAATATGCATAATGTGGACTGATAATGGTATTGGAAGACTTAAATTTTATAAATAAAAACCTTTTCAAAGGTTGCTCACAAAATAAAGTAGTTCTTTGCTTTAATATTAAAGTTACTATATATTTATGTTATTGAAACCTAATTTACCTAGTTTTTGTTATTTTTACCCGTACATGAGAATGTAAAAACGTGATCTTCACTCGATTTATAAATACCGATTAAATTGAATCTTCGCACACTTATCACGGGTCGAAGACAGTAGTGTTTTGTGCTCGTCATCATCATAACAGCCTTGACTACTCCCTTACCTGAACTTACGTCTTCATGTCTAATAGGGTGGAGTGGTCATGGAGGCGTATCAAAACCCCTGCAGTTATCATTTTGTGCCCCCTTGTATTATGAATATACTTAAAAAGTTAAAAAAAATATATGTATTTGACTGACTGCCTCTGTGGCGCAGTAGTAGCGTATACGACTGCTGTTCTTGAGGTCTCGGGTTCGATTCCCGGGTCGGACCAAATGTTTGTATGATCTACAAATATTTGTTTCGGAGCTTGGGTGTTTCCTATGTATAATAAGTTTGTATTTACAAACAAAAGGTATATATGTATTTATAGCAGTTGTCTAGTACCCATAACACAAGCTCAGCTTAGCTTGGGACTAGATGGCGTTGTGTGTAAGATGTCAGAAATATTTATTAATTATTATTTATTTTATTTTACACGAATAACATCCAGGCGTAGAATAAGTGATCGTGCTCATTATCATCAGTCCATTGCACATCACTCTGATCGATTTTGGGTTTTTCGCAATCAGCTATCTAAATACAATTAAACTTACATAACAAGAAGGTGAGCAGTTTGATTCCAAAGAATAGCAGCCATATTCCATATAGAGAAAGTAAGTGAATATGGATAAAAAACAGTACAGCTGGCCAGTCAGTTTCTCGACTCTTGCTTAGTTTAGGCTCTTCTTTTGGAAGAGTATCTTTTGAAGGGTCCACCATTTCTTTTACAGTCTGCAACAGATTACATCAGTATTTATATTCACACAGTATTCTTAAAACATATAAATAAGATTACATACACAATTAACCATAGGTACCATTACAAAATGTAACCATTACAAAATATATACGTTGTGGGTAAAAGTATGTATGAGTAGAATAAAATAAATGCATGCTACCTACTAAAATAAATTCTGGAAAGAGAAAGAATAATATCAGGTCAGATATTTCTCAATACCCAAAGGGGTAAACAGAAAGAAAACACCTGTGAACGCCTTCTCAAAAGGGCAGCAATGTTCTTGTGACGTCTGTGGTTTTGCGCTTCAAGGGCGGCGGTAATCGCTTACCATCAGGCGATACGTCTACTCGTTTTCCCCCTATGCCGTAATAAATAAACCAGTTCATAAAGACGAAAAAACAGACGAATGGATAACCTCCACCTTTTTTGACCTTTATATAGAAACAAAGTATCTTTAATTTACATAAATGAACCTGTTACAACTATATTGTTAAAAGACTCGAGACTTTAAAATTATTTATTTATTTATGTATTATAACATCACCTTCACTACCATTACAGGTTGCCCTAATGCGATAAAGAGGCTAATTTACATTTCTATTATTACATACACACACATACACAAAAAACACATACATTAACGAAATATAAAATCTGTCTGTCCACGTAGTAGTACGAAAAAGATGATCAAAGAAGTAAGGGAAAGGATTCGAAATAATCCTGTCCGAAAGCAAAAATTTTATTTCGAGAGATTTCCTTAAAACAATTTATACGATTGGTAGTGCAGATTTTTTTTATAGAAAGAGTGCGTACTGCTATTGATAACAGGCCTCAACTATTACTATAACTATTTTAAAATGGTTTTATATTAATGTAATAAAATAACGAACACACAAATGTAGGGGTCGCGTACATAGTTTGCTGAATGAAAGACTAACTTTATTTGATGTTATATATTTATATTTATTTGTTGCACACAAAATAACTTATGAAACTAACGATGTAATGAGGAATGATTAATACTAGTGAGTACACCCTGTAATCGTAGAAAGTGCACTGATTTATAATTGTTTTGAATCGACGTTGTGGGCGTAAAATGCTGACGGCGCCAAATGTACGGTCATGGCACGTACAATAAATGTTGCGGACTGTAAGTAAATGTTGTTTTTCTTTGTAACAATAGTTATGGCAAGACTAAATATGTTTAACTAAGTATAACAATAGTGAAATTGCGCCACTTTATTATATATTGAAATTGAGTTTAACATTAAAAGGTTATATGAATGGATAATGAATTAGGTAAATATATTCCCAGTAGCTTACAAAACAATACATTAACGTGGTATGTGGATAATTACTTGTGTCTTGTCTGTCTTAAGTATTTAATTAACTACACTTGCATCCGTGTATTAAAAAAAGTTTCCCATCAAGTTTACGTAAATTTGAATTAAATTAATTAATTTTAATTAATTTTAAATTGACTGCCTCGGTGGCGCGAGTGGTAGCGTAAGCGACTGCTGTGCTTGAGGTCTCGGGTTCGATTCCCGGGTCGGTCCAAATGTTTGTATGATCTGCAAATATTTGTTTCGAAGTTTGGGTGTTTTCTATGTATAATATGTATGTATTTTACAAAAAAAAAAGTATATATGTATTTATATCAGTTGTCTAGTACCCATAACACAAGCTCTGCTTAGCTTGGGACTAGACGGCGTTGTGTGTTAAATTGTCCGAAATATTTATTATTATTATTATTATTATTTCAACAGTGAGACGGCTGTTTCTGATTATTGTCTAGGTCGAGATTTTTCTGTAGGTATTCAAAAGGATTGAAACCACTGCATAGACACATTGTATAATCAACAATATGATTTTCTTACAATTTTATGTTAAGAAGAATTTATTTTAACGAATGTTATACGAGTTACTTGATTCTAACTTACAATAACTTTACTCGCTATACTTTAAATGTTATATTGGTAAGTTAATACCTTAATTTGCATACAATACGATTTTAACCTTTGACTTGATTGTATTTCACTTGTTTTAGCTATCTATAAATTATAAAATCATGATGCCTGATTAGCTTGGTGGATTGATTTATTTCTGATAAAAGATACTAAGCTGTTCGTTCCGCTGTGTCACATTGCGGTTTCACTCTGCCCTCTGTCTCGAAAATGGTTTAGACAAAAAAGTTTACTAAAAATTGTAGAGAATTTAATGTTCTACAGTATTTATTAAAATACAAATAGCATAAAACCCATACGAAATTAGATATTTGCAAGAAATGTGTAAAAAAATCGTTTTTTTTTCGTTTGATCTTGAAATATCTATAGTTATAGAAAGCGCACACTCTACGATAGGAAGGTTTTGAGACAAGTTTTAGAGTGTCAAAATCAAGGTTTATACAAGTTTATAGCTGACTATCTGTCAATCCAATGTGAAACCCCCTTTTTTTTCCTCGTACAGATATAACCTCGGATACCACCTCCTGGTAGCATGTCGGACTCGAACCGACTAAAACCGCACGCCATCTTGGGTACTAGACGCCAGGGAACCAGGTGCACCCTAGAAAGGAAAACCCTGGAACCCCGATGTACCTCGTACCCTTTACTGTGTGGGAACCCCGATGTTCCCGTTACAGTTCCCCGGGTCGCGCACGCTCCGCAGCGTCCGCGCCCCACGTCCACCGTCTGGCCATCACAGTGGTGGAAATCAGGCGTTGGCTCCTTGTGGATCAGATTCGTGTGACCTCCGAAACATCCTTTTTCAGTGATCACCTGTGTCAGCCGGTATAAAGGGATACCTCTTATAGTGGCTGATGACGCCTCTCGAGCTAATTCTCCATAACGGGTCTTACTGCCGCAATCTTACAATATAGTTACTATAATCTTGTACAATTGTTTGACACCGGTACGTGAATATTGTCTTGCTGTCCAGCATAGGCCTTCCCTAGAGTTCTCCATCGAATGCGATTCCACTCTAGTATTTTCCAAGTATGTCCCGCTATTCTTATAATATCGTCTTCCCTTCTACGGTGCTGTCCCTCTTTCCTCCTTTCTTTCTCCGTCACTACTCCGTTACGTCCCTAGAGCATTTAACCTTGCTACACCTAATCATATGTCCTACCAACCTCCATTTTAGTTTTTTGATGCAGTAAGTAATCTGTGTATTCAGTTTCCTTCCTAATAGTTTCCAGTTTTTCTTATCTTGCTTCGTTCCATATTGTGCTGACAAGTTTCCAATTTATATATGTTATGATAAGTAAAGCTCCACGTTTGGTATCCATATGTCATGACAGGTAGAATAGTTGAATTAAATATTTAGTCTTCGCTTTCAATGGTACGAGTGGGTTTTTCATTTTCTCTTTGAGAGACCAGTATCTTTTCCATGTCAAAGTGACTCTGTTGTTAATTGCTTTTGTTGTTTGGTCGGTTGGAGATATAATCATTCCAAGGTACTTGTATTCTTCGACATATTCTATCGTTTTGTCGTTAATAATTATAAGGATATTTTCTGAGTTTCACATTATTTTGGATTAAGACGTATTCATTGCTAGTCCTAATTTATCTCCCCATCATAACCAATACTCGTGGACTAATAATGGAAAACGATACAGATTTCTCAAGTTTTGCTTCGAGGTGCAAGTTTACTGTCTAGCATTAATTTAAAGTACATTTAAACCTTTTTAGTAATGATCGATCGGGTATTAAAGGTAATTTATTATTTTATTTACTCCAAAATATGGAATTTGTGTTTTGCTATAATAACACTGCCACAATTAACGAATAATCAGTATTTTAATTAAGGTCAGCATAATTTACCAAGGTTTTACCGTCTCCTTTATAATTGGCGAATTAACTCAGTCTGAATGATTACAGACTTTGAAAGATTAATTCAACAAATAGATGTACTAAGTACTTTACATTCGATAACTGTGTGACTATGCAGGTTTAAAAATTTACGAATGATTTTTTAACGAAAGTAAAGCAAGGATTTACGCAAGGCCAGACAAGAGTCATATTATTCCAAACTTGCTGACCTGCATCATTTCGACTTTGTCTTTCAAGGGGAATCATCTTGTGCTTGTACGTAGCTTTCCTCAAAAAATGGGTTTTCCAACACTAGTTTTTTTAGATTCGAACCAGTAGTTGCTGAGATTTGCTCATTAAACCATACAAAAACAAATTGTTTACCTATATAAATGGGTACGATTGGGTATTAAATAATGAATAAATAGTAAGAATTGTTAATTTCAAATCCAGTCAAAAGTAAGTTGAACAAAATGTGTGAAATGTATAGGTTATGTACGCATACTATTATATTTTTGCTACTACTACTACCGATGTATTCTGTAGACGTTTGAATATGGGTATATGCTCTATATGTAGGTAATATGATGTATATTATATAAGGGACGTCAATGGAAGTGAATGGTTGTAAGGCAGGAAGGACTCTTTTTTTTTTGTCTTGCTGTCTTGCTCTTTACGTAGAAACATTCCACAGGCGATATTCATACATTTACGTGGCATAGTAGAATAGATATGACTACATAAAAAAGTTAAAAACTAATAAAAAACTACAGAAAAGTTAATAATACTTCCGGTGTGCAAAAACAAACAATAATTTGTTAATGTTTCTGTGTCAAAGTATAAAAGTATTAACACGTAGTTCTTAAATGATGTGAAAATTGTATGGCATTAATGATTACTCATTGTATTCAAATTGATGATAGACGTAACACATTACTTCTCTCATAACACATATTACGAGATTAAAACTGATAATATACCATTATTTTATTTGCTGACTGTAACAATCAAATTACCCACTTTGCTCATAAATCTAGAAATTAATATAACTTCGATGACATAGATAAGACATAAATATAATAAATAAGATTCATCATTATGTAAAAATAATTTCACTGGATGTGTGTGTAGGTACCTAAACATATCAAAATTATGTTTTATATGATTGATTGTGTCTGTATGTACAATATTTTTTTAATTAAAGACTACAGGTTCTTTATAGTTAACAAATATAGTTAAAGTAAGGAAATGCGATTGTAGGTATAGCACTGGTTGAGAAATTTGGTTAATTTACATTAATTTTTAACGTACGTTTTTTTAAATGTATTATAAATTATAAATCTTTTGAGTCCCTAGACAATACAAAGTATCAGTAAGTATTATGTTTTTAAATGTGTATAATATTTGTTTTTAAACGTCTTAGAGACATAAACTTTACTATTTGTAATGTATCTAAGTAATATGATAAAATACGTAGTTCAAAAATATAGTTTTATAATTATCTCAACAAAATAATATGGTAGTAACTTCATAGATTTTTTATCTGATGAAATTTCATATACCTACATTATAAAGAAAGAGGAAAGAATACATGTCACAAAACCGGCATGCTTACGAGCTTATGACAAACAAATACAAGGTTAAAAGGTGCGTAAGCCTGTATACGTAGGTATATAATAATCATTTATAAAATTAAAAGAAATCATTTACCTTGCGCACGGGTGGCCGTTAGCAAAGAACACAACACAGTGACGACGCAAAGCAACTACTGATATATGATTGTACATGTATGAGGCTTAAGGCCAATGACGTCTTTAATTACTTACAATTCGAATAAACATTCGAATATTTAAAATATAATTCGAATAACATTTTAAGTTGATCATAAATCTAATTTATACGTCAAGTGACTTTTTATAATTGAAATATGCTGCTCGCGGATTATTTTTCTTAAATAGATGATTTGCCGATAGACGATAAAAATACTTACAATTTATGTTCTTGGGTGAGGTGCATGTTCACACGACATACTAACTGGATCTAACGAAACTAAAATGTATTTAAAAATAAATCATTGCATCGAATTTTTCGTTGCAATAAGGTTTGTTATATCGTAGAGTTGTTGAGGTTAGGTTGAACTACGATTTATTTGAAACAAAGTAACTTTTTAATTCATGTTAGTTCTCTATTAAAGGGAACGATTTCTACCAATGAATGTACACTTAATGAACACACTTAATAAAAAATATAATGTTTTCTATTTTTACCGGACTGACAAGGAAGGATTATGTTTATCGTGCGTATCGTACATACTATATGTTTTTCTTTATTATCTTATATTTTACGAACCGCTGTATGGATTTATTTAATAAATGTTTTGTTGGATTCGTCTCGGTAACCCGAGTGTTCTTAGATAGACTACGACGCGACTAAGATACACATGAAGACTGTGAGACGCTATAGTTTAAAGTAAAAAAATGGGATATCTCATCATCATAACCATTATTTATTTGTTCAAAATAACCGTTCGCTTTTTGAATCTAAAGTTAATTTTAGCAAACGTGAAGCAACACAACTACCATTAAATATGCCAATACCCAGAATCGAACTATTTAGACGAAATTGCGTGTATATGGCTCCACTTATTTATAACACAATACCCAAGTGGATAACTGACCTACCACTCAAGAAGTTTTGCGTTATACTTAGAAAATGGTTGGAAGAAAACAGTTATTATTCAGTCAGGGAATTCCTACAAAAAATGCGTGTCCGTCTTATCATTTTAGAAATTGTAGGTGTGTATTGAATTTGTTAAGTAGTTTTTGTAAATATTTTCAAAACGTAACATTCAATTTTTTTCAATTTTTTTAGTAATAGCTAATTAGTTAATGTTAATTTAGCAATTAATTTAACTTTAGCAATTTATTAACTATTGTACGAAAGGTTGCAACACTATATTTGTAAGCCTGTAACTGGCGAAATGTGTATCGTGCCTATTTTTATTTTTTTTACCATCTTTTGTACCACATTTATGCAAATAAATTGATATTATTATTATAATTATATTATTATTTATTTTGAAATGGTATTTCAAAACCATATTCTAATGAAAAAAAATGGTATCTGGGCTAAAATACTTTTTAATGCATACCATACATTGTTACCAAAATCTAATTTTACAATTTAAACTTTTTCTATTATCGACAAAAGAAACATAAAAATTAACACCTACTGACGATATAAGTATGTAATCTTCCACTTTTGATAAATAGTACGTACGTAAGAAGTTAAGGCATTTCAAATAATTAGAAGCCCTATGTATTACTGAAAATATAGGGATACAAAAATAACGTCGTTTTAAGCCTTCTGACATGGTAGTATTTAATACATAGCATACTTTGTAATTTGCATAGAGATCATTAACTGACCCTGGATTCCGAGGTATAAATCTTATGGCGCTCCACTATCCTACCTAGTAGTAACTTTAATGATAAAAACAACATGAAATTTAACTTCTTAAGACTACATTTTTTTTTTATTGAATAGTGGGCAAACGAGCAGACGTATCACCTGATGGTAAGCGATTACCGCCGCCCATGGACACCCGCAACACCAAAGGCGTCACAAGTGCGTTGCCGCCCTTTGGGGGATAGGAAAGGGGATGGGGGGAGGGGTTGGGTATATGGGCCTCCGGTGAAACACAGCGCAAACGCTATTTCACACCGGTTTTCTGTGAGGCCGTGGTATCACTCCGGTCGAGCCGACCCATTCATGCCGAAGCACAGCTCTCCCACGGTAAAAAGTACTACATAATATAAAGTAAATCAAATAACTTCATAAATAACAAAGTTTAGCTAACAGGTACAACAATTGTAACTTAAAAGTTTAAACAAAAATACGTACAAAAACCCGACTCAGTTGAATTAATCAATAAATAAATTAATAACTTTAAATGAAAACTGAAAAGGAAAAAACAGCTCGGCCCAGAAGTGTAAAAGCAAATTAGTTACTACATGTTTACAACAATAAAATGTAATCAACATGTTCCTTATTAGAATTTATATTTGATTTATTCTGATGGTCTAGCAAGATGCTTTTTGACGACTCGCTTAAAAGACCTAGGATCAAACTGGGTTGGAAAAACGTGTGTATGATTGTAAACTCTACGTTTTATCTAAAAGCCGAACCATTTAGTTCGAGAGCATAATATATTGTAATCAAACACCAATTTATTTGATAAAAAAAAGAAACAATTTAATCTTATAAAGAACACGAAACAATATCTGGTAATTTAACTCTATACATAATCAAAATATAAAGGCTAGGTAATCAACAATACGTTACGTGATACACGATACAGAGATGCACCCCCGTCTGTACACCGATACCGATACTCGATCCTACACGATATTCGTTCATTCGAATGACGACACAATGTGAACCTAGGTACAGACCACCATCGACGTACTTCACTCTGTTCATTTATTCCTAACACGGCCTCTCCTGACACCCTGACGTCCCCGTCAGGTCCAGTTAACCACACTTCTTCATTGTTTTCATTTGTAGTGGCTCGATCCTCTAACAAAAGCTTATTAGAATCCTCAGTAGGTATATCGTCTCTGAATGGTCAGCTGCTGAAAACAGTTAGAGTTAACAAATAGCTTTAGTGATAATGGGAATAGGAAAAGGTTCGACACCCAAGGAAAAGAGTGAAAGATTGTTTATAATTCGTTCCAGACTACAAACAAACAGTCACTGCTAGAAGCATATAACTAAACGACCAGAAGTTTAGTAGGTACCACGACAAGAGTAGACCGACAGCATGAAGGTCTACTGTTACCATAAGAAGACCACGAGTTCGGGGCTGGTTACCCTGTCCATCGGTCTTATAAATTTTCTCAAGGAGACCATGAGTGTGGGGCTGGTTACCCTGTCCATAGGTCTTAAAGTTCATATCAGGAAGACCACGAGTTTGGGGCTGGATACCCTGTCCATAGTTCTTAAAGTTCATATCAGGAAGACCACGAGTTAGGGGCTGGATACCCTGTCCATAGTTCTTAAAATTCACATCAGAAAGACCATGAGTTTGGGGCTAGTTACCCTGTCCATAGTTCTTAAAATTCATATCAGGAAGACCATGAGTTTGGGACTGGTTACCCTGTCCATAGGTCTTAAAGGATTTCTCAGGAAGACCATGAGTTTGGGGCTGGTTACCCTGTCCATAGGTCATGTTCACATCAGGTAGACCACGAGTTTGGGGCTGGATACCCGGTCCATGGATCTTATAGGTTTTCTCAGGAAGACCATGAGTTTGGGGCTGGTTACCCTGTACATAGGCCTTAGGACACACTGCGTAAAATCACAAGAAGTGATCTATCAATTCAACTATCGAAGTGACTTACGTCTATTCACATTTCCACGGTACCACGAATTGAGATAACTCACTCTGCCATAAGCTCCGGCCAGTAATTTGAATTCATATCGACCATTTTCTAGGACTCTAGTTACCTTATATGGGCCACACATACCAGGATCCAATTTTTCTTTGGATTGTGCATTTAATAACTGATACAAGACCGTTCATTTGGTAAATACGAGGCGGTTTAAAACGTTCGGCCGTCCTTTGTCTGTCAAGCTCTCGTACGGATTGCCGTTCACGAATAGGGTTGCGACTAAGGTAATCGTAAAAGGTAAAGGTAATGAGGCATTAAAACGCCTTTACGATAAACAATCGTGAATGTAAAATCTTGTAAATACACCCACCATCGGGCCACACGAGGTAAGAGATTCTTCTTATTTTGCGTAGCTTTTAAAGCATTACAATCGGTAATAACTTTGAATTTAATGCCAATGAGGTAGTGACAAAGATGACGTAAGGCTCTAACTACAGCTAACGTTTCTAATTCATAGGAGTGATATCGTACTTCCGCTCCACTAGTCACTCGACTGTAGTCAGCAACTACATACGACCATTCCTATGAATTTCAACTAAAGCTCCGTATCCTTGGCTGCTGGCGTCTGTATGGACCTCTGTGCTTAAATTAGGGTTAAATATACTGAGAACCGGATCACTAGCCAAACCATCATCATCGTCTTAGCTTTTATCCCGGTTGCTTCCATTCTGGAGCCCGGGGTCCGCTTTCCTGCTTTTTCTTCTCCACTTTGCCCGGTCTTCGGAACCGGATCACTAACCAAACACTTGATAGTATCAGCAAGAGCACCTCCTTTTTAGTTAAACGTACGTTTCAGTATTCAAAAAGGAACACTGCCTCATATTCAACGAAAACCCAGCATCCGTTAAAATCCTTAGAACACCATTTAGGGTATGTCAATCAGCATCAATACTCTCACTAGTAAGTAACACGTCATCAGTAGACCCCACTACAGTTCTGTTGTTTATGAAAGAGCGCAGGGTATTATTAATAATTCTTTAGAAAACAACTGGCGCATTCGCGAATTCAAAATGCATTTTTAAATATTCATAATGACCTTCTGACGTCACGAAACCCGTAAGAGGAATTGAGTCATTATCTAAACAAATTTGATGGAACCCTGATGCCATATCAAGGGTCTTAAAATATTTACCTCTTCCTAACCGGTCAATATGATCTTCAATTAACGGCAAAGGGTCTTTAATAGTAATTCTATTTAATGCCCGGAAATCTACACACATTCGATCGGTACCGTATTTTTTATTTTCTTTATTAAGAGTATAGGGCTCGCTAACGCAGACTCCGATTCACGTATTATTCTTTTAGATAAAACATCTGCAATAATTTCACGTACCTTCAACTTTTCATTAAAAGATAACCGGTACGACCTGTAATGTATGGGTGCATCACTGTTTATCCGGATGTGCATGCTACCAATAGTCACGCTTTAAGTAGCCGTTTCAGTAATCATAAACTTTGAAAACCGATTTAAAATCTCTAAAAGTATTTTGTGGTCATCTCCTACACGTGAGGTCTTAATAGCGTGCTCATCCGCTTCTACCATCGAAACTTTTGTCGGGACCGAATTGTAAATTAAGCGTTGACAATACTTAGTAGGTACGTACATATGTTACCCCCTCACAATTTAAATCATCTGTACCGATTATGATGGGTGCGTTAATTCTCTCACTGGGCACAACCAATAAATCAACTTAAAGACTGATTTTTTCAAAGTCTATGGTAAGCGTTACGTAAGAGAACACTCGGGTGATAGTATGACGGACACCTTTCAACTTGCGATAAGTGGGTTTCTGAAGAATATGACAAATAATTTAGGACATAGGTGGAGATAAGAGAAACATCTAAAACGCCACTATCTATCAAAACGTCAACGGGTATTCCCTGAATCACTCCCACCATAACGTCTCTAGAATTATTCAATTTAGGCAATGAGCAAAAGTTAACGTTTGCTCTCCTCTGATCGGAACGTTGCTTAGCAAATCTATCCTTAATATGATGACCAATCTTTTACAATATACGCAGGTAGTTTTCGATTACAGTTTTATGTTACTATTAGTTGACTTTGCACAAGTAGACGGTATTACAGTCATACTAGTAGAGGGTATTTGATTCGTATTTACCGATAGTCTGTGCTTAAAGTGACAATTAACTTGTTTGTGACCCATCATTCCACATGAAAAACATTTAATCGGAATGTTTGATGAATACCGTTTGCCAACATGCGGTTTAACAAATCCTTTACTACTACCGCGGTCAGAACTAGCTTTTTCGGGTTTATTAGGCACTGGCTTAACGAAACTGGCCAGATAATTAACTAATTCACAGGGCTTCAGATTACGATTCGTAGCAGACGCCTTAATATGCGGATCAGTAATACCACGTATGACAATCGCACTAATAAGCTCATCACTCAATCCCTTCACTGTTCTCAAACGCAATAGAGATCGACGCGCGTATTCAGCATATGTTGCATAATCGTTGGAACTCTTACTCATCACTTCATACAAAATATTTGCCACATCAATCTTTTTCACGCACAAGGACCTAAAATCCTTTTTAAAATTACTCCATGACCGGTCTGTCGTGACCCAATCATCTAACCATGACTTAGCATCACCCTTGAGGCAGTGCCCGATACGCGACAAGCACTCAGCATCACACCATTTGTTAAGAATTTGTGCTTTGTCTACCTCTCTCAAACCAAGAATCAACATCATGAACGTTAGGGTCAAAGTTCGACATTTAATAATCACGAGAACTACCCCACTTTAAAGACTGAATAGCTTCTACAATCTTTTCGGTAGATTCATTAGGTTGTGTACGCGTTTCGATATTGGAAGATGGCGTCATGGTAGACCTATCCTCTAATGCGTCTAACCGCGTCATGATAATTTGTAACGATTCACGTAATTCCGAACTATGAGAGGAATCGTGGGTAGAACGACTACGATGTCGGCGGCGGTTACGTTTACAATTATTATCATCGCTCGATTCTAATCGACTGCCTGGACGCTTACGCTTGCCCATTATAATAATCAAAACACCGAAATAAATTACACAACAACACAATATCCGCAGTTAAACACCAGATATTAATAACACAAGTAACAAAATAAAAATAAAAATTAGTTGTGGGTAGAAGGATATCTTTATCCCACTTCTGATGTAATCAAACACCAATATATTTGATAAAAATAAAGAAACAATTTAATCTTATAAAGAACACGAAACAATATCTGGTTATTTAACTCTATACATAATCAAAATATAAAGGCTAGGTAATCAACAATACGTTACGTGATACACGATACAGAGATGCCCCCCCGTCTGTACACCACCAGGTCCCGAGCAAAAGTGACCGAGCTTCACGATACTCGATCCTACACGATATTCGTTCATTCGAATGACGACACAATGTGAACCTAGGTACAGACCACCATCGGCGTACTTCACTCTGTTCATTTATTCCTAACAATATATATGTTTTTCATTCTAAAACTGCGACTGCTGGCACATTCTTGTGGTCTGGTAAAATCTTACTTAACTGCCTTGTGGACGTAGTGGTAGTGTATGCGACTGCTGTGCTTTAAAGAAGTCTCGGGTTCAAATCTGGGTCGAATCAAAAGTTTGTATGATCTACAAAAATGTGTAATATACTAGGGCGGTTTGATATATCCGTGACTTTTTGAATTTCCCGCGCAGTTATTCCAAATGCAACAATACTGCCGTCAACTGTAATCTATTAGTGGGCAACTGTCAAATTTTGAGCAAGCGACGTCATGCAGTTGGTGTTTGATAGCCATTCAAAGCAGACAACCTCGTGAATTTTTACGAAAATGGTAAAAAGTGAATTTCGTGTGCAGATTAAGCATTAATTTTTACGTAAAAAACCATCACTGAAACTAAGGAAAAGCTTGATAAATACTACGGGGACTCGGCACCATCAATTTCAATGGTAAAGAAGTGGCTTACAGAGTTCCGTTGTGGTCGTACCAGCACTAGTGACGCCGAACGTTCAGGTCGCCCAAAAGAAGTGATCACGCCGGAAATCGTCGATAAAATCCATGAAATGAAATTGGATGATCGGAGAATGAAAGTGCGTGAGTTGGCTCATGCTGTAGGTATCTCAACTGAACGGGTACATCATATTTTACACGAATATTTGGACATGAGAAAACTCTCCGCGAGATGGGTGCCGCTCACACTCGACCATAAGCGCAATCGTGTGACAACTTCAAAAGAGTGTTTGGCGATGTTCAGCCGTAATCCGGACGAATTTTTGCGCCGTTTTGTTACTGTGGACGAAACATGGATCCATCACAACACGCCAGAGACCAAGGAACAATCGAAACAGTGGGTTGCTCGGGGATGAACGTGGACCAAAGAAGGCCAAACAGAGTCTGTCAGCCAACAAGGTCATGGCCACAGGTTTTTGGGATGCACGCGGTGTCATTCACATTGATTACCTCGAGAAAGGTAAAACAATCACCGGCGAATATTATTCAAAGCTTTTGGACAGATTCGACGTTAACTTGAAGCAAAACGGCCGCATTTGGCGAAGAAGAAAGTGCTGTTCCATCAAGGCAATGCACGTGTGCACACTTGTTTAGTCACGATGGCCAAAATCAACGAATTGAGATACGAACTGCTACCCCATCCAGCATATTTTCCAGATTTAGCCCCCTGCGACTATTATCTGTTTCCAAACCTAAAGAAATGGCTGGGTGGTAAGAGATTTGAGTCTAATGAAGAAGTCATTACCGAAACAAACGCGTATTTTGAGAGCCTTGAGAAAACCTATTATTTGAAGGGAATAAAAAAATTAGAAAAACGCTGGACTAAATGTATCGAGCTAAAAGGTGATTATGTAGAAAAATAAAATGTTTATTTGCCGCAAAAAAAATGTTTTATTCAAAAAGTCACGGACTTATCAAACCGCCTCGTATATGTATGTGTTTAACAATTTTATTAGTCAATCTATCTTTTACCTTAGACGTACAGGTCTAAGATAAACGTTAGATAGATGATTTGATTGATGATATGGTCTGCTTAGTTTGGAACTAGTTGGTGTTAAGTCTTAAATGTATGTTGTTTTATTAACGAGTCATGTTTTACAGTTATTAGCTTTACGGTCTTATCGCGGTAGGGATTAGATCGTGTATGTCCAACAGACTGTCAAATTTACGTAAATACGATTATGAGACAACTAAAGTAGTACTTTTCGAAAGAGTGATACATCCTACCGGTTCCAAAACTACTCAAACATTTCCATGGAAGTAAACATGTGTAAAAAGACTACTTCGTACGTATTTAAATTTTTACTAACTGTTATTAACTCAGTGAAAATTTGAACATCCACAGTTCTTTGACTGTTTTTTATCGTTAAAACACGATTTAAACTGCTTTACTGAAAAGTAGTATTTTTGCAGATCCGACATTAATCATCGAATTAGCTACCTAATTCATGATCATCATCTCCAGTCCTAGTCCTGACGGAGGTGACTAGACCTCCGTCAAGTTTCTCAACAACCTGCCCTGTGCTGCCTGCATAATATCTAATTAATTGATTTTAAAGCGCATATGATTCTAATTATATTACTAATTTAATAAGGATACAGCACGTCACGGTGCGTCGCTTTGAAGTCGTCGACAGGTAAGCGACTCATGTAAATAAATATGTTCTAATTCGGAATTATTTTATTGTATTTAACGCGAGTTCTTGTATGTTATTTTTGTCTTTTATATTATTTTACTATTAAACTCTCTACATATAAATCTAACAATAGGTGACGTATACCTTAAATGCTTCTTTACAAAAACAATATCTTTTTGTCAATTTCTAAGCCTGAATAATTAACCGAGCAATATTTCAGATAGAAGCTAAATGTCATGCAGGCGCTTTATTGTTAAGCAATTTAACACTAAGTTTAAAAAATATTGATTAGGCCAAACAAGAGAACTTAAGAATTTTCCGGAGAATCTTTAAACGTAAATGTCAGAAAAGATGGCCGATGGGGCCAGCGAGATTTCGAGTGACGGGCGCGTACTAGAAGTTGAAGATTGGGCGGGTGCCTCACAAGGTGATTCGACGACCTGATGAAGGTCACGGGAAGCTATTTGTAAGGAATTTTGAGGTAGCCTCCTTCTAAGGTCTAGCGGTGAACTATCGACTGACAAGACGGTGAAAAGTAATAAGTCATTATTAACAAGTACACACTTTTATCTTACCAATATTATAATTTCGAAAGTAGCTCTGTCTGTCTGTCATGCTTTCACGACTAAAACACCGTATTGTACACCGACTTCAAACTTATGAATAATTAAGTTACTTTTTAGCATTTGAAGTCGGTTTTTTTAAATTAAGTTTTTTTTAGTTTACGCTTTAGTGTTTCTAGACGCGGCGTTTTCATTAGATGTTTTTTTGAAGTCGGTTTAATAGCTTTACATGTCATTTCCTACAGACTACTAGTTACTAGATCGGTATCCTAAAGTTTCATCTATCTCCTAACCAACCCAAGTAACTTGAATTAATGCAACTAAGCCCCTATTCGTGTATTTGGTATTTAAAGAATCGTCCTCTCACCCCTAATCGTTTTACTTTCTCTCATCAGCTCGTATGAATTACTGAATGATAAATAAATTAATGTCGATGCGTACCCACGATATTGAAATCATTATCTATTCCCTAACTTTTAAGAAGTTTTACATTCTATCATTAGCTCACTTGAATAACTTGAATGTATACAACTATAGATCTATAGATACGTACGAAATTTAAAAAAATATCCTCTAACTCCTAAATGTTCAGGAGTTGTACCTTCCATCATCATCAGCCTATCGCAGTCCACTGCTGGACATAGGTTTCTCTAATTAAACGCCAATTAGTTCAATCCTCGGCTTTTGCAGCCAGCTTCTACCAGCTATCTTGCGCAAATTATCACTCTACCTGGCCTTTGGACGTCCTACACTACGTTTGCCGAGACGCGGTCTCCATTCAAGAACCCGTTTACCCCAACGGTTATCGGTTCTATGGTAAATATAGCCAGCCTACTGGCACTTCAGCTTGCTAATCCTGTGGACTATGTCGATCACCCTGGTTTTTCATCACCTCATTTGTGATACAGTTAGTACAGTACAGTACTTTCCATAGCACGCTGATCCACTTTGAACTTGTGGACCAGCCATAAGTGTCCACGTTTCGGCTTCGTCCTTAGACACTGTGGGATCGATGATGAAAAGACCCGATGAAACTTCCCAAGTTCTGCCCAACCCAGCTGGATTCTCCTGTTCACCTCGTCCTCAAAGTTGTTTCTCCTTAACTGCAAAGTCTGCCTCATCATCAATTTACCTAAATAACTTAAAATAATACGACTAACGGTGACATACATAGGTACACATGACATTTAAAGATTTATCTTCCAACTCCTAACCGTTTAGAAGTAGTATATTCCATCATCAGCTTATCATCATGAAATGATGATACTGTAATTAATAAATAAAAGCTTATATAGCAATATGTAATAGCTATGTTACATATAGCTATGTTAGCTATGTTTATAGCATATAGCTATAAACATATTAATTTCTAAATTCTAAACGTCCATGTCGTTAAAATATCCAATTAAAAAAATAAATTCATTTTTCTAATTGAAATGGAAGTTGGGTTTATAAAAAACAGACTTCAGAAATCTACTGAAAGTTAGCGTTGACATGGTCATTAACTTTTTTGTTGAGAATGCGGAGTTTCCATGTGTCGAAATGAATGGGACTAAGCTATTACGGTATTTATAAATTACACCGACACTTAGTATTTTATTCGGCAGATTCTTCTTCAAAGCAGTAATTTCAGTTCCATACGGCGAATATTTTGCAGCTTCTGAAGGTAAAGTATAAGGTAATTTAAAATGTAATAGTTATACTAGTCCCATATCATTATAACTAAAATCTATATCCAGGTGGGTGTAAACGTGCTGCTGCTCTATTGCTTTGGTTGCACAGAAGATGGGACGAACTTTTGACAACGTCCACCACATGTTATTAGAAAAATCAAAATTATCTAAATGTGCTGCTTGAAAATCATTAATAAAAATAGGTCACATACCCGTCACCAACAGTTTGTCTCAATTAATCAGTTCTATATACTTTTTGACTTAGAGAAATAATCAAATATGTATATTAAAATAATGAATGTTTATTTTTAGGTCGACATTTTGAAAGAACATACATATAAAACATATTTTGTCTACACCCATACTCTAAATCCTCTATAAAAGTTTCTAAAACAGCTAGCTTATTGTGATCACAGTTATAACAGTTGCATAAATAACTACTATAATAATATTTTATTTGGGAACTTTGTTGAACTCGATGTACACATTTGCACAAAACACAAATAAACACGGTTCTTTTCTAATATTATGGGCATCTTTAAATAAATAAAAATTTCAGACATCTAACGCACAACGCCATCTAGGCTCAAGCAAAGCAGAGCTTGTGTTATGGGTGCTAGAAAACGGATATAAATACATATATACTTTTATCTTTCACTGATGTTAATGGATAGTCCATATTTACAGTACATAGTTACTTAATGCATCCATTTATTCAAGAAGTATCAAGAGATTCATAACTTTAGACGACTACAAAAGCCAGTAACAAATAAACACGGCCAGTGACAGACACGAATGACGTCATCGAAATTGTGAGCCGCTGTCGCGCGAAAATTTTAACTGTCAGTTTAAAAGATCAAGTTTGGACAATGAATTGTAGTATTTTAATTTTTTATTTTACTTGTGGTCTATTGTACATAAAATTCTTTGAAATGAAAGCAAAAATAAAAATATTGAGTTTTTTTGTTATCAAAATATTCTGGCAACGTCTAACGACATCAGGAGCTTTATAAATACTTTATTTATTATTATAATTCAACTAAAACTAAACATATTATTTTTTCGAAACTTCATTTTGATTTGCACATTTTTAAATAGACATAACTAAAGTCTAACTAAAAACCAAACTAACTTATTTATAAAATACATAGAAGACCTTACCTTATCCCAGTTTTGGAAATGTATTGGTATTTTAAACTCAGTCTTATGTTTTATATTATCTTTGAATGGTTAAACTCATATAGCTAACATTTACTTAACAACTTGTAAAAGCTTTCAAATCTTCTTTCAAACTACATTTTAACTTGGAAAAGTCATATTTCAACACAAATAGGCTTTCAGAGTGATTCCCTGGCCGCACAGTTAACAAGTTTTAAGTATTTATGTCAATGTATTTAAAAAATAAAATTCATCACCATCAACAGACTTTGACAATCCACTGCTGAACATAGGCCTCTCCTTAGCAAAGAGTTTTGGTCTAATATATCACGTATTTACTCAACAATTTTACAAGAAATTTGAACAGGTAACGCAGAGATTACACACATATTTATTACCCAAAGGCCAATGACACGGGATTTCGTTATGGCAAATGTCTTTTTAACACAATTTTGATTTAGTTCTGCATATTTTAAAATTAAAAAGCTGCTAAACTTTATAAATATTAAGGAAATGACCTGAAGGAAGACCTGTATGTCTCTAAAAACAAAACCAGTCTTTAAAATATAAACAAGTTGTGAGTTAAAAATTGCTTTTCGTAAAAGAAGCATAGGTACAGAAAATTTGAACAGAAAGGTAACATATAATCCTCTTAATAAATGTATAGCAATGATAACTTTTAAGATAATGTCATTATCTATTATTATACATATATCTATATGTATATTTACATATGCAATTCCTGTTTAGTCGTATGTGTCATGTCGTAATTTAGTTACTGGCACAAGTCGGTTTCTAATTCAGTATATTCAGTAAAATAATATACGGAAAACTTAATATTCACTAGAATATCATACCCAAAATTAGTTATTATATAGTAGTAAATTAGTTATTATGTTAAATTGCATGTAACATAATCCACATTTATATTGTTTGACAAATAGGAAACTAAGTATATATATTTATATACAAATACATAAAGCTCGATTGTAATTTAAGAATATTTGTGTCGTTTGATAACGAGACGCATACTTTGAACAATGTATAATGCTCTTGACGAAACATACTTGGGATAATTTACAATTATTATTATTATCCCTATGTTTATGGTTTTATGCAATAAAAATCTGTACAACGATAACCAGATTATTGTTCCTATCCGTATTCTTTCTCACGTTGCAATATTCTTAATTTAATTTCTTTAAGATATTTTTCTGGTTCGTCACTTAAATAGTCTTTACTTTCTTCTGGTATTAGTGCATCTGGAGTAACAGGAGTCGTTTCAGTTGGTAACGGATAGGTGCAGCATACTGTGCAAACACGGTTTGATATTTCATGAGCACATAACTGAGCTTCGAAATAATTGTTTCTGCTATTTTTGAATTCATTTTTATGAACGTGTTGGTTTCTTTGGGCTTGCACAGTTGCAGTCACAGTAGTTTTTCCGCTGCGACAGTCGTATATAGTTGGGATGGTTCCCTCCCCGCTATTTTGTTTTTTCAACTTTTCACAAAAGTTTGAGTTACGTCGCATTGAATTCTTGAATGAGTTACCTGCAAATATTTTTTTTTGTGTAAAGATCTCATTAAAATACCTATAGTTGGTTCATTATTTACCTATGTGTGTGTGTGTGTGTGTGTGTGTGTGTGTGTGTGTGTGCGTGTGCGTGTGCGTGTGCGTGTGCGTGTGCGTGTGCGTGTGCGTGTGCGTGTGCGTGTGCGTGTGCGTGTGCGTGTGCGTGTGCGTGTGCGTGTGCGTGTGCGTGTGCGTGTGCGTGTGCGTGTGCGTGTGCGTGTGCGTGTGCGTGTGCGTGTGCGTGTGCGTGTGCGTGTGCGTGTGCGTGTGTGTCAAACACCATATAATCAAAACCGGTACGGTGATTATATATCACACTTGTATGTAATTTTGTTTAAAGAGTATTTTAAGCTATTTTGTATCTAATATAAGTAAAAGCTATATTCATATTCGTGTCTAACTTAAAACGGTTCATGTAAAGAATATTTTTTACAGTTGTCATAAAGATAAAGGACGGAGTGTTTTATAGGTTCAGATGATGACATTCAAACCTATAAAATACTCCACAAGGTTATGAAATCTTATACTCGGTGTAAAGTTTATGTTTGTACATAGCTATTATATGTTTATTTGACTAGCTGAGCCCCGCGCTGCTACCCGCGGTACAACAACAACCATGGGGCAAAGTTAGCTAACACACTCCACAACTTTTATTGAAACCTAAACATGTTACTCTTGCATGGTCTGTGTATGTATACTCATGTTTTGGATAAATACGTAACTTACACAGCACAGTGCAAGCTGCACGCCTGCGGACCACCTTAACGGAAGCTACGAGTATAAGACGGGTTCATCTAGTGAGTACTTTTAAAAAACTCTACAACATTTTATCTCTGTAGTAACTATGTGCTGAATAAGTATGTGTATGAATGCACTATGCACATTTATATAAGTACTTAAGTAGTTCCGAAAATTGATAGCCACAGCTTAAATACAATCTATTCCTTCATGCATCTGTTTTGGATTGACGACTTATTTTAACACAAACCTACTTAGTGAAATTCAATAGCCACCTACGTGTAGTTTGTTTTTAATATGTTTAAAGATTGTCTGTCTCCTCTGTTCTTTGTTGCAAACAATGGATATCTCGCGGGAAGGTTTTCGTGCTATGATTTTCTATGATTATAAACGAGTGTTAAACTTCAAGGAATCTCACGAAAATTTACAAGTTGCTTTTGGGGAGTCTGCTCCTGGGTTAGCAACAATTACTAATTGGTTTCGTGAATTTAAATGAGGTCGAGAGAACTTAAACGATGACCCCAGAACCAGCCAACCACCAACTGCAGTAACTAACGTAATTAAATTTATTAATAAAAACATGAGTATTTGTAAAAATATGCATGTGGTTATATATTTTTAGCCAAAAAGATAACACATGATTTTTTTGGCCATTTCTTGTGCTCACATGCATATTTCCTATTTAGTAACTAAATACGATTACACCTTCCAAAATACGTTTCTAATTATGTTTCTAAATAATAAAGCCAGTCAGAAACCATCCTTGCTTCTGAATTTAGGATGCTAGCTTGCTAATTGCGATTGCACTTCGCTAAATTCAATAACGACTGAAATAAGATGAATAAATTCCGTCAAGTGTAATAAGCATTTTAACGATACCTTTTAGCTTAGAAGGACTATAGTTCATGATTACCTATATTAGGTTTTTTTAAAAAGGTTCCAAATTCAATTTGGCTAAATTTGAATATAGATTAAGGAGACGCTTGCTTAGTATCGTAATTAAACAGTTTCAATATGTAACATAAACCGTTTTAAATTACACTGCAGATAAGCAAATTCTTAACATTTACGTGTAGCAAAAATATACCTGAGTTGACAGTACTGAATGTAGGATTACGTGGGAAAGCCATTGCGGTGTAGGAGCATCGTTTTCCAACGGCCTGTTCCCTCGACCGGTAGCACCACAGCGTTGTCTTCTGAAACTTTTACATTACTTATTTAGTTAACTCCATTGACTACCTGCGCACATCATTGAAAAAATGTTGCAGATAACGTTAAAAATATTGAGTTCATGACATTTCCAATCGATTTTATTTTATTTTACTAAGCTTTTTATTTTATTTTTAGTACAACTAATACTTGTAAGTTGAGTTTGTAGGTTCTAGACTACGATCTATATTTTCTTATATTAACATTGTAAAAAGGTCTAGCTTGTGAGTTTGTACGAGTATTTGTGAGTGTAATAATATATGTATGTATGTAGTGTATAAATACATAGGTATTAACACGAAAAATAATTAACGCTCTTTCTGATATACATATATGCAGGCGGAGCCGCGGGTAAGAACTAGTTTTTTATATAAGTTGAATGTTACTGTAGTTACAAGTTATAAATGAAAGTTTACATATTCCATTAAGAGGAAAATTTATAGTAGATTATGAATTGAATGAATACGGAGAATACTAGGTAATAAAAACAATGTTTTTTTTAATTATTCATGATGTCAAAAGCAGATCTTAGGAAATTCAAGTGAGTGTTAAACTAATGTTCAATCGAAAAGTCTTTGTGGAATGTTTGAGTATTGTGTTTTAATGCAGTTTGTCGGTTTTTCATTTCAGGAGCTTAAATTCCGACTATTTATCATATGAAGGATATTATAATTCTGATTATAAATACAGTTTAACAACAGATTCAATTGATTATATATGTTTCATCTGCACCCTCAGATCAAATAAAAAAAGGTAGATAACGCACGGCCTTTGTTCTTACTGAAACCAAAAAACTCGGCTACTTCCAAGTAAACAGACGCGTTAATGCACACATATAGAAAAAACTACGCTACTTTTCGTTACAGTGGCGAACCTATAAATTTATTTCGGGGGGGGAGGGAGGCACCATCTTTGTAAACCTTAATAATGCATAAATAATTTAAGTGTCGACATATCTAGCGAAGTTCAGTTTGGTGGCCATTTGGAGGGTATGGCAAAATTGGCCTCAAAGAAGCTTGGTGTGCTCAACAGATCGAAACTGTATTTCACTCCGGCCCACCACCTTTTGCTTCATAAGGCGCAGGTTCGGCCTCACATGGAATGCTGTCCCGATCTTTGGGCGGAGGCACCCCAATACCAGTTCCTCCCTTTGGACTGCATTCTACGGAGAGCGACTCAAGTCGGCGATTGCCAAGAATATAATATAATAAACGAATAATTAATGTACACAATGAATAATCGAAAATCACATGTTTTTATTTGAAGGAAAAACAATATAACTTTATAAAATTATTCGTGGTAAATTCGTTATGACGAAATTTTCAATGATTTGTTGTACTATAAGAAATTATTACAAAATAAAATCAAGCTGCATTGATTTATTGCGCGCTGGATTGTTAAGGATTTCTTTTGGGTTCAGAGGAACATATCGATGTCCTGTGGTGCTTCTCCAGTAAGATTTCTCTCTTCTAAGAGTTGAAAACAAACGCGCATGTTGCAGTTATTACAGGAATCGTGGCACCAAATTTGGCGTCGCCAGCAATCGTGACGGGGATCGGGGGGAGAGAGGGTATATCCCCCTTATCCCCCACCTAGGTTCGTCCTTGTTTCGATAGTATCGTACAAGTTTTCATGCAGCTAGTTTACCTACAAAATGCCGTCTTGTGCAATTAAATAGTGTAAAAACTATACAAAAGTAAACAAAAAGTCCGAAAGATTAACATTTCATACGTAAAAGACGTACTGGGAGAATGTTGCCAAGAGTTCGTATTCCTAATAGCCAAGAAATGTGGGTAATTTGTAGGTAATTTTATTGTCAAATAATGAAGTAGAGAGTGAGGGTATTACTTTATTTTTTAATCACGTACTTCTATAGTCTAAAATTTGTACCATCTAATTGTAATTTGAAAGAAACAAACAGGTTTATTTTAGCTTATTACCCTTTTTTAATGCAATTTCCAGGGGCAGTTTTTAAAAAGTGGCAACTCTTCAGTCACACATATTTAAAAAACAAGACGTGTGGCACTCGGTGACTGCCGCGGTAAAGCTATAGCATAGCATTTTTTATCAACTTATGCAATTATAATTATATATTTATTTAATTTATGCAGTATTTTTTTTCTGTTTTTTTTCTTTTTCGTTTTCGTTTTTGAAACAAAAACAAAAACAAAATAAGTTCTGGTATTTATCGATAGATGGAATAACTAAAAAGTATCACCGCTGTGCCGGTCGGAATCGGGGGTGTAAGGTTTTTTCGTTACGGAATTTCTGTCTTTCGGTCCCCATGCTCAAGGCCCGCGATAAAAGCTATGCAATAGCTTAAAAATGGCTTCACTTGCTTATTCTACGTGCGTTATCACCTTATTTATTTTATCTGAGTCTGCACCATCAACTCAGTTCAGCCAATGACAGTATTTGACAGTTAGATAATCTTTAGAGTGTAAGTAAAACTTCATACTAAACAAACATAAAATTGTTGAAGTTACCAGAGGCTATTTAAATAAGAAAATGGTTAGTCAAATCCTTTCTAATGTTGATAGATACTAATGTTCAATGTTACGCTTGAGATAAAGTTAATTTTATATTAATATATAAATATTCCGGACATCTAACTCACAACGCCATCTAGTTTCAAGCTAAGCAGAGCTTGTGTTATGGGTACCAGACAACTGATATAAATACATATATATATACTTTTTTTTTTGTAAATACATACATATTATACATAGAAAACACCCAAACTTCGAAACAAATGTTTGCAGATTATATAAACATTTGGTCCGAATCGAACCCGAGACCTTCAGCATAGCAGTCACATACGCTACCACTACACCACCGAGGCAGTTGAGGTTAAATGAGAGGTTGAGGTTCAGTATCCACAGTTCCTTCGAAGTTTCCTTCGAGTTATCATTTGCAATATCATGTGCAATATCATTAATGAATAATATTCAAACGAATTTACTACTCGAAACATAACTCAATTTTAAAATAGTCAATATTTACCTTGAATGCCTCTCTAAACTTATTCGACATTATATGGTAGAATATTGGGTTGATGCAAGTTGAAATGTAGTAAAACACGCCGGAAGTGTACGTTAAGAAATAGTACACGGATAGAAGAATTGGTGACTTCGCTAGGTGATTTTCGTTTGTACCGTAGATCGCCACGAGCCGTTGAGCGTGAAACGGAGCCCAGCAGACAAAAAAGGCTACTACAACTGCAACTGAAATGATAGAAAATTAAATTGAAAGTTATCCTAAATATATATTTATAGTAAATCTTTACAAATATAGTTAAATTTTCTGGATAAACTTCTAAGTTATTCTACGAGATAATATAAAATTGTGGTCAAACTTTCTACAGCACTTATTTGTTGCAGTCCACATATGGGTGGACTGTCACAAATAAAATAGATTTGGCTACTCTAATATCAATAAGAGAAACAGCGCTCGAATCTAACATATTTGGTTGGCTTTACAGAAAAAATTAGTACAATGTATGCAGAACCTATTAACTTTAAACGTGAGTCATTTTTTTTACTTTTCTTTTTTGTTTACTCTAAATTGCTGTGTATCTATTGTTTGTTTTATTGTATTAATGTCTCGGAAGGCAACTGGACGGAATGAGACTGGATCTCACAATACAGGGAATCCTAGTGTTGGATTTAAGGATCAAACCCTGTACCTATATACTTTTGAAAGAATAAATAAACTATTATTAGTCTAAAAAACAATTATGGATACTCACCTAGCATCTTCACGACTCTTCTCGTGGACTGACTAGGTTTACGTCGTATCTTGTGTATTTGTCTCACTTGTATTTCAAAATGTTTTTGATTTTTTTCTTTAGTTATACTTGTTTCTCTCAATTTCAATCCAATCAATGAATACAAGACAGTTATTAACACCATTGGCGCGAAAAATACAAAAAATGTGGATATTTCAAAAGAATGTTCAATGATAACTCTTGTCTGCAGACACATAATGACTCCTTTGTTTTCTCGAATTCCAAATTGAAGGGCTTGTGGGAGCGCCAAGCCAAGCGCTGCTACCCACAATAGTATCACATGTTTTGTGGCGCGTGACAGCTTTGACATTTTATGCGAGACAAATGGGTGACAAATAGCCAAATATCTTTCTACAGTAAACAAAGTTATTGTTAAAACACTAGCATTTGTCGACGTTTCAGCCGCTAATCCCCTTATAACACAAAAGGTATGACCAAAAACATATGGCCACTTGGACCATATTGAATACATCTCTTGAGGCATTCCACTTACTAATAAAAGGAGATCTGATATCGCTAAACTAAATAAATAGTAATTTGTTGCTGTATGCATACTTTTGTTACGTACTATAACTAAACATGTAAAGATGTTACCCAGTAGCCCGGTTATAAAAATTAACGAATATATAATTGTTATCGGTATCACTATGAGTAGAGAGTCTCTCTGTGGCCCAAAAATCTTAGTTGGATCCACTTGGAGTGAACCATTTCCATCTGTCGAGTTTTCCACATTACTTAAGTTCATTATACTTGATATTAGATCCAATGTGGGTCCGTATTTATGTGTTATTTCTTAACAACATTTTGCACCTGAAAACAAAGAATAAGCACTTAAAAGATGGGCAGTTAAGAATGAAGTATTAACATTGCTACGATACTAAATTATTTACCTATATAAAGATATTATCTTTATAGAAATGGTAATTCTACTAGTGAAAATAAAATTATTGTATGTTCATAGAAATTATAAAACGTATATTTCATGTGTGTACCTAACAGTCAAAACAGAACAATTATATAAATATTAATAAGTGAAGCTAAAACTTTGTACCCCTTTTTACCCGACTGCGAATGAAGCAGGGTTATGTTTTTCGAGTGTATGTATGTATGCATGCATATATGTATATTTCTTTGGCACGTCCTAGAGACTAAACGCTTTGTCGTAATTTTATGTGATTTTTGTTCGTCTTAGTCGTGAGAGTGATAGAGGGTTTTTTAAAAATAATTCATTACTTGTTACGAAAATTGCACGGACGGGGAACGGACGGATGCGCACATTTGTAGTTTATATAAAGAAGAAGTGCAGAAAGCTATTATTTAAAAAAAAAAACAATAAAGGAATCAAAATAATATTCCACACACTAACATGCGTATTGACCACACATATACAGATATTCATAAATACAAATGTATGTATGTCAAAGTTAAATTAAACAAATGATTTTTTTTTGTTACACGATGTATGTCATGAATTTCAAAAGTACCCTTCATGCAACCTTTCATTAAAAAGGTGTAACAGACTTAGAAAAAAAACCCTAAAATGTTCTAATGAAAAAAATTATGGTTTACAGTTTAAATAAAAAATAAATAATCTATTGGGAGCTAACTAGGAAATGTTAAATAAAATACAAAATATGTGATTTGATTAATAAATCTACTACTAATAAGTCTACAAATGTCTTACTCATCTTTTGTTACGTTTTTTTTTGTATTCAATAAATATTTATAAATAAAGATTAAAACATTATTTATACAGTCTACAGTTTAAATTTAAAAAATAAATCCGTTCTGAGCTAGCTAGGAAGTGTTTAATAAAATACATAATACGAGTATGTGTATTTAATTAATGAATTTAATAAAAAATATCTAATACCTTTAAACGAGCAATTCTTGTATGTATAGGTACATAATTAAAATATAACATATAAATAGTTTACTAGCTTTCGGCCGTGGCTTCACTCGCATCCAAGAATATGTGTACAAATGATCGGTTTAGTAGTTTTCGCGTGGAAGCGTAACAAAAAAACTTACATTCGCATTTATACTAGTAGAATATTTTTTCTGCAAGCAAGTTATGCTTTCAAAGGCAGGAAGTTTAGAATTCTGCTGGTGCACTAAGCCCGGTACCTCAGATGATTCAGGCGCAAGCCTAGGGGTGACAGGTGAGGCCATATGTCACTACCACCATAAGCAGGTCGCAGCTGCAGCTTGCTCTCAGCAGAAAAGGGTGCACCTGGTTCTCCGGCTTCTAGTACCCGAGATGGCTTTCCACACAAAAAAAATCCGTCCCCACCCTCCAATAGACATGGGATACATGTACCAAGAGACAAAACAATTGATTTAGCTGTAAAATATACAGAGGTCAAAAGACGACAATCGAAATCGAAAGAGCCCAACCTCCATTAAAAAAATGCCAGTTTACCTTAAAAAAATAAAGCCGGAGAAAACAATGTTTCAAGATTTTTATTTTATTCGATAGCCAGCAATGCATTGCGTGCTCCGCGTAGTTATGTGACTGCCTATTTATAATTATTTTGGTTGTCATTGGTTGTTAAGCCGCGTGCGATTGTAGACTGATGAACGCGATCCAGGAATGTAGAGTGCTCAGCACTTCTTGCATTCAAGTCTGAGAATACAGGAAAATAATAGTTTGGACCTACCTACAAATTTATCTACATAGACAATTATTTACACATAGGCACGCTTTATAAATATATTTTAATATTTGCATTTTGTTTATGTGTCAGGTATTAACTAAGATTCTGTGTTTAGGACTTAGGATTCTTAAAAGCTCTGTTTGTAAAATTAAGTCAGACTATGGCTATATCTAGGCAGTATTAGACTTATGACTGCCTCGGTGGCACAGTGGTAGTGAATGCGACTGCCGTGCTTGAGGTCTCAGGTTCAAATCCTGGGTCGGAACAAATATTTGTGTGATCTACAAATATTTGTTTCGGAGTTTGGATGTTTTCTATGTATAATATGTATGCATTTAGAAAAAAAAAGTATATATGTATTTATATCAGTTGTCTAGTACCCATAATACAAGCTCTGCTTAGTTTAGGACTAGATGGCGTTGTGTGTCAGATGTCCGGAATATTTATTTATTTATCCGGAATATTTATTTATATTATTAGTAAGTAATAGTCACGCAACCGAGACGGGCTTGCGCGGGAGATTGTACACGCGCGCTTCGTAGGTATTGTTTAACCATGTGACGAGGCGTCCAATGACCCCGGGTCGCAGCTGTTTGTATTTTAGTATACATTGCTGTTTTATTTCATTTGTTTTTTGGTTTTCTAAATGAGATAATTAGGTAGGTAGGTGTCCTATTATATTGTACTATAGGTATGTAACCAGAAAAAAAATATAGAAAGGCTAAGATACAATTAAGTATTTCTATAATCAGAAAATTTCAATAACACTTTTGGCCCGACCCGGGTTTCGAACCCGAGACCACTTGATTGCCAGTCGCATACGACAACCACTAGACCAATGAGGCAGTTATGGCACTCTGTATTTGGTGATAGTTTAACCAGATTTGAAAATAATTGCAGTCTTATCTACTATTTTATTAATTAACGTCACCTGTTGTCTGTTAGTGCAATATAATTCTAATAATTTCGATACGTTACCTCTAATACCGTAACCTTTAAGCTTTTTCATCAAGATTTTATTATCTACGCAGTCAAAAGCTTTTGAACTGATATTCATAAATTTATACTTTCGAAATCCTCTTTGATTGTCAACAATTAGTTAAATAAACTCAAAGTAGGTGTCCAGTTTATAAGAAATGACCTTTTTAAATATTTAAAAAACAAATGGAATTAGGACTCTTACCTCACCAGACTTATTAAAAGAGATTTGACAATGGTGATTTCTAGTTTCCCGGGAAAAACGGAGAATTAATACGGGAGGAATAATTATTGATACTTGTTTTATGACTTTCGCATTTATATCATCATACCCTGTTGGTATTGTTCAATGACATGATTATTATATGTAGGTATCTCAAGAGGACTCGTGGGAGCCATAAAGATTTATGAGAGTTTACTCTGCATGTACCTAATTATTATTGAACTTAGTTGGTTGTACTTGTTTTATATAGAAGTTGTTAAATGTTTCGGCAATTTCAAGAGGATGTGGTTTCATTACGTTTAAAGTTTTTATAATAATTATCTATGCCTACTCCAAGTAGCTTTTGATTTAGATTTTGTACATTGAATATCGCGGTTATTCTGTAACTTCTTCGTATGATGAATTCCTTTTCGTAATTTTTAGATAAGTTTTTAAAACTTTTTTATTGGTTCCCTAGGGCACCTTAGTTTAGATCCTAGGAGCTAAACTATATTTCCACAATAACTTGTGTTTTGTGGAACGTGGGACGGCACCACACCAGGATTTCTGGTGTCGAAATCGGACCGACTAAAACCACACGGTATGTCACTCTGCGCCTGAGAAGAGAGGGATCCGGGAATTGCTATTATTAACACATCCGAACCCCTCCCAGCGCCTGCCCGCACTGAAGCGGGCACCGTCTGCTGGGAAACATTCTAATGACTCAGCCATTTCGGTTTTTTATTAGTATATACCTTAACTTTAATTTCAAGAAAACACAAACCATATAAGAATTTAAATCGATTGTAGAACATGTTGAAACCGTTCAAGGCATTAGTTTGTTGGTAAACTTCATTGAAAGCAAGATTTAGGAGGCTTTCACTGAATGTGAACTGTACGTCATGTGTCTTTAAATATTCACAAATCACACATTTACGGCTTGTAAAATCATCATAACGTCCATTTGGAACTGTGGGTGTGTATACCGTTCTCGAGGTGCGTAGGTATGACTCGCGTTCTAACCGTTTGAAGACAGAATACTGTATAGGTACTCGTATTACCGCGTTCTTATCTTATTTAATTGATTGGTGTAGGTACCTGTACATGAACTGAAATTCATTGTTTTGACATTTGTTATATCATCCACAGTAGTTATAGTCTACTGTTGAACTTAGATGAGACGGAGAAAAGAGGCTTTGACCTATTAAATCACGTTGGTTGGATGAGGTGGTATAGGGTTTGTTTTAAGTTTTCCTACTCTTAACAGTGCGGTCCTGCGTAGTTTTTGCTCTTACGACACTTTTATGGCAACAGAATTAATAGGAATCGTGACCCTACATATTCTTAATCCGTCACCATACGAATAGCTATTGTACCATGTCTTTGTACAATAGTTGGTTTAAAATGTAACGTAAATTTCAACTGTGTAACATTTATGTGAAACCCGTGTTTACTAGGCTGCCTCGGTGGCACAGTCGTAGTGAATTCGACGGCTGTGCTTGAGGTCCCGGGTTCAAATCCTGTGTCGGACCAAATATTTGTGTGATGACCAAATATTTGTGTGATGCACAAATATATATTCTGGAGTTTGGATGTTTTCTTTGTATAATATGTATGTATTTACAAAAAGAAACTATATAAGTATTTATATCAGTTGTCTAGTACCCATAACACAAGCTTTGTTTAGCTTGGGACTAGATGGCGTTTTGTGTTAGATGTTCGAGATATTTATTTATATTTTATTTATTAAAAAAATAATTTAAATATATAAAAACGAGCTTTAGTTTGGCAACGCACTTCTTCTGCCGCAGTTGTCAAATTGTGAAATTGAAATGTAAACCAGCTCGGTTAATTCATCACCTACGCACCTATATATAATATTAACAAAAACTTGCTTTGTAAATAAAGAAATGATTTAACTTTAGGTCTGTAAAAAGTACTAACTACTCATTAAAAGTTAATACTGTAATACGACCGTAACACATATATTACTGTTTATTTATGAAGATTGTTATGATAATCAATTTCGTACGCAAACACTGTACCAGTAAAACCAACGCAAGATTTGTGAAACGATATGTACGAGTATATAATTACAATTGTAGATGTAGAAGAACGAGGACGAGCGGAGTATTATCCGTGGAGGGGTAACATTTGAATATATTACATGTATTTTACCTGTAAATGGATTACGCTCTACTATACCAATCTAGGGAATTTACATTGGATTGCCAACAAAATAGCTTTGTTTACATTGTGATTATTGTATGGAAATGGTTAATTAATAAGATTTACTGGGAGGTAGATATAATCTAAAAGTGTGTGTATTTTTAATGTTATGAGTTTAGCCGCTCATTTTACTCACTCGCTTAGAAGCCACAAAAGTAATAAAAAAGGTAGTAGAGCCACGCTGATTTCAGCATAAACGGGCCGGCTCGACCATAACGGTACTACCCTCGCACAGAAAATCAACGTAAAATTACAGCGTTCGTGTTGTCGTGTATTGTTGGTGAGTGCGAGACCAGTGACCGCCATGATGTGGGACACCATGCTGTATTGTTGCATTGTCTCCATTCGTAATGAGTATGGTGACCACCACTCTTGGAATCTGTTTATGTTTACCGCCAAGCGGAGTGAAGTCATTTTGGCAGGACCATACATTAAAAAAAGAAATAAAATACGCATAACGGATAACGGAATATCTATATTGATTATTTTATAAATAAAAAGGAGGAAGCGGGTGAATATACGAGTAGGTATTTGCTAACAATCCAAGTGAAATATGTTTCTGAATTATTCATTATACTTTTTATATTGGATGAGAATCAGAAGTACTTAAGTTGATCTCAAACAGTGTACCTCTGATCTGATTGCATGATTAGAAGAGGTAGTAAGGTAGTTGAAAAATATCTACTTAAAATAAAAAAAGGGCCACAAATAGAATAAAACAAAAAAATCCACCTGAAAATGTGTGTGTCAGCTCCTTCTCAGGAGTGTACGTCCCATGATTCTTCACTTTTCCCGGTCTCGGTCGTCATGAACACCTATGACAATCCTTACTGGAAAAACTGACATTCTGGTAAAAGCGATTGAACTAGTAGCCGACCCCAAATAACCTTTGTAATAATAAAGGCTATTCGGGTAGTCGTTAACTTATGATGATGAGCCAATGATGGAAGATACATATCCTTGACGGTTAGGAGTTGGAGGCTAATTTTTTTTGTAGCCTATGCTCAATTTTAATTTTTGTTTTAGCAGGAGTAACATTTGAAAGTGGTCTCTTCTTTAGGTTGACTCTCGTGACTTTTATAAAGTAATTAAATTTACCACTTAATTAAGATAATAATAGTTTAGAACTCTAGACTCTCACTTAGCCGATTTTTTCAGCTCATATAGACAATAGACTATCTCTTTGTGAGTATGTAACACTATTGCCCCCTCCGAAGATATGTACATAGTTATATACATTTAATCGTGTTCATCTCTTCCTTGCGCCCTAATTTTGTTGTTTCAGTCTTTATGTATGTGTACATCGTTAAGGAGTCTAATTGATTCCATGAACACATATTTTTAGAGCACAGAAGAGAGTATTACTTCCAATGACCTGTCCTAAAAAATTTTTTTCCAAATGGTCATTAGTTTTAATTGAAGACACGAGGACACAAGTAATGTCACTCTAAAATATTACAACGGACGGAAACGCCTTAATCTCGTCTGACCATAATTAACAAACTTTTAGTGTAATTGATAAATACGGAGTCCTTATTACTAAGACTTCCGTCCGTCTATTTGTCACCAGGCTGTGTCTCATGAACTGTGATAGCTAGACAGTTGAAATTTTCACAGATAATAAATTTCTGTGGCCACTATAACAACGAATACTATAAACAGACTGAAATAAACAATTTTGAGGCTCCCATACGACAAACGATTTTTGCCGTATTTAGCTCGATATAATATTTTTTTCGGACATCTTACACACTATACCATCTAGTCCTAATTTTTTTTTCTATATTCATTTTATACATAGAAAATACCCAAACTTCGAAACAAATATTTTTAGATCATACAAACATTTGGTCCGACCACTCCACGACACACCAACTCGCGAGGGTACTGCACGACATCGCGGTTGCGCGCAACAAGCGCGAGCGAGTCGTGGTAGTCTTCCTCGATATGGAGAAAGCGTTCGATCGCGTCTGGCACACCGGCCTGCTGTATAAGCTGTCCACATCTACTACTCCTCGTCGAGTAGTGAAGATTGTGGCCACCTTCTTGCAAGACAGATTCTTTCAAGTGGCGGTTGAAAGCGCCCTGTCCACAGAGCGACCCATCTCTGCCGGTGTACCACAAGGAAGTTGCTTGTCCCCAGTGTGCTACTCTTGGTACACAGACGACATCCCCGTCACCGACGGCGTGCAACTTGCGCTGTACGCCGACGACGCGGCCTACATCACGACGTCAAAATACGGTGCCAACGCTGTTACCAAGATGCAGCACACCCTAGATGCACTTCCCGGCTGGCTGAAGGACTGGAGACTGACGGTCAATGTGGCGAAGACTCAGGCGATATCCATAGGGACTGTGACACTCCCACAGCTGAAGCTCATGGGGCAGAATGTTGAGTGGTCCACGACGGTGAAATACCTCGGCGTGACCATCGACCGCACCCTCTCCATGAAGCCCCACGTCAACAACGTCGTTGCCCAGGTTCGTGCCGCACGTTCTCTTCTGCGGCCCGTACTATCATCCCGACTGCCGCTCCGCGCAAAGCTCGGCGTGTACAAGGCGTACATCCGCACCCGACTATCATATGGTGCCCCGGCCTGGTTCGCGCTCGTTTCCGAGACGAATCGCCGCCGGCTGCGTGCGCAACAGTCGCTCACACTGCGCACTCTTACCAACGCCCCTCGCTTTGTGCGGAATAGTACAATCTCCAGAGATCTGCGCGTGGAGAGCCTGGACGACTTCGTGGGACGCCTGAGCACCAACCTGTTCGTGCGTGCCGACGGATCGCAGGCCCGCCACCTGCGGGAGCTCGCGCCCTATCATCGGCGACCGCCGGACAGGTATGGCCTGCCACGAGATCTCGTCTCCGTGGCAACCACTCTCTAACCACCCCGAACATCCGACCTAGTGCTGGCTGACGGGCGCTCCTAGGAGCTCGACCTCGCTAAGCACAGGTTACCACAATGAACAAGACTCGGCGTTACTAGCAAGTCCCTGTTAGTGACGCCCCTCCCACCGGACCAACACCCCGGGACTACCAAAGGCCCATCGGGCTCAACCCCGTGACCCACCTGTAGTTGCAGGTGGCGCGGATAATTACTTCAACAGGCCGTAAACCTGGATAAGTTACCCCGAGACCCTACGGGGTCTACGAGAAGAACCACGAGAGATTTGGTCCGACTCAGGAATCGAAGTCGAGACTTCAAGCACAGCATGTTTTTTAACTATATATAATTTATTAACTATGGGAAATTGAAAAATAAAAAGTTGTATTATATTACATTTTTATTTTTATATTTATTGTACAATAAAGACATTGTAAATGTTTTAAATAAATAAATAAATTTATTCACGTAGTAATACAACTTTTTGTTTTTCAATTTCCTATAGTTAATAAATGAAAATCAATAATACATAACTCACCATCGTCACATGGTGAGAAGTAAAAAAGATAAATGGACTAAGGACGTAACGGATTGGTGTCCAAGACATCAAAAGAGAAAGAGAGGTGGGCAACGTCAAAGATAAGAGGATGATTTTCGGAAACGGGCTGGGATCACGTGGAATACAAAGACACAAGATCGAAAGCTATGGCAAAAATTAGGGGAGGCCTATGTCGGAAGACAACACAATCTCGAAACCGGTGTCAACTAAGTTAAAGATAAATATAAACTACTATTTTACTATGCATGCTATTTAAGTTTAAGATTGTGAATAAAGGCTATTATTATTATTAATACATAACTATTACCCCAATACGACACTATAAGGAAAAGTAGTTACAATTATTTCATAAGAAAGTATCATTCGCTGTAATATAATAATACCTTTAGACAACTTCTTTGACACGTATGTCACCAGCGCCATGTCGCGTCGCACGCTCAGACTCACATACCCGACCATGCCAAGGATGAATAAGCTAGGGTATGTAAGCGGGTATAGTGGGTACATCCCATAATATTTGTAATATAGGAATCGAGTAAATTTGTTTTTATTTTTTTCTACTATCAAGCTATATTTAGCCTCCTGAGGATTCCAAATTATTGCTGTCGCTTCTCGTCGGTCACGAGAGCATTATACAAAATCTTTACCAAAGACATGACAACGCTTTGCAATTTCGCAAAATGAATCCTACTAAATGATGATATTAATATTAATCCTACTAAATAGTAGTATCATTGTTTGGATTCTTGTCACTTTTGTGTGCTTTCACGATTTTTTGACTCGCAAAGCTTGCCAGCCTGCGTATCAAATTCTTGCTATTTTTTGTACTGATAGGACAGACAGAGAGAAGAGTGAATTGTGACCTAAACTGTATTCAAATAAAGGTCAATTACCACAATAAAGTCTAGAAACGTAATTTGTAATATTTTGTAAGGTACTAATACAGAGTATCTGTTTCACTTATATACGTATGCGTACATTTTACAAAATATTATGTCGATTAATATCGTGATATCAGAGAAGGAAGGTTGTTCTTCAGTAACATTCATTTTATGGACAATAAAAAATAATTGCTTTTAGAATGGCAACGTGTGTTGCTTTTGGTCAATTGTATGATATTTTTTGAGAAAACATTTCATGCACGATATTTATGGTACCTTTCATTTGAAGGTAATGATTTTTTACTATCATGTCACATTTTAAAAAACTATTATCATTTAACGATTATTTTTCAAGTCATAATATTCAGTGTCACAGGATTTAATGCCGTAATAAGTAACATGAGTATTATAGGTGTTAAATATTTAAATAAAAGTTTTATTTCCTTCTATTCAACATTCTTTTAAAATGAAGACCAGTTGCAACCTAGTCAGGATCTTGCTCATGGCGATTTCTACAAGACAACCTTAGTATGGATATTAGGTGTTTATGATTTGAAGGTAGTTTATACACTAGTAACACACTATCACGTAAATATTCAAACAATAAATATATTTAGAAAAATGCATACGTGCTCTTATACATACATACACATATGTATATATATAGACTTTAGGCGAGCTACTCACATGCCTGCTACAGGGGCAATCTAGGGAGTGTCTATCAACAACCCAGAACGTCCCACTGTTGGGCTCGGTCCTCCTCTCAAGAGAGGGTTAAAGCCATACGTCCCCACTCTGGCCATGTGCGGGTTGGGGACTGGCAAGACAACGTTGGGGCTACGTAATCTTGCCGTTTGATATTTTTAAGCCGTCTAACGGCCTCCAACTAAGCTTCAAGACTGTTATCCTATGATAATAAATATTATACCTATATACAAATAATTTATATAATTACAACAGATTACGATTTCATAGGCCGCTGGTTCGGCCATTGTACAGGGTCAGTCATTTGATGCATTATTTTATGTAAACTATTTATGTTATGTACAATAAAGATTATTCTATTCTATTCTATTCTATAATAACCGGGACCGAATGCTTAACGTGACCGCCGAATCACGGAGAGGCTCATAGTAACATGCCACCAGCGGTCACCCATCCAGGTAATGACCGCGCCGTCTTTGCTTACCACACACAATTTTATTGCACAAGACGGCATTTTGTTACTGCACCACAACTTGTACGATACTAACGAAAATGTTTGTTGTAGAAAATTGATTGTGTGCGTTAATGCGAGTGTTTACTTCGAAGTAGCTGAGTTTTTTGATTTCAGTAAAAATATAGGCCGTACGTTATCTTTCTTTTTCATTTGATCCAACTTCAAAGAGCATTTTTTTATGAATACAAGGCATCCCTTTATCCCTCTAAAACTAAGCGGCTGTCCGTGTAGTGACCTTTGAAAGAAAACTTTAACGGCTTACATAACTTTGTTAGTTCAGGAGTTCTAGAGGCCTAACTTATAAAATGCTTTAGAAAACTTCGTACAAAAATAACGAATTATTAAGTAAACATGTTAAATATTAAAAAATAAAATCAGAAACAAATTGGGAACGACAGAAATCTTATTTTATTATATTATATTTATTTCGCTAAAGAATAAATTTGAATACAGCCTTTGCATTTAAAAATTATAAATTTTAATATTTTAGTCGGTAAGCATTAACAACGTGATTTGCGTTTAGAGCTTGATTTAAGCATAACTGAGAAGTTGGCCTTCGCCGTACGCGAGACAAGTTTATATTTTAATTTGAGACACAAACCACTGGTGATCATCTTCAATAGGTGACATGTAACTCCAGTATCTGTATTATAGAAAATACTAAACTAGTACTTATAAATATTACATGAATAGAGCTATTCTTAAACATTTTGCAATGCACATATTTTACAAGTGAAGTTCCAAATCAAATACAGTTCTACTTTCTTATTACAAACAATTTTCCTTTCCAAAGAGCATTCCTTTTAGAACGAATGTTTTTTAAGGTGAAGTGGGTGACTACAAGAGATACCCACTGTACAAATTACTTAAAGTCTTTGCAAAAATGGTTGGCTGTTAGTGAACTAGCGTAATGATAACAAGTAAAATTTAAACCAAAAATCGACTTCAAGAACTAAACCAAATTGAAATAGGACAACACGGGAAGCACCAGCTTTCAAATAAAAATGAATCATCAAAATCGGTCAACCTAATCGAAAGTTCTTTGTCGTCCATTGCTAATCGCATTCAGTTGACTCTACGTTTTGCATATAAATGATTAAAAATAAATTTATATAAATAAAAATGAATAGCCTAAATGTATGTACGCACATAACTTTCGATCGACTGCACCAAATTAAATAATTATTTTCTGTATGTGTTCACTATTGTGAGGACAAGGTTTGTATAGCAGACAATATAAAGGAAACCGGAAAAGTTTTTGGTCCGCTACTGTATATATACTGCCTCGTTGGTCTAGTAGTTAGCGTAAGCGACGGCCGATCAAGAGGTCTCGGGTTCGATCCCCGGGCCTGACTGCTGTTGAGTTTTTCTTACAAGAAATTGTTAATAGCAGCCCTGAGTATGGAACATGGCGGTATTACCCGCCCGTGCCTCGGAGAGCACGTTAAGCTGTCGGTCCCGATTATCATGAACATCTATGGCAACCGTTATTGGGAAGTTAGGGCCCTCAAATATACTGACAACTAGTTCAATCTTCGAATTCATTTCACTCTTAGGGTTGCAAAGGTCCAATGCCATTCGCTCCGTGGAAAAACTGATATTCAGGTAAAAACGGTTGAACTAGTAGCCGATTCCAAATAATCTTGGGAATAATAAAGGCTAGGAAGATAACTGTATACAACCTGCGAGAAGCTGAGGCGGACATAATTACTAAGATAAGTTTTTAGAAATTTTGAAAATGTTTACGAAGGAAAAATATGGCGGTACGAAGTTCGCCGGGCCAACTACGAGTAGTATGTTATAATTGTATAGAATATATTTATTTAGTTTATAGATAGGTACCCACGACTTATAAAATATTGTATTTTCATTTTATTTAACACTGTCCGTAACACTAATGTATATGCAAACAAATGCGTAATAAATATACTATATTTCAGTATACTGCATTTTTAAATACGTTTAACCTTTATTTAAACAAGTAAGCTATATTAAAACATAAAGTTTTTTTTCTTGAATACGACTTACAATAACATCAGAGTCACGAAGTAAAAAATATCTATCTATTTTTATAACTTACTACTAGTCAGAACAGCCTGGGGCAGGACTTGTTATTTTTAAGGTAATTTTTTAATAACATAATAAAAATAAAATAAAATAAGCCTTTATTCAGACAAATACTTAAATTTTTACATGCACAATTATTATTTCATTTCATTAATTATTATTCAATATGTTTAAAACAATAGTATTACTATTAATTTATTTACAATATTTAGTTATTATATTATTATTATTTCTTTATTTTTATTATATTATTATATATATTATTTTTCATCATTTTTGTCTGTTTGTCTATAATAGACATAGGCCTCCTCCAACTGACTCCATAGACTTCTGTTTTTAGCTGTTCTAGTCCATGTGCTGCCAGCAACTGCTTTAATGTCGTCCACCCATCTCCTAAATGGTCTACCTCGGTTTCTTTTTCTGTCTCTCGGATACCAGTACATTATAGTTTTACACCATTTCTCTCGTCCTCTCATAGTATGCCCCGTCCACTTCCATTTAAGTTTCCTTATTGTCACTGAAACATCCTTTGTTAGTGTTTGTTTTTTAATTGCTGATGTTCTTATTTTGTCTGATAATCTTTTCCCCATCATGCTCCTCTCTATAGCGTTTTGGCAGACTTCTAATTTTTGAGCGTGTGCCTTTGTAAGGGCCCATGTTTGACATCCGTATGTAAGGACAGGGAGGATGCAGGTGTTGAAAAGTTTCCTTTTGATGGTCATGCTTGTTTCGTTGTTTTTCATCACTTCTTTTAGACTCCAGTACCTTTTCCAAGCATTACCTATTCGTCTTTCTATTTCTTTTGAAGTGAGGTCTGATGGCGAGATTACTTGGTCCAGATAAACGTATTCATCAACATATTCAATAGAGTTGCTGTTAAAAGTGATAGGGTATTTTACATCGTTAGTCATAGCTTTAGTCTTCTGAGTGTTCATGATCAGTCCCACCTTCTGACTTTCCTCGTCTAGTTCTCCAAGCATTGCTTGAAGTTCGTTTTTTGTTGGTGAAAAGACTATCAAGTCTTTTCACCAACTACCAATTTTTTAATGGCACTTATAAAACTAGAACCAAGTCTTTTATAAAGTAAGTACTATATTTTAAATTATAATAAACATTTACATATTTTTTGGGTACCACACCCATGCGATTACCAGATATGGGGGACCAGAATTCTACATTGCTGAACCTTCTGCCATCCAGCTTCTTCTATCCAGACGGTTATCACGTATCCGTAAACAGAGCGCTCCTCAGACTATTGCCCTGTCCGGAGTACAGTATCTGTTACATGTTCGCCGCGATCGCGAGTTGCACACAACCGCTGTATGTGTTACAATTCAACAGATTGGGATACGATGTAATCCTCCTTTGCGTCCTACCCTTGGAGACGGTTGTGCTTCTCGCTGGATAATCCCAATACCGCAACTGAATTTGTAACTGATGAAGTGCTGCTGGGTACGGAGCTTTTCATTCCACCCTCTGTCTGTCCCTATTGGTGGCAAGTGTCGCCTCTGGTTTGGACCATTTTCTAAAAATACTTCTGGTAAGCTTCACGGAAAGCAGGAAGCTTACTAAGTCCGGGCTGACGCAGTGGCGGTGCGGGTCAAATTACCAGCATTCTCAAAAAGGAGTACAACTTTGGCTCCAGGTCCTTCAAAAGAGACGTTGTAAGGGTGAAGTCGGAGAACATAGCTAGGATTGACTAGAGGTCAAGGCTCCAGAGTCCGCACCGGCCTTAATTTGTCTTTTTTAACTCTCCTGCTCTTCTGGCGTAGTCCAGACATCATGGAATACAGCATTGGTTCACCCAACTCCTAAAAAGGCGATCACGCAAACCCATCAAACTACAGGTCGATAGCCATAACTTCCCTCTCCTTGAAAATTATGGAGTCTGTTGTCAACTGTCAACTACGTACTGCTGGTCACTAAGCAGATGGATACCGATCCATCTGCTTAGTGACCAGCAGTACGGCTTGCGTACGGATCGATCAGCTGGTGACCTTCTAGTATACCTGACACATCACTGGTCACACTGGTGGAAATTCTGCAAATTAGCGGCATTCATTGTTATGCGGATGACAGCACGGGCGATGCCCTCTACACCGGCCGCAGTAATATTTCTCGGGAAAACGTCATTGAGAGTCGAAACAAATTTGTGTATGAAATTTAAACCTCTTTGGAAAAGGTCTCAGATTGGAGCAACAGCAGTTTCATCCCCAGAATTTACATGATTGGCAGTCCACAATTGTGATATTTTCTAGAAATTTTCTGCCTCGCACAACAAAACTGTAGAATGAACTGTCTCTTACGGATTTATTCCCGGACCAATACCTTTAAGCCTTCAAGAAAAGGACTTACTTCTTCTTAAAAGACCGGCAACGCCACTTGTGACGTCGCCTCTGGTGCTACGATAGGCGGCGGTAATCGCGTACCATCAGGCGTTTGTTATCTACTTCATAAAAAAAGTTTCAGTAGTCGAAGTCAAAAGCGAACTGAACCAGCTTGTTGGCTATAAATAATTATTTAGTATACATTTAAAGCTGTTAAAAATCTCTCATATAGCTGAGACCATTTTAATTATTTTAATGTTTTGTTCATATTTTAAATAAAGTTGTAACATTGTTCTCATGATGAATTTAATTTTATGCTTGAAAAAAATACTCATATAAAGTGACTTGCTAAAAACATGATAAAAGTATCCATGGCATTTCTAGCGTTGTTATTCTCCATATTGAATGATCTACGCATTGAGATATGTAAGATCAATGGATGGAATGGTATTGGATGGAACAAACATACTCGTATCACGATTGATGGCACCTGACTTACTATAATATAATTGATTTGATCGAAGTAAATGCGTATATAAGTAAGTTAATCTTAAGACGAAGTTATGGCTGTTTTTAGTCAGTACCTAAACAAAATTTAGTGCTAGCCAAAAGATAATAAAGCATTATTAACTTTAATTTACTTTAAATGCCTTGCATCAATTTTTTTTTTAAAGTTTTATACTCAAATATACTATTTGACCGACGCGACTTCGTATGCGTCTCTTTACAATAATGCTGGACTTCTATCGGTCTAAGTATGATGTTAACTATCCTAACTAAGGCACACCAGCAAAACAACTTTTAAAAACAACGTGAACATCGGTAACCTTACACGATAATCATATATCTATACTCTATACTGAGTCTACACTAATATATGCAGCTGAAGGGTTTGTTTATTTGAACGCGCTAATCTCAGGAACTACTGGTATGATTTGAAAAAAATATTTTAGTGTTAGATAGTTCGCTTATCGAGGAAGGCTATAGGCTGTATATTATCACGTTAATACTAACAGGAGCGGAGCACCAATGAAGAATGTTACAAAAACAGGGAAAAAATATTTCGCTACGGGCAATAGGAGATGTAAACGAGAATGCATGGATCAGCTAGAAACAAATATAGGGAATTAACAATATCCTTATATTACTATTACCCTCATTCATCTCGTGGATGTCGTAAGAACCAAATGAGTCGACTAAAGGAGTTAACTTAACTTAACCTAAACCCTCAAGAAAAGAGCGTACTCCTTCCTAAAAGGCAGGCAACGCACCTGTAACGCCTCCGGTGTTGCGGGTGTCCATGGGCGGCAGTAATCGCTTACCACCAGGCGATACTCTTTTGCCCCGTATATAATAAAAAATAAATAACTTTGTGAGTTTGTAAGTTAACACTACAAAGAGGAACCTGAAATAAACCCTACACTCCGACCCATTTGTGAACAGGCGTGAGAGGGTGCAACACTGCAAATGCCATGATATCATTTTGAAATATTATTTTGATCAGGCAATTGTACTTGTCATTATGTTTTAATATTATTATACCACTATCACTACCTTTAATTTTCGTTTATTTCATTTCATATTACCAGAGAGGCAAAGCTAGGCTCAGAAAGTGGCCTAAGTCACTTCTTATATCTTCAGCTATCTGCCAGTGAAAGTCTCAATGAAATCGGTCCAGCTGTTCCAGAAATTATCCGGAATAAACAGACAGAAGCATGGATGTAAATAACATTTAAGCTACAGTCGACTCTCGTTAATTCGAAACTTGAGGGACTCTTAAAATATTACGAAATACAAGTTTGAACTTACAATCTTTCCGCCTCTTTCTCTCTGAAACTTTGAATTGTCGAGTGTTAGACGCCTATGAGTTCGAATTAACGCGTCGTTTTGTGACATAGCAATGATTTTTTTGTTCGAATTACCAAGTGCATAAAAATGTATTGATTTAGTTCGAAATATAAAGAGATTTTGTAGGGAACTCGTGATAACTTTGAATTATAGAGAGGTTCGAATTATCGCAGGTTTGAATTAACGAGAGTCGACTGTATTAATGATGACGTTGAAATAACAATAAGACACTTCAGTTTTATTTACTTTTATAGATTAATTATATCAATTACTCGTACCAAGAATCATTGTCGTTCTATTATTCTACAGGAATCCATTCTTGTAGGCGTAATTGGAAACGACAACATGGAATAGACTGAGTAAGACATTTATGTACTTTTAATATCTGTTTGTAGTTTTTGTTTATGATACATGTACCGTGGGAGAGCTATGCTTCGGTATGAATGGGTCGGCTCGACCGGAGTGATACCACAGCCTCACAGAAAACCGGTGTGAAATAGCGTTTGCGCTGTGTTTCACTGAGTCAGTGAGGATACCGGAGGTCCATACCCCAACCCCTCCCCCCATCGCCATTCCCATCCCCCAAAGGTCGGCAACGCACTTGTGACGCCTTTGGTGTTGCGGGTGTCCATGGGCGGGTGTCCATGGGCGGCGGTAATCGCTTACCATCAGGTGATACGTCTGCTCGTTTGCCCACTATTCAATAAAAAAAAGAAAAAAAAAAGATGTTTAAAATGTTTATCAGTTCTGGGTACACCTTAAGATATATCGGTAATTACTTCTATTTTAGATTACTTAAACGCTAATGCTGACCGCTTGACCAACGAGGCGGAACAACTTGAGAATTTACTATATTTATTTCATTTTTAATAATATTATATATAGGATGTTTTTTTAAAAAAAAAAAAAGTTTCATCAAAATTTAATTTTTTGTGTTACTTTTTACAATTTAAAGTTCTATCTAGCTTAAAAAAACACCCGTTACATACAAAAAAATTCAATTATTGTAGATATAACTCATGTTGACGACTTAAAATACCGTAATTTGAAACGACCCGAATACATCTTACCAAATAAGCGCGATGGGACGAATACCTATAATATATTTAACAAATCGGAACAATTTAAAAACCCCTGGACTTTTTGACTGGACTGGGTTGATATTTATCTTAAAATAGAAATAGACGTAATATTTTAAAATAAAATTAACCAAACCAGTTCAACAGTTCTTGAGTTTTAATAAGACTAACGATCAGCAATTTATTTTTATACCTATATTTATAACTAGCTGATCCACGCAACCTCGTTTGCGTCTCATATAGCCCGTAGCATGATTTTTTTTGCAAAATAAGTAACATTTCTGGTTGATTTTTACACCTTGTGTCCGAAAAACCCTAATATCTTACGGAACCCTATTTTTTTCCAAAATAAAATATAGCCTATGTTAATCGTGGATAATGTAGCTTTCGAATGGTGAAAGAATTTTTAAAATCGGTCCAGTAGTTTTTGAGCCTATTCATTACAAACAAACAAAGTTTTCCTCTTTATAATATTAGTGTAGATATAATACACATAGGTTGCATTTTAAAATAACAGGATTATTAAAGATATTACATAGACAAGTTGTTGTTGTTCTCTAAGAATGCACGTTATATAACGAGGGTATTTCCTGTGTCTGACCTTCATGCACATGATAAATAATATCATATGAATGAGAATAACTTAGTTGCAATTAGTTAAACCGGCTGATATGATTATTACACTTTATACATAACTAGCTGACCCGGCGAACTTCGTACTGCTTTATTTATTTTTGTGAAAATTTTCTAAATTAACGAAAAAAATCTGTCAGTAAGCCCGTGCCAACTTCCCATAGCGCTGCAGTGTATAGAACTACAATAATGTTTTTATTTTACAAGCTTTTTTTTAGTCTCACCTGTCCAGATATTTGTCTTGCAAATTAAATTTAATCCACTGCCCGATTTCTGATTGAGCTGTACCACTACTGACCAGTAGTTGCTACTGCATAAAACAGAAAAAAGATTTTAATTGGTGGAAAATATTAGAACATAGAACATTTAGGGCTTTGTTAATGAAATAAAGTTGTTAAGTTATAGCCATCACAAGAATCAATTATTTTTGGACAATTCTCTCAGTATCCACACACTGTAGGTAAGCGTAGATACACGGTAGAATATTTGAGCTTCCCCAGAAACCTGCTATAAAACTAAATTTCAGAAAGTTGTAGGTAAATAAGAAACGTACTTTAGGCCAATCTTGTCTGTTAGGTATTGGCAATCGCTTTTCCTTCAGAGGTTTTATTTAAACACCTCGTAGAAGCATTGCGTAAGGAAAGACCCCTTTTGTTACACAAAGACGTGTTCAAATGTTAGGCAGGTAGAGACAGATAAATAATTATTATAAAGAAAGTAAAACAGACTATTAAATTGGAACTAAGTAGTAATAGAGATATTAGCTCATAACATATAAGTCTGTATGTAAATATATTAGATGATTCACAAGAGATGCCTGAACTCGAAACTGCCGCGTTACTGTTGTGCGCTTATGAAAAAAATATAAATAATTTAATAATAAATGTGACGTAGAAAACCCATAGAATTGTACGAATAAGAAAACAAAAACAAGAAAGGAAAGATTTTTGTATTTTTTACTTTTACAGTTATAAAAGTGACTTAGTAAAACAAGATAGAACGCGAAATAAATTGTATTAATATTATTACTCTGAATATACTATTTATTTTGTAGTAGTGTAGTTTTTATGTAATAAATAAGTAACTAGATGACCGAACTTTGCTCGGTATATTATTTTTTACTATACTTTCCAAAAATGCTATCTGAAAATCCTAGCTAGATCGATTTATGATTTTATTTATTCGTCCCCGAAATCCTCTCCATATTAAATTTTCTTGAAATTATTAATAAAATATTGCTGTTATAAAAGTACTAGATACAGTTTCAAGAAGCAACAAAATACAAATACACGACGAGCTAAACCGAAATTTGAAAATTCTTGTTATAAACCGTGATAATAAATAGGAGCAGAGTATGATGAGAGAATGGTAAAGAATATTATTTCCGCTAAAATCAATGGAAAGATCTACTTGTGCTATGAAAAGGTATTTTATTATTCACGTATGTATTGATACCAGTTCTCTTTGTTAGTAGAATTAATTATGTAATTGTATATTATCACTGTTTTAATTATTTAACATCATAAAACCGTACCAGTTTTCTTTGGTACTAATTTTATACAGTGAGTTGTGTCTAAATTAATTGGTTTTCAAATAATATAGCTTTAACGTAGAATTCGTATGTCAACAGTACGAACTTAATTTTGTCATCGACATAATTTGATAAAAATCGTATAGCTAATGGTAGTTATGTTACTCGTATGTTGTTGGGACAATGGTTTTCAAAATACGTAATTGAAGTATGCATATTTGATGAAAGTAAGTTTTAAGTGTCCTACAGTAGCAAGATAGTCCTTAGAAAATTGTTGATTCAACCAGTTTTTAGTTATTTGTCACTTATTTCATTCATACGTTCCTTCTAATTTAGACGGTTATCGATAGTTAGGTGTTTTCGTTTATCAATTAGTTCTATCGCATCACAACTACATAACAAGGATTTCTGTTGGTTGCTATGCGTACACTTATAAGAATGTGCTTTAACTATGACACTTCTACGAGTATTTCGACTGGAGCTAATCTCTAATCTATTAATTTGGTCTTACTCGTATTTAAAACTAGCCCTCGTCGTGTAACAATCGTTTTAAAGCAAAGCCGCTAGAATTTGTTCGACAATTCACCCAGCTGCTAAAAGACAGGTATCGTCAGTGAAGTATTAAGTTTCGCTGTTTATGATTATATTTCCGGGACTACTAACGTAAGTGAGATAGTGCAGTGGTCCAAGGACTGAACCCTGTGCCGTACCTTTAGTTACGCTAACTGGTTTACTAGTCACACGACAAACTTGTACCAGGTAGTTTAGTCCTTGCACCACTCCAGCAGGTGACAAATTAATAAGAGGTATCTTATTCCACTGTCATGAAGACACTCTAATAAGGTGTCGTGGTGATTGATTGATGCTCTTTATTGACTATAGCAAGGCTTTCGACACGCTGTCAAAAGCCTTGCTATAGTCAATAAAGAGCATCAATACTTTTTGTTTAATATTAAGGTGTTTACATTGGTTTTTCATGTAGGAGGGTGAATATAACTTTCAAAGTTTAGATTAATGAAATTAGAAGTCACTGAACTAATTTTCGAACATAACTTTTTTATATCGATGTCAGATTTAGGGTCAGCTGGCTTCACACGTATCGTAACATTACTTGACGTTTTTTATTTATATTTGTTTAATAGTGATCTTGAGTTTTTTTGTAAAATTTTCTTTACGCTTCTCCCACATGTTTGGAGAAAATTATTTGCGTTATCTTTACTGTTATAATCACTACTTTTATAGGCGTAATAAATGACATGAATAATAGATTCTTTTAATTCGCTGGTTATTCGATTCAGAATCTGTCAAAGTTATATTTGGATTGTTTTATATTGTTTTATTTTTAACTTTACGGATTAATATGTTTCTGAAATTTCTTAATTTATTATGCGCCCGTTTCAGAATTAAGTTATTTGTGTCCTTTATCCATTTCATGAAAAGATAATCTCTATCGTTACAAGCCTTAATAGTCGTTTTATAGATCCAATATTTTTGAGTAAGTCGTGAGTCTGATTTTATTTTGATTCTATATTTCTACTGTTCATAATACTTTTGAACTGATTGCATACATCATTATTTATGGTTATAGGGCACTTAACATTATTTATTCTTTCCCGATCTACTTTTTTAAGAAATATACTATGTCATCAATTTCATATTATTTGGAAAATATAAAGAATATGTTTTTTTGGTTTTGGACTCGTGGCTCTCTGGACATAATCCTAACCAAATTATGCGTGCGTCATCAGATGCGTGGATATTTTCTTAACACATTGAAACACTTCAGTGTCTTGTTACATGTAGTTGGAACCCTAAACAGTCCGTTATCAGTCTTTCTACAGAGCTACTTGCCTACTTGAGTCTTGGATGTTTAATGGCAGTCACTCTGCGTAAAAAAAACGAAGTTCAGCCGTATCACAGTGGACTTAAAGCTGACCCAAACTCAGTTTGGGATCTGATAGTGATCTGATACAGTCTTTTTATTACTTACTCTACACATTTTGAATGTCATTTAGTGTTTTCCTGTTATACTTTGTGCTCTAAGCAGTTTTTTCTTCACTAAATAAAAGCGTGTGCTTGGTGCTTTATTTAGTAGCCTATTCGATCCTCAGTAGTCAAAGTATCTCCAAACGTTAGATTCGGCCACCTGGCCGTAATCTAACGTTTTTGTAAATTGGTACTTTGGTTACCGACTACAGGATTTTATCTAAATATTATGCACAAAATTAGCAAAATATAACTAAATCATAAGAAAAACTTAACGATTGTTCTAATTAAATGTAAAACTTGTACGAAAAACATTTAATAAGAACTAAAATTTATAATTGAGCGTCTCGTGCAATAACTATTATTTTTATAAATCATAAATAAAATTACACATGTCTAAATCGTCTCACATATTGATAAAAAAAATCGGTATTGGGGGAGACAAACTTCTTAGCACTCCATGGATTCACCGTGCGGGTGCCGGGTCCATCGGTCCAGAGGGAGAAACTCTGCCACACGTAATTTGTTTCAAATTTTGTAAATTATTGATTGTAACTATTTAAAAACCAATAGAATTTATTTGTAGTTTGTGTTACTAGTAAAAATGCTATTATCTTGACTTAAAGGAGCTTAGTCCGCCGAGTAGACACTAATTGAAGGTGGCTACCGGCACAGCGACCTTTGGCTGCGGAAACTATTCTAAATAGCCAAATACTTTAAATTACTTTTGTACTTTAAATTACTAAGTATGACATTATTTCATACTTTTCAACAGGACACAACAATACTTCTTAGATTTGATTTACTATAAAACTTTAAAGAGGAAAGGCCAGTCAACAAAATTTATACGTTTATCAAGTAAAATCATCTTGAAGTAAGTAATCCTTGTCTGTCTACCTTTATACCTAACCGGTTTTACCATTTTACTTAAACTTAAAGTGCAGTTCCGTGAACTAGAGCAACAATTTACTATGGGGAACGAATAAATAAGTAAATGGTAGCCAAAGCCAAAGGATGAAGAAGAAAGCGTTCTCAAGGCAGGGTAGACGGAGACAATAAGACATACCCCAGCCTTCGAGAAAAAGCACTCCTCAAGCAAGTAGCCGGGATAATGATGGACGGCGCTGAGGTTTGCATGAATTCCACCGATATTTGTGAACAGAATCTCAAAAAGTGGATCGGAATTTGGAATGTCGCTGTTAAACTTGTATGACTTTGTCTTTTCGCTCCAGCAGAGAAGGGATCTGCCGAATATTTCATTGACTAATTAAAGGATTTCAAATTGCCGAAGAGAATGCCAGAGCTGTTGGGATGATAGATTTCAAAGTTAAGTAATTCTAACGAGGTCAGTCTATGGATGAGTGACTATTATTATTGTATTATATATATATTCTTTAGGCCATATAAATATCGTTACAGATATATAGGCCTTAAAAATGTTTCTACAGAAATTAGATATCACTCAGTTCTTGGGGTGTGTAGATCTGATGGCAGCATTGATTGAAGTCGGTTCAACTTTTTTTACTACTCTATTCATCTGTTTATTGGTTTAAGTATTACTCTGTCATTATCATCAGCGGAAAGACGTCCACTGCTAGTCATAGACCTCCCCCAAGGCTACGCTAGGGAATTTTGCGAGGCCGGGAGGGGTCCGGTCGTGGTAATAACAGCAGTTCTCTGACCCCTCCCTTCTCAGGCGCAGAGTGGCACACCGTGTGGTTTTAGTCGGTTCGATTCCGACACACCGCCCCGCTGCAAACCCCGGCGGGGTGACGGCCCGAGCGCCCTTCACCAGATTCCAGTATATGGTATATAAACCACCATAATTGTTGTAGTGGCAAGCCTCAGCTAACTACCGGGTCCACAGGTGGCGGATAGTGGAATACTCCTATAGTACGTAGGATAGCTGCGAATAAAGTAAAACTGAATAAGCAGTCCCGGACCGAGGCGACAGGGTTATCAGGATGTGGGTGGGGCATCTGGTGGCACAGATACCTCCATGAAACCTTGCAGAATATCCGATGACAACCTTGTGTCATGGCGAGTTAGCACCGCCATTAAATAAGTGCTTTGCCCTGGCAGAGGGAAGCAGCCTGCCAGCCTTTCATCGGGCTGACCTCACGACGAGGCGAATGGCTGCTGAAAGAGAATACCCCCAGGCGGCAACGGAAACCGTTATCACCGACTGTGGCACTGCGATCACCAACCCGTCGTTGCTGTCGTGGTGATAATACGCTATAAACCCTTCCAAACCTTAAATGACTGACAAACGAAACAATCGACCCCGAGTTCCCAGCGCTTCGTCAATCACTGGTTCAAGCAGTGACCAAGTGAAACTGGGCAGGGGGGAAAAGAAATCCCTGGGAGTTGACTAACTGCCAAAAACATTTATATGTTGCAACTTACAACATCCAATCGCTGTCAAGTGATGACGTTCTAGACTATTTAGAATATGAATTAGACAGAATCAAATAGGACGTCCTCGGGATCTGCGAAACTAGAAGAAAAGGTGAAGAAACAATAAAGTTAAAGTCTGGAAATTTATTTTACTATAAAGAAGGCCGTAAAGCTGAAGTGGGAGGCATAGGATTCTTTATCAACAAGAGAATAGTAGACCAGGTCATAGGCATTAATAGCGTATCGAATCGTGTCGCATATCTGAGGATACGCTTGTCAACAAAACACGAACTGAAAATCATCCAGGCTTATGCACCTCTTCTTCTTTTTCTTCCTAGCCTTTATTATTCCCAATATTATTTGGGGTCGGCTACCAGTTCAACCGATTTTACCTGAATATCAGTTTTTACACAGAGCGACTGGCAGCGAATCCAGGCTTATGCACCAACTATGAAAAAAGACAATGATGAGGAAGTTGAATCCTTCTACGAAGATATATCCGGTATATTATGTAAAGTAAAAACACATTACACCATCTTGATTGGAGACTTTAATGCTAGGCTAGGGAAGAAAATATGTGATCAAGAAACGAGTATTGGAAAATTTAGCTTAGGTATAAGAAACCCTCGTGGAGAAACGCTTCTAAATTTCTTACAGGACAAAAACCTATTCGCAATGAATACCTTCTATGCTAAGAAGCCACAACGAAGTTTGTATATGATACGGTATGTACTTTTAATAGTTCTTTTATCTTATTATATACTAAGGGTGCTAACTGCACTCGTAAGTAGGCGTTGGTTTGGCGACTGGGTTTGACATATACAAAGTTATACCTTTTTTTTTCTTAAATAACATTAGGTACCATTTAGGTAGGTCAGCGTTTTGTGTTGCTATGATGCGCAATATGAATGGCAGTCAAACTATTAACATTTGGCATTCCAATTAAAGCTGATGTGTAGTGTGTGAGTGAAGTTAATATTGTATATTTGAGTGCTAATAAATCAATATTTTGGAGAAATTACAGAATATTTAGAAAGATGTTGAAGATTTATGTTCTTCTGAAAGAAAACCTTAAATGACTTTAAAGGAACTCGGTTGCTCAGGTGCTTAAATATATTTTCTTTCTTTCTTTTTTATTATTTCTTTAGCTAGCTAAAGAAATATAACAAGGACTAAGTAAAGTGTATGTAAATATTCCATGTTAAGAAGTGCCCATCGATCCCTTGTATGCAATTAGTTTCTGAATGAATAAAATTTATTGCACACATAGGATCAATGGCAACTTTTCAGGATTTCATTAGAGTGGTATCCCTTACGTGTCTGCAAATTTTCAGCTTGTTGGAAATTATGGTCCTCAATCCAGGTACAAAAGTACCCTCAGCAATAAACTGGAAAAATCTTATATTCATAAAAAAAAATGAGTGTGTGTACTTATGTACACGCCCTCAACTCAACTCACTCGGAGGCCAGGAGTCCCACACGAAGCGAACCCACCGCCCCCGCGGTGGGCGAGCGAAGTGCGTAAATGCATTCCACACGGAAAAAAAGGACCCATTTATCTGCCATTATAATTATTTGTTCAATATAGTATATATTTTAGTCTGTGTATGTATGTATGTGTATGTCTAGATGTATCATATGAGTAGATTTGTAAGTACTTATGTATAATATTTTGAATTAAGTGCTTGTTTTTATAGTTCACATAATAAAGTTAAGATTTCTGCGCCCTACTATTGCTATCCTAATTAATCTCACTTACCATAATATTCGTACAAAGATAGTCTGTAGAAGATCGCCATGAGCGATAAGACCGCCAATTGTCACATTGTAAGAGTCAAACAACAATGAAAAATGTTACAATAACGTTAAAAACTCCTTTTTTAGTTACTAGAACTAGTTTTAAATATAAATTAAGTGATTAAATAAAGGTAGGAACTTAGTTGATTAACATTTCAACTACATTAATTTAACTGGTTTTTACTCATATATGTGTGTGTTGCGATTAATGAATTTTACATGTTGGCAGTTGTTCTTATCTTGACCAATGTCAGCATGTAGTCTAGTTTACTTTTGTTTTCGTTTTTAGAGTTTATACATACATATAATATATATACTACTATTTTTCGCCCGCGACTTTGCTCATATTTAATAAAAAGCACATATCATAAGAAAAGAGCGTACTCCTTCCTAAAAGGCCGGCAACGCACTTGTGACGCCTCTGGTGTTGCGGGTGTCCATGGGCGGCGGTAATCGCTTACCATCAGGTGATACGTCTGCTCCTTTGCCCCCTATTTAATTAAAAAAAAAGTATCATAGGATACTTTACATGTACTATACATACTTTGTAGTTTTGTACACATACTCTTGGAGGAGGAGAAGAATATGTGTAGTATGTGTACACAGTTTCATGATGATCGGTTAAGTAGTTTTCGTGTAAAACCGTAACAAAGAAACTTACCTTCACATTTATAATGGTTTGATATGAGGACATGTGATTTTGAATAGAAAGTTTTGCATATTTTAATAACCGTTACGTTAGGTTTCAGTTACGAGCTTTTCTGTGAATGAACATTTGTTCATAATCGGCATTTTAATCTTAAATACCTCGATGACCGAGGTTTACTCAGTATTTTTTTATTGTAAATTTTCAAAAAATCAATCCTAGCTAGATCGCCTTTTCGTCCCATAAATCCCCTACATACTATATTTCATGAAAATCGTTAGAGTCGTTTTCTAGATTCAGGCTATCTTAATATATATAAATCTCGTGTCACAATGTTTGTCCTCAATGGACTCCTAAACCACTTAACCGATTATAATAAAATTCGCACACCATGTGCAGTTCGATCCAACTTGAGAGATAGGATAGTTTATATCACAATTTACTAATTGGGAAAAAATATTTCTTTTGAAGAGAAGCAGACGAAGTTGTATAAGTCAGCTAGTATATATATAAGTAACGCTCGTTTAAAGATAACATGACAGGTATTTTTTTAAGGTCAAACTACAAAATTATTAAAATTCAGGCAATTTATGCTCTATTGTTTAAAATTTTATTATCTATACTTATCAGGCATGTGTTTAAGAATACTGATTAGCATTAGTTAATTATGTACGTAAATGTACATTTATTATTGTATTAACTTTAATCGTACCTGGTTTTTTCTTTTTACCTATTGCATGCACGAGCGACCTTAACGTAAAATATTCTGCTTAATATTGTCAAATAATTAAGATTATGAATATGTTTTTAAACTTTGCAATATGTAAAAATGTAAGGTTGAATAAGATGTTTGAAGTCCATAGTAAACTAACACAAATATTAAAAAGGAAATACTTTCCAAAAGATACAAATGTTCCGAAACACCACTTAATAAATATTATGTGATAAATTGAATAATTATTAATAACTACAAAATGAAGATTAGCCCATCATTGACATTTTAAAGGAGTTGAATTTAGTTATATTGCAAAATATCAATTTTACAACTATGCAAATACACTCACTGCCGATTCAATCAGTGTAACATAGTGTTATTTGTATATATATTGTTTAGTAGTAAGTAATAAACAAGTTTTTTATACATAGACCGCTTTCTACATATTTTAATTCATTCGTTTTGTTAATATTTGATCAATTTTAACGTTAGAGTAACAATTTCTATATATACGTACTTATTGAAAATGTATCTTAGAAGACTTACCTCAAAAATCAATCCGCTGTAATTTTCTTTTAATTGAAATCATTTCAATCATCAATCATCTGCTTCTTTTAACTAAATAAAACAAATATTTAATATGTCTAAATGATGACCTTACTATTCGCGACAACACGTTGACGATCAAATACGCTCCGGTCGCGGGACACGTGCGGCGCCCGCAGCGCTGTCCAGTTGACTGTATGTCATATAATATGATGAGTATAATTTTCACAAACGTCTCGCTGCTAGAAAAAATAAGCATTATTTACAAATTTTCCCATAACATCTTTGAGAAGCTACTAAAATATGTTTGGACTTAGAGTTTAAATTATCTATCAACGAATCACTTGTCTATAATAATTGTATTCGTCTCAAAAATATGTGTAATTTAATACATTTTACTCAAAGAAAGTTCAATAAACTTTCGTGACGATACTAATTAATAAATATTTGAAGCAGTCATAAGTATTGACATTATGGTCCTCAAAGTTTTTAGTGACAATAATGATATCTATTTACTTAAGTTAAAAAAAATGCTTATAGTTATGATTAGTAAATATGTTACTAAAAATAATTCCAATTTTTTTTTGCACTTATTTATAAATTAAAAATGTATGAAAATGGTAAAGTATTTCAATATTTTTAGGGTATGTACTGTTTTATAAAAGTCATATAAGATTTTCATAAGTATTATTCTAACCTACACGTTATATAGGTACGTATTACATTGTTAAAGTATATAATACTTATGTATGCTTAGGTATGTTTGAGATACGAGTAAATCTGTCTAGGTGTGCGTTTAATTGTGCACATTCATTTCTGTGTACATATTTACTTGGAATACCTATAATTAAATGTTAATTTTGATTACACAGTAATAAAACTATAGCGTTCATGAAGTGACGGATTAAGAACAGGTACGAATTGTTACCACCACTATTCGTCCCGTACGTCTCGTAAGGGCTGACGAAGGCCCCAAACTCTGCAATTAATAACAAACCCTAAACCAAGTCGGCAGGCCTGCGTCGTATAGTAGACAAAAACCCCCTTTTAAGGAGAGACCTATGTCTAGGGTCATCATGCTGCATTGTCTGCATTCGTAATGAGAAAGGTGACCACCATTCTTGGATTCTGCTTATGCATTCCATCAGGTAGAGTAGAGTCATTTTTGCAGGGCCAATCATAAAAAAAATTGTAAACAAAATTACCCCCTAAGTTCTTGTAAGGTTGAAATAATTTAATGCCGGCCCAATGTAGGATATATGTAAATTTATCCCTGATATCAACTATACGTTCCTTTTTACTCTGTGAAGTGAATATTACTAACTTACATTGTAGGATGGATTGTGGATGTGAATAGCACAGATACATTAATACGCATGACTGAAGACAGGGAGACCTACAGACATATAGTCTCCCACCTCCATGGTGGAGATGGCACTTGAAAAAGAAGAAATGTAGGCAGTAAAAATGGTTATTCAGTTGATATGAAATAATTTCATTTTAAAAAAAGTAAGATACCAAATTCAGTTCAGAAAACAGTATCTATATTAATAATTTCGTCAAAGAGACAGACTCGATCGATACCTAACCTGGATTATAAAATATAAAAAATAAATATTTCGAGTCGACAACATAATAGCCGCAAAAAAAAGTACATATCCCATGAAAAATGTGTCCAAAAAAAAATACATTTGCGAAACGACTGAAATAATAGTTTTTGGAACGAAGTTCCTTATCGCGCGTTGCGGAAGGGGGCTAGACGGAATTGTAACGACACTTTCGACTTAAGTCAACGACCTATGTCGACGACACATTAGTTTAATATTAATAATATAGATGTCGCTGTAAATTAATGATGTTTAAAATTCTGTATATCAAATATAAATACAAAATATATCAATAAATAAGTTTAGCAGTGAACTGCGATAGGCTGGTGATGATAGTGTAACGACAATTTTTGCTATAGTAAGCTATTGTAATTTTTATTGAGGGTATACAGGTTTTTTGTACATAAGAAATAATAAAAAAATATTACAATAATGAATCCTGACAGTGTTTCTACTCAAGTTCCGGATATTGCTGATGTAGTTAGGTAAGTACAGATTTTATACAGACAATAATAAATGCTTTTGTATTTTTAGCAAGTACACATTATAACCTCTCTTTACTATTGTGCTAACCAAGTCATACACGTTATAAGCTCTCCATTATTGTGTGTTTAGCAAGTGTACGCGTCATAACTTTAATAAATTCAAAAGCAAATTATATTTTAATACTACAATATCAGAACGTATGTATTTAGCAATAACAATTCCATCACTAATTCATCGAAAGGAACGTCGTTCCATCCGGGTGTCCTTTGACACCTCACAAGTCTTTCTTCTAATAAGTTTTCCATGCACAAACAAGTCAATTATCGAATTTAGTAGTAGGTAGTAATTGATAAGTTATTATTGATGAGGGTCATTTTGTTTTGGTCGCTGTGTTTGGGTCGGTCACTTCGAACTCCTTACACACCTTCAGATGGTACGGATCTGTTTACGTATTCACCGAGTGAATTCACAAGAATTTCTACGATTGATTGAATCTTAATGAGATGTGCCACTTGTCCATACATTTTCAGTCTGGACAGGACATACATTATACAATGTGTTTTGAAGATAAATAACTCTATTAACTTGTAAAGGTACCTATTTCTTTTTACACTAAAAGTTAGTGACAGATATGACATACCTAATAGATATTTAAGATGCAAATGATAATTGAAAATACCTCCAAGCAGAATTTTAGTATGTAAGTATTATTCTCATGTAAATAAATAAATGTCTGCGTGACAGGTATATAAATTTTCACTAAATAGTTATTAAACCGAAGTTATATTAAATATTTCTTTATTACTTTTAGGATTATATTCCCAATGTTATTTAAAATACTGTTTTGTAATATAGTACAAAATTTTATATATTTTATTCCTATTAACAATTTCTACTTTTTTATAAAATACTAGCTGTTGCCTGCGGCTCCACCCGCGTTCATGTCGGTTTTTTCGTGTTTTTTCGCGGTCGCGGATATGTGACTGATGCAAAAATTAGATAAAAACAATCCTTGATGCGGATTATATATCATTCTAAAAATTTCAGCTCGATCGGTGCAGAACTTTTTGAGTTTTTGAAGCGTACACAAACCAACATAACATTTTTATGTATATAGATTTATTCGCTACTATCACAACCTACGATCTAAAATAACAATAATAATATTTTTTTACCCACGGGAAGTTTTTTTCATAGAATCGGGGGCAAACGAGCAGACGTATCACCTGATGGTAAGCGATTACCGCCGGCATTGGACGCCCGCAACACCAGAGGCGTCACAAGTGCGTTGCCGGCCTTTGGGGGATGGGGAAGGCTATGAGGGATTGGGGTATGCTCCTCACTCATTCGGTGAAACACAGCGCAAGTGCTATTTCACACCAGTTTCACCAAGTATGTGTGCTTTAGTGAAAGAGTCAAGAACGCAGTGATGAGAAAACGTTGTTAAAGAAAACTGAAAGAAGATTAAGTGTCAAAAAAAAAAAAAATGGATATGCTTCGATGATTTGGTCACTTAAAGAAAATGAATGATAGAAGACCCAATAAGGAAATTTATAAGGCAAAAGTATGTGGAGGTCTCGAAAGAGGTCGTCCTCGGTTAATATTTACAGACCAAATAGTTTATGTCCTGAAGAAGGACCGTGTAATAAGCACAAGGAGCCGTGTGTCAGGACCATGGTAATTGGAGATAAATGGTCTCTGCCTACCCTTTTGTATTTTCACAATATTTAAAAATGCTGTAGCAAGTATGCCTTTATTGTTAGTTTTTTTAATATAGTACAGCCATTCTTATTACCTAAACTGTAATTGGCAACCGTCTTTAATAAATTTGTTTAACCGACAACAACTTTGTAGCTATGTACTTTTAATCCTAAAAAAGTCATGAATATTCTCTTTCTAGATTAATATTTCATTTTGCAGGATTTTGTTTTATCTTAACAGTTAATTTTTAAAGTATAATAATAACTTGTATTCACACAGAAAGTATAGGTTGCATTGAAATATTTATTTGCGCGCAGCTTGCCTACGAAATTTTATACCTTAAAATTTTAAAATGTCTCTAATACTCTAATAGATGAATCGATAAAGAGCTAGTTAAAATTTGTTAAACAAATAAGAGACTGGCACATTAAGTAAGAGGTTGGTTTTAGAAGAAGGTGAATATACTAAAGTTGCGAAACTAGTTCCAAATTACAGTTTTAAATAATTTCTAATTAATACAATTCTATCAAAAACAGAACATGTAAAAAGCTTTTCACAATGCAATTCTTACCCCGCAAAACCTGTTCATACAACATAACAATCGTCATGTAAAGTGTATCTATTAATTTTAACTATCGTTTCTAAAGTAACCTCAACCATATATATGTATATATTTGTACTAGCTGATATAGCAAACGTTGTTTTGCCATAAAAATAAAAATTTAGGGGTGGGCATTCCTTATCATTCAGGTTTTTGAAAAATAAATATTGGCCGATTCTCAGACTTACCCGACATGCACAGAAAATTTCATAAAAATCGGTCCAGCCATTTCGAAGGAGTTAATGCTCAAGGCAGTGGACATTCTGAATTCGAGCGGGAGCGCATTACTGAGCAGTACTGCCTGAACGAAGCACGAAGAGTTCACGAAGTAGGAGTTGTGAGAGCCAGATTATTTTCTGAGCGAAAATTTCTGTTGTGATTAGAGGACTGATAACGGAAGTACAGGGCAAGATATATAGGTGAAAATGGTGAGTTTAAATGAAAATAGTAAAGTCAGTGCTCGCTGATTACGGTGTAAACGAATCATTTACGTAGTTAGGAACGTAAAGCAGACACTTGGTCGTACTTCCGAAGATTTTCAAGTTTATTGCGGTGGTCTGCAATTAGGTCGAAGTTACATACATCATTAAAGTCCATTACTGGGATTATTACAGACAGTATGAGAGTAATTTGCAAAAGTTTTTCGGAAGTTCTTCAGACGATATAAAGTGCATAGGTTTCCAATTCCTCGCTGGCTGACGTGAGTAACTTGAGCTCGCCAATCAAGGGTTGAGTCAATGAAAGGGCCCAAATCATTAATTACGGGGTTGAAGGGAATCACTGAGTCGTTGAAGATAATCGATGAAAGAAAGCCAGTATCGAGTCTGCTCACTATGATCGTTTCACATTTGGTTGGGTTGACCGACAATCCAGCCCCTGTAAACTTCATCGATAGCTTGTGTTATGTCTTCTACGCTTGCTTGCAAATACACCTGCAGATCGTCGGCATATACTCGTAGATAATACGCACTACGAAGTTATTGAGTAATGAGGTTAATAAATATTGAGAATAAGAGAGAGATCCACGCTTCTCTTTTAAATCAAAATCTATTAGTAAAAGCCTGATGTTGAATATAAAAATGGATACTATAGGTTATCCATACATTTTATTCCATTCCTAAGGACAAATGATTTTTTTATGAAAATCTAGGAGAATTAATCGTTATAGTACTCGAGATTATTATTAGGTATCACAGAATACTTTTAGAAGTAGTGATCATTAAGTTAACCTAAATTTCTTTATTTTAAACATTATTTTTACCTACTAAAGTGCGAAGTCAAGCCAGGCCAGTGACGATTGGTAAATATTGGTTTTGGGAATAAAACAATCCACTTAAACTCATCTAATCTAAATGATTAAACAATAACAGAAGGGATCTTATGCTCTGCAGCCACCGCCGCAGTCCGTTCGCTCACTCGCATTCGCGCGTTGATGGTCACCGTTCTAACCTAACCTATTTGATTTAATCCAAATGTTGTTTCATTCTCATCATCATTTCAGCCAAAAGACGTCCATTGCTGGTCATAGGAAGTTTCACCACACAACGGGTCCTACTCTGCCCGCACCCCACGGCTTTCTGCGATCTTAACAAGGTCATCGTACCATCTTGTAGGGTGCAACGTCAATGCTGCGCCTTTAGGTACGCGGTCGCCACTCAAGAACTTTATGGCCCCATCAGCCATCGTTTCTGCGAGCAATATTTACTGCCACTTAAGATTAGCAAGAATGATCTTGTGACTTGTTATTAGAACATTTATCCTATCTTGAGGCGCATCTCAAGATTTATTACCCATTGAAAATATCTGCACACCCGGCTGGAATGCGCTTCACCTCTCGCTTCCCCACGCATCGCCCCGCCTTCGACTATCTAGTACCGTTACAAACGTCGACACACGTGTATTATTCTTGCTTTCATAATCTCATTCTTCTTTATTGTTTCTCTGTTCAGTGAGGCCAGGTTCTCAGATATTTCCGACAGGTTGTACCTAGTGAAAGGTGATTAAAGTTTGAAAATCATTTAGATTATCATTGGGTGGTTAGGAATTTCGGGACATATATTTAGATTTTTTATGAAATTTGTTATCGCCCATGCTTAATATTTGAAGACTATTTTCCTAACAACGAAACTGCAGTATTCAAATTAATACGTGATGCTGGTTATTATTCTGTGTTTGTTGCTTCTACACCCAGTAATAGATTCTCAGAAACAAAATATTTTGACAAACATTACCTTGTGAAGCGGGATTTTAAAATTCATTTTCCATTTATGTAGCATCGTCCTTTGTAGGCCTGTTTAAGTATATTATAAGCATTCTTTTAAACATTAAGTAAGACACCTAAATCACTCGAATTAGTTTATATTATTGTAGTTATTATTGTAGTTCCTACCATCAGATCTCTACATTGGGCGTTACTGGACTCGCACTTGGCACATTTTATTAAGTACTAGCTGATCCATACAACTTCATTTGCATCTCTTTTCAATCATGTTTGGCTCCTATTAGTCGAAGCGTGAAATTACCTATACTATTTTTAATTTTTTTTAAAGTTACCACTGCGAACGTTCGGCGCTAGATTCTCTGGCTCTCGACTGCGATACGTACTCTTTCTGACTTGCGAGACAATCTGAATTTTGTGAAGAAGATTCTCCGATACGACGTATTTTCGCCAATCTCGCTTGGGAACTATGTTGAGATAGCTGCAACTTTCTTTTTCTAGGCATATTGTTAGTTAACATATTGTTATTTATATATATATATATATATATATATATATATATATATATATATATATATATATATATATATATATATATTTCTTACAATTAAAATAGCCTATATTAATCAGTGATAATGTAGCATTTAAATAGTGAAGAAATTTTTGAAATCCGTCCTGTACTTTTTGAGCCAATTCGTTACAAACATACTTACATACAAACCATTCCTCTTTATAATATTAGTATAGATGTATGAAGTAACAAATATAATTTTTATTTAATAGGGTAGCTCGATTTTAATAATGTCTTTTAAATCAAAGTTTATTTAAAAGTTGGCCCCATATCATTAAAAATATAACCAGAATAACAGTAAAGTAAATGATTGAGAACCTGTTTCGTTTCTATCTGAAAACCAATTTATGATGATAATGTGATTATAAAAAATACCTATTTACAAGATCGGTGCGATATGTGATATGAAATTCTGTGTTTAGGTAAAACGGCAAAATTATTTTAGTAATTTTTTTTTGCTATCGTGTCGTTTTCTTCAGACGGCTAGACGTGATTTATGTTTCATTAACAGTTTTAAAGTTTAATAATTATCTAAGAAGTCGGCCACGGCTCAACAATCAACGGTGTAGACTATCAAACAATCGGTCTATTAATTAGTTAGTCAACAACAATGAAAAAACCAGACACTATTTATGCAGCTAATAATTGCTTGGACTTGTTTTTGTTTTTTCGAAAAATCTCGACGAACAACGAATCTACTTATTACGAGTTGTTGAGAGAATAACAGTTACTCGTATTTTTTTTAATTTTAACAATGCGCTGTACATCTAACTATAGACAAATTAAGAGACACGAATTTACTACAAAATTTAAAAAAGCTATAAATTAAACCAAAGCTGGAGTGAATATTGTCCTTTCAACAACCCATAATGTCCCACTGCTGGATTCGGGTCTCCCGTCAGGAGAGGGTTAAGGCCATACGTCTAGGAAATTTGTTATCAGGTCACTATTACGTATTATATAAACATAGTAATTTTGGTGATCAAAGAAAACTGTATTTTGTCGACAATTGGTCGATTCACCGTAACTACTACACTTGTGTTAAATTTTAAACTTTACAGCACTTTTGTGTTTTAGGTCATAAACAATCATTGTACCTTGGTTTTTTTTACTCATTATAGAATATAGCATTGATCTCGGCGATAGAATTGAAATATGCTTGCACTTGCTTTGTTCAATACAAATCCACAAGTAGTAGTACCGTGTATACATAGTAAAAAGCGGTTATTTTAATATTACAAACATACGTTACAATTTTATTTATTTGTACGTATAGAGTATCGATTAACAAATTGAAAAACAACATACAACAAAAAAATATACATACTATGTCTATCACTTTCACAAAATATGCGTGGGCAAATGTAGGAGTGAGCATCACAAATCCCAAGTAAATTCGTCCTCTAAAAATGATCCAAAACTGTGTAATAAGCCTTTTCACATAGTTTTTGTTTTATTCAGGACTTAAATTTGGCAATATTTAATTCTTGAAATTTGCTTGAAATTTTATTGTAAATTCGCAAACATCGAAAAGACTTGCTTACTTTTTGTAATCGAGTGGTTGGCAACATGAGTTTATCTTTATTTATACAAACTTTCTACAAACATTTTTTGGTTACCATACCTTTATTTCTAGTCTTGATATCATGAACGTCGCTAATCTTTGTGTTTAAATGAATATTTTCTTAACATAAACTGATTTTTAATAGGTGAATTGAGATGCAACTGATATCATACCAATTTCTTTAAATTTATTCCTCAGTGCATGAAGTTATTAAATAAATAAATAAAGATACTTTGAATGTCAGCAGCGTGCCCCCACAAGAAAATACGATATGATATTACACTATGAAAATAACAAAAATATACTAATCTAGCAGTTTCTACATCGGTTTATTGACGAATTTTATAAACCACGTCAGCTGAAGAGCCGAGTCTAATCGACAATCAATCAATGTGTGGTCCTCACTGCAATTTAGAGTCCAGAGTTATACACAAATGGTGGTGGGTCCACAAGGCTTCGCATTTAATTGAACACTGATTTTTACTTGCATAACAGTAGGTGTAAAAAAAAATAGTATATTTAGTTTTGTTCCCGTTTAAAAGTAAATTATGAACATTGAACCAGTTCTTTTCTACATTAGAGAGAGTGTCATTCACGTCATAAGTAACAGATTGTTGTCACTTCAGTTTAAATAAAAGTGAAGTGTCGTTCGCAAATAGCACTATCCTCTGACTTTCCTATCCTTTATCAAATAAGCAAGTCATTGATATAATCGAGAAACAAAAATGAGCCGAGAATCGAGTCCTGCGGAACCCCCATAATGACTAGAGATCCCGAAGATCAGAAGCGCTTTGTGCCAGACCCGACCGATTAGTGTCAATCACCTGTGCCCAGCGATGTGTCAGGTTCAACAGAATATCACCAGCCGATCGACCCTTACGGAAGCCGTACTGCTGGTCACTTTCTAGATACCGAAGGAGTTGACAGTTGATAATGGACTCCATTGTTTTCGAGAAGAGGGAAGTTATGGCTATCAGCCTGTAGTTGGACGGATTAGATATTCTATGCCGTTTACCTAGAAAGATAAAAATTGCCATTGAGCAAGAAAATTTTTGAGATTAAGAAAAAAGTAAATTTGTCGTAGCATCACAAAAAAAATTGTGATCATAAACTTATTTGCTGTTGGTACACTAACCATGACCGATACGACCTTACTATGTCGAACTTTTAACTGCCTCATTGGTCTGGCGGTTGAAGTACGCGACTGTCAATCAAGAGGTCTCAGGTTCGAATCCTGGGTCGGCCCAAAAGTGTTACTGAGTTTTTATGATTATAGAAATACTTAATAACAGCTCGAAGTTTGGAAGTTGGGGTCTGAACCCCCGTGCCTCGGAGAGCACGTTAAGCTGTCGGTCCTGCGCCTGATCTCTCCCGGTCATGTCGGTTAACTGTCCCGTCGGATTATGAGAGAAAGGGAACAAAGAGTGTACCTGTGTTTGCGCACCCACTTGTGCATTATAATATCTCTTGCGTAGTTGGCTGGTCTCCGTTGAGACTGGCCGCCGTGGCCGTAATCGGCTAGGAGAACATCACTATGTCGATGTACGAGTATGGGGACAAGAGTTTTCCAACGGCAAACTTAAGTTCGGTCCTGCTTAAGTAAAACTTTATACGTAACTTTTTGTACAATAGTCCGATAGACACTTGGCTGTTTTCTCTTTTTGCTTTACTTATATTCTGGTTTAGTTTCGTCCCCTGTATGGTTACTTCTAGAATACATAAGCATTTTAAATAATATCCTTTGCCGAGTTTTGTATTTGGATAAACCGCGATGTTAAAAAGGAGAGGTTAAATTAGCACCTATGTTTATGTACATTAAGTAGACGTGTATATTGTGGCTCCCAAGTCACAGGTGATAAACCTAGTTTGGGAGCCAAGAACAAGATCTGACATATTTTGTTTGCATATGAACTGACTGTTGATTGTTTTTTTTTTAATTCGATTATAACAATTATGTACGTATTATTTGTAAACAAGGTGGAATGAGTGCATTTTTTGTGTAAATAAATTATTATTATTATTATTATTATATTAAACATCAGAGGTTTTTATTTTATAGCTAGATAATAAAGTATTTTAAAAAACTTACAATAATAGTTGTTTTCAGTAAATGATAACGAATCATTGACACCAATTGAGTTATAACGTGAACACGTTCTCGAGTGAAAGAAATAATTAATTTAAAATGCCACGAATTTGTCATTCTACTACAGCTAAATTTAACTGATGTGTCTTTTCGTATATCACAATGTTGTTGCTGTCTTGAAAAGAGAGTCATATTTCTTATCTTAAAATCGATCTCGATCAGTTGGGGTTGGTGACATATAAAGTAGGTTACGAATATTCTATAAATAGATGTTTTCCCAGGCATTGCTGTGAGTTGAGAATTTTGCAACAATTACAGTACCTAACAACGTTTTTATTACGCGTGGTTGTATGTAGAAGTGAATGTCTGTCCCTGGTTTTAAAACTTCGTAAATTTAGGTAAATTTATAACGATCACTTGATTTGGAACTTTAAGTATGATCCTGAAAGGACTTAATCTTTTTTTTTTATTGAATAGTGGGCAAACGAGCAGACGTATCACCTGATGGTAAGAGATTACCGCCGCCCATGGACACCCGTAACACTAAAGGCGTCACAAGTGCGTTCGTCGGAGGCGCGTGCGTTCACCGGAGGCCCAATGATGCAGAAGAATCACTATGCTGCCATAGTGTGGGTCACCATGCTGTATTGTTGCATTGTCTGCACGAGCAATAAGTATGGTGACCACCACTCTTGGATTCTTCTTATGCTTTCCATTAGGCAGAAAAGAGTCATTTTGGTAAAGCCATACATAAAAAAAAACACTTTTTATGATCTGATTATTTATCTACTTTAGGAAAATCAAACAAAAAATATTGTGATTGAATTAATATTTTAATAACATAATTAATTAACAATTATATTCACAGGAACGGCATATATCTAAAACCAATCAACGAATTGTACTTATATCATTAATAAACTATCCATTATCATCACACAAATAGGAATGTCTAATGCATATTTATAAAAAGATGTATACAGAAATGTTTTAAGGAGCATAAATATTATGTAAGATACAAGCATCATCATATAAATTATACTATTAATACAAGCTGACCCACGCAATCTCGTCTGTGTCTCCTATTGCCATTCTATTGTTTTTATTTTATTATATAGGGGGCAAACGAGCAGACGTATCGCCTGATTGCACCCGCAACACCAGAGGCGTTACAAGTGCGTTGCCGGCCTTTTAAGAAGGAGTACGCTCTTTTCTTGAAGGTTTGAAGGTCGTATTGTTATAGCAACGTGAACAAATGTATTTACCTATGTTATTTATGTGTTTTATTTAAGAGTTATAGTGAGCCAACCTTAAACAATAGATATATAAATACTGTTTCGGACATTTTTAGAACTTTTAAAGGGAACAATGTTTTGATACATTATTTTTGTGGAGAATTTTCCTCTTTTGCATGCACCAGTTTTATTGATACTCAGCTCCTTTTGATCGTAGCGTGATATATAGCCTATAACCTTTCTCAATAACTGGGTTAACTAACACTATAATTTTTTTGTTAATCGGGCCAGCAGCTCATGAGATTAGCACGTGCAATCAGTCTTCAGCTTTATAATATAAATATATATATATATAGTATAATAGTATAATATAGATGATGAATATACTACTCATATCAAAGCTTATAAATCTAGAAAATGTTACAATTTTCGATAATTTTCTCCACTTCAGATTGGTTACAACGAAAGTCCCATTAGGTTTTAGTGAATATTTGAATATTATAAAATCGTTTACAGTTATAAATATATTACTTCCATGAGTAAATAATAATATAAAAAAATTATAAACCTTCGTGTAATATATGTACTAAGTAAGTACCCAATATAACATATAAATGCACTATTCATATGTTGAACATTTAAATTACCTATTTATTATGGTTACATGCATAGTTATATTTGATCAAATATATTTCATACTTCCTTAGGTTTTAATATACATAATTCAACTTCAATATAATAACCTTTTAACAACAAAGATCACATTTAATAAAAAAATAACAAATTAAAATAAGGAAAAGTCAACAATGAAAACGAAATTGATAATGCTTAAAAAGAGGAAGGTCGATATCACATGACAATCTCATTCTTATGAAATGATCGAACTCATTCTATTTAAATTAATATGAAAATATAGATTTTTTAGAGGTGTCAGTTATTACTAATAATAATAATAAATATTTCGGACATCTAACACACAACGCCATCTAGTCCCAAACTAAGCAGAGCTTGTGTTATGGGTACTAAACAACTGATAGAAATAATTATATTATCCTTTTTTTTGTAAATACATACATATTATACATAGAAAACACCCAAACTCCGAAACAAATATTTGCAGATCATACAAACATTTGGCCCGCTCGGGAATCGAAACCGAGACCTCAAGTACAGCAGTGGCATACGCTACCACTGTGTCACCGAGGCAGTCAAAATATGTAAAAAAATCACAACTAGACAGCAATAATAGGACTTTATCTAATTTCTCTTTCAAGTTCGTTATAATTGAAAGTTTGTTTCATTTGTTGTAAGTTACCTCACGGTTGTTGTTAGATACCTACACAGGTTTCTTCATTCTTTTTTAAACACTTATGTTATTTTTATTGAAGTTGATGTTGATTAATAAGATATGGCAGAAAACAGCCATTCTCACATAGTGTGTTCTCACTCTTACTTACGTCACGCTTTTCGATTTCTTAATTGTCGACTACATTGAATGTAAAAATCAATATGTGACGTAAGTAAGAAGGAGAACACACTGCGCGAAAATGACCGATTAACAGCTATGCATAAAATTACTCAGTTCGGTTATTTATTTGGACAACATTTAATCTAATGTATATAAGATTCAATAAATTCACTTAATATAAATTCAAATGCACAACGCATTTGAATTTATATTTTATGGTGTCACAACATGCACCAATAGAAACGAGTGAGAATAAAAATAGGTAAAAATGAAATAAAACAATTAAAAGAAAGTAACAAAAATAAAAATTAACAATTGAAACATATTTATGTAGGGAGATTAATACCACATCACATTGATACAAAAACTATGCTTCAACAAACTCAAAAAAAAAAATTTTGAAGGTAGGAAGTTTGTCGGCAAACACATCCACATCTACGCAAATTCTGTTCTAGGTTTTGGGAAAACGGCATATGGCTGAGAATTGCTTCAGATTGGTTCTGGCAAGCGGCTAATTCAACAACCTACCTTCTCAAAATTCGTCAATTTTGAATTCCATTTCTATATCTATCCCTTGTAATGTCTGTTATGCTACAATATATAATTATATTACATTTGGTCCTTTTGTTTATATGATACATTATCTAAAAATGATTAAAGTCTTCCTAACTTTGAATTTTTAAACGCAAAAGATAATATTTATATATTAAATGCATAATTGTTTTTATTAAATTGTTAAACCAGTCCTTTGTGATAAATGAATCTTCTCTAAATACTTTATCTTTTGTGTGTGAGACAAATTTTAAATCACTTACTTAAATCGACTGTCAAAAGAGCAATTCGCAATGCATAATATTTAGATATTATGCATTGAGTAACATTTACTTTTCTAAATTATTTATTCAATTGAAAGATTCGTTACTGTCAATAGTTAAATCGAAATATATTTTACCATAAACAAGAGACTAATGAAGGAGAATAGTTTTCTATTTCTTGTTTGAGTGCCTCGAGTTGGTTTGAATAAATTTTATATTTTACTACTGCGCTGTACAAACATATCGAAGATAAAATCACATTAACGTCTTTCTATTCTTTAAATAACATTGATCTTAAATTATTACCAAATCTATATAAACGATTATCAGAGTTTCAACCATATGGTTTAATATATCTAATATGCAACAAGAAATATTATATCTTTTTTTGACGTGACAACGTCTTATAAATTGGTTTGCCGGGTGACACTTCAAGAAACTGCGTTACGCTCCGCTCACGTTATGCGCTCACAATGAGAGCGAGTGAGAGGCACGCGTCCCTTCCACTCGGGCATGGTTAGCCCGCCTAAGAGCGAGAGAGACAGACATAAAAAGTGAAAGGCACGCGTCGAATTATATTTAAAACGTTAAAATTAATGTTTTAAATATAATTCTTTGTATAAATAAATGTTTTAAATTGTTACTATTATTTCATCCTTCTTCCTACTATACGAATGAATATTCACATTAAAATTATTTTACCACTCAAAGTCGTTGTCACGTAAAACTTTCGCCCGTATACCGACTTTACAGGCAACCAATTTTTTTGATGAAATGTCAACCAGCCAGATCACTCGGATCAGCTATTTCTGCCAATGTCAAGTATTTATCATCTTCAATTATCGAGTCTTCGAGTCTTCAAGTCGTCGTCGTGATGAAATTAATGATAAAAAATATATAAAATGTGGATGACATGAAATGGGGACCGTCTGCCGAAAAAACAAAAAACGATCTCCCTATATTATTTCTTACTCTTTAAGAGCATCAAGACATGCCATACCTGTCAAGGACGTCATAAATACCGGCGGGTTCCATTACTCGCAAAAAACTTAGTGCATATACCGTTTCAGGTAGTGTAATAAAAACGGTGCTTCTATTAATAATATGTATAAGGATTCAGAATATAATTATGAGCATATCATAACATTTGAGGTAAATATCTGACTTGTGTTTTATGTAATATTTTAGTTTTTGGCACCAATTAAAAATATAGTAACAGACTTTACACAACTTAAAAGAGGATGCAGTAAATAAAATTTAAAAGATTAAAAGAAAGGACAAGTCAGAAGTACCTCAGATCAGTGGACTTGTATAAAAGGTTTGATGTCTGTAACGAAAATGGGTGGCCGGAATAAAGCCTACTGACACACTGTTGCTTATTATTTATTTTCAATAAAAGGGCGGCCGTTGTCTGTATCGCTATAGATAAGTTATTCACAATGTGATCAGTGAGTAAGGAATGTCATATTATTTAACAAAAAGAGTAGTGATTTTCCACCAATATTTATAAATTAAATTCAGTAAATTCACTGGTTTCGATAATCTAATAACGTCCTTGTAATATAACGTAACACAATAAAGTAACATGGACTTGCGAGAACAAATTTGTTTATATCTAGACTTTATTCGCAATGCAAGTCTGCTGAAGGATCAGGTTCCTCTGAATGTCCAAATGTACCATCTCCACTACGTTTTGCTCTGCGTATGACCATTGCGTTAGTGGCGGCTTTTACTGAAACAATAAATATATTTAAAATTTAAAAAAATAAAAAAAAGCTGTATTTTATTAAACGTTGTGTAAAGTTATTTACATCCCCCAAGGAGCACCAACCATCCCAGTCTTGGCATCCCGCATCATATACCCGTATGTAAATATTGAAAATATTTTCATTGCTTTCTAGTAATTTTAAAGTAGGTTAAAATATAAATATATGTAGTAGATTATTATTATCACCTAAATCGAATAAATTAAATTATTTTAGTTCATAAATATGTATTAAATGAATCACACAAAATGCATTACATTAAGAAGTTCGTTGGAGTTTCAGGGTGCCTCAAACTGGTAGTGAACTGGTAAGGTTGGAAAATGGAAACCTGTCATACCATTCCTTTTCAGCATTTTATGTTAATAGAATGAGAGTCTTTATTAGTCTTTAATAAATGACGCGGATTATAGTCATCAAAATAAGGACACGAACTTACTAAACAATTAAATTAATATAGGACTGAGTTCCCCCTCTTTGATTTAATATGTCCTTACATTAAAGTGTTTATTTAAATAAGGGTTTTAGTGTTGATTAAATCACAATTCTCTTTAAGATTTGTCATTAATGAAATAGATTTTATCACGTTTCTAATACTAAACAAAAGAAAGAAGGATGAAGGTTGTACAAAAGTATTATGATAAATAAATGATAAATGAATTATGCCATTATGTAATATCAATATGAACGAAATAAACAGGTTATACTTACGGTCATAAGCCCATCCAATTTTGGCGAACATGTCGATAAAGTTTGTGGATATGTTCAGTTTACCAAGTTCGGAAGTTCTGTAATCCCAAGGAAATACGTGATGATAGTTGTGCCAGCCTTCACCAAGCGCCGCCAAACTTACTACACTATTTTCTACAGATTTTATAAATCTGAAACATTAAAAATAAGTTAATCATCTTTGTCAATAGTATTACTTAAATAAAAGATTTTGATGTTCCTAATTTTTTCATTTCATGGGATATTTAAATATGCAAGAAGAAAAGATTTTGAAAGAAATATATTCAATTAAATCGAATTAATTATGTACATAAAAACTTAGATCGTATTAGAGATATGCAGGTGTACCTAGCCCCTTATACAGGACCTCAGACCATAATGAAAGCCATTTTATTTTACAAAAGATTGAAAGTGTTATGTGATACATAAATATTATATAAAAATTAATCCTAGCTAGATCGATTTATCGCCCCCCAAATCCCCTGCATAATAAATTTCACGAAATTCAACGTAGCCGACGTAACCTTTTCTGAGGTTCACGTCATATATATGTGTGCATAATTGATTTTAAATAACCCATGCATATTTCTGTGTTTAATATTTTTATAGAACATACAAAAAGATAAGTAGGTAAAAAGATAAAGTTGCCGATGGTTAAATTTTCAGTAACTTAAAAAAGGTTTTAATAAGGTCTACGAATCTATTCACTAAAGTAATATTATGTATTTTAGCTGTTCATTTAAGTGAACGTCTTATTATAAAAATAAGAACAACTTTATTTAGTATTATGATTCAAAGATTTAGACAGTGTGAATCTTACCTGTCATAAGGTTTGTTGCCGCATAAATGAGCAAAACTGTTCACACTAAAAGCTATGTTCAAAGTGGCCGTAAATCTGGTTACGAAACTCACGATGAATGCATTCACAAGCGTTTCCCTCCAAAAGTACCATGGAATCCCAATTGGAAGCGCAATGTTCAAAATTGCAAACATTGGTATAAAGAACCTGGAACAAAATAGAATCAGTAGTGATGTGAGAAATAAAATAGATACTGACTTTCTACTTTTATGTTACTAAGTGTTAGTGTCGTTTTACTCGCAATCTATACTACTATTATAAAACTGAAGAGTTTGTTTGTTTCAACGCGCTAATCTCAGGAACCGCTGGTTCAGTGTTGGATAGTCCATTTATCGGCTATATATCTTTACGGGAAGAATGTTTAAAACGGGGGAAAAATATTACGCTACAGGCAATAGTAGACGTAAACGAGGTAGTGAGGGTCCGCTAGTTAAATAATAAGCGAATTTAGCGAGAGGTTGTCAAATTTTCAGCTTAGCAACACATTTGGCGAATCATTTCATTTAGGTATATAGATTTATTAGTGCTTCATTAGAAATTGTTTTAGAATTGTGAATATGAATGTAAGTAACAGTAACAGATTTCTGCACAATGATTTACGAGCAAATACAAATTTCTCGTTAACTCTGTTGTCACAACATAATTTAATTTTTAACAATAAAGCAGATTATTTATGTCATTTTGACTCGTGTCCATCGAATTGACATGACAAATGAATTCCACGTATGTTTTGCTATATGTGACGCTATCAACATGTGTTTATTTTTGTTACTGATTGTACATTTTTAATTTGTAGTGTGTGATAGTTTAATTCGTTGTCTATTTAGTTTATATATGATATCCATATATTAACTCATATTATGCTGAAGTATTTCATTTGGTTAGAAAAAAATTGCAGGAACATTTTCATACGTAAAATTTCTCATACATTTAGTTTATTTCTGTTACATATAGTGGTCAAAACTATAGACAGATGATTTTAAAAGTAATGCTTACATTGACCTCTTACGTCCTAAAAAGCTAATTAATGCTAAAATAATTGAATGAAAATAAACTTTTACTAGACGTAAGGATTTCCATTAAAAATAAATTGTAGTACCATTTAAAAAAACCTTTCTATGAGGTGCACATTAATACTACATTTACTATTAACAATACATAAAATTCAACCACTTACAGTTTTTGATATCTCACAACGGGATCGGCTAACAGATCTAGAGATGTCTTGCGCAATGCTTCTCTACGATTTTCTACGGCTGGATGAGGAGTGAGAAATAGCCAGCCAACATGAGCAAACAAAAACCCCCTTCTTATATCATGAGGGTCTGCTGCAGTTTCTGTATATTTGTGATGAACTCGGTGGTCTAGTGCCCATGTGTATATATCACGCTGAAAACAAACAAAACAAATAACACAATTTTATTTCGTGAACACCATCGTATAACTACACTCTCGGTAACAATTCTATCAATAAATGTTTATGGTTAAAGATATAACCAATCATGCTAAATTTCAAATATATCCTTTTAGTCTTTCGGGTGTGTATTAATTATCGTTTACACATTTTATATATATACGTGTAGTATACATTTACTTCCATCAGTAATACTAAAATTGTGTACATGAAAGCTGTTTTTATTTGAATATCGTATACCAATATGTAAATTTAATCTTGTATACAGTGATGTTGCTCCGAATGGATCAACGAAATCCTTTCAAGTTTTTTATTTATTTATTTTATTTTATTCGATAGGTACAGATACAGATAACAGATTGAAAAAATACAATATTCAGTCTTAACAGTACATTACGGTAAACCAGCCATCCAGTCACAACTGTACACAACTTTAACAGTAGATAGTGCTTCATATTGGCATTAGGTTAAAAAATATAAGAAAATTATAAGAAAGAACAAAAAATAATACACAGTTACAAATTAAATATATATATAGGAAACTGAGATGTACATTAAAATTAAAGTCTGCTATAACGGAGGAGAGATGATTTGAAAGCATTGGCAAAGGCTTTCGTAAAAAATATCAAACAGTGAGCACATGGTACATAGTTCCTGAACATTCTGTTTAGTGGGTTATTGTGTGAAACATTATTATTGCTGGGAGGAACAATAAATAATTGTGGTATATATACAGATCGTGTTGGTATTTTAATTTCAATTTGTAAGAGATTACTATAGATTGTACAATGTACAATTTTGTGTAAGGTGCACAAGTCGCCCATCCATCTTATATTTTCCAAATATCTTAAAGAACAACATATTACGGTATTTCGCGTCTTAGCCCACATCTTGAGCAGAGAGCTCTCACGAATCTCCTCAGTACCGCCTCTATCCAGTCTATATGTATATTATAAATTGGAGACCGAGTATTTAAGCACTCCCTTCAAAAAGATTTTATTTTACAAAACAGTATAGATGCTAATTGTTGCTATATTCCTTCTAAAGGCACATCGATTCGATGGTGAATTTGTTTCTGTGCGGCATGTTCAGGTTAAATTCTACAAAATAATAATACGTGTTAATATATGTATAAATAAATATAATGTAGTGTTTTTTTAAAAGACAACTCTCAGATTAGAAACATATTCTTTGTTACGCTGGATTTTACAATCTATACTCATCATCATTTTCCTAGCCTTTATTATTCCCAATATTATTTGGGGTCGGCTACCAGTTCAACCGGTTTTACCTGAATATCAGTTTTTACACAGAGCGACTGGCATCTGACCTCCGCAACCCTGAGGGTAAACTGAATTCAAAGGTTGAACTAGTTGTCAGTATATTTGAGGGCACTGACTTCCCAATAACGATTGCCATAGATGTTCATGACAACCGGGACCGACGGCTTAACGTGCTCTCCGAAGCACGGGCGGGAAACACCGCCATCTTCCATACTCCAGGCTGCTATTAAGAATTTCTTGTAGGAAAAACCCAACAGCAGTCCGACCCAGGAATTGAACCCGAGACCTCTTGATCTGCAGTCGCTTACGCTAACCACTAGACCAACGAGCCAATTTTACAATCTATACTATCCATACTAATATTATAAATTCGAAATTAGCTTTGTCTATCTACCACACTTTCACGGCTAAACCCCTACATCGATTTCAATGAAATTTGGCATGTACATACTCGTACTTTGATTCCTAAAGAAGGACATACTTTCTGTCGCTATAGTCAAAATAAACGCGGGCTGAGCAGAGGATAAAATCTAGTCACACATAGAATGAATATGAATTAGAATTTGTGTAAACCTAACACACAGTTGAAATCGAACCCACAACACTTAGCGCACCGCCATGCGTGCTTTCCCATGAGAGAGATGGAGTTTTCAAGAGACAGAATTTGGAGCGGGTTTTAAATAAATCTTTTAGTCCGGCGATCGCATATTAAATGATAGCTGTACATCGCCAGACTATTAATTAACTTCAATTGAAATTTATTGACTTGTATAATTTTCTACATCTAACTATATTTTCTTCAAACTTCTACTATAGTTTCATATCGTATTTTGGGCAGGATCTGATATAACATGGGCCCGGTGCTCTCGGATAAGGGCGCCAGAGGCCGACCGTTGGAGTTTTTTTTAGTGGAAACAACACATACTCCTGTGTCCCCGAGGAGCTGAAGATCCGAGGGGATTATGTTGTATTGTGTTAAACTAACACTGATTTATATTTTCCAAATTATGTCCATAAGAAAAACAGCCAAATACAATGGAAATATTTTTTTTGTGAACCATTAATATTAACTACATTATATTTTTCTAATAGATAAAATTAATAACGTTTTAAAACTAATTATTATTTGTTTATTGGCTTATTTATTACCTTAAAATAGTGTCCGCTAACTGGCTTATTGGCGGCTTTAAACTGACGAAAGTGTCCGTCAACTGACGTTTCGGCTATATTTTCCCTTTCAATAATAAATATATGGACGAAGGTATGTTATTTTATGTTTTACATCAAAACTAGACTTAACTTAGGACCAATTTTCACAATTATATACCATATATGTGTATAGATAACATTTTAATTACTTACATGAAGTGGGCAACTCAACTAATTGTCCGGTATCCGGCACAGTAGCCATACTTATATATTATTTTGTTTATGTTTCAAGCTGTTATTTTTGTATTAAAAAAGATTCAAACTTTACAATTACGCAGTGTAAACTACAGTCCTATGTTACTCTATAGGTATACTCAAATGGAAGTATCTTAAATTGCCTTATAAAAAATAATGTAGAGCGTCAAAGTCGAGGTTGAACAACAAGGGGTCAATGAATACAATTGACTTCATTTAGGTACCCATCTTGATGTTTCATTGTCGTGCATTGAACTACTTTATAGCAAAAATAATAATCTCACTCTCTACAAAACATTAATGAAATATAAGACTAAACTTAAATATAAATCATATCGAAAAAATAGGAGGGAATAGGCAAGTTTCTTTTTTAAGAAATGTAAACTTGACGTCCATTCAGTATCGACGAACTATAACGGCGGGTTATAGTAAGTTTTAGAGGACATATTAATAACTCAATTTCTTTAAAAGATCTTCTTTATCAATAGGATATAACTGGCAATATCAGTCTTCAAAAAACCAAGGTGATGATAAGATACTTTGGGGTCAAAAAAATTAGAAAGTTTTTTGCGTAAGGGACACATTATATCTTCAAAACGCTGGTCGCTAAATATCGAGTTATTTAACCTTAGCATTTCTCTGTTGAAGATAGGTTTCTACGGGTTGGTATGGGGTTTGTTTGAAGTTTTACGTCTCTATGCAGTAATTTTGTCCTACCCATGGGAAGAACAGAGTGGTGACACTACGTATCCCTAATCTAATTAAACATACAGAGCTCAAAAGTGGACGCTCACCGTGGTAAGGTATGGGCCAGTAAATTCGTAAGTTTAAAGAGTCAATCATTGTGTGATGGAGGGCGCCAGATGATCTAATAACTGCTGAAGCCGAAATGTGCTAAGGTGTAGATCGTAGAGAGTGACAGTTGAGTAAAAGAGAAACCTAGTGTACGTCCTGCAGCACTACAGTTATAATATACATTATAGTAATATAGTATATTTAATCGAGGGTTTGTCATTTACTATTTTGGAGTTCCTTTTTTTTTATACTGGGCAAACGAGCAGACGTATCGCCTGATGGTAAGCGATAATGGAGTTTTATATAATTAGTTTGTAACCTACAAAAAGCTAAGCAAGATATATTATATTTTTATGTTTTACTATATCTGTGATAAATTAAACATAAGCCGTTATTGTTTTCATGGTTTGTGACAGCAGTGGCACGGAACTTCAATATGTCCGATTGTACACGTTACTGCTTAAATTTGCTAAAGTTACGGTTAAGTCTAAGTCCAAATACGTAATTAAATAATACAGTTATTATAATTTAATCTGAGTGTGTTAGGTCAGGTTTCTAAAGATTGAAATCAGCTAAAATACAGTTCTTAAATCTTCTAGAAACTTTTTCGTTCAATTCTTTAACAAGTAACAACTGTACTCTATAGTGAATGAGCAATTTATTAATTGACACTGTGCTATCAAATGTCAGAGTATTCTATAAAGTTCTATATGACCTAATATACATATAGTAGGTATAACTGCGTCCTTCACCTTAGTGGCACTATTCAAATTGTTGTTTACTAGTTTATTACGGAAAATGTGAGTTTGGAAGTGTAGTGTATTTATATAATTTTGCGATTTGGACACGTATATAAAAATATATTAAAAAGAAGAAAAATTTAAAACAAACCTTATACCAAGACATCTAGCTAGCGTTATAGGCTCTTAGCGACGACGTTGTAGGTTCAAAATCCTTGTTTCAATTATGATATGTTATTTTATTTAAGGAGATTCAACATTTTTAATAGGAAAATAAAAGAATATTATTATTACTATTATTCCCGATTTTTTCATATTTTCTTTTCATTTAAATTTTACCTAATGTCACAATCTAATGTCTACCGTGAGAAAGCCGAGCTTTAGCGTGCATGGACTGGCTCGACCGAAGTGATACCACAGCCTCACAGAAAATTCAGTGCAGTCACTGTTTCACACCGGAAATAGAGCATGCGCTGTGTTTCACCGAGTGAGTGAAGATATCGGAGGCCTATACCCCAACCCCTCCCCTCATCCTTCTCTCCATATCCCAAAGGCCGGTAAATCACTTGTAATACCTCTGGTGCTGCGGGTGTCCATGGGCGGCAGTAATCGCTTACCATCAGACCATACGTTTGCTCGTTTGTCCCCTATTCTATAAAAAGAAACAATTATCAAAAAACAGACCAATGTCTAGCTATACCTCAATTTTAATAAGTTTATCTAACAGCAATTTATCTTTATATCAAAGATTACATATGAAAGGTGTTTGAGAATGCCAATACTGTTTTTTGATTACACTTGAAATATTAGCTATAAGTAATTTTGTTTTTGTCAATTTGTACTATATTATAAAAATAAAACTACTGGAAATAAAAGGTTTCCCGGGAATTTAGTTTATTAATATACAAAGGGTAGTCTACGCTCGTGCTTGGGTCAGACAATTTAAGCAAATGGCATGGCGTGCTTACAGACGTGCGCACGCTATCTTAAAATCAATACAGCATAGTTACTTGCCCTTTTAATTATTATTATTTTTTTAATAAATGTAACATAACGCCTCTTTAGTACAGTTTATACATGTAGGTAATTGAAAGTGAACACCAGTTCTTTTGTATAATGTAAGGTATTTTATTATACAAAAGAATTTATGAAATTGCCAAATTTAAAAAATAAATGCACAATATTTCTTTTATTTCATTGAAGTCCTTTTTAACATGCTTCCACTACTGAACTGCTTTTACTGGTTAAGACGTCCATAGATTCGTAATCATGGTTCGAGTACACGGGCGTAGCCAGGTCTCAGTTTTCTTGGGTTCAAGATAAATTAACCGGTCAAATGCGAGCCGGACTCGCGCACCAAAAGTTCCGTACAAACTTTTAATGAAATAGGGACGAAGTTAACTTTGCTATTTTAAAACTACTGTCCCATGCTCGATGCATAGGTCACGGTTACTATACTATCTGCAAATAATTTTATAATCGCATTTTTTTGTGTGACATCTACAAATTTACTATTTTTGGTATTTTTAGATTTCCGTAACTCATTAGGAAAAATCGGAACCCTTATAGGATCACTTGGTTGTCCGTCTGTCTGTCGAAGACCCTTTTCTCAGGAACGTAGGAGGTATTAAGCTAAAATTCATATCAAACACTCAGGGCAACTGTTCCTTAGAGCTGTGAAAAAATTAAAATCCTAGGACAACGCAATCTAAAGATACAGTCGTTTATGTTGCAAATTTTTGGCACTTGCAAGGAAATCATATTTACAGGGTAGTTCCCGTGAACTCAGAATCTTTAAATTTGGTACAAAGCAACATTTATTTTTTAAAGAATATGTGCCATACCTGTCCTGTGATAGTGAAGAGTAGAGCCAATATAATTCGAAGTGGTAATCGAGCACGATAGGCTCGGTGTGACCACAGCCTGTGCACTCCCGCCGTGATTCCAAGACCTGATGCAACTATTGTTCCTAACGCTGAAACACAAGAAGAATCTATACATATAATTAGAAAAATATAATTTTATTTTCTACGCTATTAAGGTTGTTTGCAGTTCATAACAGTGAAACTATTTTCGAAATCGGATCCACTGGCCACATGTAGCGGTCAGTAGATACGATTTCGATCCTGAGATTACCCCGAGTTAAAGCCTTTTATAATGAACTATCATTTTAAAAGACTCTATAAATACTTACTAAAGTATTCGTTTAAAGTATTCATTGTTTAGTACTAGCTAACCCTCGCAACCTCGTTTACGTCTACTATTGCCCGTAGCGTAATAACTTCCCCCGTTTTTTAAACATTCTTCATTGGGGCGCCGCTCCTATTGATCTTAGCGTGATGATATATACTCTATAGCTTCCTCGATAAATGGACTATCCAATACTGAAAGAATTTTTCAAATCGGACCAGCAGTTCCTGAGATTAACGCGTTCAAACAAACAAACTCTTCAGCTTTATAATATTCGTATAGATTATTTCAAAATTAAATTTACAATAAATACATTCATTGATAAATTGATCAATATGGTGATGCTTAGTTTCGTCTTGTAGCAGAACACAGAGCAGAGCATATCATTTGTTGGTTTTTAGTCTGTCTGTATAATGTACGACCTCCATATTTTATAAATCGTTATCTATAACATTTTTTGAAAGTTGTCTTGTTTTAGATCTGTATAAAATGAAACTTGACCATCACTGTGGCAGTGTGATAATTGCTTGGCACCGATTGGAAATTGACCCTGAAGTGTGTGGTATGGTTCAGTGAGGTGCAAAACAACAGTACCGCAAAAAGGGAAGGAAATCTTATATCAGCCCATCTAGAAAGCGTGGTATAAAAGGCTTTCTACCTTTCTATGAAGATCCCTATGTCCAGAATTGGACTGTTATATACTTTTGAGGTGTGTGCCCTTTACAAAAAACCCATAGAAAAATCTCTGCTTAGCTTAGACCTAGATAACACTGTATAAAATATTACTATATATTTTATTATTTTTGTGCTATAATTATGAAATTAATAACACACGGGTATCTGAAAAGAAGTATCAAATACGCGGACTAAGCAGCCGGTTCCCATCATATTTATTTAACAGTATCATTAAGCACACGAAGTTGGAAATAAATAAATAAAAGTCGTTAGTACCCTCGTACGTACGTGAAAATTCCATACAATATAACTAAACTACGCAGTATAGGTATATATAAATTTATGTATTTGAGGCCCGATATGAGTTTTTATTGAAAAAAAAATAGCGGGATATAATATTTGGTTTTTTAATATAAATTTTTTGGGCTGTTTGTTAAAGAGGCGATATTGGACAGAGGCTGATTTGTTGATATTTTTGCAAATTATGTAGGTATTAAATGTTCGAGAACTTTAATCTAAAAGTTTTATAAAACATGAATTTCTAGAGTAGGTATACTGCGTGAGATATAGTTTGATACGTTAGGCAGATGCCATAAAACAATGACTAGTAAAACCACATAACTGGTTATATTGGTCAATTTACAGACTGTTATACATTAAAGATGTTGATTAATCCTACTACTATTATAAAGGCGAAAGTTTGTAAGTATGGATGTATGTATGTATGGATGTTTGTTACTCTTTCACGTAAAAACTACTGAATGGATTTGAATGAAACTTTACCACAATATAGCTTATACATCAGAATAACACATAGGCTACTATTTATAAAGATATAGCTTCGCCTCGCGGCGTTGCCCGCAGTTATCATCGTACCGCGGGTAGCACCGCGGGGTTCAGCTAGTTCATAGATATATCAGCTGAACCCTGCGGTGCTACCCGTGGTACGAAAATAATCGCGGGCAATGCCACGAGGCAAAGCTATATCTTTATTGTAGCCTATGTGTTATTCTAATGTATAAGCTATATTATTGTTCATTTTCATTAAAATCCATTGAGTAGTTTTTACGTGAAAGAGTAACAAACATTCATCCATACTTACAAACTTTCGCGTCCATAATTAATAGATATATAATAAAAAGTATTTTTAATTCATTTTTAATAGTAAATAATAAAATTCTACTCTCTTTTTACTTTGACCTTCGTACCTACACAACACTTAGTAATGTTTACTTTACACTAATATTATAAGGTTAAAAGTAAGTTCGTTTGCTACGCTTGAAACTTTGTACACATATTCTTGTAGGTATTAGAAATAACATAAGATACTTTTTATTAAATGCGAGCGAAGACGCGGGTGACAGCTAGTCGTATTATAATGTAGTCGCTTTTTATTTTTGTAGATTTATATAACGCAACGGATCCTAATTTTCAAACAGTTTTCACAACTAGAAAGAGTAATTTAAGAGGTATGTTGAAATGTATAATAAATACAGTACACAAAATTCGAAAATTTCAAAGATTTGTAAGTGAAAAATATCTTTGTGCGTCTACACGTTTGGAAACGCTACTGACTAAACGAGTCTACGGTCCGTATTATAAAAAGTGACTCAAGTATCGTTTAAACTCTGATCAATTAAAACTAGGTTCAAGTTCACATCAAATCTCAAGCATTGCTCTTATTAAAGAATGCGTTTCTAGTTCTACTCAGCTGAAACTAGTCTCAGTAACTAAACTCAACTCACAGTCTGTTATCAGTTACGTTTATGCATTATCGAAATTATTGTTCCGTATCACGTATCAAATTATATTAAACGAAATATATTTAACAAACATAATTTATATATTGTTAGTTATTAGTTTATATATAATACACTATTGGCTGGTGTATCAATGTAAATATAATTATAATATATTTTATTTCAAATATATATAATAAAAAAATGTGTGCGTGTACTAGCGTACACTCGTAAGAAGTGAAACTTCTTTATGACGTTATTTTTCAAAAAATAAATATCATATGTCGACGTAAGGTATAACGACAAAAGACTTATAAACCAGCAATATTCGTGACAATTCTTATTTCAAGTGCAATAAAAGTTAAGGAGCGAGACCTGAGTAAATATTTCGCGATCTGTGGTGTGAACGAAGTAAGTTTGTGGAATGTGATGTGTGTAGTTATTTACATTGTGGACTAAATAAAATAATATTGTTTGTAATGTGATATTTCATTGTACTTAGTATTAATTTGGTCCTGTTTGTGTTTGAAAATGTTTTTTGTTTTATTTTATAAATTTGACGCGTAACGTAACGGATAAATGTTACACGTAACGTAACGGATAAATGTTACGCGTAACCAAAAAATGTTACACTAAATTTTTTGACAACCCCGATAAAGAAGTTTCACTTCAAAAATTATAAGAAGCAACTCGCCCTAAATTAAATATTATAAAGATTAAAATAACGTTCAAATTGTTATCAATACTTTGTCATGTTGAATTGTCAAACTATGTTTTAGCTTTTATATTTAAAATCCTACTAATATTATAAACGCGAAAGTTTGTCACTATGTAAGTGAGTATGTTTGTTGATCTTTCACGCAAAAATTACTGAATGGATTTTGATACTAATAACTAATAACAATTTATAGAGATACTAGCTTCGCCTCGCGGCGTTGCCCGCGGTTATTGTCGTACCGCGGGAAGTGCGCGAGGTTCAGCTAATATTATATATATATATAGAATAATAGCTTTAATATAAACCAAATGGGTGTGATTTTTAAGAAAAAATATAATAATAATAATAATATGTTTATTTCACACTAAAGCCTTAACATTTACAACAATAGTTCACACTTTTATATCACTTATAATCACATATATTGCACTGCTCATACTTAAAAAGGAAAACCTGTGCTTTAAGTAATTGTATTTTATTATTATTTTTGACTATCAATGTTAATTAAAGTGAATTGAAATGTGTATGTTAATCAATTCTTCCTAAAATAAAGTAAGGTAAAGTTATATAGGTTCTTAAATAGGTCCATTTCCCCTAAAAGGCCTCAACAATTACCACTTGAGACTAAATTGAGCTTGTCACATGTGAATAGAGATCACCTCTGTCAAAATCTATTTCTGAGTGGAGATTTTTACGTGAAAGTCGTTCTAAAATAAGCTTTAAACAGAGATTCATTGATCTTTACTCATTTGATTAACGATCGATGAATGTTGTTTCAAGAGACGTTCAATGATAAAACTTCATCTTTATATTATTTTTAAGACTAGTTTCACGACTGAGACGCCTTTTAAAATACTGGCACAAGAGTCGAGTCTACGATATTTTTCTCATTGGTCTAGCGGTAAGCGTATGCGACTGCCAATTAAAAAGTCTCAGAGAAAACTGTTGTTGGAATTTTCTTACAAGAAATGACATCTTTCTTAATGACAGCCTGACAGCTTTATCTTTATGCTAGATTACGATTTAAAACACTACGATAGTATCTCACAAACCTAGTGTGTGTTTCTATTGTTACGAGGAAAGAATATTATAGCACAATGCTTGAGACGAAGCTAGATGTCAGAAAGTTCTCGTTGATTTCTTGAGGCACAGAATGATGAATCTTACTTTATTGATATATGCATAAAAGCGAATATGGATTGACATTTGACGTGATTGACGTGAGTTAGACTGGTTTATATTTCGCGGAATCGTCATGTTTAAGATGGTCCTTCCAGTGATACGTCATCACGGAATCGACTAGAAGTTTCTAGTTGCTATGCCGTTAAATATAAAAGGCGACTTTGTCAGTGCAGTTCTATTTTGAGCTACAGTGCGAGACATATTGAAGTGATATCAGTGATTATCTTAACGACCTCGGCGGCAATTAAGGGCTCTTATTCGGAGTGATAATGCGATTTTAATAGTGTCTTTAATAAAGTCTCTTTTACACTTCAGTAGTAAATGCTTTAATCAGCACATATTATATGTTTCATGGTGTGGCATTTAAAACCTTAACAATTGTATTTACTTGTTACTATTTATATTTGTTGATTTAAACATTCTTTCCCATTAGAAAGAATACGATTTTCCTTGTATTTTTTAACGATATGATTGATTTAGAAATTAATATAGTTTACATTTCAGAGTATATCGAATCGTATATCGGAAAAATTTAATGTAGCAAAACAAATTAATTTTGTGTTCAAAAATACATAAGACAGGAATTTACTTTATTCAGATAAAAGTAATAATACACATTAAAACATACAAATGAATAAATATGAATTAATATACAATAGGAATAAAATCATATACTATTTTTAAGAGATAAGTGGTGTTCTTTAACCATTTTTTTAAATATAGGCAGGAAATTAGATATAGTTAGTCTGGCCATAGTATATTTTGTGATATTAAAATGGAGTGAGCTGATAAAGAGAACCTAATCGCTGTGATTGCATTACATAAAGTAGGTACGGAGCTAAATACAATTTATTAAATCATCCATGCGCTTGATTTTAGTCGAATGTTTGTGTACCAGGCTATTGATAGGTACAATGAAACCTCGTAGTGTTCTTACAAAAAAGGCGATTAAAGCAGTAAGGTAAAAGAGTTCGAAGAAATCCTGTCCTATTTTATCTCGGGGGATGAAGATAGCACCTAGAACCATGTCGCGTATTTTTAAAGATGACTTAGGACTTGCAGCCTGTGAGAGACGCACTGGTCATTTCTTAACTGATAATTTAGGGGTAATAAAATTAAAACAACTACTTAAGCGGTATGCAAAAGGATCTCACAGAAAAATTTTTAATGGGGAAAACTGTAACAAACGAAAAGACGGTATTTATGCTGAAGCTGTAAAGAAGCTTCTCAAAACATCGGCACAAGAATAGTCTTTTCAGCAAGACTCGGCGCCGGGTCATAAAGCTCGATCCACCCAATCTTGGTTAGAAACGAACGTTCCGGACTTCACCAGAGGTGAAGACTGGCCGTCATCTAGTCCTGATCTTATGCTACTGGATTATGATTTATGGTCAGTTTTAGAGATTAAGGCTTACTCTAAACGCCACTATAGTTTGGAGTCCTAAAATCCACATCCAATCCACACAATTGTCAATGAAGAATTTTCCCATAGAAAGAGTGCTGTATTATATTGTATAGTGCTGCTATTGATAACTGACCTCAGCGTTTAAAGACTGTATTATATCTTATTCGAAGTGGTCTCCTTGGCTGCAATGGAGACCACTTTGAATAAGCTTTATATATATTTATTGGCTTTATATTAATGTATTAAACTAACACACTGGGATAATAAAAAATGTTACGAACAGTGAAAAAAATAGTTTTCTTTGAACAACATTTATGGCCAGACTAAGTATACATATATATTTTTTTATTTGAGAGCCTGCTAAAGTGACTGCTCTGTCTGATACTTATCGCGTGAGTGGAATCCAAAAAGCACTCATTATGAATGTGGACTTGATTTAAGATAACTTTTTCAAGTATTTAATATACATATAACCTTAGTTTTGTATTCAATACCCCACAAATTTACAATTCATAGAAAATTATTGATTCTATTTTAAAACTTGTTATTAATCCTGTATTGTTGTTTTGATACTTTTAAAATGAACTAGCTGTAGGCAGCCACGCTTCTCTGTGACATATTCATGAGATATGAGTTACAAAACAGCTGAAAACACAGATAAAATCACCTCTTAGCCATCGCGATCACTATGATCATCATGAGTACATAGCGTGTAAATAGGAGCTTGATGAGTGTAGAACTATTTGTCTTTTTAAAGTTTATACAAACCAACTTATCCTTTTATATACAATAACTGGAAGATCAATTTTTTTTTGGTACATTTTTATAGGAAATAGTTGCAGCCGGTTCCGAGATTTAGATTATCTTAAATATAAAATTCTCGTGTCACAATGTTAGTTACCATACTCCTCCGAAACGGCTGGACCGATTTTTATTAAATTTTATGTGCATATCAGGTAGGTCTGAGAATCGGCCAACATCTATTTTTCATACCCCTAAATGATAAGGGTGACCCATCCCTATTTTTTTTTTTTTAAATTTGGATTTTTTATTTTTTTTATGAAACAGCATTAGAAAATACATACAACCCTGAATTTTCAACCCTCTACGATCAACCCCTATTTGTCCATCGCGATTTTCATTGACATCCCTAAAATATATATTCCTTTTTATGGCAAAGCAACGTTTGTCGGGTCAGCTAGTAAATATAAATATATAAATTGCTCGTTTAAAGGTACTTGATAGAAGAAGATACAGATATATTAATTGGAACGCAATTTATGTATAAAATATACTTACCTACTGCTATTATAGTGTATTTAGACACAAAGGAAAGAAAGGACTATATTAATCACTTTAACCACAACGTGCTTATAACATCTGATATCTAGCCCATAAGATAACCCTCTTTTAGCTGCTCTGTCATAAGTCACCCTTTTATGGTTTATAGCCAAGAAATAAAAAGGATTTATTAGATACAAATACAGTGAGTACTAAAGTGACAGTATCATAATTGCCTGCATAACTACCTCGGTGGCGTAGTGGTAGCGTATGCGACTGCTAAGCTTGAGGTCTCGGGTTCGATGCCCGGGTCGGACCAAATGTTTGTATGATCTGCAAATATTTGTTTCGGAGTTTGGGTATTTTCTATGTATAATATGTATGTATTTACAAAATAAAAGTATATAAGTATTTATATCAGTTGTCTAGTACCCATAACATAAGCTCTGCTTGGCTTGCGACTAGATGGCGTTGTGTGTTAGATGTTCGGAATATTTATTTATTATTTATTATAATGATTGGCAGACATCGTTTTGTTGTGTATCTAGTAGCGTATTTCCAAAGATAAATTACTAGTAGGTATTACTATTAACTAAAAGTACTTAATATAACTTCAATTAGTAAACGTACGATGCATCCGTTTTAATTCGTTTACAATAAATTTAAATATATTCTATTTTATATGCTTTACCTAAATAAAATACCGAAGTTTAGGTATGCAATGTGGTAAAGAAAATTGTAGTCGTTATTATAAAGGCATTTGTGTATGCACGATCAACTATTGTAGAAAGAGTATAATATGAACTGAGAGATAGTCTTGAAAGATGTTGAACTTACCGAATAATGTAGTGTAGATTCTAACTTGATTACTAATGACCAGAAATAGACCAAAAATTGAAACTAAATGCAATGATATTTGTACAATGAGGTCCGGCCATCTTATTTGAGGTACAAAATTCATTTTTTCATACTTGTCCAAATCAAAGTCCATGCCACTGGTCAGTTTTTCACATTCACTATTCTGTAAAACAGTATTGTTGTTCTCATATGACACATAGCTCTTTTCACAAGTTTCGGATCTTCCTTTCATGTTTTTTATTGATTCGCTACACATTTCAACGTTTTGTTCTGCAGGCGCCATCCTGTAAAAATAAAAGTTCAAATAAATTTAAGGTCTTATATAAAACAAGCTGACCCACGCAACCTCGTTTGCGTCTTCTATTGCGAGTAGCGTGAAAATTTGCCCCCGTTTTTGAAACATTCTTCATTGGTGCTCCGTTCCTATTAGTGTTAGCGTGATGATATATAGCCTATAGCCTTCCTCGATAAATGGACTATCCAACACTGAAATAATTTTTCAAACCAGACCAGTAGTACAAGAGATTAGAGCGTTCAAACAAACAAACAAACTCTTCACCTTTATATGTATATTAGTATAGATAAATTTATTCTTGAAAACATAATATTTATTCTATGTTTTCTAAAGAAAATAATCTCATATCGGTTACTCGAGGTAAATATATTGCTGATAAAACAGCAATAGGGATAATGCGACTTGCTGCTTAAAGCTGAACTCATAGTAATAATATCATTATTATTTTTATATGGGGATTTGATCAAATGAAACCTGTGTTATTTTAGATTTATACTTAGATTGTAACGTGATCACTGTTTACATTAGTAGTACATTGAAGTCACGTTTAGGTGATTGGTCGTGACATGGTTTTCTTGGCTATTGTTTGTTGAATTTTATGACTTACTAGCTGACCCGGCGAACTTCGTACCGCCTTAGCAAAAATTTTGAAAACGGCTTGACCGATTTGGCTGATTTTTTTTTTGTAGTTTTCTAATATTTTTTTTCCGTAAGAACCTTGTACAGAGTATTAGAAAAATACAAAAAAAAATCAGCCAAATCGGTTAAGCCGTTTTCATGCTATGTCGTGACAACGGAAAACGGGTTTAATTTTTATATATATAGATTAACAGCCGTCTCCAGGAATCAAACTATACTGATAAATACATGGGCGTATCTAGGTTCTAGGTCAAGTGGAGCAAATCAGATTTTTTAAAAGCATCTAGTCAAAAATATAGCATAAAAAATGTATTTTGATATAATTATTTAAATTATTGAATAGCTTAATTTTAAAATTATAACTGTGGGAGAGCTATGCTTCGGCATGAATGGGTCGTCTCGACCGGAGTGATACCACGGCCTCACAGAAAACCGGTGTGAAATAGCGTTTGCGCTGTGTTTAACCGAGTGAGTGAGGATACCGGAGGCCCATACCCCAACCCGGATAATCTCTGGTACGGTTGGACAGATTTTGACGAGAGATAGCTGGTGTAATAAGGAGTAACTTAGGCTATTTTTTTAGACTAGCTTTACATCGTGGTGTACCCGCGGTTATTGTTATACCTTAATACTAAATACCGCGGGGCTCAACTAGTCTATTGTATCGTCTAGTATATTGTTTTTTTTTTCTTGTATTGCGCCTAATATGTATATAGTAGTCTCACATTAAGGACTTAGATATTGCACGTTTACGTATGTGAGATACGAGTGTAGCGCTATCGCGATTTTAGTAAACACAGGTGTTCACGAAATCCATGAGGAAGGTTACAATGTAACATACGGGGGTTTTATTCAATAAGCGGATGTTTCCCATGACTAAATATGGATCCTGACGTCATCGCAGTTGATGCGACTCATGATTGTATACTGCCAATGTTAATCTTCTAGAATTATATCGAAAAATTGCAAATCTGTATATTTTATTGACATATAGAAGTAAAAGATAAATTGTTGTATTGTATCATGTAGAAACAACTCTAATAGACGTTTTTCATCAGATACATATTTCATTCATGGCATCAGATTTCATTTGTAACTTATTTCTTAAAGTAGTTGTAGAAAAATCTCTCAGAATTTTAATTGAAATATAAGTTAATTTCTTTTACATTGAAAATACTTTAAATATTAAAATGAAATAAATTTCGATAATGCTGATAATTTCAAGGGTATTTTAAAATTCATTAAAATTATTTCATTTACATAAGGTTCTAGATTTGTATCCGAAGATATTATTAAAGCGCAATGGATCTAAAAAAAAATAGTCAAGACTGGACTCAAATAAATTACACTAAGATTGAAAAAAAAAACAGCCTAGTGCGAGACGGACACTTCAAGCGTCTTCCAAGCCCCTTAAATGTTTATTTAATTCTGCTTTATAGTATTTGTTATTATAGTACAACATAACAACATAAATACATTATCTCTGAAAATTTCAACTGTCTAACTATTACGGTTCATGAGATACAGCAAGGTCACAAACGGACGGGTGGACATACGGACAGCGAAGTCTTAGTAATAGGGTCCTGTTTTACCCTTTGGGTAAGCAACCCTTAAAATAATCTACACTAAGAACCGCTGGTCCGATTTGAAAAATTATTTCAGTGTTGGATAGTCCATTTATCGAGGAAGGCTACAGGATATATATCATCACGCTACTACTAATAGGAACGGAGCACCAATGAAGATTGTTTCAAAAACGGGGGAAAATTTTCCCGCTACGGGCAATAGAAGACGCATACGAGGTTGCGTGGGTCAGCTAGTATAATATATGTAATAAAACTAAAAGAATGATTATGATAATAGATGATGTCATACTGTCTAATAAATAATAAAATCTCTCACTTTCTCTCTCTCTCTCTCTCTCTCTCTTTTCTCTCTATGAAAATAATAACTGTGACTTCACTTGTCACTCGATTGCACATGCTTACTGAACATGTTATACTTATAAGCATATTTTTGTTCTTTTAAAACCAATTTGGTATTACAAAATTACCTATTCGCCAGTAAACCTCGTAGAAATTGATTTAATCTAATCTGATGACAGACAAAAATAAAATACAAACTGTTTTAAATTTAAGAACCGCCTTGACATTCAAATGTATTTGACTGCCCTATTACTCTAGTAGTTACCGTAATTAGTGATCCTGACAGCTTAAGTAGGCATCAGTATGCAATTATTTTCACAGTTTTCCCTTTTTCATCGTGGGAGAGCCACGCTTCGGCATGAATGGGCCGGCTCGACCCGAGTAATACCACGGCCTCACAGAAAACCTGTGTGAAATAGCGCTTGGGCTGCGTTTCACCGAGTGAGTGAGGATACCGGAGGTCCATACCCCAACCCGTCCCCCATTCCCCTCCCCTTCCCCAAAGGTCGGCAACGCACTTGTAACGCCTCTGGTGTTGCGGGTGTCCATGGGCGGCAGTTATCGCTTGCCATCAAGCGATACGTCTGCTCGTTTGCCGCCTATTCAATAAAAATTAAAAAAGTTTAAAAACGTTAGGTACCTAAGTGGAAATAACAAAGTACATTTCAATGAATGGACTATAAAGTCACAGGTTTTAATTACATACAATAACTATTGTTTTTCCTACAGCATTATGTATCCTATTGTGTTTAGCTCATGGGCCATGAATTTTACGAGCATCTGACATGGTTAGAATTTACCTTGATCTTCTTTGGAATAGCATTCTTTTGACTAGAATTTTATTACAGCTATAACTTATTTTATATTCTTAACATTTGATATTCTAATTCATAAATTCATGTGTGATACATACACCTATTCTCCACTCAAATCGACACCTTACACAAATACTTTAAGTGTTTGTTTGAGGTACAATTACGTGTTAAATATAGCATGGAAGTTTTATTTATTTATTAACACTTCCTGCATTACATTGTACATGAGGCGGACTTAATGCCGAATGGCATTTTCTATCAGTCAACCAGAACCATTTTTGAATGATTTAGTAAGGGGCGTGCTAGGTGCACGTGTATCACGAAAAGAAGCTACTCGTATTAACAATGAATCAGTAAATATAAGATAACAATTAACCTTAAGAAGAAATACAAAAATAAATATACAATTAAACATTATTGTATAATTTACACACAGAAGGAAAACAAAGCGTTCCTTTAAATAAATAAGGTGGAGTGAAAAATTACAACACTACGTCATGAAAAGAATGGAAATTCAAAATAAACTGAAAGATTTTGATGAGAACTTCGAATTTATTTCGATTTCTATTTTGCGTTTACAAAATACGAGTAGAAACCGTTTTAAATTCGTTTTAGATCATTGATCGACTTTGTTTGATGTATCTGGCAGTTATGAATAATAGTTATCTTACCATCTCACAAAATCGATGAGGTAGACTTCGACACTTTGGGAAAACAAATAATGGTAAATGTTGTTATTAATCCCCAACATGCTGATTTTTGTTTTGGGGCTTGCAAAATATATATTTATCATAAATTTTGCAAGCCCCAAAACAAAAATCAGTAATTTGGGACACTCATCAAATCGACGTGTTTCGCTCCCTATCGCGCTTTTTCCTGCCACTATCAGAATTTAGTCCAATGATAAAAATTGGGTGTCTCGTCAAAACGAAGCTGTGTATAAACTTTCAGCCTGTTATTAATCACTGAAATCCCTTGTACGTGGGCCCGTGGACTATTAGGGATTGTACAAATATTACGATATTACTACGAGATTTATTAGGTACCTTAGTAGGTAAGGTAAGGTAAAACAATAATGTAGTCATTATGATAGATATTCGCGCATTATTAACAATTTTAGTTACTTTTTTTGCGTCTCATAAACTTCCTCACTGCTAGAATTACTTATTTTAGGTTTTTCATTTATTTCTAACCTAAGGATTTAACAATACGACGTGTGTATCATTGAATGGCGGTGCATTGCGGTGACGGCGGGGCTGGTCGTATTACCGGTGAACAACCGGTTAAAACCGCGTCTCTCACATTGTCCCTTTATGGTAAAGCCGCAAAGTATAATAAGTCACTGTCCTTTGTCTTCAAGCGACACTATGGTGTGATATCCAGATTTATTGAAAGAAGAGCAAACAATTTATTACCAATGCTTCTACTTTTCTCAATTTTTGTTGGCAACTACCGAAAGGAAGAAGTATTTCACGGACAGACTTTCTCTTTCCAAATTACTATTCTTTTTTTTTTTTATTGTATAGGGGGCAAACGAGCAGACGTATCACCTGATGGTAAGCGATCACCGCCGCCCATAGACACCCGCAACACCAGAGGCGTCACAAGTGCGTTGCCGGCCTTTTAGGAAGGAGTACGCTCTTTTCTTGAAGGTTTGAAGGTCGTATTGGTCCGGGAACACCGCAGGCGACAGCTCATTCCACAGTTTTACTGTACGTGGCAGAAAATTTCGGGAAAATCGCACAGTTGTGGACTGCCAACCATCTAGATGATGGGAATGAAATTTCTGTCGCGTAGGACGATGGCGGAAAGATGCGGCAGGGATCAATCCGAACAATTCCTCGGAGCACTCCCCATGGTAAATGCGGAAAGCTTTTAAAAACCTACGGATATTTTTTTTAGGGAATAGATGGCAAACAAGCAGACTTATCGCCTGACGGTAAGTGATTACCGCCGCCCATGGTCACCCGCAGCACCAAAGGCGTCGTAAGTGCGTTGCCGGCTCTTGGGGGATGGGAAGAGGGAAAGGGGTATGGGTTGAGTATGGACCTCCGGTATCCTCACTCACTCGGTGAAAAACAGCGCAGGTGCGGTTTCACACCGGTTTTTTCTGAGGCCGCGGCATCACTCCGGTCGAGCCGGCCCATGTATGCCGAAGCGTGGCTCTCCTACGGTATGATATGCAAAATATTATGCAGTAAATTGGTTCATTCTAATATTTGCATACATTTTTTTTTGGTCATGACATTATATATCTTAATAATACACGTGAAATAGGCTACACCTGATTAGATATACAATTGTATTGTGGGGGAATGGGTATCATGTGCCATCCAACACAAAGGGAGGATCCTCCGACCAGGCCAGGCGGGCCACTGGCCAACCGTTGATGCTGGGATGTTATATATATTATATATTAATCGGCGCGAGAACTTCTATTGCGCGATTCAGGATTGGTAGTTACGCCGTGTAGTGCGTTACTTCGTAGTTCGGTGTAACTTCTGTAAATGGCGCTATATTATGTTGTATGTGGAAGCCGCCACAGTATCAATACTGGACTCTCTATCTACAGTGTCGGTCGACCACATACATCGTTACCACGATACGGTATCGCGACCAATAAAAAATTTCCAAACTACAAAAACACCAAGTTGCGATTTGAGGCTTAAGCCATGATGTTGAAGTCCCTGACAACTCCCTTGTTGGGTTATGTCATAGTGAAAATCGTAATTTTTGAGTAGGTAAACAAAAACCAATTCATAAATAAATATTTTTAACGCAATAGTCTTAAATTAAAATATTCCGAGGAAGATCTATTTTCAAATTATATTTTTTTTTATATTTCATGTCAATTAGGTTATTCTAGAAACCCAAGATAATTGAATTGAAATGAATAAATCATATATTCCATAGTGTAAATATTTACGTAAAAGGTTATTTGTTTGCTTATCGGTCCTTCACGCTACAATAGAAGCATTCATCATCATAATTTACACCTTTGGCAGTGAATATCTCATTAACAAGTGATTTAAACGGAAAGTTATTAGAATTCTAATGACTTTAGTCATAAAACTTTATATCTCAATTCAAATGTGAGAGCGGTAAAACAATTATTAGTTAAATGACCTATCCCAGTATGATGAGGGCGTCCAGCATTGGCAAAAGAGTCCTAATTAAGAGTGCTAAAGTATTCTCAAATATTTGGAGTAGTTCTTATCTTAATAAGAACTACTCCAAATATTTGAGAATACTTTAAAAGTTTAAGAAAATTAAACGTATATTTTTCTATAACCTTAGTTACAGAAAAATATACATTTAATTTTCTTAAACTTTACTTAATATATTTATACATTATTACATGATAATAAAAAAAATAAGCAAAGTCATGTCAACTAATCTCTTGTTTATATACCTTTAGTATAATAGTTCCTCCAGTAGAAGGAGACTTTCGCATTTGCTGTATTATCTCCGCGCGTTGATATTGGGATTGACAGCGAAGAGCGGTGACGTAAGTATTGCTTTAGTACATTTGAAATTTACAAGAATTATCAACTGAAATCAATCAACCAAACTATCAAATTAAATTTCTTAAAAATAAACTTTTAGATTGTGTTACTAGCGTTAATATTTTGCGATGGATGACGTCACGCGGCTCTTATTATGACAAGGTTCAATCCCAATGTCAACGCGCGGGGGTTATAAGGAAGTCTACGATATCTCTTTCTTCCGACATCTTTTCCACAATCAGTGGCAAAAGTGCGAAAAAACATAAGGAGCTCTTCGACGACGGCAAACTACACGATGGAATATGCGATTGTACTTACATTAGTTGATATGTTAGCTGTAGGATGGTTTTTAAAATATCAACACATGCTATATAAGTAAAACATGAGTTATTTCAAATATTGTACTTATTTTTCTTTATAAATTCTTAGATTTTGTACTCGTGGCGAAGCGCACGTGCGCGCTTCATGATTTGATGCTTTGCTTTAGGGACTAGGAACAATAACTAAGCCCAGTTTGCAACACGGGGCTGAACAAGCATTGTATTTAAACAGTAAAGGTACTTCATCAATTTACGAATTACGTCAGCTTTCGACTCCCATTAATCAAAGTGTTTCCTCACCATTAGTATTTTAATAAATTCGATGATAGATGTTAGTTACCTTATGAAGTAGCTTCGTAAAACATAACGGTGAGAATAGGTGTGAATCATATGTTCATAGTTACATCACCAACTATTCGAGAGCAGTAATGGTGCTATTAAAATGGCCTCATAGGTCAGATGTTGCCGCTATGCCTAGAATATATCTATATCTGTTTATAGTTACAACTATATTCACATAAAAAAACACTTTTAAAACTTAACACATTATTAACTTAATTTTTTTTTTGTTTTGGTAAATTGTGTAATATTAATTTCAGATTCCTACTATATTTTCCTTTTAACGTATGTTTTATTTATCGTGAAAACTATATATGTGATAATATTTTAAGGGTTAATCCTTCTCCTACTAATATTATAAACGCGAAAGTTTTTTAGTATGTAAGTGAGTATGTTCGTTGCTCTTTCACGCAAAAACTACTTAATGGATTTTGATAAAACTTTACAATAATATAGCTTATATATATCGGAATAACACATAGGCTACAATTTATAAAGATCCTAGGTTCGCCGCGCGGCAGCACCGCGGGGTTCAGCTAGTACATATATGAATGTCAAGCAAAATGCAATAGACGACGCACATAACTTCAAGGTTTGCATCTATCATGGTTACGTGTCCGGATCGCATTGATACACTCGCAAGCGTGTTTTTTAAGCATTCATTTATTGTTCTAAATATAGTTTTTTCCTTATCCATCGAAATTTTTTCGTTACAGTCACAGTAAATCATTATATTATATAGATCTTAACATTTGTAATGTGATGATATTATAATAAATAAATAAATAAATAAATATTTCGGACATTTAACACACAACGCCATCTAGTCCCAAACTAAGCAGAGCTTGTATTATGGGTACTAGACAACTGATATAAATACATATATACTTTTTTTTTGTAAATACATACATATTATACATAGAAAACACCCAAACTCCGAAACAAATATTTGCAGATCATACAAACATTTGGTCCGACCCGGGAATCGAACCCGAGACCTCATGCACAGCAGTCGCATACGCTACCACTGCGCCACCAAGGCAGTCTAATTATCGTTGAAGAATGAGTTCAGTAAAATAGTAGATTGTTGCTAAACACTTAAATTAGCTTATTTTATATATATTAACGGAAACACTTATTTCCGTGGGTGAGCCAAGCTTCGGCATGAATGGGCCGGCTCGACCGGAGTGACACCACGGCCTCACAGAAAACCGGTGTGAAATAGCGCTTGCGCTGTGTTTCACCGAGGGAGTGAGGATGCCGGAGGCCCATACCCCAACCACTCCCCCCATTCCCTCTCCCCATCCCCAAAGGTCGGCGACACTTGTGACGCTTTTGGTGTTGCGGGTGTCCATGGGCGGCGGTAATCGCTTACCATCAGGTGATGCGTCTGCTCGTTTGCCCTCGATTCAATAGAAAAAAAAATACTTCTGTCTATTCTATCTATTTATGTACTGGAACTATAGAAAATAACTTATAATTCAATAACTAATTAATATTATAACGTGAATAGTTTACGTTGTAAAAATATGGAAATAAAATTAGTAAAACTATTTAAGAATCCAATCTATAAATGATTATTGTTGTATACTTAGGTATGTATCTTAATGGATAGTAGATTGAATACCGGACACAGACGACGCTGCATTTAATTTAAAACAACTTCAATTTCTTACAAAAATCTACCTAAAATTAATCATCAGGTTACATAAATATTTATACTTTACATCTGCTAATACCTCTTTGATGTTTTTTAAGGTTATTGCTACTCTTGTAAGACATTGCATAATAATTAAAGCATGACATATGTTTTTTTACAGATTTAAGTGTTTTGTAATAAATTATTACAATCGAGCCGGTAATTGTTAATTAAATTCATATTCACTTCACTTTTGACTGCACGGTTGGCCTAGTGGTTTAAACGTCCTCTACTGCGCCAAGTGCCGTGGGTTCAAATCCCACGTGGGACATCACTTTGTGTGATCCATAAAATGTTGTCCTGAGTCTGGGTGTTATTTGTGTCCGTTACATGTATGTTTGTAAAGTCCCCCGCGACACAGGATGTATATTCCTAATGCGGGAGTTGTCTTTTTAAAAGAAAGAAAGAAGAAGAAGAGGAAACTTGCTTGAATTATTTACATTTTCTACAATTAAATTTAATTGTTCTAAAAATGTTCCGTTTGCCATTAATATAAACGAAGTAGACAGTTCATCTAATTAATCTCAGTGGATAAGTGCATGATTGGCCTAGCTTAGTGGGTTAAGGCACAGGTTTTTGCCGGGCACGGTTGCTTCGAGAAGTACCTGGACTTAATCGCTAGGAGGGAACTGAGTCCCGCTTGGCCCTGCGATTGCAGGACTCGGCCCAGTACATACTAGGTTTGCCCCGCCTGAGCGTCGCAGTGATCACTGCAGTGATCGGAGGAAATCTCTCGCTACCGGCCGTCATACCGCGATCGTAACCTTCAGTAAAGATGACATTTCGGGGAAGGATGCGGTGGAGAGGACCTGAGAGGACGACCTCCACTCGGTTATCCTAGCTAATCCGTTTGGCACAAAACAATAGCTCTGCATCGACAAATATTTTTTTCTTTCTTTTTTCATAAATGTAAAAAAAATTGTAAAATTTTATGACTCAGCAAGAATTAAGAAGAATTAAATAATTATTTTTTTAGATCTAAAGAGTTTTAAAGACGTGTATGTCTTTCTATGATATATATTGCAGTGTTATACTAATAATAAAGTTGAAGAGTTTGTTTGTTTGTTTGTTTGAACGCGTTAATCTCAGGAACCGCTTATCCGATTTTAAAATTTTTTCAGTGTTGGATAGTCCATTTATCGAGGAAGGTATAGGCTGTATATCATTACGCTACTACTAATAGGAGCGGAGCACCAATGAAGAGTTCAACGTGCCAGGTGGAATGACGATCTGCGCAAAATGGTTGGCAGCAGCTGGATGCGAGAAACTGATGATCAAACCAAGTTGAAACAGTGAATAAAAGCCTTCGTCTAGGTAGACCAAGGCTTTAGTACGGCGAGTACGAACTCGAAAAAAGCTTACCAAAGTCTATAAAGTAAGAACCAACTAAAAAATTTAAAATTATTAATCACTAAAGAAATTAACGTCTTTGAAACTAAAGGTGGTCAATATAAAATTTCAATGCTTATTGAATACTGTTAATGACAATTTTGAAACTTATAAAAGTACTAGCTTTTGCCCGAGGCTCTACCCACGTATATATCGGTTATCCTAGAAAATAATAGCCTACAACCTTCTTCAAGAATCGATGTATCTTCATGTCAAAATTTAATGAAATCCGTCCACCGGTCTAGCCATAAAAGCGTAACAGACAGACAGACAGAGTTACTTTCGAATTCATAATATTATACTCGTTGCGCTGTAGGATGGTGCGGGTGACATTTGCCTGTACGACATTGACATCTATCAGTACCACATAACTAAGGGATGTGACGTTATGCAATTCATTTTTATCGCTAACGATACTCGCACCATAAATCTAGTTCTCTTTAATATTGTTATGAAAATGAGTGTGTTATTCAGTTGTGCAGTGTAACTGTTATTTGTTTGTTGAGTTCGTTGTTATTACCATGTCTAAGTATACAAAAATAAACTATTTTGGGTAGTCAGGCCAGGGAGGTTGTTGTTCGTTAATAATATCCGTCACAGATTCAGATGATGAATTGAGTGACAATTCAGATGTTCCTGACTCTGATATGAGTTGGATGAATAAAATGTATTTTTTCTTAGCAACCTTTTAAGCAACCTTACCATATAAATGTTCTGTTGTATAATTATAGACCAATTTTAACAATAAAAGATGACCGTTTTTTATTATGAAAAATATCGACTATCCATCGTAGCAGTACATCCCATCACTAAATACTTCTATGGCGTTACGTCATACGCATAACACTGCTTAATTTTTCATTAAATTTGATTTTATTTGCAGATTAGAACATTTTGGTTTGGTTTAATTTAATTTACTACAGTTATTAATGATTTAATATATTGCGAATGTGGTACAGCTGAAATACTCAGTCATAATTTATGAATCGCGGCAACTTTCAAGAGTGAAACGAAGTGTTACTGAAACTGTCACCCGCACCAAGCTACAGCGCACAGAGTATAATATAGATATTACGCAGTTTTTGATAAACAAATAAATGTTAAATGGTTATTATGGTAATTAAGTACTTTATGTGGAAAGAAAAATTATATGAGAATTAAATTCTCTGTAATAAAAATTTGTTCAGGTAAGCATATACAATATCTTTATATGATATTACTGGGAAAATTTTAATACCCTTTGATGATATTTACTTCCTTAAAAGACGTACATATATTATGATAGTTACATAATTGAATTACATACATAATTATGAAATCATTTTATTTCAGTTCCACTTATTTCTGTATTCAGAATTTATAAACCAGAACTGATTTTTTTTTAACTTCTTTTGATGAAATGGCAACCAGCCGGATCACTCGGATCAGCTATTTCTGCCAATGTCAAGTATTTATAGTCTTCAATTATAAGTCTTCGAGTCTTTAAGTCGTCGTTGTGATGAAATTAATGATAAAAATATATAAAATGTGGATGACATGAAAAGGGGACCGTCTTCCGAAAAACAAAAAACGATCTCCCCATTTTTTTTGAAATGCAGTATGCACAATTTGTTTTTCTTTTGACACTAACTTGACTAAGTTCACATATAAATTAAAAAAACAATTAATGCCATACTGTGGTACTGTTACTCATATATGGACCTCATATAAATCAAGACATATAACCTTATAATAAGTGATTACTGCCGGCCATGAATATTTGTATAAAATATGTTGTATATATTAATTTAAGAGTCACACGTGCGTAAATGCCTCCTACCCCTCCCTACCTTAATCAGGGAGGAATTGAACTCAGTTGGCGTAAAGACCCCATATGTCCCGAAGCGTGACTCTCCCATCCAAAATGTATGATTGATATATATGGACTTGTATGTAAATAATATGGCTTTCTGAATATTGATTGTAAAAAACCCCCAAGTCTACATAAATAACTACACATATATTATACACTAGACCGTTGAGTGAAATATTTGTTTTATTTTTTTCCGCCACGCCCGCGCCGTCTAGTACCAATCTAAGCAGAGCTTGTACTATCGGTACTAGGCAACTTATATTAATACATATATACTTTCTTTTGTAAATACATACATATTATACATAGAAAACACCCAAACTCCGAAACAAATATTTGCAAATAATACAAACATTTGGTCCGACGCTGGAATCGATCCCGAGACCTCAAAGCACAGCAGTCGCATACGCTACCACTGTAATATGATAAAGAGTTCTTTCTGATATACCTACTTCAATAAGTTGTGCTCACAATAAACTGAACTGTTAAACAGCAGAGGGCAGAGGCGAAAACGTGTTTCATTATCATCTGCGCCAATAATTGCAACAGGTTATGAGCATATTCTACGTTAATATAAAGTATACCAATCAATAAGACCTTCAAACCTTCAAAAAAAGAGCGTACTCCTTCTTAAAAGGCCGGCAACGCACTTGTGACGCTTCTGGTATAAAAAATAAAAAAGTTGTACAGTCATGAGCATGACACATCGGCAATTTTATCTGCCCCAGAAATAAGTTCAATAATATTTATCTGCACGAACGCAACACAAACAACTTACGTTTATATGCATCATATTAATGAGACAACTTCGAGAAGCAAAAATATATGACACACACAATGAAGAAAAATGAACGGTAATGCCTTTAGATATGTATGTGCATAACTAGTATATACGAGTACTTTGCAGTTTAATCGATAATTTAATATGTTTTGCTTCTCTATTTTCGTTGAGTTCCCAGCCCGTCCATTTCTTGCATAACGTAACTGACTTGTCTATTGTTTTAAATGGCATTTTTGTACAAAAGTAACATAGTGTAGTATCCTAATATTATTTAAAAATTATATGTTTTAAAAAAAGAGTATGAAAGAATTTGAATTTTCGTTGAAACGAAACTTTTTTGAAGATATATCATGATAATATCTATGTTACGTTAATGTCACGGTGACGCAACATTCCATGTACAACATTCCATGTGTACATGGAATGTTGCGTCAAGTCACTCAACTGTGATAGATATTTAAAATACAAATAAAAATGAATCATTTTCTTTAGGTCTGGGGTTCGATTCCTGAATCGGCCCAAATGTTAGTGTGATCTACAAATATTTGTTTCAGAGTTTAAATGTATTATTGTGTACAATACCTATGTATATATATTAACAAAACAAACGTGTATATGTATTTATATTGTATCAGTTGCTTAGTATCCATAGTACAAATTCTACTTAATTTGGGACTAGATGTCGTTGAGTACGAAATATTTTTTATTTATTTATCATTATTGCGTAGTATTGCGTACATACCACAAAAAGTACAAAATAATACATAAAATGAGTCACAAAATACATATATACAACTATTGGCGGTCTTATCGCTCACGGTGATCTCTTCCAAACAACCATATGATGGACATCGAGTGTATACATTTTTTGGGTAATAAACACACAAGTAACATATTTAAAAAAGTGAGAATTTTCAAAAAAAGAAGAAAATATCTACAGAGGTTAAAAGGAACCTACTTTAAATACACACTCATTCACCTGACACATGTATTATTACGCAAATATAGATAAACCTACACAAATACACAAACATATATAACAAATATACAGATCTATATGTATCCTATTCAAAATAAACTGAAAGTATTTGCAATGACAAGTAGTATTCCTTCACCAGCTTTTTAAACACACCCTATGATTTTGCTTGTCGGATTGTCTCGTGCAAGTTGTTCCATAGCCTTACTGCTTGCACAGTAAAAGATTTGTTTTCAAATTGAGTGGAATGTGTTGGCATTTTTAGTATTAACTTATGATCTCAGGTCTCTGCAATGTGTATTTTTTAAGAACTGAAAACGTTCTTTAAGATAAGGGGGTGTTTGAGGATGAACACTGTATAAAAGAGAAAGAATATGCAGATTCCGGCGAAAGCGTATTGGTAGCCACTTGAGTTTAGAACGAAACTCTGAGATATGATCATATTGACGTAACCCAAATATGAATCTAATGCAAAGGATTTGAATATTATTATTTATATGAGCAAACAAAGCGTCGGTTAGTAAGTTTATACCGGGAAAATATTGCTACTCACATTAAAATGAAGTGTTGAAGAGTTGATGCAAAGACGTGTTTCATTATCCTCAGTGCCAATAATTCCAATACTGAATTTGATGCTCCTTTTTTACTTTCAATAGAACTGAATTGTAAAGTATCCACCATACATAACAAATAATACGACAAATAATATTAAGAAATTTAGGCCTTTGGCTGCCTATTAAGTTCGTTATTGGAGAGGAATTCGGTAATTGAAGTATAAAATTCAAAATATTTTATTTCAATTACCTACGTTAGACTCTCTCTCTGTTCTGTGGTGGTATGCATATTTGTTTGTAATACTGATTAAAATGATCAAGTAACGTTAAATGTTCATCAAATTGTCAAAGCAGATTAAGTATTATAGTTAAGAGATCCTCAGGATTTGTTATAGCATTAATATTGTTTGCGTTTCACTTTTATCTAAATGAATTTTATTATTACTGTAAGCTATAAAATACAACGTGGCATAATTTCATATAGCCAGCACATTACCAATATTTACATATACGTTAGTGTGTCACATCTATCTTCAAAGACATGACATCATCGACTAGATTATGTCAGAAATAATGTACCTTTCAAGGCCATTCGCTTGAGCACAAAGCGTGGAGAAATTATTTCACTTTTATTATATCAACAGTAATGAAAAATAACAATGTTTATTTTGGACGTTCATAAATTAAAGAAACATGTTAGGTATAAATTAACTAGAGGACAACAAATGAACTAGAGGACAACTCATTTTTAAAATGAACATTTTATCAACGGCCACTGAACTAAAATGTTTTATGTTATGTAACCAGCTGCCCCACGCAACTTTGTCTGTATCTCTTTTCAATCATGCTCGGCTCCTATTGGTCTAAGCGTGAAGTTAACTATCGGAGGAAAATACAAATTTTAAAGAAAAAATGTGTAAATCGATTAAATACTTTCGGAGTTCAGCAACAATGTGATACGATAATTATATACATATAATAGATGTAGGAAATTTTGTGTAGGTTACTATACTCATAGAAAACATTATTAAAAAAGTATTAATGCAATTATTTCGTTCTTTATCGCTGAGTGAGTGATGTTACCGAAACATGAACCTAGGAGAGGTTTATGTATCGGTCCCCTGGAACTGGAACGGAAGGGGGAGAATTTAAAATAATTCAGATATCAATCAGCTGGTGAGCCGTTTACTCGTTTGCCCCCTATGACACAAAAGTGAAATTTACGTCTTACCAACAGAATATTCAAACTCTATTTCGAGAACTGTTACTAAATATGTCAAGCATATAAGCATAGGTATATTTCAGAAACACATAACTCCAAGTCATTCAAATATCTATTAGACTTCGAAGAAAGTGCTATGGCTTGACACCACTTATTAAAAGAATGTACATAGACCTATGTAGGTACATTCTTTTAGGTGTACTTTATTTTAATTATAACTGCGAGTGACACTTATAATAATTTGTTAACTTCGAAATTTTTTAACGAGAAGACTTTTAAACCACTTTTTCCTAACCTATACTTTCCACGTTTTTCTTTCAATCCCATGGTTGCCTGTATGAAATTACTTTCGAGCAATAAGGCCACCACTTGTACCTCCTAAAGTCATTCCTGACTAGACTTTCAGTCTTAGTTTGCTGTCCCTTCAAGTGAGAGATCATTTTTGAAATATAAATTTTCCAAGTCCAAAGGTAAAAAAAGATATAGGTACATATATATTTATGTGTCTGAAGCATAGTCTAGATCACTATACATATATTACACGGTATTCAAATACCTTCCTATAAATTGCTTTTATAAATGCCAGTTGGCGTGACGTCACTGGTGTAACGAGTGCTTACAAAATATTTGCTAATGATTAGCATGAAATATATTGTCATTATTTACATTGGTATAACAAAAGTGCGAACAACGAAAATTATGCGAAACATTATTATTTGGCATAAAATTATTAGCTAACATAACGCTGTTTTTTTCATTAATAGTGTGTAAATAATAAGTATATTTTTAGCCGCAACAACTTACAACTGGAATGCTAGCAGTTGGGTTCTGCCACTCGCAAGTCGTTATTGGTCGCAATACTAATAAAATATAACAATTGTTTTTTACATCCTCAATAACATCACATCACACATCAACAGTCTTCTACAGTCCACTCTTCGTAGGTCTAAGGTATCTGTGTAGTCAGGATACTACCTATTAATTTCTATTGTTTAGCATATTATGAAAGTCTTAAAATTTTATGCCAAGAGTGAGTTTCTGTTACTAAATTGTACGTGCATCTTTCTATTATAAAGATATTGCATCTAATAAAAATGTAGGAACAGTATTCATTTGAATGTGAAATTATTTTCTGTTTGTCGTACAATAATGTTTAGGTACACCCACATTTACCTAAATATACTCTCGGAAAATTTATCTAAACTGAACATCTCATAGATTGAACAGATTTTGTATTTAATTTTTGTTTCAAGAATAGTTTTTGGGTACATCACGAAATAAAATATCTTCGTTTTATTTTATTGGCCGTGCTCAAGTTATTATCAATTTTTAATCTTATAAAAAAATGGAACCCGTGTTGTTTATTGTAATTTAAATCATCTTATAAATATAACCACTAAAAGCTTGGTACGCATCCGCTGAGTATGCAACCAGAGCACAGACTTCAAAAGTAAAATTTTCCGTAGCGTCACGACACCGACCTGACTCCTAGCCAAGTTGCAAGCGGTTTCTTTCTACATTCGTTCACGCATAAATTCTCGCCTATCATTGGCTAATACTTTGTCAAAGATTAGCCAATGACACACGAGAATTTATGCGTGGACGATTGCAGAAAGAAAAACGCTTGCAACTTGGCTAGGCTGACAGATCTCTCAACGACCTATAATTAGTTGATTTGAATACGCATGACATGACTCAATTCCATTGTAAATCTACTAAGGTTGTGCATGAAATTCTACCACGTCGATGACGTTTGTGGGATTACATTATATTATTGATTAAAATAAAAAAAAAACCGACTTCAAATAATATGAAACGAAAACTCCCTGCCAAGAAACGCTAAAAAGCGTAAAACAAACCAACTCTTCATTAATTACTATTAATTATATTTAAATAAAGTAATGTGTGCTAGGTACCTAAATCCTGTTTTTGAAGTCGTTACCATCTTTAAATGTTACTCCTGCTGATGCAAGTAACTGTAGTGGGTTAAAGACGAGAAGATCGTGTTCAAGTTTAAATGACCTGCGCATTGCTGAGAGATACTAAAAGCAAACAAAAAATATTAAGGGGTTACTTATCCTGTCCTTATCGGGTCCTGTATCAACAGCTTATCAGAAGGCTATGGGGATATTAAACGAAGACTGCTACAACTGCTATTTTTCAGTTGGATGATTATGATACATGAATTCCTCAAGGTCTAGTGTAACTTAATTTCACGTCTAATCAATCGTGACGGTGACTGCGTTCGGTTTTCGAACGACTCATATCGAAATCTTCACCAATAGCCGCGCTCACCGTGACGAGTTAATGTGAAACAAACTCACACGAGAATCTCTGAACATTACACTATAACCAACGATGAATGCGGTTACCTTACGGTCACCGATCTGACTAGCATAAGTTCAGACAAAACTCTCAGGGCCAGGGACATGGGCGTACCCAGGTTCTGGGCCAGGGGGGGGCAAATCGGGTTTTTTTAAAAGCACCTCGTCAAATAAATGGATATAAGAAAGGCATTTTTTTTAAAATAAATTATTTCATAATAGAACAGCTATTTTAAAAACCCTTTCGCAGTCCACTACTAGACATAGGTTTCTCCAATTAATTGCACGCCACTCGGTTCGATAACATTTTAAAAGAAATTTTCAAAAGTCTTCGGCAAAACAGTTTAAGATGAAACATAGGTAAACGTTATCGTTAAAAAATTGTTCTATGTACACTGAGCAAAAAAATCATTAGGTATATTCTATATTTGCCTGGTCTGGTGTCAGTATAGCAACATTCACAGCGGTACTTGTGAGCTACAAAAATCCAAAGCGAGTCTCATACTTGCTTCTTGAAGTTCACAATTGCCTACAGGACTGGAGGCTAAAAGCAAGTGCCGCTAAATCAGCCCAAATAACATTCACTCTTCGTCAGGGTAACTGTCCGCAATCAGGCCGAGGTGGCAGCATAAGCGCTTATTTTTGGGTAGAAAAGGAACACCGGGATTTCTGCACAGGAGGGAGCAATCTTAAACCGTAGGTTCGAGGGTTTTCCTTTTCAGGGTAGGTACATGTGGTTCTCCGACTTCTAGTAATCGGGATGGCGTGCGGTCCAGGACCAGTCGGTGGTATCTGGGGCGATTTCCGTACAGAAAAAAAGGGTAACTGTCCGCAAGTAAAAGTCGAAGAAAATATCTTACCGCAACGTGAGTGTGTGAACATTTTTGTTTTTTTTTTGGGCGGAAATTCCCTCGGATATCTCAATCTGATGGTTATGTCGGACTCGAACCGACTGAAAACCGCACACCGTCACGGATATTAGAAGCCGGGGAATCAGGTGCACCCTCAGAAGGAAATAAGGAAATCCTTGGAACCCCGACGTACCTCGGGCCACCTATGGTTTGTAGGTAGATGGCCCCCTCCTGTGTAGGAACCCTGATGCTCCTTTTCTATTTTAAAAAGGGGCGCGAGCACTTTGTATAGCTCGCGCCGTTGGCCCGGCTTGCTTCTGCTAGGGTGATCCTCACCTGTCACTCCCAAGTTTGTGCTTATGGAGGACGGAGATCGTTTGGCGATCTCCGGCGCCCGAGTCGTCTGCGGTACCTGGCCCGTTCCCGGGCCTGGCGGACAGGAAAAGTTCTAAACTTCGCACGGTCCTGCTCCGCCATCTCCTTCGCAAGCATAACTTGCTCGCAGAAAAAGACGTCAGAGTTCTACGCGCTCTCGCTACGCAACATGGTCGCATTAATGTTATCAAGCAAGAGAACCCCCACTCCGATGGCCGCCTCGACTCGCCCTACTCTGAACATTCTGCCAGTGTGTGGAATGCAGTGTCTATGGTTTGGTCATCGCTGTGGTGGCACTCAGGCGTTGGCTCTTTGCGGATCCGACACAGGTGCTCTCCGAAGCATCCTTTCCCAGTGATCACCTGTGTCAGCCGGTATGAGAGGGTCCCGTGATGCCTCTCGAGCCAATCCTCCATAATGGGTCTTACCGCCGCAATAACGGCGTGCCCAGCACTCGGTTGCCCATGTCGTTCCTTCCATTCCTCCACAAGAACCTGGGGAATAGAAATTTCTGGTCTTCGATTTTTCGAGTCTTAGGACTCCTACCTGAGGGTCAGCTCGTTGCGGACGTCGCAATAGCCCGATATTGCTGGCCTTCAGGACCTCCGCCCATACTGGAGACCGCACAACGCCCGCGTATAGTCTCCTGCAGAAGTCATCGGGCCCCCTCATATTTGGCAGCAACCGAGCCAAGCACGCGCTGAGCCAGCTTGGGAATAAGATTTCGGAAATGGTGTCCCATCGGCCTTCGAGTGCGAGCCCAATGTGGGCTTACATATAGACCGGTGGAAAAACCATACCAAAGCAAAATGAGATGATATATCTATGCGGCACAAAAACCTGTACGTGATGCTAGGACGAAACTAGAAATTATTACTGGACAACAAATTTCTGATATATCAGACTATAATATTTTGCTTCCGAGAATTATTTGTAGTGACTAAAATACGTTCCAAATGAATGGGCTTGTCAGCTGTCCATAAAAAACTACATAAACTGACTCAGAAGATTTGATATCTTAGGACTATGATGAGTAGTTCTCCTCGCTAAAGAGCACGCTCTGATCGTCACTACGCTCGAACATCGCATAGTCCTAGGACTGATTCCGATTCCGATGCCGATTGCCGATCTTACAACAACACAGAAAATAAATCTGTCTTTGTCCATAGTCGATCTTATTCACGTTTTTACGCGTCTGAGTGTGCTTTACACATAATCGAGAGAAGAAGATAGTAGGCACGTCAACATCTAGGGGGGGGCAGCTGCCCTCCCCTGCCCTACCCTGGGTACGCCCATGGCCAGGGATAAATAAAAAAATGCTATGTAGTGGCGCGTAACCACAACAGATGGTGTTGCTCTTTGCGACTTAGAGCTCAACAAAATGCCTAACAATACGCATGATGAGAAAGCGTTACGCGAAAGACGACAATTGAGACTAATTGTATTTTTTTTTTTTTTTTTTTTTTTTTATTGAATAGTGGGCAAACGAGCAGACGTATCACCTGATGGTAAGCGATTACCGCCGCCCATGGACACCCGCAACACCAAAGGCGTCACAAGTGCGTTGCCGACCTTTGGGGATAGGAAAGGGGATGGGGGCAGGGGTTGGGGTATAAGGCCTCCGGTATCCTCACTCACTCGGTGAAACACAGCGCAAACGCTATTTCACACCGGTTTTCTGTGAGGCCGTGGTATCACTCCGGTCGAGCCGACCCATTCATGCCGAAGCATAGCTCTCCCACGGTTAAATAAACCTAGATAAACTTAGATAAACTAGGGATATTATTAGAAACAAGCTGAACCCCGCGGCGCTACCCACGTTACGACAATAACCACAGGCAAAGCCGCGAGGCGAAGCTATATCTTTAAAAATTTTAGCCTATGTGTTATTCTGATGATAATAAACTATATTATTGTAAAGTTTCATCAAAATCCATTCAGTAGTTTTTGCGTGAAAGAGCAACAAAGATACATCCATTCAACCATACTTACAAACTTTTACGTTTATAATATTAGTAGTAGAATACTAGTAGTGTAAGTTTTGCATGTCTTCTTCTTTGCTACAGACTATTAGTTACTAGATCCGGATTTTGAAGTATCATCTATCTCCAAACCTCTTGAAAGAATACAGCTAAGGTCCTATTCGTGTATATGGTTTTTAAAGAATCATTCTCTAACCCCTAATCGTTTTAATTTCTATCATCAGCTCATGTGAATAGCTGAAAGAATAAAAATTAATGTCAACGTAAGTGCGTATGATACTGAAATCGTCCTCTAATCCCTAACTGTTAAGAAGTTGTACTTTCCATCATCAGCTCATCTAAATACGAGTAACTTGAAAGAATACGAACAAAGATAACATATATGTGTGTGGTATTTAAAGATTTATCATCAAACTCCTAACCGTTAAGAAGTTGAGTTGCATGTTCCATCATCAGCTCATCATCATGAAAGACTACCAGACGCAAATATCAGATTAGCTTTAGAAAAAACATAGTAAGTACGTGCCTATAAAATTTAAGGGTTGACATTGATTTCCTTGGAATCCCATCATCAGATCCTAATAATGGGACCACCTCGGGAGCATACCCTATCGAAGATAAAAGAAAATCAGAATGGATAAAAGAAAGTACAGTGGAACATAGAACCTTCCCCTTCTTGAAGTGGGTTAAAAAGAAATGAAACATTTAGAGATTACATTAAGAATATCAAACGTTCAACATTTTATACTCGTAACTAAATTAATGAATTTTGAATTTGGAACAGTTTTGATTAGTTGGTACAACTTAAATTCAAAGATTTTTATGAAGTTTTAGATACCGTTATCAATTTGCTATAATTTTTAACACGCTTTTATAACTTTAACCGAATGTTTGATTGTCTGTTTGTTTCCCTGTAATCGATTTTGTAAGCGCACTTTATAACGTATACTAGCTGACCCACACAACCTCGTTTGCGTCTTCTATTGCCTGTAGCGTGAAATTTTTCCCCCGTTTTTGAAACATTCTTCCCTGGTGCTTCGCTCCTATTAGTATTAGCGTGATGATATATAGCCTATAGCTTACTCGATAAATGGACGTAATTCTTCTCTGCCTGATGGAAAGCATTAGCAGAATCCAAGAGTGGTGGACACCATGCTTATTGCGAATGCAGACAATGAAACAATGAAGCATGAAGATCCACACTATAGCGGCATTTTGAGATGCTTCTGCATCATTGGGTTTCCACTTTCGCACTCACCATCGAAACACGACAGCGCGATATGTGTTTTTGAAGGTGGCATAGCCGTGCTGATTTCAGTATGAACGGGCCGGGTTGACAGGGGTGGAACTACCCTCGCACAGAAGATCATATGTACTGTTGTGTTTCTTTGGTGAGTGCGAGATCGAACACTCAATGATGCAGAAGCATCACTAGGCCCCGTAGTATCACCATGGAGCATTGTTGCATTGAGTGCATTGGCAATGGTTCCCTGGGGCCAACGGTTCCAATACCGAACACCAAATATATTGGTCCAATCTTTGTACCTGCCGGCAGACCAAAGAGGCCCTCCCGACGATCAACCCCAGATTGTCAGGGAAGCTAATGCAACTCAAGGGGCCGCTGCTTCGACTCTTAATAGGAGCAATAACTGGTCGTGCACTACTAAACAAACATCTTTTCACACTAGGTGTAACAGATAGTCCTCTGTGCAGGGCATGCATGGAGGAAGAAGAAACGGCTGCCTATGTCGTCATGACATGTCCTGAGGTGGCAGAATACCGGGCGAGACACCTCGGATCACCGAGGTCACATCCAGAAGTCGTCGGCAACGTGAAGAGTCTGCTAGGCTTCTTGGAAGAACTGGGTTGGCACGAATAATGTTAACCCGTCACGCAAAATAGGCGCACTAAAGTCGTCGAGTTGCGTAGACCCAGCCCGCGAGTTTCAAGTCAAGTCCATTCACAATGAGTGTGGTGACCACCACTCTCGGATTATGCTTATGCATTCCAGCAGGCAGAGTAGGGTAACTTTAACAGGCCCATACAAAAAAGAAATGCATATTTAGAAATCTATGACCTATTGTTAAGTAGGTAGCACTTTATAGGTAAAAGTGCAGGTATATGAATGTACTAGCTGTCCAACACAGCTCAGTCTGCGTCTTTTATTGCCCGTAGCGCGGAAACAAATTTGTTTACATTAAAAAGGTTATGGTGAGCGAACCTTAAAAGATATGAAAATGCTGTCATGGATATTTTTTTAGAATTGTGTAAGAATAACAATTCTTTCATACACTATTTTTACAAATCTTTAACCATTTACGCAGTGCACGCCATAAAAATCTCTCAAAAGAAATGTTTTTCCCCCGCTTATGTAACATTGTCATAGATACTAACATCATAAGGCTGAAGAGTTTGCTTGTTAGTTTGGTTGAACGCGCTAATCTCAGAAAATAAAGGCACAATTTAAAAGTTCTTTCAGTGTTCAATAGTCGAGTTATCAAGGAAGGTTATAGGTCAAATATCATTATGTAACGACCAAAAGGAGCGGAGAGTTAGCCAAATATTATTTTGCAAAAACGAGAGAAAAATATTCCCTTTGACAGCTTTCATTGCACGTAACGCTTAAACGGTTGAAGTTATACAAAAACCATGTATAAATAATTTTTCCTCTAAAAATTCTGAGAAAAAGTCCGTATCAGTTGGCTTACTATACAGCATATTACACATACAGCCGAGGTTGCTTGGGTCAACTAGTGTACGATAATTATTTAATAGGTATTGAATTAAAGTTTAAGAGTTCTCCAATAAAACACACAACTTTTTTCAAACGAGAGACTCTTCAAAAAGTTAACAGGTGTTCTTCATTAATGTAAATATTACTTAAGACTATAGCAACTAGTGCCACTGCCCTTTAACAGTGCCCAATCACTAACCCGTCTTTGCGGTTACGAAAAGAGAAAGTTGATAAAATATCTCAATTTTATGTGACAAACAACGATGATGCGAGGGCGCTATGCCCTTCTGAACACTTACTACTTAAACCGGTCAGAGCTCAGGGGCATAACAATGTATTGTCTACTTTCAGGGCGTGACGATTGATCGTTAAACTAATTGAAGTAATTAAAGCTTCAAAAGTCTTTAAGCATGTATATCGTTTAAGTGACACCCAAGACGTTACTCGTGGTAACAAACACATTCAACAAAATTTGCATTAAAATGTACCTACTCTTTAAAATTAACTGACCTTTGTAATGAAACATAACAATTTCTCAGAAAAAGATCTTGATAACAGATTCAGTATTTTAAAAGATCGTTTGTTAGAAAACCATAGGAACCGTCACATACTGTTAGTTTTAGATTTAATATTAACATTTATATTTGATCTCGTTGTAAATTTTACTATCAAATTATGTGATGGTTTTGTCATGGAAATATGAAAAACATAAAATACATGGAAAATATTTCAACATAAAGCAACAGAGATGGAAGTTATTAACAAAATTAAATGTCCTTGACACACTACCTGAAAAGCGTCGCCTCCGCGACTGTTTATATTCACTTGTAGAAGTAAAGGCATCCACGCACAACCTGTTTCTAAAATGTTTCGACACACAGATAAATTATAACACTAATAATGTACTAGCCTTGAGGATATTTGCACAAGAAAAATTTACTGAAATAAACGTACGACAACCAACGAATAGTGTTTTCGAGATAGATGCGAAATCGTGGTTGGAATAGTTCGATACAGGCGGCGCGCGCGACGTTCTATGGTGGACTGGTGTAGTGGTGTTGTTCAACACTGATGGGATGGGGTCGGCCCGTCCGAACTGCACTACATCTATTGGAATTCGAACTAGTACACGACGCGACGTCTGTGTGACATTGTGTATGTCAGAGGACACACTCAGTAGAAAACTATGAAATTTGTCTTTTTAGTCGCGTTATACATGTTTAATGATATAAAATTTTATACAATCTCAATTCAGTTGACTGAAAGTATTTATTTTGATTTATTCAAAACATTTCATCGAATTTTATACACACACACGTATATGATATGTGTGTTTCGAATATGTCGCAGTTTGATAGCGCAGTTTTAAAATATGTTATTATTTTTGTTTGTACAGATATTTTGGGCTATTCAGACTTTCCCATGCATGAAGAACGTATGAGATAGTTTTACAAGTGATCTAGGATGTAGCGCAGATTTGAATATATTTTTTGGTAAGAGTTTTATCAAACTTGAAAATACTGTCTTATTTAGTTATCTATGTAATTCTTGCCAACGAGCCTGTTTTTTTCCTTACCTTGTCTGTTATTTATATCTTTTTAAAATGGACGCGAAGTTGGAAAAAAGTGTCAGTATTTAAGGTAATTTACCGAGAACGATGGTCACAGCTGATTCGAGAACGATGCGTCATCGTGGCGGCAGTGGGGCGCGGCGACGGCCCACGCGTTGAGAGCCAAACAAATCTATAGCTTTATTGTAGAGAAACATGGCATCTAGGGTTGCCAGGAGTACTGGTTAAAGAGTCATGTTCAGCCAAAATAAATTAGTCAGACTACCTATCTGGATTTGGTTTGGGTCTTTAATAAATGATATTTATTTTGTAAGTAAATCTTTACAGATATTTTTACACGTTGGACTTTATAGCTAGAAGAGGCCGGCATTTCCTAAGACTCACTCTGGGAAGAAATGTCGAAACAAACCACAGAAGTGTCTTTTTTTTAAGTCCGTGAACATTGATTAATTACAAACTAATAAACATCTATGCAAGTGCAGTATAGGATCAGGGTTGGCCTTTTGAAGAAAGTACCATAGTATTGAGTCGGTCTGCCCATACATAGGAGACGGCATACGAGCCCCAGCCATCGTGTTCCCTAACCGGTATAAGTCAAGGTTAATGATCCGAAGGACGATACTACCGCCAGCAAGACATATGGATAGGCCGGGGAAACACTCAAAACCACCAGAAAGATACTAAATATGAATTTATATTACAAGCCTAGACGGCTTGTAATATAGGCTATACTTTCATTTATATACACAAAAGAATTCAGTTCGTATTAACAAATTCTTTAAATTAAACCCTTACATTATACTCTAAAGGAAAAAGTTAGTTGATACGTTAAGGAAAATTAAGATGACTTATTCTCCTGATAACAGTGTATGTAACGAACAAATGTACGAACAGTAACACAGTTTTTTAGATACTTGTTTAAACTGTACAGTCAACAAAGGAAAAAAAAAGATTGTTTTGAACTGCTAACTACAATAGTGAGCTCATTTAAAAGTATCCTTATAAATTCATATGATTGACTTCTTTTATTCTTTAAAGATATTTGTTGGGAGTTTGTGTTGGATTATAGAGCTATCGGCACAACAAATTAGTATTTAATGTTACAAAACAAGTTGTCAAAATTAGTAATTTTCATGTTTATTGCCTCATAACTGTTTCACTTTTAAACTGATTTTGATAGTTTTTATTTATTTATAAGGATGTTATTTTCTTGGCAGAGTAATATATTACAAGGTTAATCAATCCTGGGCAAGTAACTCCATAGACTTAATACACTTAACACAGTTTGAATAGTTTTAATACTTGTCAAACCCGATCCATAATAAGTAATATTAGGGGGAGGGCAGGGGAGGAGTGTTATAATATAATTTAATACGATTTGGCTCATTTCGCATTTTTTGCGCAACAAGAAGACCCTCGCAGCAGAGCTAGCCTATAAAGTACCTATTTAGTTTGGCACCGACTTCAATCAAACTAGAATGTATCTATTACTTGATTTTTTAGGGTTGCATTTATTTTTTTAATTAGATTTGTAATTATTTTTAGTGGTCTACGTTAGTATAGTTTGAAAAAAGTTTAATTGTTTCTTAAAAAATGAATATAAACCAGTGTCTGACTTTTAAATATAAATTTGTGACCAGCTTAGCCATTTTTGGACAACCCTAATACCGTCACTCTACAAGACGACCATGGGTACTATGTAATTTTCTCTGCACGTGTTTGACACAGTGTAGTAGAGAGAGACACGCATTTCGACGGCTATCGGCTCTATAACTGTTAATATACGTAATAGCATGCTCGATGCTCGTGTCTCATCAGCGACGCGGAGTCATGGAAAAATAAGTTTTTACAGAGTCCAAAGTCTCAAAAGGAGGAGCTTCTCAATCTGGTTTTATTGGTTTAAGTGTTTTGTACCTCATAACTCTGCCATTTATAAATCGATATGATTTTATTTTATTTTGTTACAGCACACGTATGGCACTGTAATACGTGTACAATGCGACTCATATAAGAAAAGGAACGTCAATGGTCTGTCAAATGTCCCTTGAAAAAATATTATTGAACACCTTTAAAAACCTTGTAAAACATTATTGATACGTAAATAAGGTTTCGATGCGGACCGTACTTTTTAGTGGTAGCGTATGCGACTGCTAAGCTTGAGGTCTCGGGTTCGATTCCCGGGTCGGACCAAATGTTTATTATTATTTGTTTCGGAGTTTGGGTGTTTTCTATGTATAATACGTATTTATTTACAAAAAAAAAGTATCTAAGTATTTACATCAGTTGTCTAGTAACCATAACACAAGCTCTGCTTAGCTTGGGACTAGATGGCGTTGTGTGTTAGATGTTCAGAATATTTATTTATTTATTTATTCAAGAGACATATGACAGATAGAGGTTGTAGCAGTCATGGATTCAATTTAATTTTTCCCATACAAAATAAATATTATTATATTATTATATATTTACCTTTGCGTCGTCCCGCTACACCATTCAAAAATGACAGAGACAGTCAGATGTCAAATCGCCTACATTTTTACGTGCTATCTGACTCACTCTCTGTTTGACATATTATGTAACATCGTACATCAAACTACACCATTTAAAAGTGACAGAGAGAGGTCATACGCTTGCTACCTGACTCACTCTTTCCTTAAATTTGTATAAATACAAGTATTGTTTTTGTATATAGTTAGTCATCTTTTGAATACAATAATTCTATCATCATCCTGCTGTCTTATTCAATATACTCCTACGAACACAACATACGTTAGTGGCTATGGTTAACCAGCTTTAACACCTACACTGGTGACCCAGCGACGTCGGGATACAACAAAAGTAATCCCAAGAAGATGACCAGCACGGGAGTATCAACTGCATCAGAGACAACACATGGACCTGCCGCCCAGAACTGTACACCAACAAGTACAACCCGTATCACAACAAGCGCAACAACAAGCTCAACAACAAGCACAGCAACAAGCACGGCAGCAACAACAGCAACAGCAGCAGCAACAAACACAACAGCAGCTACAACAGCAGCAACCTCAACAGCAACAACACAGATATCATGCTGCAGGGGCAGCTGAATTTGTGAGTGGGACCGGTGGTCATCCGCCTGCGACAGTTCCTCACGCTCATCCACAGCACATGATGCACCAGGTGCACGCCTCGCCCCCCACGCAGCACGCGCACGCGGCCGCACCGCCGCAACATGCACAACAGGTGAGACTTGGCATCTTGGAACAGCAGCAACTGGCCGCTGTCTCGCACCAGCACCACAACATGCATAATTTACCACAACCTCACACTACCGGTCAGTTACAATCAACACAAGCATATGCACCTCCAGCAATGATGCCCGCTCAGTATATGCAACAAAGCGGTAGCGGAGCAGTGTTTGGTTGTGCGATGTTTACTGCCGCGCAGCACGCGCCTCTCGCCACGCACGCGCCTCTGGTCATGCACGGCACCTCTAGCCGTACCTTCTACATGCCTAGTGACCTTAAAACTGCCACTCATGTATTCATCCGCCAGGGTCCTGTACGTAGACCACTCCAACCACCATACCTTGGTCCGTACAAAGTACTGCAACGCGATCAGAAGACATTCGAAGTAGAAATACAAGACAGACCTCAACGTATATCAGTCGATCGTTTAAAACCAGCCTACATCACCAGAGACACATCAAATTCAGCACCGCACCCCTCAAGGACTGAAGACCAGCTAGCAACCAAGAAAACAAGAAGCGGGAGAACAGTCAGATTTCCAGACTACTATCAACCGAAGCTAGCTCCGGCTTCAGCGGGGGAGTAGTGTAGCAGTCATGGATTCAATTTAATTTTTCCCATACAAAATAAATATTATTATATATTTACCTTTGCGTCGTCCCGCTACACCATTCAAAAATGACAGAGACAGTCAGATGTCAAATCGCCTACATTTTTACGTGCTATCTGACTCACTCTCTGTTTGACATATTATGTAACATCGTACATCAAACTACACCATTTAAAAGTGACAGAGAGAGGTCATACGCTTGCTACCTGACTCACTCTCTCCTTAAATTTGTATAAATACAAGTATTGTTTTTGTATATAGTTAGTCATCTTTTGAATACAATAATTCTATCATCATCCTGCTGTCTTATTCAATATACTCCTACGAACACAACATACGTTAGTGGCTTTGGTTACACAGCCTTCCACCGCCACAAGGTCATTGACGTTGATATTGATTGATATTCAAACTATAAAAAGATATCAAAAGATACGTACGACAATAACCATGGGCAACGCCGCGGGGCGAAGCTAATCTATACTAATATTATAAAGAGGAAAACTTTGTTTGTATGTTTGTTTGTTTGTAATGAATAGGCTCAAAAACTACTGGACCGATTTTAAAAATTCTTTTACCATTCGAAAGCTACATTATCCACGAGTATTGGGTTCCATAAGATATTGGGGTTTTTCGGACACAAGATGTAAAAAATCAACCAGAAAAGTTACTTATTTTGCGTACGCTGCGTAAACTATAAAAGATAGAACCATAAAATGTTCTAATTAATCGTAGATCTTATAAATATCTACAAAAAAGTCCACGACACACTATACGGGGGAAAATTTTTCGTTACGGGCAATAAAAGACGCAAACGAGGTTGCGTCGGTCAGCTAGTATCTTTATAAATTGTAGCTTATGTGTTATTCTGATGTATAAGCTATGTTATTGGCTGGCATAATCATTATTGATTAAAAGCCTCTACATTAATAATGTAAACAATAAAGATAATAAAAAAAAAACTATGTTATTGTTAATTTTCGTCATTTCATCATTCATTCACATGTTTTTGCGTGAAATAGCAACAAACATACTCACAAATTTTCGCGTTTATAATATTAGTAGGATTAAATGAGTTATTAGTATAAATATTATGAATTATAGCTTTCAAGCACCTCTATAAATATGAAAGATGCAAATATAATATTTATCAATATATTGTGACAAAAATGTAAGAAAACATTCAAGTGCAACGTTTTAATTTTTTAATATTTATTTTCTACAATAATAACGAATTGAAAGTCATTAAAATGGAACGTGTTTTATTACACCAATTAGCGTCTAGTGACGTCACTCTTGGTATGATATCAATTTAAAGGTTATAATCGTAAACGTTAATTTATTGAATAAACGTGGGAGAGCCACACTTCGTCATGAATGGGCCGGCTCGACTGGAGTGATACCACGGTCTCACAGAAAACCAGTGTGGAATAGCGCTTGCGCTGTGTTTCTCCGAGTGAGTGAGGATACCAGAGGCCCATAACCCATACGCAGAGCTTGTGTTATGATTACTGGACAACTGATATAAATACAAATATACTTTTTTTTGTAAATACATCCCTATTATACAGAAAAAACACCCAAACTCCAAAACAAATATTTGCAGATCATACAAACATTTGTTCCGACCCGGGAATCGAACCCGAGACTTTAAGCACAATAGTCGCAGGTACGCTACCAGTGCAGCACAAAGGCAGTCATACTAGTTCCTCATAAATAACTAAAATTGGAGTTTCTGTTTTTAATATTGAAACAAACGTATGTATACACGATACATATATTAAAATAACGTTTTTTTTACTTTTTGTCTGTCTGTCCATCTGTCTGTCTGTTGGGTCCGGCCAATTGCTGGAACGGCTGGACCGATTTTTACGGGGCTTTCACATAAAGAGTAACTTAGGCTACTTTTTTAGACTGAATTCGTCCCTCGTCGTTACCCGCAGTACGATAATAACCGCGGCTAACACCGTAGGGTTCAGCTAGTTCATCTTCACTTTTTTTTGTAAATTCTTACATATTATACGTAGGAAACACTCAAACTTCGAAACGAATATTTGTAGATCACACAAACACTTGGTCCGACTCAGGATATATTATACTGTACAATAGACGCGGGCGGAGCTGCGGGTTAAAGCCAGTTACAACTAAAATCCGTATCGTAAATAAATCGTATATAATTAAAATCGTAAATAAATCGTATATAATTAACCGTGGGAGAGCCGCGCTTCGGCATGAATGGGCCGGCTCGACCGGAGTGATACCACGGCCTCACAGAAAACCGGTGTGAAATAGCGCTTGCGCTGTGTTTCACCGAGTGAATGAGGATACCGGAAGCCCATACCCCAACCCCTCCCTCATTCCCCCTCCCCATCCCCCAAAGGTCGGCAACGCACTTGTGACACCTCTGGTGCTGCGGGTGTCCATGGGCGGCGGTAATTGCTTACCATCAGGTGATACGCCTGCTCGTTTGCCATCTATTACATAAAAAAAAAAAAAAAAATTGCGCAATTAGGTGTTAAGTACACTGCCAGTTAAACTTTTTTAAGTAGGTGACTTTGGCCTTTACTAACTGAACTAGCTCTGAGAAAAAAAGACGAAACAAGCTCAGAAATCATCGTCTCTTTTAAAGTCCACACAGTCTTTTCAAATGCAAAGGACATTATATTAATAAAATAAAAATATATAATAATTGAAAAAAATTAACAACAGCTATGGTTTAAGATGAATTTAATCAAGGTATAATTCACCTTTGCCTTACCTTATATTTAATGGTATTCTTAAATTTCCGTAATGGCAAATTCCTAATATCAATAGGGACTTTATTGTAAAAGCGTATGCATTGTCCCATGACCGAGTTGTCTAGTTTATGGAGGCGAGTGACATGATTACAAATATTATGTTTGTTTCTGGTATTTCCCTAATGAACATTTTTTATACCTTAATAAAATTTTCATAACAAAACTGATATTCAGGTAAAACAGGTGGAACCAGTAGCCGATCCCAAATAATCTTGGGACAAGGCTAGGAAGAAGAAGAATAAAATTTTCATATTAGGTCTTTACCTATGAAATTGCCGTTTTGTATGCAATAAGTGAAAGAACTTATTTTTTCAAACTTTTTTATTTCTGTTATTCGAAGTAACCACCCATGCAATCGACGCATCTTTGCCAACGCATTGGCAGTTTATTGATGCCCTTCTTGTAAAAATCAGCTGGACGGGAGGCAACAAACTCTTCAAAGGCATTTTGTACTGCCTCTCGGGAATCGAATTTTTTACCCACTAAAAAGTTGTCTAAATTTTGGAAAAAGTAATAGTCGGTAGGTGCAAGGTCTGGTGAGTATGGCGGATGAGAGAGAGCTTCCAACCCCAGCTCTTGCAGCTTGGAGACTGTCTGTTGCGCAGTATGGGGTCGCGCGTTGTCGTGAAGGAGCAGGTGGGACGACCGATTGACCAAAGCTGGTTGCAGATGTGCAAGCTTCTCCATCATTCTCTCCAGTTCTTCACAGTACGCATCTGCATTGATGCTCATGCCGTTTTGTAAAAAGCTGTGGTGAATCACACCCGCACTAGACCACCAAACAGTGACCATCACCTTTTTAGGGGTCATTTTTGGTTTAGGGCATTGCTTTGGTGCTGAACCAGGGTCTAACCAACTTGCTGAGCGCTTTCGATTGTCGAACAGAATCCATTTTTCGTCGCACGTAACTATTCGTTTCAAAATTCCTTCATTTCTTTGCCTGTTGAGCAGCGAAAGGCAGGTCTCGACGCGTACGTTGCGCTGGCGATCGTTAAGGTCGTGGGGCACCCAACTATCAAGCTTTTTTACCTTGCCAATTTGTCGCAAATGGATCAATATTGTTTTGATGCTTACATTAAAAGCTGCTGCTAGCTCAGCTGTAGATTGAGTTTCGTCAGCTTCCACAATCGCCTTTAATTCATTATTGTTAACCAAAGTCTCCGGACGACCACGAGCTTCATTTTTCAAGTCAAAATTTCCAGAACGTAACCGGGAAAACCAATAAAGGGTTGTGCGTGCGTTTGTACAGTTCTCTCCGTAAACGTTTTTGATGTTACGTGCCGTTTGTGTCGCGTTGGTGCCACGACGGAACTCATATTCCATAATTACACGAATTTTTAAAGTATCCATTATGACGAAAAATGTTCAAATGTAATGAAAATACAACGCTAATCAAAAAACAAAAGACTGAGTTTGTAAATAGAATGTCATGGTTTTAAAACAAAATTAATTTGAATTTAGAATACAGAGCCATTACAAACTTTTTTTTATTTGAAATGACCAGTACTGAAGAAACGCAATTTCATAGGTAAAGACCTATTATATATATTTTGATGTACGAGTACCGTCAATTGTAAGAACATTTATCTATTTAAATTTGGAAAGAAAAAAAACTCGAGGGCTCAATTTATATATGGCCTGTACGGCGCGTTTTTGTAAAACATAAATAACATTAATAACAGCACAATTACCCCAGAGTAGGATACCGTAAGACATTAAGCTATTGAAGTAACTAAACTATTCTAGCTGTATTAACATCAGTTAACTGTCGAATCCCTTTTACAGAAAGAGTCACTGAACTAGCCTACAGAATAGTTCTTTTATGTAGGGACTCCGTTGTAAGTTAGCCTCAATAGTAATCCCTAAAAATCCAGTAGATTCCACAGGATCCAACTCTAGTCCATTCAATTGAGCATTGGTTGTAACATGCCTAACGTTTGGTGTACCTAGAGAATTTTATTAATTTAGTTTTCTTCTCATTTAAGAGTAGGTTATTACAAATGTACCATTCCGAGAGTCCACTGTTGACTTCATTTAAACCATCGATTTATCGCTTAACTTTAAAGATTATGAATATGTTATGCGCGAACAATTCCATCTCATGACTGACTGACGAGTTATGCTGATTTTGAAGGTGAATTTTAAACTCTTTGGCGTTTACCTCGGAGTGTGACATTATTATTGAACGGACTTAAATTTTGTGTAGTCAAAAAGGTCAGCGTCTGAGATTGAATTCTGTGTAGTTAATTTTTCCCTGTTTGAGGCGAGGGGTGTCCGTAATGTTTTCTTATTCACATTTCGACGTCAATAAACTATCTCATCTAATTAAATTGCAAATAGAATGTAAGAGGTATACTTCAGTGCAATAGCTATAGTCTTGCGCGCCTATAATAACAATACAATACCACAATAACACCTCAGTGTGTAATTGCTATTCTTTGGAAACGTTAATATTAAATATTTTTTCAAAATGCAACTCATATAACCGCGCGTTGTCGACTGTTATAGATATCCGCCGTAGCCCAGTCACTTTTTTATTCAAATTCATTAATAAGCATATTAAATAACAAAGTGAATACTTCATTAGGGTCACTGTCATAGGGTAATTGTAATAATTTATCAGTTATATTACTCCTAAACCAGCTCTAGCGACTCTCCGTAATCGGAATGTAGCTAATGCTTACTTTTAACCTCTAGGTTTGTTAGCGTAATAGAAATGAACCTTAGATACCTATTAATGGGTTTCACATTTGTAAAAATATTATTTATAAAAGTGGTACTACTGAATGTAATACACGTGGGTTCATAGAAAACATTACTCGTAACAGAGCATAATAATATAATATAGTCAGTCCGATATTTTATAATTTTGGGTGTCACAAATTGGTGTTATATTTATTTAATGAACCTATTTAAGGGTCCAGATTCATTAAAGCTATACAGTTTTTTTTATAATAGATGTTCATTGTTCTCTACACACAAGCCTCAACCAAAGTTTAAAATAATGTAGGTACCTTTGTTGAAGACTAAAACTTAACAAGTACAAAAAATCTATCTATTTTCAATATATCACAAATTTAAAGAACAACAACAGTTGAAAACAAAAGTAGTGAATAAATAGTTACACGGGAAAGAAAGGTCAAAGGAGTTATTACCTACTATTCTTTTATAATGGCAATATCGCGTGATGAAACAAGAAATGTCACGTCATATTACCATGAAAGTAGTTGATTAAAAACATTAGAAATTATACTAGTATAATATTAAGACACTTGAATGTTTCTTTAAAATTAATAGCGCCTGACAAATTCATTTAAGCAATAAAATGTAGAATTGCGTTTAATTGCTTTGCGAGTTATTTTAAATATAAATAAATATAAATATTTCAGACATCTAACACACAACTCCATTTAGTCCCAAGCTAAGCAGAGCTTGTGTTATGGGTACTAGACAACTGATATGAATACGTATTTATATACTTTTTTTTGGAAATAAATATTTGTAAATCACACAAACAGTTGGTCCGACCCAGGATTTGAACCCGAGACCTCAAACACAGTAGTCGCATTCACTACCACTGCGCCACCGAGGCATTCAATAAAATAATATGATACTAATTATTTTAGATACTAAATATGCATCATAACTTTTTTATATTAAATAAATCTTAAAAAAAATTAGGTTAATTATATAAGGCCAATATCTAAAGAAAATCTAATTTGTAACATAATCTGAGAAAAGTATGGCAGTAAGTTCTGGGTTTTGTCGAAACATAAACCTTCTAATGAATGAATTTAGGCACACACACGAAGCAATATTTTTTAATAAGGTCTTGTTCAAAAGACTCGAGGTTTTTAAAATGTAGAGTCTTGTTTCCTAATGAATTCTGAGAAATAGAACAGATATTTGGGAAAACATTTTTTTAAATCTTTATTATATTAATGTAACGTTTTTAGAATAAGCATTTGTAAGGTATCGAACGGTTTTAGAAACCTACTGTGAGTATGTTTGATTATATATAGATAATTGAAGGAAATTATTAAAAATAAAAATCGCGATGAAAAAATAGGGGTTGATCGTAGAGGGTTGAAAATTCAGGGTACGTATTTATGTAGTATGTATTTTCTAATGCTGTAGGTATCATAAAAAAATAAAAATTAATCTAAAAATTAAAAACAAAAACTTAGGGGTTAACGATTAGGGGGATGAAAAATAGACGTGAGCCGATTCTCAGACCTTCCTAAAATGCTTACAAAATTTCATGAAAATCGGTCCAGCCGTTTTGGAAGAGTAGGTATGGTAACTAACATTATGACACGAGAATTTTATATATAAGATTTCTGTGCATACTTTAAAAAAATACGTATTTTAGTTGCGACTCTACCAATAAAAAAATTGAAGTGTGCACTATGAGCTAAATGCATAACAGAGTATGCACCCACGGTACGATACTTACGTCAAAATGCTTTTTTTTTATTTCGTGTGTGTTGTTCGTATGTCTTTTGTTCCGGCAAATCTCTGGACTGGACCAAACTTTTACTGTCAGATAGCTGACAATACAAGGAGTAACTTAGGCTATCATTTTGACTAGGTTGGCTCCGCGGCATGAACCGCGTTTGTCGTTGTACCGCGGTTAATTTGAAGATACACACAGACACTTCACTTTAATTTATTTATTACCCGCGGCTTCGCTCACATTTAATAAAATGTATTCCATGTTACTTCTAATTCCTCCAAGATAATGTGTATAAAGTTTCATGATGATCCGTTAAGTAGCTTTCGCGTGAAAACTTAACAAACAAACTTATTTTCACTTTATAATAATATCTTTATTTGTTGCTCCTCACAAAACAACACTTTATGCTACAAGATAATGAGTAGAAGTAAATGGAAATACAGTTCATTTGCAGTCTAGTGTATGCGAGGTGCTGGTGTCTATTTTAGGTGCAAACCTGTATTACAGATCACCAGGACCTCACCCCAGGTAAAGAATCAACATTTAGCTTAACATTAGGATACAATAGTAACGTACACGAAAGTTTATATCTAATTGGTATTAAGGAGACAGTACCATATATATTATGAATTTATGATTCGTCTCTTTTATGTATAAATAAATTGCTCTTTGGCCTGATTGTATGTCTAGATATAAAGTGTGTTTGTGTGAGAGCGGGAAAAATGTATGTGTTTTGTGACTGTGATTATGAAGAGAAAGTGTGTATGTGCAATGTGAGTGTAGTGTTGGTGTGATGTGATAATTTTGGCTTTAGGAAGTTTTAGTTGACACAGATCATTGATGTAAGCAAGAAATAGTGTAGGGCCCAAGATGCTTCCCTGTGGTACGCCAAAATGGACTGTTAATTCATCGCTTGTGAGATTATCAATTCCAACACACTGCTTTTTTTCAGTGACATAACTTTAAAATAGTTTCTACTGGCACCCCCTTATTCCCAAGTACTCAAGCTTTCTCAATAAGATAGGAATAGAGACTGTGTTCTGTCTGTCTCTCTTTGTAGGCAACCTACTTCAAAATTTGGTTGCAAGTGTCATGTTTTCTGAAAGTAACTATCTAATAAAAATCCTAAAAGTGTAAGTGTTATCCTGAACAGATCTAGCGAAAATAAGTTAAAGAATATCCAGCCAATCGAGTGGCAATACTTGAAGCGAAATCTAGTTCAAGTTTTTAACGTATGAGCCTGCAAAAATGACTCTACTCTACCTTGATGGAAAGCATGAGTAGAATTTAAGAGTGGCGATCACTTTAGTTACTTTCAGGTTTTGACTACTCGATCATAGGAAGGAAGAACCGAAATGTTGAGTTTGAGAGCTTCTAATGCCAGACATTTTGTTATAGTTTTATTACTGCTTGAGACGTGTTATAAGTGTCATTTTCTATGGTAGGTATAGGAAAGTTCCCCTGGGGCTGACTTTGACTACCCGGGAATATACCTCAGTCGTGAGGTACGGGAGGGGGGACTCCAGAAGCCGCCGATGCGTTCCTGGAGCTCCTCCCGACTGCCGAGGTGGGCCGCCGCGGGGTTTAGTGGGTAGACCGGTCCTCCGGGAGTCCCACACACGCCCTTCATCTCCCCAAGAACGAAGGGTATGGTGCGAAAGCATTCAACGCGAAAATAAAAGAAAAAAATATGATATAGGAAAGTTTTTTTAAATTTTGATTTATTTGTAATCCCTTGATGGTCAACCACCTAGTTGATAATCGTGAACTTAGAATAGTTTGAATAGATTAGCTTAGAAAATTGAGTAATTTCTACACAATTTGTGTTATGCAAATATAGCATTCTTGAACATAGTAATGTATGCAGATAAACTGATTCTAATAACTGTCAAACTTGTGTGATTATAATATACTAGCGACCCGCCCCGGCTTCGCACGGGTGCAATGCTGATACTAAATACACGTTGTATATAAAACATAGCTGACCCACGCAACCTCGTTTGCGTCTTATATAGCCCGTAGCATGAAAATTTTCGCAAAATAAGTAACTTTTCTGGTTGATTTTTACACCTTGTGTACGAAAAACCCAAATATCTTACGGAACCCTATTTTTTTCCAAAATAAAATATAGCCTATGTTACTCGTGGATAATGTAGCTTTCGAATGGTGAAAGAATTTTTAAAATCGGTCCAGTAGTTTTTGAGCCTATTCATTACAAACATACAAAAATAGGTACAAATCTTTCCTCTTTATAATATTAGTATAGATAAACATACCTAAATAATTTTCTGAAAACTGTCGTATAAGTGTAGGAATGGCTGGTATTATCTGTTGTTTGTTCCTGGTATATAAAGGGTACCACGAGGTCAAGAAGATACCATTTCCTGAATACACAAGCGAACAAAGATAAACATAAACCTTTTGATACATGTACATAAAGTAAATCTTATGCAATCTGTGGAGTGTAAAGGTGACTTGATTGAAAAGAAATTTATTCTGGTGAGAGTCACAAATTTAAAAAAAAAACAACCGACTTCAAGAACTGCACCAAAATGGGACTACACGGAAAGCACCAGCTTTCAAATAAAAAAGAGCATCAAAATCGTTTCACTCAGTCGAAAGATTTGAGGTAACAAACATAAAAAATAAAACAGTCGAATTGATAACCTTCTCCTTTTTTGAAGTCGGTTATAAAGGGCCTAAAATTACCACAATTATGCTCAAACGACTATAGAAACTTAGTAAAAGTCTGCATGTGGACATTATCCTCACTGATGGTTTGGTAGGATGTTAACAGTCAAGAAGTGACTTAGCCATTTCTATAACCCATAATTAATTTCTTGAGAAGGTGTTTCAACCTCTTAACGACATTATGTACCACCATAACCAAGACTAACTCTATTATTTATATCGAATGCAGCAACAGCTCATAAAACTCGACCCACCCAAGTGTGGTTGAAAACGATCGTATCTGACTTCATTAGAACTGACGACTGAAAGTCATTTAGTTCCGATTTTAAACCCCTACATTATGATTTATGGCCAGTTAATAGGGTATGGCGTGTTTAAAATACCATAATACATAATTTGGAACTTTTAAAACAATCCGAAAGATTAGCAGTGATATTTTCCTAATCAGACATACCACATGTTTAATTATAACCAACATTTTAAAAATTGTATTAGAGTGTTATCATCATCATAATGTTATTGTATTAATATTTAAAATGAAACAATATACAGTAACCACTGTTTTTGTTACATTACCTAACAGCACGCTGCTTCACATTTAAGAACTACTTGAAAGTCCTTGAACAACAAGTATTCCAGAAAATGTTCTAAACGTGTGTTTTATTATATATACGTTTTGTTTTTCCTAGAATAGCTAGGAAACTCTTAAGTTTCTTGATATTTGTACTAATAATACTAAATAGGTTTAAGTCTATCCCTGATACAAATATTATATTTTATCATTTTTCAATCGGCAGTATAGCAAGCTAATTAACTTAATAACAACACATTAAAGCCATGCAACATTAATAACAAGGCTTAATTGTTTGTAAGTTATTAATAGCTGGCACGTTTCTGCTTTATTCACATGTCTACAATACTGTCGTTCTTAGAAAAATGTACAATGATTAAACACTTTATGCATTTCTGCAACGTTTGAAAGCCCAAGGAAACATCTGAGGTTTGTTTATATTATACAACTGAATGGTATATATATATATCTATCATAGGTATAACCTATTTAAGAAACTAGGACAAGATTCACGTGACGACTATTGTGAAAATTTGATATTTTAATGAAGAGTTAATAACAGCGGTAGTTATAAGACAAAAACAATTAAAAATATCATCAAGTTAAGTTAGGCAGGTGTATTATCAACGTTTTGTTTATGGAATAGGGGCAAACAAGTAGGCGTATCGCCTGATGGTAAGCGATTACCGCCGCCCATGGACACCCGCAACACCAAAGGCGTCACAAGTGCTTTGCCGACCTTTGGGGGATGGTGAATGGGATGGGGCAGAGGTTTGGGTTTGGGCCTCCAGTATCCTCACTTGCTTGGTGAAACACAGCGCAAGCGCTATTTCAATCCGGTTATCTGTGAGGCCGTGAGGTATCACTCCGATCGATCCGGCCCTCTCTGCTCTCTCTACCGTGGTATCTCTCTCTCTCTGCCGAAGCGTGGCTCTCCCTCGGAAGATTACACATTGTTACATCGCATCGATTATAATAATGGTTGCCTGTAAGAGATTGCCTCCGGGCGCGAGGGCCGCTCATTGTACTTCCCTAGTTTAAGTTTTCGTAGTTAAGTTAATCTTGTTACTTATCTGGTGTGCAATAAAGAGATTTATTATTATAACGTCTTCTAATCTAATAATTCATAACGGATACTGCAAAGAAAACAGGATAATAATATAAAGTTTTTATGGGTTTAGTGTCTTGGACAAAGGTTAGTTAACCACAAAATATTAAACACGAAAAGGTGGCAATGTTTTCTTTTTGAATATTTACGCGATCTTGACTTTGTTTAACACTCACGTAAAACAAGTTACCATAAAGTTTGTCAAGACAAGCTTTTTTTGTTATTGCTGAGTGTAACAGCTATAAATATAGATAAGTATAAATACGCACATAACAGCGGTAGTCACAATATTTGCCTAATGTACCCTGTATAACCTGTGATGCTTAGCTACTTCTTCAAGTGATTAATTTCAACTACTTTAATTTCGATATATGACGATAAGAGGCTACGACTATTTTGGGAGGTAATCCGGAATGCTGTATGAGTGTTTCAGGAGTAACAATAAGATATGTTTATTTTGATATTAACTATATACAAATTGTACATGTATTTTAAACTGTGGAAGAGTCAACAGAAAGAGTTGCCAGCAATAAACAGCTTTAACCAATTCTCTTGTTGCATTTCACAGTAGATAATTGTGGTTTCCAAAGTTTCAAACCTCCTTAGGCTCTTAATGATAATGACTTTCAGCAATATTTTACTCTTATTGTAAAACAATGATGCTAACCTAAAATAATCTACCATTGCCCAGTGGTCTACGTTTCGGACATCATGAACTGAAATTTAGATATCTAGGATTGTCTAAGGAGCATGAGGTAGTTACTCCCACCTTAGTCTTGTCCACCACCAACTCGAAAAACTGAAACCGGCTTTGATTTTTTTAACTGATAAGAATCATTTTGGCAACTTATAATTTAAAAAAAGAAAATATGTAAATAATTTATATGTACAGTGTACACCCTAACTATGTAAGTGTATTTCCCTCCCGCTATGAACCCGGGTCCTTTAAGCGGAGCGTGAAGAAGCATCTCACTAGGCCGCCATAGTGTGGGTCGCCATGCTGCAATGTCCCTATTAGCATTGAGGATGGTGACCACCACTCTTGGATTCTGCTCGTGCTTTCCATCAGGCAGAGCAGAGTCATTTTGGCAGCTAAGACATAAAAAAAAAAAAAAAAAAAAAGTGTAATTACACGTACATAGACAGGACCAAGATGGGAGTAAATACCTCATGCTCCTTAGACAATCCTAGATATCTTAAATCAAGTTCACGATGTCCAAAACGTTTACAAACTACTACTGTTATGCTTAGTGTGTGCAAGTGAATCAGAGATGATGCCTATTTGCCCCGCCCACCAATTTTAAACTTAGGGATCAGATTATATTCTAAGGTGTGATAAACTACCTTAAGAATCATCATTAAATGCTCTGTGACTATAATCAGGGTTACAGCCTTACTAATAAAAATACTGTTTCCGAGTGACAACAAAAATTCTCCGTGGAGGATAAACATAAATCTGTGGCGACTTCCACATGCAACACAACGGTAACCTACTACGGCGCTATCTAAAGATACACTGAACTACGAAGTAACGCACTACACGAAGTAACTACCAATCCTGAATTGCCCAATAGAAATTCTCGCGCCGATTATCAACATCCCAAAATCAACTGTTGGGCAGTGGCCCTCCAGGTTTGATCACCTCACCTGGTCGGAGGGTCCTCCCTTTGTGTTGAAGGGACTTGACACTCGTTCCTCCACAAATCATTAAGTCCGCCTTTGTACTTAACGTGCAATAAGTTAATAAAAAAAAAAGAAAATCATTTGAATGCCAAAAATTCAAGAAAATAAAGTTGTTTATCCACCGTCACCGTCCTACTTAGTATTTATTCTAAGGGAATCCCAAAATTCAAAGATGTGTGAAACAATTTCGTATAAATTTTGTTTGGGGCTTAATAAAATTAGTTTTAGATGAGTATATTTTTTGTGTCGGTTTTTCCTTACTGAATTTTATTGTATTATCTTGACATTGTATGCTCGTATGCCGTCTGTATTGATAGGCAGACTCAATACTATTGTCCTTTCTTCAAAAGGTTACTTGGTACACGCATATATTTTTATTCAATCAATGTCACGGACTTAAATAAGATAATCACAAATTTTAACAACAAAAAACCGACTTCAAGAACTGTACCAAATTGAAATGGGACCACACGGGAAGCACCAGCTTTCAAATATAAAAATAATCATCAAAATCGGTTCACCCAGTCAAAAGTTTAACAAACATAAAATAAAAATACAAAGGAATTGAGAACCTCCTCCTTTTTTGAAGTCGGTTAAAAAATATCATTTGTCATTGTGTTGTGTGCCTTGCAAATCGTGTTTTACATCCTGTTTTTCTAACCGACCCTATCTAGTTCATGGAAGTCATATCATGTAAATGATACTTTTGATCTTTATTACAGGTATGAGTACATAAGAAGGTAGGGCTAATACGTGGGTAATTGTGTTATGAATAAAGTTTTATTTACTTTGGATGCTTATTACTTATACCAAAGCTTTTAACCTAACAGTCAATCAAATTACGTGTACGTATAGATTTCTTTGTTATGATCGGCAATGTAGTTGAAGTGTCAAAGTGTATCTAACAACCTTATTTTCGTATTATAGTAATTCACATATATATATATATCTATACTAATATTATAAACAGGCAAATTTTCTAAATTTGTTTGCATGGTTGCAGGGTATCTTTGTAGTAGTTTGTTAGTAACTACTGATACGATACTGAAAGTTCTTTCACTAACAGAAAGCGACACTATTCAGGAGTGACATAGGCTATATTTTAATAATAAAATGAACAATTTCATGATTGAATAAAAAATTCAGTTGAAAATAATAGTATTTGTAAATCAAGTCGAAGAAAAGCGGGCGGTTAACGCCCAATGAAGTGAGCACGCGTCGGCTAGTAAATTAATATAAGTACATATAAGAAATGATATATTATCTTATATGCTAACAACTTATAGCTCTGAACATGTTTAACGGGCTTGATAATTCAGCGATAGGCTAATAAATCTCTATCAAACGATGTTCTAGATTACTTCTAAATGAAAAAGTAATGGGATTTTAAAGTTTATTTTTAAAATATACCCCCACATGGCGTTACTTAAATGAGTTGCGGTTTCCAGAAAGTTGTCGTTCGGATTCCACAAAAGTGACAAATATTACTTTGTACATAATTATTGTAATCTTTGAAGCCTCTCCTTATTGAATCTTTGATATTTTTATTTAACTCCTTTGTAGTCTACTGTAAACAAGAGTGAAACCTTTGTAACAAATTAATACATAACAAACAGCTACATTTTCTGTGTGAAAAACCTTTTACTAAATCAAAGGGATAAGATAAAAGAAAGAACGGATGTTAATAGCAATTGGTTACTGTAAAATGCTCATACAAAGGAATTAAGGTATTAATTACTAGCTGAGGGGTAGCTTTTAATATTTTTTTTATAACTTCATACAGATTCCTCTTAACAACATAATATTAAATAATTAATCGCAGAAGTTTAAGTATCTTAAAAATCACAAAATATAACTATAAACTTTGCTACTCACACCTATACTTATAATAAAGCTGAAGAGTTTGTTTGTTTGTTCGTTTGAACGCACTAATCTCAGGAACCGCTGGTCCGAATTGAAAAATTATTTCAGTGTAGGATATTCCATTTATCGAGGAAGGCTATAGGCTATATATCATCACGCTAATACTAATAGGAGCGGAGCACCAATGAATAATGTTTAAAAAACGGGGGAAAATTTTCACGCTATGGGCAATTGAAGACGCCAACGAGGTTGCGTGGGTCAGCTAGTGTACAACATAAAATAGACAATATTATTTAGATAGCAAGACAAAGAAGAGAAGTTAAAGAAAATTCGAAATGTAAGTACCTACCAAATAGTTAAACACCAGAATAGGTAAGTGTTATTATCTATCTCAAGGTTACATATATCAAAAAGACAGGTGCATATTATACATAATAAACAAAATTATACATACAATAAATACCCTTAAACTACACAGGCACCCAAAGAAAACATAGCCACTGTTATCGTAACTTTAGTCAAACAAAATATACCTTCTATATTACTTAATGTCGACACGTCAATTTGGGTTGAATAGACCATGCTTATGTATACAAGGATCTGTCACGAAATTATGACTTGGTGTAACCTATTACAACTACATGTCGTAGAAAAAATATAATTGCATAGAGGTCTCGAGAATTGACTGTTGGTATGATATGGCCAATTCTCGAGACATGTGGGATTTGAAACCACAACACTTAGCGCAGTAGAAAGCAGCGTGGCAACCGTTTAAATCACTAGGCTAACCGTGCAGTTACTTAGTTACAACCGATTTAAATTAAATCTGGATTACTAATTTGGAATCACTTCATATGAAGGATACCACATCAACCTTGTGATGCCCTTCGTATCTTGGTTATATTTTTCGTATTAGTAAACATGCAGGGACGTGGTATTTGAGGTTACATTTTATACTCTACAAAATTATAGAATAATAATATATCTATTTCAATATCATCAACTTTGAACAGCAGAAAAAAGCTGTTCTGTTGTTCTGTTTACTGAAAGAAAACCGGTGTGAAACAGCGCTTGCACGTCACGTCTAAATGTTTTTGCAGTTTTAATTGTCATCACGCAGTAATTAGCCAGATGTTTTCATTTATTTTGTTTCTTTATATTTATTATAGTTATGATTTCATCCAAATATAAATTAGATTCAACCGCAGCAGTGTCACATAAGTGGTAATTTTTTTTTTTTTATAAATAGGGGTTTTACCAAATGTAGATTTCATACCTCAAAAAGAGTATTTTGAAATACATGTTAACATTTAAACTTTTCTTGAAACATTAAAAATTAGATTTCATTTAATGAGTTTACAACGACTGATGAAAAGAGTCAGACAGAGTCGAGTCATTTTGGCTGCCCCTACTATAAAAAAACTTTATATTGTTTTAACTTCAGAGGTTGCTGGATAGTTAAAACATACGGTTATATGCAATAAAATAAGATTGTTTCCGTTTATTACATTCAACTATTTTTTTTTCTATCCGTTAGTTGCTTCCGGTAATTAGTAAAGTTACACACGCACGAGATACATGATATAAAGCAGTGCAGTAGCAGATATCTCCATAAAATATCTTCAAAGTCATCGTGTCAAAGTTGCCCCGTTATTATACTCGTATTAATTAATTTTATCATTAAAGCTGATATTATCTGTTGAACCGTGCTTGTGTTGCTATTGTGAACATCCAGTCATACAATTTTAATGTTGTTCTTGTATATTTTCAAAGATCTGTCGTAATTTTGCTGTGATGATAAACAATTATTTTATTTCTGTTTAATATACCTATCATTTTTCTAATATTTAGGAAGCTAAGTCATATATTTTCATCGGATATACCACAGAGCCTGAAAACTTGAAGACCATAAGCTTAGAGTCGCTCAGTGTGCCATGGAGAGAGCTATGCTTGGAGTCTCTCTGAAGGACAAAATTTGCAACGAAGAAATTCGTCAGAGAACCAATAAGGTAACCGGCATAGCTCTGAAAGTTAGTAGGTTGAAATGGCAATGGGCTGGTCACATATGTCGCAGAACTGACAACCGCTGGAGTAAGCGCGTTCTGGAGTGGAGACCGCGTCTTGGCAAATGTAGTGTGGGACGCCCTCTGGCCAGATGGCAGGATGACTTGCATAGGAAGGCTGGCAGCGACTGGATGCAGAAAGCAACAGACCGGGCTCTGTGGTGTTCCTTGGGAGAGGCCTATGATGAAACATGATGATACCTATCATATCATTGCCTGTTATGCCATTTATTAAAATAAGAAAATGAAATATTAAAGGAACTGATTGAGTTATGAAGATTATTAACTGATTAATTAAATTAGTTAATTGTATCGATTTATAATATAGTTTTTAAATTACTTTATCTCAATATATTTTTTGTATGTTAAAAGTAGGTATGCATTGTTATATTTTGATTCTATCGATTCTAGCAAATCACTGACCACTTTATGTAAAGTCCCCGACTGATACTAATTTATTATGACTATTTAATTCTTCATGTTAAGTATAATGTGTAAAGATTTTGTAAATACACTGTCGACTGAGTGAGATCCCTTGTTTGAATCCTCCAGGGGATTTATTTAAATAACAATTATTCAAATACATTTACTATACTATACTGATTTAAATGAACACCTCTTTATTGTCAGTGTCAGTTTTGGTAAAAATCATAAAACAACAACAACAACAAAAAAATAAAACGAAAATTAAAAAACCGGCAAAAGTGCGTATTAGGCCACGTATAAAGCAATCGAAGAAAGCGTATTTTACAGCGTAGTTAGGCCTCTGTAACTCTGTAAGCCTGAACTGACAAAGTTATATATGCACTTATAGTTTTCCTTTAATGTTCATAATAAGCACTTCCATCATGATTTTTTTAAGATTTTTTGAGCAAGCCATTTAGCTTTTAGAGGGCACGATGTCCTGTTTTACAAAAAGCTGTAAGTACTTTAAAGTTGATCGCGCAAATAGATACATAAATTAAAAAAATATCTTAGCAACCTCTCAATGTTTTAAAATCTAATGATACCAAAAAAATCCTAAGTTACGTGCAGGGGAAGTACCCAAAAAAAAGATTTTTAGTGATTTCATTTTAGCACTTTGTCGACGTGATAAATACTTACACATATCCATGCAAAGTTTCATCTATCTGGCACTAACTATTTGTAAAGTAAGTAGAGGATGAACGGACGGACGGACGCAATAATAGTAATATCTGAGACATAATTATTTATGAAATCAATCTGTACATTTTTTTTTTTTTTTTTATTGAATAGTGGGCAAACGAGCAGACGTATCACCTGATGGTAAGCGATTACCGCCGCCCATGGACACCCGCAACACCAAAGGCGTCACACGTGCGTTGCCGACCTTTGGGGGATGGGAAAGGGAATGGGGGGGAGGGGTTGGGGTATGGGCCTCCGGTATCCTCACTCACTCGGTGAAACACAGCGCAAACGCTATTTCACACCGGTTTTCTGTGAGGCCGTGGTATCACTCCGGTCGAGCCGACCCATTCATGCCGAAGCATAGCTCTCCCACGGACTATTTGTTTTACTTTCATTTTATTCTTTATTTATTTTACGACAATGTAACGAAATAAATAACCGAATATTTATTTAAAACTCATAGGTTTGTTTTGATACATACACGACCAGTTCAACTTCAACCTGAATATCTGATTTCTATTAATAGTGATGTCTAAGGCAAAATTGTTTAGAAATGTACTCTGTTGTTTTTTTAAATATTTTTCGCCACTGGACGCAATATTGCGTCTCTTGGCATATGCCAACAAAATTTTATTCCAGAGATCGCCATTGCCCTTTTGTTACAAAATAAATTAAAGTGTGTCGATATTCGTGTTATAGAATTAATACAAAAGGATAAGCAGGATAAAATAAAGAAAATAATTGAGGGTCAAAATAAAAACAATAAAATAAACAAATAGGTCCCCTAGGAGGCGATCAGTGTAGACAAAAATGAATCCCTCAGAGGTTTTGAGCAGGGGATCGTAGTGGATGGGGCCAATTCTGTAAATATAATTCGATTTTGGATGACTCAAATAACTTTTTATTATTATAGCTAATTTTTTTACTAAGTATGTAGTACTATGAGTTCTAAAACAAAAGACCTTTAGCGCACCATATCATATATCGATTGGCACAAACAACATTTATGAGGTCACTTGAACAGTTTAAGTTGAACCTGACGGCAATTCGTAGTATTCGGCAATACATACATGGGCATGGAAATATGACGCACGTCGTGCGTTTTTTCCACAGCAATAAATGGATGTAAAATACCTATCTACTGAATAGTTACTAAGAATAAAATATAGGCAAATACATATATAATACGTAAATTCGCAAAAGCTAAACATGACGCATTAGATTCTTAATAAATTTAAATTACAGGTCGAAATCATTTCACGGCTGCTGTTAATTAGCGGAAGCCCTCTGTATTTGACGCAGATTTTTATTTCAAGTAAGCATCTATGTCAATGACTTCTTATAAAATTAATAATGAACTCCGGTCATTTATATTCATTATTGGTGTCTTTAGTTTTTAATTTTTTTTTTAACTCTTTCAATACTGGCTTGTACATTTATGTTCTGTGTTTTTGAATGAAGTTTTATTTATAAACTACAGGTAGATATAATCCTTTAAGCGAGTTTATTTTTAATTAAATGAGGTAATCTCGTTAAGTTTTTCATTTTAGATAATACAAGAAGTAAGTTAGGCTATTTGTTGGTATATGTAGAATAAATTCGGCCCGTGGTTTTATGATTATGGTTGTATTTTTATAACAACAACTGCGAGTAACATCGCGAGGTAAAGCTAGTGTATAATAAGATTTGCATGGAATATACTCTCCACAATTCTATGATAGTATGTATGATCTAGTCTAGGTGGTTTAAAGTATGAGTTACTTTTAAAGGAAAACGTCTAACTATTATTCGCAATGCTCTTGTAAGGCTCGAAATTTAATAAAATAATTTTAATTGGGTTTCTGTTTCTTTGGTTATCGAAAACTAGTCCAAGATATTCTTGTTTACTCGCCGTCGAGAATCGCTATCAATAGAGATTTATGGTTATGTTTTTTTTGCACGTAAAAATATTTTCTTAGTTGGTTTTCGAGGTATTATGGTTAGAGATTACGGATGAAATATTTTTTCAACAGAGAAGGGTCATCTATTTCAATTTGTATTATTATTTCTATGGAACACCTTATTCCCCTGCTCCTTAAGGATTGAGAAGTATGTGGTGTTTTATCTAAAACCACCAACGGCCGGCCACTAGCGTCCTAGTCTGAGAGGGTCCGAACCATGTGATTCGCCGCCTTGCATTATCAGGCCCTTTGACGGCATATAAAGTTATATCATTTTTCTGTGATTTAAATTTCCAGCTATAAAATAGCATTGAACTTAGTAATACTGGTAATAACCCTGAAATAAATTTTTCCTCAGTTGTTTACATTAATACAAAGTTAAATTTAAATAAACATGCACGCTTATTTCATTTATGTATACATGACATGCATGCAAACAGATTCTAGTAAATATTTTTCTCTAATCTGTTCAATCAATACGATGTACCTTGTTGTTGTTGACTCGCGGGCTGGATCTCCGCAACTCGACGACTATATTACGCCTATTTTGCGTGGTGGGTAGGCATTATTTATGCCAACCCAGTTCCTCCAAGAAGCCTTGCAGACCCATGACGTTGCCGACGACTTCTAGAAGTGACCTCGGTGACCCGAGGTAGTGACATGTCATGATGACATGGGCGGCTGTTTCTTCCTCTTCCATGCATGCCCTGCACAGAGGGCTGTCTGTTACACCTAGAGTTAAAAGATGTTTGTTTAGTAGTGCATGACCAGTTATTGCTCCAATTAAGAGGCGAAACAGCGGCCTCTTGAGTTGCATCAGCTTCCGTGACAATCTGGGGTTGATTGTCGGGAGGGCCTCCTTGGTCTGCCTGCAGGTAGCTATACGAGGAACCTTATTGTTGCCCATTTTAAATTGTATGGCGATCTCATTAAAAAACTTTCGTTCACATAGAATAAGGAAAACCACAAAAGACACTTTATTAGCGTAATAATTTTCAACATTAAATATCGTTTAGCTTTTTAATTACAGTCAATCAACTACCTATATCTGATTAGTGGTTAAGATAGCACGCATAATCGACCTTGGGAGAGCCACGCTTCGCCATAAATGGGCCGTCACAACCGGGGTGATACCACGGCCTCACGGAAAACCGGTGTGAAACAGTGCTTGCGCTGTGATGCATCGAGGGATAATACTGAAGGTCCATATCCCAACCCCTCCCCCCAACCCTCTCCCCATCCCCTAAAGGCCGCCAACGCACTTGTGACGCCTCTAGTGTAGCCACGGGCGGGGGTAATCGCTTACCATCAGGCGATACGTCTGCTCGTTTGTATTCCATAAAAAAAATGATAAAAATATCGTTGGTTTAGTCTCTAGCCAACTCAAATGAAATACTGGCGTATCTGACTTTAGAACACAATAATATATTACCAAATTTTCCTTAATAATATCATTAAATCCAAAGTAACTGTGTCCTTCTGTTACGCTTTCATGATTAAACCACTAAACCGATTATGGTGAAATTTGGGGATACTTTGGTTCTTGAGAATTGACATACGTTACTCTTTACCGCGACAACCAACACACATGCGGACGGAACCATGGGTAAAATTTAGTTTTTTTATAAATTAAAGGCAGACAAGATAAGTTAATATATTCATAAACAAAGTCACCGTCGTACTCGTGCACCTGTTTTTTTTTACCCCCAAATTGACCTCTAAATCCTGTTACGATATTTCTATTTGGAATAATTTGGTAGATACAATATATACAAAAACCTTTATGTTAACCAATGCTTCTTAATCATTTTTCTTTGGTATTTTCCATATAAAGTCAAATATGACACACTTAATTGTCGAGTTCTTACGATGCTACTTAAAATATTATTATGACTGTTGTTATAAGTAGTAATTGTAATTTAGTACAGTACATACACACTAAAAATTCTTCCATAAATCCAAAAGTCTAACTTCTGAATTGTTACACTTTGGTATGACTTTTTGTGAAAATGCAGCCTCCTTTCTGATTACAGTTTTACATAATACTAGCTGAGCCCCGCGGTGCAACCCGCGTGGAACGCCGCGAGGCGAAGCTAGTATCTTTATAAATTGTAGCCTATGTGTTATTCTGATATATAAGGTATATTATTGTTAAGTTTCATCAAAATCCATTAGGAAAATAAAATAAAAATATTCGTGGTCAAACATTTTTAGGAGTAAATTATTAACAAAATATTCCTTATACTGTTTTCTACGAATCACCAATTCTGAGATTTAGCGATTTTTAAGTTGAAACATCACCTTCTACACAATAATATTATGTAAGCATTTTAACACGTCGAAATTTTATTCATAATGGTGTTCTAAAATTTTCGTTATTTGAGAACTACCAGGATTTTTGGCGCTCCTTGGAGTGGCCATCGTTGAGCAGTGAATGGCGAAAGGTTAATTTAATTTGAGTATTATTATTACATACAAATTAAGCAGTATAACATAATTGCAAAGAAAAGGATAACTTGAAATAAAGCCTATTATTAGTCTAAAGACTGCACGTGTGAAAAGAGATGTAGTATGCACGGTACAAGATCATTTTAAACGATATGGAACAACGTGCAAGCCTGCGAGCCAACATAGTAGCTCTGACCATCTGCCCGGATCGTGGACTTCAAAACTCAGACAGGCCAAGTTTATTTTCAATTTAGTCAAATTAAAAAATAATTGTTAAAATGGCTCTAAATTATATTATTATATTTTCAACCAATTTTTTTCATGTTTCATAGACAGAAGAGAAGAAAAAATACTTTATTCAGTTATGAGCAACTTTTTCAAAATAGCAGTATGTTTTTTAAATTAAAAAAAATATTCTTATTTGAAGCGGGATTGTTGCTAACCTCCTTAAATAAATATAAAAAAATTAAGTTCCAACTTACATGAAACAATTTCAGCATTTAATCTTAGGCTTTTTATACTTTTAACAGTTTGAACATTGTAATAATTAGCTCCTCAAAGTTTTCATTAGCAGCCATATTCGAATTATATTAGTCTAGAAATATTTGTCAAAGATAAGAATCTCGGCATGAGAGATAGGAAGCTATAAACTTGCATACATCAGAGAAGATCAAATTCTTTTCAATTGTACTTTTTATATATCTTGAACCATTTTCGACAAATAGAGCCGAGAGCGCGAAGAATTAACTATAAATAATTTGCGTTATTATTAACTATTACGTTAAAATTTGTTTTCGTTATTAAACAATATTAATATTTAAACAAGGTTGTTAAGGGAAATTCTTTAATTATATTTTAAGTAGTAAAAAAATAAGCACATTACAAGTATTGAAAACCGTAAACTTATAAATTCTTTTAAACCGTTAAAGATTATACCTGGGACAACTGAATAAACCTGTGCAGTTGTCAAATCTTCCATCAACGAGTGCGGAAGCTCACCTACATTTCAACCGTGTTTATTATCAAGTTCAGACTTTGGCTGATTCCTGATTTAGAACCCTAGAATTGGGGTTTGATAATGCGTGATGAATTCCTGGAACCTGTTATGACTATGTACCAGCTCCGAAGTAACTGCTTATCACTATAGTGATAGTGAGAATATATTCTGCAACTATAAGAATGGTTGTGGTTCGCGATGTGGATGCAGGAAAGTAGCGTTGCAGTTCGCATTTACTTCTGGCCACTGTTATGGGCAAGCATGTCATGCAAGGCATTATCTAATGACTATGGATTCAAATTTATTACCATTTCTACTTTTAAAATAATACAAAAAACTCAGTGTTACCAAATTAGCAGACAATTATGTAATCTAAATTGAAGGCATAATGAAATAGAATCATTAATGTTAATTGAAAACGATAAGCTCTAATACCTTAATGATAGCTACTAACAGTATCCCGTCTGGTTCTCTCACATCCTTGGAGGAGAAGTAGCAAAAATTGCCGCTACCAGGCCAATCCGTGATAGGTTGTGGCTCAAACGTAGCCACAGTGCCATACTCTTCAGCAAATCGAGCTAGTATATTTCTAGCCAACCATAAATCATCTGCCGATCTAATACCATATCAGATTGATATATATGAAGACAATACTTTTGACCCCGAAATCCTGGAAGATATATCGACAAATATCGTTGAATATCGTTGAAAATAATTTGAAATTTTATACCCACTGGAATTAAAATGAAGACGAATAATATTTTGAATATTAAATAATAATAAGAACTACTCTTATTATTATTCAATTTTGACAACAAATGTAAATACTGGTTGATTTCGAATGTTACTCTCAATAGTTTTAACTATTAAGAGTAACATTCGAGGCGTTTACACTGTGTGCTCTGCCCTCTGCCTCGAAAATGGTTCAACATATAAAAAAATGTTGAGACAAAAATTTTAGAGAATTTAATCCCCTATAATGTAAAAAATACAATAGCAGAAAACCCATAAAAACACGCAGACATCGTACGATAGGTAGGTTTTGAGACACGTTTTGTAGTGTCGAAATAAAGGTTTATACAAGCTTTACAACTGATTATCTCTCATGCCAAGATAAAACCCCTAATACTCCTGGACTAATATATGTAAAATATATCTTAGAAATCTAACCAATGATGCTAAATGTTAAATTATTTGAGCGTCATGAGGAGCTTTTAGTGTACAGGTTTTCAGAAATGTAAGGGGAGAAAATAAACATTCAACTTCGGACGTGTTAGATATTTAGAGCATATATTAGTTGGACGCTAAAAATGTCTCTATTCAAATGTCTGACGATTTGAAAATAGCACATTTCGTAGCGACATTCCGAAAAAAACTTTATTTCTAAATACTCGAGAGTACCGACGGGGATAGGCCACCCCCAAGACTCTCCACAACAACCGGTCCTGTGCTGCCTTCACTCAACGCCTTCCCTCGGCCTTGACCCTGTCATTGGACGACTTTGTAAGGGACCTAACAAAAGCTAATGTTAACTTTGCGTGGTATTTTAAATATGTCGATCTAAAATATATTTAAAGAAATATATATTTCTTGAGTTCAATATTATATACCCAGTATAATACATAAAAACACAATTAAAAAGATGAATTATGTAGACATTTAAAAAGATGTCGTGCGTTGTTTCGTTCGAAGAAAAAAAATCTCCATAATTATCCGGGTTTAGCGGGGATTGCAAATAAAAACACGTCCGGACGCTCCCCGGAAGCTCTTTAGGCTAGGACAAATCGGGGAAAATCCGGTAATAGCAGCCTTAAGCAGAGTTGATGTTGTTAATACATACAATATAATGTCAATGTTACAGCTAACGCGCTTTCTGCTGAGTGTCTTAATCAGTTCGTTGATGTAAAGATTGAAGAAATCACCTCACACTCCAGGCCGTACGGTTCCGAGAATACCTGATTGACCTGGACCTCATACCAATACTTGACATTGTTAATCTTTTGTTACCCTCTTTTTTACACTTACTCCAAATAATATAATAGGCAACAAGATCAAAGGCCCTGGATAAGTCAACGATGAACCCGTGTACAAGTGCTTTTTTTGTCATTGTAATGCCTGACAGCCCATTTCAGAGACAGTATGGCGCTTTCCATAGGTAGGCCCGATCGAAAACTTAACTGATTCTCGTGCATATTAATGTATTTATTAAGCTGTGTCTGGAATAGGCTGTTCAGCATTTTTACTGGGTGATGAAAGTGATGGGTCTATAATTATATCGATTCGCAATGTTGTTTGAATAAGTCGTTTTAATATCGTGAAACAAAATTACAAGGAAAATCTGAATGATTACTGGTATAATTGATCGTTTTTTTTTCTGAGACATAAAATAGCAAGAAGGAATCTGGGTGGTCCTAAAAAGATAACCAGTTTATATCCGTTACGGGGTGGTTCATTTATTCAAAAATAATTCTCTACCCCTTATGTATTATGTATTTTCGACATAACTTTCAAATTTAGTTTAGACAAAATCAATCTAATTTTTAGGTAATACATAAATCATTTATATTTTAAACAACGTAGGTGATAAGTAACTAGTTAATTAAATAGAACCAGATATGCTATTTTATTTTATTTTTGTATTATATTATGATATATTTTTTGGAGAATAGACTACATATTTAGGTTATAACCTATAGAACAAGTAATTAATTATTACAGCAAACTTCGTTTTGCCTAAAATAAGTATTTAATGAGCTGATTAAGTATTTTAATGATATTTTTATACTGATGACTATCATATTTCAATACTTATCCTATTCCTGACGTAGACCTTCCCAAACACACAAAAATCGTTAAATTGGTGCAGCCGTTCTTGAATTTTATGTGGTGTAACGAATAATCGAAATTCGTTATCACACAGCAATATTTAACTTTAAATAATAATGATAATAATAAATAAAAAATAAATATTGGGATCGATCTATTATTACAGACAGGACTATTGTTGCCAATAAGCCTGATATTGTGGTGATAGATCGATTAGAGCGCCGCGCAATTATTATCGATATCGCCGTTCCTCATGACGAGAATCTCGTGAAAGTCGAAAAAGAAAAACAAATAAAATATTTGGATTTATCTCACGAGATTGTCGATATGTGGAATGTGGATTCGGTAATAATTGTTCCGATAGTCGTATCTGCTCACGGATTGATAGCCAAGAGCCTCGACCAACACCTTAAGAGGCTCACGTTAGAAGGATAGATCAAGGGTCTGATACAGAAGGCAGTCCTTCTTGACACGGCACGTATAGTGAGGAGGTTCCTGTCTTTGGAGCCCTAACCACCGGTTTCTTGGTCCCTGTATCCGAAGTCGGTGGTCTACTGTTTTTTATATTTTTAAATGTATTTATTTTTATATGTATATTTAAAAATGTAATTTATATGTGTATTTAAATGTAATAAAGGAAATAATAATAACACTTAAAGCCGTCAGAATTCTTTAAAAAATTCTTTAAAATAAATTATATTTACTGTTTAGAACAGCACAAAATAACAAACAACAATAATTTTCAAGCAGATTAAACATTCCATTGTTATAAAATAAATACAACGAAGAAATAAAATGCATAAATCAAAAATGAAACATAGAAATATCTACTCAACAAGACACGACGTTTAAACGTAAACGTCATGTCAAAACAATATTTGATAAATTTTAATAACGACGATGCTAACAAGAGCTAGACGGAGAGCACAGCTATCACCCCCGGACTCGTCGCTCCGCTCCGCCTTGCCATCTCCGGAAGAAGCAATAGAAGTTCCGGCTGGTGCAGAGGCGTCGAGCTCTTCTTCAAGTGACGAGTTTTTCTCTCCGCTGACGTCGCCAATACCTGTACGTCGGCAGGGGAGAGGCCGGCCACCGACCAGCTTGGGATCCCGAGGACTATTGACCTCGAACAGGGCCCCCGCAGCCGGTGGTGATGTGCGCCGCATGAAGTGGACACATTCTATAAATGAGAATGTCATGCGGGCATATTTTCGGGCCACAGAGTTGGGAACGAACCTTACTGCGTACCGTGTTCGACTAGTCTCTCTGTTTCAGGAGCTTGAGCCAGCTGTCAACGTTTCGGCACAACCATTGTCGGATCAAGTGCGAGCTGTAAAGCGATGTCACCTGCTGGATGATGCCGCACTTGAAAGGATGCGCTCTGACATACGGAATAGCTTGACTGTCCCTTCTTCGTCACATGTTCTGAATGTGGTAACAAACAGCACACCACAGGTACCACAAAATGATGATATTAGTGAATTAGTGGACAGTGAAATTATATCCGTAAGTACCCAATATAATGATAGGATAAGGAGCACTTTGGAGGATGCGATTCGGGAATACCGATATGTAAATTTGAATAAGAGACCCCGGTTGTCCCGTTTGCCCATACATAAACGAAATTTAGCGCTGGTGAGTGCCTTGGATTCGTTATTACCGAAATATTTCAGTAATAGCGAAGATCTCAGTGATACACACTCAATTCTATACTGTGCTATTGCAGTTTGTCGAGTAGCTGGTGTGAAATTTGCAGAATATACAACCACTACTCGACAAGAAAATACTTTGCCAGCTTGGCAGTGTAGAATTGAACGTCGTATTGCTGAGGCCAGGACACTCATTGGTAAGCTAATGAGTTTTCGATCGGGAAACACACGACCGAGAGTGATGCGCTTTGTGAAACGGGCATTCTTGGGACTACTATTAGTCCTCAAGAGTACATGTCATGTGTCACGGAGCGCATAGACTTTCTGAAGCAAAAAGTTTATGCATGGGCGAATAGAAGAAGGCGGTATAGAAATCGAGTAGATCGGTATAATCAGAATCGCATGTTCCAAAGAAATGAGAAGTGGGTGTACCGGAAATGGGAGAACTTGAGTCCGTGTATGAGTGATGGGCAAGTTCCAGATGAAAATGCCACAAATTCGTTTTGGCATAGTATCTGGTCTTGTGCCTGTCACTCATACAGAAGGTGATTGGTATCGGGATGTTGAGCGCTCATGTGAGTCTTTGTTACCTATGGAACCTATTAGCATCGATGAAGAGGATGTAAGTTGTGCGGTCCGTTCATTACCGAATTGGAAAGCACCAGGTCCTGACGGACTGCACAACTTTTGGCTTAAGTGGTTCCGAAGCTCACATGCGTGCTTAGCATCTCAATTCCAAACCGCATTGGATTCGGGTTCATTACCACAATTTTTGACCACTGGCATAACCCACTTACTCTACAAATCTGGTGATGTCATGGATCCCAAAAATTTTAGGCCAATAACATGTTTACCAACTTTGTACAAACTTCTGACATCTATTCTGAGACTCAAAATTACAACACATATTAATCACAATTCGATACTTTCTATTTCTCAGAATGGATGTAGAAGTGGGACCCGTGGCACAAAAAAGCTCCTTATCATAGACATGACCATTAGCCAGCAGGTGCGTCGTAATCGTAAGAGCCTGGCGACATGTTGGATAGATTACAAGAAGGCTTTTGACTCCGTTCCTCATACATGGCTTTTGAAGGTGCTTGAGTTGTATAAAATTGATACAACTCTGGGCACTTTCTTGAAGGTGTGTATGGGGCAATGGAGAATAGCACTTCGCTATCCTGGGTGTCGGCAGTCTGCGATGAACGACGTACTTATAAAGATCGAGCGAGGCATCTTTCAAGGTGACAGTCTGAGCCCCTTGTGGTTTTGTCTAGCTTTGAACCCTCTGAGCACTCTATTAGAGGGTTCTGGGTTAGGCTACAGAAAGATGATCGAGTTATATCTCACCTCCTTTACATGGATGATTTGAAACTACTTGCCCCCACTAAATTGCAATTACAAATACAAATACAAATACTTTATTGCTTCAAAAGTTTACATTAAATGTTTAGTGTTTGGAGCTTCCCTTTAAGCAAGTAATGCCTGTGTTAGGAAGCTCCGCTCTTCCATAGCAAAGCAATACAAATACATAATATAACACAAACAGCAACAAAATCAAACAAGAAGTAGGCACAGATGCATGAATTATCACACACCCGTGATACACCACTTTATTAAAATGTGGTACAAATGTAGTACAAAAAGTATTTTTTACAAATTTAAGAACGTACTTCGCAAGGGTGTTTTTAGCGTTAGGTATGTACTTACTAAGCAAAATGATCAGTATTATTGAATTCACTTATATGCGTGTGAGCTGTGTTTGGTGTTAATATCTGTGGATGTGGTACACCACATCCACAGATATGATTGTTACAGATTACTACAGTATATGATTGTTACCACTACTCATCAGCTACTCATACAATGTGCTCCAAGAGTGCTTCCGTGTTATCATAAGTTAGTGATTTTATCCAATCTATTAAAGTTTTTTTACAGTCATATTGTTTTTTTGAGTATATGTATACTTTATTATTAATTTTATTATAAAGCATAGCCGATCGCTTATTGTATTGTCTCCCGGCAAATACTGTTTTTGTTCGTGGGATTTGTGCAATTAGGTCTTTCCTTCTTTGAGATGTTTTGGTCAAGTCATATTTCAAAATTTTATGTATTCTTAAAGCAGTTTGGATTACGTACAGTTTTCTTACAGACAGCAAATCACTAATCAGAAAAAGGTTTTCAGTAGGGTATCTTAAGTTCTTAAAATACATGATCTTAATTAGGGCCCGTTGGGCGCGTTCAACATTAATAAAATGAGTTTTGACAGCATTACTAAAGGTTACGGAAAACTTTAGTAATTCTATCAAAATGGAATTTGGTGTAGACAAGTGTGCAGTTATGTATGTAAAAAAAGGTGAGATTGTGGAATCTGAAGGTATAGAGCTTTCAGATTCCACAAAACTCAGATCTCTGTCTGCAACCGAAACCTACAAATATCTAGGTTTTTCACAGTCCTTAGAAATACCAGAATCTGACATGAAACAAACGTTGCGGGAACGCTTCTTTAGCCGCCTGAAAAAAGTACTTAAAAGTCTTTTGTCAGGCGGTAACAAGGTACGGGCCTGCAATGGTTGGGTTATGCCGGTTCTGATGTATTCCTTTGGTGTACTTAGATGGACTCAGACTGAATTAGATGCCATTGATAGGAGAGTCCGTACATTGTTGACTGCATTCCGAATGCACCACCCACGTTCATCGGTTATGAGATTGTATATCCCGCGAAGGTTAGGGGGTCGTGGATTACTAAATATCAAGACCCTACACAATCGCGAGGTATACAATCTTAGAGAATATTTTCTACAAACTGATGTGGGAGTGCATCGTAGTGTAGTCACAGTGGATACCGGGCTCACTCCGCTCGCTCTGGCTAAAGAGAATTGGCGCAAGTCTGTAGTACTTAGTACTAATGATCGCAGGGAAGTATGGAAGGGCAAAGTACTCCATGGTCGATTCTATCGGGCCCTAAATGGGCCTGATATAGATTTCAAAGCATCTACGTCCTGGCTACGGTATAGTGATCTCTTCGGAGAAACCGAAGGTTTTGTCTGTGCGATTATGGACGAAGTTATCATGACGAATAACTATCGGAAGTATATCCTGAAGGATGGTACGGTCGACATTTGTCGGGCATGTCACCGTCCTGGAGAATCTATCAGGCATATTATTTCTGGTTGTTCTCGTCTTGCTAACGGCGAGTAGTTGCATAGGCACAACCAAGTAGCCAGGATCGTACATCAGCAACAACAAGATTGTATTTAAGGGCAACCTTATATACAATCTTGTGATTTCAGAGGTACCATACTACAGGTATGTGCCCGATCCAGTTCTCGAGAATGGTCGTGCTACGTTATATTGGGATCGATCTATTATTACAGACAGAACTATTGTAGCCAATAAGCCTGATATTGTGTTGATAGATCGATTAGAGCGCCGCGCAATGATTGTCGATATCGCCGTTTCTCATGACGAGAATCTCGTGAAAGTCGAAAAAGAAAAACAAATAAAATATTTGGATTTATCTCATGAGATTGTCGATATGTGGAATGTGGATTCGGTGATCATTGTTCCGATAGTCGTATCAGCTCACGGATTGATAGCCAAGAGCCACGACCAACACCTTAAGAAGCTCACGTTAGGGGGCTGGATCAAGGGCCTGATACAGAAGGCAGTCCTTCTTGACACGGCACGTATAGTGAGGACGTTCCTGTCTTTGGAGCCCTAACCACCGGTTTCTTGGTCCCTGTACCCGAAGTCGGTGGTCTACTATTTTTTATATTTTTAAATGTATTTGTTTTATATGTATATTTAAAAATGTAATTTATATGTATATACAAATGGAATAAAGATAATAATAATAATAAATATATTCCTGACATCTAACACACAACGCCCTCTAGTCCCAAGCTAAGCAGAGCTTGTGTTATGGGAACTAGACAACTGATATTAATACTCTTTTTTATAATACTGAATTTGTGAACTGATTTTGTTAACTATTCTGTGTGAGAGAGAATTAATAAATGATTTATTATTATTATTATTATACTTATATACTTTTTTTTTGTAAATACATACATATTATACATAGAAAACACCCAAACTCCGAAACAAATATTTGCAGATCATACAAACATTTGGTCCGACCCGGGAATCGAACCCGAGACCTCAAGCTTAGCAGTCGCACACGCTACCACTACGCCACCGAGGCAGTTAAATCCAGCTAACTGGTTCCTTTTTATTACTTCATACAATTTAAAGTTCCTAAATGATCTTTTGGTGTCATCGTCAAACCCGCTTCTTTGCACACTATTATTATTTATAGGTTATTTTTTACAGGATATAATTTATTTTTTCACCTATTTTTGTTTGGATACTTTTACGAACAGCGTATGTGTCATTCCTTATATCAAGTTGCAAGCGTGACCGCGGGATTCGCGCATTTGCACAAAAATCATTTCAAAACTCGAACTATTTAAAATTAGTAACTGAACGTATGTTAATGACCTTTAAGATATTATGAATTTAGATATTTAAAATAGCAAAAAGCTAAGAGTAGTATAACATTGAATATTAAATGACACTTTCTAAATTGCATAATACTAAGCCTCTAAGAAACCTATGGATTCCATTCAATATTTCCTTTTGAGTTTTATTACCATTCTTAAAATAATGCATCAAAGATTTCCATATGTGTTGTTGTAGTTTTTATTTATTTTTTATTTATTTTAGACATCTAACTACCGTCTACCGTGGGAGAGCCACGTTTCGGCATGCATAGGCCGGCTCGACCGACGTGATACTAGGGCCTCATAGAAAACCAGTGTGAAACTCACTCGGTGAAACACAGCGCAGGTCGCTGTGTTTCACCGAGTGAGTGAGGATACCGGAGGCCTTACCCCAACTCACGCACTTGTAACGCCTCTGGTGTTGCGGGTGTCATTGGGCGGCGGTTTTCGCTTACCATCAGGCGATACGTCTGTTCGTTTAATTAATAAAAAAACACCCAACGCCATCTAGTCCCGAGCTAAGCAGAGCTTCTGTTATGCATACTTGTCAAATTACATAAATACATAGAAAACACCCAAACTCCGAAACAAATATTTGCAGATCATACAAACATTAGGTCCTACCCGGGAATCTTACCCGAGACCTCAAGCCCGCAGTCGCATACGCTACCACTGCGCCACAGAGGCCGAGGCAATTGTATTTACCGTTACGTCACGGTAATGATATCAAAATAAAACACATTAATGTAGTCTGCCTGTTGTTAGTAATAACTGTTTTGGTTTTTAGGTTAGGTTTTGGATTTTTTCGTGTAAGCTATACTCCTTTACATCATCATCACATATTATAAAACAAAGTCATCTGTCGCGTCTGTCTGTTCGTGATAAACTCAAAGGATTTTAATGCGGTTTTTACCAGATAGAGTGATTCTTGAGGAAGATTGTCATATATAATTTGTTAAATTTTTAAGTAGGTACATTGGCTAGAATATATCGATTTTTCGCTTCGGCATGAATGGGCCGGCTAGACCGAAGTGATATCACGGCCTCACAGAAAACCGGTGTGAAATAGCGCTTACACTGTGTTTCTCCGAGTGAGGGAGAATACCGGAGGCCATACCCAAACTCCTCCCCCATCCCACTCCCCATCCCCCAAAGGCCGGCAACGCACTTGTGACGCCTCTGGTATTGCGGGTGTCCATGGGCGGCGGTAATCGCTTACCATCAGGCGACACGTCTGCTCGTTTGCCCCCTATTCCATAAAAAAAAGAAGCCATAAAATTTAAACCGCACATTCTCTCGGAGTAACATAGGCTATATTATATTTTCCGGCAAAGAGCCCGTTCCGAAGTCGGGGTAGGATGCTAGTAATATATATATACATTTAAATATAACTATATATTTAAATCATTTAATCCTAACGACTCCTTTTTTGCCCTAATAAATAATATCTAAATTGAAATAACAATAGTATTTCGGAATTTTGACACACAACGCCATCTACTCCCAAGTTAAGAAGATCTTGTACTGTAAATACGAGACAACTGATACAAATACTAATTTACTTTTTTTTATAAAAATATACATAGAAAGTACCCAAAGTCCGAAACAAATATTTACGACTAATATTTCATATATTAGTCAAATTGGTCATACTAATATCAGAAGAAACAAAATAAAATTAAGAGTTCGAAAATCAAAGAGAAATTCGCATATCTCTTACATTTATGAAGAGATGAAGATAGGTGGGGAAAGTGTTACGGCGCTCGGCTGAAACTATAAATAAGAGGCGATTGCGCACGCGCTACTCAAAGCTTCAACTGGCGAACAGTGTCACGGTGCCGCGTGCATCCACCCTTACAACGCACTCTCTAAGTGTTGCATTAAGAAAAGTGTGTGTTATTATTTACACTGGATTAAAATCATCTTTATTTATCATCGTTTTAAAGACGGTAAGTGATAATATAACATCAATATTATTGAACAACAATTGGAGTGCAATCAGTCAAAAATGATTATTTTATTAATTTAGTACATTTTGAATAAGAAGCAAAAGAGTACAAAAAATAATAACTAATTACTACGCATATTCTGATGGTAGTTTTTTATTTATTGTTTTAAAACCTGAAAATCAAAAATAGTTTTGTTTGTTTTTGCACAAGTGTTTAAGAATCATTAGTTACTAAAGAAATTATATAATTATTGTATTCTGAAATGACTTTTTCACACTTAAGAAAATAAGTAGAATAAAATGAGATATGCCTACTGTTACTACTACGTAATACAATACTACAAAAAATACCTATTAAATTGCTATCTTTTATATCGAACAGTCGTAAAAATCTCGAAAGTGCCAAATAAGAGATGAGCCTTAAATATTTATGAAACTCCTACAAGAACATGTTATATTGTTTATTAAAATAACATTTACCTAATATACATAATTGCAAAACATCTTTCTCTTTCTAATATCTCATGTCGTTCTTACTTGCAAACTATTATGCATCCATTCTTGAAGGTTGCAACTGAAATCGTTTAATGACGTGAAACCGACTAAACCGCAAACGCAGGGCTTAGTGTGTAACCTACACCTTTATATACAGCGATTTTTTAACTTGATACTTTATACCTAAATAGCACTCAATGGTCCTGACATTATCGGCAAATAATTATTAAACTTCTGTGTTGCAATATCTCATAACTAATTCACTTTAGCAATTTCAAGATGCACAGTAACTTAACATACACACACGTTAGCCAGTTTAAAGGAATCTTAAATCTATGTCTCATTTTTTCAGACATAAAATATTGGAATTAATTACTATTTGTAATAAATAAGTATGACTGTTAAGATCCTAAAGTTATTATATATTCATAACATTATATCATTATTTTGAATGGCAATTAGCTATGTAAACATGATATACTGCACTTTTTATTGAATACAAATTAAATTTAGCGTCAAGACTAAGAAAATTCGAAGAATAATTGGATATAAACTAAAGAACCAATTGTTCAACATTTCTTTTTATACTGTTTAAAATTATTATACGCATTAGTTATTAATCATGTTGTTAACATTGATAAACGATCACAATTAGTAGTCGAGTATTAAAATGTAATTAATTTAATATATGAATTAAGAATGACTTTTTAATCATAGAATAAGTAATATGATAATCACTTTACATTTAAATAGTTTTGAATTGAAACTACCTATTTTAATTGAGTAGATGTTCATATTTTGTTCAGTTGGTGTCAGTTGGTCTTTTAGTTAACACACGAAGCTACGTGTTCAACTCGGTTCCCAAAAGTTTTTATATTTATAAAGCAGTTCTTTATTAACCGAGACAAACAAGACACATCTTCGATAAGAAGTAAGTACTTTTGAAATTAATTCCTGTTTTAAATATTTTTTTTAAAAGACAACTCCCGCACTGGGTATAATTATAACTAATATTAAATCCTTGGGAGAGCTATGCTTCGGCATGAATGGGTCGGCTCGACCGGAGTGGTACCACGGCCTCACAGAAAACCGGTGTGAAATAGCGTTTGCGCTGTGTTTCACCGAGTGAGTGAGGATACCGGAGGCCCATACCCCAACCCCTCCCCCCATCCCCTTTCCCATCCCCCAAAGGTCGGCAACGCACTTGTGACGCCTTTGGTGTTGCGAGTGTCCATGGGCGGCGGTAATCGCTTACCATCAGGTGATACGTCTGCTCGTTTGCCAACTATTCAATAAAAAAAAAAAAAAATACAATTGTAAGTATGGAGCCTTTATAAATAAAACAAATAAATTTATTTTATACTAGTCCTTCCGGCTTGCTTTGTACATATCACAAAAAAATCATATTTTTTAAATGAATTAGTCCGATGATATCTATTCGGGGCGCAGAATAATTCAACATATTAATTACTTAGAATCAATCCAGCCAGTCTAAAGCTATAAATAGACTTACTCGACTCCGTTCCATTTATGTAGAATTACTTAGCAGTTATTAGTAGCTTCTAATTTTTGTTGAGAAGTATCAAAATCACACGCTCTACATATAGTGATAACTGTGGTTACTACGGCGCTGCGTGCAATAAGCTAAACTTCAAAATATTTTTTCGAAATAACCGCTACATAGGCTCGTTATACAGCTGAGGCTTGAGGTTTTGCTTTTATAAACATCAAGAAGACAGCAACATGTGTGTCAATGCTATTCATAATCTATTTTAAATTGTCTTGCTCTCTTTATTTTTTAATGTTCACTTTCTGAAATTTCTCATCTTGCTTAAGATGAGGAAGAAAAATGATTAAAATTTAAATATATAGTTGTTAGCAAAGTTCGATCATTGTTCTTAAATTTTATTGGTAAGATAGTGTACTCACATTGATAGTATACTCACATTTCTCAGCGTTTTATTGTAAGAATCATTTTGAAGCTATCGTTAAATTAACAGAATCTTATACTTAACTAAACAATATTAAGAAGAAAAGTCTAAAGTCTAAATTTTATAGTAATAAAATTATATAATTCTAATTATAAAAATAGAAGTCATGGTGGCAACAATATTTAAAATAATATTAAGTTTAGTAGTAGTAGTATAGTATCCTCACTCACTCGGTGAAACACAGCGCAAGCGCTATTTCACACCGGTTTTCTGATATACTTACCATATTGGAGAGATTATAAGGACATTTACGGTTCGGTAACATATTTTTTAATTTCAAAAAGGTTACGCTTGGTTCTTTTATGGCTGGGGTCCGGTTTGCGTTAATAACAGCGATCCCGGACCCCTCCCTTCTCAGGCGCAGAGTTGGCACACCGTGTGGTTTTAGTCGGTTCGATTCCGACACACGGCCCCGCCGCAAACCCCGGCGGGGTGACGGCCCGAGGGGGTTTCCACACGTAAAAAAAAAAAAAAAAATGGTTCTTTTATGGCTTTTAGAATTTGACAATAGCAATGATATGTCAAAATGTTGAATAGTAGTAACAATTAAAAGTAAATCTATCTTCTATATATTTATAAATGAATTGATGTTCGTTAGCCTCGCTAAAACTCGAGAATGGATCGATTTAGCTGATTTCGGTTAAAATATTTGTATTGGTACTGCGAAGTTTTAAAAGGTGAATAAATATAACAAAATATATTATTGACTAGCGGAGCGTCAGTGAAGAATGTTACAAAAACGGGGGAAAGTTATTACGCTACGGGCAGTAGGAGACGTAAACGAGGTTGTGTGGGTCAGGTGGTTCTATATACAAATATTTTTGACTGCCTCGGTGGCGTAGTGGTAGCGTGTGCGACTGCTAAGCTTGAGGTCTCGGGTTCGATTCCCGGGTCGGACCAAATGTTTGTATGATCTGCGAATATTTGTTTCGGAGTTTGGGTGTTTTCTATGTATAATATGTATATATTTACAAAAAAAAAGTATATAAGTATTTATATCAGTTGTCTAGTACCCATAACACAAGCTCTGCTTAGCTTGGGACTAGATGGCGTTGTGTGTTAGATGTCCGGAATATTTATTTATTTATTTATTTATTTTATGGCTTTTAGAATTTGACAATAGCAATGATGTCAAAATGTGTCAAAATGTTGAATAGTAGTAACAATTAAAAGTAAATCTATCTTCTATATATTTATAAATGAATTGATGTTCGTTAGCCTCGCTAAAACTCGAGAATGGATCGATTTAGCTGATTTCGGTTAAAATATTTGTATTAGTACAGCGAAGTTTTAAAAGGTGAATAAATATAACAAAATATATTATTGACTAGCGGAGCGTCAGTGAAGAATGTTACAAAAACGGGGGAAAGTTATTACGCTACGGGCAGTAGGAGACGTAAACGAGGTTGTGTGGGTCAGGTGGTTCTATATACAAATATTTTTGACTGCCTCGGTGGCGTAGTGGTAGCGTGTGCGACTGCTAAGCTTGAGGTCTCGGGTTCGATTCCCGGGTCGGACCAAATGTTTGTATGATCTGCGAATATTTGTTTCGGAGTTTGGGTGTTTTCTATGTATAATATGTATGTATTTACAAAAAAAAGTATATAAGTATTTATATCAGTTGTCTAGTACCCATAACACAAGCTCTGCTTAGCTTGGGACTAGATGGCGTTGTGTGTTAGATGTCCGGAATATTTTTTTTTTTTTTTTTTTTAATTTTAGAGACAACAAAGAGTTTAGGTATACGGTTGCCTGGAACAGATTGCCTTGAACAATAAGGCCGCCATTTGTACTGAACTAGCATAGAGTTATATACGAGTACTTAGTTATCTGGTGTACAATAAAGCGATTTATTATTTACTATTGTACATTCATAAAAATCGTACAAGTAAAAAATTGCATTTTAAAGTACCTTACTTCATTTATTTCTGTTTATAATATATAAACCAACCAAAAACCCTCTAGAAACAAGAGGGTTAAACAAATGCACTAGAAAATGCAAAGATCTGGAATGTGGGCCTATCGGAAATAAGACGACTTGAAAAAAAGATTTCTAAAAGTCATAAAACGTTTTAGTAGCTTATTAGAGTGAGCGACACTCTTAAATATAGAGAAGAAAACATATATAGATCATCTCTGGAGAAGGCCTCCCTACCCTCAAGTAGGGGTCCACGTTAATTTAAAAATAAAACAAATTGATCATAAGTAACTTTAAAATGTTTCTTCTTTTTACATTTAAATAATAATATTTTTTATACTTAAACATGTATCATGGGAAAAACGTGAAATTAAAAGGCTTTATTGTTACATATAAAGAGACTATAAGTGATAATAACCATCTGTTATAAAAATATTATCACACACCGTAACATAGGTACTTGTTCTATATTTTCACAATATACTATAAAAAAATATGGGAATTTAAAATACAAATACTTATACTTTGGTTATTAATTGTGAATTTGATGCATGAAATAACCATCTTACTTTTTAAACTACTTGCCATAAGCGGTATAAACTTTTGTTCTTTCTTTTATCTTTTTTTGTAAAATGAAACAATAAAATTTAGTGTCAACGATGAAACTGTGGCACTGTTTGCTTTTGCTGACCCGCCCGTCTGCGTTTCTTAACAGAAATATATTTGCCCGGGTTTCGAATCATTTTCATTAATACTTGACCCCTATTGGTCGTATCGTGATGTTATATAGCCGTCCTCGTTATATGAGCTATCCCACACCTAAATAATTTCTCAAGTCGAACTAGTAGTTTCTGAGCTTAGTTGTCAAATTTTTACATAAAACATAATTTAAATACATTACAAGTGAAATTCTCGAACTTTCTCAACTATAATATACATGTTTGAAACATATAAATATTCCTCTTAAATTACTTTTTCTATTGATTAAAATCACACTAAAGTCCGAATATATTTATACTATTATATTACATTTACACTAGCTCTACTGCGACACTTTGCCTACGTCATTCAAAACGAATCATTTTTTTACAGTTCTTGCTGCATTTTTGATTGATGGCTCGGCTCTTATTAGTCTTGACGTGTTTTGTTAATAACGATAGCCTCCCTCGATATCCAATACTACAACAACAATACTACAAGTAACAAATCAGTAAAAAAAATAGATTACCTGCAACTTTTCTTTCTAGATAAATGTCTACTGCACTCGGATATTCATACAAATTATTTAAGATTCCCAGGCGTTTTAAATACAAAATAAAATTAAATTAATGAAAATCTAAAAGTTTATCAAATAAATTATATATGAGGCTCAGTCCGACGGCATGAAAATAGGAAAAACGTTACTATTCGAATCGTGAGAATAAGATACATACACCTATAAGATAAACAATATCTTACAATTGTTAAATATTGGTTTAGTTCATAATACTTTGGATAATGAATTATAAAGGATAATGATGAACCATTAAAATATACTTAAAAGTGATAATTAATGACGACGTCTACCTCTTGCGTACGGTAATGAATATAAAATGCCCATTTTCCACGTATCATAAATGGTTTATTCGAAATGATTCGTGTAAAATTAGACAGCGCGCGTTGCCAGTTCCTTTTTGTGAACTTTGTTGGACACGCTACCACGTATCTAGATAAATATATTTATTTATTTATACGTCGAATAGAAATATGTATGGCTAGTACCTGTGTGCGGTATTTCCAAGCATTGTATAAACGAGTGAGGTTTCTAAATAACGCATCGATGCGACCTCTTTGTATTGCTTGAATAAACTTTACGACTAGAAGTTTCTAGGGCAAACAAGTAGTAAAATATTTGGAAACAATGTTATATTTTAAATGCATATTACATAGACACCATTTATGTTTCAATTTAAATATTGCACTTAGGATGAACAGTGTAAGTAATTCAAACGCTTGTTGTTATGTTGACTAATATGTGTATATAGATGTTTGACCAATAGTTACCAAATCTGACGCACGCACACTGAACTTCTGACTGGAACATTGCACAGCTATACGTTATATTAATGATATACTGACATCAACATCCAGAAAGTTCGTATCTAGAAAAAATATATAATTCAGGTGTCATATCACTCGGATATTTACACCTAGAAAGTTTCGGTATTCTATTAGGTCACACGTTATGTACCTCGCAGATCTCTGATATATTCGAGGCTGCTTAACAGTTATTAACACCTTCCGACATCAGTAACAGTAGTCCGCGAACGTTGTATGCTTAGAAAAAAAGTTAATTACATAGCCTTTCTAGATTAATGAACTGTCAAATGTTGTAAGATTTTTAAATTGAAACCAGTAGTTGAGAGATTAGCGCGATAAATCAAACAAACTAATTTTTCAGTTTTAAAATATTACGATTAGGAAGATGAAATTGCAACTTCAAATTGTCCTTCAAATTTTATTCTGAAGTAATCGTGATTGTCGTGTTTACTTAGATTGTTTGTACAAATACCTTCTGTACATTTTAGCGCGATTATATATTTCGATTTTAAATGTGTTCTAAATCCGGAAGAATCGTTGCATATATTTTTAATTGCATTTGTAGACAAAGAGCCTTCTAAAGCAACGTTGTACTTGTACCTATTGCTCCACTTTGATCGATGAAGAAATATACAAAGGCTCGTGGATGGCTGTTATGGAAAGGAACCTTTCATCGATGAGAATTGGTTTTAAGAGATCTAGTACCTATATATGTAGGTTTTTGAGGATTGTTTTCGAAAACATCCATTGAGTCCAGTTTTGCGTTAGGTTAAACAGCAAAATCCCAGAGACGCTCAGAAGAAGACTCAGGTTTAATAGTTCCATGATACGGAAACCGAGTATTATTTAAGTTTGACTCGATGCTAAATTGCTAAATGCTAAATTAATTATTTTAATTTTAATATTCAGAGAATATTATATTAACTGTTAAGTTTGGACAACTAAATGAAAAAACTTATTTTAATATCTCTTTCATTAATAATAATACGTTATTTGTTTAATTGAAATACAAGTAGATGTTTTCAAATCATACAGTTTTTATAGTTTTATTTATATTTATTTTTAGTTATGAATTAAAAATATAAGATATGAATCAATAGCAGCGAGTAATAGATCACTTTTCCTCCATAATAATTGTGTAGACTAGCACTAGGCGGTATAACGAAGGTAGGAAAACTAGGAAGGATATTGCTACGAGTATTATATTAGTTTGCCAACCGTGATGATTACAACGCTCGGTGGACCAATTAGCATTCGCAATGTAAACACATAACTGAAACTGTACCATACGACATTATTAAATAATAAATAATAATAAATAAATATTCCGGACATCTAACACACAACGCCATCTAGTCCCAAGCTAAGCAGAGCTTGTGTTATGGGTACTAGACAACTGATATAAATACTTATACACTTTTTTTTTGTAAATACATACTTATTATACATAGAAAACACCTAAACTCCGAAACAAATGTTTGCAGATCATACAAACATTTGGTCCGACCCGGGAATCGAACCCGAGACCTCAAGCTTAGCAGTCGCATACGCTACCACTACGCCACCGAGGCAGTCAAAAAATAATAACAATAATAATAGTCAAATTTATCGTACACATTATATAATACTAGCTAAACCCCGCGGTGCTAACCGCGGTACTACAAAAACGGCGGGCATCGCCGCGAGGCGAAGCTAGTATCTTTATAACCTATGTGTTATTCTGATGTATAAGCTACAATGTTGTAAAGTTTCATCAATATTCAATTAGTAGTTTTTGCGTGAAAGAGCAACAAACATACTCAATTATATACTCACAAATTTTCGCGTTTATAATACTCGTATTAGTAGGATATTGATCATTTCACAAGAAAGTTATGAAGCGTGTAAGTAGAACTCAGTCATCACGACAAATGTTTGCCCTGATGACTGACTGATATACAATAAATTCGTTTCATAAATCGTATCTAATCCGTGGCATCAATTCCGCCCTGTGAAATATAAAAACTGAATATATGGAATGTAAACAGAAGTTCTTCAAGGTTGTAATACAGATTGTTAAGATTAACATAATCCTTGTAATTAATATTTTTGAACGCAAATTGAAAGAGTAAAACTACACGAGAAAATACAATGACTTCTGTCTTGGCTTCACTCACAGCGTCGAGTGAATAATAAAACAATTAATTTTATAAAAATAATTCACTTTTTACGTCATATTATTTAATTCATGACTCCTTACATGTTGTCATGTTACTCGTAGTTGATGAAATCTGATTCAGTAATGTGTGTATCTTTGTACAATGCGACTCAAATAAAAATAGGAACGCAAATAACCTCTACCTCTCAAATATCACTTGAATAACTTTATTAAACACATTTAAAAACATTGAAAAAACATTAATAAAAAACATTAATGATACGCAAATAAGGTTTCGTTGCAGACTGTACTTTTTTCAAGACACATTTGACAGATAGAGGTCATTGACGTTCCTATTCTTATTTGAGTCGCATTGTACTGCTAATTATTTTGAAAAATCATAGTTCTTTCATGAATGGTATAAAAGATGTTTCTGTGACCTTATTTAAAGGAAAATTATGTTGCGTCCTAACAAATTATAAATTAATACTTGTCTACCATATAATCATAACGAAATGACGTTTTAATTCGGTAATGCTATTGTCTTCACTTTAAAGCAATAGCAGTACGTACCTGGCGTACCTGCCTACCCACTAGAAATAATGTCAACCAACAATAATTACGCTGTCAATATAAGGAAAATCCTCATTGACTGCAATAACATCAGATATGATTATTTAAATAAGAAGTTGTGACGGATTTATAACTGGCACTTGTTCTAGACTTTTTACCATTTGATCGTTTTAAATATTTTTCTTTCTTTTGTTTCTATTTTTCTTAATTACGCTACATCGTGATTGACCAGTAATAAATATCTATCTATTTATTGACATAAATTTGATAAATATAACGTGAATATTCTAGACCCGGAACTAGTGTAAACTGTACTTCAGGGGCCTGCGTTTTTGCTTTACATTACATAGGCACATTATACATACAATTTAATTGCTTAATTGCTCTAATTAAATGAAGAAAAATAATAACAAAAATATGATACCTACTACAACTTCCTCTTCTAACTTTATTGAAGATTATTTAAAAACATTGTGTAATATTTCTGTAATTGAAATCGACATAAATAAAAACAAACCAATAAAGTCCATGGAGACAATTTGACTGCCTCGGTGGCGTAGTGGTAGCGTATGCGACTGCTAAGCTTGAGATCTCGGGTTCGATTCCCGAGTCGGACCAAATGTTTGTATGATCTGAAAATATTTGTTTCGGAGTTTGGGTGTTTTCTATGTGTAATATGTACCTATGTATTTACAAAAAAAAGTATATAAGTATTTATATCTGTTGTATGGTACCCATAACACAAGCTCTGCTTAGCTTGGGACTAGATGGCGTTGTGTGTTAGATGTCCGGAATATGTATTTATTATTTATTTATTTAATTGAAAGCTAAAATGTTCCATTATGTATGCCGAAAGACGTATTTCAAATTATGCGCCTGAACTCAAAAAAATGCTTTTATTCAAATTTTTGAATGAAAAAACATTCGGGCTGTGGTAACAAAAGAAATAAGTTTTAATATAATTTAATTTTAATTTCTAAAACTTTTTTTTAAACATTTAGTTATCCTTGGCACTCTATTCAAAATAAGTGTTGTTCAAATAGACCAATAACTTTTCAAATAATATCATATTTAGTTCCGTTAGTAATACTATTCTTATCTGACATTGCATTTTTAAATTAGTTAACCACACAATTCATAGCGATTTTTTAGAAAAGATAAATGAAATACAAACGACTAAACGGAACAAACAAAACCCTACCGACTATTTAAAATATATCTAATACATACCTTGTTACCAAACTCTTCCGAAACGGCTGGACCGATTTTTATGAAATTTTGTTTGTACATCGGATAGGTCTGAGAATCGGCCAACATCTATTTATCATAGCCCTAAATGATAAGAGTGACCAACATTAGCAAAACAACGTTTGCCGAGTCAGCTAGTTTTAATTTAATTGACTGCCTCGGTGGCGTAGTGGTAACGTATGCCAGTCGCATAGCTAAGCTTGAGGTCTCGGGTTCAAATCCTGGGTCGGATCAAATGTTTGTGGAATCTACAAATATTTGTTTCGGAGTTTGGGTGTTTTCTATGTATAATATGTATGTATTTACCAAAAAAAAAGTATATATGTATTCATATCAGTTGTCTAGTACCCATAACACAAGCTCTGCTTAGCTTGGGACTAGATGGCGTTGTGTGTTAGATGTCCAAAATATTTATATTTATTTATAAAAATTAGATACTGCTCAAAAGAATACGACGTCTGATTATCCATAAGAAATCTGTATTAAGTCCATACCTACTTATTATTATAAATTCGAAAGTAACTTAGTCCGTCTGTTACGCTTACATGCCTAAACCACTGTAGTAATTGAAATGAAATTTAGCATGGAGATTTTTTTATTTTAAAAAGACAACTCCCGCATTAGGAATATACATCCTGAGTCGCGGGGGACTTTACAAACATGCATGTAACGAACACAAAGAACACCCAGACTCAGGTCAACACTTTGTGGGATGATGATGAACAAAGTGATGTCCCACGTGGGATTTGAACCCACGACACTTGGCGCAGTAGCAAACGGCGTAGTGACCGCTTAAACCACTAGGCCAACCGTGCAGTCTTTTACTTTGATTCTTGAAGAAGGAAGAATAGCCGCGTGCAGAAATAATAAACTGTTACTTTGACTGGCGATAACAGAATGCGGTCGTCCGTATCACGTCAAACAGTTCCTTGAATAACCTATTAATACTAGTATTTAATTTTCTCGTTCTAATAAAAAAACCCACTATTACAAACAGATTTCTAGGTATCGGTTTTATAAAATTATATATAAACATCAGTATCATAAAATATATTTATAAATAACTAGCTATAAAGTGGATAGCAATTAAACCATTATGACTAACTAACACCACCCTATTAATCTAATCATTATATTCACATTATTTTCAAAGAAAATAGTTTGACTTGTGACTCAATACATCACTCGGATTTAATACACGTGTCGTACACTTCATTTATATGTAATTTGATACCAATGAAACTGTTGATAACGCAATACTCGACAACGAATTATAATATACCCTGACATACCCACACGTTTTTTGGCGATACTGTATTTTTTTCCTTTAACAGATCCCTCAAAATGCATGTTTTATTCTAAATACTAGCTTTTGCCCGCGGCCCTGCAGACGTGTATGTCGGTTATTGTGGTAATTCGTAGCCTATGCCTTTCCTTAAGAATAAAAGTTTTTCAATGGCTAAATTCGTTAAAATGCAGTGGTTTAGCCGTATAAGTGTAATAAATAGATCTAACAACTTTTACATCTGTAGTTCCATACTAACGTTTAAAATTGGAATGGTTGGACCTTCCTATTATGAAGGAGCGTAGCGCGGGGGGCGCTACGCTCCTTCATAATAGGCGTTCAATGGCCCTTCATTTAGTTCAATCTTATCATCATATACTGTCTTCCACATAAGAGGTAAATATAAGCTGTCGCGGACTTTTATTCAGAACTATTTAAGATGGACACAAAATAACACAGTACATTATTAACAGGTAACTTCAACGGTTTACGCAGCGTAGATGAAGATATTGCTCAAGCTACAGACTAAACTACATTACTGTAGAGTTTTATCAAAATCCGTTCAGTATTTTTGCGTGAAAGAATAACAATCGTCCAAATATCCCCACACACTTTCGTATTTATAATATTAGTAGGTTTATGATTTACTCAATCAAGTGCAACGGAATAAGTGTACGTCAACCTCTAAATACTGATGACCTCTGATGGCCTTGATATTCATACTGATGTTCGTAAAACCGTTCTATATACCGTTAATGAGTCTAGAGAATTATTTAATTTATACAATGCTAGCGGCCGTTTCGGTTGTGCCCGGGTTAACCCATTTAACTGTCGACTTTGAGTGTAAGTCGAGAAAAGGTTTTCTTTTTTTAATAAAAATTCATTGCATACCTCTCTGACTGCGATAGGTTTATGTTCGTTTTTATTTTACTATTTTTAACAGAACGTCTTTGGAGCGATGAGGAACAGTCAGATAAATTATGTTTATTCGTTCAAAACGAAAAATAGAAAACACTAGTAATATTTTAATATTTCATTATTGTTAAAAAAAATTATATTCAAATTCAAAATCATTTATTCAATTAAGACACTAATTAACATTAATGAACGTTAAATTGAAGATACAGTTAAAACTTATAGATTGACACAAACAGACGCCACTGCATGTACTGGATTGTCAAGGTAAATTAGGTAAAAAGACCAAAATCTACTGCCTGCTTGTGTCAATCCATAACTTCCAGTTTCCAAAACGCGTAGAGCCTTATGAGAAGAATACTATTAAAACTCAGATCTTTCGGTACAATAGTATTAGTATTACATGAAAGGTATATAAGCTGTTGCCACCTGAATTTCATTTTATTAAATTACTGCAAAAGTCAACGTACCAATAAAAAAAAACACTCAGTGAAACCGTTGAAGATTTGAACCTATTAAACATAGAAATCATTCAAGGTGCAAATCTACTTACATTCAGTTGTAAAATTTGCTGTTAATAAAAATAATTCGTTGCAGTTGAACGAACCAAAATAATAGTATTGGCTAAAGCATCGCTGACTAGACTAACCAGTCACCCCAAGCAGCACCAATTTGTGATCTATGTGAATTCGTGATCTAGGTGCGCTGCATTTCCGAAAAATCAATCTAATAAACGTTTGATTTAGACAGCATTAATCAATACATTAATCTAATAAATGACTCGCGTCTACACTCAATATTAAGTTTTTTATATATATTTAAAATTATTTAGATATCATTTCTTTGACTTTTACGTTCAAGCGAATTTTCGGCAATCTTTGAATGCAGTTTTCTTTCTTTTCAAAAATAAAGGAATGATTTCTTTAAGTAAAATTTTAAGAGTACTTTCCCTTCAGGTGGCATTACAAAATTCCACTCGGTATTTCAATTCTAATAAAAAAGAGAGCTTTGCAAATTATGCTTTTCAGCTCTAGAAAATAATTATTATATATATATATATATTTGTAGCAGATATTATTACATAGTGCTAAAGAACTCCTACTACTATACTATACTATAATTATAATAAATCACCAAGGGTTTAATAAAAGGTAACAACAAAAATGCATGGCCGTTACTATTATTAACAATGACAATTAACTTAAGATTTCGAAACACGTGTCTTACTAATTTAGGGATATGTTTAGTTTGATTTCCAAAAAAATTAGCTAATATAGAACGTAATCATTTAAAGTGTTAAACGTTATCAGTAAAACATATGTTTTTGCCTTTTTACATAGTTTTATTAAAGAAAGATAAGTGGTAGTTTAAAATAACCTTAATTATTGCCAAATTAAATTTTGTTTTTCATTATAAGATTTTTTTTATGATTATTGTCAATTTATTTTATTTGTATTTATTCATCTTACTGATCACGATGAAATAGTTTAAGTAGCGTTCAATATAATGATGATTTTCAAAGCCACAAAGATCTCTGAGATCATCTATTTCAAATTCCTCGTGAAATCTTAATAGGAGCAAAAATACGACTAACATGACTTCTAATAATGTTGAAGATTCAACAGAAATTAGCACGTGGTAGCTCTCTACTTGCTTCACGATCAGTTAGTGTTGACTGGGCCACATCATGCCGGTGAAAGTGTCCGTCAATCCCCACGCAATCTTGTTGACTTTAGCTCTGTCGAGGTCAAGCGCAGAACAAGTTTCGTTCCCATTACTTATTTATCTTCGAAGGAAGTAAAAGTTAGTTATGCGTTAAAAGAATTTATTATCCATAATGTGCAGATTGTGCATAGTTAGCGAAGGAATTATCGTGGTTTTTTGGCTTTATATTGTCATCCAACCGTGGGAAATGTGTTCGGGATGAATTGGCCGGCTGGATAGGACTAGTACCACGACCTCGCAAAATATAAGTGCTAAGAAATTTTGTCATCTCTTGTTACCAAGTGAGGGAGGCAACTGGAATCTTATCAAAAAATAACTCCTGATGAAACATATCCTAGAATACAATGAAAACTGGATTTTAATATAAAAAAATTAAAATGTCTGTTTGTGATTTCAAATTAAAAGCTTTTCACTAAATGCACACGAAACTATATACGGTACTTATTTAAAAAAAAACAGTATTAACGTTCGACGTTCACTGGCATATAGTTGATCATATAAAAAGTAATTTAGGCTACTTTTCGACTAGCTTCGCCCCGTGGCTTTACCCGTTGTTGTTATTATATATATAACGCGTATAACACCGCAGGGCTCAGCTATATGTGACAGAATATGAAAGGTACTGTGGCCGTAGTTGTGTATCCATAAATAGGGTCATAAAATAAATCTGTGTCGAGACTCCCCAGCTTTCTATATTGTGTTGCTATATTAATAGCAAGTATTAGCAAGTCATTTCCGCTACGCTATTAAATGTTTAATTGAGAACTAAAAAGATTTCTATTCCTTTTTTAATCTGGCTGTAAAGAAAACAAAACAATGAGAAAAATTAATTGAATATTCTGTCAGTTTTACGTTATTTTAAAACGGCATAACTAGGTACCATCTTTTGTTTTTTAGTTTCATTTCAGTTTATTTTTACGTACCTATTATATGAGTTATTTAGCGCAAGATGCATTTTATAACTCAGCGTCATTATTATGAAATTCCAAAATGCGTATAGTTATAACGCATTACTATAACCGTTAGAGCAATGTCGAACAAAAATGCTCATTCATGACTTTTGTTATTTTAGTTAGTGGGTCAAGCCAATTGTAACGAGTTTCATGCTACTTTTGCCTTAACCTTCATTTCAAAAGTAAGTAAAGAAATTGAATGGGAATGCTATCAGTTGTGTAGGACTTAAAGAAGGGCCAACTATCTTACTTCACCTAAGTCTTTTAGGCCTGGACATAAATGTGCAGTGGTCAAACTACATGTGTAAAATTTAAAATAGATTTTACACTGCTATGATTTAACTGATTGAATAATTTGTCAATAGAAAGTTAGACTGGTTTTGATATAAGCGTCATTACCAATATTAATATTCTGGTACATGATGCGAGTGTAGTCTTTTCAAAACAAGTTAGTCGGTAGACAGGTAAAAGTGTTTAGTAAGTAAAAGTTGAAGTTTATTCGCTAACAGTTGTAACGTTTCGCTAACAATATTTAATGTTTACTTTTTATATAAACCGCGACAGAGACAGAGGAATTTTTTAAGTTTGACGTGTCTGTAGGTCTCTTTGTTGCCTCGCCTCCTAAAAGAATGGACCAGTCATGATGTGGTTTCTTAAAGGTGATGCGATTGTGATGGTTTTCAGTTATAGTGAAATTCATCATCTCATTTCATCAACAGCTAATTTCATTTCATACAGTTACTCACATAACCTACTATATTTATGAAAAAGTAACATAATGATATATTATGTTTCGTATTCATAAATAAATTAAAGGTTTTTATCATTCATTGGTTTTGGAACGTTGTTCTTATTTTCAAAATCTACAATGTTGCAGAAATAATCATCTTGAAGTTTCCTGTATGTATAAATTAATAATTCAATTGAGCTAACAGATACACTGTCAATCAAATCTCTTGCGCACTTTTAACAATCCTACTTTGAGCGCATAGAATGTTCTACTTTCGTCTACGCACACTCAATAAGGCTTCGTAAAAAAGGTAGGTATGTTAAAGCTAACCACTAGATGTTAATCTGTTCCTATCGCTCAAAGTCAAAGTATTTTAGGCTGATGATTGAATTTAAATACAGTTTCCAAATCATATTGATGTACTTAAGCAGTTGGTGGCGAAAGACCTCTTAATTTAAATACACGTATGTCGTCAAAATATGAAATGCAGTATAAATGCAGTTGTTAAAATTTTAAGTTAATAATTATATTACAATATAAGCGCTCTTTTATATACTTATTACTATTATATTCTCGTATCGTTATTGCTTATGATGAACTCTGAAACTACCTATCTAACCGATGTTTAGGGTATTTTAAATGTATATTTTTTGTAGGCGTGCCTTTTTTTTTTTTACGTGAGGAAACCCCCTCGAGCCCTCACCCCGCCGGGGTTTGCGGCGGGGCGGTGTAATAATGTGTGTGTGTGTATTTGTTGGCGTGCCTAAGGGGACCTTTAGGAGTCATGCATGATTAAAAATATACCCAGACGAAGTTGACCCTCTCCGCTTTTGTTTTGTATAGTCATGATATTGAGGTGGATGCCAATTTGGTCATTTAAGTAAAACTGGTTTTAATCTTCCTGTTCAGCAGTCAAGAAGCAGCTTTTTATGACCAATTACTTTTCCTTTGTGGGGCTACCTACATTGTCAATTAATTGGTATGAGTTTGTAACCCTTTTGAAACATGTTTTTTTTATTATTAACTAGCTGACCCACGCAACCTCGTTTGCGTCTTATATTGCCCGTAGCGTGAAAATTTTTCCCCGTTTTTGAAACATTTTTAATTGGTGCTCCGCTCCTATTAGTAGTAGCGTGATGATATATAGCCAATAGCCTTCCTCGATAAACGGTCTATCCAACACTGAAAGAATTTTTCAAATCGTAACAGCGGTTCCTGAGATTAGCGCGTTCAAACAAACAAACTCTTCAGATTTATAATTATTTTAGATTATTATTAGTAAAAATGATATGTAGTTATTAAGCAAAAGTACTTTGACAATGGCCTAAGTTACATATTTTTGTAGTTTCTTAGTTTAATCAAATAAAATACTCATCTTAGCTTTACCTAAAAGGTTGTTAAAATAATTAGTTAACAACAATGAGTACCTATGTATATATAAGTACACAGTTGTACAATACAACAGGGTATAACGGCAATTTGCTTTATTACAGTTGTGAAAGTACACTCTCGCCATCTTTTCTCAATGATTTTACTTTCGAATAACGTACAAGCTTAGAAAATATAAACCACACCTCTGTAACATTATAATTACTATGTACATTATCGACAATTAAAGTTATTGGTGGTGTAAGTAGATAACCCTTTGTATGTATCTTCACACGAAAAATAATGTGCCTACCTACCATTGTCTTTTTTTCTTTATAATACCACAACGCCTAAATGATTACGTAATAATATTTTTGACGGTAAAGTACCTTTTAATGTAGTTAACGATGGGAATTTAATTGTATAAAGATGTAAGTTTTAACAACATACCTACTTGGTGTACGTGCGCAAATACTGTTTGTGAACATCGTTTAGAGTTTTCGTAAAACGCAATTTGTGATACACACTTATTATTACAATAGTAATTCTTAAGCTACAAACAAACAATACCTATATAGTATGTTTATTGACATACTTATTGACGGTTAAATAACCCATTTGTAAGTAAGTTTACTGCAGTTTCACGTTAATGAATCGCGAGCTCGGTAGCAAGCAACTGCGAAAAAAGGAGGGTTATGTTTTTCGATTGTATGTATGTATATTTCTTTAGCATGCCCTAGAGCCTTTAGTGGTTTCAATAGTTTCGTCTTAGTCGTGAGAGTGACACTGTGAGTATAAAATTAAAAAATAACAAAAAATATTTAAAAAAAAACAGAACTTAATAAAGATTGTTTTTTTTTTTATTGAATAATGGGCAAACGAGCAGACGTATCACCTGATGGTAAGCGATTACCGCCGCCCATGGACACCCGCAACACCAAAGGCGTCACAAGTGCGTTGCCGACCTTTGGGGGATAGGAAAGGGGATGGGGGGAGGGGTTGGGTATGGACCTCCGGTATCCTCACTCACTCGGTGAAACACAGCGCAAGCGCTATTTCACACCGGTTTTCTGTGAGGCCGTGGTATCACACCGGTCGAGCCGACCCATTCATGCCGAAGCATAGCTCTCCCACGGTAATTGTAGATTGTAGATATTGATGCGGTTTTTTAAAATAAATAATTCAATACTTTTTTTATGTATGAGCCTGCCGAAGTGGCTCTACTTTGCCTGATACAAAGCATAAGCAGAATCCATCTTGGATTGATTGTTGGTTATTAATATTCTATTGACACCTTACCTTATTAACTTACGTTAGTACTTTAGGCCACACAGGCTACAGGTTCACAGAAAACCGGTGTGAAATAGCGTTTGCGCTGTGTTTCACCGAGTGAGTGAGGATACCGGAGGCCCATACCCCAACCCCTCCCCTCATCCCCTTTCCCATCCCTCAAAGGTCGGCAACGCACTTGTGACGCTTTTGGTGTTGCGGGTGTCCATGGGCGGCGGTAATCGCTTACCATCAGGTGATACGTCTGCTCGTTTGCCCACTATTCAATAAAATAAAAAAAAAAAAAAAAGGCCCTACGGCGAAACATACAAACATACATAGACTGCCAAATCTATTACACTCATGTCTAGAACAATCGAATGAGTTTTAATGCAAGCAGGCTGAAAAAATTGAGCAAAACGTAACAACTTGTATATATGAGTAGTGTGTAGTACATTCTTGATTCAAGTTGTCACTTTCACTGGCGTTAATGAACTTGAACATCAGCTTGTCCAACGGCAATTTTTTTTTATTAGTTCCGGTTTGAAATATTCAAAGACTTTCTCAAAAAATAATTTGCTCTAGTAAGTTACTGATAGGCTGTAATATTCACTTTCAAATTATTTTCAAAAAGACAAAATACTAAAAATTTAGGAAGGAAATAAATTATTATTTACACGTAGAGATTTACGTTAAATTATTTAGTTTAAACAACTTAAAATCTGAAATAGCTCGGAATATATTTAAAAAAAATAAAAAATCCCCTACCATTCAATTAAGTAATCATACGCCAAAAATGTATTACATTATTTTGGAAGAGCTGATACTCTTAATCTGCTGGACCGATATTAACCAAACATAGCTAAGAACCGTAGTAAGGAAACTTTATTACAGTTGTGAAGGAAGGCTTTCGGAAAATGCCGCACCGAAATTGATCCATCTGTTTGAGAACTACGATTATACAGACAGGTACACACAAAGACATACAGACATCGACGTCAAACTTTAGCCGGAAAAATTTCGAGCCTCAGCGGTTTACCTAATTTCTAAATCAAACTCATAAATCAAGTATCAGATTTGACTATACAGTTGGCCTATTGGTTAAAGCGGTCGCCATGCCACTTCCTACTACGCCAAGTGTTGTGGGTGGTTTATTCCATATGGGACAACACTTTGTGTGATTCACAAATTGTTATTCTGAGTCGGGGTGTTCTTTGAATCCGGTTCATATATATACTTGTAAAGTCCTACGCGACACTGGATATATATTCCAAACGTGAAAATTGTCTTTTTGGAAAAACAAAGACATTCCTATTATTAAGTATTGTCAAAAAAGCAAATTCTGAACAATAAACATAATTAAAGGGCTCATCGGGTAGGTTTTCTAGTAAAAGTCATAGTCATAACTTAATTATTAGTTATTCCTTTAAATACTATGTAGATTTTAGTTTAATGGGACGTCTTTTGGTTCAGATAGAACATGGTTTGGGCAGATTTACATTGACTAAACACAAAAACACGCAACCCATAAGCATGTTCCTAAATACCAATGTTGGACACGTCCTTGGTAGTTTACATAAACACTTACATAAAACTATAAATGCTTTTATAACTTTACAAATATATTATACCTATTTATAATATACATAATATTTATATTTTGAGACGTATGCTACATTACTCTAAATGTTTATGTAAGTAAACGTACGTGATATTAACATAAATAAAGACACGTTTTTAGATCAGTGACTATGGAACATAATAACTAAAGAAACAAATAAATAAGTTAGTACCTAAAAGTGTAAATAAATTATACATATAATGTCAAGATTACATACGATGAATCTTTAATCGTGTAATTTGTTGTACATTCAACAATTTTAGGTGTGCGTCATTAATATATCACATTCTCCGACTATACCTAACACTGGTATTACTAGCTGGTAAACAACCTCGTTTGCGTTGAGAATGATTCAAAAACGTGGGATACAATTTTTTCCCCGTTTTTGAAACATTCTTCATTGGTGCTCCGCTCCAATTAGTAGTAGCGTGATGATATATAGCCTATAGCCTTCCTCGATAAATGGATTATCGAACACCGAAAGAATTTTTCAAATCGGACCAGTGGTTCCTGAGATTAGCCGGAACAAACAGACAGACAGACAGACAAAAATTTTAAAAATATATATTTTGGTATGTGTATCGTATATACATTCATATGCATGTAGTAGAAAGCGGTTATTTTAATATTGCAAACAGACACTCCAATTTTATTTATTTGTATAGGTAATGTAATATGTATTAAGATTATGCGACACTTAGCGGAGTAATTATTTGTAGTGAATATGAACCATTCGGAAGACTTCGGGAGTACAGTGACATCCTCACAAATTTTTTTTTAGTTTTTTTATCTATGTGAAACTTTTTGGTAAATAAATTTAATTATTATTCTATTATCTTAACATAATCAGTTAAAAAAAACACTTGACGTCACAAATTCATGTTCAAAAATATGGAAATTCGTAGCTGATGTTAAATTTTTTTTCGTTTTTATTTATGTTCTCCATTTAAAGGATTTATACTTAGTTTATATAAAAATCAAATTGAAATCGGTTCATCCGTTCGCGAGCTGCGGTGCCACAGACAGACCGACCGACAGACACGTTAAACTTTTTTTTAACACCCCTCTTTTTTTCGTCGGGGGTTAAAAGCAGAACTAAATCTAAACTTGATGTTGGTAAAATTGAGATTGTTTATTTTTAACCCCCGACACAAAAGAGGGGTGTTATAAGTTTGACGTGTCTGTCTGTCTTTTTGTCTGTCTGTCTGTGGCACCGTAGCTATTAAACAAATGGACCGCTCTCTGTGCGGTTCATTTCATTTGGATGCTAGTTTCCTTGCGGTTCTTAGCTATGTTTTGTTAATATCGGTCCAGCAGTGTAAGAGTATCAGCTCTTTTCCAAAATGATGAAAGGTATTTTTGGCGTATGATTACTCGAATAAGTGCGTAGAGGGTTTTTAAAATTTTTTATTTTAGTTATTGAGAGCATTTTGTTAGTAATTATATTAAAGACTAGCTCAACCCCGCGGTGTTCGGGGAACGGTGCGAGGCAAAAGTAATCTAGAAATACTTTTTTAAAGTATTTTAGACTAGTGTTGCCCCGCAGTATTATTTGCCTAGGTTACTCCTCTACTCCATCATCATCTGCCAGCGGAAATCACTTCAAAATCGGTCTAGCTATTTCAGAGGTTATCCGGAACAAACACACGGAAAGACAAACAAAATCATAAATAAAATGTTGGTATATGTATCGTGTAAACATACATATGCATTTAGTAATAAGCGGTTACTTTAATATCAATAAAAGGCACTCCAAATTTTATTGATATGTTTAGATGTATCGATGATTTTTAATGAAACACAACTTCATAGTATGTAATTGAATCAAGTGGCGTGCAATTAGAGAGGCAGGTCTACGGCAGTGGACTACGATAAGCTGATATGGACGATTTGTTAAAACAATATGTGTTCATCAGCAGTCTAGTCACACAGGTACAGGCTCTACATGGTTCAGAATCAGACTGCCGAGTTGAGATACATAAAATTATGATTCTTATATAAGTAATTGTATCTTAGATAAAATTTTTAACATTAATAATTATTATTATTGTCTCCAGATTGACAAAATGGCCGGGACATCAGGTGCCTCCCTACTTCTTGCTAACACGACGATAACTCAGAAGCTTCAAGATAATAACCTCACATTTGTACAGCCACGAGCAAGGAATAGAGATTATGAGTAAGAAAATTTTCTTCTTTTCTCATTGGTGGTGGAATTTCCTACATTATTTGTAACACTAATATTATATGAATAACTTCGTATTACTCTCTTTATCAATTCTGTGTATTTGGTAAAATAAAGTCTGTTTAAGCAGTTATAAGCAATTCTTTTGCAGGTATTTTTCCAATATATTTTATTTTCAAAATCAAACGATAATAAGCTTGCTTCCTATTACTTAAATGACATACCAAATTGTGGTTTGCTAAAAGTGGTGCATTATACACCTCACCCTACTGTGTTTTGATTTGGTTTAGTTAAAGTAAATGGTCTGTAATTAAATAGGCAACGTAATATCTGACAATATGTACTAATTAAATTAATAAAAGCGTGCGTTACCGGTTACTTTAATAACGCCTAGTTATTTCTGTCTAGTTCGACACGTAAGAATATTAAAAAAAAAATTTTGGTAGCTCTGTATCATTAAAAGTCACTTTTTTTGTTTTCAGTACTGTAATAATTTTGATTTAACTTCTGGTTTTATTACTTTTTTGTAGACATGAATTGTTTTTTTATAATAACTTCCTAATAGTTAGTTATATCCTTGTATAAAATATATTCCACTTATTTTTTTAATTACGCTTATATTTTTTTTGAAGGGAAAAAAATGAAGCTTTAAAAAATTACGATGAATGTTTCTAACATGCTGATAACGCTACCTCCTCAGTAATCCGTGTACGCAATATTTACTCAATTATGTCTATTGTAGGTATTTTTCTATTATGTTTTATTTTCACAATCAAATGGTAATTGGTTTGCTTCCTACATTACATAAGGTACCAAATTGTAGTTTGCTAAAAGTGGTGCATTATACACCCCACCCTACTGTGTTTTGATTGGGTTTACTTAAAATAAATTGTCTGTAATTGAATAGGCAACGTAATATCTTAAAATATGTGTTAATTAATAAAAAAGGCGCTAACTTTGTTACAAATAATATTTCCAATTCGGTTTGAAATGATTGTTTTCATGCAAGTGAATTAATCGCAAGCATATTCGCAGTGTAAGTCACTAAACTTGATTGATTTAAATATGTTAATTCATTACGGACGGGACGTATGGCCATAACTCTCTCCTGAGAAGAGGCCTTTTTTTCGTGTGGAAACCCCCTCGGGCCGTCACCCCGCCGGGGTTTGCGGCGGGGCGGTGTGTCGAAATCTAACCGACACGGTGTGCCACTCTGCGCCTGAGAGGGGAGGGGTCCGAGAACTGCTGTTATTAACAGGACCGGAAACCACCTGAGAAGAGGCCTTTTTTTTTTTTTTTTTTACGTGTGGAAACCCCCTCGGGCCGTCACCCCGCCGGGGTTTGCGGCGGGGCGGTGTGTCGGAATCGAACCGACTAAAACCACACGGTGTGCCAACTCTGCGCCTGAGAAGGGAGGGGTCCGGGATCGCTGTTATTAACGCAAACCGGACCCCTCCCAGCGCCTGCCCGCACTGAAGCGGGCACCTCCTCCAAGTAAAAATCTCAATTTAGGCGACGCACGGCACACGCGTACGTCGCCCCTTCGCGGCTGGCCACTAAAGCGGATGGACGGGAAAACCCATCCCGTCCATCCGCGGCCACACTCAGGGCGGCATGAGGCGCAGATGGGCGCGCCTCCGCCGCCCGGTTCGCCGGCGGCGGATCGGGTCCGAGTGGAGATCGTCCTCTCGGGCCTTCTCCGCCGCCTCCTTCTGCGAGATTACTTCCTCGCAGAAGGTCGCGACCGCGGTAAAACTGCTGTCGCTACCGGCCATGGATAGTACGACGGCCGGTAGCGACAGATCTCCTCCGATGACTGCAGTGAGGGCCCGGCGCTGCTCCGCCCAGGCGGGGCAGAACTCCAGCGTATGCTGGGCCGAGTCCTCACTGCAGTCGCAGTGGTGGCAGGCGGGACTCAATTCCCTCCTAGCGACCGAGTGCAGGTACTTCCCGAAGCAACCGTGCCCGGAAAGCACCTGCGTCAGTCGGAAGGAAAGAGTCCCGTGCTGCCGCCCTGCCCACTCGAGGATGACCGGCTGGAGCGCCTCCACGGTGGCAAAGCCTGCGCGTGGAGCCTCCAGCCGGGAAGACCAACGAGCCATCGTGGCTCGGCGAGCGGCTTCACGCCATTCGCGTACCTCTTCGGGCGGAGCACGATACCCGTACTCCGCCCGATATTCAGCCGCTCGCCGATAAACTTCGGCGAGCACTTCCGCCTCCAAATCCCACGGGGGTGTTCCGGCCAAGGCGCATGCCGCCTCCGTCGACACGGTGCGGTATCCGCGTATGGCTCTGACCGCCAATATCCTCTGAGGCCGCCACAGGCGGGCCTTATTCTGGGCGGTCAGAGCCGGGACCCACACCGGTGACCCGTAAAGGGCCATCGACCGGACCACCCCCGTGAAGAGGTTCCTTGTAGCGACGCTGGCTCCACCCAAGTTGGGCAAAAGACGCCCAAGGGCGGAGGCAGCGTCGACCAGCCTTGGGGAAAGCTGTCGGAAGTGCTCGTCGAAGAGCCACCTACCGTCGAGGATCAGGCCCAGATACCTCATCTGGGCCCGAACCGGTACGAGGACCGAGTTGACTTCGATGGAGGCGCCGGGGGGTGAACCACGACGGGGCCCATGAAATAATAGGGCCTCCGTCTTATCCAGGGCCACCCGCAAGCCCAGCGCCTCGATGCGCCCAACCACCAGAGAAACACCCCTGGTGGCCAGGCGCGCCGCCTCTACCTGAGAAGAGGCCTGAGCTATGCAATGGAACGTTATGGGTTGTTAATGAAATTAATTATGATACCATAAAACGGTGGATTTTAGAAAGCTAAAATTAGTTACGAGGATTAAATATATAGGAGAAATAATTGAAAATTTTAATAATAATCATCAGTCAGTCAGATCAGTAGGCACACAAGACAAGGTAAATCGGAACAATTTCTGATGTTCTAAATGTAAAATATTTATTCAACCTACATTGTGAGTAAACGAGAGACCTCAACAAAGTCACCTCAGGGAGTACAACTCAGAAACATATGCATTATGAAATCATGAATTTAATGTCGATTTTCCTTATTGCAGATGGCAAGTGGTATGGAGAAACGTATTAGCTTTTGTTTACCTTCACACCTCAGCGGTTTACGGCTTATATCTGATATTTACAGCTCAAGCCAAACTTGGAACTATTCTTTTTGGTGTGTATATATTTTTTATTTTGTTTTTTTTCTATCGCCTTCCCTTTCCCGCACTTTTCATTTACTTTTTTAAGTAAAAACATTTAGCTTTATCAATTCCCTAACTGTGGACTAGGTACTATGGACTTGCTTAGTCGACAAAATATGATGCTTTAAAAGAATATTAGAATTTCGATAATTCTATTTTTCATGTCAATGATTTTTTATTGACAATCACAAAATTATAATCATGGTAGTAATTTTTGTGTAGAAGACAACAGCTAATTAACGAACCTCGATTCACATGTTTCAATTTAAATATTTTAAATTATTATTTTTGTTTCCAGGAATGTTTTTTGCTATCATGTCAGCGATGGGAGTTACGGCTGGTGCTCATAGGCTTTGGGCCCACAAAGCTTACAAAGCACGCTGGCCGCTGCGGGCGTACCTTGCTTTGATGCAAACAATGGCCTTCCAAAATCATATTTATGAATGGGTTCGAGATCATAGGTTAGTTTTGTAACATTTCTGAAAACCATTAGTATCTTGCAGTTTAATCTCGTTGCTTGTAGTCGTTGTGGTTCTCAATTGCACAACGATTTCTTAATGTGGTATTTTTCAAATAAGTATTCGATATTTACTTACAACACCAAGTTTACTTTGTAAAACAGATTAGCAAAATAATTGAAACCAATAAAAATAAATAGTTTAAAGTCAAAATCACTCATTCTACTAATAATTTAATAACCCCAAAAAAAGGTTTAAATTAAATGAATCTCTCATAAATTATTTTGAATCAAAATAAATATTTGGTGTTCGAAAGTTTTTATTAAGAAACTTGTTTGCGGTTTTGTTTAGAGTAATTAAAATTGCTAGCTACTTAAACAAAATAATGAGATACACTTAAGTCTATATTCTTTTTACATGCGTTTTTGTGGTCATTCGTATAAGGGATAAATACACAATGTATTTATTATATCTATGTATGTATGTTGCTAATTTATATATGTCAAATGTATATATTGGAACCGAAGTTACCTATGCGCGCCTACCTCACAAGATTTCTACACCACCCTAAGGTTGACTGGTGCATAAGTGCATAAAGTTATAAATAAATAAATAAAAATAAAAAATACAATTACGAACTCACATGGTGCGGTCTTAATAATACTATATAGATCTATACAGATTTATGTAAAAAAACACCATTTTAGAGTAATGTCAAACGTGATCCTCTTGTAAATAATTCTTACATATTTTCACAGTTTTCTTTATTTCTATCTACGGTTTAATGTAACTTTAACCTTAATTGACGTTCATTACCTACATTGGTTTCAAAACTCCATCTGAAAAATGTTTCTACTTTGAGGTTATTCCCACACAAACCTTACGCTTAGGACGATGTAGTTTTCTAATAGTTTAGTAATTAGACTTATAAATATTATACCAATAAGTGATTACAGAAAAAAACAAATTCTAAAATATAAGAGTCGTCTGCTACCGACTTTATGACGAATATTTAGCTTATAGACCGCTCCTATAATTAGCACTATGTATTAGATAATTATTAAAACTATTATGTAAATTAATTTTGATGGTATTATTGAAACATGTAACAATTTTTTAGCTACACTATCACGTTGCGTGATAGTTACATTTATCAGATTAATCCTGTACAATGGCGACATAACACGCATATTGTATACATGACATATTATATATAGTTAAACTAAAAACGATAATCCTCTTTAAAAATTATTTACGACAGCATTTGTAACGAACGAAATACTAATTGGCTATATTCTATAAGTTATATATTTCTTTTCGCCTAAGAAACTTATTATGTAATTGCTGAGACGGGCACTTACACTTATAACCATCCATGTTCAGTTAAAAAACCCCTTCATATTGTCTGACCCATGTGGTTGAACTGAGGCAGCATTCAAAATAGATTTCTATCACTTTTCGAGGAACTGCTAGATGCCCACAGATGGTGTATTGAAACTGGACAGTGTATACTCAGCCCTAAAAGGATATTAATACATAAATTTAAAATTAGAAAGAAGCTAATATGTTTCCTCTTTTACAGGGTGCATCACAAGTTCACTGAGACAGATGCAGATCCACATAATGCTCGGAGAGGATTTTTCTTCTCTCATATCGGTTGGCTCATGGTGCGCAAACATAAAGATGTTTTTGAGAAAGGTGCTTCCGTCGACATGTCAGACCTTGAACAAGATCCCATAGTTATGTTCCAAAAAAAGTAAGTTGACAAATATCTATAATTTAATTCACATATCCTACTAATATTATAAGACCGAAGGAATAGGAGATTTGAAAATACTTTGTACCTCCTCAAAAAAAGGTTTTAAATGTAGATAACATTAATCAAGCAAGATAGATCTTACTGATTTTATTGTTATAACCATGAAGGCAACTAAAATTATTCCACCATATATTATCTATTGAAATTTTGTTTAAATTTGTCGCATAGCGCATCGTAGATGTTGTTAGATTACTACTGTTGTTAGGCAGCGAAAATATCTTTGTGTCAAATGTAAATATTAAAAATATTATTGGTCCTAACTGGTTTCGTAGCGATAACAATATTGTGTTTACAAATACAATATCAGTTAACTGTTATAACACTTGTCGATTTTAGATGTATTTTTATGTAGTAGGCCATGTGACACAATCACGAGTTCTCGAACCTTACGTTGATACGATAAGTGCAATCGATGACACGTTTCATTAAAAAAAAAAATCAAAATAAAAGAATATTTAAAAATCAACCTGAATTTTCTAAAGATTTTTTCACTGCGTCATTCTTGTATTATCGTTGATCTGCGTACAAACGCGATGATATTAATAATAGTATCTACTTTTATTTCATCATATATGGTTTTAACAGTTCCTCTTAATCTAAGTACAATCTGTTTTGTTCTAAACTTTATAAATTAATAAGAGAATTCGTTGATAAGTAAACAACAGAATATACCATCCTTTTTAGATTTCGGGCTATCGTAATAAAATCAGTTGATACTCAGCGTCTTCTTCATAGAAATTTATAAGAAAATACTTTGATTAGATAACTAGCTACTGTGTCATGCTTCCTTGTGATACGTTATGATTGACGCAAAATAAATAAAACTATAATCTGTTTAAAACATCCATACTAGCTAACCAGCTCAACTTTGTCTGCACCTCTCAGTAATATAATATAAATAATCTCGAATACGCGAAAGTTTGTAAGTAAGTGAGTATGTTTGTTGCTCTTTCACGCTAGAACTACTAAATGGATTTTCATAAACTTGACAATAATATTGCTTATACATCAGAATAACACATAGGCTACAATTTATACGGTACGTAGGTATTTCTTGAATTTATTTATTATAATTTGTGAATAAGAGAACTGCTGCACATATCCCTCCTTATCTACCACATCTATAATTAAGTAAATTGCTAAAGGATTTCGTGAAATTAGAAAACTTGAGAGATTCTTCTTCAAATACAAATAGCTAAGATACTTAGAATATTTATTCTTAGTTTAGTATTTAGTATGTTATAGGTAATAACATATTAGAAATCATAATAAAATACGTGCTAAACTGTATATCTATTATAACATAAATGTAACATTACCTTGCAACTTTCGGGTCAAGTATAACGCCCCATGCGTCATACGAGTTACTACCACTCAACATATTATTAGTTTCGATATCAAACAGCATATTTACATGATATCTTTAATCATCAAATAAAAATACTCTTTCTATTCAAGTCTACCATTTGATATGTTAACTACAGTGCGGTGTTTTAAACATATAGTATTAGAAGCTCACAAGACTCGAACGCTGATAAATATCTGAAGATTTGTATATAAATTTGTACTTTCATTTGTTTTGGATATACGTATGTGATATTTGTATCTAATGGTAAATAATTTAATTGCGTGTATAATTAGGTATATAAAACATCATAAAAAGGGTACAAAATGTTTACAAAACCAAAGCATAGAGAGGTTTTTTTAACTTTAGCAAAGTCATTAACTAAAAATAAACTCATTAGACAAATAAACCATTGCTACAACTAACAGCGTTACGGTTTAAGTGGTTAGATTTGTAACTGCCGCTACCTCGTGTATATAGGTTCAGTAATCTTAATTTGGCACAGTTATTGTGGTTCAGATGTAACTGTTCTGGTGCTATGTGTTATGTACTTGAAATTTCGACTATTTTCTAAATTAAACGTTTACTTTATTTTACACTGATCATAGTAAAAATATATATAGATGCGTATATTAGATATAGATACCACGGCCTCATAGGAAACCGGTGTGAAATAAGGCTTGCGGTGTGTTTCACACCGGTCTCCTGTGATTCTCCATCCTCCTTCCAATGCCTCTTCCCATCCCTCAAAAGTCGGCAACGCACTTGTGACGCCTCTGGTGTGGCGGGTGTCCATGGGCGGCGGTAATCGCTTTCCATCAGGTGATACGTCTGCTAGTTTGCCCACTATTCAAAAAATAAAACTCCCCATGGACTAGTGTATATAATATATTTGCGCTTATAGACTAAATATGTTGTGTATGTTTATCACTAAGACTTTGTATGCATATAGATTGCATTGATATGCTCTCAATATGATTTGTTAGCTGAATAAATATTTTATGATTTTTTCATATCAAAACTACCCATAAGTTCTAGATTTTTTTTCCGATAAGCCACGATTTATTTATTACAAGCTGAACCCCGCGGTGCTACCCGGGGTACGACAATAACCGCGTGCAACGCCGCGAGTCTAAGCTAGTATCTTTATAAATTGTAACCTATGTGTCATTCTGATGTATATTATTATAAAGTTTCATTAAAATCCAATCAGTAGTTTTTACGTGAAAGAGTAAGAAACATCCATCCATCCATACTTACAAATTTCCGGGTTTATAATATTAGTAGAATTCGTCATACACTTTTAGTTCATTTCGTTTACTTTTCTTCATTAGTCTTATGTAACCTAGTAGGAAACTAAAAAAAATATTGTAGAGTAAAGTTCGATTTATTCGATTCTAGTATTATTTATATAGTAACGTATATATTATATATAACATCTAGAGAACTGAATAGCGTGACTAAAGAGAAATTCAAGGTAAGTTCGAAGCACACGGTTGCCAATGTAATTGCCATTACAATTAGCACCTAGAGAACTATGAACAGAAAATATAGTATTAAAAATATTAGGTTGTGTAATATTGTGGTTAATATCATTAGGTGTCCCTTATAAAGCATTTGATCAAACATTAGTAATACATAGGCAAACAACATTAATAGCAATGTAGCGACTTCCACATATAACACAACAATAACCTACTACAGCGCCATCTACCGAAAATACACTGAACTAGGAAGTAACGTACTACACGGAGTAACTACAAATACTGAATCGCGCAATAAATAATTCTCGCGCCGATTATCATATATACAACATCCCAACATCAACTGTTGGGCAGTGGCCCGCCAGGCATGATCACCTCGCCTGGTCGGACGATCATCCCTTTACATTGGGTGGAACATGATACCCGTTCCCCCACAATTGACAACAATAATTAGCCTTTCTTCGTCTTGGCAACTTGGGTTATTCTACTAAACTTCTAAGAACTCGTGATATTAATTAAGTTTTCATCAAAGCAAAAAATTAATGTTTTGATCTTTAATAACAAAGTATTTGTCGAAATACTGAAACAATATAATATCGATATATTGTTACTAATTCAAGTAAATGTTATACAGAAAAAAATATATGACATTAATTTTTACATCGATCTAATCATGTTTTACTTCTTAATTGTGTTTGTGTCCGTGTACAAAAAATCAATTCAGTACTTTTTTGCGTGGAAAAGTAGCAAATATCCGAATGTTTGCTACTTTTCCACGCAAAAAGTACTGAATGGAGTTTTATGAAACTTTATATTAATAGGTATAGCTTATACATAGAGTAGAATAACACGTAGTCTAGTTTTTACTGCGGCATCCGATATACACGCGTAGGCGTAATAATATATTTTTGGATTAGGGGCTTGGACTTCGCAGAACGATCTCCGTCCTCGGAGCGTACGCGCCCTGGAAGACAATAGCGGGAACATTGGGGTTCCCACAAGGAGAGGGCCATCTACAAAGCGTAGGTGGTCCGGTTCTCCGGCATCTACTACCCAAAACGGCGTGTGGTTTTAGTCGGTTCGAGTCCGACATGCCACCAGGAAGTGGTATCCAAGAGGATTGCCGCACAGAAAAATGAAAGATGTTCATGTAAGAGATCCAATTCGTACTTCAGGCATGTGACCCCGACCTGCTAAAGTTAAACATTCCACAATCCATCAATCACTTCATACGCATTTAGACACAAATGTATGTATTTTTAATAAGGTTCAGTAAGTATTTGATTTATCTCATTTGCTCTTATTTTTTATTTACAGAACATATTTAGTAATTATGCCGCTACTATGCTTCGTCATTCCAGCGTGGATCCCAGTTCATTTCTGGGGTGAAAACGCCTGGGTTTCGTGGTATGTGGCTGCTATTACTAGGTACACGGTGACGCTACATTTTACTTGGCTCGTGAACTCCGCTGCCCACATTTGGGGTAACAGGCCCTACGACAAGTAAGTTGATTACTTCTGTTTTTATACTTTGTCACATTTCATCTTACTTGCACAAGTCCCACATTTAAAACATATAAATATTCTCTAATAATATAAAAAAGTCAAGGCTAGTAATTAGATTTTTAAATCATAATTACTCCATGTACATTCATTTACTTGAAATCGTTTGCATTCATACATAATTTAATTCAATAATAAAACTACGACAACTCGGACTCGGCAGAACCTGAGTTACCAAAGTAGCTGTTAAATAATTTATATTCTTGAAATACTCAAACATATTAAGGTATTATATATATTACCCCCAAATAGAGCAAATAATCGTGTTTATCACCTATTTCATATTGATTGGCAACATTGTCTAACAGTCTGAATTATCAGTTGATAGCTTAACAACCACCTAATAATGCACAAACAGAACTGTACTTGCATTACTTCTCATGTCTCTAACTTTTAAATATCTTAAACCTCCACTACAAAAATGTTTGAGGACTGTGGTAATAGGCATCTAATTGCTCTTGCAGAAACATAGGCGCAACAGATAATGTATCCGTTGCTATCTGCGCTTTTGGCGAAGGGTGGCATAATTATCATCATGTATTTCCTTGGGACTACAAGGCGGCAGAGCTTGGCAACTACAGAACAAACCTGTCGACTGCGTTGATTGACTGGGCAGCTAAACATGGTACGTATATACAAAATTTATTTGAATGTTTACGTTGCATAAATCCAAATCCGTTTCATATTCTCTGACTTTTAAAAAGAGTGGCCATGAGTTTCTTTGCTAGTATTCTTCTCATAAGACTCTACGCGTTTTGGAAACTGGAAGTTTAACTGTAGCTTCAATGCAAAAAAATCATGTTAATGTCCAACCTAGGCTTTGAATATCCCACTGTACTGAATAACAATGCTTAAAATAGAATGGGTCTCAATTTTAAATAAATTACTTTAAAATACTCGCAGAATTGATGTCGCCATAGCCTTAGCCAAAGACCATACCCAATAGGGTATGGTCTTTTCCATGCGATAAGCACATACACCTATACAGTAATTGGTTTATCAAACCACCTACCTATTTTTTTATAATTACAAATTTATTTGTTGTACATTCATGTGTGTCAGTAGTTTATATTATAATCACAAAGTTCTTTACACACAACATTTAACATTGACATAACATATTGAAAGATCATGTGTAAGAACTCCTGTAAAAAACTATCGCATAGGTGGTTCAGCACAGAGCAACTTCTGGTCTATTTTTTATTGAACAGAAATCATAAGACCATTCTTTGCAAATTTAAAAACTAATACGATTAATTATGATTTCTAGGTTTGGCTTACGACCTCAAAACTGTATCGGCGGATATGATCCGAAAAAGAATAAACAGAACTGGAGATGGCTCACATCCTTGGTCCTCTAAAGCTGCTTTGGAAACAGAAGACGGTCACCACCATCCAGAAAACCCAGTCTGGGGATGGGATGACCATGATATGACACAGGAAGAAAAACAATTTGCTGAAATTGCTCATAGAAAAACAGAGTAAATTCCTCGATGAAAGGAATTTCCTAGATGTTGTTTTCGTGTATTAAATGAACATCACTTAAAAATTAAACGACTTAACTAAAAGAGTAGAATAATTTATGTTATATAAGTTTGTGAAGTTAGTTCCAAATAATACTTGTAAATAGAAACTATGTAGGTCTAAATTTGTCCTAAAATACCTCCATGCCTTCGTTATGTGCGCCTCAAGGCCATAGAATATCTTAACTAAATGGTACTCCACTTTTCTTTAATCTATTTTACTCGTATAGATCAAAAGTTAATACGATCAATAATCATCAATATAATATAATATATTGATGATAAAGTAAATTATACATAATTCAGCGTCTTTGATGAGCATAGTTACTATATATTTTTTAAATTGAATAGGTTCGATATAAATTCTAATAACGTTTGAATAATAAAATTTGTTTATTCTGGAATTATTACTGATGACAGATATTATAATGGCAAAGGTTAGTTTCAGTTGATTGATACCTACTTGCTTCAGTGAAAGATCACTTAATTAATATACGAGTATATCTCCACAAATAAATAAAATTGGAGTTTCTGTTTGTAATATTAAAATAACCGTTTTTTACTAAATGTATGTTTCCACGATACATATACCACAATAATTTTTTATTACAATTTTTGTCTGTTTATCTTTCCGTCTGTCTGTCTGTTTGTTTCGGTTAATCTCTGGAACGGCTGAACCGATTTTGACGGGCCTTTCACTGGCAAATAGCTCATCAGCTAGTCTAAAAAAGTACCCCAAATTACTCCTAATTAAATTTTAAAAAAAAAGTAATTTAGGGTTCTTTTTTATACTAGCTTTGCCCCGCGGCATTGTATGGGGTTACTATCGTACTGCGGGTAACGCCTATAGCTCAACCAGTTAATTATAAAATTTACAAGACAGCACACTTCAAAGCCACTAGTTCGATTTTACGCCTCTATTGATTAAAGAAATGTTGGATTCGAATTTGTAATGACTGACGACTTTTGTTATATTAACTTAGTATATTTTTATGGTATAGTACTGTGTGATATTGATTAATAAAGATTTGTGGTGATTGTTATAGATATTATAATTTATTATTTTATTAAGAGCCTGGATCGCAATTGTTTATTAATAAGAGGACACATTGTCCTTTATATAGTAACGCTTATTTGGTAACTGGGTTAGGCTCTTAATGAAAGTTAAACAAAGTTTTTTTATTTATTGGCAGTAAAATGTTTTAAAAACTGCTGCTTTAATTAAGGTTAGTGTTACTTTAGCTTGGATGTAAGTTTCTTTTTTTGGATAAATCATAGACAATTCTTGACTTGTTTTATTTACATTTTCAGTTGTCCCACAGGTTTAACTGCCTACGTGCAAATAATGCACATTTTATGTAATACAAAAAAACTTACAAAATATTATTTGACTAAAATGATTTTTTTTCTTTATTTATTTAATGAGGGCTTAGTCGCGAAGTGATTATGTCGCCCTAAAATGAACACATTAGTTAAAAAATGACCCACGATTACCGCCGGGGAAGCCCCTCTATTCTCATTGTACACCTCTCATCTGCCGCCATAGAGATGTAACCAATTTTATCGATACTATTATTTTATAACAGTAGTTCTAAGGATATATAAAATAAGCAAAATAAAGAATAATGATCTACAAATGAACCCCATAACTTTGGCCTCACTTGGTGTCCGATGGGAATCCAAAATAATGTCATGCAAACTAATATAGTGGAATGGGGAAAGTCCTATATGTCCCCACTACGTAAGAATATTACAACAATATTTTATTTCGTTAATATGTATATATGTAAGAGTGTAAGACGGGGCCTCATAGCGGTCTTGGTTATCGCATGCCATCGTGAGCGGTGCAACGGCAGGAATTTCAAATAAAAGCACACTGGTGTTGTCCAATGCCTTATTATTTAATTGTATTGTATTATTTTATAAGTCGCTGGCAGTACCTTGATGCTATTTTTCTGTATAAGCTGTACAATGGTTACAAAGTTCGCAACGAACCTTTGAGTAGTATATTTATAAATATACCATCACGGCTACCAAGTATAGGAGCCTACAATCTATTCTCTGTCCGTTCAGCAAAATCAAACCTGGGCCATTACGCCGCTGTGCCTAGGCTCTGCAGGCAATTCAATATGTTGTCTAAAACTAAAAACTTAGACCTCAGTGCTTTACTTTTAAAATGTAACTGTTCTTTGAAGGGTATGTGCTGTTGTGTTGATAATGCTGTTTATCAATAGGTTATCTAGCCATCCTTAATTGTGTTGAACTGTGTTTCTGATTTTGATTTGCATGTATAGTTTCTTTATTCACTATTTAATATAACTTGTTACTTAAACTTGTTACACATCTAAATCGTTATCGCAATTGACAGTAGCTTTTAAAACACAAATTATATTTAAGACCATTAAATTTATATGCAAATAGGCTTATTGCTGTAATGATTCTTCAAAGCGAGTGGAGACCGCGATTATGAAAATGTAATGTAGGGCCCCTATAGAGGCTATTGCCTAATTTAAGGGGTCCGCGGGAAGAAGTTCGCCGGCTCTACGGTGGGGTAATACAAAACATGGCCCTCTATGGCGATATGGGCCAAGCGCCAATCGGCCTCCTCCCGCTGACGAGCTAAGCTCAATCAAACGCAGCAGATATCGGCCATTCGGATCGTACGAGGATACCACATCTTCTCGTTGGAGGTGGCGATAGCCCTGCCTCGTTTACCACCTTTTGATGTCATGGCGGATATTTACGCCGTAATACTCCAGAAAGAGACCGCTGAACGAGATCGGGAGAGGGCCGATCCCGAGCGTACACGACGGCGACGCGACGGCGATATCAGCCGCCTACAAGGCCGCAAGCTACCCGAGAGTGGAGACCTCCGGCAGCTGATTAATTGAAATGGTCAGCGATAGGGGACCATCTCAGTTTGCGACCCTATCCTGGAAAGCCCACGCTTCTCCCAGGATAGAATCAGAATAGTTACGGCGTCGTTCCTGGGACCTGTAATAACATGGTTCGGCGCCTCCTCAGAGAAGGCACCTGAAACCAGCCGAAAGGGTGGTTTTTAGTAAAATCACCATTTACCTGACCTTTCAGTCCTCGAGAAGCCGGAGATGCGAAGGGATTTTCCACCTCGTCAACAAAAATAAAATAAAAAGGTGGGTGTTTTTTGCACAAAACATAAAAATATTTATTTACATTATTACACTTATTTTCTTTTTCTATTACAGTTACACAGCCTGTAGTATTTTAATTGTATCGGCATTCTTGAATTTCATTAAGTTGAAAGCAATTTGAAAGTAATATATTCAAAGATCAAAGCCAATAAATATTTGATACGAGTAAATGTTGCAGAAACTTTCGTTAGAGATTATATTGTTTGCTATATGTAAAAAGGTCGGGATACAGAGCTATACATTGTTTAAAACGAAGAATTTATTTTATCCAGTTTTTGTGAAAGCTATTGTGCTTAATGAAACCACAATCACAAGTCTTGTAACTTAAATTTCAGTCCTTTATTAAATGGTTTCAAATAAATAATGGCATGTTCGATACATTTTTTTGGGAAACGCAGAGTTTTGCCATATATTGTCCATAATACTAAGTACAACATAATACACGTGTTCACTGTAGGTACTTCTATCTTGAATATTCTTGTAATCACAACAGTTGAAGACAAATTATTTAAAACTATTTTGTAAATAGTCGGTATCCAGCGGAATCCGGTGACGATGACGCGAGTTCCATGACTTTTGTTGATCCGAAAAGTGCTCAACACTCCTAAAGAAGTTTTCACTTTAATAATATCGATTCATTGCTGACATAATGATCATTGATCAGGTGGGACGAGCTAACTAGAAAAAGCTGTTAAGTTATACCCGCCACCTACTGGTTGACTTGTACTGTAAATAATGAGTTTAATCAACCCTTCATTTAATATCACTAGTAACTACACTATAATAAATTATTTAAGAATCGTTTGACGGTCCTGTGGTTCTAGTGGTAAGTGATATTGACTGCCAAGCTAGAGGTCATGATTTTGATTCCCACCCAGGACAAATCTTTATGTGATTAATACGACCATTTGATCTGTCTCCGGTAATAATTTATCTATAATAAGTATTTGTATTTAGAAATATATAAGCATGTTTATCAACAATGGCGGAGAATGACTTTCGCCCTCCGCCCGAAGAGGTACACGAGTGACGTGAAGCCGTTCGTCGAGCCACGATGGCTCACTGGTAGTCCCGGCTGGATACTCTTGAGCCGGTCATCATCGAGTGGGTAGGGCGGCAGCACGGGACCCTTTCCTTCCTACTGACGCAGGTCCTTTCCGGGCACGGTTGCTTCGGGAAGTACCTGCACACGGTCACTAGGAGGGAACTGAGTCCCGCCTACCACCACTGCCTTTGCAGTGACGACTCGGCCCAGCACACGCTGGCGGTTTGCCTCGTTTAGGCGTTACAGCGTCGAGCCCTCACTGCAGTCATCAGAATAGAGAAGATGAATATAACAAGTGCCAGAGTTGCTTTACAATTTACATGATATTGTTTTTTAAATCTAATTAAATCAGTAGTGTAGAAAGTTTAATAAATAGAGTTGTAAGAGTAATACCTACTATTGTAGGTTGAAACAGGTTTAGCTGCAATCTGGGAGGGGTCCGGTCGTGTTAATAACAGCAGTTCCCGGATCCCTCCCTTCTCAGGCGCAGAGTGGCACACCGTGTGGTTTTAGTCGGTTCAATTCCGACACACCACCGGCACGAGGGGGTTTAAAGACGAAAAAAAAAAAGATTTAGCTGCAATGAATTCTTATGTAGGTATTACGTAAGTTTTTAAGAAACCCGGTAGTTGTAAATTCCGAAGTATCTCCTTCTATTTATTTTAATTTCAAAGTGAACAAAGAATAAAATCCGCATTTAATTAATGTTTTATTCAGTTTCTCATGCATATGCATGCATTAAAACAAATAATAAATAAACATTTTGGACATCTAACACACAACGCCATCTAGTCCCAAGCTAAGCAGAGCTTGTGTTATGGATACTAGACAACTGATATGAATACATAAAAACTTTTTTTTTTAAATACATACATGTTATGTATAGAAAATACCCAAACTTCGAAACAATTTTTTGTAGATCACACAAACATTTGGTCCGACCCAGGATTTGAACCCGAGACCTCAAGCACAGCAGCCGCATTCACTACCACTGCGCCACCAAGGTAGTCAAATAACATTAAACTTACTAAGTACAAAAAATAAATAATAACAATCTTATCTCATAACTTAACAATTATATAATCTTGGCAAGAGTTTCAAAGTAAATACTAATATGATGAACACGAGCAGATTTTAAACAATACAACTAGTTTATTTATATCGTAAGAGTAAGACAAGTCAAATCTTAATTGAATACTATGATTGGTTGAGGACTAGAGGAAAACAAGTCATAATAGCTTGGCTTGGTAAATCTAATATTTTAGTGTCTAGTTTACGTTTTCAGTTTTTGACCGTCTTAATGACATTCTGCCATCGAAAAACATATCATCATGAGGCTGTTTTTTTAACATCGCTATCATCTTAGCATCTGTGAAATCTTTAATCCATTTAGGGTTTACTGATACTGGTGGCATTTCTTCAAAATTACCAAAATTATCTTCGAAATCAGCATCAACAATCGGTTTAATCGGCGAACGAGTTTTCGAATCATCGTATAACATACCTAAGTGATCTGAGTGAAAATGCTCTTCAGTATTTGATGGTGATAATTGAAGTTTCTCATTTTCATAGCCACTGTTGACATAAATAACTTTGTGCTCATATTTGTCATTAAAGGCATTATTTCTCAAAATAGTAAATATAGCACCTACTAAAGCCATTTGGTTCACGAGACCAACCGAGAGTACCATCATCTTTAAACTAGGCAGAACAAATGGCAAGATGGCTGATATAAACAGCCCCGGTACTAACATGAATGGCGCAAGTTTATAAAAGTTTTTCTGAATTTTTTTCAAACTGGATCGGCCTTCCTCTTCATTGCCTGAAAGCAAAAATTCATCATCAAAAAGTGAAATGACGTTATTAACAAAGAGTTTATTTGCCTCGGATAACTTTCACTTTTGTTTATTATGTCATAATAAAATTAAATATATCAAATTTACGCATCAATTATTCACAAAATTTAATTCCAAGTGGTGCACAAAATTAATGACATTTAATATTTTTATAAGGCAGCATAAATTATTTTATCTTTTCGAGTGAAAGTTTTACTTACGAAATCAATAACCATCTTTTATTTTCCACAAATTACCAAATACTCTACAGATCAAGTAAAACTATTCAAATTATTATACAAGTAATCGTTCAGCTTGGAAAGTATGTACTTGATAAATATAGTACTTTAAAATGTAGGTGTACAGATCATGTAGACCATAAAGATTGTAAATGGATAAATAAATATTTACACTGTACTTACTTCGGTAAATGTCGATAGAAAAAGATTTATTCTTTTTAGATGTCAGTTTTGCTGAGTAACCAGATATCATATCCAAACTCATAGACCGATATTGTAGCAATATTTGCGTGTTCTCGAGAAGCTGGTCTTGTATTTGGCTGTCGGTTTCATTGCTATATTTTTTCCATGGGAATTCTTCTACATCCTCAGTGAGGTTGAAGCTTGGTGCAGAGTCTTGTTGTAAAGATCGGAGGGCTCGTTCTGCACGCCAGACTCCTAAAGCACCGACACATTTTGAAACACCTAATTGTCTCGTACAAGAAACAATGCGTTGCACGGGTTTAGTTTGATTTCCAATTAACGAGTGTAAAGTGTCTTTGATATAATGTCGCGGCGTGCGCGGATGCTGGTGTGCATGTAAACACTGGCACGCGCCCAGTATGAGGAGTGCGGTGAGCGGTTGCATCGCTACGGTTTGACTGATGCCGTCGGTTGTACCCTCACTACTTACGCCCCAAATGCTGACTGCGTTACCACTACTTGCGAAAGCTTTGTTTCTATGTTGAACTAGCAAACATTTTTATAATTCCCGTAGATAATCAATACTATATAACTCGTTCAAAGTGTAATGTATAATCCTTGAATATACATTTTCCGAATAATGATCTGCAATAGTTTTTTTAAAGAAAACTTTCTGATAAAAAACGATAAAATTGATATCTACCTAAATACAACTCTAAAATTGTATTTCATAATATGGAACACAAAGCCCTTGATTTTATTAAATTTATATTTACAATATTATGTTAATCAATTATTTACCTTTATTTTATTTAAACTATGAATAAGTGCATGGCATTTTGTTGTTTTATTTTTTTGCTTATTCCTTTTAGTTAACATTTAAATTTTTCGACATGTTTACAATTTTAATCTCAAGGCATCCCATTTTGTACTTCTTTAAGATTCTGCTGGAACCTTTTATTTTGTACTGTAATTTTGACTGAAGTAAATACTGAGTGTATTTACATCCTAAAATGATACAATAAATTTCTGTACCGACCAATATCCGTGCTTTATTTCGGGAAACAATTATAAAGTAACTACCGTAAGTATTTCCTCGGATGAACTGATTTTTTTATTATCATGTAAGTAGTAGGTAGAAAGTAACATTAATTACAAATGCAACTCACACATCGTTTTTATTAATCGATTGATGTACAAAAAATATGTTAATGTTGCGTACCTACGATTCATTGTGTACTCGTGGAAAACTTTTTTACAACCATGATTGTAATTGTTAAAAATAGAGAATAATAACGTATTTTCACTTTTGCGTTTTTACGCAGAAAATAAACCGACAATCAAGAATCGATTCTTGATAGCAATCAAAGACTTCTACAATATTGGTCAAGTTGTTTTATAAATAACAATACCCAAAATAAAACGTATGTTCATAAAACATAATATCAAGTCCTGAAATAGCAGTCATTTTTATATCGTGTATTTTGAAAATGCTAAAGAGATATGATTATTTTCAAGATCAACACACTCAGATTAAACATGTCGTATGGTGTTAGAAATGTCTACCTAATTTTGCTATTGTATTTGGTACATTATTAAAAAAATCGCTAAATAAAGTTAGTGTTCACTGCCGTGAATGTCGTGATCTACAGACATCGACGTACGAATGCATTTAAATTTCACTACATGAATAAATCAACATTGTCAGAGACATGCAACGACAAGGAAATGCAAAGAACGTGAAAGCACTTTGTAGCCCAAATTCAAGGTGATAACAACTCAAAATTTCGGTATTCCATGTCGGCAGGAAGTGGCCCATATTGCCGAACATAGTAAGTGTGTGATTACCATATGGACGGTCACGGACACGGGTGGACGCACTATCCGTGAATACGCTAGCGCCGTGTGCTGCGCATCATTGCTTTCGTGCCTTCGCGCCGCCACTGATCGAGTTTCTCTATTACATACGTGTCATGACTACTGATAGACGTTCTTTTATTTACACGCAAAACATTATTTAGCTAATTATTCTTAGATGCCAACGATTAATTAAAGGAAAGCAAACGAATATTGCGTGACTAACTCATTGAATGTATCACCTTATGCCTGCTTGTTTTCAGATTATACTTCACATGGAATGAAATAAGTTTTATACTCATGAACTCTTAATTAAAATGTGAACATTCTCATTATGTAGGTATAGTTGTCGTTATAAGAATATCAAAACCTACGACTTTAAAAAAAAAGTAGTTATTTTTTAATAAATATAACACTTTCACCATTTCTATCGCCGATCCTTATCAGCACAAATTCCGATGGGAGCACTCATACCGTTAATGATTTAACATTAATCCTTAAACGGCTTCAATATTGAGGACGACATTTCTACCATGCGGTCACGTTGTCCTGCGCTTTCTTTTGTCGTGATTGTTTGGTCTCGACAACCATTGTCTTCCTCAAGACACTTTATATCCTGGCAAACAGGCACACAGCCCATCAGTCAAACACTAGCAGGCGTCTGCTGATCATCGATTAATTGTACACCAATTTTTTAAGTGCCAGCCAAAATGTGTAACAAATTCACTTTGTTGTGTTTTATTTACGTATTTATATTTGTTTCTGTAGTAAACTGTGACAGTGAAGGAGTGAAGGATTTTTTAAGCGAAGGTAATTAATAATAATAATTATATTTAAACTACTTATAGACAGGCTTAGATTCCCAAATGTACATCAGTTTGGTATTATATGACAGACATTTTGAAGTATTTGTCTAGTCTAACATCAAATACATTTTTTAAATTAATTAATGAAATACTAATTACTTATAAAATGAAACGTTAAACTCGACTAGCTGACCCGACGAACTTTGTACCGCCATACTTGTTTTTAGTAGTTATGCCCGCCTCAGCTGCCCACGGTGGCCACGGTGCATACGTGGACAAAAAAAATTACTCGTTAACTATTAATTTTTTTATATACAAACCTTGTCCTAACAATAATAAACATTAAGAAATATTAATTATCCAATTTGGTGTAGTCGATCGAAAGTTATGCGCGTACATTTATATGGAACTATTTCGGCAATTCATCTTTATTTGTATTGATAATACAACGCATTCACGCCTGGGTATTAATAATTGTTTTAGTTTGCTAATTAACTATTTCAGCTTTAAACATAGTTTTAATCTAAAGTTACATTAGGAATCTTCCTCTTCTCTAATACTTCGTTTTATGTTAATTGTCACTGGAATAATATTTCTAACACTAGTATTTGGCCTTCAGTTCCCAGTGGAACCTTGAGGCTAGCATTAGGGCACTTAGGGCTTCAATAAAGAATACATAATGAGTGTAAGTTTCTATTAAAACCTATCAGACTGCAATGTACAACAACTTCATACTATGTATATTAAAGATCTTAGTACCTAGATGGTCGAGCTTTATTCGGTATTTTCTTGTTGGTAAATTTTGTAAAAGAATAATCTTAGCTATTATTGATTGATTTATCACCCCAAAACCCTGAACCCATACTGAATTGCATCAAAATCTATTAGATTTACTGCTCGTGCGTTATAAAAGCCTATGTTATTGTAACAAATATAGATATATTATTACTACTCCGATATTAAACAAATACGTTTTTAACACTCTACCGTGGGAGAGCTATGCTTCGGCATGAATGGGTCGGCTCGACCGGAGTGATACCACGGCCTCACAGAAAACCGGTGTGAAATAGCGTTTGCGCTGTGTTTCACCGAGTGAGTGAGGATACCGGAGGCCCATACCCCAACCCCTACCCCCATCCCCTTTCCCATCCCCTAAAGGTCGGCAACGCACTTGTGACGCCTTTGGTGTTGCGGGTGTCCATGGGCGGCGGTAATTGCTTACCATCAGGTGATACGCCTGCTCGTTTGCCCACTATACAATAAAAAAAAAAATAATACAGATTTTTTCATAAATTTTTAACCGAATACTAAAGTGTATCTTATTATTAACTTTTTAACTCTTGTGTTTAGTAAATTATGTCTAAACTACATTATTTTGATACCTTCGCTAACGTCCTCAAAAGTGTTTAATTATAAACTTATCAACGTTTAATTATCACAAAAATTAAGAAAAGTATACTATTTCACCAACCAACAGCACCTTCAAATCATTATCAGCATATCGCGGTCCACTGCTGGTCTTTAAATATCGTACCAAAATTACTCTCTGAGAAATAATCTATAAACTTTTCACAAAAAAATTGAAAACGGAGGATTATGAAACTTGAAATTAGAACAGTAATTTTTTTTATTGTTTCCAATACACATACAGTCATAGACACAGAGATAAAAACTGCACGACGAAGATCTCACAAGGTCTATCTGGGTAGCAGTGAGTCGCCAAAAATTAGGTAATACACATTAATTAACACTCACAGACTTAAATTCATGCAACACATAATATTAGTTATAATGCTTTAGTAGTTAGAGTGCGTAAAGCTAAAAATTAGAACTATGGGCTCATTTCGACAACTGGTTTATTATAAATTAACATATAGTTAAGTATTTATTGCTCAATAAGTTTGTACCTTTTTTCAGATACTAACGTCGGCCGTACGTTTGGTCATAATGCTCTAAAGCGACTGTCATTCATATTCCTGCCTGTGATGTTCACTTTGGGTGTCATCTCTACACTTTTGATGGCACTCGCAGTGATTTCTGTGAAGAATTTAGCCATTGGTGTTCTCCTACTAATTGTATCCGTGAGTCAGGTAAGATCATAAAATACCTATAAAATATATGGATACTAGACTAGCTTCGCTCATATTAACGATTTCACTATCAACTTTTCTTAACATTTATTATATCTGTAATAACTTCCTTTCAACCCTATCCTATTTATCTTTCATAAACATTGTTAATAATAATAATAATAATAAATAAATAAATATTTCGGACATCTAACACACAACGCCATCTAGTCCCAAGCTAAGCAGAGCTTGTGTTATGGGTACTAGACAACTGATATGAATACATATATACTTTTTTTTTTTGTAAATACACACATATTATACATAGAAAACACCCAAACTCCGAAACAAATATTTGTAGATTACACAAACACTTGGTCCGACCCAGGATTTGAACCCGAAACCTCAAGCACAGCAGTCGCATTTACTACCACTGGGCCACCGAGGCAGTCAGAAATTAATGTTGTTAATGTTATTTTATGAAAACGAATCACGTTGAATAAGTGATTGATGTATTGTTTTATTCGATGCTGTATTTCAACAAAGAAATACAAGTTATGTTATTTTAGGATGTACATTTTCATCCTGTTTCTATACAAAATTACAGTAGGACGTATTTTTTTTTAAATTTACTATATTTCGAATATGAAAAGATTGAAAAAAAATTCTAATTCAAATCGAATAAATTACATTATACCTTTTGCGGTGGTACTTTAAATTAAATTTGTTTTGATGAAGAGCTACTCTATTATCCTGGTTTTTGAGAATATTTAAGAAACATTAATAACCTTTGGTTTGATTTACAGGCTGCATCTAGATTATTGTTTGCGGCTGCTTCGCCGTCCCCTTTGGTACACTTACATCCCCGCGCTGAACTTTTACCAGCACCGGCTGTTCCCGCACCCTGGCCTGCTTCTGGCCCTCTCTTATCGCCTTGGGGGAGATCAGACAACGACGCAACAATTTCCAACTAAAATCAGTCGATAAATCTATAGTTATATAAAGGCATCAGTGTCCATAACCGAAAACCCACCAAATGAACGCTACAGCCACCTCGATGACTGAGGAGTTTAGTCGATTAGACAAATGCATTTATTTATTTATTGTATGTAAGAGTAAGAATATAATTTTTGTAGTTAAATGATCTGTAGTAATGGTAGTAGTAGGCTTCGTTTTCGAATTGAAAATTACGTCTACCTCTCGCGAAAATGGTGAGATTTTGTAAAAGATAGACGTTGAAGTCTAGTTGTAAGTATTTATAATTCAATAAATGTTATAACAATACGAGACTTTCATTTTCTGACGGTCTTCAGTCACTTTCTACGTGCAACTGCGTACAACAAAATGAAAAGGAAAATAGTAATCGTCTCGCCTTTCTCACGAGTTTAACAGTAAATTACACGTTTCATATTAAAAGTAAATAATGATTTGTCATATGGATCAGCACTACTTATACAAGGTGTCTCAAAAGAAATTTCATATTTAGTGGATTGATTAAAAAAAAAGGAAGCGGTATATAGAAAAAATGTTTATTTATTGTTAAAATACACTTTTTGGGAATTCATTTCTAAAAATAATATCGTCTAAATGTAAACCCTCACGTTGTTGGCACTCATTTAATCGAACAGTAAAATTACTTATGACTGCTCGACAGGTGGAGTGAGGGATGGCTGCCATTTCGTGACGGATATTTTCTTTCAAATGCGCCAGTGAAGTTGGTTTATTGGCGTAAACTTTAGATTTAAGATAACCCCATAGGAAAAAGTCCATAGGGGTTAAATCTGGGCTACGTGGAGGCCAATTTATGTCACCTCTCCGGGAGATCAATTTTCCTGAGAAAATTTCACGAACACGTGGCAGAGATATATTGGACGTGTGTGAAGTTGCTCCGTCCTGTTGAAACCATGTTCTTTGGTTATAGCCAGGAAAGTTTTGCAGTTCAGGTACCAAGAAGTTGTCTAACATCTCCACATAACGCTCTGAATTCACTGTAACTGTACGCCCCATTTCGTCTTCAAAAAAGTAAGGGCCGATAATTCCTCGCGCCGACATGGCAGCCCATACGGTCACTTTAGGCGAGTGTAGGGGTTTCTGATGTTTGCGTTTCGGATTGGCTGAACTCCAGTAGCGGCAGTTTTGCTTATTTACGTGGCCATTAAGATGAAAATGAGCTTCATCCGAAAACAAAATGTTGGTAAACGTTGAAAATCGCTCAATCATCTGATTTACGAAATTAAGCCTCTGACCGGCATCTTGGGGCTTTAATTCTTGCACCAATTGAATTTTGTAGGGGTGCAGCTTTAGATCTTTGTGCATAATGTGATGTAATGATGATCTATGCACATTTAAAGCACTCGCGCGCTTCCGAATTGAAAGGCTCGGGTCGTCACGTACAGATTGATTAACACTCTCCACGTTTTCTACCGTTCTTGATGACCTAGGTCGCCCGGATTTTGATTTATCCAGCGTTGATCCAGTCTCTTCAAACTTTTTAACCCAATGTCGAATGAGAGGAAGGCTTGGCGCATCATTTAAGTGGCGAAAACCTCGAATACTGCAGAATTTTCTACCCGCGACAGTTGTCGAATCACCGTTCTTGTAAAACTCTCGCACGCACAACGCGCGGTCTGCTCCCGAGAAACGCTCCATAGCGACTGAATCCCCAAGAGCCAAGCTACCAATTGACATAACCCCCGCACCCCTCAAAAAAAGAATAGTGGCGGTAAAGATATATCGCCAGGTGTCAGATTATAGAAGCAGATAAAACGAGGACACTCAAGTAGTTCGATAGGTATACTTTGTATTTTTTTATTACTCTGACTGAAAGTTTCCACATTTAAAAAACAAAAGATTTCAAGTTCAAAAAAACTTAAAAACTGTTTCCCAAATTCATGTTCTCTGGGGGCATTCAGTTCAGCCCATTTTCGACCCCATTTCGATAGTCAAATCTCTTTATTGGACTTTTTATTACATGAATCTCACTACGTTTTACGGTAGAAGAACTAAATGGAGAAACTTGCTTTTTTTTTACAAGTTATGTTTTTGATGTTGTTTACTACAGCTGCACTCAGCCGAAAGCTGTAACTTCGAAATGCACGGCCTTCCTTCTTTAGAGGCATGCAAACCGGTACTCTAAATGTACCATAACCCGTAATGGAATTTTACTAAATCACTCGCCAAATTATATAAGACAATTCTACTAAAGCATAACACTTTAGTAAAATTCATAACATACAGTTACGCAATCTTGTTAATATTCATGTTTGACGTAACGGCAACAGCGCCTAAACTTGCAGAGATTAAATTTGATTAATTAGCAATAAACATTTTACTAACTTAATAAAGACTTCAAATTCACCATATTTGAGTATTACCAAATTTATAAAATATTTATGAAAATTTTACCCGGGTAATATACATAGTACCCAGGTAAAAAAAAGTGCCTTACTTACTTACTATAAGACTCATTTAATGTAAGATTCACTTTCTTATAGTTAAATACATAAATTTAGCAAAAATATATTAATATTGTATTTTTATCAAAATCCTCTGTCGGGTAAAGCTCACACACCCGGAAAAACATTTTACCAGTCATCTCGACATCTTGCACATAAAAGTTATTTTATCTTATTATCTACCACTAAATTGTACAGTGCATATAACTGTAATAATAAAAGTAAATTCAAAAAAGATTTTTTTTAAAGCTACTCGTAATAAAACGTTTAAAAGTCTTTTATGCCCAAAAACGAAATGGCGTTGTGTCAGATTGGCAAAAATATTTTACATTATTTTAAAACATATATTACATAAAAACGATTAAATATTTGAATCGATATTTATGAATATTTACTGGTAAATTTAGTAAAAGAGTACCATTTTACTGAGGGGACAAGAAAATTTCGATTTCAAAAATATTTTAATACGTCATCTTGTTGATTATAATGACAACTCATTTGAGATCCATGTATTTCATTATAATCTAAAAACTAAATTAACTTTTTAATACGGAGTTGTGAAAATCTGGAAATGTAAAATATTATGGTCGGTGATATTAGCAGCCAAATAAATACAAAAACAATCCCTACCATGAGATACGCCAGGCGGTACAAAAGTCCCATACAAACCTGCCATTGACCTTTAAGTACACCATGTATTAATAAACGTAAGACGGTATAAACTTCACAGAAGATGGTAAAACATGAGTGACTGAAAAACACCACTGATTAAAATTAACATTGTAATGCATTTTTATGTAAAAGAAAAATAGACAAAGTAAAACGTTAATATGATTTATGCGACATTCTTAACATATCTATAACGGGTAAAATTCACCGCAGATACGTACCTTACATTTATATTTATACGGATACTCTTTGAAACCAAAATGTATTTCACGTAACATAGTCCTTAAAAAAAAATTGCCTAGAAACATCCATTCCCTTTTGTCTCGAATGTTCGAGTATTATAATAATTACCTGGAAAAATACATACACATTGACCACTTCGAGTGGTTAATGTGTGAGTTTCTATTGTTTTTTTTTTCAAAGACAACTCCTGCATTAGGAATATATATCTTGTGTCGCGGGGGACTCTACAAACATACATATACGCACACTGTTGTCCCGGGTAGAATTTGAACTCACGACACTTGGCGCAGTGAACGAACGTTGACGAACGCTTAAACCACTTGGACAACCGTGCAATCATGTCTGGCAGTGAGTGTGACTAAAGAGTAGCCCTTTGTCTGGAGGTCAGATTGAAGTTCAACTATGCACGTCTGAAGGTCGAATTCACCGACGTCCCGCTGCGGCACGCATACCAGACGAGGGGTTCAGTTTTTCTTCTTGGTAATAAAACGTTTTTTAAAAGTTACTAGCCGAAACCCGCGCTGTTACCCGCGGTTATGGTCGTACCGCCGGCAACATTGCCGGCAACATAAAAAAGTAGCCTAAGTTACAGCCTTATATCATCAGCTACCTATCCGTGAACCCGAGACCTCATGCTTAGCAGTCGCATACGTTACCACTACGCCACCGAGGCAGTGAAATGAATGTATTATACGTATATTTAGCTACATTTTCAAATACTATCTTGCTTTTGAATAAATGGTTTGTTGAGTTTGAGGATAGTGTACCATATCCGTTTCGTATCTGACAGTGAAAGTCCCGTCAAAAGTCCAGCCAGACAAAGTTTTTTATTCATTTATTTTGAGAAAACTCTAATATACTGTTAATCTGTTTTGCAATCAGCCTTAGCTGGCTTCATTTGCGACAAACTTATGCCAAATAAATAGTTTCACGGCAAGTTGTGGCAGGATATTACAAGGATTTAAATAGATTTTTTGATGTAAGTACCTTATGTACTTCCATTTGCATTTGGTGAAAATCATTTAATTAGAAAACATAAACAGACCTTTTGTTTATTTATGTACATGAATAATACACCCTGAAACAATGTCATCAAAATGAACAAATATATAATTTATTTATGTAGAAGGCAGTGGTGGGTGATTTTAATGAGGGACACGACTTCGCATAACTTAATACTGTTTTACAGTTGTGGAGCGTCGCTGTGCTTAATTTCCTTAAAAATTATTTTCAATACTTAAATAGGTAAAATAAGTAGTGTTACTGTTTTTGAGAAGTTCAACGAACTTTGTTAAGAGGGATTCCAATAAATTATAGTATAATTTCGCACTCAGATTTCAATCTGCCCCTTGTCTAGTTTTACCTAACTCGATGTTCGTCTGTAATCAAATCTTGCAAATTAAATTTGATCTAGTTAACGATTTCCGATTGAGCTGAAATTTGAAATATACCTGTAGTTCTAATGACAATGCAACCATTTATAATCGGTATTTAACAAAATGGCGTATATATTTCTGAACAACCCACCTAATATGGGTATCAAATGAAAGAGCTTACAGTTTTTTGTTTATTAACAAGTAATGAAAGCTTGTTTTAAAAAAAACTATTCTCTACATATTAGATTGCCAAAAGTCTCTGCCTGCTTGATAAAAAAAATGGACGGAATCCGGGAGTGTTGCTCACCATACTCATTGCGCATACAGACAATGCAACAATGCTGCATGGTGACCCACATTATGGCAGACTGAGAAAGATATTTCATTCACCAACGAAACACGACAGCAGGAATGCTGACAATTTTGATTGGTCATTTGTGAGAGGGTAGTACCGCCCCGATCGAGCCTGCCCGTTCGTGTTGAAATCATGTGTTTATCAATCATTGTGAGTGTACTATCTTGTGTAATCTATATATAAAAATGTTATGTTGGTTTGTGTACGCTTCAAAAACTCAAAAAGTTCTGCACCGATCGAGCTGAAATTTTAGAATGATATATAATCCGCATCAAGGATTGTTTTTATCTAATTTTTGCATCAGTCACATATCCGCGACCGCGAAAAAACACGAAAAACCGACATAAACGCGGGCGGAGCCGCGGGCAACAGCTAGTAACTGTATACATTTGTAATTATTTCAAAATTATTGATAAAGAATGAGTAGCTTTTAACCAATAAATTTAAACGCCTTCTGTTTGTGTTCACTAAATAATTTGTATGCTTGGTCTGAACTTTATCTTAATATTTTAACGGATCTGTGCCTCAATGAAAGTAATGCAACAGTGAGTAACGTTCGCTTACGAGTCCCGCTTCAGTGAGCTAGTGGTCGTGACGATCTGCTCCACTTCCACTATTAGAAACAATCCTTTACAACTAGAGAGTTCTATAAACCCTAATAACAGTTCAATTTTAGAACTAAATTGTAGTTCTAAAACACTCAAACAGTACTCAGCACACCTATCATACACCATACACTGAACATAGTACGACTGCACGGTAGGCCCAGTAGTTAAAGCGTTCGCCACGCCACTTTCTACTGGGCAAAGAGATGAGGGTTCACATTACACTTTGTGTGGTCCACTTATTGCTGCTCAGAATAGTAATTCTGGTCTGGGTGTTCTTTGATTTCGTTTCATGCTTTTTCGTAAAGTCCCTTGTGACAGAGGGTGTATATATGTAGTATATTCCCAGAGCGGAAAACGTCTATTTAAATACAGTTACTGGATAATGATTTTGTGTGGTAATTTTTTTAAAAATGATTCTTGTTAGATCGATTTATCGCCCAGGAAACCCCTTGCACACTAAATTACATTAAAATCGTTAGAGTCGTTTTAAGAGTTTGTACAAGAATTGCTCATTTAACGGTATTAGATAAAATTAATAACAACATATTAAAAAACCGGCGAATTGATAACATCCTCCTTTTTTGAAGTCGGTTAACAAATAAACAAAAATTAATGCTCATTCTGTTCATCGCCTGTCTTATACATTTTACACAAACTACAATAATAAAATTCGTCATAACTTTCCTTACGTAAAAAACTGAAATTCTTGATATTAATTTAATTATATTATTTAACTATTTAAAAATTTTAATTAAATCATAATCTCGTAAGGTGAAAGTTAATTTAATTGCTGTTCATCAAAATACATATAAAACGTATATTATTAAAACTACTAGCTAATAGCGCAGGAAAATGTAATTGAGGTGACAGCGTTTGTAAATTTTGTAATTACTTCATTGTGTCTATTAAATACTATCGCACACCAAGATAGCAACAAATTCAAAATCGGAAACACTTTATCGGGTAAATTTATTGTCACAATAACAGCAAATTTTGTAGCGAAAATAGTTTAATTAAAACCACAGATAATTCAATGAATTTCATTTTAATTGTTAAGTTCTCGAGTTGCTAAATATTAGTTTTAAATATATTTCGTCATTGTATAACTGTAATCACTACTGAGCTGATACATAATACAATGAAATCAGCTGTTACGCAATTCAGTAAAGACTGAGAAATAATTTATTAATCAATAAATTAAAACTTTTACTTGTATTAGAACAGATCAGTGCTGGTCTAGATATACAGTCATATGTTACCATTTACAAATAGTATGAGGCCTGAGCTGAGAGGCTAAGTGAAATAGAAAATTACTCGGTCGCAAACTTGTTGAGTGAACACGCTCGACTAAGATCAGAATAGGGGTACGGACTATGTAGGACCTGTAGAGGGGCATGCTTTAGCGCTACACTGCCCAAACGAGCGGCGCAATGAACGCACCACAAACGCAAGCAATGTATCTGTGTCTCTTCGCGTTGTTTATTGCAACCTGTGTTGCATCCGTGCATAATGAACAACCCACACAGAATAACGAGGACGATCGAAAACTTGAAATATTGGACGGTGTTTACATGGGCTTTCCGCGTCAAAATAATACTGGAAGGTTATTCTCTATTGAAGTCGACACTAACCGCAGTTTAAGTGAAGGTAAGGATACATTTTTATTATTACATAAATTATGAAAAACGTATTTTAGAAAAGTATCTGTGTGTCATCCTTGTGTTATTGTTATTGTGTTGTTAATATACAGTTAGTAGATTTATTTAAGGTTATAAATTAACTATTTCATGCGTTTCACGATCTTAGCACACAATCTTAAATGAAACGGAGTAACATTTAATTAATAATAAGACGACCATCTACTTATGGCATGGTAAAGAACATTTTAATAGAGCTTAAAACAAAAGAACTATGACCAAACAGTTTGTTATTTATAATGTCACTGCTCTCTCTAATACTTACTTTATCTAAACTGCCCTTCAACCTCAGTTATATTTATAACACCCTATCATATTAAGTTTTTAAAAAATCGTTTCTTCATCTTTATGAATAGAAATCACCCGTAATTGGTAGTTTTCGCATTGTACATTTAAATAAGAATTTAATAGTAAAACTCTAATAAATAAATAACTTTTTGTTACATCGTCTTTGATCTTTATCAGTGAGTTTCTAACATCCATTTAGTTTTAAAATCCAATTAAGTTCAACACTATACGTTACGGTATTAACTCCCGTATTTGTTTTTGTATTACTGTAGTATGTGGTACGAGTTTAGTGGAATAAATCCTTATCCAGTGGAATTAGTCCGTGAGGGGCTCACTTTCACTATTCACATTGAGCATTCTCGAAGAGTATTGTAATAATTCTATGTGTGTTAATCGGAATTACGCGTTGGAGTTTTTATAGGACGGGTATTATTTTAATCGAATTCGAATAGGAGAAGGTAGTAATACCACATATTGGAAACCACACAGTAAACACATGATTGAACATAGAACCGTTCCATGTTCAACCGTGTATTAAATAATATTAATATATAGCTTTAGTGTACACCATATTAATTGCAAACATAACTTAAAGCTAGGAGGTACAAGTGGCGGCCTTATCTCTCTATGGAAAACTCATACCTACATACTGGCAACCATGTACATGTAGATAAGAAGCAATAAATGAGTCTACTATCTATTGTAGTCGCATTTTCACTATTTAATTTTTTTCATTTGAGCTAAATGAGAAAACATTAGAAACCATCAAAAATTAAAAGCAAAGTAATTATTAACTAAAATTAGGCATGCATAAATAAGATGTATCTGACTTAACGAAACGTAGGAACTTTTAGAATTGACTATTTGAGTTTTTTGTACAAAGAATCCTTAATAGATAGATCACTTCCTCATACGTCTGTAGGTCAATATAAATGTCTGCATAAAATCCTTAAAGACTATTTGATGTAAAGGGTTGGATAGTTTGATCGGTGGCTGGCCACAGGCGTACTAATCTGGGAAGGACCCCCATGATGTGATTTCAAGTTTCCTCAGATCAACACTGCACTTAACCATGTCATTTTTAATACCTCTTATTATTGCATGGATCTATCAATTCAAAATTATTTACATAAACTTTGAATATTCACTTTTTTTGTTAATAGACCGACATCAGTAATATATATAATACCAGTAAGTTAACTGTTTGCTCTTTAATTATTGCAAGTTATAAAAATGTTTTTAGATTAGTATTTCATAGAAAATTCGTACATATTTCATTCTTCATTCGTTTTAGAGCAGTTCATACGCTTAAGTATTATGATTGCTAAGCTTATTAAGCTTGGCACTGACCTCAAATAGACTAGTAGGTACCTTGTGCCTGTACTTTTATAGTACTTAAAGGCGAAATCAAGAGTACCTAAGCGTATTCGTTTTGCCAGCCAATGTATATTGCACCGTAGCGCCTAAATTATTGAACCGATTTTAATGAATAAGTATCAATTGATACATAGTGACCAGGTAACACAGGCTACATAAATTTTACTAAAAAACTACAAAAAAACTATGTATTTTATTAAATATTTAAACTCTTACTCGTTCATAGTGTTCATGTTATTCGAAATTAATGAACGTAAACTACTAAGGATTGTTTCGCTTTTAATTAACTCTTGGTAGGGTTTTATTTCTCATTAGTTTCGTAGGTTGTCAATAGTATGCCAAAGTATAATAATAGGTGTATATACGCCGATGCGTTCCTGGAGCTCCTCCCGACTGCCGAGGTAGACTGCCGCGGGGTTTAGTGGGTAGACCGGTGAAAAAACACACTCCGTGAAAAAAAATAGAGTATATGTACAGCTCGACTTCGTTGGAAAGTAACATTTGACATTAAAAAGTAATGCATACCTGCACTAGTACTAAAATTGTTATATTTGTTATTTTAAATTAAATTATTAAAATTGAGTCTTCTTTTTTACTAAGGTTCACAATTTTTTGGGGCTGATGAGTTTTCTTCTTCCATTAGGCATTCCGTTAGGCGATGATACGGAGGAATTGTTTGACGCTTGTATGTAAATATGGTGCTCGTTTCTTTTTATCATTATTATTTATTGGTATCTAAATTTAACTTTAAAATTGTCACAAATCATTTAGGTAATATAGGTATGTTTTTATTGGTTATTGTAGTACTAGTAGACAACTTTACTCTAGCTATAAAACTGGAATGTTGCTGGAAATAAGAGCACAGGATATTCCATTTTAAATAACAACAGAACATAACAATTTCAATTTGTTGTACCTATGTTAAGTGTTCTAATACGATGTCCCAAGTTGTATTTTGTGGCAATATAGAATATCAAAATGTTAGTCAGTTTGTTATTACTCTTCCTTTCTTTTAAAACCTTCTTTCATGTTGTCCTTTAGTGTTTTTTATGCCATGCAAAACGCTGTTCACCACATGCTTCCAGTTTAATTTTGAATTCAATTTTGTAATAATAGAAAGTCGCACGTGACAAATGACACTCTGTGTATCGAGCTAAAATTTCAAAAGTTACAAATTTCCTTCATCAAAAACATAGGTAAATGAAGTTATTGTGGGAGAGTAGAGTACTTTGGTAGGACTGTTAAAATGAGTACAGTGTTTTGTCGACTTGTGTGATGGATCAGAGCATACTGATCTACCCAAAGCTGCTTATCTTCTAGTTTTTACAACTTTACTATCTCTACTTTCCTCTGTGGCGTAGTGGTTGCGTATGCGACTGCTAAGCTTGAGATCTCGGGTTCGATTCCCAGGTCAGACCAAATGTTTGTATAATCTTCAAATATTTGTTTCGGAGTTGTTTTCTATGTACAATATGTATGTATTTACATAAAAAAAGGATATAAGTGTTTATATCAGTAGTCTAGTACCCATAACACAAGCTCTGCTTAGCTTGGGACTAGATGGCGTTGTGGGTTAGATTACCGAAATACTTACTTACTTATATCTATTTCACATTAATATCGTAAAATTGAGATAAACAAAAAACTGTTTTACTTTACCACTACGCATCTAACAAATATTTTTCACATTTTAATACAAAGTTTTAAATATAAACATATAAATTTCTTAAAATGAATAAATTATGTAATCGCCTATGATTGACTCACACCATATTATATAAGATGTGGAAAGATTTAAGACTAATAACATATGATACGTTTATTATGTTGACAAATACATAACGTCTGGATTCAACAAAAAGAAAGTAGCAGATCACTGCATTACTTCCGCTAATGTCGTTTGAAGCGATTACAAGAAACGCCAGGTGTTCCGTAGCAACAGTTACAACGGCATGTAGTTCATTCGCCCCCTGGCCTGTAAATAAATCATCAACACACTCATGAAACCTGTACCACGATATCTGTAGTGGTTGCGATTTTTACTTTTTGCGATATTTAACAAGAATCATGTATAATTTCATTAATTAAACGTAGAACGTACTATTCCATATTATAACCTATCCCACCACAAATATTTTCATGTAAAATGTTGCCAAGAGGACTGCATATGGCTTACCTTGTGAAAAAGATATCAGATCTCATCTACACGCCCTAACTCTATCAACCCTAACTTTACAAATTCTACATCTCAGTAAAAATGTATGTGTAAAAATGTAATTCGTAATGAAAACTGGGCAAGACAGACTTTAGGCACTAATATATTACCCTAAGTTTTAAGAAGAAATCATATTTTAAGTTGTTAGAAAATATTTTATGTTGTTATAAATACATTTCAGGATTGACCATTGAACTTGGCATCCATTTAGATCGCACTTCTTTTGTCGTTGAAATAAACGACCAATGCATATATCATTACTTTTTATACAGAAAGTATTAATAGGTAATAAAATTTATTCCAAACGGTTTTCGTGTATCTACTAATTGTCTTTTTTGTATTATTTTCTATATTTTCTTATATCTTTGAAATGTTGGAGTGAATGAATGGGCAAATTCAGTATCCGGTTTTTTACGCCTTTTTGTTTTTACTTATTTTGGCCAAGTCGAGTCGGTATAACGTGCACAGCAGGTTTTAACTCTAGAGAGTCCTACTTAAGCCTGCCCTTTACTAAATATAGAGAAGCCCGAGTCGAGAAGAGTACTGTGAAGGTTAAGGCCTTGTGATTTGTGTAAGTGAGCCGTGGTTCGAAATACCTATTATTTAATTTTTCTTACACTATTGATGGTCGTTACATATTGAAATAATAATTAATACTTAATCCCAGTTAATAACGTAATACATACGAAAACCGACTATAGGCTTATTATAAGTACATAGTTATCACTATTTTTTTTATTTTTTTAAAAGACAAATTCCGCATTAGGAATATTCATCCTGTGTCGCGGGGGACTTTACAAACATATAACGGACACAAAGAACACCCAGACTTAAAACAACATTTTGTGAATTACACAAAGTGATGTTCCACGTGGGATTTGAACCCACGGCACTTGATGCAATAGCAAGCGGCGTAGTGACCGCTTAAACCACTAGGCCAACCGTGCAGTCAAACTATTTATTAAGTCAGTATTAAACTGATAAATTAAGGATGGTATTCCACTTGTATCCTTCCACACGTGAAGACCTTAAAACGCACATAAAGACTCGCTGTGATCAGTTTTTATTGGTGATTCTAACTTTACGTACATAAGTAAGTGTTCTTAAAATAATCAATTAATTGAAAAATTATAATAAAATGATAAAAAATTCATAGTTTCTATTTTATTCCTATGTATTCACCCTAATACTCATCTGGTTGACCAATTTGAACTATCTAGAACATTTGGAACTAGGTTATAATTTTGATCTATAGGTGTGTCAGTGATAAAAATGAGGAATTTTAGACGTTAATAACGTTTATGAAGTTTAGAAGACATAAATATCTTACATGTCTAAACATATAAACTAAAGCCGACAATTCTATGAGAAATAATTTTTTAATTTTGAGTGTGACAAAAGTGACTCCGAATGGTTCGTGTAATCTGTTCGCCAATTCCGTTAGCTTAAACTGGGCTTGACAGTAGCGTGTCAAGCCAAGTTATTGTAAGATAGTAAAAAGCAAGTATTGTAAGATAATATTGAGATATCAATACAAATTATTATTATGTTGTAGTTATTAGGTAGTATGGCCTTTCCTAATTACTATAGGTACAGCCCATCCTGAGATTGTAGTAAGCATAAACTCATTGCAGTTTGCATTGAAGGTATTATTTTTTAATTTATTTCTAGTGTCAGTATCTTTTTCAATTAAATACACTCATTTAAATAAAACGTTAAAATTAAAACGTCCATTATTGTTAACGTTAATTACTTCACAACAGACGTAACTTAGCATAAGGTGCGTCTTAGTAATACATAATAGTAATTGGTTCTATTGTATAGCAGCATTGTTAATAAACACATGCATAACAGGAATGTCTGATTTCTTCTTATTCATATAACTTTCTTAGATCAGTATGTAAGGTAAGTTAAACTATGCTGTTAAATTTTCTCTCTCAGCCTATTTCTATCCACTGCTGAACGAAGGCCTCTCCTAAAGAGCGCCGACCATCTCTGTCCTGGACAGTCCGCATCCATCTGTTGTCAGCCATTTTCTTCAAGTCGTCGGTCCATCGTGCCGCAGGGCGCCCTACATTGCGTTTGCCTAATCGTGATCTCCATTCTAACACTTGTCGGCTCCAGCGACCAACAGTCCGCCTGGAGACATGACCGGCCCACTTCCACTTCAATGTGCTGATCCTTCGTGCGGTCTCGCTCAGTCTCGGCTCCATACGTGATTACGGGCAGGTCAAAAGCCTTGACTTTAAGAGAATGCGGAATCGATGACTCAAAGATATGACTTAGCTTCGTATAAGCTGCCCAGCCTAAACGAATTCTTGCCGTGCTGGCCGAGTTGAATAGTTTGGCCAAGATAGACGTATTCTTGCACAACCCCGATAATAACACCAAGGGACGCGGAGGCACATGCATATTATGCATCACTTTGGTCTTATCAATGTTCATACGGAGTCTTGTCTTGAAGAATCGTCGAAACCCGAGACCTCTTGATCTGCAGTCGTTTACGTTAACCACTAGACCAACGACAAATACAATGTAGCGGCAAATTTAAGAGAAAGAAATAAGTTAAAGCAATTTAAGAAAAGAAAAACATAAATGGCACTCCGTTTCTTATCAACCGTCTGTTGACTAATCTGTATTCTAGAAAGTTGCGTGCATGCGCACTACATACAAATACTAATCAGAGCGGTGCGATCAAATGCAATTGTTTTTCGATACTGTTGGGAATATTGATACTTACTCCGAATTCCCAAATAACTTGTTCGAAAGTGCTACATTCCAACCGGTTCATTTTCGAGTCCAAGCATTGCGGTTAGTGACATTACATAAGGGCGTATCTCTTTAATTTCCCTTATGACATCAAATCTGCTTTCTCAGTGCCTAGATTAATGTAAATAATTTTCCTTACTTTAGTTTATTCTTATGCACTTCTATTTATGTGATTTGTACTTGAAAGTACTAACAACATTTTGAAAAAAAAATCTATAAAATGTTATCTTTGTCAGTCTTATCACTGATTTTACAATTGAAACTACTCTTTCAAAAATTAACAATCATTGTTTAGTTAAGTATAACCACAAACAATTTATTTCCGTAAATATCAGTGTCGAAATTTTCTGAATAGAAAATAGGAATGTTAGGGTTCCTACACAGGAGGGGGCCACCAACAAACAGTGTGTGGCCCGAGGTACATCGGATACGAGGGATTTCCTTCCGAGGAAGGTGCACCTCGGTCCCGTATCCGGCAAGAACCGAGGTGCACCTGGTTCTCTGGCTTCTAGTACCCGAGACGGTATGCGGTTTTTAGTCGGTTCGAGTCCGACATAACCACAAATCCGAGAGGATTTCCGCACAAAAAAAGGTAAATGTAATCGGCACCAAAGAAAAATTCATTATCGTGAAAACTCCTAATATGTAGCTCCGCAAAATATTTAGTCCCGTCAAATTCAGTTTTGAATTCCAAACTAAATATTAAATAATTTACTTAACTAATCCACATAGGCATATTTGTTATTCTATAATAGGTACGTTTCAAACCAACCTTATACAGGTACTTAAGGCTGGTAAAACCAGTTCAGATTTCTACTTAGTAGAATAATTGTCTTTAAGATGCAACGATTATGTCACACAACGTGAAATCTTATCGAGATAACTGTTGACATTTACCCCGCTGTTAATGTACATGACAAAATTAGCCAAGAAGAAAGTATGTACATTAGACTGCATGGCATTATCAAAACCGTTAAAACATTGATTTAGTACGTGCCTTGCTACCAACATTGCTTATAATATCTAAGTTAAAAGAAGTCGTCTGCCCGCTCGTTCTTCTGTTGTCAGCGATCGCGGTTTACCTAAGAAATAGTTTAGAAATAAAATTCTATTATATAATACATCTCAGCCACAAGAAGTCCACTGCTGAACATAGGCCTCCCCCATTGACTTCCATATTGACCGGTCGGTAGCGGCCCGCATCCAACGAGTCCCCGCGATCTTAACCAGGTCGTCCGTCCACCTCGCGGGAGGTCTTCCTACGCTGCGTTTACCGTTTATTATACGAGTATAATAAAATGATAAAATTACGGCTTTTAAACCGACTTTAAAAAAGCAGGTTATTAATTCGACTGTTTTTTTTAATTGTATATGGGGCAAACCAGCAGACGTATCGCCTGATGGTAAGCGATTACCGCCGCCTATGGACACCCGCAACACCAGAGCCGTTACAAGTGCGTTGCCGGCCTTTTAATAAGGAGTACGGTCTTTTCTTGAAGGTTTGAAGGTATTTGTTTGTTACCTCATAACTTTCGACTGTGTGAACCGATTTTGACGATTCTATTTTGTTAGAAAGCTGATGCTTCCCATTTTTATTATCCCAGGTCTTGAAGTCGTCTTTTTTGGTAAAATTTTGTATTATTTCAATAAGTATGATTCCCCTACTTGTAAAGGGATGGTGCATAGAAAAGTCTTACAAAAACAAACATCCCAGAATCGTTGACATGCGTTTTTCATTATCATCAGCCTATGGCAGTCTACCACCGCCGCCGACAACTTACACCTGTCGCATAATACACCAATCTGGTTCAGCACTCTGAACAAACTTTCAAAGAATGGAACCTAATAGCAATTAACTAAGAGAAAGATTTTCACATTTTTTTTCTTTTAAATATTTTCAAACGAAAGTATTTTTAACCATAAAAATTATATAGCACTTTACACTAAAACAGGTCTTGTACTAATAACACTATCACACTCAAACCTAGGAATAACTTTGAGAAAGGTGGTAAAGTTTCTCTCGCGAGAACAGGTATAGGAGCGAGTGTTCTGTACGTATATATAAATATAGTTACTGAACCTTTTTAAGGTCACGGATACAATACACACATATCAAATAGAACGATAGTAAACTGCTTTAAGTAGACGCGTATGTTATCTATACTAATATTATAAAAAATTTGGGTTATGAAGATTTGTACCTATTTTTGTATGATTGTATGTTTGTAATGAATAGGCTCAAAAACTACTGGACCGATTTTAAAAATTCTTTCACCATTCGAAAGCTACATTATCCACGAGTAACATAGGCTATATTTTATTTTGGAAAAAAATAGGGTTCCGTAAGATATTTGGGTTTTTCGGACACAAGGTGTAAAAATCAACCAGAAAAGTTACTTATTTTGCGGAAATTTTCATGCTACGGGCTATATAAGACGCAAACGAGGTTGCGTGGGTCAGCTATGTTTTATATACAACGTGTATTTAGTATCAGCATTGCACCCGTGCGAAGCCGGGGCGGGTCGCTAGTAACAAATATTTGCTTACATTCGTTAATAATCATAAGTTATAACAGGTTACCGTAAAACGCATTATTATGTATAGTATCATATATATTAAACTAAACATAAATGTTTAAAAAAAAAACATGACATATTTGCAATAATAAATTTCAGACAAAATCATTCTCATAGTTTTAATAATCAACAACTACAATAACGAGATTCAATATTAATAATGACAATTCAACCAATCAGCACATACATCACTTTCTAGCAACGAATCATTTTATTTTTTGCATCGTTATATGCGTTCGCGGCATAATCGTGTTCTGGGTGTATTGAACTACAAATTAGTTCCTGGATGAAAGGCTAGCTATATCAAATCAAATTTGTTACACTGTAAATTGTTAAAATAGCTTTTATTAAATACTGACGTTTTAATGCATTTCTTTTTAGATAGCTATTAAAATTTTGAAAATGACAGAATATTCAAAATAATATGCGTATAACTGAGGTGTTTGGCATATTGCAAAGTATATACCGTTAAATTCTAATCATTCAATACGAATTTAGTCTATTGATTGATAGAAACCTTTAAATTTGAGATATATCTCTGAGTTTTCCTAACAGTTTCAATTTATTTATTTCAGGTCGGTCAAAATCGAAAAAGCTTATGCAGCGGATTCTACCACTATTCGTGATGCCTTTCATTTTACAATCAGCACTGATACCCTTTGTGCTAGGACTTCTCAAATTCATGCTCATTAAGGCGTTTTTAGTAGGAAAACTAGCGCTCAGCCTGATAATGTTTAACGCGTTCAAAAACCATAACTCTTTCAAAGGAAGAGACGCGGAAATTGCAAACGAGCATTACGGTTACCACGGAAATGGATTGGAACACTACACTTCATTTCTTAACCGCTGACTTGAAAGTCTCTTAAATGATACACTATCACCATAAGTATATACATACAATGTACTTGACTAAAAAATCAATAATCCCTGTACTGACCTTTCAGTTAAGTAGGATAAATTTATTTTTTTCTACAATATTACATCCACTATGGTTTCAAAAGCGTACCTACGTTTAATTTGAATAATACTGTTATCATTATAATTATGAAAATGTTTGGACATTGCGTATAAAGTATTATTTTTACATGATTAGGTATTCTTTTCTAGTGTCTGCGTTCAAATTAAGTTTAGTTGTGGATAAATCGATGTGAACACGATACAAAAATATGAACGCCCTTCATACAAGAGCTATTCTGTTTATAACCTCTTGTGATGTTATTGTTATTGGTTTCTTAATAAATTAATTGAATAATTGTAATGAATGAATCTAAGTAATGCTTGTATTGTAAATAAACGAAAACAAATTAACAGGTTAAATAAGTTATAACTTGAGAATAAAGACTTTATATTGGTTTATGTAAATGTTTTTTTACTATTTCAACCTCACTTTAATTGTTTCTTAATCAAATTGACTTATATTATGGATTTCAAAGGATTAAAATGTTTTTATAAATTCAACGATAGTTAACAAAGAAGTAAACACTACAAGAAGTATACACGTTAAAATATAAAAAAATATAAATATAAAAATATTCTGTTACTGTATCGTGATATTTATCATTAAGAAACAAAGCACTCATTCTATTTTGGTCTATTGTTCATTACTATTATAACGTTTATGGAAGTCAGTACCAAATTATTTTAATAATATAAATTATAATTTCTTAATTATTTTTATTTTATTTTATAACTAACATTCACTCGGTAGTTGGTATAAAATAACGGGTGTTTTTTTAAGCTAGATAGAACTTTAAATTGTAAAAAGTAACACAAAAAATTAAATTTTGATGAAACTTTTTTTTTTATTTGTTTCAGTATACTCTGACAAATCATCATGAATAGACTCACGCTTGAACAACGCTACGAAATTATCCAAATTTACTTTGAAAATCAGTCGTCGATTCGCGCAACTTATAGACGACTGTTTTATCGCAAAATTGTGTTCAGCGATGAGGCGCATTTTTGGCTTAACGGGTTTGTTAATAAGCAAAATTGCCGCATATGGAGTGAGACCAATCCACAACAGACCCTACAGACTCCATTACATCCAGAAAAATGCACCGTATGGTGCGGTTTTCACGCTGGTGGCATCATCGGACCTTATTTCTTCAAAAATGAGCTGATTTTCAAAGTAAATTTGGATAATTTCGTAGCGTTGTTCAAGCGTGAGTCTATTCATGATGATTTGTCAGAGTATACTGAAACAAATAAAAAAAAAAGTTTCATCAAAATTTAATTTTTTGTGTTACTTTTTACAATTTAAAGTTCTATCTAGCTTAAAAAAACACCCTATATAACGAAGCAATATTTCAAAGGAACAGAACGAACTCATTTGTTTACTGTTGAATAATTTATTTATGCATTAGTCAATCACGTTTCAATTTATTCCTGTATTTATCTTTAGAACTAGAAACTAATTTAATGTCTACTGAGGACAATATATTTAAATTTTCTAAATATAAGAAAACTGTTTTACTTTGATGAATTGATATTTGTGTAGCCTGAAAGTCATCCACTGTAAAAGTTTGTTTTGTAAATTATGAAGTTGTTAGTTTAATTAATTATTTATTTAATTATTTATTATGATAGAATAGAAAGACGTGCAATAAAATTTTCAATAATTATTATAATAAATGTCACTGAAAATAAGTTTTCTAAGCTGAATAGCGATTTCGTATTCACATATTTCACTTTTGTAATAGGTTTTGCTGTTAGCATTGCTTTTTGAAGCGGTGAAAAATATCAAACTTCTTTGGTTGTTATTTAATAATGTTTTAAATAATAATTATACCAAAGTACACTCGAATTCAATAGAATAACTTTCAATTTACTATGACCAAACATATATATTATCACTTCACCGCATTTTCAATGAAAATTTATATAAATTATATTAAAAAAAACATACAATACCAATTTCTATTTCAGTCTGTAGGTACAGCTACACATACACGGTAGGGTATACTTATTTGCCTGTACAGTAGAACTTTACAGATAAAAAGGTGGAGTGTGAATGTTGCACAACTGCGCCGACATGTCTTCTGATTACTTCACGCTTACCTGAAGGTTGTAACTTAGCAGGTGAACGTCTCAGGTACACACCTGCTATGTTTGGCTAGCTTATGGCTACCACTTTCTTACGTGTTGACTTAAAATATAGTTTACATAAGATGTATGTGTAAATTGATACAATTAGTATCCATTAGCTTTAATTAAGTTAAATATTAATATGTTACTATTTATTATTATCTATTAAATGTTGATGTAAATATATTCAGGTTTCAAATACAACGTTTGTTTTATTATCCTGTACTAGCTGACCCACGCAACCTCGTTTGCGTCTTATATTGCCCGTAGCGTGAAAATTTTCCCCCGTTTTTGAAACATTCTTCATTGGTGCTCCGCTCCTATTAGTAGTAGCGTGATGATATATAGCCTACAGCCTTCCTCGATAAATGGACTATCCAACACCGAAAGAATTTTTAAAATCGGACCAGTGGCTCCTGAGTTTAGCCGGAACAAACAGACAGACAGACAAACATTTAAAAAATATATATTTTTGAATGTGTACCGTATATACATTCATATGCATGTAGTAGAAAGCGGTTATTTTAATATTACAAACAAACACTCCAATTTTATTTATTTGTATAGATTATCAGATTCTTACAGATAAAATAGTAACAGTCCATTTTATTTCCTACTGTTCTGAATGTCCACATCACTCCGATTTGCCATCTTATTGTTCCATTGATTGTTTTGTTAGCGGGGTGAACTAACACCTCTATTATTTTCTTTTTCCTCGTTGTTGTCAGCGATTACGGCCTGAAAATGTGTTTACAATAAAATTAGCTTATTCATTTAAAAAACTGTAGTATTAAACAGAGGCATAAATGAATTGTTGTTGTTACCACGGGCATTTTTCTTGTCTATGGCTCTATTACTCGGATCTTGTACACATATCAATGATAAACAAGTAATTTAAAAAAAAAATATATCGACTTCAAGAACTACGTACTAAATTGATTAATAAACATTTAACAAATACTGACGAATTGAGAATCTCCTCCTCTTTTGAAGTAGGTTAAAAATAAAGTGCCATTAAGATCCTACTATGAAGGAGCGCGGCTCGGGGATGGAAAGGTGTGGACCACCTCTGCAATGTCGTTGTTTTTTCGATGGAATAAAATTAATACTTACTATATCTAGTGAAATACTGACCAAGTAATATAATAAAAGGGAATAAACTATAATAACAGCGAGTTACATATACCTACTACATTTACAGCGGTAGTAGAAAATGTAATACTTTTTCTTTTTTTTCTTTTTAAAAGACAACTCCTACATTAGGAATAAACATCCTGTGTCGTGGGGGACTTTACAAACATACATGAAACGGACACAAAGAACATCCAGACTCGGGAAAACAATTCGTGGATCACACAAAGTGTTGTAGGTACCGCGTGGGATTTGAACCCAAGACACTTGGCGCAGTAGCAAGCGGCATGGCGACCGCTGAAACCACTCGGCCAACCATGCAGTCTAAATACATTAGTCGGTGTGTCTTATTCAGAACGTCCCTGTTCTGTAAAATCGCAAAACATAACCAGAATGCTTTTTTTTCTGTTTTGTTGGGCCTCACATAAAATACTGTCCTCATCTTTGGGCAGGGGCACTCCAATACCAGCTCCTTCTTAAAAGGCCGGCAACGCACTAGTAACGCCTCTGGTGTTGCGGGTGTCCATGAGCGGCGGTAGTCGCTTACCATCAGGCGATACGTCTGCTCGTTTGCCTTCTATACAAAAAAAAAATTACGTAAGGTAAACAAAATATTTCAATACTACGTCTTTTAATAAACACCAACTGAAATTTAATTACGAATATTACTAAAACTATTTGTTTTCAAACGTAATATGTAACTTATTAATAAGTATCTACCTAGGTACCTAGGTTGAAACCTAGAGCTTGTTAAAGGACATTTTCCAAGAACTAATTATATTCTAAATATTTAAATTAAAACGGCTGCATGAGCCGACTTTGATCGTTGAAGTGTAAGGCTATTAATTTATTAAAATAAATTAAATTCCAATTAGTTAAGTAACTAATACCAAATATTCTTTTCGGGGAAAATTGATTTAGGATTTTTAAAAAACCAGTCAGACAATTTTAAAACCATGTAACTCGCAACCGCCAAATTAAAGCTACTGGCAATCGCGCTAGTGGGTGGAAATAGGCCTTTTATAGTATAGAATAGGAATATTAGGGTTCCTACGCAGGAGGGGGCCACCTACAAACAATGGGTGGCCCGAGGTACGTCGGGGTTCCAGGGATTTCCTTCCGAGGGTGCACCTGGTTCCCCGACTTCTAGTACCCGAGACGGTGTGCGGATTTTAGTCGGTTCGAGTCCGACATAACCACAAGTGGTAACCGAGGGAAAAAATAATAATAATAGGCCTGCATGTTTGTTAAGTATTAAGTAATCATAACTACTCATTTTACGTCTCATTTCAATCTACCTGCACGTAGCATCGCTATTATTTTACATTTGCTTTCCAAAAATAACAAATGACATGCATGCACACATACCTCCGTACCTATTAGGATTGTGCGTGTGTTTAGCAGCTAGTTCTTCCATCATGGTTTACAGTTGCTGATAATAGATATCTGCCGTAATCGTTTGTCTAGATTTTAGAAAGCTGAACGACAACGGCGCTTGTCCACCAAACACTCACAAATAACTTTTTTGAGTTAATTTTTACATTGGCTGGTTGTCCAGGGTTCAGTGACGAGCACTTCCGATTTTCGTACAGGATTCACGTTGCGTTACGTTGGCGAGATAGCGCTACTTTCGAGCACGTCTACAATAGGCAGAGATATGTTTTTAGTAACTATTGGTAATTACGAGTCATAATACCTTTCAACATTTTTTAATAGTTTTAATTTTAAATTCTACGGCTAATATGGCCAGCTCACTGCCGCTCAGTTCAGCTTGTTATTCCTGTGGGCTATATTGATGACTTTGGTTCCCTGCCGGATCACCTCATCTCTGATACGATCCCTTAAAGAAACACCGATCATAGTCCTCTCTGTAGCACGCTGAGCGACTTAGAACTTGTGGACCAGCCGTTGTGTAAGTGTTGGGGTAAACGAGTTCGTGGGTGGAGACCGCGTCTCGCCAAACGTAGTGTAGAATATCCATAGGCCAGGTGAATTGGTGATGGGTCCGGTTGTGTTAATAACTGCAGTTCCCAGACCCCTCCCTTCTCAGGCGCAGAGTTGGCACACCGTGTGGTTTTAGTCGGTTCGATTCCGACACACCACCCCGCCGCAAACCCCGGTGGGGTGACGGCCCGAGGGGGTTTTCACACGTTAAGAAAAAAAAAAAAAAGGTGAATTGGTGATCAGAGTAAGATGGCTGGCAAGAGCTGGATGCGAGAAGCCGAGGATCGAACCAAGTGGCGTGCAATTGGAGAGGCCTATGACCAGCAGAGGACTGCGATAGGCTGATGATGATGATAATTATAAGTCTATAAGCTGAGATACACACAGCGAAAAGTAATGGGTACCTGACCATTATGAATTAGCACAGCAAATCTAAGTCTGTAGTACCTAACTATACGAATGTTATCATAATACGACCCTAAGGGCCAAATATTATCAGTACCTACATAATAATCTATCAAGTAGTAGTTTTTTTTAAAGACAACGCCCGCTCTAGATAGAGTCATCCTATATCGCAGGGGACTTTACAAACATACATAAAACGGACAGAACACTCAGAGACATAAAAATAATTTGTAAATCACACAAAGTGTTGTCCCATGTGGGATTTGAACCCACAACACTTGGCGCAGTGGAAAGCAGCGTGGCGACCACTTCAACCACTAGGCCGAACGTGCAGTCAGTAGTTATCTAGTTCACATTAGTACTAGGTTTAAGATCATTTATTTCTCACAAAGAATAAAAAATACAAATTCACTTACATGAAAAAAAATTACAGAGCACTTAAATTACTGCGATACGGAAAAAAAGAACGTTATTCACAGAAAATTCATTTACAAAAACATAGTGAGGGTACATTAAAAACATACATGCACTCCGAATATTTGTAGAACCATGTCAGCACTAAATATAAAGATTCAGTGAGCCTAGAAGCGACAGAATGGTTTACACACATAACAACTTACGATTACATATTCTGGTACATGAAAACTATTAGTATCACAGAAAACCAGTGTGAAATAGCGCTTGCGCTGTGTTTCACCGAGTAAGTGAGGATACCGGAGGATATAGGAGTGCCCATACCCCAACCCCTCCCCCCATTCCCTCTCCCCATCCCCCAAAGGTCGGCAACGCACTTGTGACGCTTTTGGTGTTGCGGGTGTCCATGGGCGGCGGTAATCGCTTACCATCAGGTGACGCGTCTGCTGGTTTGCCCCCTATTCAATAAAAAAAAAGTGCTGATTAATATATTCATTACAATATATGAATACATTATTACACCATATATTAGATTATATTATAATATGCCTGTATTATTTATAATGTGACATTTCAATTTTTTTTTAAATTTATCATATTTTTTGTTTCTTTTATCACATTGGGTAGCTGATTATAGATTTTTGCACCTTCGTACATAATGCGTCTCTTGCTCGCTCGTGATTTTAACAGAAATATGTTATTCCTACTTCTGAGACCAATGCTATGCACATCTTTTTTTTTTAGTTAGTTTTATTTTGTGTATGTATATTATTACTTAGCATTTTTCTAATAAGTAAACAATTATAATACCTATTTGTTTGTGTGTACAATAGTCATGATTTTGGTCTCCTTGTAATTTTTTTGAGTTGACGAGAGAAAATCGTAACGAAACAATTTCTTAATTAATTTGATTTGTGCTGTTTGTAAGGTTGTTAGATTGATTTTAGCCGCTGTACCCTAGACCTCTATTAGGTAGTCTATATGCGGTTTTATAAGTGTATTATATATGGTGTGTCGTAGTTGACGCGGTATGCAACGTGCGAAGCCACTCTACATTCCTGACAATGAAATACATTTACTTTTTAGTTTTTGTATGTGCGGTTTCCATGTAAGATGGTTATCCAAAATCAGACCCAAATATTTATCTTGATTAACTTGATTGATTTTAATATTATTTATAGTTAAAAATGGAAATTTTGTATTTTTTTTATTTTTAGCAGAGAAAATAATATAGTTCGTTTTAGAGGTATTAATTGTCAGTAAATTACTGAGAAACCACTCATTCAAATGTTCAAGGTCACTCTGTGCATCTGCAATTACAGTGTCAATCTGGTGGCCAAAACAAACTAATCAAGTGCCAACCGCGTGTAAATTCAAGTCCCCTTTTAATCCCAGTTGGTTAACATTATTAATATATATATAAGAAATAGCAAGGGGCCTATAATTGACCCCTGCTGTATACCTTATGTAAGGTTTTTTAGGCTCGCTCATAGTCTTACCGACCTTAACAACCTGTCGACGATCGGATAGATATGATTTTAACATGTTATATGCATCCCCGCCAATACCGATGTCACCAAGCTTTTCTAAAACAATTTTGGGGCTAATTGTATCAAACGCTTTCTTCAAATCAATAAAAATACCCAGTGCAATTTGTTTGTTGTCGATATTAGTCCTAATTTTTGTTATAATATCTATAGTTGCCGACAACGTATTAGATTTCGCTATGAATCCGTACTGCTTAGTATAAAGAAATTTTTTTTGGATTAGGAAAGATTCTAGGCGGAGATGCAAAACCTTTTCTAAAACCTTGGACATGACAGGAAGAACCATCATCATCAGAAGGATCACTCTTCTTACCAGATTTATAAATAGGTGTTAACTTTGCAATTTTCAGGCTTTTAGGTAATATTCCCCGATCAAGACAGGTGTTAATGCAGTTTGTAAGTTCTTCAAGTACCAAAGGGGACACACACTTAAGAGATTTGGTGTTCATACCATCTAGGCCTGTGCTGGTATTATTATCCAGATTCCGGATTATCTTGGCGACTTCGGTTGGATTGGTATGTTCAAATTGTGTTATTCTGTGATTACTGTCTGCCACACCCAAGGGATTAGTGTAAATTGTACGGTTGTGGTATCGTTTTGGAATCTTATTAGCTGGGATTGAACCAATATTTGAAAAATACTCGTTAAAATAGTTGCTGATCTCTTTTTAATTTTTGAAATTTATGATGTTAGTAGACTCTGGTCTTCTATATACAGCGCCAATGTCCAAGGAATAACTTTTAAAGTGTATCCAGACACAGTGATTTCCATTTGAACTATGTTCTTCAACTTCATAATGGTCCAGACTTTTCAGTACAAATATAGAAACTCCTCCTCCCCTAGTATCACATCTATAACTGTAATAGTGTTTATAACCAGCAATTTGAGTTCTCTTCGCTTCGTCTTCACTTTTTATCCAGGTCTCCCTAAGAATAATGAAGTGCAGGGTGAACAATTCAACTATACACCTTAGTTCGTCTAGTTTTTTCGGTTTTACTATACTACGAATATTGGCATACAAAAACCGAATCGCTATTTTGTTACTCGAGATGTGATCGTGGGTATCAGTGTTTTCATAAGTTATAAAATCGTTTATAGTAATATCTTTAGTAGTACTTAGTTTTTTAAAATTTTGTTATCTTCAATTAGTTTTGGTATGCCATTAATGTACTTGATTTTTAAATTAGCATTACCACTTTCCATTTGACACTTCAGCTCAATCACTTGTTCATTAAGTTATTTCCGCTGTTGCTTTGTCTGATCCGAATAAATCTTGATATTTGTGTTGGGGTTTAGGTTTTTGTTGCGTCGTATATTCTTGACTATTTCTGTTGAATTGAAACATATTTTGATGGGCCGATTTTTGCTGTTATTATATTTTCCCAATCTAATCATGGTTTTGGGTTCCGGACAGTCGTTCTTTATTGTTTTTAGTATCTTAATGACTTCTAGCTTATCTACGGCGTTTCTATCTTCTTTGTTTGTCGAGACTGGTTCTGGAATACCAGTCATAACTCACGTTGTCTATTTTCGGTGATTATATTTTCAGAAATGTTAATATCGTTACCTGGCTGTGAACCCACTAATGTCAGATTCTTGACTTACAATTGCATGTTGTCGATAGATTTCTGCAAAACATTTTCTTTGTTTTGTAGCGTTTTTATATCCGACCTTATCACAACTTGCTCATTTGATATGACAAAAATCCTAGTTTTAAGATCACTCATTTGTTCCTATATGGAAGTCATGTCGGCTGATATTCTTTACATGAATTGTTTTTGATTGGAATTCACCGATTTCGTCAATATTTGGGTAATTTCCTTACGAATCTCAACAATCTCATTGCTAAGGTGTTCAGATCGTTTTTGCTTATTTAGCATGGCAACATTACGTTCCTGAGAAAAATCTGATGATTCTACATTTGATAGATTTGTTAGGGAGCCACGTCCAGTGGGCGAGCGCTACACACTCATAGTTCTGTGTTACGTTTAACTCACGTTTTGCATATCAGCGACGGGATGTTGTTGCAAAACCGGTTACCTTTGCAGTTTATGGATGAGTAAAGTAGGATAACGCACTCACTTATCACTTAAATTTTATTTGCGCATATATGTCGTGCAATTATAACTTCTTGAGTCTTTTAATTTATTTTTGAATAGAATAACAGTTTCCGGCACGTCTGTTCCGTATCACAGCTGACGCATAACATGAGTATTCAGGAAATTATTCAGCAAATGCTAATACTGGGTGACAAAATATGTGGTTTACCTAAAGGCAATTCAAGTACATATATTTTAGGAGCAACTTTAAGTTTTTTAAATGTATAATAAAATAATTTCTATGGTAAGGTGTTTTTGTTAAAATGAAATCAAACAGTAACATAGCTTGTGTCGATCTGAGGAAAGAGTATTTCTCTCTCTCTTTTAGTATTTCTTTTTGTATTTGTGTTTATCGTCTAGAGTTTTAATCAGCATAAGTGAAAACCGCAAAGCGAATGCAACACTGTTTTTAAATTATCTTAGATGAAATCTAGAAAGAAAAAAAACTATTCAGTTATTAGTAGTCTTACGTTGCAAAACTTGTCTAGTTAGCATGAATTTAAATTTTTATTAACTTTATATAAGTTCTTCAAGTTTAAAGAAATACATTTTTTTAGAATGTCTTTACAAGTTTTAAAACATCTTCCATCGAGGTGATTGTTTTCTGTTAACGACATGATTATGTAGTCAATTTAATTGGCTGGTTATATAACTTACAAAATAATAGGATTATATAATATAAAATAATTTTAAAATTATTTTTCGTACTCATCAGATGAGTGTTAACATGACTCAGCAATACTATCTATACTAATAAATAAAGCTGAAGAGTTTGTTGGTTTGAACGCGCTAACCTCAGGAACCGCAAATTCAATTTGAAAAATTATTTCAGTGTTGGATAGTTCATTTATCGAGGAAGGCTATAGGCTATATATTATCACACTAATACTAATAGGAGCGGAGCACCAATGAAGAATTTTTCAAAAACGGGGAAAGTTTTCACGCTACGGGCAATAGAAGACGCAAACGAGGTTGCGTGGGTCAGCTAGTAATCTATATGGCAACTTTGAGGAATTACATTATTTTGTATCATTGGGATAATTAAAAATTCCGGTTAATGAAGCCAAAAGAAAAGGTAATTGTGTTGGCAGTATATGTACAGAACAGATAACCGTTTACGGTTTTCACTCAAGAACACGTTTACCCCAAGGTCGCTTGATTGGATACCGCATCTGGTGGAGACGGTTCGATGCGAGTAGCCGAGTGTAAACCAAATGGCTTACATTTGGAAGGTGTCCAGTCAAGTGTTTTTTTTAAATTTTTCTTATTCAATATGATTGGAATATCCTATTTCTACAACTACAAGTAAACTGTACATATATACACGTTAGAAATAGTGTTAATTTTATAGCTAATGATTAAGTAATGTTTTTCCGCTATAAAGTAATAATTATTAGCTAAATAGGTATAAATTATAAAGATTAGGCCCTCTAGGGTAGGTGATATTAGTAATGGTAGAGAAAGTATAGAGAGACTTTTTATGAAGTGAAACTCCGTAACCAGATAGTTGAAATCCATGCTCTGTCTGTCTGATAGGCTGTTTTTAAGAGCTTCTGTGTCTGGGTATACATTATCTATAATATGTAATAAGTAAAAGTATCTTTGACTCACAAATAGCTCTCTTGTATAAGAAGTGTGAAAAGTCGAGATACTTGAAGTCATTCATCAAGATTCGAAATCAAGTCATTCGTCAAGATCAGGTCTTTTTAAATGGTGGTAGTTAGACTGGATAAGTTGATCTATGAATTCAATATTCTCAATTCTCATCTTTCAATTTAACTCCAATTTAAACAAAATGTTCATATTGATTTTAAATTGATAATTTTGAGACAACACTGCAAACCTGTACTGAAACCTTTAGGTACTAGCTCAAATATCTAGCAACCTACAATCGAAGTATTTTTTTCTTATCAGCAACAACGAGGCAACCGGTTACTATTTATATTTACCTATACTAATATATAAAACTTTAGTGTCTAATTCGTAATTTCAAATTAACAGCTTTTCACTAAATGCATAATAATATAAAAGTATTTTCGTTAGGTACTTACTTTAAAAAAAAAATCTCTGTCTATCTGTACAGCAGTGTCTAGAAAATCACTTCAACTGCTGGATAGATTTTGACAGGACTTTCACTGGCAGATAGCTGATGATATAAGGAGTAACTTAGACTAGCTTTGCCCCGCGGTGTCATTCGCGGTAACTATTGTACAGCGGGTAACACCGCCGAGCTCGGCTAATTTTAAAATAAAAGTTATAAGTAAAAACGATATATAAATATGGACTGTGTACGAATCTATAACTTAAATAACAAAAAGAGTATCAACAGTTTAGTGTCTTGTCATGGTCACAATATTGTGTTACAATATTGCATTGATCTAGGGTAAACGGGCGGCAGTTGACGAGTGAAACCTATGTCGTAATGTCGAGAGCTCGTCAGAGAATTTTAATCGCAGTCGTTGTAAGCAAGCGCATTCGCGCTATACAGACGCCTTCTACATTCAATTCGAACAACAAATTGTAATTAGTTTCCATTCGTGTTATAGGTTATGTGATATTGTTTCAAAAGTGGAAGTTATAAGACAAGGACAAGGTAAGAATTAATTCTGATCGTCGTCGAATTTCAAAATTATCTACTAAATAGGTGTGTACAAATTATAAACTTTTACTTTTCGACGTGTATTCTACGATATAATACTCCAAAATAGGGTTTTAATAAAGTTTTCTATTAAATGTGTTAAAATCTAATACGTGCCAGTAAGTAGGTATGCAACAAAAAAAAGCTAAGAGCATACAGTTGTAGTTAGTTTAAAGTTAAAAATAATGAAGTGGAAATTCCATAGTAATGAATTTTTATTAAAAAAAACATATTACGCTTAAGAAAAAGAAACCAAAATGTTAGTAAGAAACTAACATTTTGGTTTCTTTTATGTTTCGGAAATCCGACACAACACCATCTCGCTTCAAACTAAGCCAAGCTTGTAGTATGACTGATAGAATACTAATATATTGTTTTTGTAAATCACAATCCATATTAAATAGTAATTAATAAATTACCCAAATTAATAAAAAATAATAATAAAATACCCAATTACCGGAGGGTATACATTTTTGCAGATTATACAAACATTTGTTCCTCCCCGAGAATACAACCCCAGCCTGATATTAACTCAGATGAACAAAGTGGAATACATCCTTATGACACCCATGGGATGAATAGGAGTGGCGACATTATGTATTCTTAATTCGTCCCCACATGAAACACAAACATATACTTATAGTGCACAAGTGTGTGCGCAAACACAAGTGCACTCTCAGTTCCCTCACTTTTATAATCTGATGGGACGGTTAACTATCAAGACCCGGGAGATCTCAGGCGCAGGACTGACGGCGTTTCGTGCTCTCCGAGACACGGGGTTTCCCCCAACTTCCAAACTCTGGTCTGTTCTTAAGCATCATCATAATCGGAAAAAAACTCACTAACATTTTTGACTCGACCCGGGAATCCAACCGAGATACGGTGCATATGTCCATCAGTAGACTAATAAAAGTCTGTAGGTCATGATTTGTGAAACACTGATCAAATATTTTATATTAGGTCAGATTATGTCAAAAATCTAAAATCATTTATAAACAAGATTCTAAGAAATAAAATAAATAGCGTCATAGCTGCTACTTGTTATCTGAGATAGCTATTATAAAGAATACAAACAAAACAGAGGAAGGAAAACGTAAATGGAAATTATGTAATTGTTAACTTCGTCCATAATCACACGATCAAAACCTTCGGTTTCTCCAAAGAGGTCACCATACCGTGTCCAGGAGGTTGATGCTTTGAAGTCTATATCGAGCCCATCAAGGGCCCCTTATACTTTCCTGCGATCATTCGTACTAAGTACTACAAGTTTGCGCCAATTCTCTTTAGCCAGAGCGAGTGGAGTGAATCCGGTATTCACTGCAACCACACTGCGGTGCACTCTCACATCAGTTTGTATTATATTGTATATCTCGCGATTGTAGGGTCTTAATATTCAACAGTCCACGGCCTCCAAACTTTCACGGGATATACAATCTCATAACCGATGAACGTGGGTGGTGTATTCGAAATGTAGTCAGCAATGTACGGAATCTTCTGTCAAGGGCATCTAATTCGGTCTGAGTCCATCTAAGTACACCAAAGAAATACATCAGAACCGGCATGACCCAACCATTGCAAGCTTGCACCTTGTTACCACCTGTTATAAGACTTTTAAGTACTTTTTTCAGACGTCCAAAGAAGCGTTCCCACAACGTTTGTTTTAGACAGGGATATTCCATTTTGATAATTTTACTAAAGATTTCCGTTGTAATTTAGTGGGGGTAAATAGTTTCAAATAATCCATACAAAAGAAGTAAGATATAGCTTGACCATATTTCTGCAACCTATAGCCTAACCCTGAATTCTCCAATTACTAAGAGGGTTCAAAGCTGACATCCAGGATAGCGAATTACATTACTGTTCTCAATGTCCTCATACATGACCTGAGGAAAGTGCACAGAGTTGTATCAATTTTATACAACTCTAGCATCTTCAAAAGCTACGTATGTGGCACCGAGTCATAAGCCTTCTTTATATTATTATTATTATTATCATCTGCAAATCAAGCTACATAGTGATAACATATAGGAACTCAGTGGCCAAAAGCTAACACTGTCTTATTAAGACTTTCTAATTAGAGTTTGATCAAAATATTAAATTGACTGAACAGCATGTCTTAGCGTTTTCGTTAGTTAGTTGTCCGTCGGTCTTATATTTCGTCAGTGGTCTAATTATAATACGTTATAACGTTATAAATATTAATGTTATTCTTAGCTTTATTTCTGTTACCCCTATCTTAATAAAAATAAATGAAGCATTGTTTATGTTTTCTTACTTTACAGATGAGTAAAAACCAAAAGATGAAAAAATGGACAAATAATAATAAAATCCTACTATGTTTTATTATAGCCACTTTATGCCTTTTTGTATCGACAGTAACACTAGCCAGCAATCAACGGAATGCATATGCTTGTAGTACAGACAAAAATACTGATGCACCGGACATCAATAATGTTCAGGTAATAACTGTGTTCTTTTTAATTTTGTTTTAGTCAATACGAGTTATTGTATCCAGTTTAGATGAACGGACCAGCAAAAATAAAACAAATTTTGAATACAAATTCTGTTTTGTTTTGCTGGTCCGTTCTTTATTTAATTAGTGGTTTGATATGATCAGTATTAGCAGAAAGACAAATTATAATTTACATAATAGCCATAACAGGCGTTAAATCGACTTTTTATGTGGCGACCTCCACGTACAGCGCAAGAACAACATAACATACTATAGTGCCATCTACCGAGGATACACTAACCTACAAAGTAATGCACTATACGAAGTAATTGCCAGTCCTGAATCGCGCAATGGACCTAACCCAACATCAACTGTTGGGCAGTGGCCCGTCAGGCATGATCACCTCGCCTGGTCGGAGGATCCTCCCTTTGTGTTGGTGGAACATGTCACCGGTTTGGCATGGTAGTGTACTTACTTATGATTTTTAAAATACTTTACGGCCTACCTATATTTCTACTCCAAACAAACAAAAAACAAACTAAGCTCTAACTTTTTATTTGTGGTTTCCTATTTAACATTTGAATTAACATTTTAAAATTATATTTCTTCTTTCTGTTATTTATATTACTTATTTTATTAGTTTGATGATATGCCTACGTAAAAATTGTATGGTCTGAGATACCTGAAAATAATGAGATTTTATTTATTTTATTGCTTATTATTTTAGATGGAGGAACTTAATTACCGATTGCCAAGGAACGTTGCACCGACAAACTATGATCTCACTTTGATACCTAACATGAAAAAGAATACGTTTAATGGATCTCTTCTGATTACTTTAAGTATAGTAAAATCAACTAAAACAATAACTCTGCATTCAAAAAAGTTACGCATAGGAAAAATGATTTTAAAAAACAGTGATAATAAAAAATTACATATCACTTCAAAAACTGCAACTATGGATAAAAGAGAATTTTTAATCATTGAGTTAGACAATGTTCTAAACTTAGGTGAATATGAATTATTCTTGACGTTTTCGGGAAAATATGATGTAGGCAGTGTTGGATTTTATAGGAGTAATCTAAACAGCGGTGGGTAAGTAAATTACATAATATTTAATATCGTTTATTAACTTAGCTTTTTCTAATTTCCTTTCAATTTAATCTTTGAATTCAATAAACCATAGTCAACTTAAATTTGCAACATTTAAAGCAAAGCAAAGAACTCGCTTATAATAAATATCTTATGGTTTACCTCTACAGCTTGTCAGATTTTATGTATGTGAAGGGAAGTTAACTTCATTTGTAGGTACTATAATTTATTAGCGTACCTACTCACTCTGTCTCTCTACCAGTAATCTCACTGTTGTTATCATGTCCATTATGTTAGAACGATATTTCTTTATATTAAGTATATGTATTTAACACCTAAACGCAAAATTTTAACACAGACAAATTAATTTTAAATTATTATCCATATCTATATACCTACCTGACAGATAGACCAAGTCAAGTTATTTGATAACTTGAAAATAAAACAAATTTCCATATGCCTCTAGTGGCTTCGTTTATATGCTGGGAAAGCCTCGTCAAATATCCGCAAACACAAGCGTGTAATCCGAATGTTTGGCTTAGCTTACGTGAGCTTGCTGCCGACCCGGGCTATTGCCAGTTTTTGAACACATATAAAAGGAAGCTTGTGGCAAGTGCTTGTGACGTATTTACATGTTTACGCGTGTTCAATGTCGCTCATAAGCTCTCGCCAAACAGTTGCGTTTACGTCGCGCTGCGTGTTGTGCACACGGTAATGATCATGAGTAGTTAGTCAAACGACGATACTATATACGTTTTGTATAGAAATATGTCAAGCAATACCCGACGCAACTTCAGCTCGACGTTCGTCATGTTTTCCTGCACAGCTTGCCTGTCCGGAAGATAATTATATTAAGACACTGGCCAGTTGCGCGCGAGACGCAATAACGAGTGTACGTACGTATTTACTGTGTATCGAGCTTGCAATAGTTTTTAGCATAAAGTTCTCAGTTATTAGCAATTATGGTTGAAAGTAATTCAGCGTCTAGTGAGGAGGATGGGGATAAAAGTGACACGGATATATTAAACAAGTGTAAAAGTCAGTTACAAAATTTATATCAAAATACCCTCGAAAATAATAGTGAAAATTCAAAATCTGTTGAGAAGAGGCAAAGGGAAAGCAGTGAGGGTAGTATTGAAGAAGGCTTTGTTACGGTTCTAAACAGAAAATCTAAGAGGTTATTGAGGAGTTATTCATCGGATATACGAGATATGAGTACTAATGAAGAAGGCGGAGAAATTGCAGGTAAATACGAAATAATTTTATCTTCACTAAAAATATTGCCAAAACAAATGGCATTGGCGAAGCTATTACGTAATGAAAATATACAAAATATCACGACTTTGAAATACAAAAGTCCATATAAAGTGCTGATACGATTAAGTTGTAAAGAACAAGCAGACAAAATAGTTAATTGCCAGAAGTTTAAAGAACAGGACATGAAAGCAAATTATGCAGATCAAAATGTCACTTCCTATGGGGTAATAAAAGGTGTGGATTTGGACATAAGTGATGATGAAATTATGCAATCCTTATCCTGCTTAACTAAAATTTTAGCTATTAAAAGAATGAAAAGAATTGACAGAGATGGAAAATGGATAGATAGTGAGACTGTGCGCATTTGTTTTCAAAGCCCTTCAGTTCCGCCATTTGTCTATGCTTATGGGTGTAGATTTAGAGTAGAAAACTACATTTTTCAAGTTATGCAATGTTCTACTTGCTGGAGATATGGTCACACCAAGAAATATTGCCCATCTAATCATGTTTTCTGTCCTAAATGTGGACAAGAACATGCCAACTGTAATACGCAGGTATTTAAATGTCTGAACTGCAAAGGCCCCCATATGGCCCTGGATAAGACGTGTCCTTTCTTCTTGAAAGAAAAGAAAATACGCCTAATCATGAGTCAAGAAGATGTAGGGTACAAAAAAGCTTATGATATATATTTGAGGAGAGAACGAAAAAATAAAGACCCAAAAAATATAGGAAATGCTCCCCAAACACCTTACACAAAGGTAAATAAGTCATATAGTAGTGTGGTCCAAATGACATTAGACGATCAAGAAGAGACATCTGATGAAATTTCTGAAACAGATCAAAATGTAGGAATTTCTACAAATCAATCTACTAGTATTAAAAAAATTAAAAAAAAGTCTAAAAATATGAAGTTGAAACCTACATTAGAGGCCACAGAAATGCAAAGAGAACCGGAAATTAGCTGTATAGAAAACTCAGGAAATGGTGACCGACATGAGGAGCAGATTTACTTGAAAAGTTTGTTAAATAAATTAAAGTGTATTGTATTGTCTAAAATGGACTTTGTAGATAAAATTTATGAAGTTTTTAAAATATTAATTGTTGAAGTAAAAAAATATTTTATAGAGATACTGAAGCAAACTGAGTGTTTTAATAGTATTTTAAATTTGTTCAGTCATGGCCAGTAGTTCCTCATGCTTTAAGTTGAATATAATTCAATGGAATGCTCAAAGTATCAAATCCAAGCGATCGGAGTTTGAATGTTTAATGCAACAAGAAAATATTCATATAGCCATTTTAAGTGAGACATGGTTGAACCCAGGTATTGAACTTAACTTTAGTGGTTACAGCACATATAGGAGGGACAGAGAAGATTCATATGGAGGGGTGGCGTTTGTTATACATAAATCAGTTAAGTTAGAACCATCCTTACATAGATTAAATAATTTAGGTATAGAAATAATACATATTAGATTATTAAATTGTTATAGCCTGGAGAATATTGTCTCTGTATACTGTCCGTCAAGTGTAAATACCTCCCAGGTGGATTGGGATAGGTTGTTTGATTTATTTTCTAAAAAGGCGCTAATAGCAGGTGATTTCAATGCACATCACACAAACTGGTCATATAAAAATGACACAAGAGGCGTTCAAATAATGAGCGCTTCGATAGATAATGGTTTCATCTCTTTAAATGATGGAAGTGTCACTAGATTAAAACTTGTCAATGGTGCGCTTCAAGAGTCTTCTCCCGATATAACATTTATTTCTACTGACATTGCTGTGAACTTTACTTGGAATGTGACTAATGAAACACTTGGCAGCGATCATTTAATTATAAAAATAGTGTTAGATTACAAAAGTCATAATTATTTTATTAAAAAGCGTAATTTTAAGTTGGCTGACTGGAGCAAATATAGAGATATTATTAAGAATGGGCTTAAGAGTTTTGTTGTAACGAATAACGTCCAAGACCGGTATGACTTTTTTGTTACACAGATTAATTACGCGGCTGATCAGAGTATTCCTATGATTAAAATAAGTAAAGATCCTACATCTAAATTCCAACCTAAATCTTGGTGGACACCGGAGCTTTCTAGGTCTGTTGCTCAGCGTCGCTTATTATTGAAAACATTTAGAAAAAATCCTACTCCAGATAACCTCTCCAGGCTAGAAGACAAAATACGTGACACAAAACATATGATCATGAAAGCTAAGTCAGAGAACTGGCATAAATTCTGTGATGGTATTGATGAGACTGTTTCAGTCTCTGAGATGTGGCGTCGAATGCGTTGGGTTAAAGGATATAAAAAAAAAACTCAATTTCAAGTGACTACCGATCAAAAAGAGGAGTTATTATGCAGTTTAGCACCTGACTATGTAATGTCACAAGCACCAACATTTCACTCGGCAAATGCATCTCTTGAATCTGACTTCAGCATGGAAGAAATGGTCAAATGTTTTAAAAAGAAAGACACAGCTCCGGGAAATGATCTCATTACATATTCAATGTTGTATAATTTACCTTCTGTAGCTAAATTTTATATGTTAGAAATATTTAACCTAATATTCGTTAGCAGCATAGTTCCTTCGCAATGGCGTAATGTGAAAATTTGTCCCATTCCCAAAGTAAATGACTCTGTTTGCTCCATACCCAAGCTAAGACCAATCGCGTTAATCTCGTGTGTTTGTAAAATTTTCAATACGATGTTAGCAAAACGCTTAGAATGGTATGTTGAAAAGAATAGATTTTTGTCACCTAAAACAACTGGTTTTAGGCGTGCACAATCAACATTGGATTCTCTGGCGAGATTAATATGTAAAATACAGATAGGATTTTCGAACAACTTATCTACTCTTGCTTGTTTTCTAGACATTGACGGCGCATACAATAATATTTTGATAGGGGAAGTTGTTACAATTTTGGAAGAATTAAATGTAGGTGCCAAAATATCTAAATATATGTGGTCTTATCTGAGTGAGAGGCGATTGTTAGTAGAGGTGCGTGGTGGGGGTTGCGATGACACGATATGTCGTTGGGCTAATAGAGGAATCGGGCAAGGTGATCCTCTTTCACCTCTAATATTTAACATTGTCACCCATAAGATATGTCTAAACATAGCAGATGTCGAAATATGTCAGTATGCTGATGATTTTGTTTTGTATACAAGTAGTAATAATATTCTAAGGGATAGTGTAAATAAAATGCAAAAATCTTTAGATACTATGTACAAAATTTTGCAAGATATTGGCCTTCAATTATCTGGTAATAAGTCGAAATACATTATTTTTAGCAGAGGACACAAAAAAATACAAGTACAATTAAAAATTGATAATTTAGTGTTACAATCATGTGACAATGTTAAATACTTGGGTGTGTGGCTCGACAGATCACTGCGTTGGGGAAAACATATTGGTGAGATAAGTTGTAAAACGCATAAATTTCTAAATGTTCTTAATCAGGCCCTTCGTGGGGTGTTCATCCCAATTACTTGCGTAGGTTATATATAACTTTAATAAGAAGTAGGATAGATTATGGTTGCTTTATATACGATAACAGTGCGAAAGTACATTTACATAAACTAAATATTGTTCAGAATCAAGCCCTAAGAGTTATTGGCGGATTTATTAGGAGTACGCCGATTCATGTTATGGAAAGCGAGTTGAGTATTTCACCATTGTTTGTACGTAGGGAATATTTATCTATAAAATATGTATTAAAGACAAAATCATGCTATAATAATTTAATTTACGAATTGTTAGGTGAATTAAGCGCTCTTTGTACCAACAGATATTGGACAAAAAAAAAGAAACCGCTTCTAGCAATTGTGTATAACAAAGTTCAACAAGAAAACATAAATGTTAGTGACACTTTGGAAATGTTTACACTGGATACATGGGTTTCAAATATTAAAACTTTTCAAGTAGTACAGTGTAATTTAGATTGCATAACATTAAATAAAAATAGTTATAATCGCGATATGCTCAAAAGTAACATACTCAATGAACTTCACAACAAATATGACAGTTGGCACACTATATATACTGATGGTTCAAAGGGTGCTAGTGGTTTGGGGTCAGCATTTATTGATACTGGTAACGAAATGAGTGGCAATTTTAGAATGTGTAATAAAAATTTATGTATAATGACAGTAGAGTTAACTGCGATTTTAGAGGCATTACGTTATATTAAAAGTTCTGGGTATGAAAAGGCGGCCATATTTACTGACAGTAAAAGTGCCCTGCAACATCTGGCTCGATGTGCCTCTGGATCTAGAGGTGTATCGATAGCTTATGGTATTTTAAATCTGTTGTATTGGTTCGAAATTAATAACGTTCTAGTGAAGTTGCAGTGGGTGCCTTCGCATATCGGACTCGGGGGGAACGAGCTGGTTGACAATTTAGCCAAAAGTGCAGCTACTAGTGGCACAATTATTGATATAAAACCTTGTTATTTTGAAGTCCTACCTAAATTTAGTGCTGAATGTTATGGAGTTTGGAAAGAATATTTTAATGAATTATCACGAGAAAAGGGAATATGGTATAAAACGATGCAGTGTGAACCTCCTCGTATCCCATGGTTTTCTAATAGAATTGTTTGTAAAAGACATGTAGTTATTGCACATAGGTTAAGATCTGGACACGTTCCGCTTAACAAGTTAGGCTTTCTAATGAAGAAAGTTAGTAGTCCCAATTGTGAACAATGTGGAATTGTTGAAGATGTCCATCACTTGTTAGTGGAATGTGTCCAGTACGGAAAAGAAAGGGAAGCATTACTGTCAAGTTTAGAGAATAATGTATTGGATGTTGGTACGTTCCAGTCCATCCTATCCAAGCCGCATAGTGAGGACGCAATCAAAATTTATAAATTTATTAATAATTTAAAGAGAATATAACATTAATATTATGTGTTTTGATTGAGTCCTTACTTCATGGCATTATGTATTTATAACTTTTTTTAAACCTTTTATGTGTTGTTAGTTGTTATAGGTTACAATGAGGCTGGCATAATCATTATTGATTAAAAGCCTCTACATTAATAATGTAAACAATAAAGATAATAAAAAAAAAAAAAAAAAGACACTGGCAAGCACGGAAGTGGCATCCAAGCGTTTGTAAAGGCTTAGGGCCTATGGACGTTTGCTAAGCCTCGGCAAACGTGTAAACGTAGCTTACATTATGAAAGCACCTATGAATGTATTCCATGTAACGTGAAATTATTTCATTTATGGAAGGAAACTGGAATCATGAGTATATTTAATATTAATTCTAAGATCAACACACTCGACACACAGCGCTATTTCCAAACAAAGCAGAGCTTGTACAATGGGTACTAGACAACTGATAAAAATATATAAAAATATAACATATTATACATAGAGAATCTTGATTCGACTCAGGAGTCAGGATTGCCGTTCTTGAGACCTAGATCTCAAGGACAGCAATCGCATATGCTACCGCTGTGCCACCGAGGCAGCAAAATAAAAATGTTACAACACCAACAAAAATAATTTTATTCGCTTCTCAGATGTATGGTGTTCGTCGTTAATCACCGTTTTGGTACATCAGTATAAAAAAAATTGCGAATGCAATTTTTTTCTGATATTTCCAAACTGAAATTTTCGTTAGTCGCATTATTGATCTCCACCATCGCTCAGATCGCACTGTCAAAGTGACATTTCGAGAATTCGCGACAAGATTTTTGCTCTCATCATCAAAATAAAGATTTTTGTTGTAATTCGTTTAAAGTATTTTTTTTTTCGTATTTGGTAAACATGAATAAAAAAGGAGTAGCATTTCCAATGGTTCATGTATAAGTAATCATATAGGAACGTATCCATTAGTCTAAGTTTATGTTTCTATGTATATAATTTTTCGAAATCTATTGAAGTGTAGTAGTGTTCTAAGGAAAAACCGGGTTCTTTGTAATTGTGGCCAGTATATTAGGAACAAAATGCGTATCAACGTAAAGTTATCGGAACGTCTTTCACCTGTAATTCGTCCCGTGAATTATAATCTTGAACTGCGTCCTAACATAACTAATGGAACATTTCAAGGGAGTGTAAAAATTGAAGTAAATGTTAAACATGAGAAGAATCATATCAATTTGCATTCAAACTTTCTGAATATAGTTGATATTAAGGTTTTTAAAGATGCAGATGAAGTGATTGTATCTAAGTATTTGGAGGTAAAGCAACTGGAGCAGTTGTATATATATTTTGAAACTGCTCTCAGTTTGGGAAATTATAAAATACATATTGACTATATTGGAGATCTTACACGCAACATTGTTGGATTTTATTCCTCTCGTCTTTTTGATGGCAGGTAAATAATAATCTTATATTTGTGTATATATAACAAACAAAATAATATAAATTATCTATTTAAATGATTTTCGCTACTTAAACACTTACTTTTACAGTTAAAACACATAAAATGATTTGTTGTTGATATTCATAAAAATTAGACACTAAGTTGATAAAATGGTACACAAAATCAAGAAACTGAATATGGATTTTATGTTTGTAGGTATATATATTTGTTGTTAGCACTGTCGCAACAGTGCTGACAGATTTGATACTAATTCCTGAATATAAACAAGACATTATATTATATTATATAATTAACTTTATAATATATAATTTATCAAGTGAATTTGACCATTGTAGTTTAATTCGAAATCAATAATTTATCAAATAACCAGTAATATTGTTTTAAAACACCACAATTTTTTACTTTTCTTATTTGTTTTTACATGTATCACTTTTATATATTTATTTAGTGCAATTAACATTAAACATTATAGTTCAGAGACTGCCTCATGTGCCTGTCCCATTACATAGGTGGTATAGTCTAAACAAAACTTTATGGCGGCTCCGAATATTGTGCACGTTGATGCACAGATTACAGTATAATTAAGAATTATTATAACATTCAGGAATGTTGTGTTTTTTTTTGTTATAATGAGGGCAAACGAGCAGACGTATCGCCTGATGGCAAGCGATTACCGCCGCCTATGGACACCCGCAACACCAGAGGCGTTACAAGTGCATTGCCGCCTCTTTTCATTAAGGCTGTAGCCTTACGTTGTTAATTTCATCTACAAGTTTAGAGTTACAAATACTATAACCATTGCTAAACATTGAATTACTAATTAAATTAGTGCTTAAAGCTCCATCTTTGTGAATAAATTTCTAAAATTTCTAGTAACATTAAGACGATTGGCTAAATAATATTCTAATTATCTGCATTTCAGAACAATGGTTGCTAGCAAATTTCAACCTACATATGCTCGTCAAGCGTTCCCATGTTTTGATGAACCTGACTTCAAGGCCACATATGACATAAAATTATGGAAACCCACATCTCATATAGCTCTGTCTAACATGAATGTGAGTATACTTCTGTATTTCATGTAAAATGTAATATAATATCAATCTATGAATACTTCTGAAAAGCCTTCAGAAAATATTTTAAATCTCTTTTAAACAAGCAATATTGAATATCTGATTAGAAATAAAAAGGTAATGAAAGTAGAAAATGTTCAGTATCACCGGAATCTATACATTGTTACTCCACATCACCATAACAAGTGACTACAACTCTTATTGCTACTAAATATATTCAATTTTCATTTCCTAAGTTTCTTAGAAAATAGTTATTCTTATTTTTCAAAACTTTTTGGAACTAAAGTGTATTCATTTCTTTTGTAATATTTTTGCTAAATAATACAAATGATTTGCCTACAATTGTATGTGTTTTACTTTAAGAGATAGTTATGGTAAATATTTAAATAATATGTTGTAAATATATTAAATTTATTTTTACTAGGAAATTGAAAGAAGTCATGATGATGAGTCAAATATGGATGTGGTTACATTTGCGACCAGCGTGCCAATGTCAACTTATTTAGCCTGTTTTGTCATTTGTGACTTTGATAGCAAAGCAACTGAGATTGATTCTGGAAACATTGGACCTAAATTTACACTCAGATCATTTGCACAGCAACATGAATTGCATAAAATAGATTTTGCTCAAGACATTGGGAAAAGAGCTACAGAGTTTTACATAAGATATTATGAAGTGCCGTTCCCTCTACCAAAATTAGGTATGAATGTTTATTTACTCATTTATGTACAAATTAAACAAATATTTCGAACATCGGACACACAACGCCATCTAGCTTCAAACTAAATAATAATAATAATAATAAATATTTCGGACATCTAACACATAACGCGCCATCTAGTCCCAAGCTAAGCAGTGCTTGTGTTATGGGTACTAGACAACTGATATAAATACTTATATATACTTTTTCTTTTGTAAATACATACATATTATACCTACATAGAAAACACCCAAACTCCGAAACAAATATTTGTAGATTCCACAAACATTTGGTCCGACCCAGGATTTGAACCCGAGACCTCAAGCTTAGCAGTCGCATACGCGTACCACTACGCCAACGAGGCAGTCAAATAGAGCTTATACTATGAAAGCTAGATTGACTGATATAATACTTAAATATTTTTTTGTAAAAACATTATATATAAAAAACACTAACTCTGAAAAACTATTTGCAGTTCATACAAACATTTGATATGACCTGGGAATCAAACTCGCGACCTCAAGCATAGCAGTCCATAGGCATTATAGCATCAAGGTGCTTAAATTAATATGAAAAAGTTAAAGTTCATTACAATTGACTCAAATAAGATTAACAATGTCAACGACCTCTATCTGTCAAATGTCCCTTCAAAAGTACGGTCTGCAACGAAACCTTATTTGCGAATCAATAATGTTTTTAATAATGTTTTTTCAAGGGACAATGTGTTTAATAATGGTTAGTCAAAGTACATTTGACAGATAGAGGTCATTGACGTTCCTATTCTTATTTGAGTCGCATTGTACATGTATAGCTTGCCCTCCTATAACTCCATGGTGTTTCAAGAGGTCATCGCGCCGTTTCCCACTACGCTAATTGTTGTGAGTTTGATCCTCACAAGGGACGACATTGTGTCATACACAAATGGTTGTTCTGAATCTAGGCGTTCTTCTATCAATTAAAAAAACCAAAGTTATGAGATACTCATATGATTTTGACTGCCTCGGTGGCGTAGTGGTAGCGTATGCGACTGCAGTGCATGAGGTCTCGGGTTCGATTCCCGGGTCGGACCAAATGTTTGTATGATCTGCAAATATTTGTTTCGGAGTTTGGGTGTTTTCTAAGTATAATATGTATGTATTTACAAAAAAAAAGTATATAAGTAATTATATCAGTCGTCTAGTACCCATAACATAAACTCTGCTTAGCGTGGGAATAGACGGCGTTGTGTGTTTAATTGTTCAAAATATTTATTATTTATTTCTATTGACTTATTAAGAAATCATTATTTCTACAAGAAAATCTTATTACTAATGAGATTTTCAATGACGTTACGTATATTACAGATATGATAGCAATACCCGATTATGTATCCGGCGCGACAGAACACTGGGGCCTTATCACTTACAGAGAAACATCATTCCTCATTGATAAGGAACATTCATCAGCTTCAAATAAAATAAGCGTAGCGAATACAATAGCACATGAACTGGCTCATATGTGGTTTGGTAATTTAGGTAAGTGTTAATTATTTTTTATGCACTATGTTTTGTTGTACGTTAACATTTCTAGTGTTTAGAATTTTAGATGTAGATAGACTTGATTAATTAGTAGTTTCATAGTAATATTCAAGTCTGATTTTAAACTTTAACTACCGCTATCAATACATACCTGCAACTACACAAGTCGCAAGGGCGTTGCAACCCTTTTAGTTTTTCCTCCCCCTCTGAATCAGCGGTACCCAGGGGTTTGAACGCCCGTTGCCTTACACAGGTCTACCCATATGTCCCTCTTAATACCTACTTAATTTTTAACAGTAATGTCGAACATTAAAAAAAATTGTGACTTAATTACCATGACGTAAAATAATAACGAATGTGAATTCGTTTTAATTATGATAACAACAGTAATAATACAATCGGTGCATAGAGTGAGAATTGTAGGGAGTAAATATCAAGCATTCGTCAGAAATATTCCTGTGTTTTACGTATTTGCATTGAGCATCTACATAATCTATTGTTATAGGATATTAAAATGGTGTTTCGAAATTTATCTTTTTCCGAGATTTTTTCTCAAACGAGAGTCGACATTAAGTCTACTGCGATACGGTTGAAACTCGATTTTTTATTAGAACCGACTTCCATCAGACCTTTACAACCCAAGTACTAAACAATATCGAAGTTCTGTAGAAAGATTTTTGTGGAATGCTAAAGATGTTTGAATGAAAACAGGAATTAACGGCTTATCCTGCTCTCCGAGGTTCAGAGGGGTCTCAATGAGTTAGGAATGGTCACCCATTCGTAGACTGACTGGGTAGGATTGATTTACTTTACCGTGGGAGAGCTATGCTTCGGCATGAATGGGTCGGCTCGACCGGAGTGATACCACGGCCTCACAGAAAACCGGTGTGAAATAGCGTTTGCGCTGTGTTTCGCCGAGTGAGTGAGGATACCGGAGGCCCATACCCCAACCCCTTCCCCATCCCCTTTTCCATTTTCCAAAGGTCGGCAACGCACTTGTGACACCTTTGGTGTTGCGGGTGTCTATGGGCGGCGGTAATCGCTTACCATCAGGTGAAACGTCTGCTCGTTTGCCTACTATTCAATAAAAAAAAAAAAAACAATGTGTTACATATGCGGTACCACTGAGCCACGGGCACCTCTATGAAGTTCTGAACGTATTTTTTTTTTAAGTGACTATGAAATGGTGGGATGAAGTTTGGCTGAATGAAGGTTTTGCCTCTTACATGCAAGTCAAAGCATTGGACAATATTGAACCTTCTTGGAAAATGGTAAAGTACCCTTGGTTTAGTTCTACGTATAGGTATTTTTTATAAAAAAAGTCTCGTTGACACTAATCTTTTTTTTTCAGCTGGATCAATTCTTAGTTAGAACTTTGCATCCAGTCTTAGTGAGCGATGCCAAACTGTCGAGTCACCCCATAGTGCAAACTGTGACAACCCCGGACCAAATCACCGCCATCTTTGATAGTATATCGTACAATAAGGTTAGTTCATTGTGTTTCGATTAGATTGCTTAGAATAAATACAAGTATCAGATTTAATTCGTATAGGCACTTTTTGGGATACGAAAACAAAAAAGAAGTTACGATTTTCATTATAATAAGCTACATTATATTAGTACTATCAATACTAAATCAGAAATTTGTTACTCTTTGGTCCGAGCCGGGAATCAAACTCGAGACCGCATGCACAGCAGTCGCGTATGCAACCACTTCGCCAACTTTTTTTTTTTTATTTTTTTATTGAGTAGTCGGTAAACGAGCAGACGTATCACCTGATAGTAAGCGATTACCGCCGCCCATGGACACCCGCAACACCAAAGGCGTCATAAGTGCGTTGTCGGCCAACTAGGCAAATAGGGTCAAATAGGGGACAAACTTTTTACTAACATTAGTTATAGGTATGTAAATTATTGTGTGCATTTTTGTGGTCGAAGTAAAACAATTAAAACAAGAACATGTTTTAGGGTGCATCCATATTGAGAATGTTGGAAGGATTCACGGGTGCTGAAAATTTCCGAGGCGGGGTGTCGGACTATTTAAAAAAATATGAATTTGGCAACACTGTGACTCAAGACCTGTTATCATGTTTGGAACCTTATTTCAAAGCGGATTATCCGGCTTTAAATATTTCGTATGTCCTTTTATATTATCTTTTTAGAACATAATCAATTTTAGTGCTGCCACAGATTTAACCGTAGAATTAATATCGAAATCAGTTTTAATATATTCAATATGTTACACTCAAAACTCATTTCTATCACTAATTAAATATAAGTAAATATATAATAAAATTAATTTTTGGTCAGTAATTATAAAAGTGTGTATATATTATTATTTCTTTTTATTTTTCTGAAAATTTAAATTTAACTCACGACTTTATTATTGATTTATGGAAACTTTGGCCCTTCTTTTCTGTAAAATCTTGTGCAGGCATAAAAGTAATTCTATTGTATTTTATAAGGCACATAATGGATACGTGGACTCGACAAATGGGCTATCCTGTGTTGACCGTTAAACCAGGAGACGAGCCGAACTCTTACTTCGTGTTACAATCACGATTCCTGTACGACGTTGACGCTGCAATGGCAAGTGATTCCAAATATAAGTAAGTATTTCGTATGGAGGGTAGAGGTAAGGAGAATCATCTGTGTACATGAAAAAGTGTCCGTTGAAATGCATTAAATTAGGGTGGCGCCACATTGGCATCAGAGTAAAGTTTAAAGGAAGCGCCATTGAATGATAAAAAATCAATAAACGTACTATTCACAGTTCAGAAAATAAAATCACTCTAGCTACGCCTTTTCTCATAATAACTCTTTAAGGTTATATTTATAAGTAATAATAACAGCAATAAGTAACTACTTTAGTCGGCAATAATGTTAAATTTTTTAACTCGGCGTACTTCAATTCGTTCCCAATTGCTACATTCATACCATACCCTGTGTCTACACCAGCGCCATTCTGGAAGGTTTTTGAACTGTTATTTACAGCTTACAGCTGGACACTTTTTTCAATTTTCTACCATATGAGATAACACTCCTTACCTCTACCCTTCATAGTATTTCGGACATCTAACTCACAACGCCATCTAGTCCCAAGCAAAGCAGAGCTTGTGTCATGGTTACTAGACAACTGATATAATTACATATATACTTGTGGGAGAACGGGTATCATGTTCCACCCAACACAAAGGGAGGATCCTCCGACCAGGCGAGGTGATCATGCCTGGCGGGCCACTGCCCAACAGTTGATGTTGGGATGTTGTATATATGCTAATCGGCGCGAGAACTATTTATTTCGCGATTCAGGATTTGTAGTTACTCCGTGTAGTGCGTTACTTCGTAGTTCAGTGTATCTTCGGTAGATGGCGCTGTAGTATGTTATGTGGAAGTCGCCACATACTTTTATTTTTTGTAAATACATACATAAAAAGCTTGCTCGCGCTAGTGGTTTCTTTTAGAATAGCTAGCGGCGCAAGCCCCCTGGACTGGCGTGGTGCCCCATGCTAGATAACGGACAATACTCTGGCCATCGAGCGATAGCGGACACCCGCAACACCAGAGGCGTCACAAGTGCGTTGCCGGCCTTTTAGGAAGGAGTACGCTCTTTTCTTGAAGGTTTGAAGGTCGTATCGGTCCGGGAACACCGCAGGCGACAGCTCATTCCACAGTTTTGCTGTGCGTGGCAGAAAATTTCGGGAAAATCGCACAGTTGTAGACTGCCAACCATCTAGATGATGGGGATGAAATTTCTGTCGCGTAGGACAATGGCGGAAAGATGCGGCAGGGATCAATCCGAACAATTCCTCGGAGCACTCCCCATGGTAAATGCGGTAGAAGATGCACAGTGAAGCCACATCTCTACGCAGCGCCAGAGAATCTAGCCGAATTGAAAGATCCCGGCAATCGACGATACGAGTCGCCCTCCGCTGAATGCGGTCCAGAGGGAGGAGCTGGTATTGGGGTGCCCCTGCCCAAAGATGAGGACAGTATTCCATGTGAGGCCGAACCTTCGCTTTGTAAAGCCGAAGGCGGTGGGCCGGAGTGAAATACCGCCTCGATCTGTTGAGCACACCTAGCTTTTTTGAGGCCAATTTGGCCTTACCCTCCAAATGGCCACGAAACTGGACTTCGCTCGATACGTCGAGACCGAGTATCCCAATATTGGCTGAGGCAGATAGGGGAGTGTCTTCAAAACGAGGACATACGACTCACGGGAGTTTTTTTGCGGTGAACGCGCAAATTTGTGTCTTTGTCGGGTTGAATTGAACCAAATTAAGTCTACCCCAATTTGAGACCCTTTTCAAAGCGGTCTCAACTTCAGACACAAGTTTGTTTCGACTCTCAATGACGTTTTCCCGAGAAATATTGACGCGGCCGGTGTAGAGAGCATCGCCCGTACTGTCATCCGCATAACAATGAATGCCGTTGATTGGCAGCATGTCATTGATATGGAGGAGGAACAGAGTAGGCGATAGCACACAGCCTTGCGGGACAACAGCATTCACACACATGGAGTCAGAGCATTCGCCGTCGACTACGACCTTTATGCTTCTACATGCCAGAAAGCTAGTGACCCAATCGCATAGTTTCTCAGGAAGGCCATAGGAAGGGAGCTTCGAAAGAAGCGCTTTGTGCCAGACCCGATCGAACGCTTTCGCGATGTCCAAACTAACTGCCAATGCTTCCCCCTTAGTCTCAATCGCCTGAGCCCAGCGATGTGTCAGGTATGCCAGAAGATCACCAGCTGATCGAGATTGTGTTGTCTTCCGACATAGGCCTCCCCTAATTTTTGCCATAGTATTCGGTCTTGTGACTTTGTCTTCCACGTGACCCCAGCCCGTTTCCGAAAATCATCCTCCCATCTTTGACGTTGTCTACCTCTCTTAAAAGACTGAATCCTTCTCACAAAAGAAATATCCAAATCAGTCACAAATTTTGTTCCTTTGTCGAATCGAGCCATGCTGGATAAATTGGAAGCAAAGCATACAATATTATCATTGTACAAGGTATATGCAGTATGCACCAACTGGATAAATACTTGTAACATAAATAGATGACTTTTACCAATTACCATTGACATCCTACTAAAAACCACAAAAAACCATGAAGTGCTCATTGTCATAGGCGACATGAATACAAAAGTGGGACCGACCGTCGAACCTGGAGTTACACGCCTTACGAGAGTAGCAGGAAAACTGGTCTGTCGATTAATATCAGCAAAATGAAACTGTTGGTAGTCTCTAGGAGGATTTAAAACGCTGGCTGCACCCTACGGGATAGACCTAAATAATGTACAACAGTATTGTACACCTTAAAAAGGTCTACAAAAACGTCCGCGATGGCATTTTATATCCATAATATCCATCCCACAATAACCATTTTTTATTCCTTTCTTTTTACGAGAAATAATGGATTATTTACGAAGCGATTTTAAGCAATACAGCATTAATCCTTATCCAATTAAGTACCTTAAATACATTGGGCATTTAATATAGATCAATATGGCTCCTTATAGTATGCAATTTAAATGAATATATTCGAAGATATTACAGATTTAAAATGCACGTGTCGTGTCGTCGCTGGATGCATCTCAAATCCACCCGTGCGTAGCCGGTGCGGGTCGCTAGTGTATTTATAAATATATGTATACTTATTACCAGTTCGGCCTAGTTTGTGATTAGACGGTCGTGTGTTAGATATAGGTTGGAAAACAAACACCTAAAAAGAAAGATACCTCCGGTTTGACCGTATAATAATCCTAACACTATTTATAATTAATACCTTTTTTTTTCAGCTACCGTTGGTTTGTGCCTATAACATATAAAACTGCAAATGGTCCGCATAAACGCCTATTATGGTTATCTGACACGGCTGAGAAAAGTAAGAATATTTTTAAACTCATATTATCATAGTTATTTTTATTTTATTTTTTGAAGAAAATTTGCGAAAGAAATACGAAAGATCGTTTTTGGTTAAATTAGGAACGTTTATAGTTTGTATGCTGAAAAAGAAGAAGTGTGCAAATCTATAAAATCGGTAAAATTCATATAGCCTAAGTCACTTATTATTACGAATTTATTCGATATTCTATTTCGACATCTCATTTATGTAAATCGTTTCAGTAGTTTGGGCGCTACGGCGGAACATACAAGCATACATAGAATGATAAAACTATTACACTTCATTTGGCCTCGGCTCAAATATACAAGCAGCAATAAAAACTATACAGTGACAGTTGTAACGGTCTTTGAAACAATTCGAAACTATTTCCACCACTTTTACTAGTAGATAGATATTCGCATTGGTGATGCAACATATTTGCTTGTTTGAGCTAACAAAACAGGCCACGCCCATGTAGTAGATTTTTTTTAGGTTAGGTTCTCGTTTACATTGTTCGCAAGTCCTATTGGAAAAGATTTTAGGTACATGGTCAGATTGCCAAAAACTTCCAATTCGGCTAGACTCTGGCGCTGCGTAGAGATGTGGCTTCACTGTGCATCTTCTACCGTTTTACCATGAGGAGTGCTCCGAGGAATTGTCCGGACTGATTCCTGCCGCCTCTTTCCGCCATCGTCCTGCTCTACTGAAATTTTATCCCCATCATCTAGATGGTTGGCAGTCCACAACTGTGCGATTTTACCGAAACTTTCTGCCGCGGACAACAAAACTGTGGAATGACCTGTCGCCTGCGGTGTTCCCGGACCAATACGATCTTCAAACCTTCAAAAAAAAGAGCGTTGTCCTTCCTAATAGGCTGGCAACGCACTTTGCCCCTTATATAATAAAAAAATAAGTAAAAAAATATACATATTTGATACGTCAAAATGATCTTCACAACAATATAAACGCACGATACATTGTCTGTCATTATCGCCTTACACCACTTTTTCCTTATTTTTTTATTTTTGCTTCTTTGGGAATTAGAAAATATATCTTGTCCGATGCAGTTTTAATGTTCTTTTCGCACATCCCTTTTTTTTTTTTTACGCGGGTTATGCTTTTCGCACCATACCCTTCATGGGGAGACGAAGGACGTGTGTGGGACTCCCGGAAGACCGGTCTACCCACTAAACCCGGCGGCCTACCTCGGCAGTCAAGGGGAGCTCCAGGAACGCATCGGCGGCTTCTGGAGTCCCCTCTGCCGTACCCCATGACTGAGGTACATCCCAGGGTGACCAGAGTCACCCCCAGGGCGGTATGCTGTCACGCCTCACACCGTTTTAGACAGTAAGAGGCGGAACAACGACCCGCCTAAGATGACACCCCCGGCCGCAATGCGGTGTCACCTTCCCGGGTCGTTTGTACAATATACAATACAATATTTACAGTAAGCTTTTGTATGTTCTTCCATTACAATAAGTGGATCTTATAAGTTATAATCACTCACTTTTATTAAAATTGAAAATCAAACACTTCATTGACAAATTATTCTCAGTGTACGGTGACGTCACGAAATGACTGACAAGCACGCTAAAATGGCGACGTTTAAATCATTTGAAAATGATGGTGGTTATGACTTTTTTTTTAAGCCTACTACAATTGTGCAAGTTTTTTTTTCGGTTATATAATTACTTATAGAATTGATAAAAAAAATACATGCATATTCCCTATTAAATAACAAATAGACAAAATAACAAAAAGAAAGAGTATAGTTAACACAATTGTTTAACCAGAGTAAGAATAACAAAAATATTTTACCGTTTAATAATGCTCTTCATATTTTTTAGTTAAAATCAAATTAAAAGATGGTGAAAACTGGCTCAAAATAAACAACGACCAAGTGGGCTATTACAGAGTAAACTACTCGTTGCCAATGTGGCAGACAATAATTGAACAGCTGAAATCTAAATCTGCTCAGGTAAGTGCAATCCTTATTAGGTGCTTGTATATGAAATTGGCGTTGGTAGTATAGGAGGAATATACAATCGTTTTTTTTTTGTAAAATATATTTCATTAATAAAAGTATGTACTATTGTTATCTATGCACTTTTGCCATCTCATAGGTAGTTCATTAATCCCTTTACTAAAAAAGCCATGGGGCCTCTATCGCCTATACCATGGGGAGTGTTCTGAAGAGCTCTTCCAACTGGTCCCACCTTCTCCCTTCCTCTACAGGACAACACGTGCCGGCCTCGGAAGTCACCGCTTCAGAGTGGTAGACATACACTCATTCTTCTTCCTTTCTTCTTCATTCCTGTGCCGGGCGGTTAAAACCTGGAACTCACTACCAGTCTACGTGTTTCCGTCCCACTACGCTCCCGGGTCCTTTAAGCGGAGCGTGAAAAAGCATCTCACTAGGCCGCCATAGTGCTGGTCACCATGCGCTCTTGGATTCTGCTGGTGCTTTTCATCAGGCAGGGCAGAGTCATTTTGGTAGCTCAATAATAAAAAAAAATCAATAAACTCTTTGAAGGTGGTTTGGACTAACACATGGGCGATATTTTTTTTTCTTGTGAGAAGTTATCCAAATTTCGGAAAAAATGGTAATCTGTTGGAGCAAGGTCCGGGGAGTATGGTGGACGCAGACATTCCAATTGCACCTCCTCTAGTTTAGCGGCCGTCTGTTGTGCAGTGTGTGGCGCTTTCCTGAAGCGCTAGTGGCCTAAAGCGATTGACCAGCCTCAGATGTTTAGCAAATAGTTCTTCAGCGTGCCGCGTGCTAATGTTTGTAGTACCTATATATTTCCTCCACAGAACTGGATTCCAAATTTGAATGTAGATATAGTGAATACGTGAATCTACTTCAAACGCACGTTGGACCTTAATACTTAAAAAGTATTTGGCAGATGAATCTTTTTGTTTGTTTGTTTTACCGGGCCATTTCCGCACTTAGCTTCTTGATTGGGCCGTTGTACGTGAGTTTGTCACCTTCCTACTCCAGCCAACCCAGTTTGTCCCAGAAGCTAAGCAGCCTTTTCAAGTTGCTACATGCTTCCGGGAGTGATGCCGATTGGAGGATGTCCACCCGTTGGTCTGCCACACTTCTACATTCTGTGAGAACGTGCTGCGGCGTTTCTTCTGCCTCCATGCATCCCCTGCGTAGAGGGCTGTCTGTTGCACCTATAGTGAATAGGTGTTTGTTCAGGAGACAATGCCCTGTCAGAATACCTGTGACCTTCCTGAGATCGTCCCTTTTTAGTCTAATCAGGTTGCGGGCAAGTCTTTTAGGTGCTACCGGAACTGCACTTTTTGTTTGCCTGCATCCTTCAGTTGTTTCCCATAGTGTTTTGTGTTTTCTTTCGGTAAGCTCTTAGTCCTTAGTCTTCGGTAAGACCTTACTTCATAGGATCATCTTTTTATGTTGTTATGAATACTAACTATGAGTTTTTGAGAGTTACACCCCTAAGAGGGTAAAATGAGAATTGAACGGTTGTAAAAAAGTTAGTCGTTTTCAAAGTTAGAAACACGAAATGATCAATAATTTTGACTGCACGGTCGCCACGCCGCTTTCTAATGCGCAAGTGTAGTGGGTTCAAACCTACACGGGACAACACTTTGTATGATCCACAAATTGTTGTTCTGAGCCTGGGTGTTCTTTGTGCCCGTTTCGTGTATGTCAAGTCCCCTGAGACACAGAATATATGTTCCTAATGCAGGAGTTTTCTTAGAGAAAAAGAATAATAGCGCCTACGAAGAGTGATTAACAAAATCAGTATTGAACATTTAGTTTTTCTGTGAGATGTTACTGATATTCATCTGTCTTTTAGGTACCTACAAATAATTCTCTGGAAGCGATCCAGGTGCTTAAAATATCATGTAAAAGTATTAAATTGATTTTAGCTAACGCCTGCGGACAGAAGTGAACTTTTAGATGACATATTTGCCCTAGCGGAAGCTCGCTTGGTGCCATATTCGTTAGCTCTTAGTCTTACAAGCTACCTCTTGGTTGAAAATGACCTGATCCCATGGGAAACTGCTACATCCATCTATAGCAAACTGAAAGTCAACCTTCTTAACTCTCTGGCATACGACAACTTGCAGGTAAGTGAGCGAGACAGAGATATTTTTGTATTCATGTCATGGAATGGAATTAATTATATACTTAACATGTATTTACTATGTCTAAATAGTACCTAATAAAACTTTGTTTACTTGTTGAGTCAAAGTACAAAGTATGTTTGGTAAGGTAAAATTAAATATCATTTATACAAATGAATAAAATTGAAGTGTGTGCTTGTAATTTCAAATTAACAGCTTTTTACTAAATGCAATTTTAATAATAATTTGTTCTGCCTAATCTCTGCAAAGGCTGGACCGATTTTAACGGGATTTTCACTGATAGGGAGGTGATGATATAAGGAGTAACTTAAACTACTCTTTTAAACAGAGGGGCGTCCTGGTCGCAAAACCGCGGTCAGGCCGCAATATTTAATGGTTGGGCCAACGGGCGTAGGGCAGCCCAGACTTCCCCCAGGAAAGAGTCTTGTAGACGCGGTGTCGTTCCTGGGGGGGACCTGAAATAACTTGGTCCGGGTCCTCCCCAGAGCAGGCCGGTCGCCGGGGTGGTTTTTAGTGGACTCACCACATACCTGGCTCCTCAGTCCCCGAGCCGGAGATCCGAAGGGATTTTCCACCCTCTCAAAAAAAGGCTACTCTTTTAAAACTAGCTTCGCGGGTAGCCCCGCGGTTACTATCGTACCGCGTTCTGAAGTTATATTTTCGGCGCGGTGAAAATATACGACCTTTCGTTCTGAACAGAGTAAAGAAAAGCAAAAAGAAAAGCAAACGCCATCTTGTCATAGATAATCTTAAAACAATATCATCTTTAAACCATGGCAATCGACTTTGCAAAACATAGTACTGAAAACTAACCAATAGATGGCGTTAGTTGTTACAAATGAATATAAAATATGTGAGCACTGTTAATTTTAATTAACACCTTTGTTTTGTTTATAGAAATATTTTCAACGATTAATACTGCCGATTTATGTGAAACAAAACTGGGATGCTCAGAATCTGCCCATTATGGAAAGGTAAAGAATAAACAATATCATCTATCATCCGTGTATTATTCTTGCTTTCGTAATCTCATTTTTGTTTATTGTTTCTCTATTCAGGGATATATTAACTCTCTAGTTTGAATGACGTCATTAAGCCAGGTTCGCTGATATTACCGACGAGTTGTACATTAATATGTGCATTATAAATAATCATATTGTTAGCATACATAATATTCACAAACATTTAATAGAATTTTCTATTGTCAGTTTTCAGTATTCTACCTAAATAATAATATCGTAATTAACTATTGTGTTAATTCAATATACATCTTAACACGATTATTTTTGCATTTTTGATACGTATAATTTCATTGTATTTATTCGCATAAATATTTGACAAAGCAAATTTTTTTGCAATTATGCCTTTTGCGGTTTGACTTTAGACTATGCATAAGTTATAAAGAATTTTAAGTTAATTATAAAAAACCTTGACTTTGATTTTGAAACAATAGGTTATAACATAGACTAAGTTATATCATGTTGTGTTGTATTATGTTAGTCTGAGTCACATCTATACTAATATTATAAATCTGAACGCGCTAATCTCAGGAACCGCTAATCCGGTCAGTGTTAGATAGTCCATTTATCGAGGAAGGCTATAGGCTATATATCATCACGCTAATACTAATAGGAGCGGAGCACCAATAAAGATTGTTTCAAAAACAGTCGGAAATTTTCACGCTACGGGCAATAGAAGACGCAAACGAGGTTGCGTGGATCAGCTAGTTTTATATATTTACACCATTAATATTTTACATATATATAATACCTTAAAACACCATCGCTGCTTCGTTGGTCTAGTGGTTAGCGTAAGCGACTGCAAATCAAGAGGTCTCGGGTTCAATTCCCGGGTCGGACTGCTGTTGGGCTTTTCCTACAAGAAATTCCTAATAGCAGCCCGGAGTATGGAAGATGGCGGTGTTTCCCGCCCGTGCTTCGGAGAGCACTTAAGGTCTATGGCAATCGTTATTAGGAAGTCAGTGCCCTCAAATATACTGACAACTAGTTCAACCTTCGAATTCAGTTCGCCCTCAGGGTTGCGGAGGTCAGATGCCAGTCGCTCTGTGTAAAAACTGATATTCAGGTAAAACCGTTTGAACTGGTAGCCGACCCCAAATACTGGGAATAATAAAGGCTAGGAAGATGAATACCTTAAAACACCAGCAAAATATTTTCACTGGTCAGCGTCCTGAGGTTGATATTTTAAAACACAAGGTCAAAAACAATTGCGGTATTACTCAGGGTTGGTGTCGTAAAGGTACAACAACAATCGTGGGTAACACCGCGGGGTTCAGCTAGTCATACATCTAAACCTTTTTTTTCAGTTTACTCCGCACAAAAGTTTTAGGACTTGCAGTGAAATGCCAATTGCCAGATGCTGAACAAAAAGTTAAGAATCTTTTCCAGAACTGGTTAAACAAGAAGGATACGGCAGAAGAGGTGAAAATTGATCCAGATCTTAGAGACATAGTATATTTTCATGGTGATTGCATTTTTTATATTCTTTATGATAAGACTTACTAGATTTTTTTTTGTTTTAATGGCATTCATATCATTAAGGTTATCTCTAGCTGTAAAACAAAATATTCAAAAACTTTGTTCTGTTCATTATCTAGAGACTACTGGCTGAATATGATTTCTATTACTCGATAGACAAAGCATATTATTAAGAGTAAGTAAGGGCGGTTTGACGGAGACGGTGTAATAAATAAGTAAATAATAAATATTTCGGACATCTTACACACAACACCATCTAGTCCCAAGCTAAGCAGAGCTTGTGTTATGGGTACTAGACAACTGATATAAATACATATATACTTTTTTTTTGTAAATACATACATATTAAACATAGAAAACACCCAAACTCCGAAACAAATATTTGCAGATCATACAAACATTTGATCCGACCCGGGAATCGAACCCGAGACCTCAAGCACAGCAATCGCATACGCTACCACTGCGCCACAGAGGCAGTCGGAATAGGAACAGTTTGCGAAAATAATACGTCTCATTGCTTGTTTAAAGGTATGCAATCGGGTACAGTATCTGATTGGGACCGACTATTCCAAATATATCTTAAAGAAGATGATGCGCAGGAAAAGTTGAAACTTCGCAGTGCTTTAGCAGCTCCTCGTGATACTACAATACTCAGGAAGTAAGTGCTGAAATCAATAAACATTTCGATGTATTAAAAAAAAGTCCCTAATAGTTTGCAAATAAAGAAATTTAGAATCAACCAGTTGTAGTTAGTAGGAATTCATTTTAGTAAGTATAAAACAATTGTCACGTTTGTGTTTTTGAAGTAAAACTTCTTTACGCACGCTTGACTTGGAAAGTAAGCTGATGAATGCGTGACGAGAGCGTTACGAAAAGTGTGATCAGGTGAGGCGAACGGAAGTTGAGAGGAAGATTGTGAATATATATATAGAGAGAGAGAGAGAAAGAGAGAGAGAGAGAGAGAAAGAGAGTGAGAGAAAGAGAGAGAGAGAGTATATTATTGTTGGGGCAAAAGAGAAAAGTTCGAGTACAGATTTTCTTTCTTTCTTAGCCAATTATATATAAAGACGTTTTACTTCAAGGCGTGTGCTCTAAATAACACTCGTATTTTTTGCAGGTACTTACTTCTAGCATGGGATGAAACCAAGATTCGTAGCCAGGACTACTTGAACGTTTTAATACAAATAAGTTCAAACCCATCTGGCACTGCCCTCATATGGGATGACGTTAGAGTCCGTTGGCCGCACCTAGTCGACAGGTTCACATTGAACAGTCGCTACCTTGGCAACATTATTCCTAGCATTACAGGGACTTTTAATTCTGATCTCAAGTACAGGGAGGTAAGTCTCGTCAAGCTTACTTATCTTTCTTTTTTTTTTATATTCTTAAGTTACTTAAGTTATACGTATTTGTGCATAGACGTGGTACCTTAATTATAAATAAGGAAAACATCGAAACATAATTCCGAAGAAAAATAAGTGTTTACTGTTTTGCCTAATCAAATAAATCTTAACTTAAAAAAAAGACATAGTACATTTTAGTGGTGATCTTTTTACGGTTGAACACTCTTAAAGTAAGGTTTAATATATAATCTTTAACCCTAGAAGCCTAATCTAACACGTTCAAAAGTTACACAACATACGCCTCGCTGGTGTGCTAGACCTGATAGTCTCTAGCTCCTGTCGACCACTGAATTGGCGAAAAAGCACAACGCGCCAACTAAAATCGTTAGAAAGAGCCAATGGGGTTTCGGTTGCGTGTACGCCTCGCAGGCGTAGATTAGGCTTCTAGGGTTAAGATGGTCCAACCGTATAAAATACTTAGCTTTTAAATATTCAACAAATACATTTATGAAAATGAATTTATTACAAAGGTTAAACATTATAATGCATGCTTTCACGCGAAAACAACATAACTGATCATCATGAAAATTTGTACACATATTCTTGGAGGTATTAAACATATTTATGTACATAGAAGTTATTATTAAATAGGCGCGAAGCCGCGGGCGAAAGCTAGTATTATATGTAATTTTTTAGGTATCAGAAGTATAACTTATTAAAAAAAGAAAGAATTAGATAACCATCTGCAGTAAACTGCTGGATATTAGGTCTTTACCTATGAAATTGCCGCTTTGTATGCAATAAGTGAAAGTACTTATTTTTTCAAACTTTTTTATTTCTGTTATTCGAAGTAATCACCCATGCAATCGACGCATCTTTGCCAACGCATTGGCAGTTTATTGATGCCCTTCTTGTAAAAATCAGCTGGACGGGAGGCAACAAACTCTTCAATGGCATTTTGTACTGCCTCTCGGGAATTGAATTTTTTACCCACTAAAAAGTTGTCTAAATTTTGGAAAAAGTAATAGTCGGTAGGTGCAAGGTCTGGAGAGTATGGCGGATGAGGGAGAGCTTCCAACCCCAGCTCTTGCAGCTTGGAGACTGTCTGTTGCGCAGTATGGGGTCGCGCGTTGTCGTGAAGGAGCAGTGGGGACGACCGATTGACCAAAGCTGGTTGCAGATGTGCAAGCTTCTCCATCATTCTCTCCAGTTCTTCACAGTACACATCTGCATTAATGCTCATGCCGTTTTGTAAAAAGCTGTGGTGAATCACACCCGCACTAGACTACCAAACAGTGACTATCACCTTTTTAGGGGTAATTTTTGGTTTAAGGCATTGCTTTGGTGCTGAACCAGGGTCTAACCAACTTGCTGAGCGCTTTCGATTGTCGAACAGAATCCATTTTTCGTCGCACGTAACTATTCGTTTCAAAATTCCTTCATTTCTTTGCCTGTTGAGCAGTGAAAGGCAGGTCTCGACGCGTACGTTGCGCTGGCGATCGCCACGATTAAGGTCGTGGGGCACCCATCTATCAAGCTTTTTTACCTTACCAATTTGTCGCAAATGGATCAATATTGTTTTGATGCTTACATTAAAAGCTGCTGCTAGCTCAGCTGTAGATTGAGTTTCGTCAGCTTCCACAATCGCCTTTAATTCATTATTGTTAACCAAAGTCTCCGGACGACCACGAGCTTCATTTTTCAAGTCAAAATTTCCAGAACGGAACCGGGAAAACCAATAAAGGGTTGTGCGTTCGTTTGTACAGTTCTCTCCGTTAACGTTTTTGATGTTACGTGCCGTTTGTGTCGCGTTGGTGCCACGACTCTCACATTCCATAATTACACGAATTTTTAAAGTATCCATTATGACGAAAAATGTTCAAATGTAATGAAAATACAACGCTAATCAAAAAACAAAAGACTGAGTTTGTAAATAGAATGTCATGGTTTTAAAACAAAATTAATTTGAATTTAGAATACAGAGCCATTACAAACTTTTTTTTATTTGAAATGACCAATACTGAAGAAACGCAATTTCATAGGTAAAGACCTATTATTTAATTACATTCACTTGCTGTCACTTTTCAATTATACAAAATAATATTACAAGTCAGGATCAGGCAACAAGAAACGATCAACTATATTGCTAGAACAATTGGAACGATAATTTATGAAACCTTACCACCATCCAAGCTGTGTGAGCGCCAACGAGCAAATGTATCGACTACTGACGCTCACTCGCTTATATAGACATTGGACATACTCCCAGGTATTGTGGGTATTTTCAAAAGAACTACGTCTTCGCTTGATTTCCTAACAATATATATTATTGCTAGTAATGTATTCTTTTCAATGTAGATGGAGACCTTCTTCACTCAATATCCAGACGCAGGAGCAGGAGAAAGTGCACGTAAACGTGCTCTCGAAAATGTTCTCAACAACATACGATGGAACACGTACAATCTGCCCGGAGTCTCCTCTTGGTTACAAGCCAATCACAGAGCCTAACAACCCATGCATTTATGTCAGTTCATTGATATATTGTACCAATGTATTTAATATATAAGTTTAAAGAGAATATTCTGCAGTCTGTGTTTAAAGTGCATATTGATTGATGTTTTTTGCATATTATTGTGATTATCTCGTCTACTGTGTGGTAGATAAAGTGCATATGATATTGGTAGTGTATAACTCCACGTGATGTAGGTACTTTGCAATAAAATGACATAATATGTATTTCCCAAGCAAAAAGGAATTTGATAGTTTTTATAAATTTTAGTTCTTTGTTGTAAATAGTCGGTGTTGTAGTAAATATATTCTTAACATGAACATTTTGACTTGACATCGTCTAATAAATTGATGAACACCGGCTGCACGTACGAAAAAGGATGACACATTGTCCCGTTACGCCCATTGTGCCGTAACGCATACGCACGTTAAACTATCGTCCGTAAACCGACTTTACAGACAACCAATTTTTGTTTTTCGTTTCGATAGATTTTTTATACTTCATTCGTTTAGATAGTGTCGGTACACTCGCACGCAATTGTGGCTAATGTTGTGAAATACGAATGTATAATTCATACAACGGCGTAAACTGACAAACCGAATGGACGAAACTTAAATTGACCACATCATTGTAATGTTTATTATTGATTTGCGGTATTTATACTTCCATTCATTTCCTCATATTATAATGTACTCAGCTCAATTTACGGAATTTAAAGCTCACTTATCTATAAAAATGTATCGTAACTTACTCAATTAATAAATGAAGTCTGCGTCTCATAGACATAATTGTTTTTATCATTCCCTTGATCGACTATGGTGGTGTGTTATTTTAACCTGAATGCAAACCAATAAACTAGACCGTCTTTTCAATAACTGCATTCGATTTGTTTCCAGTTGCAATAACTTCAAATTCGTCAGCATCGCAGTCGACGTGCTCTGACTTCTCTTTTTTCTTTCCTAAACTCTCCATTATCCGTATACCTGATACTACACTTCCGTTTCTTATGTTACAACCACGACCCTATGCCCCTCACACCTCTAACTTTATGAAGTTCCTTTTATGTGCAGTCAGTCCTACTCTGGAATGCACTTCCTGCTGGATGACCACAAACCACCTTTTTCAATATTTACTCTCCATAATTTATGTCACCGTAAGATTGTATAAACTGTTGGATTATAATCTACTTAGCGAGATTGTAAACTGTCGAAAGATTGTCAACTGTGACACACTGCTTACAATTTAACGTATTTCGTTAGATTATAATGTATCGTAAAACCGTAAAAATTTTAAACTGTCCCTGATTGGTCGGTCTTACAGTATGCCATTTTATGGCCATAGAGTTAGATTAGGTTGGAACTTCTTTAATTAATCACAAATTCATTTTACTACCACGATTTTTATATGTAACTAATTCTAAAGTTGTATTTCAACATGAAATCAATAATTTTCAATCACAAAAATGACTCACGTAGGGCCCATAATTTTATATGCGTGGTGCTTCCCGGTTTGAAAATGGTGTCTGCCTATTCCGATTTCATTTTGTCTCCCGCTTTGCTAATGATATTTATTTTCGACTTCAGTTTACTTTGATTAATTTCGTTGCGGGTTTCAAGACAGTTTAATTTTTCCTGGGAATTCTCGAGTGTCATAACAACGAGTGTACTATCGACCCAGTTGAAAGGTGACCCACTTTGACAATTATTCCTTTGTAATCATACATTTAGTTAGGTTTTCTTCGCTATTTGCACATAGTACGTTTTGGATATAAACAGAAATGCGTCATTACGGGTTAGATGTCAATGCAATTTAAACCTTTGTCACCACTGAACAAGATATATTTTTGATACAGCAGTCTTATTTGAATTTCAAATAATATAATCGTTTATAATCCAAACTCTTTTCATTGCGAAGAAAAAGTATTATAATTTGTAAAATGAAATGACATTATGTGTAAGATGTCAAGTAGTAGTCAAAAAGAGCTCGGATTGTAGTGCTCAGTGAGCAAGGTTGCGGCGTTAGAGAAATATCACGTGAGTTAAATATAAGTCGTAACACGGTCAGAACCTGGATCAGACGGCACGCTGAAGAGGGTATCCTTGAAGACCGACGACGACATAATCATGGGGTTCGTCGAATCACAAACCAACAGAGAACGGAAATGCAACACCATTACGAAGAACATCCTTTTACTCGTACCCGCTATTTTGCAGCACGTTACGACGTTTGTCTAGAAACAATTAGAAATAATTTGCACCGCACTGGGCTGCATTACAGACATCATGCTAAGAAAGTTCATTTAACGGATGCACACAGAACTACGAGATTGAATTTTGCACGTAATTATTTAGATTTCGACTGGACAAACACCATCTTTACAGACGAAAAATCATTTCGCTCTTCTCAACATGGTCGCTTAACTTTGTGGCGTTACGATAACACGCGATACACAGAAGACCACGTAGTGCCTAACCAATCATCTGGCCGTATTTCAGCTAACATGTGGGCATGGATGGATGCTGGAAACATAGGCGAACTTGTTCCTATTTCTCCTCGTCATAACGCTATCAACTATGTCGATTTATTGGAAGAATCAATGTTACCGACTTTGCGAACAGTTTACCCCCGTGAAGATGTGCCAGTATTCTCCTATGTTCATGATAACTGTCGTGTGCATACTGCCAGAATTGTCTCAAATTGGTTTACGGAGCATGAATTTACTCTCATTCCATGGCCGTCTAGGTCACCAGATCTTAACCCAATAGAAAATTTATGGGGTTTGATGGTTCAAATGTGGGATAACAGGAACGAGAGGACTAAAGAAGCAATCGAGCTGCATTATAACGAAATCTGGGATTTCATGAGGGGAAGTGACATTTGCAGTCGTCTAATCGGGTCTATGCGTAATCGATTATTAGACGTTATTGAAAACCATGGCGCTTACACTCGGTTTTAGGTTTAACCAGTAATCCTACAGACCCAAACAATTGGAACCATTATAACCCAAAAATTAACTATTGAGAAGTTTTCTTGTTTATTCGCTTTACGAAGTGAATGCCATTATTTTTAATTTAATAATATGAAATAAACAGAGGTCTCTAATTTTACTGTTTTATTTTACTAATATGTATGACTAGCTGTCTCGACAGACTTCGTTCTGTTAAATAAATGCTTATCTATTTTTGTTCTACAGTACCCTAAGCTACTTTTACGGTACCTCTACCCTCCTACCTCAAGTCTACCCATTATCTACACTATCTACACTAATATTATAAAGAGGAAAGATTTGTATTTTTGTATGTAACGAATAAACTCAAAAAGTACTGGACCGATTTTATTTTTACCGACCGATTAAATAGGGTTCCGTAAGATATTTGCGTTTTTCGTTTATATAATAGGAGCGGAGCACCAATGAAGAATGTTTAAAAAACGGGGGAAATTTTTTACGCTACGGGAAGACGCAAACGAGGTTGCGGGGGTCAGCTAGTTCGAAATAAAGTCAATCCTATGTCTCAAACAAATATACAATTAAATCTTTCCTAATATACCTATAGATAAGGACGTTCACTGGCTAACAAACTTTTTGTGCAATACTTATCATAGTATACGTCTATGTCTATGTCATGGCTTTGTCAGTGTCTAGTAGAATGATAATGGTTCGTCACTTATGAAATGTATGTTCAAGCTAATTTCAACCTAATGGTATAGAATAATTGTAGGAAAATGACTCTAAGGGGGGTCATGAATCACTTTGGTCCACTGTACAACAAAAACATGGTGAATCCAATAAATACCATACCTTTTTAGTTTCCTTCTGTAAATATTTTTTATTTCGTTCCTCCCTGACAAATTTTTTTAGCGTTCTATAATCGTAATAATTATGCGCTCTTCGAACAATATAATTACTGTTACCAAGCGATAGATTTTTGTATTGGTAATACATGTTTGTCTTGTAACTCTAAGTAACTGATTAGTTCGTTTGGAACTAATTTTTCGCTGTAAGTATAATATATCTATATTCAACTTGTTTATGCGCGACGCGTCTAGCGTGTGAGCCGAGCGCCGAGTGGCAACCATTGCCATTGTTCTTCCCGGGAAGTAGGTACGCTCGACGGAACATACCTAAACTGAGAAGTGAAACCTCCCTGACCCCTGTGGCCGGTTTCAGAAAACACGAAGAAGACCGCGAGTGTCTAGATCACTAAAGCGATGTGATAGTACGGCGCTGCCGTGTAACCTCGCTAGCCATTGGGACGCCCGTGCAAGGTGGGAGGAGTACTTTTACCACCTTTAAATTACCACCTTCGTGACGGATTAAAAATACAGCTATATACCCCTATGCATACCATGGGTGCCGTAACACTAAGACAACTTCATTGCCTCTTCACTGTCTTTAGAAGAAATCCTAAATGATCTGGCCTGCGTATTATAGTAGGCCAAAACCTTGTTTCTAAGGGCAGTGTACTGTTAAAGGCTGTTAATGAAATCACCACATTATCTGTTAAATATTTTATTGATAGAAATAATACCAGTGTTGATACAGTTTAACATTAAAAATCCGTGTATGCTACATTTTTAACTTCTAGAAAGTACATGACAACAACATTAACATTGATAAAGTGACCTTAAATTCAAATTTGATTTTGCAAGTTTATAATAACGTTAGTATGCATAAATAAAATATGTTAAACTATTGCCATACGCTGACACTAATCGAAAATAGGTACCTAAAGCTTGAGTTACTCGTGTTTCGTTCCCAGTACAGCATAACAACTGTAAGCGGTGCGGACTATCTGCAACAAAATACAAAGATTTATTCTGTCTCAACTCGGGTCGAATGTCAACCTAAATTTAAAAAGTTACTATTTGCTTCACAAGCTATCATCTGCACTGCCGCATCTACTCGTTAACAAGCTGCATATTAGTACTTAAGAGTAGTCATGTAGTAGTCAAATATGACATCAACAGCCCTTAATAATCCACTACTTCACATATGACTCTTTTTAGAAAGGACATTTTGGTATATTATCCCTACCACACTCACGGCAGGTGCCTTGGTGGTGAATGTTTAAGTATCACACGAACTTTGTTAAATCCGTGATCTATGGGTCATATGGGCACATCCATGGGCAGATTCCAATCCGGCTCGAAGGGCCAATGTTAAATCCGTGAACTACGGGTGCTTGGTATTCCGGTGCAGTGGTGAGCGTAGACAACGGGTGTAAATGAAAAGCAAGTGGCCTGTAAATTTACTATGTATATTATTCGTTGAGATTCTTATTGCGATGCGCGTGCAAAATTAACGGTATTTGGCCGTGTTGTAATCGGCCAGCTAACAGACACCTTGCATCACCGGCGACTTCCGAAGACAGTCGAGAATAGCGGCAGATTATAAAATCTTACGAATAAACTTAATAACACACTCAAGCTTGACATAGTGGGGTTGCGAGGGTTTTTTATTTCAATAAAATTACCTGAACGAATAATGGGAGATCAAGAAAATTGAAAGGTCCTGCCCGAAGATGTCTTATTCGCATCATTCCTGCACCAAGTAAACAGAGGTCGCGGCGAATGCTGGGACTGAGGCACCAATGTGCCGCGCCAAATGGACCCTGACCTATGCCGATGGAACTCTAAAATATAAGTAGATGAAAATTCTTACTGATAATTTTTAGTTTATTACAATAGTTTACTAATAATTAAAAAAAAAAAAAAACGAAGGGAATGTAGTATCGAACCTATCGCCGTCCACTGCTGAACGAAGGTCTCCCCAAGGAGCGCCAACCATCCCGGTCTTGGGCAGTCTGCATCCATTCGCCACCAGCCACTTTCGTATCGCAGGGCGCCCTACACTACGTTTACCTAATCGCGGTCTCCACTCTAACACATTTCGGCTCCAACGACCATCGGTTCGTCTGGAGACATGACCGTCCCACTTCCACTTCACTGATTCGCTTCGATTTCTGAATCGTACTGATCGTGCGATGTCGGTAACTCCAGTTCTCCGTCAAATCTCGGCTCCGCATGTCATTACAGGTAGAACGCACTGGTTGTATACGTAGCTTCCCATACGCCGCCCAGCCCAGACGAATCCTTCTGTCGGTCTCCCGATCGAAGTTGTGCCGGCCGAGTTGGACGGTTTGGCCAAGGTAGATGTATTCTTGCTCATCCTCGATGGCAGCGCCATTTACGGTCACGGGACTTTTTTTTTTATTGAATAATGGGCAAACGAGGAGAGGTATCACCCGATGGTAAGCGATTACCGCCGCCCATGGACACCCGCAACACCAAAGGCGTCACAAGTGCGTTGCCGACCTTTGGGGGATGGGAAAATGGATGGAGGGAGGGGTTGGGGTATGGGCCTCCGGTATCCTCACTCACTCGGTGAAACACAGCGCAAACGCTATTTCACACCGGTTTTCTGTGAGGCCGTGGTATCCGGTCGAGCCGACCCATTCATGCCGAAGCATAGCTCTCCCACGGTAGGGACTCGGGGTTACAGGCCTGTTATGCATGACTTTTCTTCGATATTCATTCCCAGTCCCACTCGTTTTGAAGAATCATCCAGACTGTTGAGCATTTATTCCAGATCATGCAGAGACGGACTGCGGACGACATAGTCATCTATGTCGTGCAAATCGCAGGTGTGAGAGGTACTGGCTATTTACATTGATTTCCCGTCCGTTCCAATCGAGCGTCTTGAAAACATCTTCCAATGCATTGATACACAATTTTGAAGAAATGACGGTCTCCCTGACTTACCTCTCGATGCAATTAGATTGGTTTTGTGCTCTCTTCTTGTACTTGGACGGTCATTGTTGCGGTTTCGTAAAGACATCTCGTCACCTAGATATATCGGCAGTCGACCGAGGTTTCGATGATATCGAACGCTTTCTCGTAGTCTACATACGCTAGGCAGAGAGGCTGATTATACTCCTCTGTTTTCTCAATTATTTGACTAAGAGTGTGTATGTGGTCCACGGTACTGAAGCCTTTTCGAAAACATGCTTGATCCACAGGCTGAAAGTCATCGAATTTTTGGGCGAGACGATTCGTAATGACCCTCGAAAACAACTTGTACACATGTCTCAGGAGTAATATTGGGCGGTAGTTCTTCAGTAGGCTTTTATCTCTTTTCTTGAAAGATAGTACTATAAAGCTCCTGCTCCATGCATCCGGTGTAGTGCCAGTATAAATGACGGAATTAAACAGTTTTGTAAGGTATTCCTCCAGCTTTTAGGAGCTCTGTTGTGATCCGTCCTCACCCGGAGCTTTGTTGTTATTCAGTTGTTCGACTGCCATTCCAATCTTACCCAGATCGATGTCGGGAAGCTCGCCCGTGAGGTGGCGTTTCACGTGTCAGTCTAGCACGCGGGCCATCCGTCCTGTGGGTCTCGAGTGGACGGGTTCGTGAAGAGATTTCAGCGAGAACCTCTGATTTAGAGGTGACAGTGGTGCCGTATAAATCCGATACCGTCTTGGGATAGTTGATCTCCAGTTGGTTGCCGGTAATGCCCGGTCACATACACGTAAATTATAATATTTTCTGCTCGGATAATTGACTAGCGTATTTCGACGTAAGAAATAAATTATCAAAAATCATCGAGTATCATTTTAAAGTAGGTTCCGAACACTTAAAGCCCAAGTTATTCTAACAATAACTGTCAAAACACTTGTATACTTGATACATACCTTATTAAAAACCCCATCTCCGTAGCGACAAAATAGGAATAGTTGCGTAAGAGTACCGCACAAGTATTGGAATAATGAGACCAGTTGCATTACACTCATGTCTTTCTAAAACATACAAAAAAAATTATAGGTTGTTGTTGAATTGTCTTAAAAACTCTTTCAGTATTGGTGGCAGAGGTTTTATTAGATGCAAGTAAACTATTTGACCTTAATTGTGCAAATACATATTGTAATACACATGTACACCTACCCTTATAGTTTAATATGTATCTATACATAAATATACCACAATAAGAGACAAAAGTGCAAAGTGTTGGATGAAGTAGAAGTTCGCCAGTTCCGCCAATTTACCAAGTAAGAGCTAAGTCACTTTCATTTTGAAGGAGTAACCGCTTCTAGCCGCCCTGACTTCGAGAGGAAGCGCATTCCACAAAAGGACAGACTGTACAATGAACGAAGAGCCGGCATACCCAGTGGTGTGAGAGGGACAAAGAAGAGATTGTTATGTGAACGAAGTAGGAGAGACCATCAACCCGCTCGGATGATGGTGATATCGGCAGCCTTACTCCATTACTCGTATTTTATCCCCAAGTATGCTCCTGAAGCGGGAGACAAACTCCCACATTTTGTAAAGTTTAATTTTACTCCTAACTATTCTTAAGTGAATAATATTGCTTGTACGAATGATTTCATTCATTCACACAGAACCTTTTAAACTCTTAACATAAGTTAGCTACGATCAAAAGCTTATACATATATATATATATACGAGTATATATATGAATAGTAGGTACATAGTACAATTGTATCTACTCATCTAATTAAATTAAAATTATACCTAACTGTTTCAAATGTTAGAAATTTGACAATTAAATAAAAAAAATAATTCATGGGATACTAACAGACTTCAGTTGTAGTGCCACGAAGCAAAGTGTTAGTGTTGTGACGAAAACATATACTCCAAAGATATTTCTAAGCAGCTTGTCTAATTCGGTTATTGAACTGAAAATATAAAAATAATAGACTTTTCGGAGTTTTTCTTTCCACTGCGATTAGATAAAAAAGTAAAGATCATACTCAACAAGAATTAAATGTAACCGATGAGAATTCTTGATCCTAAAACGGGCTCGTACATCTCTTAACTTCGAAATAGTACACAATTTTCCTTTCCCTCCAATATTTGCACTATAACTGTGCAGCAGAGATAATTGTCCACAAATAAAAATCATAATCCCAACTGCGGTTAAGTCAAATGAAATATGAACGAAAACACAATAAATGGCCGATATTAATTCGCATAAAATTGTTACCAAATATCCAAAAATACTGAAATTGTCTAGAGGTGTCCACCCCGGTAGTATATGCGGATAACCTGGACATTCTAAACTACGAACTTTACAAAATAGCGGTTCCGAAAGTGGTGACAATATAAAGATAAGTAACGTAAAATGATACATTTTCCGCAATCTGCTAAAAGTTACTTTGAATCTGCTTGTGTAACTATTTACGTATTTAGGAAACTGTATGGCCTCTTCGTCATCGGACTGGTAGTCTACATCTGAAGTTATGGAATTATTAAGTTGTTCAAATTCCAACCGAGAAATTTGTTTCAGGATATATCCCCACTGGTTGTGACTGTATTGCAATGAGCCGAGCTTAAAGATTCCCATGCCAGTAAAGGCGAGAATGCTGAAACATTCAAAGAGCCTTTCTGGATCATTGACTTTAAAGAGAGCGATTACTTGTAAAATGCAAGTCGTTATAAAACATATTGCTGCAACACGAAAGAACCAATATACTTTGTGCTTGGACGTATACGATGGTAGTCCTATATTTTGATTCAAACCATTAATTAACGTTACAAGAATACTAATTTCACTTCGAGATAGTTCTTTCAGTTTATCTGAACTCATTTTACTTTTAGCTGAAACTAAAAAAAAAAAATATTATGTTATCTAATTAGGTAGCTACTTCATCTCTACATTAAACTATATACAAATATCTAAATTCACTTATACAAATTTTATTGCCAGAAGAGGAAAATTAATATCGATTTTTTAAGTTTATGCATAGAAAAGCAAAGTTAGAAATGCAGAAAAGTTATACTGGTCAGTGAAAAAGTGAAATAATTTCCTTGTCTAGCTTTTAAATATTCGCATTTATGATATTCTAAGTATTTAGTTGAGAATAAGCTGGAAAGCATGTTTGTTTGTTTGGTTGCACGCGCTAATCTTTTAAAAAATCATATATTAAAAATAATGGTAAAGAGAAAATAAAGAATCACTTACCGATAAATTTAAATCATGTACCTGCAAGATACACTATGTGGTCAACACACAGTATATACCTACAGCAGTGAAGAGACAGAAACGAATGGACAGAAACAAAGTTAAAAGAACTTTCTAACAACATAATTCTGCGAATTAAACAGAGGGTGATTTAGTTTGTAAGTTACAGGCAAAGTTAAAAAACAGTCGAAAAGAAATTAAGTAACTAAGATATAAAGTTTTGTTAGTATTATCAACCTTATTACCAAACTCTGTTTTTTTATTATTCAAGTCTCGAAATATTAATTGTCTTCCGCTTCTCCATTATTTTTTATTGATACTTGGCTCCTAGATCATAGCGTGATGTTATATATTCCATAGCTTTCCTAAGTAAATAGATTATCCAACGCTTAAAGTATTTTCCAATTCGATACAGTAGGTTTTAAGAATTCAATCAAAGTGTATTCAACCAAACAAACTCTTTAGCCTAGTACCTATATATCCCGTACAGATATAGATTTAGAAGTGCAAAGTTGAAATACGAGTATCTAATTATTTTAAAGTATTTAATATAGTGGATATTTAGGCAGTTGTTGCAACGTCTGCATTTGTTCCCCCGATTCCGCAATGTTATTTATAAAGGTTCGAAGTACATTACTCCGAGCGCTTTCTATACCTACCTGATCTTAAAGCCCTGACTTGAATACCTAAAAATAATATTGATACGATTTTCACTTACAAGACATGAAATTTGTTTCTTTCTATTCCATTTAAAACATATCAATATATAATACTAGCTGAACCCCGCGGTGCTACCCGCGGTACGACAATAACCGCGGGCAACGCCGCGAGGGAAGGTAGTATATATATAAATTGTAGCCTCTATGTTATTCTGATGTATAAGCTATATTATTGTAAAGTTTCGTCAAAATCCATTCAGTATTTTTTGCGTGAAAGAGCAACAAACATTTTCACTTACATACTCACAAACTTTCGCGTTTATTAGTAGGATCTAGGATCTAACAACTGAACTAAACAAAAATGGCTATGTGGTTAATTTATACGCGGTAGAAGTAGGAGCGAGAGGTATACCAGCTAAATCTCTCTATAACCTTCTGAAAGACCTTGGCCTGTCGAGATCTGCAGTAAGTTCTATTTTAGAACGAGTATCCAAGGCTGCACTAACAGGTTCCTATCAAAATTGGCTAGGTAGCGCGGGAAACTCAAGCAGTGAGTGAGTTTCTCCCTCTGCCACACGATGGACCCGGCACCCGCACGGTGAATCCATGGAGTGCTAATAAGTTAGTCTCAATTAGTTTTATTTCAATATCCATCGTATAATGTGACTTTTGTTCTTATTTTTTCATAAATTTCAATGTGGTCACTTTTACCCGATAGCAACGGTCCGTGTTACGAGTATGTTATTTATGAGATCGTTTCTCGCCAAGTTAAGACCTAGTGTCGGTTTATTTCAAGTTGTGAGTTTTATTTTACACTGGCCACTAGCCCTGGGTTTGCACAATTGCATTATTTGTATGTGTTTAAACTGTTCGTAAAACTACTGCACTAACATTTTTAAATCAACGGCCGCAAAAATATTTGCACCTCTTATCCAAGAAATAAAAAAGAACTTAAGTGCCAATAGCCAGTAACTCTGAAACGAGAAATCATGGGCGAAAACTAGTTAAAAATGGAAAGTTGTAAAACAAAAATATTGAATTTAACCGTTACTACAAATTATGTTGTTTATAGTAATTGTTTCTGGAAGTATAACTATCTATCTTATCTATTTAACGCGAACAAGAAATTTGGTAAGTATAATTAGTATAATTACATAATAAGCATAATAATTAGCGTTATTTTCTTGAATTTGTAATGAAAATAATTCAGATTTAGTAACCAAATACGTATTCTCATTGGAATATATATTGCATTCTTCGTTTTTTAAATATTTTAATAATAATAATAAATATTTCGGACACACAACGCCATCTAGTCCCAAACTAAGCAGAGCTTGTGTTATGGGTACTAGATAACTGATATGAATACATTTATACTTTTTTTTTGTAAATACATACATATATACATAGAAAACACCCAAACTCCGAAAAAAATGTTGATAGTTTACATTTGATCCGATCCAGGATTTGAACCCGAGACAACAAGCACAGCAGTCGCATTCACTGCCACTGCGCCACCGAGGCAGTCAATTTTAAAACTGCAATTTGTTTTTTGACGTCTACAAGACGTTTGACGTGATATAAGTACATTGCTTTTTTACACTTTCGTTTATTTTCGTTATGAACAGTTAAATAACTATTTATTATTATTTTCTTATTGTACCTAGCTAGTTGAGTAAAAAATGTTTCATGTTCAATACTTACCGTTGCATAACATAATAACAGGCTCCAGTGACTTGGGTTAATTTTGAAATCTCCACCCTTTTCATGTATCGACAGTAAACAAGCCGCGTTTAACACGTGCCTTATTTCACTCATGCAAAGAAAATAATATCTTGAAATCATACTCAAGTTTCTACTTGATTCAAAATACATATTTTAAGTTTATTACGGTTATTTGAACTCAGATGAAATAATTTACAATTAGCGGTGACCTTGGTTTACCTAGGAATTGATGCACCCAGGTATACAAAGGCGCACCAGTAGATGAGGCAGGCACTGGGATGAGTCCGGATGTAATAATAAAAGCTGTCCCATGAGTGGCACACCGTGTGGTTTTTGGTTGATCCTGAAACACCACTCCGGTAGGGTGAGAACCCCAAGAAGGCAACTCTGACTCTCTTCTAAACTATTATAATAAAGTTGGAAAGTACTTTTTTGGTTACTTGAAGCGCTAATCTCATAAATAACAGATTTAATAAAAATTGTTGGTAGGCTGGTATGTTAGATATTTGGAGTCTCAATAAAGAATGTAGCAAAACATGGCAAATGTATTAGGTAGTTTTGAGAGGTGCCGATTAAATTGGAATTGGGAAAATTACTGCAGAAGAGGAGTCGGCTATAGAATAAACTGTGTGTGTGGACTGCCAACCATCAAACTGATGGGCACAAAACTGCTGTAACGTGGGACGATGGAGGAAAGAGGCGGCAGGCATAGCGAGGCTACGCAGCGCCTAAAAGTCTTGCCGATTTGAAACATCTTGGCAGTCGAGGATTCGAGTCGCTCTCCGTTGTAAATCAAAAAAATTGTCGTAATAATCTCTCAATGTTTTTAAAATAACTATCTCATAATACCCCACACTAAGAAGTACGTGCGAGGAAAAAAAACGTTCTCAGTTAACGGGAAAGGGAGGTACTCATGGTTGCCTGTAAGATATTGCCATGGAGCGATAAGGTCGCCGCTTGTACATACTTTATAATAGTTTAAAGTTTACGATGTTATCACATTACTACTGGTGTACAATAAAGAGATTTATTATTATTACTCCGTAAACAAAAATAAATAAATATTTCGGACATCTAACACACAACGCCATCTATTCCGAAGCTAAGCAGAGCTTGTGTTATACATATATTTACTTTTTTTTGTAAATACATACATATCATACATAGAAAACACCCAAACTCCGAAACAAATATTTGCAGATCATACAAAAATTTGGTCCGACCCGGGAATCGAACCCGAGACCTCACACAGTCACATACGCTACCGCTACGCCAGCGAGGCAGTTTATATAAATATTTTAGTACTTGGTAAATACACATATTCATTCAGAGTTTTATCTTTCTAGCACTAACCGTTTGAAAGGTAAGCCGAGGAGGGTCGGATAAACGGAGATGACGAAACTTTAAGAGTTGCAAGACGTGAAATACGTCACAGATATAGCTCCATATAACGAAGAATAGACGCATATAACGTTTGTACGTTGTCAGTACGTTGTGGACGAATAAAAAAATGAGAATGAAAACTCAAGGAATATTCTTAACATTTTAATTAAAACAGTACCACCATACTTTGAACTATTGTTTTGTAAATAAGAAGAGAAAGGTCGATTTATTTTGGATACTTTTAAATTATGCGACTTAATTTAAGAAGCTTAATAGACCGCCTCGTTTACGTTGTCGTCTACAAAGTTTACGTGAGCACCAACGATTAAAACATTTTATTCTGCATTTTGTAGATTTCTTTATGTTTCGCCAAGAGCGCCTCATCCTCTTCTTGTACTTGCGTTCTGTTCCCCGTGAGGTCCAAAACCAAATCGAAGGATCACGGCGCGACATTTGTTCACCGGCATCTGTTCATAGCTCCATCCCTATAGGTATATCTGTAACCTGCCTGATGGGATAGGCCGTCCGATTGTTGTCTTATTGTCAACTGCTACCATCTGTTAAATAACTTTTTATTTATAAACTAGCTAAACCCCGCGGTGCTACCCTCGGTTATTGTCGTACCACCGGTAACGCCGCCGGGCGAAGCTAGTCCCGTCAAAACTGAATGGCATTATAAAGAACCTAAACGATTACTTAAAACAAACTTGTCGAGGTACGTTATAAGGTTGTATAACACTACCAATATCAATGTTAACTACGAGAAAAAAATTATATATTATATAAACTATCATACTTACATTTTTTTCATTTTCCTTTCATTTTTATTGGGAAGCTTGGTTTTAAAAAACTGTTTTGTATGTTACGATGGCCATATGAAGTACGTCAGGTTATGGTATAGAAGAAAATATGATCATAGGTTAACTAAAGTCATAAATTATAGATAAATCCTTTTTTTGAAAAATGGAACCGCCTTCAAACGATACGAACAGAGAGCACTAAAACTAAATCCTTCATCTTCAGAATCACTTTGGGTTTACGATTGACTTCAAAAACTATATTTTACCGTTTTTAGTGTCAGATGCGTTTGCAAGAGTAGATACGTTATTTACAACACATGTATTTTTAAATCTATTACCAAGAGCGTACTCCTTCCTAAAAGGCCGGCAACGCACTTGTGACGCCTCTGGTGTTGCGCGTGTCCATGGGCGGCGGTAATAGCTTACTATCAGGCAATACGTCTGCTCGATTGCCCCCTATATAATAATAAAAAAAAACTAGGTATGCGTTTGTCCCGGGGTACAGGGCTTCCAGGAAGTTCTTGAGCTCGCCGAACTAAGGGCGGCCTGTGTCGTCCAACAGATCAGCGGTTTGGGCCTAAAAGCGGAGCTGCCTTTCTTATCCGTTCGCTTATTGGAGTGGGAGGAACGGAGGTAGACGCGGTGTCGTTCCTGGGGGAACCTGAAATAACTTGGTCCGGGTCCTCTTCAGAGCAGGGTGCCTGAGACCGGTTGTTAGAGTGGTTTTTAGTGGACTCACCACATACCTGGCTCCTCAGTCCCCGAGGAACCGGAGATCCGAAAGGATTCTCCACCTCTTCAACAAAAAAAATGTATGCGTATGTCACAGTTTAATAAGTTACGTTACTTTATTTACAGAAGATTGATATCACTAGTAAAATGTTAAAAATTATATAGAAAATATTATTTCTACAAAAGTTTTATTTTGAAAAACAACCCAAACAACCGCAATAAACAATAAAACAGATTGCTTAGTGACAATTTGCAACGTATAGCGTTGTTTATATGTTACAATGTCTTGAATGTAATGTTGTTCAGCCAATTTTGAACTTTTAAGAGGTTCTTGAGTGGAGACCGCGTCTTGGCAAACGTAGTGTAGGACGTCCACATGCCAGATAAGAAGCCGAGGATCGAACTAAGTGGCGTACAATTGGAGAGGCCTATGTCCAGCAGTGGAGAGCGATAGGCTTATGATGATGCTGAAGATGATCATTAGATTCTGGCACTAGACTTAGTAAACGATTTATGTATGCTATGTTATATTTACGTGTTAATAGACGGGGTCCCTTTACATTTTCAGAACGTTTCACAACAGTTTTCTGATTCTGCTACTGATTCCCATTTTTCACTTTTCGAGTAAATGGAATTTGTATAGCTAGGAATATAAGTATTGTGATTTTTAACTTGGCAATCACGTCCACAATGTAAGTAATAAAAACTTATTGCCATTTAATGAACACTTAAACGAAATGTAACAGAAATTTATAAATTTACCTCAGGTACAACATTAAAACCATTATGCTTTTAATGTCATTCACAGCCTGAATGAAAAATTCAATTATTAGGGTACAATATTATTTGTTGTTATTAGTGCTGCAGTCTAAATATTGGTACTAGTATGGCTTTTATTAGATCTGGGTGGGGTCGGGATGTGTTAATAACAGCAGTTCCCGAATTCCTCCATTCTCGGGTGCAGAGTGGCAAACCGTGTGGTTTTAGTCGGTCTGATTCCGACACACCACCTCGACGCAAACCCCGGTGCGTCTGGGTGACGGCCGGTGGTGGTTTCCGCACGTAAAAAAAACGACTTCAAGAACGACCAAATTCAAATGGAACCACACGGAGAGCACCAGCTTTCAAATAAAATAATAACAAACGCACTAGTCGCCACTACGAATCTCGAAGATTCCCATCGATTTGTCTTGGACGCCGTCATAAGATCCTGGTGTCCTTATCATGGTACCGTTGGGATATCTTCTTTCCATTAAAAAAACAATCATCAAAATCCGTTCCTAAACGGCGAACTTATCCGCAAACATACATAAATATATATATATATATATATATATATTTATGTATATATATACGGTCGAATTGAGAACCTCCTCCTTTTTATGAAGTCGGTTAAAATATGGTTTTCAATAGATAAACTTCATTAAAATTATTTATTAACTAACTTAAAAATAGAAGAGATTCAGACTGAATATTTTAATTTGTTTTTCCGACAATTTTCCAAATATGTTTATACTATCAGGGTATACTCTCAAGTGTACAAATCGTTGTCGCTAGCCAGGCATTGAGTATGTCTCCAACCACGTATCACAGAAAAATACACGATTTAATGAGAAGTTTTCTTAATTTCTCTTATATGCAAATTTGATTAAGATATTTTTCTTTTACCATTGTACTAGCTGAACCTCGCGGTGTTATCTGCAGTTATTAGTTTACATATTGTTATTTATTATATTTTTTTTTTCTTACATTTAAAATTTTTAAAATTACAGTGATAATTTAGCATTCAAATTGTGAAAGAATTTTTAAAATCCGTCCAGTACTTTTTGAGCCAATTCGTTACATACATACTTACATACAAACCTTTCCTCTTTATAATATTACTCGTAGTATAGATTAATAAGGGCTTTATGTTCATTGCCTTGGTGGCGCAGTGGTAGCGTATACGACTAAGGTTTCAGGTTCAATTCCCGGATCGGACCAAACCGGATCCGTATCATACTAAAAGATCTACAAATATCCATCCATCTACAAAAACCCAAACTCTGAAACAAATTTCAGAGTTTGGGTTTTTTCTATATATAATATGTATACAAAAAAAGAATGTATAATTTATTTATATCAGTTGATTAGACCCATAATACAACCTATGCTTTGGAACTAGATGGCGGTGTGTGTTGCCAAAATATTTACTTATTATTAATTGTGGCCTTGTATATTTGGACGATAAAGATAACACAAATTGACAAAAAATCTTATAGTATTTCTGAAATAACTACCCGATTCAATAGTCAATTAAATAATTAATAGTCGTCAATTTCATTGCTTTTACATTTCAAATATAACAGGGTTTTCCGGCAAAATAGTAGATTTATCGCCAAAATGTAGTCTCCAAACAATATAAAAAAAAAACATAATAAGACACCTTAAAGGCGGCATTTATTTATTACTAGCTGACCGGACAAACGTTGCTTTGCCATAAAAGGGAATATATGTTGTAGAGGTGGGTCAATAAAAATCGCGCTGTAAAAACTTAGGGGTTGATCGTAGAGGGTTGAAAATCTAGGGTTATATGTATTTTCTAATGCTGCATCATAAAAAAATAGAAATTAAAAATTTTGTCAAAAAAATAAAAAAAAAATTTAGGGGTCGACTACCCCTAACATTTAGGGGGATGAAAAATAGATTAAAACCGATTCTCATAGATACCGGATAATCACAAAAAATTTCATCAAAATCGGTCGAGCCGTTTCGGAGGAGTTCGATTACGCACCCCGTGACACGAGAATTTTATATATAAGATAATATATTTGTCCCGATAACTGTAGAGTCAAAGTAATTAAAAGAAACTATTAAAAAAAAAACATTCAATAAAAACATCATAATACTCCAAAAAAATGTAGGGTCTTGGTGATCAACATTTTAGCCAAAAGACGTCTTCAGCTGGATGTAGGCCTCCGTCAAGGATCCTAATTTCTACATGTAGTACGAAGTTTCTTTTAGACCAAGACAACTATAGATTAGACAACTAGAGAGGCACCTATGCCGCAGTGGTAGTGAATGCAACTGCTGTGCTTGAGGTCTCGGATTCAAATCCAATCAAATCAAATTCAAATCAAATTCAAATCGGACCAAGTGTTTGTGTGATCTACAAATATTTGTTCCTGAGTTTGGGTGTTTTCTATGTATAATATGTATGTATTTACAAAAAAAAGTATATATAAATATACATATTCATATCAGTTGTCTAGTACCCATAACACAAGCTCTGCTTAGCTTGGGACTAGATGGCATTGTGTTAGATGTCCGAAATATTTATTATAAAAAAAAAGTTGCGTGTACTAGCGTACACTCGTAAGAAGTGAAACTTCTTTATGACGTTATTTTTCAAAAAATAAATATCATATGTCGACGTAAGGTATAACGACAAAAGACTTATAAACCAGCAATATTCGTGACAATTCTTATTTCAAGTGCAATAAAAGTTAAGGAGCGAGACCTGAGTAAATATTTCGCGATCTGTGGTGTGAATGAAGTAAGTTTGTGATGATGTGTGTAGTTATTTACATTGTGGACTAAATAAAATAATATTGTTTGTAATGTGATATTTCATTGTAGTATTAATTTGGTCCTGTTTGTGTTTTAAAATGTTTTTTGTTTTATTTTATAAATTTTTTTTGAAGGATTGTATATAACTACTCTCAATAATAATAAAACATTTTATCATGGCCGAAAAACGTCAACGTCCACCATCGATTTACAAGCAGAATTTAAACGATTGTCTCTGAATAAAGTAGAGACTATAAATGAACAATTGTTTCAGTTTATAAATAACATTAAAAAAACTCAAACGTAACTACTCAAAACGTAACTACTAAATGTGACGCGTAACGGATAAATGTGACGCGAAATTTTTTGACAACCCCGATAAAGAAGTTTCATTTCAAAAAACAACTATTTATTGTATAAATATTGTATGTATGTATGGATATGTATTTGAATGCATTCATCATCATTATCATTCCAATTACAAAGTAAACATTTTGACACTGGCATATTTATTGCTTATTATTAGGATTACAATCTCTGTTATACAATTTATGTATGTTTTAATAAATTAACAATCAATAAAACCTTCGCCTGCGTTCTGTAAATAATTTATATATTATATATATAAATTAGAATTCTTGAACGGATTGATATTGAGGATGTTTATTTCTTTATATAATTTAGACTTAGGTTAGAGTTTCAGAAGCAACCTTACAGGAGAAGCATGATCGCGATAAATTTCAGTACTTAGATATGTCACCTGAAAAATATATTGAATTTCAAAATACTTCACCGCAATGTTTTACTTTTGGTTGCCGTCCAGCGCTCATCGTAAACTGGTGCAGTATGGTGGCATTGTGAGTCGTCGGAGTCAACGCCTATATAAGCTTATAAATCGCAAGTTACCTGTACAATACATCCTTCAAGTGGCCGCTCTATAACATTTTAGACTGATAGCAAAACAGCTTATTGGCTGTTCTCATATACTTGTTTAAGTAAATTTGTTTATTTTTGTAACAGCAATTTGCAAAAATCTATTAAATTAATACTTTAAAAAAAAATATTCTACTTAGAATTATTATACCCAATTACTCAGTGCTTTATGATGTTTATCGATAGCAGTGACGATAGGTTAACTGTATAGCTAATGTATTCCCAACATTGTGATTAAGTATAAAAGAAGTTAAGACAAGTCATTACTTATGAAAGAAAAACGTTAAAAGCACAATTGATACCACTGTCTCAAAATATTACTAAAGCATATTTATAAAGTAAATACAAATCGATGTTGAAACTCTTTTTTGAATATTTTTGTTAAGCAGAAAGGTGAGTAAAAGTGAGTTGCGGCCTTGAAACAAGTTCTCTCCCCGATGTGATAAGAGGGCCTGTTTTCCCGATAGAGGCAAATAGCACTTTGTTAATTCCCTTCAATGTCGAATTTATTTTTGTGCATGAAATTGTTAATCACAAAATAATATCATAATCGTTTTTAATGTATTAACAATATATCGATGTAGATGTTCTTTTTGAAATATTTTATTAAACTGAAAAGTGAATAATCATTTAAAGTATTCATTCTCATAATTGCGCCCTTAAAAGAACAGGTTCTTGTCCAGTTTGGTGCGAGGACCTGTTTTCCCGATATAAGTGAATAGCGCTGTGTTAATTTACTGAAATATAGAATTTTATTTTTTCAGTAGCACATCATGTGTGACATAAAACATAACGATTTGTTGGTGGATCCTAAAAACAAATCTAAAATAGATGAGAAAAAATGGCGGCTGGTATGGCCAAATGTGATATTTTTTATATTAATACATTTGGGGTCACTTTATGGCATATATTTGATTATCACAAAAGCTAAATGGCAAACTTCTATATTTAGTAAGTGTCCAAAAATATTGATTTACAAAAAGGTTTCATACATTATAAGAAATAAGTTTTTAAAGTTACGCTTATCAAGTTGTACACTTATCAATACTTCAACCTACCCAAGGAGTTATTTCTTCTTGTTTTGACATCCATACTTAATATATATAAATGCGAAAGTTACTCTGTCTGTCTCGCTATCACGGCTAAACAATTGCACAAGAGATAATTTGATTCCTCAGGAAGGACATAGGCTACTTTTATGGCGATGGGCGACATATACGCGGGCAAAAGCTAGTTTTGGTATAAATGTATTTATGTATGCAGTCATAGGTCTCTAAACAGATATAGGTAGTTCTTTTAAAATTCGAATACCATCAGTTTTTTTTAACAAGGATTTATTTAGCAATGTTATATTGAAATAATAATTTCTAGTTGTTTGTAATTGATTTGCAGCCTATTTCATGTATATTGTGTCTAATACGGGTATGACAGCTGGTGCACATAGACTTTGGTCACATAAAGCGTATAAAGCGAAACTACCTCTGAAGATCCTGCTCATACTCATGAGTACAATAGGCTTTCAAGTAAGCATTCAAACTTATTTATAGTAAATATTTATTTGAGTTTTCAGAGAATGGGTATTCATTATTTTACAAGCACACTATCTTATTTTAATCGTTTAACAGAAATGTGGACATTCTTCTTCTGTAACGACGTGTTATCTGTAAAGATTTACTTATAAAATAAATACCATTTATCATTCCTAATAATGTATATAACGTAAAACTATATATGATTTTCTGAAACGCCATAAGGGAGAAAAGTGAATTTTGCTTCATTACAGTTTAATGTAATTTTAAAAGAGTATAAAACCCAAAAACATTATTTTCTATTCCCGGAGCACTATTAGTAGTACTTGTTATAGATAAATTGTGAATGCTTAATTTCATGACAGTCAGTTGCGTGAATAAAGCGTTACAAACGAACTAAAGTTTCGCATTTACAGTATTAGCTCTTCCTCTTAAAGTAGTGTCCAAAGTTATGTCATATTTGCAGGGCTCAGTATACCAGTGGGTACGAGACCATCGCGTTCACCATAAATATAGTGAGACAGATGCTGACCCCCACAACGCGTCACGAGGTTTCTTCTTCTCCCATATGGGATGGCTGCTAATGAAGAAACACCCAGAGGTCACAGCTAAGGGTCACGATATTGATATGAGTGATATTCGGGCTGATAAGTTATTACTCTTACAAAAAAAGTAAGTAATATTTATTGAAAACAAACTAGTCATAATCATAGTCAAAACAAAATGACGGCACGGATGGTGTAGTGGTTTAAGCGGGCACCTCACCGCTTCCTACTGCACTGAGTGTTAAGAGTTCGATCCCTGCCACATGGGACAACATTTTGTGTGATTTAGAAATTGTTGTTTTTAGTGTATTGTTGGAAAATCCCCCGCGACACTGAATATATTCTTAGTGCGAGAGTTGTCTTTAAAAAAAAGCTCGCCAAGCGCGATTCGGATTCACCCACCGGGGGTTCCATACAAACTTTTAATTAGATAGGGTCAAACTTAACATTTAGAAAACAATTGTCCCGATACAACGACGTATGTCATGGTTAGTGTACACAACAGCAAATAAGTTAATACACGCACTTTTTTGCGCTGCAACTAAATATTGTCAGTTTTCAGATTTTTGCCTTTACTTGTGCTCCGTGAAATAGCTTCGTGCCAAATTTTATGATTTTAGGTCAATGGGAAGTATTCTATAGCTTTTGATTCCCTCGCGACTGTCAAAAAATCCTTTATCATTTAATAAGCAATGATCTTTTTCTCTTATTTCACACTGCTTTGCATGGTTTTATTTTATGTTGAACTGGGTCACTTTAATTACTGACAAAGTTAAGGGTTGAATCTTCAACGCTGCAATTTTCACGAACAAATATTGAGTCACAACAATAACAATATTAATAGTATAACATACTATCAATAATAATGGTAACAATGTTAGAATATTCTTAATACGCGATTTAATGAATACCTACTACATAAACATTACAGCTATAGGAATGAAAGATTGACATAATTTTTAATAAAGAATTTGCTCACTCAAGAAATTCACTAATTACTAGCATTTTTGTTAGCCCCTGGTTAAACTAGTAAAACTGTGTAAAAATATAAATGTTATTAAATACCAATAACGGAGACAATTATTTTTTTTGTTTTTCAGGTACTATTATCCATTAGTTTTAATGTTATGCTTTATTATTCCAACGGTTATCCCTATCTTGTGGAGTGAAAAATTGTGGATAGCCTTCTTCGTGGCGGGTATATTACGATACACATTCTCTTTACACTCAATATTTTTAGTTAACTCTGTAGCCCACATGTGGGGAACAAAACCCTATGATAAACGAATGAGACCGGCAGAATCGAAGCCTGTATCGTTTTTAGCATGTGGAGAAGGCTTTCACAATTATCATCATGTATTCCCTTGGGACTACAAAGCAGCTGAGATGGGTGGATACGCTCTTAATATATCTCGATTATTTATTGATACCATGGCAAAAATTGGTTGGGCTTATGACTTGAAGACTGTATCTGAGGCGACACTAAAGAGACGTATACAAAGAACAGGTGATGGTACACACCCGAATTTGTCGAAAACAAATGTATCATTTTAAGAATTAAATATTATTCAAACACTATAATTTTTTTATTACTGTTTTGCGCATTCGTAATGTGACTATTTTGTTCAAGGAATACATGTTAAAAAGACGAAGATATGAGCACTGTTACTCATCATGTCAATATTTGATTTATTTAACTTTCGACATGGTGAAACTGATGTAGATTGGAACACTTCTTTGTGCCATTATGATTGCAAGGATGCCATTGTAGATAACGGAGAAATATATAAAAAATATTCAAATTTCAACGGACAAAGTGTAAGATCATCAATTGCGTAGAAAAAAATTCTAAGACATAATTAAATACTTTGAAATTTATACTTAATAAAAAGGATTTTGCAGTCTCGGAGTTAACAATAGAATCGCAGTATTATTAGTTAATAGATTTTCGTGTTACAATTCAAACGTGTTACGAAAAGTGTAACATTGATCAACACACTTGTGTTGATCAATGTTACGGATGACATCAGGCGAGGCATGAAGGATGAAAATCTCATAGTTCTTTTCTCATAAGACTTCAGCAATGCTTTTTAAGGGTAGATTTCCACATGAAACTGGGCATATTGCTATTGCCCTCTATTAAGACATCTCCGGCTATAATTGATTGGTTTCAAGTGACCCGTTTAACCGGGGTGTTATTCTTTTGAAAAGCTTGCATACCTCGTCAAGCAACACTATTAGTACCAGTTTCCCCGTCTTCCACAATTTTGGCCTGGCCACTGGCCCTGCTCCAGACATGCGCAGTGTATGTCAGTGTGATACGTAGCAGAGTGGGGAACCCCGTAGACCGTCTCGAAGAGGCAATTGGCGTAGCTGATAGTTTAATTCTGTCCAATGAAGGGGAAATGGCTGTGGTTGCCCCCCCAGAATACGATTGGAAGCTACCGGAGCCGTCTGGTTCCGGGAGGTACACCCCAGACGCAGCGCGTTTGGAACCCTCCTGGGTATATGGTTAGTACCTCCATATTTATGAAGTTATTATGGATTTTCGTAAATGTTTTCTAATGAAAAGAAAATAATAAATAGATAATTTAAAAACTAGGAAGTAGAACACGAAATAGTAGAAGTACATTTATGTAAATATGAAACAACGTATTTCCACAAATTTAAATTGAGAATAAAAAAATCACTTCACACACTTTAACCCTTAACTACCAGTGTAGTTTTGTAACGTAACTGACCAGTAGTGTACAACATACTCTTTTTGTAAATGTAAGGTAAAATGAAAGACAAGAAAGTTATTTTGAATGAAAGATGTAGTATAATAGTGTAAAATAGTTTTTTCCGATACCATAAGATTGCGTCTGTTGGCACACTTTTGGGTTGATGAAGTACTATTTTCGTTTATTAATAATAAGTAGTAAATTATTCATGTTACAAATATCGTTGCACATTTATATTCGTAAACTGCACGGTTGGCCGAGTGGTTTCAGTGGTCGCCATGCCGCTTGCTACTGCGCCAAGTGTCGTGGGTTCAAATCCCACGCGGTACCTACAACACTTTGTGTGATCCACGAATTGTTGTCCCGAGTCTGGATGTTCTTTGTGTCCGTTTCATGTATGTTTGTAAAGTCCCCCACGACACAGGATGTTTATTCCTAATGTGGGAGTTGTCTTTTAAAAAAAAAAGTAAAACATGACTGATAAATTAGATAAAATATCAATTCGTCAAAATATACATTTTAGTTTTTATGAAAACGTAAAGACTAAATTGTATCCGCGAGACAATTGTGGGTTGTTAAGGGTTAAGATGTTATAACCCTTTAATCGATTTTGTTACTTATACCTAGGCCAAACTGTCAGTTTGGCGTAACTCATAAATTTATATTTTTATAATAATAAATGTATTGCTTTCAGGTAAAACCGGTTGAACTGGTAGCCGACCCCAAATATTGGGAATAATAAAGGCTTGGAAGATGATGATGAATAAATGTATTGCTTTTAAAAAGCAGTATTCTACATTACATTTTAACACACATTTTCAATTATTCAAACCATTATTGAAAACAGTAGTACCATTGGTCTGAGGGTATGTTTTTTCCTACTAATTGAAAACAATCACTGCCTCTTCTGGCGCCATAAATGTCAAACCTCTCATTAAATCTATGATTTATGGGGAAATAAAGAAATCGCACGCAGCTAGGTCTAGACTGTGTGCGAAATGGGGCGAGCTCTATGTTTTCAGAATTTTGGGTCTTTACACTCTGACTTTTTTAAAGACGTTGGGGAAACGATTAGGTGGGTACCACTCAGCATTATCTTTTTTTGTTGTACATGTGAGATCGGACCCGACTTGGAGAAAAAAAAACGTTCTTTGCCCACGCTTCTCGCCTGCCTCAATTTTGATGGTTTGTTGTAACCTTCAAATACTTATTCAGAAGATTGTTACTTTTTTCCGGATGTTCATACACAGCATTTGAACATACGTGATTGTACTTTGCGACATTCAAAGGACAGCCACGCACTTGTATTTACTGAAAACATACCGTCCTATTGGACGTTGTATGTAGTATGACTTTTGCCTACAAACCCACGAAATAAATAGTAAGAAAGAAATAATCACTATTAGTATTATTAACGAACTTAGAAATAAGGCTTTGTCTAACTAAAAAGACAGAAATGATATTCAGCAAAAAGAAAATTCAAATCAGTAATTAGTTACAAAGCTATGTTGATTCTGGTTTTCAAATTCGTAGCTTATTACTAATCAGTTTCGGTCTACATATCTAACAATCTATAGTATGTTTCAGTTTCAAACTCTACTAACATCTAACGTTTTTGTTCAATTAAAGAGGAGAAAGTGCCCGAATAATGGACAATATCAAACATTATTTTTTACAGTGGGAAAGCCACGCTTCAGCAAAAATGGGCTGGCTCAAGTGGAGTAATACCACGGCCTGACAGAAAACCGGTGTGGAATAGCAACTGCGTTGTTTTTCACCGAGATACTGAAGATATCGGAGGCCCATACCCCAACTTCTCCCCATCCCTCTCCACATCCCCTAAACGCCGGCAAGGCACTTGTGACGCCTCTGGAGTTGCGGGTGTCAATGGGCGGCGGAAACCGCTTATCATCAGGCGATACGTCTGCTCATTTGCACGCTATTACACAAATATATATACATATAGATGTGGCGACCTCCACATACAACGCCATCTACCGAAGATACACTGAACTAGGAAGTAACACACTGTACCTACAAACTACACTACACGGAGTAACTACCAATCCTGAATCGCGCAAATAAAGTTCCCGCGCCGATTATCATATATACAACATCCCAATATCAACTGTTGGGCAGTAACCCGCCAGGCATGATCACCTCGCCTGGTCGGAGGATCCTCCCTTTGTGTTGGGTGGAACATGACCCGTTCCCCCACATAGACTCGGCCATATTCAAATCTTGGAGAGCGTAATAGAGAAATGCAAAGAATTCGAAAGACCTCTTTACTTAGCCTTTATTGACTATCAGAAAGCATTTGACACTAATTCATACAATTAAATATGGGAGGCTTCAAAGTCTAACAACATAGATATCACCTACTATAAGGTTATAAGAGACATTTGCGAGAGCAGTGGAAGTAAAATCACTCTAGAAACAAGCTGTCCAGAATTAAAATCAAAATAGGCGTTAAGCAAAGTTCTCCATTACCTCCAAAGCTTTTTATTGCCATCTTAGAGACAATATTTAAGGAACTATACTGACGGAACTTTAGTATTTTAATGGACGATGAATATCTCAGTTATTTACACTTCGCCGATGACATCGTATTATTTTTGGAATCAATATCACAATCGGAAAATATCATTCAACAATTACAGAAAGAAAGTGCAGGTGTACGTACCTAAAAATGTACCTACAAAGAATAAACAGATGACCAACTCTACAAAATCACGATAAAAGATAGAGAGTGAAAACTTAGAATACCAGAACAACAACCTGGAAGAAATAACTGGAAGAATAAAAATGACATGGCAAAAATGCTGGAAATAATAAAAAGAGACGACGACGAGAAGTAAAGAAGAAGGTAATGGACAGTAGAATTCTCACTTGTCTAACATAATATGTGGTTCACAAACTTTGACATTTACAAAACAGGCAAAAGAAAGAGTTAGAATATGTCAAGCTGCTATGCAAATATGTATATTAAGGATCCGAAAGAGAGAAAAAATACGCCACACTTAAATAAAATAAGGAAGAGAATCGACAAACAGATTTCTTACTACACTCTATGAAACAGAAATGGAAATGGACAGGTCATAAAAGCTAGGATGGAGGACAAAGCGTATAGTCGCCCTATGAAAAGTACCCGAAGGAAAAACAAAAAGAGATTTAGTATACGGAGCTATGAGATCAAAGATATAGCAGGAGACGAATGGAGAGCAAAGGCTAATGACAGAAAGCAATGGTCTAAAATGGAGGAGGCATTTACCCTACAAAGGGTACAATATGTAATTAAATACTGAGATAGACTGCATGGTTGGTCTAGTGGTTTAAGCGGTCACTACGCCGTTTGCTACTGCGCCAAATGTCGTGGGTTCAAATCCCACGTGGGACATCACTTTGTGTGATCCAAAAAGTGTTGACCTGAGTCTGTTTGTTCTTTGTGTCCGTTACATGTATGTTTGTAAAGTCCCCCGCGACACAGGATGTATATTCCTAATGCGGGAGTCGTCTTTTTATAAAAAAAAATTACAAGAAAAAAGATAAAGCACTTAAACAAATTGTTTATTTACTAGTTATTGCTAATATCAAAAAAAATGGATATCAACACAAATAACTTTGTAATTAAATATTGTCAAATTGCACGAAATTGAGAACCAATAAAAGGATTACTTATTTATTTATTTAATATGTCTCAGAATATCTAATTTCAGAACTAAATTACAAATATTTGTTTTCAAAATGCATGATGTGATCAATAACAATACAGTTATCAAAAGTGGTACAAAGAATACAATTCATTCTAGACAATGGCACATGGTATGGTTCAATGTGATAGCTTTGTCACTAATGCACATTGGATCGGCCTATGGAATCTACTTGATATTTACGAAAGCTAAATGGCAGACTATTGTTTTTGGTAAGAATTAATTAATTACAATTTAATTTTCTTTTTCCCATCATCACATCAACAGTCCTCAAATGATCAACTTTTGGACATAGGCTTTTCCTTAGATGAGGTGTAGCGGCAAGGAATCATAGGACCGGGGTCACAAACCCACTGGTTTGCGTCAAGTTGATTTCCTTTCTTTTTGCAGCGCTGACATCCTTTGTAGTTTGTTTCCTTAGTAGGCTCTTATGGTCCTCCTAAGATAAATAAGACTGCTTGCATTTCATAATATTAGTCCAACACTACACGGAAAGGTAACTAATTCTTGAAAGCGCTACATTTACCAATAACCTTAATCAGCCCGTTGACTGGCACTTACTTTTTAGGTTGAGGTTGAGGTTAGGGTCTCATGAAGAAGTTTTACATCTATAACTATCCCTTATATTTATAATAATTGCTACATGTAGGGGAACGAGTGTCATTTCTCTCCAACACAAAGGGAGGATCCTCTGACAAGGCGAGGTGATCATGCTTGGCGGGCCCTCTGCCCAGTAGTTGATGTTGGGATACTGTATATATGATAATCGGTGCTAGAAATTCTATTGCGGGATTCAGGATTGCTAGTTACTCCGTGTAGTGCGTTACTTTGTAGTTCACATGTCATGTTGTTGATGCACTGTATGTGTAGGTTGACATACTTCACTTCAATAATAGTAAACTCGTTACATTCTGACGTCAGATGACTGCATCAGACCCTTGATGAAACTCGGGTTTCCCTTCCACCTTCCACATATCGACAATCTCATTAGATAAATCTAAATATTTAATTTGTTTTTACATTATTATAATTTATACTGGGACTGCACGATTGGCCGAGTGGTTTCAGCGGTCGCCATGCCGCTTGCTACTGCGCCAAGTGTCGTGGGTTCAAATCCCACGCGGTACCTACAACACTTTGTGTGATCCACGAATTGTTGTCCCGAGTCTGGATGTTCTTTGTGTCCGTTTCATGTATGTTTGTAAAGTCCCCCACGACACAGGATGTTTATTCCTAAAGTGGGAGTTATCTTTTAAAAAGAGAAAAAAAATAAAATAAATACTGGATGTAAATACCGACAGTTTTACTTTTATACTGATACTACTCTTGTAGTGCTTTAGAGCACCCGCATACTACAGACTTTTAATTGGCCGGTAGTTTAATCGGACTGCTGACCAGTATGAAGATTTATGATAGTACGCACACTACAACGATTTGGTGTCGGCCGACAAATAGGTCAAAAGCCAGCCCGTTCAAACTATTGGCCGACTAAAAGTTTGTAGTCTACGAGGACTCTTAATGTTATTAGAAAAACTTATGTCACTCAATTTCAGCTTATATTCTTTATGTGATGTGCACCGTGGGTGTGACAGCAGGTGTTCACAGACTATGGACCCACAGATCATACAAAGCGAAGCTTCCTCTCAAGATTATTCTTTTGTTTTTCTTCACCATGGCTTATCAAGTGAGTTTTTTTTAAAATTGTTTTGTTGAGTATATTATTAAGATTACTAGGATTGAGCACCTCATTTTTATAAAACGGTTAAATAAAAAAAGACTAGTGCGTAATACCAAGATTAAAATAAAAATAATTAATATTTGATTAATAAAATTATAAATAAATCATGGTACAGTTTTTTTTGTTTCTTTGCCCTTATCAACATCAATAGCACAGAGTTTATCCTAGTTTGGCTTCTTGACTCTCACAAAAATGTACATTATAAGCTATAAGTTATCACGTCGCCTGGTCGGAGGATCCTCCCTTTGTGTTGGGTGGCACATGATACCCGTTCCCCCACAATATCAATTGTCGAATATAAAAAGAATCATCAAAGTTGTTACTATTCAAAAGTCGGTTATAAATTAAAAATAGGTCATTGTAAATCTAAAACACCATTAAAGCCCAATTCTAATCCCCATAATCTAGGAGCTATCTAGTATCCCATAATATAAAGTGTACTTTATGTATAATAAAAAAATAAATAAATAAGTCCATTACAGAATATAAAAAATACATCGTATATATTTTAACAGGTTCAAAGATTGTTAACAACTGCTTTCACAGTACCAGACCATATAAAATTTCTAGTATGACATATTTTTAATCATCACCAACAACCTTTTGTTAAAGGTTGTTGGTGATGACTGTTGTCTCGTTGGTCTAGTGGTTAGCGTAAGCGACTGCAAATCAAGAGGTCTCGGGTTCAATTCCCGGGTCGAACTGCTGTTGGGTTTTTCCTACAAGAAATTCCTAATAGCAGCCCGGAGTTTGGAAGATAGCGGTGTTTCCTGCCCGTGCTTCGGAGAGCACGTTAAGCCGTCGGTCCCGGTTGTCATGAACATCTATGGCAATCGTTACTGGGAAGTCAGTGCCCTCAAATATACTGACAACTAGTTCAACCTTCGAATTCAGTTCGCCCTCAGGGTTGCGGAGGTCAGATGCCAGTCGCTCTGTGTAAAAACTGATATTCAGGTAAAACCGGTTGAACTGGTAGCCGACCCCAAATATTGGGAATAATAAAGGCTAGGAAGATGAAGATGATGGTGATGACTGTTGTCAACTGTTAAATGATAATAAATAATTAAAACATTAGACATAATAATAAATATTCCGGATGATTATACATAGAAAACATCCAAACTCCGAAACAAATATTTGCAGATCACACAAACATTTGGTCCGACCCGAGAATTGAACCCGAGAGCTCAAGCTTAGAGGTCGCATACGCTACCACTACGCCACCGAGGCAGTCATGTTATTAGGTTGTATCACATTTTGTTTTCCTAGCATATTTTTCTACATATAAAATTTATTCAAAACTATTATAATTTTTGTACATTTTCTCAAAACAAAATTAATGACTGGTATTATTTTTGCACTCACACTAGGAAATCAGGATGACACGTGGCGAGTGTAAGACGTAGCTGTCACGCACACAAATATCGAAAAGTTTCGTCATATATTTTTGTTTTTTTTGTATCGCGATGCTCTATCTCGATATATTAATAATTTAAGTTTAAAAATTTTCAACTCTCATCAGCAGTCAAGAGTTGAAAATTAAATAAATATTAAAAAAACTAAACGTTATAAATTTTTGATAACTGTATTAGTTGTCAAACTAATTAGATTGTCGGTTTCCATATAATTCAGCTACGAAATACTCATAGTATTAAGTTATATCAATATTAAAATGTTGGCTGCACTTTGGCCGAAAATCCATATCCTTTCATGCTGGTTGTAATCTTTATGTTACCTACGTGTAATAACACATAGGTATGATTAATCACTTATTGATGATTTGTGATTATATCTTTTAATTTTAAGTTTTATTGCTATTACATTAATGGGTATTTGTTGTTCATATGTTTGTTTGTATTCACGCATCCTAGAACAGACATTTTCCCCGAAAATTAAATTAATAGATAGATGGATAGTATGTAAAGGTTGATTTAATTTCGTTCTGAAATTCTTTAAAGTAGACATAACGGAAATTTACAAAATTAAAAAAAATATACTCAAATTAGTGATAAAATTGCATAGAGTTTACAAACAAAGAGTATAACTAATAATATACTTTATATCTTCTTTCACAATGGTAAACATAACATTGTTCAACAATAATTATGAAAATCCAGCTATATGCTAGAGCACAACCTGTATTACGGGTGAGGCATGTTGCCTCACCCGCAGGTACTTCGATCCACTAGCTTACGATTTATGCAATTGAGGAAATCAAGAAATATAAAATCTTAAAAACGATCTAAGTAACTAAAGTAATAAAGAAACCTTTGAGAGTCAACGTATGCATAATATGTGCTGTGGTAGTGTAAAGTGGAAACATATTAAATGTAATGAAAATTGACAAAATATGTGAGTTTGAATTATGTAAGTATTGTAAGATGCGAGTTTTAAAAGTAACAAGTTTAAACAGGTTGTAATGTGAGATTTTAGCAGGGCAGGATCATATTTGGCCCTGCAGGCAGCGATAAAGCGGGCCAAAAGTGAGGCCCGCCGAGAGTTGCTGGAGACACTGGAGCGCGATCCGTGGGGGCGCCCTTACCGAATGGTTAGAGGCAAGATGCGCCCATGGGCTCCACCACTGACTAGGTGTCTTCAGCCAGAGCTGCTTGAGAGGGTCGTCGGCACCCTGTTTCCATCACGAGTGGTGGAGCATACTCCACCGCAGATGGCTCCGCCTACGACGCTTGAGGCGCCTAACGTGGTTGACAACGATGTGCCTGAGGTCACTCGGGCAGAACTAGCGCTGGCGGTGCAACGGCTAAAAGCTAAAAGCACCGCCCCAGGACCCGATGGCATTCCAGGCCGAGCGTGGGTCCTGGCTCTAGATTATGAGGCGCCGGCTCTAGAGCCCCGACTGAGAGGGTTCTTCAGTGCATGCTTCGAGCAGGGCCAGTTTCCGAAATTGTGGAAGACGGGGAAACTGGTCCTCATCCGAAAGGAGGGGCGCCCGGCGGACTCACCGTCTGCCTACCGGCCCATAGTGTTGCTTGACGAGGTATGCAAGCTCTTTGAAAGAGTTATTGCATGGCGCCTCGTCAAGCATCTCATCAGGATAGGGCCGGATCTGGCCGCCAACCAGTACGGTTTTCGTCAAGGGCGCTCCACCGTGGATGCGATCATGCGCGTGAAGGCTCTGGCGGAGGAGGCAGTTTCCCGGGGCGAAGTGGTGTTGGCGGTGTCTTTGGATATCGCCAACGCGTTTAACACTCTGCCCTGGAGTTGCATCAGGGAGGCACTGGTGTATCACCAAGTGCCTCCCTATCTCCGCCGCATAGTCGGGGCATATCTTTTGGAGAGAGCCGTGATCTACCCGAGTAGGACCGGTCTCGGTCGACGTGAAATGTCGTGCGGTGTCCCACAGGGGTCGGTCTTAGGGCCGCTCCTGTGGAACATTGGCTACGACTGGGTGCTTCGGGGTGCATTCCTAGATGGTGTCGCCGTCACGTGTTATGCGGATGACACGCTTGTGACGGCGAGTGGCAGGACGCACAGTGAGGCAATCCTGAGAGCCACGGCCGGGGTTGCTCAAGTCGTTGAACGAATCCGGCGGCTGGGTCTCGAGGTGGCTCTGCACAAATCCGAGGCCTTGTTTTTCCACGGGTCTCGAAACAAGCCACCTGATCGACTCAGCCTCATAGTAGGAGGCCATCGCATCGGCATCGAGCCCTCTATGAGGTATTTGGGGCTCGTACTCGACAGCCGGTGGGACTTCGGATACCACTTCCGAAGTCTGGTCCCCAAGCTGGTTGGCGCAGCACATGCATTGGCACGATTGCTGCCAAACATGAGGGGGCCCGATGACTCCTGCAGGAGACTCTACGCAGGGGTTGTGCGGTCCATGGCCCTTTATGGGGCCCCAGTATGGGCGGAGATCCTGAAGGCCAGCAATATCGCGTTATTACGACGACCGCAACGAGTGCTGGCCATCAGGATCATAAGGGGGTACCGCACGATCTCTTTTGAGGCGGCGAGTCTCCTGGCCGGAACTCCACCATGGGACCTGGAGGCGAGAGCCCTTGCGGCTCTTTATCAGTGGCGCAAGGAGGCGCAGGAGTTGGGTAGGAGTCCTGAGACTCGAGAAATAGAAGGTCAGAAAACCCAACTCCGCCAGGTCCTCGTGGAGGAATGGAAGGAGCGACTTGGGCAACCGAGCGCTGGGCACGCCGTTATAGCGGCGGTAAGACCCATTATGGAGGATTGGCTCGAGAGGCGTCATGGGACCCTCTCATACCGGCTGACACAGGTGATCACTGGGAAAGGATGCTTCGGTGAGCACCTGTGTCTGATCCGCAAGGAGCCAACGCCTGAGTGCCACCACTGCGATGGCCAGACCGTGGACACGGCGCTCCATACGCTGGCAGAATGTCCGGCGTGGGGGGAGCCGAGGCGTGATCTCGCGGCGGCCATCGAGGTGGTGGTTCTCTCGCTCGGCAATATGATTGCGGCCATGTTGCGGAGTGAGAGCGCGTGGAACTCCGCCGTTTCTTTCTGCGAGCAAGTTATGCTTGCCAAAGAGACGGCGGAGCGGGACCGGGAGAGGTTTAGAACTCTCCCGGACCGCCAGGCCCGAGAACGGGCCAGGTACCGCAGGCGACTCAGGCGCCGGAGATCGCAGAACGATCTCCGTCCTCCATAAGCGCATGCCTGAGGGTGACACATGAGGCCATGTGTCACCCTAGCAGAAGCAGGCCCGGGTGATGGCGCGGACGCTGCGAAGTGTACGCGCCCTGGGAGACAGTAACGGGAACATTGGGGTTCTCACACAGGAGGGGGCCATCTACAAAGGGTAGGTGGCCCGAGGTACGTCGGGGTTCCAGGGTTTTCCTTTCTAGGGTGCACCTGGTTCCCCGGCATCTAGTACCCGAGACGGCGTGCGGTTTTAGTCGGTTCGAGTCCGACATGCCACCAGGAGGTGGTATCCGAGGGGATTTCCGCACATAAAAAAAAAAAAAAAAAAAAAAAAAGGGCAGGATCATATTTGAGCATCGCATGTTGTTTCTAGACAAAAGTCGTGTTGATAAAAGTCTTTCGGATTGTGAGAACATACCATCTCCTAAACACTAGGATAACCGAAAAGTAAACAACAACCCAGAAACTGTACGTTGCGCTCGCTCAGCCTCCAAGAGAATAGTCTTGATAGCACCCTCCCCTCCATGATATAATGCATTAGTCGATCAACGACTGGCATAACGCAAAATAAACTCCACTTTATTTGTTGACTGTATCTCGAAGGTTTTTAAAATATAGATTAATTTACGTAACCTTGATCTCCAAGTGCGGTCTAAAGGTAAGAGTCTGATCGATTACGACACCTAAGTACTTAATGCCGTCAGATCTCTCCAGGAAAGGGCAAGTGCAGAAAGCTTGTTCAGTTTCGCATTGATGAGCCCTGATGGGAAGTGACACTGAGGGAAGTGAAGTAGGTTATTCCTGTAAGCGAAAGTTAAGCATTTCGTATTTGATACATTTAGTGTGCACATTACTTCTAAGACAGCAGGCGACCCTATTGTACCCAATCTGAGTATTGTAGAAACCTTCTTTCCAGCTATCACCACTGAAAGGTAGGGTCGTCAACAAAAGGGATAATTTCGCCTTTGTAGAGTTGAAGATTACAAAGATTCGATCATTTATTATTAGATTTGATGTAGATAAGAAAGGATGTCGGGCTGAGGATACTGCCTTGAGGAACTCCGAACTCTATAGGAAGTTCGTCACTTAGTGTTTGGTCTATCTTAACTCTTTGCCATCCAGTCAAGTAATCCTCCAGCTTTACTGATGCGATTGTTACAGTGCGCACAAATAGGATAAATTAAATTAATGGAACTCAAAATTTAGGGGGCAAGACAGGTATTATCCTCTTGAGATTCCGAAATAAAATTTTCAGTAACATATCAATAATTGTAATTATATCGAATCAATGAGAATGTATTGTTTAAATCAAATACTTACCCGTGCTTTTCTTGCTATATATTGCATATTTATCAACTGATAGAATGGAGATATTAAGTAATTGTTAAAAATAAAAGCTCTTTGATTATTTTAACAACAACAGACAAAGTTTTCATACGTTTCATTATTCTATAGTTGTCATTCAATTTCACTCAATAGTTACATGTAAAGCATTGTGGAATGCTCTCCGCTCTACGGCCGGACAGTGACAGGGCAAGTCGGGCCACCGGCACAGCGATATATCCTAGAAGTTGATATCCTAGAACAATGAAATCTTAACCGTAGTATCACTTAGATGTAAATGAAACATGGTTATTGCTAAGTATTCGCCATTTAATTAACTCATTTCTCGAAACATATTACTCTCTCATTAGTATAAAATTTACATGTATGCAACCAGCTGACACCCACGGTATTGCCTGCGGTTGTTGTTGTACCTTTGTAACAACAAAACCGGGAAACTATCATCAGTTATCTACCAGTGAAAAACTCGTCAAAATCATATCTAATCAAATGTATAGATTATCAGCCTTGGTACAGTCAGATCTTAGGCAACGAGCATGTCGCAACTTGTGGAACAATTGCTTTCATTTCTTATTTTATAAATATTATAATTATTCATTGCTTTATCATCATTTTCATTTCATATTTTGATAAATATTTCAGGGCTCAGTGTTTCAGTGGGTACGTGACCATCGTGTTCATCATAAGTATTGCGATACCGATGCCGACCCACACAACTCGACGCGAGGGTTTTTCTTCTCACATATAGGTTGGTTATGCCTAAAGAAACATCCTGATGTTGCAGCTAAAGGTCACGACATTGAGCTAAGCGACATTAAGGCGGATAAGTTACTTCACTTTCAAAAAAAGTAAGTACACATAATGTACGTAGAATATTTTACTTCATGTTATTTATAAAATACACAACATCTAAGAATGTTTACATAAACAAAAGTTTTTATATACTCTTACATATAATGGTAGTAAACTATTAATAAATTTATATGATTGTAATATGTAACCGCGATGCTACGAGTAGACGCATGAAACAATCGAAATCTATTCAACAGTTCGACCTAAACTGTTGCGGTAATTACTGCACAGCCATTTTCTATTGCTGTTTTATTCACATGTATGGACACTATTTCAGACAAAGCAGGAAAACGAGCAGACTGACCATCTGATGGTAAATGACTGGCACTGGCCATTAGACCCTGCAACACAGAAGTCTCAAGCACGTATAGATAATAGTATATGACATTTATATCAAGTCCGATCTGTAAGTCTTGGACAGTCGCGGCATTTATAGATAGATTGAAGCAAACTTACTTGTAAAATCTGCAGACACTAAAAAAGAAAGACTTTAACTGATTTAGATCTATCTCTAACTCTAAAACTTGAACGTATCCATTTAATTAATAAACAAAATAATAAAATAGAATTAATAGATAACTCTCAGAATTCATGAATTATTGTCTAATCCTCATCAATAACTTTTAATAACATTGTTTCAGATACTATTTTTTATTACTTTTCTTGATAGGCTTTATGGCACCAACTTACATCCCCGTTTTATGGAACGAAGAAAGGGGGACTGCGTTTTGCATTGCTGCAATCTTACGTATAACTATCTCATATCATGTAATTTTCTTGATTAATTCTGCTGCCCGTATATGGGGCACGAAACCATATGATAAAGATATTCGGCCCGTGGAGACAAAATTAGTGTCTTTAGTTGCATGTGGAGAAGGATTTCATAATTATCATCACACATTCCCATGGGATTACAAAGCGGCAGAGTTGGGTGGGTATACTTTAAACACGTCTCGACTCTTTATAGATTTAATGGCAAAAATTGGTTGGGCGTATGACCTGAGAACTGTGTCCCAAGAGTTAATACAGAAGCGTGTAAAGAGAACTGGGGATGGCACACACCCACATTGGCAGTGGGATGACAAAGATATAATATATGAGGATGAGTCTATGCAATAAAACATTCATGGTATTTAAGATAAACATATTGGAGAACTAAAGAACTGAAAGAAATGAAAACAATAATTTAAATATAATGGCAAAACTAAAGTCTATGCAAGGAAAATAAATAGCCTGGACAATTAAATTGTCTGTAACAGTTGTTTTTGTGTATAATAACATCAAATAAGTTCATGAGTCTTCTGATCTGTATATCAAAAAAGGAAAAACTTATTAAATATGGTTTCATTCTCAAAATGTTTCATTTCTTACTTCACAGGAAAATAAAAAAAATCGTACAAACTGGACGATAAGTGGGTAGTGTCACAATTAATCGCAACAAAAATGGAACTTTAGAACATTACAATATGTCCCTTTTGATAGGACCATTCAAGTCGCTCAATCGAAACAGAATGCACTACAAAAACGTCCCCACGCTGGCCGAGTTATGGCTACGTAATCTTGCTGTTGAATGTTATTGAGCCACCCAAAGGCCTCAAACTAAGCTTCACGCCCTTATCTTATTATAACAACCGAGATCGACTGCTTAACGTGACCTCCGAATAACGGAGATGCTCATGGTAACATGCAACTAGCGGTCATCCATCCAGGTACTGACCGCGCCACTGTTGCCTACACGCGGTTATTGTTTCCAATCACCGAGTGCGACTAGGCTATGAGTGCCTTATAAGGCTCATAAGGCTATAGCTATTACGTTATTATATTAAGGATACCGTGCTTAACAACTTAATAATACAGTAGTTATCCCAAAATTTGGATTTACGACTAACCATTTAATACTTAGCTAAGCAAAGTTTTAAGGTAGTCAAACCTTTATTTCTGCAGTCTTGATAATGATAAAGATAACTTTATTAAAGTAAAAAGAAAGTACTCGTATTAAAATTTAGTTAAGTTTTAAATTATATAATTCATTAATCAACAACACGTATGGCCTAGTAGTTTAAGCGGTCGCCACGACGCTTCCTGCTTTGCTAAGTGTTGTGGATTCAAATCCCAAATGGGACAACACTTTGTGTAATCTACAAATTGTTGTTCTGAGTCGTGGTGTTCTTTGTGTCCGTTTCATGTAAGTTTGTAAAGTTGTTCCCGACACAGGATTAATTCCTATTGCGAGAATTGTGTTTTAAAAATGAAAATAGTTAATTAATTACTACGTAGTTGCAAGTCACACAAACTCGAAATAAATTTTGGATAAAAATTGTATTTTTATTTTAGAAAGCCTAGGTCAATGAGGAGAGATTTTTGGCTCGAATCAAATAGTACATGTCCTAGTATCCCCTACTAAGAATGTAATAGACAATGTTTGATCTTTCTCTTGTTCATAAATTTGGAACAACAATAAAACCTAAAATTAACCTAGAATTGATGTCACTACTACGTCGAACTCTATTTACGTCAGGGTTTAAAACTATTAGACAGGACGAATCGGTAAACTTGACGAGTTAAAGATAAAGTCCTTAACACTACTAAATATATTTAATTTCCGATGTTTTTTTGATAGGTATTGCATACCTCTTTTTATGGTATACCATAAAAAAGGTATTGCATATCTTTTGGAGTGGAGTGAGTGAATACTTTCTCGACCCGTTGAGCACGCCAAGCTTCTTCGAGGCTAATTTGGCCTAACCCAACACACGACACCAAGTATCACAATGTTGGCTGAAGCAGATAGGGGACTGTCTTCAAAACAAGGACGTACGACCAACGGCAGTTTTTTAATTTTTGTCTTTGTGGGGGTTAAAATTAAGTCTATTCCTATCTGAAACCTTTTCATGGTCACTAAGCAGACGAAGACCCTGTAGGTATTAGGTATTACTAGCACTGTATCTCAAACTGAACTGCGGTCCGACGCCTTTTTATATTACATGCCGTTATTACTAACACATTCGAGAAAGGTTAATGACCTATTACAAGAAAACACCGTTGAACAAACCAATCGCGTGACAATAATGACTATATTCGATGTTAGGTTCATTGTTCCATGTCTCAAGAAAGCATCGAGAACTTTCACGTTAACTAACCGTGTCGAGACTTTTCTGGAATGATCTTTCTTCGTAACAATATAAATTTATTTATAAATACATACAAATTGTAACTAAATTACACTCAGACACAATAATTTAAATACGTGCTCACCATCTGGTGACGATGGTAAGAATTGAACCAACGACCTCTGTCTTAGCATAAATATATAATAAAGCTTAGTATAGATAACAATAGGTAAATTAATTTCTATACATGACTTACTTTAATTATAGTCCTATGTCCCCTAGTTGGGGCAGAGGGCGTCCACAGCATTCCGCCATGGCGTTTGGTCGTGAGCTTCGCATTTTAGCTCGCTCCACGTCTTTCCGGCCTTCTTCGTCTCGTCTGCAACTGTGCACCGCCAGGTCTGTTTGGGTCGGCCACGTTTTCGTTCTCCTTGACGATTCCAATCGAGCGCCTGTTTGGCGATATGATCGGAATCCCTACGGAGTGTGTGACCAATCCAGCTCCACTTGCGACGTTTAATCTGCTTGTCGATCGGCGTTTCACGGCAGCGCTCCATTAGGTCTTCATTGGAGATTCTCTCGGGCCAGTAAATATCGAGAATTCGGCGAAGACAATGGTTTACGAAGACCTGGAGCCGGTGCGAGATATCTTTGATGACCTTCCACGTATCACACCTATACAGCAGTACGGATTTGACGTTGGACTGGAATTTCTTCAACTTCATTCTTCGCGTCAATTTCCGTGACTGCCACACGGGCCACAACTGTGCGAAGGTTGTTCTGGCCTTGGCAATGCGCGAAGTGATGTTCTCTTCAGTTTCCCCAGTCTCTGACGCTTCCGAGATAGGTAAATTTATGGACTCGCTCCACATCCTCTGAACCAATCCGTAATGGTGTGCTATTTTTCACTCCAGATCGCATCTCTTGGGTCTTCCGTGTGTTTATTTTAAGCCTAGTTAAACTCGCCTCTCGACATATCGTCCAATTTGGATTGCATTTCGCGGTGCGTGTGACTCAGGAGGCACAGGTCGTCGGCGTAGTCCAATTTATCTAGGACACTGGTCCTATGCGACGCCACCTATTGTGGTGTGTGCGAATCCCGTCGAGGACGATCAAGAATAGGAGAGGCGAGAGTGTACTGCCTTGTTGAACACCCGCATGTACCTCGATACCTTCAGAGACCATGCCATTTTGCGTCACTTTACAGGAATACTTTCTATAGATGGCTTTTATAAGATTCATCATCTTCGGCGGGACACCAATTTCAATAAATCTCGACCATATGGTAATCCATCTCAGCGTATCGAAAGCTTTTTCAAAGTCTACAAAGGTCAGATGGACTTCCCTTTGACGTTTGGGTACTGGTAATAGGAATTTAGTTAGTAAGTAGTTTAGTTAGTTTAGTTAGTAAGCTTATTCAAATCATTTAATCTAGACCACGTATTCTTTGAGCCAACCAGAATTACATCACATTCTGCAACATGTCTAGATAATGTATTTAGCAACTGTGAATATCTTGGTAAAGCAATATTTAGTCACTTGAGATCTGACCACTGTGGGCAAATGGTCATTAATCCCACAGATGAAGTTGTTAAAGCAACGAAAATCATGAAGGCCGATGACTTCTAACCGCCTGAAATGCTTTAATGAAAATATTGCAGACAAGGTTACCAACATAGATTTCAGTGAGGATAATCCGGATGTCTTATATGAGAATTTATTTAATTTAATTAAAATAGAGTATGATTTAATTTTTAAAGAGAAAAAAATTACTAAGAATGTGAATACTAGATTCTGTGACTGGGCAACTCCTGGAATTTACAAAAGTAGAGATAAGATGTATGAACTATATGGCATGAAACAGCATAATTTTGATCCTGTTTATGTAACAACAATATTATTAAAGATAATCGGGGTTTGGCTGATATTTTTAACAATTATTTTGCAAAGATACCAGTTAATACTACCAGTTCCTTGGATTCCTGCTCAGTCACAGCTGAATCCTTGGCCAGGGGCAGCGTGAAAGAGTGTGATGTCATGTCCAAGTTTCAGTTTATAAGCCCTAATGATGTGGTGAAAACTTTCAAGTCGCTCAATTCAAAGAAAACAACCGACTTGTGGGATATTTCTGTCAAATTATTGCAAAATATATTATTATTGATATAGCACTACATTTAGCTGTAATATTTAATAAGTGTGTAGAAAATGGTGTATTTCCGGATTTAATGAAACATAGTAAGTTGATACCATTATTCAAGAGTGGGTCTAAGAGCGATCCAGGTAATTTTAGATCCATCTCAATCTTGCCAGCAGTCAGTAAAGTCTTTGAAAAACTTATCCTTCAGCAATTAGAAACTCATTTAAATATTAATAATTTATTTCATAAAGTGCAGTATGGTTTCACAAAGGATCGCTCCACCATTGATGCTGGTTCAACACTTATAAAACATATATTTAATGCCTGGGAAAACGCGCAAGATGCTATTGGCGTTTTATGTGACTTATCCAAAGCATTTGACTGCGTTGAACATCAAACGCTTTTGCGAAAACTCAGGCACTATGGCATTAGGGATACTGCACTTGATCTGGTTGTCTCGTACTTTGGGGATAGAGTTCAACGAGTGGATATAAATGGAATTAGATCCTCCGGATTACCTGTCTCAATGGGCGTGCCACAAGGCTCAATTCTCGGTCCTTTTCTCTTTCTAGTGCATATTAATGATTTACCTTTCTTTGTGCAAAATTTCTGTGATGTAGTACTTTTTGCAGAGGACACTTCGCTTATTTTTAAAGTTAATGATATTAACAGGTCACTTACACTAGTCCAAGATTGGTTTACAAGCAACAACTTACTATTGAACTCGAATAAAACTAAATGTATAAAGTTCACTTTGCCTAATGTTAAGAAACTCAACACGAACATCATAATAAATAACGAAATTATTGGTCTCGTAGAGTCAACTATGTTTTTAGGAATAACCTTGGATCATAAGCTTCAGTGGGGCGCCCATATATCGTATCTAGCAGGGAAACTGAGCTCCGCGGCATTCGCTGTTTGGAAAGTTCGCCAGTTAACTAATATTGAAACTGCGCGACTAGTTTATTTTAGTTATTTTCACAGTATCATGTCATATGGTATTCTACTATGGGGCAAGGCAGCTGATGTTCAAACCATTTTTGTAATTCAAAAACGGGCAATTCGTGCGATTTACAAACTTAAAGTTCGAGATTCTCTGAAAGAACAATTTAAGGAAATAGGTATTTTAACAGTAGCATCTCAATATATATTTGCTAATATTATGTTTGTACGAAAAAACATAGATAAATATACTAACAAAAGTGATCATCATTCACTAAACACAACGAATAAGCACAAATTACTCGTAGTGGGCCAATATTATCGCCTGAACAAAGTTCACAATTCATTTGAAGGACTTGGTGTGCGTTTTTATAACAAAATTCCTGTCGAAATCTTGAACTTACCCCTACAAAAGTTCAAGAGTACCGTTAAGAATCGTCTTATGGAGAGGGGCTATTATACGGTAAACGATTTTTTAACCGACACAATGCCTTGGATATGAGTGAGAATCTAGTATTAACTTATTATAATATACTAATTGAAATAATTTATATTTATACGCAACGTATTTATTTGTTTGCAATTCTTAATATAATTTATTTCATTGTAATTGATTCTTGACATCTTATTCTGCATATTGTTGGGTAAAGTCAGGATTCAATGAAAAACGTTGTCAAGATACAGCCTTGTATTACATGTTTTAACAGATCCTTTCAATACAATCATTACATACTATCATTATTTACAACTTTTACTATTCTTTACTAAGTTATTCTTATTACACTTGTTACTCTGCTGAAAAGTAAGAACCGAATGTCTCCTACGGGTTCGTGAGCCTCTTTTAAACACAATGTTATGCTCCGTCCTTTGGAGTCGTGTGACAACTACTTGACATTTTATGAGAATTAGTGTAATAAATCATTTATATAATATTAACATAGTGAACTCGACACTTTAAGATAATTATTCTAAACAACATTTATACGATACTAGCTCATCGAACTAATAAGCTAACAGCTCGGCCATCCTGTTTTAAGCGAGTCCCATCGCTTGGAATGTTTTGTGTTGGACCATGAATACAAAAAGAAATATATTTTTTATATGCATTAGCTTATTAGTTTATATTCAATAAGAAAGGCTAAAAAACTATAAAGTAGTACACTAACCACAGCTAAAGTTTAATGAGGCAGTAACCTTTTACAATATTTTTTATTTCCTAATGATTCTGATAATAGATTTCTGGTAAACTAACACAAGGATGCACTTTATTCATGTCGAAAATAATAATAATGACTTTAGAACATTTCTCAGAATTTTGTTATAACTTTGGTGTTATAGATTTATACAATTCTATTGAATAACTTTCAAAATCCAAAAACAAATTTGTGCACTATACAAAATTATTTATATAAATCACATAATGTCAAACATTAATAACTATTGTGTCAAGTATTATGAATATTATTTTATATTAACAATATAGAGTCTCTTCAAGTACAATGTCATCGAAGTTGGACCCGATACCACGTTTTTGCTATAGAAGTTAATTTAAGGAGATAGTTGTAAACATTTTAATTTTTCATCGCCACATTTTTAACCTAGCGATACATGTTTACTAGGTTTGATCTTTTAGTAAAGGGTCAAACTCCGATACCACAATCGTCGAATAGTGCCGTCTCTTGTATGTTGACTTCGCTATCCGCCTTTATCTTCTGCTCATCTTGGTTCTTGAACTCTACTCTTGCGACGTGACATTCGCATCCAAAATATGTTCCTGTCCCGTTCCCTCGGGATTTGTCATTGATACACCCGTTGTACCCATTACGTTGGGATTTATCACCGGTACGCCAGTTAATTCGAGCTATCGCATCATTGTACCCATTATCTCAGGATCGGTCATCGGTACGCCCGTTACCTCGAGCTGAGCTACCATGACACTGGTGTACAGACACGTTTTCTCAGGACTTATCACAAGCATGCCCTTTACCTCGGGATTCCACGATATTGATGTATCCATACCTCGGATTTCATCAACACCATACCTCGGTTTATCCCCGTCATGAAGCTAGTTACCACGAGCGCATCGTTGTAATACGTTGTTCTGGAACTTTTGCTACTTTAAAACGTCTTGCAATCTGAAACTTTCAATCATAAGTTTAATGTATGATAATCATTTGGACATCAAATCCTGTAATCATCATATGATACTTATTTAAACGTAAAATTATAGAAGCTTTTTATGATCCTATGAATAGTATAATAATAATTATTTAAAAAATAACTAAAAGGACATCTGTAAGTTCTTGAACTCCCACAGGCGCTAGTGTCAATAAACATAGTATTACAGATATAACCATTATAATAGGAACGAATAGTCAGTACTGGTGATAGTCAGTCCATTTTATATGTGATTCTCTTCATTGTATTTTTGAACAACTAAAATTCACTTTCGTAATTAAGTATAAAGTAGAGAGGCAGATACTGTACCGCTAGTTAGCTAGTAGGATGTTATTGATGGTTATGAGATTTATACTGTTTATAAAGTCTCAACAACATGTATGTTTCTCATCAACATTTTTGTTACTTATCTTTTGTTACTTTTTTTTGTCCTTTTATGTACAAAATATAGAAGAAAAAAAATTAATCATCCGTTATTTGTACATGGTCAGTCAATTGATGTATTATTTTTATGTAAACTATATATCTTGTGTACAATAAAGATTATTCTATTCTGTCATCCTAACTATTATCATGTATTTATCTATTGTTAAGTATTTGTTAAAGCGTTTTAATTCTTCTCAAAAAGTTGATACAACCGCGTTTGCGTTTTCTAAATTTGCCATGCTTAAAATCTAATGAGTTTGAAAACTAGATGATTTTGATGTCACATCTCCGAAAATATCTTATATATAAAATTCTCGTGTCACAATGTTAGTTACCATACTCCTCCGAAACGGCTGAACCAATTTTCATTAAATTTTATGTGCATATAGGGTAGGTCTGAGAATAGGCTAACATCAATTTTTCATACCCCTAAATGTTAAGGGTAGTCTACCCCTAATTTTATTTTTTTAAATTTTAAATCTTTTTTTTTTTTTTTATGTTACTGCATTAGAAAATACATACAACCCTGAATTTTCAACCCCCTACGATCAACCATTACTTTCCATCGCGATTTTTAATGACCCACCCCTAAAGTACCTATATATTCCTTTTTATGGCAAAGCAACGTTTCTCGGCTCAGCTAGGTTTTATATAATTGTAAAATATAAGCTACATCAAGAGCGATTAAAATATCTTTTTACGGCAAACCAGTTAAAAAATAGAGAACGATTCCTACCACAAGATACGCAATATATATAAGTCCGATACATTTCTGTCATAGTCGTTTATGTGTGAACACATAACCATTTGCGTTATCAACATACTCGAATTAGTATAATAAATAAATAATCTGATTATTTATTTAACTTCTTAGAAGTGTACTTAGATTAGAAATTTGATCTCAATGATTTATTAGTTGCCGCGCTCTCACCGCGACACAGCTCTATACTACTGCTGTTATCATCGTCCCAAATATGTGTGTGTATATGTGTTCCTTAACCCAAAGTGAAAATTATTATAATCATCATCATCAACAGTTCCTAACAGTCCATTAATGTAATTCAATAAAATTTAATTCCTTCTTTCTTAAACATCTCACACTATGTCTGAATATAGTCACAAACTAAGTAGCATTAGTACTATGAAAGCAAAATGAGTGCTAGTGTACCTATAAACATACTCTTTTTTTTATTTTAAACATAAGAAGAAACGCCGGAACAAAAACTTACAGTCCGTACCAAACTTTTGTCCAACTCGAGAATCGAACTCAAGAGATTACAGATCCAACACTGCACCGTCGTTATAATTACTAACAATATCACACGTCCCACATATATCAGTTGAATTCTATCTGGTTCCAAACTCGGGAGAGTCCGTACCATGGCCACCATATTGCTGATAAACGCACTATGCCTTTAAACACACATATCTCACAGACAAATTATACCCAGATACACACCAAAGATCGCCCTCATCTAACAAATATTTGTCTTGAGTGGAAGTGTCATTCATATATTTTTAATTTTTAATTCAATCAATGTCATTACAAATATTTGCATACCATGAATGTACTGGTAGAATGTATATGGGCCATGTATCAATTTAAGGCCGTACTGTGTATACCTACATTCTGGCAAATAAATGATTATTATTATTATTATAAGTCGCACATACGACCTCTGGTTTGATAGCCAAGGTCCCCAATCATTGTGCCACCCAGTCTGTCAAGTAAGCAGCTAATCATACAATTATCAACTCTATTCTTCAATTCACGAGGAAACAATTGTCATTTACAATGTTGAACTCAATTAATACAATCTCATTGACAAATTATATCACTCTAGGTCAGTAATTACGGACCAAAAATATTGCCATTGACTGCTTTCTATCCATAGTTATATATGCAAAATAGACGGCAGTTAGTGTAATTTCAAAGCAATGAAACAACAATTCACACAATGCAATTCAAAGTCATAAAACAATATAATACAATAAATCAGAAACATTAATTTTACACGTAAATCTGCCATTTATACGTTACTATTTAGGTTAAATAATCTAAATAAATTAATTAATAATTGTAATATTTTTAAAGTAAGTGAACACCCAAACATCGTTTCTGTTTTCCATGAATGCGAAAACCTTGCATTTCATAGAATATAGTAATTTCACTTCTCAATGCATATCACGATAGAATTATACGTAGTAGGGATTGAAATTAATAATTTACTACACATCAAACTTCCGTCTGCTTCGGACTTAGCGTTGTTCTGATAGTGTAGTCCCTTTTAAAATAACACCATTAGAAACGCGAAGCTGTCATGAGGACCGTATTATTGAGGACTGTCGACAGAAGTCGAAACCTAACACTAGTAACACTATAAACGACACACAGTTGCTACCTTTCAGATATTCAATTATTTGATCTGAAATAAAAATACGTCATTTGATTATTGACGGCTGTAGCACAATGTTTATTAGATATGGTAGTCATCGACTATCTCTTGTTACTAAGAATTGTTTGGGCCGTACTTAATTTTGTATTGTACCTAATAAGAAATAAGCGAAAATTGTTAAACAATGATCCAATATGAAAAGGTTTGATTTTACCATGATTAAATATTAATATTGTAATTTAAACCATATTTCCAGTGAATATATATAACATTTACATACTCAGCGTAATAAGCCGTATTTATGGCTTCAGATATAAAGTCGACATTAACGCGTTACATGACCAACATGTCGACGACAGTTTACTCTCCTTTAAAATACGTTTTTAGAAGCTTTTACTTTAAAAACAACATCCGTAAAATTCAGATTTATATTATTTCTTTTCATTTGTCAATGGTAATATAAATGTTCTTCATATTACCATAACCATCACTCATAAATTTGCGCGACTATAGAGTAGATACTCTTTGTTTCCAACTTTTCACCTAAGTGATAGGAGATCCAGACTAACGTAGAATGTTTTTTTTTGTTTAAATAGGTTCTAGGCGGTACATAACTCCAGCAGGAAAAATAAGGTCATAGATATGTTAACTCTGCTATTTTTTTATTTTATTTTGTTCTTACTACTTTGTAGGCTAGTCGTTTTATGCTTATGTGTTTGACTTTGTTTAATCCCAACTATGGTATTACTTTTCTGAATTCGATCCGATTTTGTAGATCGTAACGAACGGTAACGTCTTTACCTGATCCGTGCATCGGATCGCATGCATTTGATTCGAACTTCTGTAGACTGATCCGATAAAATCGCATAAAACATTTACTCCGAACCAAAATAATTGCAACAGTTTTAAACAATAATTCCACATACTGTACATTTCGCGCCATCAAGTGTTTTATAACATCAGACCAAACACTTGATTTAGTGTGCTATCTTATTTCAAGAATTAAGTCCGCTGTTTATTATTTATAATATGCACAAGCTTATCTTATTTTTCGTGTCGTCTTTCTCGACGCGTCGGTACCTGACGTTCTGTTTATATTTTGTAACATAAACTAAAATTCTCAATTTTACTTTGAGTGACCGCTTAATATTAATACAACTAGTCACTGTAGTCAGACAATAGTCAATTTGAGTTATGCCATGAACATAAAACCGTTACAAAGTTAAAGATTTATTCATTTACTATTTTCGTTAAAGTTTGGTGTAACACAAATGTAAAAATTTAGACTATTAACTTTATTTGCGTTATCCACATAGTTTGTGATTTAACATCAATATGCAATAACAGTTGATTGTAGCGTTACTACAGGCAAATAATGTTTCATAGTAGATATTCGTATCGTCTACCGGTGGTAATCAAGTTTTCAAGTTGATGTATTTTGGCACCTGCTAGTATCTGTCAACTGTGGATAGTTACAACACACGTTTTCTACTGTCGATGTATTTGCTAATTTAAAAACAGGCCATCGACCAACTACGATCAGTGAATTACATTGCAATTATTCATCTTTAAAATTGATCCGCTGAAATATCTGTAGTTTTTTTTTTTTTTTTTTATGTTGCATTTATGGAGTATCAGGAGTATCATGACCTATTATTATTTTGTTAATCACAATGGTGAACTCAAGATTTTAAATTTCTGTACAAGTGTGGTATATTGAGATATGTTTACGTCCTGAATTTGGTTGACAACTCAAGTATCCTCTTGCGTTTTTATTTAGTTATTTTGGGACAGATTTATTGAAATTCCTTCAAACATGCATTAACCATATATATGCTAGTTAGCTTTACTTTTTATATTAGTTACAACGTATCAATACTTGTACATTATCGAATAGTACCTACGGCTACCTGTGGCTGTCCGAGATTTCTTCGCCAATTGTATTCCAAAATTAGGAATATCATACTCATAACAAACAAATTAACAATCAATATTAAAGGGTAACTACTGGTTATATACACAAACTTGAAGCATCTGTAAATAATACACTAGATGACGTAAAATGTGTTCGTCTCTTATTTTTATTTTTTTTTAAGAAAAAAAAACAATGCAACATGATCACAGAATACGATACCAGCAAAAGAGAATCGTCACGCAAATTTCATTAGATCGGCAAAACAATGACCACGCCTTTTGGTAACGACAATGTGTGACAAGTTCTTTTATAAAAATAATAATAATCTAACTTTAGACAATCCAGTGTTCACCTTGATATTGGAAAACCCAAATTGTATTTATTTTCCATGCTTTAAAGTGTAATCACTTAAAACATATACTTTTTGAAACAGCATTAAATAAGTGCGCTCCGTAAAATGAATAATCTTAATTTAAATCACCATCAATTTACTAATAGAAAAAAAAAATACGTAGTTGATTCATCTAATTATTTTATTGTATAATCTTTCGAACTTATTCATTTATCTCGTAATTTGAATGGTTCTACGATTATTTTACAACAATGGGAAACCGATCAAATTATTAGAAGACAGAAAAAATATCTGTGAAAGTAGGCATACACATACTTTAAGTTCCAAGTTTTAGCAATAAATGAGTAAAACTTACGTTTTCCGAGTTGTGAGCGTGACAAGAAAGTTGTTTTCTTGTTTATCCCACTTCTGACTTGTTGGGTAAAGTCAGGATTCAATGAAAAACGTTGTCAAGATACAGCCTTGTATTACATGTTTTAACAGATCCTTTCAATACAATCATTACATACTATCATTATTTACAACTTTTACTATTCTTTACTAAGTTATTCTTATTACACTTGTTACTCTGCTGAAAAGTAAGAACCGAATGTCTCCTACGGGTTCGTGACGTGAGCCTCTTTTAAACACAATGTTATGCTCCGTCCTTTGGAGTCGTGTGACAACTACTTGACATTTTATGAGAATTAGTGTAATAAATCATTTATATAATATTAACATAGTGAACTCGACACTTTAAGATAATTATTCTAAACAACATTTATACGATACTAGCTCATCGAACTAATAAGCTAACAATATATTGCCTGACATTTGAATTTTGTTAAGTTAAAGCAAGCAACCGTATATCATAATAAACAGAAAAAAAATAGCTTTAATTTGATATATAAATAATAAATGTACGTTATGAACGTATAAATGCATCAAAATTATACGCTCAGCACTGGCGGTAGTGGAACGCTGGTGCGTGGACAACGAGCTTTCAGTCAATCCAAGAAAGACTGAAATGGTAATGTTCACCAACAAACGGAATCTGGGAAATTACCGACTTCCCAGGCTGTTTAATACAGAGCTTCAACTCACGACTGAGGTAAAGTATCTAGGGGTGATATTCGACCGCAGACTGAATTGGAGTGCCCACCTCGACAATAAAATCGAAAAAGCAACAGTCGTATTCTGGCAGTGCCGCAGAATGGTAGGTAAAACTTGGGGTCTAAGCCCCAAAATCACTCTGTGGCTCTACGAGACAGTAATTCGACCTATGGTAAGCTATGGCGCGATAGTATGGTGGCCACGTACCAAACTATCCACAGTCGAAGCTAAACTACAACAACTCCAGAGACTGGCCTGTCTGGCGACCACGGGCTGTATGAGGACTACCCCGACTGCGGCTCTGGAAGCCATCATAGGATTACCACCTCTCCATCTCTTTATAAGGCAGGAGGCTCTAGCTGCGGCAGCGCGGCTAAAGAAACAAAATCTCTGGAGACTGCAGAGGGTACCGCATACTGAAATCCTCTATGAGGCTATTGGAAGGGAACCGCTCATGGAAGCGGTGACCGATGCGGTACCAAAGCAATTTGTCTTTGACAAGAAGTACAAAATACAATTACATGAGGACCCACAAGAAGTGCTTCACCCGAAAGAGTTGAGTGTCTTCACAGATGGATCCAAAACAAGGTCAGGCACTGGCTCGGGAGTATTTTCCGAGGACCTAAACATACACATCTCAAAGCCACTAGGAGCCCACAACACAGTCTTCCAGGCAGAGTGTATGGGCATAATATTGGCTGCACATGCAATCACTTCCAGGAGGGTGACGGAGTACCCCATCCGCATACTCTCCGATAGCCGATCAGTCCTGCAAGCCCTGCAAAGTCACTCGACAACATCAGGGCTAATTTACGAATGCCACAAAGCCCTGACAGAGGTATGTACCAAAAACAGTATAACTCTCCAGTGGATAAAGGGGCATAGTAACTCGCGCGGGAACGATGCAGCCGACGCACTGGCAAGAGCTGGATCGGTAGCAAGGGCAATAGGCCCTGAACCAATACTGCCTCTGCCCTCTGCTTGGCTGCGAAGATCACTGCAAATAAACACCAAGGTGGAACACCAAACCTATTGGTCCAACCTTGGCACCTGCAGGCAGACCAAGGAGGCCCTCCCGAAGATCAAACCCGGATTGTCACGGAAGCTGTTGCGGCTTGGGAGGCCGCTGCTTCGACTCTTGGTTGGAGCAATAACTGGTCATGCATTACTAAACAAACATCTTTTCACTCTAGGTGTAACAGACAGTCCTCTGTGCAGGGCATGCATGGAGGAGGAGGAGACAGCCGCCCATGTCATTATGACATGTCCTGAGGTGGCAGAATACCGGGCGAGACACCTCGGATCACCGAGGTCACTCCCAGAAGTCGTCGGCAACGTGAAGGGTCTGCTAGGCTTCTTGGAAGAACTGGGGTGGCACAAGTAAAGCCATCCCATCACGCAAAATAGGCGCACCGTAGACGTCGATTTGCGGAAACCCAGCCCGCGAGTATCAAGATCAAGATCAAAATTATACCTGTTTCCACCTGGCTGCGAAGAGGTGCGGCAAAGTGCGCAACGGCAACCGTGATTTTTCAGAGTGTTTATGTATATTGCCGTGAAGTGGACGATATTTTATTTAAAAAACAAATGAATGAATTTTTTTCCCAAAAATCAATTAGCAATAATAATAATAATAATAATAAACTTTATTCTCATTAAAATGTTTACAGTTTCTCTTAACCTATTTACATTTGTTATAGTTTTTAGGATAAAAGAATTCGTTGACGACTGTACTAGTGTAAACTGTGCTACAGTCGCCAGCGCCCTCCTCCCTTACATCCAGGAAATAGACATAGGAACAATGAAACACCTGAGAACAATTAGCTTTGACTACGCTAGTAAACCCTATAACAATATAATAATTTTAAAAAAGCTGTTTGAGAACTGTTACCACTTGAATCGAATAGAATATTATCGTTGTGAGTTAGTGTGAAGTGTGAATGTAGGTTTGTTTGGTATGTGATGTGTGAATGTATGAGAAGGATGATTGTGTTTTCCAAATATACTGTTAAGAAACGGAGTGTAATAGATCTTCTGTCTGACCATAGTTCAAGCCCAACAACCACTTACGAAGAGTATCTCTGCATTTATTTATGGGTAATGAATAAATGTTATTCACATGATTTGCTGCGTTGTACAATTTGTTACTCACTACATAAAATTGATTTTTGGCAAGAGTTGTACGATGGGAAGTAACCGAGCAAACCTTTGTTTTGTTACGCTTTGTAATGACGTTATAGGTAATTTGTTTATGCTTTCGGAGAACAGTTGATAGTATAAAGAGTTGTCTGACAGTTAGCACAGAACATTCACCGTATACGAGACTGGTGCTGTACCTTCGCGGCTTACCCAGTATAACCTTCAATATTGCCCTCTGTGCACGCTCCAAGGATAGCAGAGTGGTCTTACCAGTACCGCCCCACACCGCAATACAGTACTGGAGAAGACACTGAACAAGTGCGTTATAAGCACACAGGAGTGTCTCAAGATCGGCCGATGCTCTGAGCTTTCGAAAAACTGGAATCAATCACCTCACTCGTGCTGTTAATAGATTTATGTGTGGTAACCAATTTAGCGAGCAATCTATTATTAGACCAAGATATTTTATATTTTCAGTCCGAGTTAATTGAGGGCAACCGCAACCATCCAGGAGCCCGCAGGTATGTGCAGTAATTTTAAAATCAAATGGCGGCTGAGCATTAGCGCGAGGTGCAAAGGCAATGTATCTTGTTTTATCGAGATTTAAAGTGAGTAGATTCTCATTTAACCACATCATCACTTCTGCAAGCGCATGCTCTGCGTAGCGCCGAGTCTCAGTCCAGTCGCCACCATGCACGATTAACACAGTGTCATCAGCATAAGTGATGATGTTACAGTTTGGTAGAGACTTGGTACACAAACTATTTATGTATAGTAAGAACAGAGTAGGTCCAAGCACACTACCCTGCGGTACACCAAAGGAGAGTGATTGCTTGGAACTAGTAAACTTGCCCACTCTAACGCACTGGGTTCTATTTGATAAGTAGGAATGAAATAGTTTCAAGACAACACCGCGAACACCGACTGACTCCATCTTAGCAAGCAGTAGAGGGACAGAGACTGTGTCGAAAGCCTTAGAGAGATCCAAGAAAACACCAATGGCTTTTTCTTTTTTATCAAGGTGTTTACTGATAATTTCTGTGAGTAACAAAGTAGCATCTTCTGTAGATTTTCCCCTAACAAAGCCAAATTGGTTATCCGCAATGATATTATTTATCTCCAGAAATTTTACTAACCTGTGATTTATAAGTTTTTCCAATATTTTTGAAATGACACTTAATACCGATATAGGTCTGTAGTTTCCAACACTGTACCTGTCGCCACTCTTATGGATAGGATGCACAAGTGCACACTTCAGTATATCCGGAAAAACACCCGTGCGCAAGCATCGGTTGTAGATAAATGTTAGAGGAGGCATTAGACTACTCTTAGCAGTTTTAATTACTAGTGTCGGTATGTTGTCGATTCCAGCTGCAGAGTTATTTTTTAAATTAGTGACAATATCATCGACTTCTCGTTCATCGGTATCAAACAATGCCATTGAGTCTCTCGGTGAAGAAGATAGAGTACAAGTGCTTGAAATATTCGGCGTGCTAACAGTTTGGTTTCTTAAAATTGCACTTGAATAAGACGACCCTATATCAGCAAAAAACCGGTTTACCAAACTCAGGGACTCACAAGGATCTGGAGCTAGATTAAGTAGTTCACTAGGAGGAGGTAAGGAGTGCCTGAGACAGGCAACTTTGTTTATAGTCTTCCACACACCCCTTGGATTGTTTTTATTCTTCTGAAATTCAGATTTTTCAAACGTAGTTTTAAGTTTTTTCAGAAGATTGTTGCAAAAATTACGGTACCTGGTGTATGTAACCTGCAATATTGCATTGTTAAGGTATGCTTTTGCTTGTTTATGTAATTTATCCCTATGCCTAATACACCGGACTAAACCCGCAGTCATCCACGGTTTAATAGTTCGCTTCCTGTGGGGAATTTTTATTTGTTTAGAGTGGACACTAATAACATCCGAGATCACATTTATTAAGTTAGTAGCTGATACATTAGCGTCAGAAGAAGTATAAACCGAGGTAAAGTCCGTGCGGGAGAATTCAAGCACCAGTGCGGGATAATCAACTTTCAAGAATGTCGTCTCCGGGGTGTGCCTTTTAATTTTGCAATCCAAACAAAAAACAAGAGGTGCGTGATCTGTTACGAGAGAGTCAATGCAACAAAATCTGAGCTGCATTGTAACAAAATCTGGGATTTCATGAGGGGAAGTGACATTTACAGTCGTCTAATCGGGTCTATGTGTAATCGATTATTAGACGTTATTGAAAACCATGGCGCTTACACTCGGTTTTAGGTTTAACCAGTAATCCTACAGACCCAAACCATTGGAACCATTATAACCCACAAATTAACTATTGAGAAGTTTTCTTTTTTATTCGCTTTGCGAAGTGAATGCCATTTTTAAAAATTTAATAATATGAAATAAACAAAGGTCTCTAATTTTACTGTTTTATTTTATTAATATGTATGACTAGCTCTCTCGACAGACTTCGTTCTGTCAAATAAATGCTTTTTTATTTTTGTTCTACACCTACCCTACGCTACCTTTACGGTACCTCTACCCTCCTACTTCAAGTCTACCCATTATTCGAAATAAAGTCAATCCTGTCTCAAACGAACAGACAATCAAATATTTCCTAATATACCTATAGATAAGGACGTTCACTGGCTAACAAACTTTTTCGTGCAATACTTATCATAGTCCATAGTATACGTCTATGTCTATGTCATGGCTTTGTCAGTGTCTAGTAGAATGATAACGGTTCGTTACTTATGATATGTACGTTCAAGCTAATTTCAACATAATGGTATAGAATAATTGTAGGAAAATTACTTTAAGGGGGGTCATGATTCAATTTGGTCGACTGTACATCACTACTCATGTCGAATTTACAAGTGTCAGAAACGCATTCTCTGAGCGATCGGACTATAATCATAAATATGCGTAAAAAATTGGTTTTTAGCAAACACTCGATAAACGTACTGATTCTACTGCCGGATCTCGTACTATTGAGTTTTATTTTATATTTTGATGTTTGTATTTTTGACGTGTTCAAGTGCCTTTTGGGGCCTATGGAAATAAATGATTTGACTTTGACTTTAACTTTGACATTCTCTTTACACACAATATTTTTAGTTAACTCTCTAGCCCACATGTGGGGAATAAAACCCTATGATAAACGAATGAGCCCGGCAGAATCAAAGCCTGTGTCGTTTTTAGCATGTGAAGAAGGTTTTCACAATTATTATCATGTGTTCCCTTGGGACTACAAACAACCTGTATTGCAGTAATTATTATTTTGTTAGGTTCTATTTCACTTTTTTCTAATCGCCCCCTTAAAAGTCATTCTAATATGGAAAAAGTGGCTGATGCGGACAGTGAGCGTTGTCCGCGCCAATCAATGTATTTGAAGTGGGCTTTGTTTTGCATCTACTCACGATATGCGTTTGTGTAGTGTGACTGTGTATTTTTTTATTTTATTGTTATCGATGATCTTGATGCATGGTGCATCAATTGTAAGCACAAATAAATAAATAATGTTTGTTGCTCTTTCACGCAAAAACTACTGAATGGCCAGCCGAGGCACCCCTCGGGTGAGAAACAAATCTACGCTTGCCCGGGTATTGGGGGATCTCTGCCCGGGTCGACCTTTATTTCTCCCCATCTCGTGGGTTAAAATATGGAATTTAAACTAAAATCAAATATACAGTAGACCGATAATGTTATAACGACTAATGGTAAGGCTAACGGATCCGAGAAATAGAGGAAAAGGAAGGAAAGGAGGAACTGAAGAGGACGTTGCGTCTGGGGCGCCCATCTCGGTGGGGCTCCCAGAAGTTTGTCTGAAGTCTGGGATCCGAAGAACATCAGAACGTACGCGTTCCAATTCCGCAACGGACAGCGCGAGCGGCAGTTCCAGTGCGAGGACGGACGCACTGGAGCTAATGGAGACAGGACTCTGTGACAGCCGCAAACGAGGACTCTCCAGGGAAGGCGAAAGCGACACATCCCAGGAGATGATACCTCCTCCTAAGGTCATCGCAAGCAGTCAGAGAGGGAGATCACGAACTTCAGCCTCGGTTCCGTCGGGTTCCGCCTTCTGTAAGGCGGAATCGTACAGGCGAGCGAGGGCGGAGAGAGAGAGAGAGAGGTCTCCTGCTGAAAATCAGGGAGCCCTTGGATGGAGCTTCAGAGCCCCAGTCGCCGGCCTCTCTGCAGGAGGGCGATTAAGCAGATCTACTTTGCGGCCATGTCCCGCATCCAGAATCGTCAGCCTCCACGGAAGGAGGTCTACTGGTGGTCCCAGGAGTTGGCGGACCTCCTTGCGGCCTGTACTAGTACCCGGAGGTCCTATACTTGCAGTCGGCGACGTCACCGCGTAGACGGTGAGGAGGACCGGCATCATGAGGAGTACCGCGAAGCGCGGAGGACTCGGAAGCTGGCCATTTGCCGCGCCAAGGAAGAGAGGAGAAAGGAGATGCTGGAGAGTCTCGACCGTGACCCTTGGGGTCGCCCATATCGTGCGACAGAAGCTTCGCACGGCGGCCCCCCCCTTACTGTTGGGCTGGAGAGACTCTCCAGCCCAGCTTCCTGCAGCAAGTGGTCGAGGGCCTTTTCCCGCAGCGGGCGGAACACACCCGTGAGATTTCGAGGCGGAAGTGCTCGCCAAAGTTTATCGACGAACGACGACGGACGGTTATCGTCCTCCATCCGAAGAGGTTCGTCGCCGCTCGTCTAGCCACCATGGCTAGTTAGTCGTCCCGGCTGGAGGCTCCACGCGCTGGCTTTGCTACCGTGGAGGCGCTCCAGCCGGTCATCTTCGAGTGGGCAGGGTGGCAGCACGGGACCCTTTCCTTCCGACTGACGCAGGTGCTTTCCGGGCACGGTTGATTCGGGAAGTACCTGCACTCGGTCGCTAGCATGGAACTGAAGTGGGCCGCTGGCGAACCGGGTGTTGGAGGCACGCCTATCAGCGCCTCATGCCGCCCTGAGTGTGGCCGGGGATGAACAGGTCGAGTTGTCCCCTCCATCCGGAGGCCAGCCGCGAAGGGGCGACGTACGCGTGTGCCGTACTTCGCCTAAATTGAGAGTCTACCAGCAGACGGTGCCCGCTTCAGGCGCAGAGTTGGCACACCGTGTGGTTTTAGTCGGTTCGGTCGGTTTAGAGATTTCGTTAGTTATAAGTTAGCATCTAAGTTGATAGAGGAACTCTACTACCTCTTTTTTATTATTTTCTTTTATTTTGTATTTTTGACTACTGTATTTCTTGTTATTTTATATTTTCAAGTTAAATTACACTTCGCATCTTAGAACCTGGTAGGTACCTGTACATACTACGAGCTAATTTATTTATTGACGCGCACCTCCACATTGACCAGCTCTCCATCCCCCTATGTTTGGGAGAGCCCACAGCCCTCCTTAATACCGCTCCCCATCTCAACTTTTAGCCCTGCAATAGAAGATGAGACCCCATCAATCCCAGTCAGACGCACTCTCTGGCCCCTGAACACAGCCTCTCTACCTCCTAACCGCAGCTTCGTCGCAAACAGATATTGCGAAGTCATCAGGGAGCAACTATCCATCTCCCGCAACATCAAAAGGGACATCAAAAAGGAGATAGAGAATAGAGTGGAAATACTAGAAAACATACTATGAGCTTACGAAGAGGACAGGATGAGAGAGTCAAAAGGGAAAAACACAAGAAAAACCGAAGATGGTGATATAGAAAATCCTAATAACACAAAAGAGATTTTAAAGAAGATTGAAGAGAACGAGAAGTTAATAAGAGAAAATGGGAAAATCATCTGAAGGAAAGGATGGAAAGACAAGACGAAAGAGAAAAGGAAAAGGAAAGGAAAGGACTGACAACACCATATGCCGACGCGGTGGCGGGCCACTCCAATGCTCCGCTCCCGGTGCGTAACACCCTACATTCGATTGTTGTCAGGTCCAAAAACGAGATGGACACAGGGGAGAACATCATCGAGCGACTGCAAAAAACTGCGAGCGAAGACGAGGATTGGGTTAAGGTCGAAAAAATAAGGAAGGCTAAGGATAGAAAAGTAATAATAGGATACAAGACACAAGAGGACAGAAAAAAGGCTAAAGAAAGATTGACGGAAAAAGGAAAAGATCTCTTGTTGAACGAGATAAAAATTAGAGATCCTCTCCTGGTAATGTACAGCGTCCTAAAAACTCAAAAGGACGATGACATAGTGAAAGCTGTAAAAAGCAGGAACCGGGAGGTGTTCAAAAACTTGACACCTGATCAGGACCGACTAACAGTCCTGTACAGGAGGACAGCCCGAAACCCACACACATGCCATGTGGTGCTCAGGGTCTACCCGGCGGTTTGGACTCGTGCTCTGGACATAGGGAGACTGCATCTCGATCTGCAGCCAATCAGGGTAGCGGATCAGTCCCCCCTGGTGCAATGCTCCCTCTGTCTAGGGTACGGAAACGTTAGGAAGCTCTGCACCAATACCGAACCAAGGTGCAGTCATTGTGGCGGGCCCCACCTAAGGGCCGAATGCCCGAACTTCGCCGTTGGTGCAGAGCCTAACTGTTGCAACTGCCAAGGGGAGAAACGAGCAGCACCGGGCACAACGCCTTTAGCGACTTGTGCCCAATAAGAGCAAAATGGGACAAGATCGCTAGGGCAACGGTACAGTACCGGTGCTGAGGGCCCCTCGTTGAACGAAGTCCACCTCGAGATCAAAACTATATAAGCACAATGACTATCCCCAAACCCACCATCGAACGTCCTACAGAAAATAGGGAACAAAAACACAAACAAGGAACAAACAGAACTAGGATTGTAAGCTTAAATTTAGAAAAAATAATTAGTAAAGAAAATGGTCATCGTACGGAAGAAAATAAAGTTAAATAAAACAAAGCAAAAAAACGCGATATGAAACCAAAATAATAGTTTATTTTAGTTAATCATATGCAAAATTAGTGGAACAAATTAAATAAGTGTATTGTACAGCAGTAGTTTCGGCATATATTTTAGTTTAAATTCAAGAGTTGCAATAATTAATTAGTTTAAAATAGTATATAACAAAACGAAGAAAATAAGGATCAGATAGTATGGAAGATGAATGAAGGAATAGACTAGTAGAACAACAGATAGCATGTATACAAATATCAGAATGTATATGGATGAATGGAAGAATAACATAGGACCTTGACCTGGACCTGGCATATTTTAATAGAATAGAATAGAATAGAATAGAAAACTCTTTATTTGTACACCGTTTAACAAATTCATAAGATAGTACAGAGATGAGTAATATTTATAGTAATGTACAAAGGGCGGCCTTATTGCCAAAAGCAATCTCTTCCAGGCAACCTTAGGATGGATTAAAAGTATCGGAGAGACAGTAGCAGTTGACGGTGCAATTATTAAAAACAAAATTAATGAAAACAAAATAAATATTTAAGTTATGAATATTATCGGGTAAATACGTATCTATCTCCACTTACACACACACATACATATATATATAAACATACATACATATATATATATACATAACATACATACACACACATACATATATACACAAACACATACATACACATACATAAGCACACTAATCAACCTAATTACTTACTTATATCATATATGTAAAACTTCATATCATACCCTCATTCATGACTGAATCAGTTAAAACCTATAAAATTCTTGAACCATTGTCTTAAAACTATTTGCAGTTGTCGCTTTCCTGATATTTATAGGCAATGCATTCCACAGACGTACAGCTTCAACAGTAAAGGACTGGCCATAGTATTTTGTGGAATGCAGAGGCATCTCCAGTCTCAAATCCTCAGACGACCTCAGACATTTTTCATGTGTGTCATTAAGGAACTTGAATCGTTCTTTGAGGTAAACGGGGGCTTTAGGATTAAACAAGATATTGTAAAGGAAAACAAGGGTATGAGTATTCCGGCGAGAGCGAATCGGAAGCCACTTGAGCATTTGACGGAATTCAGAGACGTGATCATATTTTCGTAGTCCAAATATAAATCGTATACAAAGATTTTGTAGTCGCTCAAGCCTATCAAGTTGTGCTTCAGTAATATTCAGATAGCTGACATCGGCATAGTCGAGAATTGGGAGGAGAAGTGCTTGTGCAAGTGCAGCCCTAGTTGCAATCGGTAGAAAGTTACGCAGTCTTCGCAAAGACCCGGCAGAAGCAAATATCTTCCGACTGATTTCCTGTAGATGCGTAGTCCAAGATAACGTATTATCTATGTAGATCCCCAGATTTTTAACTGTAGTACTGATCTCAAGGGCGGTTCCATTAAAATGAATTTGGGGCAGTTGTGTCCAGTTAATTCTTGAGATCATCCCGGGACTGCCAATGACACATACCTGCGTCTTCGCAGGATTAACTTTTAGTCCATAGTTATGACTCCATTCTCCAATACGTAATAGGTCAGCATTGATTGTGTTGAATGCTTCCGGTAACAAGTTAATCGAAGCGTGTGTATAGATTTGTAAATCATCTGCATAAAGATGGTAGGACGAACTTAATTGGTTTGAGATTGAGTTTATAAAAACAGCGAAGAGTAACGGAGATAGAACGCCACCCTGTGGTACACCAACAGTAATATTGCACCAGGATGACATCGAGTCTTCAATGCAAATACGTTGCCGGCGACCAGACAGGTAACTATGAAACCAATCAATTGTCCTTGGAGATATGTTAAGAGACCGTAATATAGCAAGCAGGATGTCAAAATCAACGGTATTAAAGGCGTTGCTAAAATCTAGTAAGGTGAGTACTGTCACCATTCCACTATCCATGCCCAGCCTGATGCTGTCAGTGATGTGTATCAGCGCAGAAGTCGTGCTGTGACTAGGACGGAAACCGGATTGGAAGGGGTTCAGTAAAGAGTTTTTGGAAAGGAAATAACTCAGGAAAGGTAAAATGGATATGGGTCGATAGTCAGAGAATGAGGAGGGTTTAACTTTCTTAGGTAGAGGGATTATTTGAGCATCTTTCCATGCAGATGGAAAAACACCACTTGACACGGAGTGATTTAGGATATTGCACAAGATGGGAAGCACTTCGTCAAGGATAGGTAAAATCATATTGCGGCTGATACAATCACTTCCTACAGCATTCGATGAAATTGCCAGAATGGTCTTCCTAACATCACAAGCAAGCAATTGATCAAAGACGAAAGGTGAATAGTTGGGAGTTGAAATAGAAGAAATGTATTGGATAGTATTAGCTTTAATATTGACTTCAATGTCAGACAAGGTAGAAAAATGTTTATTAAGAGAATCAATATTTAAATTTTTAGAAATAGAGTCTTGACGAGACCTCCCGACTCCCAACGTTCGTAGAAATTTCCAGACTTTTGCTGGATCTCCGTTTTCTACGGAAGAGTGGATATGTTGGCGTTGCGCATTTCTACACATCTTATTGCAGATATTTCTCAGGCACACATATTTTTCCAAGTTAGCATCCGTAGGTCGACGCTTGTATTTGCTTTTTGCGAAACATTTCTTGGACATAGCCTGACGTATTTCCTCAGTAAGCCATGGAGCCGGTAAATGTTTAATTTTAATGGATCGCAAGGGTGCGTGAACATTATACAATTGGATTAAATTTTCGGTAAACATTTCAACTTTTTCATTTACACACTGCGAATCTAACAAATCAGTCCAGTCGATGTTATGTGCATCCTCTTTCAGATCAGGAAGATTCATTCTACCGAAATTACGTTGCACAAGAATTCTCGGCTTTGCCTTGGGAGGACGGATAGCATACGACAGAAATATCAAGTCATGATAAGAAAATGCATCAGCTGGATACTGGCCATGGCTGATAACATGATTAGTAGAAGAGACAAGAATAAGGTCAAGAAGAGATGGAGTGCAGTTAGGAAAGTGATGGGTAGCATCAAGTGTTAAAAGTGATAGGTTATTAGAGTTTACTAAAGTGCGCAGTGAAGAAGAGCGATAGTCATTTTTCAATAGGCAGGTGTTGAAGTCGCCCATTATTATAGTGTGGCCATAAGAGGGAGATAATTTTTCAAGTAAATTTTCAAAGGAAGTAAAGTAATTGATGCGTAATGATGGTGAATAGTATACACCCAGTAAAACTTTTTCGTGATTGAGGTCTAGTTCTAAAAAGAGATGCTCTCCTGCGTCCGGTGGTGGAGGCTGTGAGGACATACTTACAGTTGTGAAAGGAATATTTTGTCGTAGATATACACCAACACCGCCCCCACCACCAGTCGCACGATCATTTCTTACTAAATTGAAATCTGGAAGAGCATACGATCTAGATGGCAAGCATGGTTTAAACCATGTCTCTGAAACTAAAATGGCGTGTATGTTGTTGGAATTAAAGGTAGCCAGCATATCAGGGAAATGAGCAGGAATACTTTGGGCATTAATATGGACTACATTAAAATTCCGTGGAGCGTCAGAAAATTGGTACTGAAGATTCTCTTGAAGCGAGGGTATGCTTACAGAACTGTTTGCAGAGTAAAAACTATCATCGTCGCTAATATTCAGGTCGGACATTATGATACAAATCGAATAACAACTATAGTTGAATAAAAGTGTATATATATGTATATTTAGACAGATAAATTAAAAAAATAAATAAAAAGAAAATAAATAATAGATAAACAAAATAAAAATAAACTAAACCTATAAAATAGCAGCAGTAAATTACAAAATTTAATCCACCCGCCAGTCCTGTGTTTGACATGTATAACATAAAAATCTTAACTTAATTTTGGCAAAAGAAAAAAGAAACAAAACAAAAAAAAACAAAAATAAAACAACAGAAAAGAATGAGATTAATACAAAGTAAACGTCACAATCATCCGGACGAACCTCCCGCGTAAAAAGCCTATGTTCCAAAGTGTAAAATTAATTAATGGTCTGGAACGCGATTCCTGACAGATGACCAATTTGTCATTTGTCATTTGTAATTTTGATTATGTAAATAGAAACACAAAATGTTATTTTTATGGGGTAGTACAATGTTGTTGTTATTATTACAAGGATAATAAAAAAGTAAAAAACAAGAATAAATTGGAACTATTGTTCACGTGAGATTCTCCCAGACGATGCAATGCCACCATGAAACTGCATGTAAACAAGATTATACATCCATTTATTTTTTGGAAACAGGTGCTCTTCTAGATTTCAAAGCTGGGTTTCTGGTAGTAGGAGGTTTCTCAGCAACCACTGGCTTTATTTGGTCGAGATCTGCTACACTTGTAATACGGTGGCGGGAACCATCAGGGCCCAAAACAAATACATAACCCTCTCTAGTCCAGCATTTAGTGATGCCGAATGCCTGACGTGCTGCCATAAAGGCTGAGTGTCGCGACCGCGTCAGGAATTCTGAGAGGGTCACACCAGAGCCTTTTAGCTTGGTCTTAGATGCCCAGACCCCGTCCCGCAAAGCTACCGTCCCAAATTCCACAAGAATGGGTCTTGGTCTGTCACCCGTGGACAGACGACCCATCCTATGACAACGACTTATGTCCTCAGATGTAAAGCAATCAAGACCCAACTTACTTTTTGCTACCTCCGCAACCACACAGGATGTACTCTCATCCTTTCCCTCCGAAACACCATGAAGAAGGAGTATTTTACGGCGGCTTCGTGTCTCCATATTGTCCACCTCGCTTACAATTGACTCCATCTGACATTGGAAGGACTTCAGCATCTCAAGGATGAGAGTTCTAAAGACAGTGAACTCCTCGGCAAGACCAGTTAGACTGGCAGTGTTGGAGGTCTTCTTCATGAGTTCTGCTTCAAAATTCGCCATTCTTCTCTCAAAGCAGTCTTGAAGTTCTTGTATGCTTTTCATGGTGACTCTGTGATTACTTTTTATTTTGAAATTTAAGTTGAATTATGGATGGATAACACTAGACCAGCAGGTATTCACTGTTCTGTACCTATTATATTCATTTGATTCACTTATAATATGTTAAATTGTATTTTATTTAAAATAATCAATAAGAGCTTTTAAGTTCTGTGTTGACCTTTCAACTACCCACAATGTTCATTGTAATATTTGTGTATAGCATATACACAAGCTATACACAAATATTAAAATATGAAAGGATGAACGAAAGAATGGATTAGCAGAGTGGCAGGAGAATGAGCCAGATTGAAAGGACCAGGATTAACAAGAGCTCCGATTATGTTGGAGGTGTGAAAAGCCTGCAAAAGCAGGCATTATAAAAAAAAATAAAAAAAAAAGATACACTGAACTACGAAGTACTCGTAACGCACTACACGGAGTAACTACAAATCCAGTGGGCAGTAGTCCGCCAGGCATGCTCACCTCGCCTGGTCGGAGGATTATCCCTTTGAGTTGGGTGGAACATTAGGTACACCCGTTCCCCAAATATTTTTGTAAATGTTATATGAACAAAAGAATAAATAGATAATTTAAACACTAGTAAGCAGAACACCAAATAGTAGAAGTATATTTATGTAAATATGAAGCAACGTATTTAAAAAAAAAGAATTGATAATACCAAAATTACTTCACACCTTTAACCCTTAATTACTAGTGTACTTTTGTAACGTAACTGACCAGTAGTGTCCAACAGACTCATTTGATAAATGTAAGGTAAATTTAAAGAAAAGAAAGTTATTTTGAATGAATGGGCAGTATATATTTTTTTTTCCGATGCCATAATCTGATTATTTATTGCTCATTTAGATTCGTAAAACATGACTGATAAATTAGATTAGATAAAATACCAATTCGTCAAAATAAACTAGCTAAAATAAAATAAATCACTACTATTTTTTATACTATTATTAACGAACTTAGTACGTAGAACGTAGTTACCCTAGAAACAAGCTGTCCAGAAATAAAAATCAAAATAGACGTTAAGCAAAGTTGTCCATTATCTCCAAAGCTTTTTATTGCCATCTTAGAGACAATATTTAAGGAACTAGACTGGCGGAACTTTGGTATTTTAGTCATTTACACTTCGCCGATGACATCGTATTATTTTAGGAATCAATATCACAGTCGGAAAATATCATTCAACAACTACAGAAAGAAAGTGCAGGTGTACGACTAAAAATGTACCTAAAAAGAATAAACAGATGACCAAAACCACAAAATCACCAAAAAAGATAGAGACTGAAAACATAGAATACCTAGATACCTATATATAATTAGGCAAACAAGTCTCATTTCACCGGAACAACAACCTGGAAGAAATTACTAGAAGAATAAAAATAACATGGCAAAAATACTGGGCTCACAGAGAAATAAAAAAAAGAGACATTAAGTAAAGATGAAGGTAATGGACAGTACCATTCTCACTTGTCTAACATATGGTTCACAAACTTGGACATTTACAAAACAGGCAAAAGAAAGAGTTAGAATATGCCAAGCTGCTATGCAAATATTAGATTGGCAAATATCTCCCTTCCGATTTTTTGCTGTTTATTCAATGCTTTATAAAAAGTGTTACAGTGATCGGATTTAGTTCAAATATGCGCCGTTTTGTTCAATAATCTGTTTCCATCTAGACGTCAACTTCATAATACCCCCCTCGTAGAAGCCCCCCTCCTTATTGGCGAAGAATTCGGACAGCCACTTTTCACAAGCCTCTTTTGAGTTCAACTTTACACCACCAAGGGCGTTCGCCATGGGCAGGAACAGGTGGTAATCACTTGGCGCTATGTCCGGGCTATATGGTGGATGCGATAAAATCTCCTATCCCGAGCTCCCGTAGCTTCTGATGAGTCATCAACGAAGTGTGTGGTTTGGCGTTGTCCTGGTAGAACACTACACCCTTTCTGTTGGCCAATTCCGGACGCTTCTGGTCGATCGCCTGCTTCAAGCGGTCCAGTTGTTCACAGTAGATGATAGAATTAAGCGTCTGGCCATATGGGAGCAGCATCCCACCAAACACACAGCAAAACCTTCCTGACCGTCAATCCCGGCTTGGTCACTGTTTGGGGCGATTCACCGGCCTTCGACTACGATCGTTTTCGCTTGATATTAACATATATGATCCATTTTTCGTCGTCAGTCACCATCCGCTTCAAAAATGGGTCGAGTTCGTTCCGTTTAAGCAGCAAATCGCAGGCGTTGATTCGGTCCAGAAGGTTTTTTTGCGTCAAATCATGCGGCACCCAAACATCAAGGTTTTTTTGTATCCAGCCTTTTGCAGATGATTTAAAATGGTTTGGTGACTAACTCCCATCTCCTGGGCGATGTCACGAGATGCCACATGCCGGTCTCACTCGATGTTTTCCATGATTTGATCGGTATATATTTGCCAACCTATTATGTATATTAAGGATCCGAAAGAGAAAAAAATACGCCACCCTAAAATAAGGAAGAGAACCAGATAAACAGATTTCTTACTACACTCTATGAAACAGAAATGGGGATGGTCATATAGCTAGGATGGAGGACAAAACGTATAGTCGCCCTATGAAAAGCACCCAAAGGAAAAAGAAAAAGAGGTTTACTACATAGAAGACCGAGCGATGAGATCAAAGATTTAGCAGGAGACGAATTGAGATCAAAGGCGAAGGACAGAAAGCAATGGTCTAAAATGGAGGAGGCCTTTACCCTACAAAGGGTACAATATGTAATCAAATCAAAAGAAAAAAGGTAAAGCACTTGAACAAATTGTAAATTTACTAGTTTTTGCTAATATAAAAAAAAACTAATTGCACGAAATTGAGAACCAATAAAAGGATTACTTATTTGATTATTTAATATGTCTCAGAATACTATTTATTTGAACAATACAGGCCCATAAATAGGTAGATATGTTAAAATTTCCTTTAGTACGAACGGGTTAATTTTATGAATAATTAAAACTCACTATGTTGGCATATAAATGTGGTTGAACTCGCTCGATACACATTAGTTGTAAGAAGTGACCCATTGATTGTCTGTAATAAAAAAAACTTATATTATCTTAAAACAAAAGACGTTTTAAATTTTATCAGTATACATAGTACAGTTACGAGTATATTCACGGTAAGTGTATTTATTACGCCGAGTTTAAAAATAATTCTCTATAAATGACGCCAACTAATCAATAGGAATATCTTTTTAAATAATTCACTTAATATCCTTTTCTGGTAATTGTTTACTGGAAAAAGTTTTCTTCAGACACAAAAGTAACTAATTTCATTAAAAAGACACATAATCATAATAATTCAAACAATTCAGAATAATATCTAATTTCAGAACTAAATTACAAATATTTGTTTTCAAAATGCATGATGTGATCAATAACAATACAGCTATCAAAAGCGGTACAAAGAATAACACTCATTCGAGACAATGGCATCTGGTATGGCACAATGTGATATTTTTCTCACTAATGCATATAGGTTCGGCCTATGGAATTTACTTGATAATTACGAAAGCTAAATGGCAGACTATTGTTTTTGGTAAGAATTTAATAATTACATTTTATTTTCTTTTTTCAATCATCACATCCAACAGTCCTTAAATGGTCAACTTTTGGACATTGGCTTTTCCTTAAATAAGGTGTGCAACACCACTCTGGTAGCGGCAAGGAATCATAGGAGCGGGGTCACAAACCCATTGGTTTGGGTCAAGTTGATTTCCTTTCTTTTTGCAGTGATGACATCCTTTGTAGTTTGTTTTCTTAGTAGGCTCTTATGGTCCTTCTAAGATAAATAAGACTGCCTGCATTTCGTAATATTAGTCCAACACTACACGGAAACGTAACTAATTCTTAAAAGTACTACATTTACCAATAACCTTAATCAGTCTGTTGACTGTCACTTACTTTGTTGTTGTTGTTGTTGTTGTTGTTAGGGTTGAGGTTAGGGTCTCATGAAGAAGTTTTACATCTTTAACTATCCTTTATATTAATATTAATTACTACATGTAGCGAATGGGTGTCATGTTCCTCCAACACAAAAGGAGATCCTCCGACCAGGCGAGGTGAGCATGCCACTGCCCGACAGTTAATGTTGGGATGTCGTATATATGGTAATCGGCGCGAGAACTTCTATTGCACGATTCAGAATTGGTAGTTACTCTGTGTAGTGTGTTACTGCGTAGTTCAGTGTATTTTCGGTAGATGGCGCTGTGGTATGTTCTGTTGTTGTTGTTGCGCTGTCTGTAGAGGTCGACACACTACACTTCAATAAAGTAAACTCGTTACATTTTTTATCCTTACCAACAAACTGATGGTTAGGGCTCCAAAGATTCCTCACTATATGAGCCGTGTTAAGAAGGACTGCTTTCTGCATCAGACCCTTGATTCAGTCATCTAACGTGAGCTTAAGGGTTGATCGAGGGTCATGGCTATCAACTAGTGAATAATAATCACCTTAAAACTCAGGTTTCACTTCCACCTTCCACATATTGACAATTTCATCAGACAAATCTAAATATTTCATTTGTTTTTACATTATTGTATATAATAATAAAAATAAAAGCCTTTATTCGCTGACCTTTTTAAGTAACATGCTATTCTTAAAAGCAGTAGTATTCTTAAATCTAATTTACAAGCAAAAATAATAAATTTATTAGCAACCACTTTGGTCAGGTTGTCTGTCGACATAGGCCTCCCCCAATCGCCTCCACGTATCTCTATCCTTGGCAGACGTTCTCCATCCTTTCGGTAGATCATCCTCCCATCTTTTGATTTGACCTCCTCGTTGTCTTTTCCCGTGCCTCGGATATCACTCTATAATATCCTTAGTTCATTTTTTTTTGTTAGTTCTCATTATATGTCCAATCCAGTTCCATTTTAGTTTTCTTACTTTTTGTATCACGTCGCTCACTTTTGTTCTTTTCCTTATTTTCGAAGTTGTCCATCGATCCCGTAGTCTTATACTAAGCATGCTTCTTTCCATGCTGTGTTGACAAACTACAAGTTTTTGGTTGTTTTTGCTCGTCACCGGCTAATCATCATCATCCATAAGTAAAACATGGTAGAATACATGTGTTATACAATTTGTTTTTCATTTCCATCGGAACTGTTTCATTTTTAACTATTTCTTTTAGAGACCAGTACCGTTTCCAAGTATTGCATATTCTTCTATCTATTTCTTTAGAATATTGGTCTTTTATAGAAATTAGTTATCCTGAATATATATATTCATCTACATATTTTATACTTCCTTGTCCTACTACTATATTTTGTTTTACGGCATTCGTCATTACCTTAGTCTTAGCTGGATTCATTGATAAACCTGCTTTACTACTTTCAACATCTAATCGTTGTTACATAGTTTGAAGCATGCTTGATTTCTCAGCGAAAACTACTATGTCATCGGCAAATCTTAAATGATTTAGGCTCAATCCGTTAATATTAATTCCAAAATGTCCCCAGTCTAAGTTCCTGAATATATTTTCTAACACTGCTGTGAAGATTTTTGGGAAAAGTGGATCACCTTGCCTAACGCCTTTTTGAACTTTAAATTCTTCGCCTTGTTGTTCAAGTTGAACTATTGCTGTGGTGTTTTTGTAAATTTATTTTATGATTTTTATATATTTTCCTTCCACTCCTTGGTTTTGAAGCGTTTTCCAGATATAGGTATGACTCAGCGAATCAAAAGCCTTATTGTTATCCACGAGTGCCATATAATACAGTTGCCCATATTCATTGAGCTTTTAAATTACTTGCTTCACAACATGGATACGGTCGCTGGTAGAACAATCGGCGCGAAATCCAACTTGTTCCCTCGCTTGATTTTCTTCTAGTCGTCTCGTTATTCGCCCGAGTATTATTTTGGAAAATACTTTGTATAGATTGGACATAAGGCTTATAGGTCTGTAATTATTTATTTCATTTTTAACTCCTTTTTTGTGTAGTAAGATAATGGTTGACTTCGTCTATTGAGTGGGTATTTGTTCAGTTGCTACTATTTCATTAAAAAGATAGGTCACATATTAGGATATCACGGGTAGAGCCTGTTTTAGTAGTTCGTTAGATATTTTATCATCTCCAGGAGTTTTTCCACCTTTTTGTGATTTCATAGCCCTTGTGACCTCGGATTCTAGTATACAAGGTATTTCTTCGTCTTCGTAAGTTTCCTTTTCTTCTTTTTCTGGCGCTGTTCTGTCTTTCTCCGTGTATAAATTTTTGGGAAATCTGTGGCTACTTTCACTATTGATAGTCTCTTTGTCGTAATTTCCTCATTTTTCTTTATGTTTTTAGTTCTCATGTTGGGAATCCATTGTGTGTAATCTCTTAAATGTTTTAGACCCCTCTTAATTCCGCCTGTTTTTTTTATTTGTTCTTTCAAAACATCCAGTCTTTCTGCTTTTCTATGTTTTCTCATTGTTTCTTGAATTTTTTTACTAATACTTGCGATGTTTTGTTTGTTATCTTTTCGTTTGTCTAACATTTTATTTCTCTCTTTCATCAATTATAAGGCTTCCTCTCCTAACTTATTTTTCTTCACTTTTTCCGTACTCGATTTGTTTATATTTTTAAGTTCTTTTTCCAAAAAAATATACTTCTCTTGCAATGTTTCAGTATCTTTAATTCTATTTAATGTTGCCCCTAGATCATTCAATATATTTTGTGGTATCACTGATGTTATTGTCTTAGTTGGTTGAGTGTATAATATGTTTTCTTGATTTTTTATTTCCGTTTTGTATAACTCCTCTTACCATTCTATGATCTGTATTGAAATTTAACTTATTAAGTACTTCAATGTCATTAAATATATGTTTTTATCTAGTAAGTATAAAATCAATTTAATTTCTATCTATGCCATTTGGTGCTAACCATGTCCACTTTCTCGACTTTCGTTTTTTGAAGAAACTATTCATTATTTTAAAATTGTAAGCGAACGAAAAATCTATTAGTCTTTGTCCGTTGTCATTTCTGTCACCGCTACTGTACTCTCCTAAGACAAATTCATCTTTGTTTGATTTTCTACCAACCTTGGCGTTAAAGTCTCCCATGATAATTATGTTCTTGTTTTGCATCAACTCTGTCACGTCGTTGTAGAATTTATCTTTCGCTAATTTTGTATCTTGTTCTGTGGGTGCATGTACTTGAATTATCGACCATGGTTGTTTAGATTATATTATTTGAGTTTTGGGTGCGGCGATTCTATCCGATATTCCTTGGAAGCTAATTATTTTATCTTTTAACTATTTTTTTACTAGGAATCCCATTCCATATATGCCTTTTTGTTTACCATACGAATAAGAAATACATTTCTTATATTCTTTTATTACTTCTCCTATTCTTCTTACTTCTCAAAGACCTATGACATCCCATTTTATAAGTGTTATAGCTTCTTCCAATTCTAGTAGTCTGTTATCCGACATTAACGTTCTAACGTTTAACGTTAAATGTATATCTTATTGTATTTTCCATTTTGATGTAGGTATTTATTTCTATGGGGGGTGGTGGTCGTGCAACCCCACGGGGACCAGCTGGATTGGGATTGTTTTGTCTATGGTTGCTAATGTTTAGTTGCTACTTGACCTTGGTCTCATCAAATCAAATGTTCTGGTTATCCGGCGAAGTCATTGGTCTCTTTTCCTTTTTTCTTTGATTGGGTTCCCCTCTTTCACTACCAGTTGATCGTATTTAATGTATGCAATGTTTCCTTTCACAAGTTCTTCTATAAATTTCGGCTTTAATTCTCTGCTTTTTTCTAGTACTTTCTTAGTAAAATCTTCAGTGATGTAACCATCTTTCAGGCTCCTTTTTATTTTTAATATCTCGTTATTCTTCGAGTTGTTTTCAAAACTAATAAGAACCGGTCTTATTTTATTCTCTTTGATAGGACCAATGCGGTGAATTTTCGATACATCACTAGCTTCCAAGCTAATTTTTAGATCTTGTTCAAAAATTTCCTGGACTCACCGGAGCATCTCAGAAGAAGAATCCTTTTTCTCGTCCAAACCAAAATACAGAATGTTGTTTTTCTTTTTTCCCTTTCGAAATACTCAATTTTCTTTTCTAATATTACTATTTTATTTTGCAAAATTTTATTTTCATTTATAAGTGGTTCTAGTCTTTCGTCCATTTTTTCGAATATGATATTTGCTTGCTTTTCCATCTCTATTTTCATTTGGTCGAAAAGTAGTTTAAATTGTCCATCCATTTTTTTTTTCACTGGCAACTCTGACGTGGTTTATTTTTTTTTTTGGGTTCGACAGTTTGTACCGATGTCGACAATTCTGCCAATGACGTGTATTTGACGCTTGTTATGTTCTATGACACCTAACGGCACTTCCGTCGAATGTCAATATCATATGCCCCATTTACTTTCTCACAATCCCAAAATAATCTATACTAATATTATAAAGAGGAAAGATTTGTACCTATTTTTGTATGTTTGTATGTTTGTAATGAATAGGCTCAAAAACTACTAGACCGATTTTAAAAATTCTTTCACCATTCGAAAGCTACATTATTCACGAGTAACATAGGCTATATTTTATTTTGGAAAAAAATAGGGTTCCGTAAGATATTTGGGTTTTTCGGACACAAGGTGTAAAAATCAACCAGAAAAGTTACATATTTTGCGAAAATTTTCATGCTACGGGCTATATAAGACGCAAACGAGGTTGCGTGGGTCAGCTATGTTTTATATACAACGTTTATTTAGTATCAGCATTGCACCCGTGCGAAGCCGCGGCGGGTCGCTAGTGGAGTATAAAATTATATTAATAAACGTGTATCTACTTGTAACTTTACGGTGTCTATTTCGCAAGATGTTCGGTGTCACTTGATGTGTAATTTATTGCAGACTGCAGACTTTTTATCGGCCGATAGTTTAGTCGGGTTGGGCTGAAAGTGCGCACACCGAGCCAACTAAACAGTTTGGTTGGTGAACAGGGCGCAGACTATCCAACAGCCGGCCGGCTATTCTCGAACTAGTTTGTAACTGACTGTTGAAGCAGTCGCACAATGAAAATATTGTCCAGAAAAGTTATTGCTCTCATCATACTTCGGAGGAGAAAAATCAAGAAGAGATTCCGAGAGTATTGGGTGCATCCCATTCTCAGTGATAGATTAGTTAGTGGAAAATTTGCAATATGCATTCCACATTACTTGATTACCCAAAAAAAATTTTCGCCTGTTATCGAATGAGCATTACCAGCTTCAATGAACTTTTTATAAAGCGCAGGTCTTTTCTCGACTTCTTCAATCAACTTTTCGACGGAACTTTCTACAATCAACAACTGTGATTTGGGCGACGCCATATTCAAAATATACGCACATGACGCCAAATCACAGAGCGAACTGAACTATCGGCCGACTAAACAATCGTCATGTACGCGCAGGCGTGTATGCGCCAATACTGATTAAACAGTCGGCCGATAGTTGGCCGACAGATTAGTTTGAATGTAATCGGGTAGCCCATCAAACTTTTTTATCGGCCGATACTGAATCGCTGTAGTGTGCGCATATGCATTCCTCTCCATACTGATTAAGAAACCGACCAAACTATCGGCCAATAAAAAGTCTGCAGTCTGCGGGGGCCCTTAATATTACTTAAACTTATGTCACTCAATTTCAGCTCATATTCTTTATGTGATGGGCAACGTGGGTGTGACAGCAGGTGTTCACAGACTATGGACCCACAGATCATACAAAGCAAAGCTTCCTCTCAAGATTATTCTTTTGTTTTTATACACCATGGCTTATCAAGTAAGATTTTTTTTAATTGTTATGTTGAAGTACGAGTACATTATTAAAACTAGTAGGAAGTTTTTGTTATTACATATTATATTAATGATGATATTATGTTCTAAGTATTCTGCTTCGTTGTACTGGTGGCTAGCGTATTCGAATCCCGAGTCGGGTTAGAGTGATGTATTGTGTTTTTCTTATATGAAATTCTTTTTAACCGGCCCGGAGTATAGAATATGGCGGTGTTACCCACCCGTGCCTCGGAGAGCACGTTAAGTCGTGGATCCCGGTTACCGTGAACATCTATGGTAATCGTTATTGAGAAGTCAGTGCCCTCAAATATACTGACACCTTCGAATTCAGTTCACCCTCAGGGTTGCGGAGATTTGATGCCGGTCTGTTCGTGGAAAAACAGATATTCAGGTAAAGGGTAGAACTAGTAGCCGACCCCAAATAATCTTGGGATATGGCTAAGAAAAAAAATATTGTAGGTATTGAAATTGAGAACAGAAATCATTTTTAACATGATTAATAAAATTCTCTTTGAAAGTGGAAATTAAGAAGTGAAGTCAATAAAGTAGGTGTTTGAGGTATATAAGTTTCACATGTCAATCAATAGATGGCGTTGTATCAGTTATCTGAATCGCGCAATGCTTTGTTACCAAAGCGATATATATATACCAACTGAGCAACATTATAAATTGTCGACATTTGGAGTTGTATTGTTATTCGTTGAGTGAATACAACAAGTTCATCTGTATCTGGACTAAGTACTGGGTTGTGGGAGTTAAGGTACTAGTGAAGGTCTGTTACAGAAATTGTGTTGTTTGCATTCGATATTCGAACAAAACCAGGAACCAATTAATGGGCCAACTCCCCTCACCGCGAGTTACACCTGATAAGGTATTTTTAAATAACTAGTGGGGTTGACTACGCGGGCCCTATTAATATCAGGGTATCGCCAGGTCGCGGTAATAAATCTTACAAGGGCTATATTGCACTATTTGTTTGTATGTGTACGAGAGCAATCCATCTGGAGGCTGTCAGTGATATGACATCAAAAGGGTTTTTGGCCGCTTTTAAGAGATTTGTACCCAGAAGGGGTCACTGTGCTCGGTTATACAGTGATAATGGTACAAATTTTGTGGGAGCGGCGCGTGAGTTAACCGAGTTGTTTGACGAGGAGAAGTCAACGATGGTACCGGAGTTATCGGAGAGTCTTGCGGATAATGGAACTCAGTGGACGTTCATTACTCCACATGCGCCAAATCAAGGCGGTCTATGGGAGTCGGGTGTAAAATCTACCAAACACCATCTTAGGCGAGTAGTCGGCAATGCAACCTTGACCTTTGAAGAGCTTACGACCGTCCTAGCCCAAATCGAGGCATGTCTCAATTCGAGACCGCTGTCTTATGTTGACGATCGAAAAGAGCTAGAAGTCTAACTCCGGGTCACTTTCTGGTTGGAGAGCCGTTGGTATTAGTGCCTGATACTAATTTTGAAAAAACAAAAAAATGTATCTAATCTCAGACGTTGGCAACTAACCCAAAAAATGATCCAAGACTTTTGGCGGCACTGGTCAAAGGATTATTTAAATCAATTTCTACAAAGACATAAACACCTGAACCTGTTATTGGTGACGTAGTGTTAGTTAAGGAAGATGACTTACCTCCTGGCAGATGGTTGCTGGGACGCATAGAACAAAAGCATCCTGGTCCTGATGGTATGGTACACGTGTAGTTACTCTTCGCACAAAAAATTCTTCAATCAAAAGACCCGTCTCAAAAGTGTGTGTCCTTCCAGTATATAGTTAAGATTGATTTATGGTGGTTTTTGGATATGGTTATTTTATATAGTATTAAGGAATTTATTGCTTCAGATCGTTCAGTTTCGGCTTACGACATAATTGTTTAGATAGTAAGTGAATAAGATTAAGTATTAACGGTAAGATTCAAAACAATTAATTATAGTTACTTATTATTATTAGCTCGTACCGTGTAACTGTTTAAATATGTCAAGTTTTGTTTTATTTCTATTCACCAATACGAAGTGTGTAATGTTTGTGTTGTTTTTTGTTTATTTTAGTGTAGTTTAGTGCAAGTAATTGTAACAAATACAAACGCAAAGTTCATTTGTCTAACCCATTGCATGGTGGGCGGTTAGCACTCCTTATTGTTTAAGGACATGCTACTATATGTCCTTGGTGGGCGGTATGTTTGAGGTATATAATTTTCACATGTCAATCAATAGATGGCGTTGTATCAGTTATCTGAATCGCGCAATGCTTTGTTACCAAAGCGATATATATATACCAACTGAGCAACATTATAAATTGTCGACATTTGGAGTTGTATTGTTATTCGTTGAGTGAATACAACAAGTTCATCTGTATCTGGTTGTTTTATTAACAAAGCGCCCGTATTCCGAATAGAAAAGTGTTCAGTAGGTATGCAATTTATACATAGGCATAATATACTTTGTGAGTATACCCGTTATGTTTTGAGCAGTGCTTTTATGTTATTTACCCTATGTTTTATTCCGCGGAATATGCTCACTAAGTTTCATTTTCGATTGATAAAGTCTCAATTTAAGAGATGGATTATAATAATAATTTATTTCAAAAGAAATAAGTTAGTACAAAGTTACAAAAAAAAAAGAAATTTGGTAATATTTTACAGTTTAATTTGCTTTTAGCGTCTGCAATCACACTAGACAAAGCCTGTATTTCGATTGTCAGCTCCAATCGCTCCAACCATTTTATTGTACCAATACCTTACCATTTTAAATTTTCTGGTGGTACTTCATAAAAGTCTTTCAATCCAATTTCCTAATTGGTTAAAATCAAATATAAATTAGTTTAAATTTTGTATTTTTATTTTTCCTGTGAAAGTGTGAGAAGTCCTCTTTTTTGAGTAATGTAATGTATGTAAGTGTTTTGAGGCTAATGCAGTGGTGTAATAAGAAGGTGTGAGTCTGTGAAGGTGTGTGTGATGTGATGCGTGTGACTGTGTCCATACTTATTAAAGTATTCCTATTACTCTGTTATAACCAATAGCATTTCTGTTTCTTCATAGTAAAGTTTCTGCAAGTACTGGCTCACTTCTACTTTGCATTGTTTTTTCGTCAGATGGTAAATGTTTAATTTTTTGTTAATTTTATTATATAAATATGGGCCAAGAAACCGAATAAACCGGCCGCTAAATTTGGTTTTCCAACTGGTCTGTGTCGTACATACCGTAAACGCTTCTCAGTTAATTTCGGATCGTATATTATAGAAGTATGTTGCTTGAAGACGATGCTTCGTATGAACAACTGCCTGACCGTCAATACCTCGCACATGTGGAAAAGCGCAGTGGTGGGAAAATAGATAGGCTTAAAGTTACTAACATTTAGGATAGCTCGCTGTGCGATCTCTATGGGCTTCATATTGGTTTTGCATGTACCTCTCCAAGAAGATATACAATAGGTAAGTATAGGTTGACATAACGCATAGTATATCGATCTCAGCAGCCCGGGCTCAGCAATGTGTCGTAAGGTTTTGAAAACAAAAATGAGTTTGCGTACTCTAGCACATAATAACTTAATATGTTCCCTAAAATTCAGGCCACTATCCACAGTGACACCCAAGTACCTAATAAACTGCACGCGTTCCAATGGCAAGCAATTACAGGGAACATCAGGCAAACACTCATGTGACATAATTTTGTGGTTGATGCTAAGCCCAGTTACCCACCTAACGCTGAAATACATGTACTTAGTCTTTTCGACGTTCAGCGTGAGTATATTTCTCTGAAGCCATTCACTAGCAACATTGAAACCCCGCTGAGCAGCTTCGAAGACCCCATCCCATGTATCAGCGGCAAACACTAAAGGCAGTATCGTCCGCAAAGATATAATCTCGCCCTGGGTCAGTTTAACATTTAGTAGATCGTTTAGATATACGAGAAATAGAGTAGGTCCAAGGATACTACCCTGTGGGACGCCGTGGGAGAGCCGCGCTTCGGCATGAATGGGCCGGCTCGACCGGAGTGATACCACGGCCTCACAGAAAACCGGTGTGAAATAGCGCTTGCGCTGTGTTTCACCGAGTGAGTGAGGATACCGGAGGCCCATACCCCAACCCCTCCCTCATTCCCCCTCCCCATCCCCCAAAGGTCGGCAACGCACTTGTGACACCTCTGGTGCTGCGGGTGTCCATGGGCGGCGGTAATTGCTTACCATCAGGTGATACGCCTGCTCGTTTGCCATCTATAACATAAAAAAAAAAAAAAAAAAAAACAGGAAGGAATGTACTTCTATATTTATCCACACTCACGCATTGAACTCGCTCAGAAAAATAGCTTCTAAAAAGTTCTAGCTGAGTGCCTCGAATTCCCAGTACCTCAAGCTTGTCCAATAAGACGGAGACAGACACCGTATCAAATGCCTTGGCTAGATCCAAAAAGATACAGAGGCATTTTATTCCTTTGTCCAAGTTTGCACTGATAAGGGTAGTGAGCTTATTTACAGCTTGTTCCGTTGACCTTCCATGCCTGAAACCGTACTGATTTGTAGATAATAGATAGTTTTTTTCAAGATAATCAATTAAACGAGTATTTATTATCTTTTCTAAAATTTTTGATAGTGCCGGTAGGATGGATATTGGTCTGTAGCTGTTAATACGATCTCTATCCCCGCTCTTGAAGATTGGGCATACTTCTGATGCTTTCAGAGAGTCGGGAAATATTCCTGACTTTGGGCTATCATTAAATATTTTTGTTAGTACTGGGATAAGAATATTTTTATATTCTTTGATAAATTTACAGCTAATTCCATCACATCCCATGGTACAATCACTTTTCAGCCCCATTATTATTTTTTCCACCTCTTCTTCGTCGCTAGCAAGCAATACAAACGAATGCAATTTCTTATTTTATTTGTGTATTCTTGTAGAGTGGTGTTCGATCTATATCTATTTTGTTTATAATTATTTATTCTGTAATATTTGTTTACTTCGTTGAGTCATTTATCAACAAAAGTGGAGAATGATAAGAGTTCCTTAGGGTGTTGTGTAATTTTCATTGTGTTGGTAATTACTTTCCACAGTTTTTTGTTATCGTTTTTTGCAGTTTCAATTTGATTTTTTTCATAAGCTCTCTTTACTTTCCGTAAGAAGTCATTACAAAAGTTTCTATAGCGCTTGTAACAAATTTTTAGGATCTCATTTCCCGGATTCGAATTTGATTTTTTATGTAATTTGTCTCTATTTTGCATATAGTCCACGGGCCCACGTACAAGTGATTTCAGTGATTAATAACAGGCTGAAAGTTTATACACAGCTTCGTTTTGACGAGACACCCAACTTTTATCATTGGACCAAATTCTGATAGTGGCAGGGAAAAGCGCGATAGGGAGCGAAACACGTCGATTTGATGTGTGTCCCAAATTAAATAATAACAGTTTTTAAAAATCAATACTTCGAGAAAATATGATGGAAAACTGAGAAAAACTTGTGGCATACAAAGTGAATGGTACCTTCCGAGCGACCCCCAGCTCTAACATGTCAGAATGGTCACATAGTCCCAACTATTGTAATGGATGTGTTTATTGTTTTAATTAGTGCATGGTCCAGGCAGGTCTCGCTGTCGCTACGAATTATTAATTGGTGTGCTGGTAAAAGACCATGTGTCAAATATTTTTCTCTGTTTATGTCTATTTTATTTTCCTTTATTGGTATGTTTATATCACCCATTACTATCGTGTGTTCAAATGATGAGACCGTCTGTAGACTATTATCCAGAGAAGAAAGAAATGAGTCTATTTTAGTGCAGGATGGCGATCTGTACAATGCAATGATGGCTGCGCAATTCTCAACGGTTGCCATCAAACAGTTACAGTTTTGGGAGTCAGGTTCTATCACATTTACGGTGAGATTTTCTTTGTAATAAATGACCACTCCATCATTCTGCTTAGAATTCATTTTTGTTGAAGCGAGATGGTGGCCGAGTAAGTGGGGTATGACAGATGTACAGGATAACCAACATTCTGTGAATATTAATACGTCACACTCCAGTTTCATTCTATGCAGCATAACCTCTAGACTTCCGATATTACGATTTATACTGCGTATATTTTGTGTCAATATGAGAAGGCGCTTAGATGAGAAGCTAGTAATAATCTGTTGGCATTGTTCTAGATTTGCTATTTGAGAGTGGGACACGGATAATTGGTCCAACTCATTAGTTAAATTGATTATGTGACCAAATGTTTTCGAAAGATGTCATTTTTTAAGTACTTATAGCCACGTATATTCAATGAACAATTGTTACGGAAAGCACTTTTAAGTTTAGGATGTATTTTAGTGAAGTGTGTAAGTGTTGTATAGATTAACAATTTAATAGTGTAACTTGACAAAGTTGTGAAAATTTCATTTTTCTGTGGATGTGTGCCACAAAGTAAGTAACAGAGAAAATTGCTAGTGCAGCAATTAAAACATATACTCAAGATAAAAACATCATGCATATAAAAAGATAGCAATACTTGACACGGGGTATTTGCTAGTATTGAGAGTAGTCACATTGTTTTAAAATTTTTTCTCAATTTGTCTAGGTCCAGGTCATTATTTATACGTATACGAGGAGAACCTTCATTGTTTTGAGGTACACCATACCATTTGACGTCCAGCAAAAGTTGTATTCATGACTCTTCCATAGTTGCCTCGCTAAGTAATATAGTCTCTGGGATTTTTGAGTGAGAGTTTCTGAGATGTATATTGGCTTCGGCTCATAATTAGGATTCAAGTTTGTTGTGCCTAGTTTACTACCTTTTGGCTTTGATTTATTGAAAGTCTTAACAGCTTTCAGTACTTTTTCCTTTATAAGTGTGTTGGTGAAGTTAACTACAACTGGATCCGTGGTATCCTTTGATTTTAACCTATATATATGTCCTTTATCATATTTCTATCAAAATCAACATCCACTGTCTTGCCTTCTTCGCAATTTCATCTAACAGAGTCCCTCTTGTTTCTCCGATTTGTTTTGGAAGATTACGTATCTCTATTCTACAACTGCGGGTTATTCGTTCAAGTGATTCCAGCTTTTCCTCTAGAAGTTGGATGGCAGCTTTATCCCGTTGTCTTTCCTTTTCTAGTACAGAAGTTTTTACTAGAAATTCATCACATTTGTTTGACATAATTTCTATACTAGATTTTAGTTCTTGGAATCGCTTTTCCTGTTCAATGGAAAATGATGAAAACATTTGTTGTATTAGGGCTAAAATATTTGTATTTTCTTCCTCATATTTTCGCTTTTTCCTCTCAGTAACATTCGCCACTAATGAGTGAAGGTCAGGCTCCGATTTACAATGCTGCTCTGATGTTTCGATTTTTTCCATCTGGCTGCCACACAATGAAGTGGTGTTGCGTGCGGCGCCCCCTACAGGGTGTGGTAGAGCCGGTGAGAATGGTGGAGTTCGTTTTAGCGGCATGACAAGTGAAAATTACTAAGCGGGCCGTCACTTTTTGCCTTTCTCCGTAGTATTTGACAGGCTTTATGCAAGTAACCAAAAGCACACGAAAATTTAGAATTATCTGTGATATTGTCGCTCAACCCCAACTCAACGTCGATTATACTCGTATATATCGAAATTTTGCTTTCGGCTATGGAATAGCTCCAAATAAAGTCTTCTCAAGTCGTCGTTCTTTTAGATTTTACTTCACGTTTCTTTATTTAGTGTGTTAAAAGCTACTTATCTGATGTTTCAAGGACTCATGTACTGCTTTTACTCCCGTGATGTTAATCTTCCTCTCCCTCCTTTTCCTCTGTTCCAAAGTTGACACGAACAATATTATACAGCCAGACAAAGTTAGTAATTGATTTCACAGGTTTTTCTCATGATTTATAGCAATGTAATATGTAATATGTATATATGTACAAAAATTAAAATACGCAAACAATGTACCAATGTGGAATACAATTATTTTTCATCGAATAATGGGGCAAACGAGCAGTTCACCGTTAGTATCACCTGATGGTAAGCGATTACCGCCACCCATGGACACCCGCAACATCAGAGGCGTCACAAGTGCGTTGCCGGCCTTTGGAAGAAGGGGGGAGGGTTGGGGTATGGGCTTCCGGTATCCTCACTCACTCTATTTCACACTGGTTTTCTGTGAGGCCGTGGTATTACTCCAGTCGAGCCGGCCCATTCATGCCGAAGCGTGGCTCTCCCACGGAGATTTTCCCACACTTTTGTAAAATATGTAGTAATAGTCTTATTGTATAAATTAACCCGACGTCATTGTGGCTCCCAAACAGAATTAGGCCGTTTTGACCGGGTATATTTAACCCGTTTACATTATTGTACACTAAATCAGGCTTATGTCAATATTAGTTTTATGTAGATAGGAGAAATAGGTAAACATTTGTTTATAAAAAATAAGTATTTATTCATTATAAAATTAGCACACTACCATCAAACATAAAAAAATAAGTTTTCCACCTGAGATCAATTTGTAAGAAAATAACTTAAAAAATGATCTTCTAAAACAAAAAATAATAACCATTTATTTAGAAAATATGAACCTTTTATTTAACCGGTTAACATACAATTACGAATTTATATACCTATAACAATGCTCCCTTCAGTGCCTTGACTTCGTTCTGAAAGTTGGTCTATTTAGGTACTCTTAGAGATTTGGACCCTGCTGTTCATTGTCATTGACGTTAGCTTGTTCAAACAAGGCTAGGAGGCGTCTTTGTTAGTTTTAAGACATGGAACCTAAGCTGTGAAAAATAATATGCCATTAAGTTTTTTTTCTGTCTCCTTGCTGGGACATTTAACAGTAGATTTGACATAGTTTTCAGTGGCGTCGGACAGTCAATTGGCATGCTCGGTATGCGACCTGTGTCGCAACCTACTCTACTTTATTGCTGTTTGAGTATGTCTTGAGGCATTTTGCGTTTCAATCTGCGAGTTGTGTGTTTTGCGTTCATTAAGTCACTTGCCAAACTGTTGGGGTGTATATATATTATATCCTTTTCCTGTAGGATTCCGTGTAGTGGAGTATTTCTTGTCTGACCGTTTCAACCTTCAAGTCGTGATGCAGCTGTTCGTTAGTGACGGGGCATTGGTTATCATTCGTAGGATTTTATTTTGAAATCTCTGCAGAAATTCGACGTTGGAGTGGGATGCGGTTCCGCGGAGCTGGATCCCATTTGTCCAGATAGGCTTCAGCATCGCTTCATACACGAGAAGTTTGTTGGTCAGTGATAGAGCTTGTGCTTGGCGACCCAGCAGCCATTAGAATTTACGCAATTGGATGCCAAGTTGTTTGCGTTTAGTCATAATATGCTTCTGCCAGGTGAACCGCTTATCCAGGTGTAGACCAAGATATCGCACATGATCCGCCCGAGGCACTTCCACATTGTTAAGATTTATCAAAGGGCAATTTCTGCTAGTATAGGAAGTAGGCTAATCGGCCTAAATGATTTAGGATCTTCTGGCTGTTTGTTCGGCTTCAGGAGCATAATAAGTTGGGCAACCTTCCACTGGGGTGGCATAAAGTGTAGTCCAGTAATTGCCTTATAGATTGCTGTGAGTAGCGCCAAACCGGAGTCGGGCAACTCTTGCAGAACCTTATTGGTGATGAGGTCATACTCAGGCGATTTTTTAGGTTTGGCCTTTTGGATCACTTTTTGGACCTCTTTTTTGTGAATTTTTCGGGTCTTATTTCATCCATCTTTGGGGACTTCAAGAATTTTCTCACCTCAGTCTCCTGTTCTATAGGACCTTCATAAGGGTGGAGTTGGAAAACATTGATCAGATGTTCTGAGAATGTGCTACCTTTTTCCTCGTCGCTTCGTGCCTAACTGTTGTCTGGTTTTCTATGGGGAGGTGACGATTTTATAGGACGTTTAATCTTTCTGGTTGTTTTCCATAGCGAGTAATTTATTGCAGCAGACTGAGCAGTTGCATCAAGACTCTCGAGGTGTGCCTGGAGTCCTGATGTCCGATCTCGTTCCAAAACGCACTTCAGCTCCCTGAATTTCTGATATAAGCGTTTTTTAGTTCGGGGCATTTGCTTTTTTGCCATTGTTTTCGAATTGATCGCTTCTCCCAAATTTCATCAAGAATCTCTTGGAGGATTAGAAGATCGGTAGATTTGTGTTGACTTAGCAGGGTCAAATACCATACAGCATGTTCAACGGCATTTATGATATCATCTTCCGATCTAAGCCAAATCGGTGCCGAGAATGCCTCGTCAGCGAGATACCTAAAACGATACCAATCAGTCCCTCCATTGTGCAACGTGCACCTTTTGACACTTTCTTTTTTACCTTTATTGTTATTTCTAGAAAGACTAAAGAGTGATCAGATGATAGTTCCCAGCAGCTGCGACAGGATAAATTTGTTTCTGCAAGTCTTTTGGTGATACAAAAGTCAATTATATCCGGTATTTTCCGATTGTCTGTGGGCCAGTATGTGGGTTGGCCTGTTGAGATCGCATTCATAGACCCTGCGTGCAGGCACTTGAGAAGTTCACGGCATCTAGGTGTGCTAAGTCGGGAGCCTCAAAAGGTATGTTTGACATTGTAGTCACCAGCGGCTATAAAGCGCCTTCCTAGTGTTGAAATAATTATCAAACTGATGTTCTTTGATAGGGTGTTTAGGGGGGCAGTAAAGTGCTGACACTGTAAAGTTACTGATCCAGTCGCAAACTACTACATTGGTTGCTTGGATGTAGTTCTTGCAATATGATCCATGAAAAAACTTGTAGTGTTTGATGTTGGTTCTGATCAGAACAGCTGAGCCACCATGAGCTTTACCATCCGGATACATGGTGTGATATAAAACGTAATCCCTAATTTTAAAGAAGCTTTTGCATGTAAAGTGAGTTTCAGAGATTAACATGATATCGACCTTGTTTGCTTTGAGGAAAAATTTTAACTCGTTTGAGTGGTTGGACAAGCCGTTAGCATTACAAAAACATATTTTTAATGAAGTGAATGTAACGGCAGTTTTGACATGAGTTCTGCCATCACTTGGGTCATTTTTAGCATTTGGTTCATAAGTGCTTGTATTGATTCATTAAATGCACGAAGGATGTCTGCCATGTTTTCTTCAGTGTTATTTTGTATGTTTGGTTTTGGTGAGCCTTTGACAACTGATGCATATAGTTTTTCTGGTTTTCCTGGATTGTTGTTGGTCTGAATGATTCTGCTGTAGGATCTGGTTTAAATATTCAAGGCTTTCGTGTGGTATTTAATTAAAAATTATAATTATAAAAATTTAATTAATTCCTTATAAACGGTACAACATTTGTAATTTGCGGGATGATTTCCTTCGCAAAGTATGCATTTTACTTTATCCGAACGTTCCTTTCTAAGACAACTTGTAGTGTGGTAGGAATCTGCACATTTAACATATTTAGGTTCTCTATTACAGAATTTTTGCATATACCCATACTGCTGACAATTAGAACATTGAGGAACTACTAGTTTTGGTGTTGGTTATGCAAATTGTATGCAGCAGTTAAGAAGTGACTTTATATTAAAGATGTCTTTATTGTTAGTGTTGTAACCCAGTGGTTGTAAATCTATGAAAAACATTGGTAGGGGATTTTTCGTTCGGCTGTTTTTTACATTCCAGATATTAGTGAGTTGGTGATGTAGCGCTTTGAAGGCTTCTTTCAATTCTACAAAGTCAGTCGAGTGATGCATTCGTTTAAGTACAACTCTAAAGCTCCTCTCCTGCTTTGGTTGGTACGTGAAGAACTCTATGTTTCTGTTTTTTAATTCTTTGAATATGATGGAGTAGGACTCGGGTGATTTAGCCTGAATTTTCACACGCTCTCCCTGTAAAATTTTTATTTGGTAGTCTCCACATGCTACACTTTCTAACATTTCAGTGAGGGGCTGGATATTGCTAACCCGATCAACAAAGAGTGATGGAGATCTAATTACTTGTGTATTTTGTGTAGTGGTTTTTGGTAGGTCTGTACCCTCAACTTCCGAAAAACAGTTCGAAGTTGGTATCGGGGCCGACAGCCAATAGTTGAGCTTCATTTGTTTTTGGCTCTGTTTTATTGCTTCTGGACTGCATCTCAGTCTTTTGCGGTTATTTACCTACTTCCTTCCAGGGTTGCATATCTGATTGACAATTCGTATCCGCTTGGTCCGTCTTTAGTGATGTTTTATCAAGTTCAATGGATGTCGTTTCCTCATCGATTACCGCAGCACTAAATGAAGTTGGGGGTTCACTGTATGAGTTTGATCTAGGTCTGTTCAAGATCATTCCCGGTGAAATAGTTGCTGGGTAGGGTTGGGTTTAGGATCACTCATTTTCTTCTCTATCGTACTTAACACATTAGGGCGAGATTTGCCCCCCTCAGAACCCGTGGGGCAGCCTGAGTTCTGTTCCGAGGAACATTGCTCAGAGAGGGATTTCCCACCAGTTATGGTGGCACCCGAATTCCGCCATTTCATATGATTTTTGCTGGTCCACAGCTTCGCCTTTTCTATCAGGGTGTGATCCCTTAGGCTACGTCTTACGAGACTAGAGGCATGCCCTTGCCTACTGGTTTTGATTCGCGCTAGGTATTTGATTTCCCTAGTACCTCCTATAACTAGGAGCGTTCCCCTATCTACCACCTGGGACTCGGTCGGTGGGAGTCCAGCAACTCCACACAACTAATTTAGAAATAAACATTTAAAAGCTACAAACACACTGCTTGTATAAATATTACTTGTATATTTTTTTCTAAAGTGCCACTATGGGCATCATATAAGGGGTTTTACGTATATGTACTGAGTGTAAATTTCGTGTCATTTTTTTACACCAATGTGGCCACCGCACTACACTAATTTCTTTGAAGGTTTGAGCTCCTCTTTTTTTATAGTCGATTTAATATAAAAAGACTACCGCGCAATACCAATAAGAATAGCAGTGATGGTCGACTGTTAAAAATATTTGTTTGTTACCAAATTGTCGTTTTGCCAATAATCAGCCAAAAACAGCACCAGAGCCTCTTTAAAACGATAATTTTTAAAGCTTTGCAAAAAATTTTTTGATCTAGTTTGTTGTGGTCCCGAAATTTTGTACGGAATATCGAATTCTTTTCTGTTTTCACGTTCGGAATCTTTGATTGACGGTGATAAGTAGCGATCAAAAATTAAATGTATATCTGTTGCGTTTGTTGAACATATTATTATGAGTATTGACTCGGCAATTTTATCAAAAGTTTGAGCTATAGAAGATACGATTAGATGCAAGTAATAAAAACCATCTATTCATACACCATATAACCATATATTCAACGTTGATATGTGTTGGCTCAACCATTTTAGTTTTGGTTTTCAAAATCAATGCTAACGTTGCTTTTGAAGTTTTTAACATCTCTCCAGTACATGAAAAAAGAGCAGGCGGCAATGGTGCTAGTGGCAAAGTCAGGCAAAATTCGAGATTTTTTTTTTGTTTAGACTTAATACGTCTCGTACCATTTACAACAATACTTTCTTGTTCTTGTCTTTGGGACACACATTCACTCGCAGCGATATTCAATTCGGGACTGATTACCTATACCACCAATAAAATAATAAAATAATCTTTAATTTTATTTAATTTCAATTAAATAATCAGACCGTTTCAAAATGCTAGTATAGATTTACCTGTTTATACCTGGGTATCCGATAGCTGTGACCGAAAAAGAATAAGCAACCTAACGTTTGCATATTCTATGGGTTTCATACTTTCGATTGATATAAAATTTATCTAATAATTAAACCGGAGGAATGTTTTAAAAAAAAAATTGTTTTAATTATTAATTAAAATACCCTGGACTAAAATTTGTTAGGCAACCCATATGTAATATATTTATTGACATATTAAATTAAATATAAAATACGTTTCATGAAATAAACATCTCGGTGAAGGTCGTTTTATATCGGGATCTTAGACTATATCTAATCAAATGTATAAACTATCAGCCTTGGTACAGTCAGATCTTAAGCCACGAGCATGTCGAAACTTGTGGAACAATTGCTTTCGTTTATTATTATATAAATATAAACGTTTATTGCTTTCTTATCATTTTCATTTCATATTTTGATAAATATTTCAGGGCTCAGTGTTCCAGTGGGTACGTGAACATCGTGTTCATCATAAGTATTGCGATACCGATGCCGACCCACACAACTCGACGCGAGGGTTTTTCTTCTCACATATCGGTTGGTTATTCCTAAAGAAACATCCTGATGTTGCAGCTAAAGGCCACGACATTGAGCTAAGCGACATTAAGGCAGATAAGTTACTACGCTTTCAAAAAAAGTAAGTAATGTGTATTTATTGTAAGTAAGTACACATTACTTACTTACTTACTGTATGTAATGTACGTAGAATATTCTACTTCATGTCATTTATAAAATACACAACATCTAAGAATATTTACATAAATAATAATTTTAATATACTTTTACATATAATGGTGGTAAACTATTAATACATTTATATGATTGTAATATAAAACCGCGATGCTACGAGTAGATGCATGAAACAAACGAAATCTGTTCAACAGTTCGACCTAAACTGTTACGGCGATTACTGCACAGCCATTTGCTTGTTTAAATCTATCTCTAACTCTAAAACTTAAACGTATCCATTTAATCAACAAACAAAATAATAAGAAAGAATAAATAAATAACTCTCAAAATTCATGAGTTATTGGCTAATCCTCTTCAATAACTTTTAATAACATTGTTTCAGATACTATTTTCAATTAGTTTTCTTGATATGCTTCATGGCACCAACTTACATCCCCGTTTTGTGGAACGAAGACAGGTGGACTGCGTTTTACATTGCTGCAATCTTACGTTTAACTATCTCACACCATGCAACTTTTTTAGTTAATTCTGCTGCCCATATGTGGGGGACGAAACCATATGATAAAGATATTCGGCCCGGAGAGATAAAATTAGTATCTTTTATTGTAGGTGGAGAAGGATTTCATAATTATCATCACACATTCCCATGGGATTACAAAACGGGAGAGTTGGGTGGTTATACTTTAAACACGACTCGACTCTTTATAGATTTAATGGCAAAAATTGGTTGGGCTTATAACCTGAGGTCTGTGTCCCAAGAGATGATTCAGAAGCGTGTAAAGAGAACTGGGGATGGCACACACCCACATTGGCAGTGGGATGACAAAGATATAATATATGAGGATGAGTCTATGCAATAAAACATTCATGGTATTTAAGATAAACATATTGGAGAACTAAAGAACTGAAAGAAATGAAAACAATAATTTAAATATAATGGCAAAACTAAAGTCTATGCAAGGAAAATAAATAGTCTGGATAATTAAATTACCTGTAACAATTGTGTCTGTGTATAATAACATCAAATAAGTTCATGAGTCTTCTGATTTGTATATCAAAAAAAGGAAAAACTTATTAAATATGGTTTCATTCTCAAAATGTTTCATTTCTTACTTCACAGGAAAATAAAAAAAATCGTACCAACTGGACGATAAGTGGCTAGTGTCACAATTAATCGCAACAAAAATGGAACTATAGAACATTACAATATGTCCTTTTTGGTAGGACCACTCAAGTCGCTCAATCGAAACAGAACGCACTACGAAAAGAAGGCAAACTTGAAGCCAACCCATCTTGCGTGGTATAGTAGTCTAATACGTACTAATTCAGGAGGGGCCTCTTTTCAGTAGTAAACTATTAATCGAAACAGTATCTGTTTCATAGCTTCAAGGCTCATCATCATCAAAAACCCATAACGTCACACTGCTGGGCTCGGGTCTCAGGCGATGGTTAAGGTCATACGTCCCCACGCTGGCCGAGTTATGGCTACGTAATCTTGCTGTTGAATGTTTTTGAGCCATCCAAACGCCTCCAACTAAGCTTCACGCCCGTATCTTATTATAACAACCGGGATCGACTGCTTAACGTGACCGGGGAATCACGGAGATGCTCATGGTAACATGCAACAAGCGGTCATCCAGGTACTGACCGCGCCGCTGTTGCCTCCACGCGGTGATAGTTTACAAGCTATGAGCGCCTCATAAGACTCATAAGGCTATAGCTATTACGGTGTTATTATTTTAAGGATACCGTGCTTACTAACTTAGTAATACAGTAGTCATCCCAAAATTTGGATTTAAGACTAACCATTTAATACTAAGCTAAGCAAAGTGTTAAAGAAATCAAACCTTTATTTCTGCAGTCTTGATAACGATAAAGATAACTTTATTATCCTAAAAAGATAGTAATTAAAATTTAGTTAAGTTTTAAATTATATAATTGTTTGTTTTGTTTTAAAAAGACAACTCCCACATTAGGAATAAACATCCTGTGTCGTGGGGGACTTTACAAACATACATGAAACGGACACAAAGAACATCCAGACTCGGGAAAACAATTCGTGGATCACACAAAGTGTTGTAGGTACCGCGTGGGATTTGAACCGACGACACTTGGCGCAGTAGCAAGCGGCATGGCGACCGCTGACACCACTCGGCCAACCGTGCAGCCGAAAATTCATTAATCAATATCAATTTGTGTAAGACAACACGTAAGGCCCAGTAGTTTAAGCGGTCGCCACGACGCTTCCTGCTTTGCTAAGTGTAATGGGTTCAAATCTCAAACGGGACAACACTTTGTGCAATCTACAAATTGTTGGTCTTTGTTGTGGTCCCGAAATTTTGTACGGAATATCGAATTCTTTTCTGTTTTCACGTTCGGAATCTTTGATTGACGGTGATAAGTAGCGATCAAAAATTAAATGTATATCTGTTGCGTTTGTTGAACATATTATTATGAGTATTGACTCGGCAATTTTATCAAAAGTTTGAGCTATAGAAGATACGATTAGATGCAAGTAATAAAAACCATCTATTCATACACCATATAACCATATATTCAACGTTGATATGTGTTGGCTCAACCATTTTAGTTTTGGATTTCAAAATCAATGCTAACGTTGCTTTTGAAGTTTTTAACATCTCTCCAGTACATGAAAAAAGAGCAGGGGGCAATGGGGCTAGTGGCAAAGTCAGGCAAAATTCGAGATTTTTTTTTGTTTAGACTTAATACGTCTCGTACCATTTTCAAAAATACTTTCTTGTTCTTGTCTTTGGGACACACATTCACTCGCAGCGATATTCAATTCGGGACTGATTTTTCGCAGGCAACCCTGTACCACCAATAAAATAATAAAATAATCTTTAATTTTATTTAATTTCAATTAAATAATCAGACCGTTGCAAAATGCTAGTATAGATTTACCTATTTATACCTGGGTATCCGATAGCTGTGACCGAAAAACAATAAGCAACCTAACGTTTGCATATTCTATGGGTTTCATACTTTCGATTGGTATAAAATTTATCTAATAATTATTAAACCGGAGGAATGTTTTAAAAAAAAATTGTTTTAATTATTAATTAAAATACCCTGGACTAAAATTTGTTAGGCAACCCATATGTAATATATTTATTGACATATTAAATTAAATATAAAATACGTTTCATGAAATAAACATCTCGGTGAAGGTCGTTTTATATCGGGATCTTAGACTATATCTAATCAAATGTATAAACTATCAGCCTTGGTACAGTCAGATCTTAAGCCACGAGCATGTCGAAACTTGTGGAACAATTGCTTTCGTTTATTATTATATAAATATAAACGTTTATTGCTTTCTTATCATTTTCATTTCATATTTTGATAAATATTTCAGGGCTCAGTGTTCCAGTGGGTACGTGAACATCGTGTTCATCATAAGTATTGCGATACCGATGCCGACCCACACAACTCGACGCGAGGGTTTTTCTTCTCACATATCGGTTGGTTATTCCTAAAGAAACATCCTGATGTTGCAGCTAAAGGCCACGACATTGAGCTAAGCGACATTAAGGCAGATAAGTTACTACGCTTTCAGAAAAAGTAAGTAATGTGTATTTACTGTAAGTAAGTACACATGTGTACTTACTTACTTACTGTATGTAATGTACGTAGAATATTCTACTTCATGTCATTTATAAAATACACAACATCTAAGAATATTTACATAAATAAAAGTTTTTATATACTTTTACATATAATGGTGGTCAACTATTAATACATTTATATGATTGTAATATAAAACCGCGATGCTACGAGTAGATGCATGAAACAAACGAAATCTGTTCAACAGTTCGACCTAAACTATTACGCCGATAACTGCACAGCCATTTGCTTATTTAAATCTATCTCTAACTCTAAAACTTGAACGTATCCATTTAATCAAATAATAAGAAAGAATAAATAAATAACTCTCAAAATTCATGAGTTATTGGCTAATCCTCTTCAATAACTTTTAATAACATTGTTTCAGATACTATTTTCAATTAGTTTTCTTGATATGCTTCATGGCACCAACTTACATCCCCGTTTTGTGGAACGAAGACAGGTGGACTGCGTTTTACATTGCTGCAATCTTACGTTTAACTATCTCACACCATGCAACTTTTTTAGTTAATTCTGCTGCCCATATGTGGGGGACGAAACCATATGATAAAGATATTCGGCCCGGAGAGATAAAATTAGTATCTTTTATTGTAGGTGGAGAAGGATTTCATAATTATCATCACACATTCCCATGGGGTTACAAAACGGGAGAGTTGGGTGGTTATACTTTAAACACGACTCGACTCTTTATAGATTTAATGGCAAAAATTGGTTGGGCTTATAACCTGAGGTCTGTGTCCCAAGAGATGATTCAGAAGCGTGTAAAGAGAACTGGGGATGGCACACACCCACATTGGCAGTGGGATGACAAAGATATAATATGTGAGGACGAGTCTATGCAATAAGACGTTCATGGTATTTAAGATAAACATATTGGAGAACTAAAGAACTGAAAGAAATGAATACAATAATTTAAATATAATGGCAAAACTAAAGTCTATGCAAGGAAAATTAATAGTCTGGACAATTAAATTGCCTGTAACAATTGTGTCTGTGTATAGTAACATCAAATAAGTTCATGAGTCTCCTAATTTGTATTTCAAAAAAAGGAAAAACTTCTTAAATATGGTTTCATTCTCAAAATGTTTCATTTCTTACTTCACAGGAAAATAAAAAAAATCGTACCAACTGGACGATAAGTGGCTAGTGTCACAATTAATCGCAACAAAAATGGAACTATAGAACATTACAATATGTCCCTTTTGGTAGGACCACTCAAGTCGCTCAATCGAAACAGAACGCACTACGAAAAGAAGGCAAACTTGAAGCCAACCCATCTTGCGTGGTATAGTAGTCTAATACGTACTAATTCAGGAGGGGCCTCTTTTCAGTAGTAAACTATTAATCGAAACAGTATCTGTTTCATAGCTTCAAGGCTCATCATCATCAAAAACCCATAACGTCACACTGCTGGGCTCGGGTCTCAGGCGATGGTTAAGGTCATACGTCCCCACGCTGGCCGAGTTATGGCTACGTAATCTTGCTGTTGAATGTTTTTGAGCCATCCAAACGCCTCCAACTAAGCTTCACGCCCGTATCTTATTATAACAACCAGGATCGACTGCTTAACGTGACCGGCGAATCACGGAGATGCTCATGGTAACATGCAACAAGCGGTCATCCAGGTACTGACCGCGCCGCTGTTGCCTCCACGCGGTGATAGTTTACAATCACCGAGTGCGACTATGCTATGAGCGCCTCATAAGACTCATAAGGCTATAGCTATTACGGTGTTATTATTTTAAGGATACCGTGCTTACTAACTTAATAATACAGTAGTCTTCCCAAAATTTGGATTTAAGACTAACCATTTAATACTAAGCTAAGCAAAGTGTTAAAGAAATCAAACCTTTATTTCTGCAGTCTTGATAACGATAAAGATAACTTTATTATCCTAAATAGATAGTAATTAAAATTTAGTTAAGTTTTAAATTATATAATTGTTTGTTTTGTTTTAAAAAGACAACTCCCACATTAGGAATAAACATCCTGTGTCGTGGGGGACTTTACAAACATACATGAAACGGACACAAAGAACATCCAGACTCGGGAAAACAATTCGTGGATCACACAAAGTGTTGTAGGTACCGCGTGGGATTTGAACCCACGACACTTGGCGCAGTAGCAAGCGGCATGGCGACCGCTGACACCACTCGGCCAACCGTGCAGCCGAAAATTCATTAATCAATATCAATTTGTGTAAGACAACACGTAAGGCCCAGTAGTTTAAGCGGTCGCCACGACGCTTCCTGCTTTGCTAAGTGTTATGGGTTCAAATCTCAAACGGGACAACACTTTGTGCAATCTACAAATTGTTGGTCTAAGTCGTCGTGTTCTTTGTGTCCGTTTCATGTATGTTTGTAAAGTTCTTCTCCACACAGGATTAATTCCTATTGCGAGAATTGTCTTTAAAAAAGAAAAAAAAAAAAAATTGCTACGTAGATGCAAAGCACACAAACTCAAAAAATTTTTGGATAATAATTGTATTTTAAGTTTAGAAAGCCTAGGTCTACGAGGAGAGATTTTTGGCTCGGATCAAACAGTAATTGTCCTAGTATACACTACTAAGAATGTAATAGACAATGTTTGATCTTTCTCTTGTTCATAAATTTGGAACAACAATAAAACCTAAAATTAACCTAGAATTGATGTCACTACTACGTCGCACTCTATTTACGTCAGGGGTTAAAACAATAAGATAGAATTAATAGGTAAACTTGACGAGTTATAGATAAAATACTTAACACTATTAAATATGTTTAATTTCCTAAAACGCATAACTTTTTTTATGGTATACCATTTAAAAGGGTATGTCAAAATAAGAACTGGTATCTTGGCTCTTCGAAAGGATCTCCTGTTACGATTAATGCTCTTGAATCATTTAACAGATCTATCAAAAGTTCCCACGCTGTTCGAGAACGTTTTCCATCATCCAGATTTTTGGTTTTTGTCTTAGATATGTTGAAAGAATGGTCAGAAACCTATCAGTTCGAATCATTTTCAAATTCTCCTTCGATCGAACTCAAAGATTGGACTACGGGCGAAGTCAGACCGAAAAGTAGTGGTCTTAAAGGCAGATTCCATGAAAAAGACCTACTTTATTGCAAGTTCAGGAGCATCAACCGTTCAGTTTGGACCAGACTGGAGTTTTTTCGACGAATATAAAGAAGTTGCTTTCGCATATTGGACGGTTGTATTGCCGTTTGCCAACATGTCACCGCATTTCTATCAGGTTGATATATATCACACCATCTGTAGAAGCTAAAAAGATACCCATCGGCATGAAGTAAAAACGCGGACTTCCAACAAAAGGAAGACCTGCCCAATAACCCAATAAGATTTCTTTTATGTTGTACTAACAAAGATTGATTTGTTAAAAAAACTGAATAATTGCAAAACAGTAAGGTAACTCAGTTATGACGGCATTTCTACTCATTGGTGAAAAAATGAGCTAACTATCGCGAAGCAAGCTTCCTTACTTTAAGGTGTCCGTGTAGGATATTGGAAACTGGTTGTGATCCATTGTTTAGTTCAGCCTATATCTCTCGATGTGTATCGGGTAGGCAATAATTAGATACCATAAGATTATAAGTAAATGCAAAAGTAAATGTAAGTAGTAAGTAAAAAAAAAACAATCTACCTTCACACTTGAATCAAACAAAATGCAATTGTGTCTGTTGGCACACTTTTGGGTTGATGAAGTACTATTTTCGTTTATTAATAATTTAGATTCATAAAACATGACTGATAAATTAGATAAAATATTAATTCATCAAATAAATACATTAATTTTTATGAAAACCTGAACGCTAAATTGTGTCCGCGAGACAATTGGGAGTCTTTAAGGGTTAAGATGTTATAACCCTTTAATCGATATTGGTACTTCAAAGTAGGCCAAACTGATAGTTTTTGTAACTCATAAATAAAACAAGTTGTTTTTATGATACTTTATTAATTGCTTTTAAAAAGCAGTATTCTACGTTAAATTTTAACACTTTTCATTTATTTCATTCGTTTGAACCATTATTGAAAATAGTAGTACCATTGGTCTGAGGGTATGTTTTTCCGTGCTGGATGAAAGCAATCACTGTCTCTTCTGACACGATAAATGTGCGTGTGTGATACCACGGCCTCACAGAAAACCAGTGTGGAATAGCGCCTGCGCTGTGTTTTACCGAGTGAGTGAGGATACCGGAGGCCCATACCCCAAATAGATAGACAGATAGAAGACGAAGCGATAAGATCAAAGGCGAAGGACAGAAAGCAATGGTCTAAAATGGAGGAGGCCTACGTTATCACCCTACAAAGGGGACAATATGCAATTAAATCATAAGAAAAAAAAGATGAAGCACTTAAATTAACTGTAAATTTACTAGTTATTGCTAATATCAAAATAATTGGATATCAAGATAAATAACTTAATTTTGTAATTAAATATAGTAATTGCACGAAATTGAGAACCAATAAAAGGATTATTTATTTATTTATTTAATATGTCTCAGAATACTATTTAGTAGAACAATACAGGCCCATAAGTAGGTAGATATGTTAAAATTTCCTTTAGTAAGGACGGGTTAATTTTATGGCTAATTAAAACTCTCACTATGTTGGCATATAAAAGTGGTTAAGCGCTATCGATAAACATTAGTTTGTAAGAAGTGACACATTGATTGTCTGTAATAAAAAAACTTTTATTAACTTAAAACAAATAACGTTTTGAATTTTATCAGTATACATAGTAGAATTATATTCACGGTAAGTGTATTTATTGCGCCGAATTTAAAAATAAATTCTCTAGAAATGACGCCAACTAATCTATTGGAATGTTTTTTTAAATAATTCACTTAATATACTTTTCTGGTAATTGTTGCCTAGGATAAGTTCAGTCACAAAAGTAACTAATTTTGTTATAAAGACAAATAAATCGTAATAATTCAATCGATTCCGAACAATATCTAATTTCAGAATTAAATAACAAATACTTAGTTGTTTTCAAAATGCATGATGTGATCAATAACAATACAGCTATTAAAAGCAGTACAAAGAATAAAACACATTCGAGACAATGGCACCTGGTATGGCACAATGTGATATTTTTTTCACTAATGCATATAGGTTCGGCCTATGGAATCTACTTGATATTTACGAAAGCTAAATGGCAGACTATTGTTTTTGGTAAGAATTTATTAATTACATTTTATTTTCTTTTTCCCGTCATCACATTAACAGTCCTTAAATGGTCAACTTTTGGACATAGGCTTTTCCTTAGATGAGTTGTGCAACACCACTCTGGTAGCGGCAAGGAATCATAGGATCGGGGTCACAAACCCATTGGTTTAGGGCAAGTTGATTTCCTTTCTTTTTGCAGTGCTGACATCCTTTGTAGTTTGTTCCTTTAGTAGGCTCTTATAGCCCCCATAAGATAAATAAGACTGCCGGCATGTCGTCATATTAGTCCAATACTACACGGAAACGTAACTACTTCTTAAAAGTACTACATTTACCAATAACCTTAATCAGCCCGTTGACTGTCACTTACTTTTTGCTAACTTTTAACTATCCCTTATATTAATTACTACATGTAGGGGAACGGATGTCATGTCTCTCTAACACAAAGGGAGATCCTCTGACCAGGCGAGGTGAGCATGCCACTGCCCGACAGTTGATGTTGGGATGTCGTATATATGATAATCGGCGCGAGAACTTCTATTGCACGATTCAGGATTGGTAGTTACTCCGTGTAGTGCGTTACTTCGTAGTTCAGTGTATTTTCGGTAGATGGCGCTGTAGTATGTTATGTTGTTGTTGCGCTGTATGTGGAGGTCGACATACTCGTACTTCACTTCAATAATAGTGAACTCGTTACATTTTTTATTATTTCCAATGACTGACGGTTAGGGCACCGAAGATTCCTCACCGTGACTTGTTAAGAAGAACTGCTTTCTTCATCAGACCCTTGACACAGCCATCTAACGTGAGTCTCTTAAAGTGTTGATCGATGCTCATGGCAATAATCACCTTAAAACTCAGGTTTCCCTTCCACCTGCCACATATCGACAATCTCATTAGATAAATCTAAATATTTTATTTGTTTTTACATTATTATAATTTACACTGGATGTAAATACCAACAGTTTTACTTTTTTACTGATACTACTCTTGTAGTGCTTTAGAGCACCCAAAGACTACAGACTTTTAATTGGCCGATAGTTTAATCGGGCTTGTTAATCAATATGAAGATTTATGACAGTGCGCACATTACAAGGATTTGGTGTCGGCCGACAAATAGGCCAAAAGCCAGCCCGTTGAAACTATCTGCCGACTAAACAGTTTGTAATCTACGGGGACTCTTAATATTATTAAAAAAACTTATGTCACTCAATTTCAGCATATATTCTTTATGTGATGTGCACCGTGGGTGTGACAGCAGGTGCTCACAGATTATGGTCCCACAGATCATACAAAGCGAAGCTTCCTCTTAAGATTATTCTTTTGTTTTTCCACACCATGGCTTATCAAGTAAGTTTTTTTTTTAATTGTTTTGTTGAAGTATACTATTAAGGTTACTAAGATTGAGCACCTCATTTTTTTAAGACGGTTATATAAAAAAGACTAGCGCGCGATACCAAAATTAAAATAATAATATCTTATCTCTTATATATAAAATTCTCGTGTCACGGGGTGCGTAATCGAACTCCTCCGAAACGGCTCGACCGATTTTGATGAAATTTTTTGTGATTATCCGGTATCTATGAGAATCGGTTGTAATCTATTTTTCATCCCCCTAAATGTTAGAGGTAGTCCACCCCTAAATTTTTTTTTATATTTTTTTGACAAAATTTTTAATTTCTATTTTTTTATGATGCAGCATTAGAAAATACATACAACCCTAGATTTTCAACCCTCTACGATCAACCCCTATTTTTCCATCGCGATTTTTATTGACCCACCTCTACAACATATATTCCCTTTTATGGCAAAGCAACGTTTGCCAGGACAGCTAGTTTTTTGATTTATAAAATTATAAATAAATCATGGTATAGCTTTTTGTTCCTTTGCCCTTATCAACATCCATAGCACAGAGTTTCTCCTAGTTTGGCTTCCTGACGGTATTTGTAAATCTAAAAAACCATTAAAGCCCAAGTCTAATCCCCATAATATTAATATGGAGCTATCTTAAAAGTGTACTTAATGTTACACAAAAAAATAAGTAAATAAGTCCATTACAAAATAATGTAAACTATTTCTTTCGCACCTTCCTTCTTTTTAAATGTCGGTCAAAAAGACAATTGGACGGGATAAATACATCGCATATCGCTACCGTGGGAGAGTTATGCTTCGTCATGAATGGGTCGGCTCGACCGGAGTGATACCACGGCCTCACAGAAAACCGGTGTGAAATAGCGTTTGCGCTGTGTTTTACCGAGTGAGTGAGGGTACCAGAGGCCCATACCCCAACCCCTCCCCCCATCCCCTTTCCCATCCCCTAAAGGTCGGCAACGCACTTGTGACGCCTTTGGTGTTGCGGGTGTCCATGGGCGGCGGTCATCGCTTATCATCAGGTGATACGTCTGCTCGTTTGCCCACTATTCAATAAAAATATATATATATATATATATTTTAACAGGTTCAAAAATTGATAATTACTGCTTTTACAGTACCAGACCAAATTAAATTTCTAGAACGACATATTTTTAATCATCACCAACAACCTTTAACAGTCAACTGTTGAATGATCATAAATAATTAAAACATTAGACATAATACATGTTATTAGTTTGTATCACATTTCGTTTTCCTAGCATATTTTTCTAGACAGAAAATTTATTCATAACTATTATATTTTTTCCACATTTTCTCAAAACAAAGTTAATAACTGGTATTATTTATGCATTCACACTAGGAAATCAGGATGACATGAGGCGAGTGTAAGACGTAGTTGTCACGCACGCAAGGATCGAAAAGTTGCGTCAAATATTTTGTACTTTTGTATCGCGATGCTCTATTTAGATATATTAATAATCTAAGCTTCAAACGTTAAATAAATATTATTTTTCAACTCTCATCCTGCTGATGAGAGTTGAAAATCCGGAAAAACGGCAAATCCAGATTAATTTTGCCTTTGTAAAGTTGAAGATTACAACGATTCAATTATTTATTATGAGATTTGATATAGACAAGAAATGAAAAGATGAATCGGGCTGAGGATACTGCCTTGAGGAACTCCGAACTCTTTAGGAAGTTCGCCACTTAGTGTTTGGTCTAATTTAATTCTTTGCCGTCGTCCAGTCAAGTAATCCTCCAGCAGTCTCAACGGTATACCCCTAACACCAATCGCCTCCAGACATCCAATAGGTGTGGGACCGAAAGCTTTCGCTTTAAATTAATAAGAAGTAGATCTAAAGAGTTTATGCATGCAGTGGTATTCGTATGGCTTGGTGGGCGATAAATATCAACGATACAAATGTCTGGATTTATTATTAAGAGCAGACAGTTGGCATCGCTAAGTTGAGATTCATCAGCGGTAATAATAACCAGTGGCCCCTTGTACAATAAGAAAAAAAAATACATCAGCTTCTTTTTTTGTTAAATTACTAGTTGTAGACACTCAATTGAAGTTATCTAGCATCGGTACACAACCCACCGATGGAAGAAAACATTCTGTTAAGGGTGTTAAGGGTAATTTCACACCGGTTTTCTGTGAGGCCGTGGTATCACTATGGTCGAGCCGACCCATTCATGCCGAAGCATAGCTCTCCCACGGAATTGGAAATATATGAATTTCCTAAAGATAGAAAATGCTATTCAAACCTACGAATATACACACTTACGTATTGAAAATTATAACAAAGGTGAACAATGCTAAGAGTGAAAATCGTTGTTAAACTCTTTTTAGTTTTAAAAAAGATAAACTTTTATAAGATCCGCGCATATTTAATCGAGGTCACGTATTCAAGACATATGGCCAGGAGTATTTTATGAACATCCGGCAAACCTTGACTAAACACATGTAGAATTTAAAGTCTATATTCTCGAATGTCGGCACTTGATGGAACTTGTTAAAATATATTCTAGAATTAAACTCGCTTGTATTTATTCCACAATTTTTATTAACTTTAATCCTAATCGGTTTCGCCCAATATCATTATCCAAGGGTTATAAAAGACATAGAACTTATTTCATGAGGTCTTTAGCTTAACAGGCACATCGATTCCGATTTCCTACAGATATAAAAGTTACTACTTCGTTCTATAACCATCATTATAACTAATTTAGATTTCTTTTGGAAATATTTATTTACCTTTACCTCGAATTTTACTAGTCAAAACTTAATTATAATATGTTTTGTGTATGTCCTTTACTGATATGTGATTGTTACAGAACAACAAAAAGGATAAATTATATTGATAAAACTCAAAATTTAGGGGGCAAGACAAGTATTATCCTCTTGAGATTTTGAAAAATAAATTTTCAGTATCATATCAATATTAGTAATTATATCGAATCAATGATGTATTGTTTAAATCAAATACTTACCCGTGCTTTTCTTGCTATGCATTGCTTATTTATCAACTGATAGAATGGAGGTATTAAGTTTGTGTTAAAAATAAAAGCCCTTTGATTATTTTAACAACAACAGACAAAGTTTTCATACGTTTCATTATTCTATAGTTGTCATTCAATTTCACTCAATAGTGACATGTAAAGCATTGTGGAATGCTCTCCGCTCTACGGCCGGACAGTGACAGGGAAGTCGGACCACCGGCACAGCGATATATCCTGGAACTTGATATCCTAGAACAGTGAAATCTTAACTGTTGTATCGCTTAGATGTAAATGAAACATGGTTATTGCTAGGTATTCGCGATTTAATTAACTCTTTTCTCGAAACATATTACTCTCTCATTAGTATAAATTACATGTATGCAACCAGCTGAAACCCAAAGTGTTGCCTGCGGTTGTTGTTGTACCTTTGTAACAACAAAATCGGGAAACGCCGCGGTCCAAAGCGAGTCTAAAAGTAGTATTAGGTAGTCTTAATATCATCAGTTATCTGCCAGTGAAAAACTCGTCAAAATCATATCTAATCAAATGAATAGATTATCAGCTTTGGTACAGTCAGATCTTAGGCCACGAGCATGTCAAAACTTGTGAAACAATTGCTTTCATTTATTATTATATAAATATAAACGTTCATTGCTTTCTTATCATTTTCGTTTCATATTTTGATAAATATTTCAGGGCTCAGTGTTCCAGTGGGTACATGACCATCGTATTCATCATAAGTATTGCGATACCGATGCCGACCCACACAACTCGACGCGAGGGTTTTTCTTCGCACATATCGGTTGGTTATGCCTAAAGAAACATCCTGATGTTACAGCTAAAAGCGTCGAAATTGAGTTAAACGACATTAAGGCGGATAAGTTACTACGCTTTCAACAAAAGTAAGTACGCATAATGTACGTAGAGTATTCTACGTCATGTTATTTATAAAATACACAACATCTAAGAATATTTACATGAATAAAAGTTTTTTATATACTCTTACATATAATGGTGGTCAACTATTAATACATTTATATGATTGTAATATAAAACCGCGATGCTACGAGTAGATGCATGAAACAATCGAAATCTATTCAACAGTTCGACCTAAACTGTTGCGGGTATTACTGCACAGCCATTTTCTATTGCTTTTTTATTCACATGTATGGACACTATTTCAGTTCTAAATTTCAGACAAAGCGGGAAAACGAGCAGACTGGCCACCTGATGGTAAATGACTGCCACTGGCTTTTAGACCCTGCAACACAGGAGTCACAAGCACGTATAGATAATAGTAGGTATGTGATATCTATATCAAGTCCGATCTGTAAGTCTTGGACAGTCGCGGCATTTACAGACAGGTTGAAGCCAACTTACTTGTAAACGCTGCAGACCCTAAAATAGACAGACTTTTACTAATTTAAATCTATCTCTAACTCTAAAACTTGAACGTATCCATTTAATCAACAAAGAAAATAATAAGATATAATAAATAAATAACTCTCAGAATTCATGAATTATTGGCTAATCCTGTTCAATAACTTTTAGTAACATTGTTTCAGATACTTTTATCAATTAGGTTTCTTGATATCCTATCTGGTACCAACTCACATCCCCGTTTTGTGGAACGAAGACAGGTGGACTGCGTTTTACATTGCTGCAATCTTACGTGTAATGCTCTTATACCATGCAGCTTCTTTTATTAATTCTGCTGCCCATATGTGGGGGACGAAACCATATGATAAAGATATTCGGCCCGTGGAGACAAAATTATTATCTTTAATTACATGTGGAGAAGGATTTCATAATTATCATCACACATTCCCATGGGATTACAAAGCGGCAGAGTTGGGTGGTTATACTTTAAACACGTCTCGACTATTTATAGATTTAATGGCAAAAATTGGTTGGGCTTATGACCTGAGGACTGTGTCCCAAGAGTTGGTTCAGAAGCGTGTAAAGAGAACTGGGGATGGCACACACCCACATTGGCAGTGGGATGACAAAGATATAATATGTGAGGATGAGTCTATGCAATAAAACGTTTATGGTATTTAAGGTAAACATATTGGAGAACTAAAGAACTGAAAGAAATGAAAACAGTAATTTAAATATAATGGCAAAACTATAGTACTATGCAAGGATAATAAATAGCCTGAACAATTAAATTGCCTGTAACAATTGTTTCTGTGTATAATAATATCAAATAAGTTCATGTGTCTTCTGATCTACATTAAAAAGGAAAAAAATTATTAAATATGGTTTGATTTTCAAAATGTTTCATTTCTTACTTTACAGGAAAATTAAAAAATTGTACAAGTTGGACCATAAGTGACTAGCGTAGTGAATAGGTAAACTTGACGAGTTATAGATAAAATCCTTAACACTACGAAATATGTTTAATTTCCTAAAACGCGTAACTTTTTTAATGGTATACCATTTAAAAGGTATGCAACGTGGGACCTATGGGGGGCAAACGAGCAGACGCATCACCTGATAATAAGCGATTACCGCCGCCCATAGACTTCCACATTCGCAACACGGGAGGCGTCACAATTGCGTTGCCGGCCTTTAAACGAGGAGTACGCTCCTTTTTTAGAAGTGTTAAAGATCGTATTAGTCCGGGAATTCCGCAGACGACAGTTCATTCTACAGTTTTTTTGTGCGAGCCAGAAAGATTCTGGAAAAGCGCACAGATGTGGACTGCCAACCATCTAGATGATGGGGATAAAACTCCTGCCGTGCAGGACGACGGCGGTCGGCCGGAGTGAAAGCCGGCCGGCCGTAGGGAGTGAATACTTTCTCGATTTGTTGAGCACGCCAAGTTTTTTTAAGGCTAATTTGGCATAACCCTCCATCAAATTAAGTCTATCCCAATCTAAAACCTTTTCATGGTCACTAAGCAGACGATGACCCTCTAGGTATTAGGTATTATCAGCACTGTATCTCAAACTGAACTGCGGTCCGACGCCTTTTTATATTACATGCCGTTATTACTAATACGATTACTATAGTCCGGCCACTCAGAGAATGCGTTTCTGACACTTGTAAATTCGTCATGAGTAGTGATGTACCATGAATAACATTAATAATATTTGGTAACAGTATTTATAGCATTCATTATGCATAATAATTCAATTTATATATATTTTATTATATTTCAAACACAATATTAACAAAATTGTTGATGTATGAATTAAATTTAATCGTAATTTCTGAATGAAACAAAAGGAAAGAAAATAAAAATACTCTATTTATTGGAATATATATATTATGAAAACGAGAAAGCGCGTGATTGATGTTCAGCCATGTCTCGTCAATGAAAACGACATTGTCCCAATTATCATTTTTTTTGCTTCTCTTAGAAAAGTAATTCTTTTTAAAATTACGTTATTTCTTTCTAAAAGAATTTTCCTTTTGTCTGTTTTCTTATATTGAAATCCAATATCTTTTAAAATATTGGATAAAGCAGTTTTTCCCACCCTAAACAAATCAGCTACTTTCAAAGATGCTAGAAGCGTCGACCTATTAAAGTATTCATTCCTGGCATAATAACTATATATATGATACCTTATTGCATCGGCGTCAAAGCTATCTATATCTGTTATAGGTTTAGTTCTGCCTTTTTTTTAGGTGTTCGTAAAATATTTTCTTCCATGCCAAATGAGCCGAACTTTTCTTTATTAATATTTGTTATCGTCCGTTTGCTTACTCCAAGTGCCTGAGAGATACGTTCTTGTCTTTCCAACTCAAAGTAATTTTGAAGCTTGATTATTAGTTCACGGGTTTCACTTTTCAATGGATGACCGCTTTTCGACATTGTTGTTAAGCATCAAAAGTACAAAACAGTAAAATTCTAAACAAATTAGCGCATAGGTACAAATAAACAACAATAACAATCACGAGAAAACCCCCACAACGAGAAAACTGGAAAACGAAGTCTACGCGCGCAAGACGACAAGAGACGACTGTTTGTGTATGTCACAAAATGACGGTCCTCACATCGCTATTTTGGGTTACCAATTTTTTACTAGAAATATAAAGGGATTAAAATAGTTTTCCATTTATTTTTAATTCATCTCACTGATATCACGACAATTATTTTCTTAAGTTTGGTTTGGTCGTACCTATATCGTATTATAAACTATATTAAATATGTATTAAGTACATTATACACACTCTCGAAAAATTTCTCCGATGTCCCCAAGAACTTTAATGTCGTTCGTATAAATGCCCAAAGCATTTCGGCACATTTCCCTGAAATGGTGACAACATTCGACTGTACGATATCCTTACATACTTTGTAACTCATCTTGTTCTACTGTTTTTTTGTGTATTTAATAAAGATAAATAAATAAAATTATATATTACAAAATTAGAACGTTTTATTTAACAACATATCGACCGACAGAATATTTTACGATTACAAAAATACTCAGTTACAATTACCTATTATTTTTGTCTCATCACTACAAAAACAAACTGTTGACATAACCTTGAAACAGCGCAGTTTGACGTCGTTAGACTTTTAAAAATTATTGTTCTTAAATTAATTAATTGATTAATTGTTAATAACTTTAGCCCAAAATAAAACGTTTATTGTACATTGGCATGATTATTCAATTTTTAATGTTATTACTCATTATTAAGGTTAATAAAAGATATTTAAAATTTTGCCATAAATTGTACGCCAGTTCAAAGTTACATCGCCCATTGGATCACGACCTGTCAGGAACGCATTCTCTCAGTGGCCAGACTATAATATGACCGATTACAAGAAAACACCGTTGAACAAAACAACCGCGTGAAAATAGTGACTGTATTCCATGTTAGGTTCATTGTTGAACGTCTCAATAAAACAACGGGAACTTTCACGTTGTCCAACAGTGTCGAGACTTTTCTGGAATGATCTTTCTTCGTTACAATATCAATTTATTTATAAATACATACAAATTGTAACTAAATTACACTCAGACACAATAAATTATACAAGTGCTCACCATCTGGTGATGATGGTAAGAATCGAACCAACGATCTTTGTCTTGGCATAAATACATAATAAAGCTTAGTATAGATAACAATATGGTAATTAATTTCCATACATACTATGCAGCTTTTAAAACTGGTTTAATGGAATTTGGTTAAAAGGAATACCTCACAGAATGATATATCTTAGACAGGTAATTTTTCGGCAATTACAAACTTAAATTAAGAGCTTCGAAAATTAATTGTGTCATCTAATTTAATATATTTGAAGTTTGTTTGACAACCAAACTTCTGACGTATGTCAGTTTAAGTAGGAGGGTTTTATATTCGAGATAAATACATTTTCTGCAAACAAGTTTTCACAGAACGGATTCATATTTTCCGTTTTATGTTAAAACTAGCTGAACCCCGCAGTGTTACCCGCGGTTATTGTCGTATCGTGGGTAACGCCGCGGGGCGAAGCTAGTTAAAAAAATGTAAGCCTAAGTTACTCCTTGTACCATCAGCTACCTACCAGTAAAAGTCCCGTCCAAATCGGTCTAGCCGTTCCAGAGGTTAGCCGGCACAAACAGACAGACGGACAAAAATTTTAAAAATATATATTTTGGTATGTGTACCGTTGATGCGTCGTCTTACGCATTTATTTGTGTGTATTAATGTGTCCTTCTAATTCTTTTGTTTAATTTTGTCTGAATAAAATAAATTATTTCATTCGTTTACTTATTTTTTCACACCAAAACTACCCATGAATTCATCTTTCTACAGTCACTTTGTCCATTCAAATGTTGCCTGTAAGAAATTGCTTTTTAGCGATAAGGCCGCCATTTGTACACAGTCGTTAAATTGTTATGTTCCTTAATATAAACTGTATTTAACATTACTTTAATTTTATAATTATTTATAATATTTGATTAGAGAGTATGTTTTGTTTTTTACGTGCTGGTCGAAAGCAATCACGGCCTCTTCTCTTTTCGGGCAAATAATGTAATCGCTCGGAGCTAGGTCTGGACTATATGCAGGATAAGTCACTCTATGTTTTCAGAAGCCGAAAATGACTTTATTTTCTACGCGGTGTACGTCGAAACATTGTCATGGTTCAATAGAATGCGATTTCTTGGTAATTTTCCCCTCAAGATGAAATTGGGCAATCTAATAGTTGGGTACCACTCAGCATTACCTGTTTTTTGTCTTTTAGAATAAAACGGAATCATTTGTATGCCTACGTATCTCGCCTGCCTCAATTTTGTGGGTTTGCTGTCACCTTCAAACACCCATACAGAACATTGCTTTCATTCGGAATGTAACAATAATATGTTTTGACATCTGTCATTTTACTATAACAACATTTTTTTACATCAATCTACTCGATTCCCTTTTTTATTCTGTAGTGAGTTTATGAGGAATCCACCGGCAACAAAGTTTCCTAACTTTTAAAGGTTGCTGTAAAATTTTCTGGATTTGGCTCATAATAATCACCAAATGTTCTCAAATGTCCTCATAAGTGATAAACCGATGATTTTCAATTAGTCGTCTGATAAAGACGGTAGATATCTCCCTACAAGGCGGTCCAACGACCTAGTGAAAATCGTGTGAAACCGAAGGATGCAGACAGCACAAGACCGGTTGTTGCGAGAAGCTAAGGGGAGGCCTATGTCCAACAGTCGCGGATGGATGGTACGAGTTTTTTCCTACATCCGCTTAAGTCGACAACGTACAAGTGTGGCTTACGTTGCCTTATCAGAGAGTCCTTCAGCAGACGGTGCCTGCTATAATGCGGGCAGGTGCTGGTGGGGTATCAGGATGTATCAGGATATACTGACTGTTAAAAACAGCAGATCCCGGATCCCTCCCTTCTCAGGTGCAGAGTGGCACATCGTGTGGTTTTAGTCGGTCCGATGCCGATACACCATCGGCATCGGACCGACTTTTCATGAAATTGATAAAGGACCTAAATAACTTAATTCTAAAACAGGAGCATAATAAAACAAGAAATCACATAAATATATTAATCCGTAAAGCTAAAAATAAAACTACAAAGTCAGAAATATTATTAGGTAAAAACAATACAAGACAACTTTGGCAGCTCCTGAATCGAATAATGGGTAGATTAAAAAAACCATCGATGAAGTTATTTGTAATGCCCTTAAACATAGTAATAATAATGGTTAAGATATCGCAAATAATTTTGCTCAATCATTTAGTAGAAGCGTAAAAGAAATAATACCTCAATGCTCAAGATCACTACTAAAAAAACCTGAATATTTAATCTCAGCTAATGTTACCATACGTTTGAAGCCAGCTAACCCTAAATTGGTTGATAAAATTATTAGTTCCTAAAATGACAACCAAGCATCAGGAATAGATGGTATTAGGGCCATCGATATAAAAAAGTTGTGTACAAAAATCAGTTCAGTGATTTCTAATTTCATTAATTTATGTATACGAATTCATACTTACCCTCCTACATTAGAAACTGGTATTGTAAGACCAATTCATAAAATAGGTACTAAGTCGAAGCATGAAAATTAAAGGCCAATTACAATTCTACCTACCATTGATAAAATCATCGAAAAATATGTCAGTAATCAAATATACGAGTTTTATAACAAAACAATATACATAACGAACATCAATACGGTTTTCAACCGAAAAAGAATACTACACAACTGTTATCAGCATTTACAGACAGCATATATAAATACCTATAGTCTGGCCACTGAGAGAATGCGTTTCTGACAGGTCGTGATCCAATGGGCGATGTAACTTTGAACTGGCGTACAATTTATGGCAAAATTTTAAATATCTTTTAATCACCTTAATAATGAGTAATAACATTGGAAATTGAATAATCATGCCAATGTACAATAAACGTTTTATTTTGGGCTAAAGTTATTAACAATTAATTAATTAATTAATTTAAGAACAATAATTTTTAAAAGTCTAACGACGTCAAACTGCGCTGTTTCAAGGTTATGTCAACAGTTTGTTTTTGTAGTGATGAGAAAAAATAATAGGTAATTGTAACTGAGTATTTTTGTAATCGTAATATATTCTGTCGGTCGATATATTGTTAAATAAAACGTTCTAATTTTATAATATATAATTTTATTTATTTATCTTTATTGAATACACAAAAAAACAGTATAACAAGATGAGTTATAAAGTATGTAGGGATGTCGTACAGTCGAATGTTGCCACCATTTCAGGGAAATGTGTCGAAATGCTTTGGGCATTTATACGAACGACATTAAAGTTCCTGGGGACATCGGAGAAATTTTTCGAGAGTGTGTATAATGTACTTAATACATATTTAATATAGTTTTTTAATACGATATAGGTACGACCAAACCAAACTTAAGAAAATAATTGTCGTGATATTTTTTTCCCTTTACATTTCTGGTAAAAAATTGGCAACCCAAAATAGCGTTGTGAGGAACGTAATTTTGTGACATACACAAACAGTCGTCTCTTGTCGTCTTGCGCGCATAGACTACGTTTTTCAGTTTTCTCGTTATTGTTATTGTTGTTTATTTGTACCTCTGCGCTAATTTGTTTAGAATTTTACTGTTGTGTACTTTTGGTGCTTAACAATAATGTCGAAACGCGGTCATCCATTGAAATGTGAAACCCGTGAACTAATAATCAAGCTTCAAAATTACTTTGAGTTGGAAAGACGAAATGGCGAACCTTTAATTCCTATCGACCAGGCACTTGGGGTAAGCAAACGGACGAAAACAAATATTAATAAAGAAAAGTTCGGCTCATCTGGCATGGAAGAAAATATTTTACGAACACCTAAAAAGAAACGCAGAACTAAACCTATAACAGACATAGATAGATTTGACGCCGATGCAATAAGGAATCATATATTTAGTTATTATGCCAGGAATGAATACTTTAATAGGTCGACGCTTCTAGCACCATTGAAAGCAGCTGATTTGTTTAGGGGAGGAAAAACTGCTTTATCCAAAATTTTAAAAGGTATTGTATTTCAATATAAGAAAACAGACAAAAGGAAAATTCTTTTAGAAAGAAATGACGTAACTTTAAAAATAATTACTTTTCTAAAAGAAGCAAAAAAAATGATAATTGGGACGATATCGTTTTCATTGACGAGACATGGCTGAACACCAATCAAGGACTTCCTCTTTTTTTGGCAGATGACACTCAAGCGTCGACGTCGAAAGTGCCAATCGGTAAAGGAGCACGTCTCATAATATGCCACACTGGTTGTGCGAAGTATGGTTTTGTGGAAAATGGTTTATTGGCATTTGAGTCAAAAACTACTACTGACTACCACGAAGAAATGAATGCGGCTGCATTCAAGGAGTGGCTTCAGGATGTGTTGCTACCTGGCCTTCCAGAGCCTTTAATTATAATAATGGATAACGCCCCTTATCATTCGGTGCAAATAAATAAAGCACCTTCTCAAGCTAATAGAAAAGAGGAATTGGTGGCTTGGCTGCATGGTGCATTGACGCAAATATGTCAATGCTAATAGCGGAGCTGATGAAATTAGTCAACTACCATAAGCTAGCAAATGTTCGATACGAAATGGATGAGCTGATATCACTGCCAGTACAATGCCATAGAGCTGCTAATCTGGGCTCAAATTAAAGGTTATGCAGCCCGCCATAATACTTCTCCACCATATGGCATAAAAAAGAAGAAGACGCTTTTAAAAGAAGCATGCGAAAAAGTCACACGAGATGACTGGATAAATGTGGTTGAAAAAACAAAATAAAATATATTTGATAACTTTGACCGCGATATTCGTATAGACACTATGATTGACAATAACATAATAATACATGTTGGTGAAGATGACAGCGAGCCCTCAAGCGAATCGGAGTCGGATTAAATTTTGATTTGACATTATTGAAATCTTAAAACTATGTATTTCATAATATATATTTTCCAATAAATACAGTATTTTTATTTTCTTTTCCTTGGATTCATTCAGAAATTACGATTAAATTTAATTCATCCATCAACAATTTTGTTAATGTTGTGTTTGAAATGTAGTAAAATATATATAAATTGAATAATTATGCATAATGAATGCTATGAATACTGTTACCAAATATTATTAATGTTATTCATGGTACATCACTACTCATGACGAATTTACAAGTGTCAGAAACGCATTCTCTGAGTGGCCGTACTATAGATAAAAATATGTGTGGCACTCGGAGACTGCCGCGGTAAAGCTATTGCATAGCATTTTTTCTTCTTCATTTTTCTTCAAATTTTTCTGACGCTGATAATATGCCCTTTGACGTTCACAATATCTTTTTCTTTTAGCTCTTTATGCTTTTCTTCTCTATAAAAAGAAAATATCTAGGTATAAATAATAGGTATAAATACTTAGGTATTAATAGTGTAATTATACACCAAAATAATTATTCATCCAAAAATTTTGAACAAAAATAACGATATTAAGAGTTTGATCATCGAATTTCGCGCAATGTACATTTATATAGATATAATATCATATATACTTTCTCTGCGCGGCATTAATGTGTATTACCTATACATAAAAAAAAAATGCGGGGCGAAGAAGGGGATTACGCATGCGCAGTAGCGCCGATACAACCAATACCACCTAAAGGCGGGTTGCTGAACTAAAGAGACAAGCGTGATATTTCAAAAAGTCATTAAAAGTTCTGGTATTTATCGATAGATGGAAAAACTAAAAAGTATCACCGCTGTGCCGGTCGGAGTGGGGGGTGTTAGGTTTTTTCGTTACGGAATTTCTGGATTCGGAATCCACGCTCAAGGCCCGCGATAGAAGCTATGCAATAGCTTAAAAGAACACGTACTTGTGTTTTTTATCGACAATAGTAAGGAATTTGATACGCTTCGCCACGACACCTTACAACAGTGCCTTCATGACAGTGGAGTAAGAGGTAATCTGCTGGAGTGGTGTAAGGACTACCTGATTTGTAGAAAGTACACGGTACAAGTTGTTGGTGTGTCTAGTGAACCAGTTGCCATAACTGAAGGAACGGCACAGGGTTCAGTCTTATCTCACAAACACTGTCAAAAACCGCGAGACTTACCAATTTGCTAACGATACCTGTCTATTGACAGCTGGGCGTCATGTCCAGTGAGTTCAAGTTTTGCTTTAAAATAACTTTGATCTACTAAATAAATGATCGAAATAAAAGTACCATAGTACCTAAATAATAAGCACATTCTCAAATGTGTTTGCATAACAACCAATATAAATCCTTTTTATGTAGCTGTGATGCGATAGAACGAGTGGATAAGCAAAAATACATAGGCCTAACTATCGACAACCGCCGTAATTGGAAGGAAAATATAAATGAAATAAGTTAAATTAAGGAGCATACTAGCAAAATTTTTCATAATTAAACCAAAACTTCCGTTTCAAATAATAATTTAAGCATTCATAAAGCAAGCTCAAGCTTGCTATATGAATATTATATTACATATGAAGTTATTATGGATTTTTGTAAATGTTAAATGAACAAAATAATAAAGAGATAATTTAAACACTAGTAAGCAGAACACCAAATAGTAGAAGTATATTTATGTAAATATGAAACAACGTATTTAAGAAAAATATTATATTGAAAATAACACATTGACTTCACACACTTTAACCCTTAACTACCACTACAGTTTTGTAACGTAACAGACTTATTTTATAAATGTAAGGTAAAATGAAAGAAAATAAAAGTTAATTTGAATGAAAGAGGCAGTATAACGTTTTTTAATTTTTTTACAATTACGTGTATTTAATTACATATAATGAAAATAATAGTATTTTGTTCGTAATTTGTTTTCAGAAAAACACTCGTTTAGAAACGCTTGATAATTTCGAAGTCCGAATATAACAACGCTTCTTCCTTTTCGCAGCAGGTTCATATTATGATTAAGTAAGTAGCTTCCCAATTTGACACGAAATTGATCCAGGCACGTCTTGCATGGGTGCTAAGTGGTAACTTCATAGGCTGTTCTTGCTTGCTCTCCGCATATGAGGAGTTACCTCGATTGTGATTTCACGTAAAAACAGTCAGTACGGTCTTGCGGGCGGTCAAAATATAACTGCAGAAATTGTTCTTTTGATTTTTTTACCGTGGGAAATAATCGCATGGAGCTAAATCTGGACTGTAGTTGTCAAATAGTCCATAGTTCTGTCGGCTGTGTGAGCGAGCGCGTTATCTTGGTGAAAAAGAATTCCACGAACGTCGCTCCTTGGGCGCTCGCTATCCAAGCTTGAGGCAGACAAACTTCGCTATACCATTCACTAGTAACTGTTCTACGCTCTTCAAGCGGAATAACAGCTACTGGTCCACGGCGTCGAAAAAAAACCGTTATTATTTTATTATTAACGCTCCGACCGCGAACAGCTTTTGTGGGCAAATGGTCCTCTTTAAACACCCAGTGCGTGGATTGCTGCTTCGTGAGAGGATTGTAGCTATATATCCATGTTTCGTCAGTTGCAATGTAGAATACGTTTTGCGAAGTTCCGCCTTCGAACATTTGTAACATAAATTTACACCAATCATTATGACGGCATTTCTGCTCATCGGTGAGGTATCCATCGCGAAGCAAGATTCCTTACTTTAAGGTGTCCATGCAGGATATTGGAAACTGGTTGTGATCCATTGTTTAGTTCAGCCTGTCTCTCGTTGTGTATCGGGTAGGCAATAATTAGATACCATAAGATTATAAGTAAATGCAAAAGTAAACGTAAGTAGTAAGTAAAAAAAAAACAATCTACCTTCACACTTGAATCAAACAAAATGCATTTGTGTCTGTTGGCACACTTTTGGGTTGATGAAGTACTATTTTCGTTTATTAATAATTTAGATTCGTAAAACATGACTGAAAAATATTAATTCATCAAATAAATACATTAATTTTTATGAAAACCTGAACGCTAAATTGTGTCCGCGAGACAATTGGGAGTCTTTAAGGGTTAAGATGTTATAACCCTTTAATCGATATTGGTACTTCTAAGTAGGCCAAACTGACAGTTTTTTGTAACTCATAAATAAAACAAGTTTTTTTTATAATACTTTATTTATTGCTATTAAAAAGCAGTATTCTACGTTAAATTTTGACAAATTGCACGAAATTGAGAACCAATAAAAGGATTATTTATTTATTTATTTAATATGTCTCAGAATAATATTTATTTGAACAATACAGGCCCATAAATAGGTAGATACTCGTATGTTAAAATTTCCTTTAGTAAGGACGGGTTAATTTTATGGATAATAAAACTCTCACTATGTTAGCATATATATAAAAGCGGTTGCACTGGCTCGATAAACATTGGTTGTAAGAAGTGACACATTAATTGTCTGTAATAAAAAAAACTTTTATTAACTTAAAACAAAAGACGTTTTAAATTTTATCAGAATACATAGTAGAGTTATATTCAAGGTAAGTGTATTTATTACGCCGAGTTTAAAAATAATTCTCTAAACATGACGCACACTAATCTATAGGAATTTTTTTTTATAATTTATTTAATATTCATTCACGAAAGTAACTGATTTTGTTAAAAAGACAAATAATCATAATAATTCAATCAATTCAGAATAATATCTAATTTCAGAACTAAATTACAAATATTTGTTTTAAAAATGCATGATGTGATCAATAACAATACAGCTATCAAAAGCGGTACAAAGAATACAACTCATTCGAGACAATGGCACCTGGTATGGCACAATGTGATATTTTTCTCACTAATGCATATAGGTTCGGCCTACGGAATCTATTTGATAATTACGAAAGCTAAATGGCAGACTATTGTTTTTGGTAAGAATTTATTAACTACATTTTATTTTCTTTTTCCCATCACCACATCAACAGTTCTTAAATGGTTAACTTTTGGACATAGGCTTTTCCTTTAGATGAGGTGTGCAACACCACTATGGTAGTGGCAAGGAATCATAGGACCGGGGTCACAAACCCATTGGTTTGGGTCAAGTTAATTTCCTTTCGTTTTGCAATGCTGACATCCTTTGTAGTTTGTTTCCTTAGTAGGCTCTTATGGTCCCCACAAGATAAATAAGACTGCCGGCATTTCGTAATATTAGTCCAACACTACACGGAAACGTAACAACTTCTTAAAAGTACTACATTTACCAATAAACTTAATCAGCCCGTTGACGGTCACTTACTTTTTAGGTTGAGGTTGAGGTTGGGGTCTCATGAAGAAGTTTTACATCTTTAACTATCCTTATATTAATAACTACATGTAGGGGAACGGGTGTCATGTCTCTCCAACACAAAAAGAGATCCTCCGACCAGGCGACGTGAGCATGCCACTGCCCGACAGTTGATGTTGGGATGTCGTATATAAGATAATCGGCGCGAGAACTTCTATTTCATGATTCAGGATTGGTAGTTACATCGTGTAATGCGTTACTTCGTAGTTCAGTGTATTTTCAGTAGATGGCGCTGTAGTATGTTATTTTGCTGTTGCGCTGTATGTGGAGGTCGACATACTTCACTTCAATAATAGTGAATTCATTACATTTTTTATTATTTCCAAAAAACTGACGGTTAGGGCACCAAAGATTCCTCACCGTGACTTGTTAAGAAGAACTGCTTTCTGCATCAGACCTTTGACTCAGCCACCTTACGTGAGCCTCTTAAAGTGTTGATCGAGGCTCATGGCTATCAACTCGTGAATAATAATCACCTTAAACTCAGGTTTCCCTTCCACCTTCCACATATCGACAATCTCATTAGATAAATCTAAATATTTTATTTGATTTTACATTATTATAATTGATACTGGATGTAAATACCAACAGTTTTACTTTTATACTGATACTACTCTTGTAGTGCTTCAGAGCACCCGCAGACTACAGACTTATAATTGGCCGATAGTTTAATCCGGATTCTTAATCAGTATGAAGATTTATGACAGTGCGCACACTACAACTATTTGGTGTCGGCCGACAAATAGGCCAAAAGCCAGCCCGTTCAAACTATCGGCCGACTAAAAAGTTTGTAGTCTACGGGGACTCTTAATATTATTAAAAAAACTTATGTCACACAATTTCAGCTTATATTCTTTATGTGATGTGCACCGTGGGTGTGACAGCAGGTGCTCACAGATTATGGTCCCACAGATCATACAAAGCGAAGCTTCCTCTTAAGATTATTCTTTTGTTTTTCCACACCATGGCTTATCAAGTAAGTTTTTTTTTTAATTGTTTTGTTGAAGTATATTATTAAGGTTACTAAGATCGAGCACCTCATTTTTTAAAACGGTTATATAAAAAAAGACTAGCGCGCAATACCAAAATTAAAATAATAATAATAATACCTTATATATAAAATTCTCGTGTCACAATGTTAGTTACCATACTCCTCCAAAACGGCTGGACCAATTTTCATGAAATTTTGTGAGCATTTTAGGTAGGTCTCAGAATCGGCTAACGTGTATTTTTAATCCCCCTAAATGTTAAGGGTCCACCCCAAATTTTTTTTTTTAATTTTTTGATAATTTTTTATATTTTGTATTTTTTTATGATACAGCATTAGAAAATACATAGGTACAGCCCTGAATTTTTAACCCTCTACGATCAACCCCTATTTTTCCATCGCGATTTTTATTGACCTACCCCCAAAATATATATTCCTTTTTATTGCAAAGCAACGTTTGTCGGGTCAGCTAGTTTTTTGATTTATAAAATTATAAATAAATCATGGTATAGCTTTTTGTTCCTTTGCCCTTATCAACATCCATAGCACAGAGTTTCTCCTAGTTTGGCTTCCTGACGGTATTTGTAAATCTAAAAAACCATTAAAGCCCAAGTCTAATCCCCATAATATTAATATGGAGCTATCTTAAAAGTGTACTTAATGTTACACAAAAAAATAAGTAAATAAGTCCATTACAAAATAATGTAAACTATTTCTTTCGCACCTTCCTTCTTTTTAAATGTCGGTCAAAAAGACAATTGGACGGGATAAATACATCGCATATCGCTACCGTGGGAGAACTATGCTTCGTCATGAATGGGTCAGCTCGACCGGAGTGATACCACGGCCTCACAGAAAACCGGTGTGAAATAGCGTTTGCGCTGTGTTTCACCGAGTGAGCGAAGATACCGGAGGCCCATACCCCAACCCCTCCCCCCATCCCCTTTCCCATCCCCCAAAGGTCGGCAACGCACTTGTGACGCCTTTGGTGTTGCGGGTGTCCATGGGCGGCGGTCATCGCTTATCATCAGGTGATACGTCTGCTCGTTTGCCCACTATTAAAAAAAAAAATATATATATTTTAACGGGTTCAAAAATTGATAATTACTGCTTTTACAGTACCAGACCAAATTTAATTTCTAGAACGAAATATTTTTAATCATCAACAACAACCTTTAACAGTCAACTGTTGAATGATCATAAATAATTAAAACATTAGACATAATACATGTTATTAGTTTGTATCACATTTTGTTTTCCTAGCATATTTTTCTAGATAGAAAATTTATTCAAAACTATTATATTTTTTCCACATTATCTCAAAACAAAGTTAATAACTGGTATTATTTATGCATTCACACTAGGAAATCAGGATGACATGAGGCGAGTGTAAGACGTAGTTGTCACGCACACAAGGATCGAAAAGTTGCGTCAAATATTTTGTACTTTTGTATCGCGATGCTCTATTTAGATATATTAATAATCTAAGCTTCAAACGTTATTTAAATATTATTTTTCAACTCTCATCAGCAGTCAAGAGTTGAAAATTAAATAAATATTACAAAAACAAAACGTTATATATTTTTATTTTTGATAACTGTACTAGTTGTTAAACTAATTAGATTGTCGGTTTCCATATAATTTAGCTACGAAATAGTATTATGTTATATCAATACTAAAATTTTGGCTGCACTTTGGCCGAAAATCCGTATCCTTTATCAGTATCTTAAAAGAGTATAAATAATAACATACTTTATATCTTCTTTCACAATGGTAAACATAACATTATTTAACAATAATTGTGGAAATCCAGATTAATTTTGCCTTTGTAAAGTTGAAGATTACAACGATTCAATTATTTATTATGAGATTTGATATAGACAAGAAATGATATGATGAATCGGGCTGAGGATACTGCCTTGAGGAACTCCGAACTCTTTAGGAAGTTCGCCACTTAGTGTTTGGTCTAATTTAATTCTTTGCCGTCGTCCAGTCAAGTAATCCTCCAGCAGTCTCAACGGTCACACCCTAACACCAATCGCCTCCAGACATCCAATAGGTGTGGGACCGAAAGCTTTCGCTTTAAATTTATAAGAAGTAGATCTAAAGAGTTTATGAATGCAGTGGTATTCGTATGGCTTGGTGGGCGATAAATACCAACGATACAAATGTCTGGATTTATTATTAACACACAGCACACAGTTGGTATCGCTAAGTTGAGATTCATCAGCAAAAATAATAACCTGTGGGTTATAATAAATTATAGGCGATATATGTGCTCGTTTGCCCCGTATAAAATAGGAAAAAAATACATCAGCTTTTTTTTCCGTTAAATTACTAGTTGTTGACACTTAATTGAAGTTATCTAGAAAATATTTTGTTAGGGGTGTATCGTGCAAATGTGTGCTGTGTTTGGTGAATGTAGGTAAGATTAAAAATCGTTTAGTCTCCACTTCTGGCATTCAATAATAAATAAGTACATAAAACTATTAAGAAACAAAATAATAAATTATAACTTAAAAAATATGAAAAACTTAAAAAACAAATAAAATAAAAAATGTAAGGAACAAAAATACAGTATCACTAGTCACAAGGTGACTATATTTCAGCCAGTCTCTGACTCGACATTAACAGGATTGGAGTTTTCCTCTCTTTTAATAAACAAATTGTCGTAGGTTGTCGACGAGGCGACAAGTTTGTTATTTTTTACTAACTTGCGAGAAAGGAAGAACAATTTTTTTGGTCTTGATTGTTAGGAACCTCGAGATATATATTAAACAAATCTCACCAGGTATCTTTCAATGGGCTATATTCAGCTACATGTCTTTCTTTTAACGTTTTGATTTATTGAATGCGTAGAAATCTACCACTAAAGTCTCTGTCTTCAATCTGTATATTTACGCGTATTTCAGATTCATGAATTGGAAATATATGCATTTCCTAAAGATAGTAAATGCTATACAAACCTACGAACATACATACTTACGTATTGAAAGTTATGACAAAGGTGAACAATGCTAAAAGTGAAAAACGTTGTTAAACACTTTTTAGTTTTGAAAAAGATAAACTTTTATAAGATCCGCGCATATTTAATCGAGGTCACGTATTCAAGACATATGGCCAGGAGTATTTTATGAACATCCGGCAAACCTTTACTAAATACATAAAGAATTTAAAGTCTATACTCTCGAATGTCGGCATTTGATGGAACTTGTTGAAATACATTCTAGAATTAAACTCGCTTGCATTTATTCCACAATTGTTATTAACTTTAATCCTGACCGGTTTCGCCCAATATCATTATTCAAGGGTTATAAAAGACATAGAACTTATTTCATGAGGTCTTTAGCTTAACCTGAACCTGACATCGATTCCGATTTCCTACAGATATAATAGTTACTACTTCGTTCTATAACCATCATTATGAGTAATTTAAATTTCTTTTGGAAATATTTATTTACCTTTATCTCGAATTTTACTATAGTCAAAACTTAATTTTAATAATTTCTGTGTATGTACTTTACTGATATGTGATTGTTACAGTACAACAAAAAGGATAAATTACATTGATAAAACTCAAAATTTAGGGGGCAAGACAAGTATTATCCTCTTGAGATTTCGAATAAGAAATTTTCAGTATCATATCAACATTAGTAATTATATCGAATCAATGATGTATTGTTTAAATCAAATACTTACCCGTGCTTTTCTCGCTATGCATTGCTTATTTATCAACTAACAGAATGGAGGTATTTAGTTTGTGTTAAAAATAAAAGCCCTTTGATTATTTTAACAACAACAGACAAAGTTTTCATACGTTTCATTTTTCTATAGTTGTCATTCACATTCACTCAATAGTGACATGTAAAGCATTGTAGAATGCTCTCCGCTCTACGGCCGGACAGTGACAGGGAAGTCGGACCACCAGCACAGCGATATATCCTGGAACTTGATATCCTAGAACAGTGAAATCTTAACCGTTGTATCGCTTAGATGTAAACGAAACGTGGTTATTGCTAAGTATTCGCGATTTAATTAACTCATTTCTCGAAACATATTACTCTCTCATTAGTATAAAATTTACAGGTATGCAACCAGCTGAAACCCACAGTTTTGCCTGCGGTTGTTGTTGTACCTTTGTAACAACAAAACCGGGAAACGCCGCGGCCCAAAGCCTTAGGTAGTCTTAATATCATCAGTTATCTGCCAGTGAAAAACTCGACAAAATCATATCAAATCAAATGTATAGATTATCAGCCTTGGTACAGTCAGATCTTAGGCCACGAGCATGTCGCAACTTGTGGAACAATTGCTTTCATTTATTATTATATAAATATAAACGTTCATTGATTTCTTCTCATTTTCGTTTCATATTTTGATAAATATTTCAGGGCTCAGTGTTCCAGTGGGTACGTGACCATCGTGTTCATCATAAGTATTGCGATACCGATGCCGACCCACACAACTCGACGCGAGGGTTTTTCTTCTCACATATAGGTTGGTTGCTCATGAAGAAACATCCTGATATCACAGCTAAAGGCCACGACATTGAGCTAAGCGACATTAAGGCGGATAAGTTCCTACGCTTTCAACAAAAGTAAGTACACATAATGTACGTAGAATATTCTACTTCATTAATACATTTTTATGATTGTAATATAAAACCGCGATGCTACGAGTAGATGCATGAAACAAACGAAATCTATTCAACAGTTCGACCTAAACTGTTGCGGCTATTACTGCACAGCCATTTTCTATTGCTTTTTTATTCACATGTATGGACACCATTTCAGTTCTAAATTTCAGACAAAGCGGGAAAACGAGCAGACTGGCTACCTGATGGTAAATGACTGCCACTGGCCTTTAGATCCTGCAACACAGGAGTCTCAATCACGTATAGAATAAAAAAATAGTATGTGATATCTATATCAACTCCGATCTGTAAGTCTTGGACAGTCGCGGCAATTTTTTTTTTTTATTATTATATAGGGGCAAACGAGCAGACGTATCGCCTGATGGTAAGCGATTACCGCCGCCCATGGACACCCGCAACACCAGAGGCGTCACAAGTGCGTTGCCGGCCTTTTAGAAAGGAGTACGCTCTTTTCTTGAAGGTTTGAAGGTCGTATTGGTCCGGAAATACCGCAGGCGACAGCTCATTCCACAGTTTTGCCGTGCGTGGCAGAAAATTTCGGGAAAATCGCACAGCTGTGGACTGCCAACCATCTAGATGATGGGGATGAAATTTCTGTCGCGTAGGACGATGGCGGAAAGATGCGGCAGGGATCAATCCGAACAATTCCTCGGAGCACTCCCCATGGTAAATGCGGTAGAAGATGCACAGTGAAGCCATATCTCTACGCAGCGCCAGAGAGTCTAGCCGAATTGAAAGATCCCGGCAATCGACGATACGAGTCGCCCTCCGCTGAATGCGGTCCAGAGGGAGGAGCTGGTATTGGGGTGCCCCTGCCCAAAGATGAGGACAGTATTCCATGTGAGGCTGAACCTGCGCTTTGTAAAGCCGAAGGCGGTGGGCCGGAGTGGAATACTGCCTCGATCTGTTGAGCACACCTAGTTTTTTTGAGGCCAATTTGGCCTTACCCTCCAAATGGCCACGAAACTGGACTTCGCTCGATACGTCGAGACCGAGTAACCCAATATTGGCTGAGGCAGATAGGGGAGATAGGATGTCTTCAAAACGAGGACATACGACCCACGGGAGTTTTTTTGCGGTGAACGCGCAAATTTGTGTCTTTGTCGGGTTGAATTGGACCAAATTAAGTCTACCCCAATTTGAGACCCTTTCCAAAGCGGTCTCAACTTCAGACACAAGTTACAGACAGGTTAAAGCAAACTTACTTGTAAACGCTACAGACACTAAAAAAGACAAAATGAATAAAAAAGAAAAAAAAAGTAAATGTATAAAGTTCACTTTGCCTAATGTTAAGAAACTCAACACGAACATCATAATAAATAACGAAATGATTGGTCTCGTAGAGTCAACTATGTTTTTAGGAATAACCTTGGATCATAAGCTTCAGTGGGGCGCCCATATATCGTATCTAGCAGGGAAAGTGAGCTCCGCGGCATTCGCTGTTTGGAAAGTTCGCCAGTTAACTAATATTGAAATTGCGCGACTAGTTTATTTTAGTTTTTTTTTTTTTTTTTATTTAATAGCTGGAAAACGAGCAGGCGTATCGCCTGATGGTAAGCGATTACCGCCGCCCATGGACACCCGCAACACCAGAGGTGTCACAAGTGCGTTGCCGACCTTTGGGGGATGGGGAGGGGGAATGAGGGAGGGGTTGGGGTATGGGCTTCCGGTATCCTCACTCACTCGGTGAAACACAGCGCAAGCGCTATTTCACATTGTCACATTTCATATTTTCACAGTGTCATGTCATATGGTATTTTACTATGGGGCAAGGCAGCTGATATTCAAACCATTTTTGTAATTCAAAAACGGGCAATTCGTGCGATTTACAAACTTAAAGTTAGAGATTCTCTGAAAGAACGATTTAAGGAAATAGGTATTTTAACAGTAGCATCTCAATATATATTTGCTAATATTATGTTTGTACGAAAAAACATAGATAAATATACTAGCAAAAGTGATCATCATTCACTAAACACAAGAAATAAGCACAAATTAGTAGGCCAATGTTATCGCCTGAACAGGGTCCACAATTCGTTTGAGGGACTTGGTGTGCTTATAACAAAATTCCTGTCGAAATCTTGAACTTACCCCCACAAAAGTTCAAGAGTACCGTTAAGGGTCGTCTTATGGAAAGGGGCTATTATACGATAAACGATTTCTTGACTGACACAGTGCCTTGGACGTGAGTGAGGGTCTGGCATTGGCTTGTTGTGTACTTCAACCATGAAGTAATTTATTTTTATACGCAATGTATTTATTTATTTACAATCCTTAATATAATTTGTTGATTGTAATTAATTCTTGACATCCTATTCTGCATTTATTACCTGACATTTGAATTTTGTTAAGTTAAGGCGATCTGTGTTTACATTTTTGGAGCGTAAATAATAAGTATTTATTATTTTAATACATTTTGAACTTTTTTTTTTCTGGGACCAGTATGTATGCACACATTGCTTTTACTCCTTGATGTGTAAGTGATTGCAACCTTATATGCTATGGACTAATTTTTATTATTTTATTAGACAAAAAATTGATTTTCCTAGCTTTAATATCTCTTTAGACCGCTTTCTAGCCTTGTGTTTTGGTTGCCTTAACTTGCACATAAAAGTACTGTTGTCAAAAACAAACAAGCTTGCATGAATTATTTGAAAAGATGGTGCACATGAGTTTCTCACCAGCTCTTCTCATGAATGCAAAACCCATCGGAGCTGGTACTTAAATTGATTTCAATTGTGTGTATAAACCGGTGTGAAATAGCGCTTGCGCTGTGTTTCACCGAGTGAGTGAGGATACCGGAGGCCCATACCCCCACCCCTCCCCCATCCCCTTTCCCATCCCCCAAAGGTTGGCAACGCACTTGTGACGCCTTTGGTGTAGCAGGTGTCCATGGGCGGCGGTAATCGCTTACCATCAGGTACGTCTGCTCGTTTGCCCACTATTAAATAAAAAAAAAAAAAAATAATTAAACCTTAGAGTTGAATCGAAATCAATCTAAGCTCCGGTAATTCAAATCATTTCAGTGCATTTAGTATTAGTACCTTTTATCACTGAATTTTGTTTTGTATACTTGAGTTTTGTTTTGTATTTATCTATGTTTGTATTTTTGACGTGTTCAAGTGCCTTTTGGGGCCTATGGAAATAAATGATTTGAGTTTGAGTTTGAGTTTGACAGACTTTTACTAATTTAAATCTATCTCTAACTCTAAAACTTGAACGTATCCATTTAATCAACAAACAAAGTAATAAGATAGAATAAATAAATAACTCTCAGAATTCATGAATTATTGGCTAATCCTTTTCAATAATTTTCAATAACATTGTTTCAGATACTATTTTTTATTAGTTTTCTTGATATGCTATGTGGCACCAACTTACATCCCCGTTTTGTGGAACGAAGAAAAGGGGACTGCGTTTTACATTGCTGCAATCTTACGTTTAACTATCTCACACCATGTAATTTTCTTAATTAATTCTGCTGCCCATATGTGGGGGACGAAACCATATGATAAAGATATTCGGCCCGTGGAGACAAAGTTAGTGTCTTTAGTTGCATGTGGAGAAGGTTTTCACAATTATCATCACACATTCCCATGGGATTACAAAGCAGCAGAATTGGGTGGTTATACTTTAAACACGTCTCGACTCTTTATAGATTTAATGGCAAAAATTGGTTGGGCTTATGACCTGAGGACTGTGTCCCAAGAGTTGATTCAGAAGCGTGTAAAGAGAACTGGGGATGGCACACACCCACATTGGCAGTGGGATGACAAAGATATAATATGTGAGGATGAGTCTATGCAATAAAACGTTTATGGTCTTTAAGATAAACATATTGGAGAACTAAAGAACTGAAAGAAATGAAAACAATAATTTAAATATAATTGCAAAACTAAAGTCTATGCTAGGAAAATTAATAGCCTGGACAATTAAATTGCCTGTAACAATTGTTTCTGTGTCTAATAATATCAATAAGTTCATGAGTCTTCTGATCTACATTAAAAAGGAAAAAGGTATTAAATATGGTTTGATTCTCAAAATGTTTCATTTCTTACTTTACAGGAAAATTTAAAAATTGTACAAATTGGACCACGAGTGCCTCAATTAATCGAAACAAAAATTGAACTTTAGAATATTACAAAATGTCCCATTTTGGTAGGACCATTCAAGTCGCTCAATCAAAACAGAACGCACTACGAAAAGAAGGCAGACTTGAAGCCAACCCATATTGCGTGGTATAGTAGTCTAATACATCCTAATTCAGGAGGGGCCTCTTTTCAGTAGTAAACTATTAAAGACTGCTAATGGTGAATCGAAACAGTATCTGTTTCATAGCTTCAAGGCTCATCATCATCAACAACCAATAACGTCACACTGCTGGGCTCGGGTCTGAGGCGAGGGTTAAGGCCATACGTCCTCACGCTGGCCGAGTTATGGCTACGTAATCTTGCTGTTGAATGTTTTTGAGCCACCTAAAGGCCTCCAACTAAGCTTCACGCCCGTGTCTTATTAAAACAACCGGGATCGACTGCTTAACGTGATCTCCGAATCACGGAGATGCTCATGGTAACATGCAACAAGCGGTCATCCAGGTACTGACCGCGCCGCTGTTGCCTACACGCGGTGATTGTTTCCAATCACCGAGTGCGACTAGGCTATGAGCATCTCATAAGGCTCATAAGGCTTTAGCTACTACGGTGTTATTATTTTAAGGATACCGTGCTTAACAATAATTAATATTAATTAATAATACTTAATAATACAGTAGTCATCCCAAAATTTGGATTTAATACTAAGCTAAGCAAAGTGTTAAAGAAATCAATCCTTTATTTCTGCAGTCTTGATAATGATAAAGATAACGTTATTAAACTAGAAAGAAAGTAATAAAAATTTTAGTTAAGTTTTAAATTATATAATTCATTAATTAATATCAATTTGTTTAAGACAACACGCTTCCTACTTTGCTAAGTGATGTAGGTTCAAATCCCTCATGGGACAACACTTTGTGTAATCTACAAATTGTTGTTCTGAATTGTTGTGTTGTAATGTTTATAAAGCGCTTCGCGATGCAGGATTTATTCCTAAGCAACAACCACTTAAGCCAAAAGTTGTGCAGTCCGTCAGGACCTGGTGCTTTCCAATTCGGTAATGAACGGACCGCACCACTTACATCCTCTTCATCGCTGCTAATAGGTACCATAGGTAACAAAGAATCACACGAGCGCTCAACATCCCGATACCAATCACCTTCTGTATGGGTGACAGGCACAGACCAGATACTATGCCAAAACGAATTTGTGGCATTTTCATCTGGAACTTGCCCATCACTCATACACGGACTCAGGTTCTCTCATTTCCGGATTTGATTTCCGGTACACCCACTTCTCATTTCTTTGTAACATGCGATTCTGATTATACCGATCTATTTGCTTTCTATACCGCCTTAGTCTATTTGCCCATGCATAAACTTTTTGCTTCAGAAAATCTATGCGCTCTGTGACACATGACATGTACACTTGAGGACTAATAGTAGTCCCCAAGAATGCCCGTTTCACAAAGTGCATCACTCTCGGTCGGCGTGTTTCCCGATCGAAAACTGATTAGCTTACCAATGAGTGTCCTGGCCTCAGCAATACGACGTTCAATTCTACACTGCCAAGCTGGTACAGTATTTTCTTGTCGAGTAGTGGTTGTATATTCTGCAAATTTGACACCAGCTACTCGACAAACTGCAATAAGCATGAAGTAACCTGAAAAGGCTGCTGAACTTCTGGGATGACCTAGGTTGGTTGGAGTAGGAAGATGACAAACTCACGTACAACGGCCCAATTAAGAGGCTAAGTGCGGCAATGGCCCGGGAAAACAAACAAATAAACAAGTAACTAGCAGGGTTTTATTTTCGAGATAAATAAAATTTTTGAATTCAAGTTTTCACAGAACGGATTCATATTTGCCGTTTTATGTTAAACTACATGTAACCAAAAAGGATAGGGAGAGGAACTCAAAACAGTAGGGAAAGTAGAGTCATTTAAATTCAAAAAAAAAAAACTATTTTATTTATCGTCACTATATTTATAACAACAGATACACTTTTGTATTACATTTTGTTGCATTCAAAATGATCGACGTCTACTAAAAACTCAATTTACGAAGACGATATTATTGCCTCTGTTATTGTAATAAAAATAAGAATTCTGAACAATAACGTTTTTTTATTGAACGCCTGATGGTAAGCGATTACCGCCGCCCATGGACACCAGCAACACCAGAGGCGTCACAAGTGCGTTGCCGGCCTTTGGGGGATGGGGAGGGGCATGGGGGAGGGGATAGGGTTTGGGCCTCCGGTATCTTCACTCACTCGGTGAAACACAGCGCAAGCGCTATTTCACGTAGGTTTTCTGTGAGCCCGTGGTATCACTCCGGTCAAGCCAGCCCATTCATGCCGAAGCGTGGCTCTCCCACGGTTAAAGGCTATGGCCATCAACAAACCTTTAATTTAATTCTAACTGATAACCTTTGCTATTTTAAGGAATTTTGAATTCAACCAGAAACAGAAACAGTCAAAGACTTTTAAAAAATAAAAAAAAAAATCAGGCGAATACAGTTGAGTAGAAATACCAAAAATGTTGACGAAATATGTATATAAAACACGATGAGCTTTTTGTCGGAAGACAAAGTAAAATGTATATCTACCATAAAACTGGCATTATTTATGTATAAACCTTATCAACTGATTTAAGGCTAAATACTACTCGTACCTGTATTAACGACAATATACAAAATTGGCACTTACTATCTAGCTGTAGTTATCTTTAAATACTTTTACGACTGGTGCTTGAGTTCGGTAACAATACGTGTACATGTACGTGTTAAAGTTGACTGTTACAAATACGCGCCGTCGTAGTATTAAATAAATACTTCATAAACTATATATATACCTTTAGCGGTTCGTTCAAGGAGCTGACACGGTTGACATGGTATTATTTCCTCAAAACGATAATAAGTGATTAACTATAAAGTTTTTTTTAAAAACAGGCTTTTATTACTTGTAAATAAAAAAATAACTTAAAGATCTTTCATTTGATATTCATATTGGATGGGTTGTTCAGAAATATGTACGCCGCCATTTTGTTACGGCGGCCATTTTGAGACAATGAACCCATAAACAAGAATGTTTAATTTTAACTCTTTCATTACGGACGGGTTAATTTTATGGGTAATTAAAACTTTTTACAGTGTTGATATATAAAAGTGGTTAAATACGCTCGATAAATGTTAGTGACATATGAATTTTCCTCGTTATGTTTATTGTGTAAAAAGGTTGAGTTAAAAATTATCTGTTATAAAATCATCGGAATACTTATCAAAGTAAATTTTAAGATAAGAATATTCTGTGCCTAGTTGTGACAGCTATACGGTGTAGTAGTTGTTGCGGGTTCGATTTTTGTGCTAGTCAATCATTTACGTTCTTGATCATTATTTTAATGTTTGATTTGTGTGACTATAGGACGTTATGTGAGTGTTTCAACTTCAACATTTCACGTTGAAGTTTTTACTAAATTCTCTATTTCACATGGACTAGTTTATTCTAATAAAATATTTTATTCGAAAACATTGTTTTTAATTTCAGCAGTAAATTACGACTACAATTTATCAAAATGCATGATGTGATCAATAACAATACAGTTATCAAAAGCAGTACAAATAACACAACACATTCGAGACAATGGCACCTGGTATGGCACAATGTGATATTTTTCACATTGATGCACATAGGTTCGGCTTATGGAATCTATTTGTTAATTACAAAAGCTAAATGGCAAACTATTATTTTCGGTAAGCACTCTATTTGTGTCTTGTTTCTAACCAAAAGAATTGGTTGTCTAAAAAGTCGATTTACGGACAATAGTTTAAAGTGATAACGTCATAACAAATCTTTAATGAAATGATTGCGTACAATGAGCGTGTTACAAAATAAAGACGACATTAAACACAATTTAAAAGTACCTAGGTTGTTTCAAAAATTGATAGCCACAGAATAAATTATACAATTTCGTCTTTCATGAAACTATTTTGGATTGACGGCTAATTTCAACACAAACCTCCTTTGTGAAAATCACTGGCCATGTGTAGTTTTTTTCAATATGTTTAAAGATTATCTATCACTCTTCTTTTGATTGCAACACTGGACGTCTCGCGGGAAGCTTTTCGTGCTATGATTTTCTATGATTATAAACAGAATAAACTTTAAGGAATCTTAAGAAAATTTACAAGCTGCTTTTGGGGAGTCTGCTCCAGCGTTAGCACCAATTAATTATTGGTTACGTGAATTTAAACGTGTTCTGTTTCACGCATGTTTGTAAAGACCCCCGTCATGCAGGATTTATATTCCTAGAGCGGGAGTTGTCTTTTATAATAATATATCATTTTTAATAAAATTATTGTCAATTTATTTCAGCTTACGTTTTGTATGTAATGTCGACCGTGGGTGTTACAGCCGGCGCTCACAGACTTTGGTCGCATAGATCATACAAAGCAAAGTTTCCCCTCAAGATTATACTGTTATTTTTTTTCACCATAGCTTTTCAAGTAAGTTATATTTGCAACATATTTTCAATGTATAGTATATTACAATGATTTATATATATAGGTATTGTGTGTGTTTTGTAGCTGTGGAGTATTTAGTTAGTATTTTTTTTAATACTGATAAACATCAAAAGATTTGATTCCTTGTCTATCCCATATAGTTACTACCAAAAACACCACTGTACAGAAAATAAGGTAGAAATGTTATGCAGGCAAAGAAGGCGCGCCATATTTTTTTTCTTTTAAAAGTCAACTCTCGAATTAGGAATACACATCCTGAGTCGCGGAGGATTTACAAACATACATGTAAGGGACACAAAGAACATCCAGACTCAGGACAACGTTTTTTGAATCACACAAAGTGATGTCACACTTGGGATTTCAACCCACGGCATTTGGCGCATCAACTGATATTATTATATTTGCTATATGTTTATTTATCTGTTCTAAAGAAGATACAGCATAGGAACCTAAAACACGATTTTAGACTTAATGACAACTTTAAATAGTCCAATGAATTAAATTGTGTATATTTGAATTCAAAGAAACTCGAGTTTGTAAAAAAGGTGATGTGTGTTACTTCGACCTGAATGCATATCTCCTCAATAAACTAGACCGTCTTCTCAATAGCTGCTTTCGATACATTTCCAATCTTCGCCAGTATGACCATGTTTCTGCTTTCCGTTCCCAGTTAAAATGGTTACCTATTCGCCAACGGCGCTATTTAACGACCACTTTCTTCCCTTTTTTCATTTCTCAACTCACCATTCTTACCTACCTACCTTGCTTCGTATTTCCGATAGCTATGCTCTAACCACGAAATAAATTTTCATTGATTAATAATCTGCTTCTCTCATGTTCCTCTCACAACTCCGACTTCGTGAACTGTTCGTTTTTTGTTCAAGCAGTACTACTCTGGAATGCGCACCCGCTCGAAATCAGGATATGTCCATCAACCGATTTATATTCAAAAAGAAATGTAGGTAACATGATCTCTATCTCAGTGAACTGGCAGAACTTTCTAATCCGTAGCAAACCTTAAGTTTCTGATACTCACAGTGTATAAATATAATATTTATGTAGGTATATGTCAATCTATTTATTTGTGTATGTATGTTTATAGACGTGTAAGTATATGTTTAAATATTTAGTGAACTATTAACATTTTAACTGACTACTTAATATGTAACCTCTGTGCACCTTTAAGATTTGTGCACCACCCAAAGGTTAACTGGAAAAAAATGCTCTGGGCATTAAGTCCGCTGATTTACAAAGTTAGTGCATAAAGATTTTAATTAAATGAATAAAAAGTAGGTGTAGATAGTATTGAACCGAGAAACACGGGATATCTTAGAAAACGCTAAGAAGGTTGTGTAGGTTGCACATTTTCTAATGTTCATCATCATCATGTTCATTTTCTAATTTGACGTTTTTAAGCGTCTTTTAAAAAGTGTGAAAATAAAGTTATAATTATCGATAAAGTCGTTTTATAATAAGTGAAAACATTTTAAATGAGTATCTTCATAATTATATTTACTACATTATATAAAACGAAATGAATTAATTATTGAAGTTAACTTAATGTATATTTCAGGGCTCAGTGTTCCAGTGGGTACGTGACCATCGTGTTCATCATAAGTATTGCGATACCGATGCCGACCCACACAACTCGACGCGAGGGTTTTTCTTCTCACATATTGGTTGGTTGCTCATGAAGAAACATCCTGATGTTACAGCTAAAGGATATGACATTGAACTAAGCGATATTAAGGTCGATAAGTTATTACGGTTTCAAAAGAAGTAAGTAAAAACAAAACATGTCTTAAATTTCCAATCGTGAAAAATACACAAAAAAAATTTTTGGCAGGCAGAATGTTTACTGTGTAACTCATTTAAACAAATAAAAAATATATTTTAAGCTCTATTGTGTACAAATGAATTCAAAAGATATAAGTACGGTACAGTTTCTATACACGACATTACTGTAGAGTACTTAGTACAGTAATTACATCTATGACTTTTGGTTTATCAGTCAGATCACTAACCACCTGACCAATAGACCAGACTCGTAAATCTCGACCATTCGAAGTTGTCAAGTCACTCATTGAAATATAAATATTATTTAGTAAGTTTTATAAAGCTGACGATGTCTCTGGTAATCAATGATGGTATAATTCATCATCTTCCAAGCCTTTATTATTTTTAAGATTACTTGGGATCACCTACTAGTTCAACTTGTCTTACCTAAATAAGAGTTTTTCCATGGAACGAATAGCATCGGACTTTGACAGCCCTTAGTGCGAACTGAATAATGGGCACGCCGTTATTGCGGCAGTAAGGCCCGTTATGGAGGATTGGAGACTCGAGAGGCATCACTCTCTAGAGGCAGCCTCTCATACCGGCTGACGCAGATGATCACTAGAAAAGGATGTTTCGAAGATCACCTGTGTCTGATTAGCAAAGAGCCAACGCCTGAGTGCCACCATTGGGATGGCCAGACCGTGGACACGGTGCTTCTTTCCGGAATGGAATAGGAGTATTAGGGCTCCTACACAGCAAGGGGCCACCTACAAACAGTGGTTGGACCGAGGTACATCGGGGTTCCAGAGATTCCCTTTCGAGGGTGCACCTTGTTCCCCGGTTTCTAGTACCCGAGACGGTGTGGGGTTTTAAGTAGGTTCGAGTCCGACACACCCACCAAAAAAAGGATGAACTAGATGCGAAGGTTGAACTAAAAGTCATTAGATTATGATACTATAAAATACAATTAATTAAATTCATTAATTGAATTGAGAACGGTCTTAAAATATTCAAATTAGATTTCTTTTATTTTCACCCAAGTCTATGTTATTTTTTCATAATTAGTTTTTCCTAAGTCGTCAATTTAGTTCAGGAGACCTTATGCCCGGTCGTATCCTCTTGAAATTATAATTGTTCTTCTTAAATAAATGAAAAATAATGTTTGACTTGTTTGTTTCAGATACTACTATTATTTCGTTTTATTGCTAAGCTACATAGCACCAACTTACATCCCTGTTCTATGGAATGAAGAAAAGTGGACAGCATTTTACATTGCTGCTATATTGCGTTTGACTATCTCGCTACATGCAATTTTTTTAATTAATTCTGTGGCTCATATGTGGGGATCGAAACCGTATGATAAAGATATTCGCCCTGTAGAAATAAAATCTGTATCTTTAGTTGCATGTGGAGAAGGATTTCATAATTATCATCACACCTTCCCTTGGGATTACAAAACTGCCGAGTTAGGTGGTTATATTTTCAATATATCTCGATTGTTTATCGATATTATGGCAAAAATTGGTTGGGCGTATGACTTGAGGTCTGTATCCCAAGAGTTGATTCAAAAGCGTGTAAAAAGAACTGGCGATGGTACTCATCCGAAGTGGCGATGGGATGAAAATGATATATGTGAAGAATTTAAACAAGCAAACAAATCTGAGCAGTAAAACGTTAACGAATTTTGAATACACATACATCTGAATTTATTATAGTACCTACAAAAAGCAATGTGTAAATAAAAGTAATAAAAGTTATACATAATTGTTTCATTACTAAAATATAAAAATATGTATATATAATACTATGAAAAGTGTATAAGGTGGTAACGCTGAAACTTCCTTACTATATAACTATTAATAATTTCGTAAAGGGGTACGGTAGACTTAATCGAAACCTTAGTTAGATAAAAAAACATTTTAAGAAATCAAGATTTCGAGTCGATTACACATATTTACAAAATTCAGATTGTCAAGTATTTTTTTTATTAATTATAATGGTGTTGACAGACAAATCGCAGTCGCCATATTGGCCATTCTATCGACTCTATGACACCGGATGACATCTTGAATAGATATATGAACGATATTAATAATTTCATCAAGGAGTACGATTGACTCGATCGAAACCTTAACTTAATAATAAAATGACAATTATAGTCGTTCCAATACTTTATTTAACTTTTGACAGATCACGCACATAAAGTTTTGTAATAATTTTTGATACAATGTACTACAGATAATACTGTACTTTATGGGCGGGCTCCGCCTACTTAGGGATGTGTCATTCGTAATTAATGACCAGTATGACCACAGACTATAAAAACGGTTTTGAAATAAATCGATTATCGATTATATTAATAAAACATACAATAAAATTATTGTGATTATATTTTATATCAAATCACGTAAAAAGCTTTATTATTTTGCATTAAAATGCCCTAAATGTCTCTGTTTCAATGCATAAATAATTTGCGTAATGAAAACAGTTCCATCGTACTCGTACCTAGTAATGGGATCGAATGTATTCGCCGCAAATTAATGAATCTAAAATAATTGTTTAGACTTACTATAGTTGGTTCAAATAAAAACTACCTGCGGTACCTACTTGTAATGAACAGGTACAAAATGTTGAAATTCGTAGTAATTTACGGATTAAAAATAAAACAACCAAAAGAGGTACTGTAATACTAATTTTAATTATAAATAATCGTCTTCTTCGTATGACCAGGAATCATCATCACTTGAGTTCTCAGTAATATTGATTATCATTTCTTGGATAGATAAATTGTCGAATGCAACATCCCGATCCCAATCCGACATTATCACCTTCTTTGTTTTTTCTACAACATTCGCCCAGTTTTCTGGAGTTACTTTTTCACACGCATTTTTCAGTAAATTCAGCATTTTTCTTGCGGTGAAAGGAGGAGTTGTATTGTTCCTCGCAGCATATCCTTTAACTTGTGCCCAGATCATTTCAATTGCATTATATTGGCAGTGATATGGGGGAATTCTGAGGACGGTATGCCCATGCTCTGCTGCCATTTCATCTATGACGTATCGTTTTGGCAGCTTCTTTGTTTTTAATATCTTTACTAACTCTACTTTTAGTAGGGACTCATTCACCTCTTCGCCATTGTCACGGAGCCAGTTTATAATTTCATGTTTTTTGTTGGCCTGTGTTGGTATTTTATTAATTTGACGAGAGTGATAAGGTGCATTATCAATAAATATTATTGATGGCTCTTCGAGTGATGTAAGCATTTCTCTGAACCACTTTTCATACACGTTCGAATTCATCTCCTCATGATAATCTCCTGTTTTCTGGGATTTAAAAGCTAATAGAGCGCCTGGCACAAATCCTTTTACTGTTCCTGCATGACAAATAATCAGTCGTTCGCCTTTTCCCATTGGTACTGTAGAAGTGGAGCCAACGGTGTTGACAGCGTATGATTCGCATTGAGCCAAGTTTCATCTGTGAAAACAACATTCGACCAATCTTCTATTTTTTTTGCTTGTCTTAAAAAATCGCATCTATACAAAGCAATATCATTGCGTTCCATTAAAATTTTTCGTTTGTCACATTTTTGGAATAACATTCCAATGTCTTTCAATACCTTTGTCAGAGAAGATTTATGACCACGGAACAAACCACTATTTCGAAGAGATTGTGTTAGTTTTTTTAATGTTGGAATCTCTTTTCTTTGGTAATAGTCGTATATATGACGACGAATAGCATCAGCGTCAAAATTGTCAACGGCTGTAACTTTACTAGGCGGACGTTTTTTCTTAGGTGTAGATAGCTTATTCTGTTCCATGCCACTGCTGCCGTAGCCTTCTTTTGTTATTTTTGCCACTGTTGGAGCACTAATACCTAATGCTGCTGCAACACGGTCTCTAACTTGAGTCACTGGTATAAGAGGCCCACCATTACGGCTTTCCTTTTCAAAGTATTCACGAAGTCGCAAGACAAACTCTCTTGTTTGTCCTTTGAGTACTTTCTTTTTTGGCATTTTGACAGTAACGAAGGCAGGAACGATACGCTCAACTCAACCAAACGTGAGAATTCACAAATAAATCAATACGGAGGAATATAAATACTCAACTATATTGAAGGTTACTCATTGAAATACTGTAGATTATTTTAAAATAGACATAGAGAGATTTAATAAAGATCATCAATAGTTTAACAAATACAATATTAACCACTGAAATACAACACAATACAATAATACATTTTGAAAATTCAGTTCCTTTTATATATTTTTTCATGACATAGAACCGTCATATTTGAACAACATTCTTTTAATCCATTTCTTCTTTATTTTGACAAAGGAGGTCGCACATTGAAACACATAGAAATATGAAGTACGAAATTATCTATAAAATAATGAGTTTGTTAAATCGATTAAAACTTCTTAATGCATAAAATCGATCGATGAAAGAAATCGAATAGGTAACGGGTCAGGGTATCACTATTTGATTAAGTATTAGAGCTGTCAAAAGTTAAATAAACTATTGGAACGACTATAGTCCAGTTATTTAGTTGAAAATTTTGCCGGGAATTTTGAAAGTTGGTGATATTATATTGATATATTATAGCTTTCGACTTGCTCTATTCAAATTTTCACTTTGCCACCTCGTATCTTTGCCGCCAGCTCAAAAACGGGTTTTGGTGAATAACTTCATTCCCACTCATTTTACGATACAGATAGGTAGTAATAAATTAAACTAGTATTAAGAAACCAGGAGTGATAGATATCATTTTGCTAAAACGAAACAACAAATGCCTCACGATTACCATGGGTATCACGTAGGGCGACGTCTCAAACGAATGACCTTAGTACGAGTGTGGTACCTTCAATTCCAATAAGAAGGTGCAGAGGCGCTGCCTGCGGGGTAGCCTGCTTGGTAATGTTCAGGGTTAGTTGTATTTTCACCCTTCACGTTTACTTCGATTCGCAGCAGCTCCACTTGGCCGTTTACGTTATGCATGCCTGATGTAATCAAGTGCTTTGTGCATCCCAGGTTTACAACCCAATCTTGAAAATCTGAACTTCAAAGCATTCTAACTTGATCGGCTACAATTAATGAGGAAGTGCCACTAATCATACGGCGATTACAATAACGTGTTTTATCTCCTCCAAGTCTCGCCTGTACATTGAATACAGGAGACAGAATTTCGAAAAAGCATCTATTAGGATCAAGATGTATTTAAAACCGTTAGATTGCACTAGGAGGCCAAGGACGTCTATATGTATGGTGGAAAAAGAAACATCGGGCTTAGTCCAAGACTGAATAGGTAAGTATGGCGCTCGGGGCACTCTTTTCTGTAACAGACAGACTATATTCAAATTCAAAATCATCTATTTAATTAAGACTTTAATAAACTTTCATAAATGTCACTTGATACATTTATGAAAGTTAAATTAAAGTTAAAGTTACAAAAAAAAATCATAGATCGACACAAACAGACGCCGCAGCATGTACTGAATTGTCAAGGTAAATTAGGTGAAAACACCAAACCTGCATGCTTGTGTCAATCCATAACTTCCAGTTGCCAAAATGCGTATAGCCTTATGCAATGAAAAAATGTGTTACATTCTACACAGTCAAAAGCTTTTGAGAGATCGCAAAATACACCTATCGAATTGCGAAATGCGAATTCGCCCATGCATTAAGTATGTCTTAAAAAAGTTGCACAAGCATCAATTGTTGAACGACCCTTTGTAAAGCCAAATTGTTCTTTGTAAAATAAGTTATTTAGATTAACATGACTTTCTAGTCGCTGACAAATAAGTTGTTCAGAAATTTTACTAATAGCCGGTAAGATTAGTGCAGTTCAGTTTGAGCTACAGTACGATAAATATTGGAAGCAATATCAGTGATTTACTTAGCGACTTCGGCGACAATTAACGACTGTTATTTTAAGTGAAATTGTGATTTAAATAATGTTTTTAATAAAGTCTCTTTTACACGTCAGAAGTTTTTTTTTCGTAAATATATCGAACCCTAACACGTAACAATATTTTTTAACAAACAGAAAGTGGATGACCTCTAGACCTCTGCATAAGGTCCGAAATTAACGCGCCGTAATGCCTGACCCTTGAAAGCGCCTGCCCTGAGGCTTTACATTCTGTTTCTTTTCATCGGCTTGCTAAGTAAAAACTTTAATAGTGCATATCATTTTTATTATTATATAGAAAGACAAAGCTACTATTCGTATCGCCATCACATATTCAGGACATAAATACATAGGAGAATGATGACTTTATTGGTGTAAAATGAAAGTAATTAATTACGATAATAAAAATGTTCAGGCAAATCCATGGTTATGTCGTTAAAAGAGATTCGAATTAATTCTCCATATTACTAATTCATATTACAATGCAAATCTATGTGAATTTGGAAGTATAACACACAGTAATATCTCAGATTAGTAAAGAGAAAAGGGACAATAAATGCACCTAACGGATTAATACATTATTTTATTTATTTATTTATTCAAACAATATGAGGTACAAGAAATTTAATACAAGATGCCACATAAACTCATTTGAGTTTTTCCGTGCATCCGTGTCATCACCAAATCATATTTAATTCTACTTACATACAATACAATTGCTTTACACACGATCATTGCCAACTTCATACATGTTCATGGTTATTGAATAAACCAGCATTCTCAAACACTACGTTTTAGTAACACTTAATAGAAGAAAAGTACAATAAACAGCACTGAAGAACTAAACCAAAATAATTAAATAGGTTGCGACGCATAGAACTCGAAATATATAATGTATATTATGATAACGTTACATGTGGTCATGGCGAATGACTGCTCAGTAAAGGTCAATAACGAGATGTTTTTGACTCTCGTCAGACGTCTATATGCTTATTCAGTAATAATAATATACTAGATGTACTTTGGAGTTCTAAAACTAGAGATATTCTTTAAGTTTTTAACACCGTATTTTAAATGCTATGTAACAGATAAATATACACCTGTTACAAATACACTAGAGCTTATATATTTAAGTTATGCCAGAATATTTGTTTTACGTACAGTGGGATATAAAAATTAAAAATAAACACCAACTTTTAAAACTCTACATTTACCTTTATTCGTGTAACAATATTTTCAACGAATTTTGATGGTACTATTTGCTTTTTTATTTATATCAAATATATACGAGGTTTTCATACTTATTGCTATATCTTTTCGCGTAGATATATTAAAATGTATAGTACCTAATTACATAATTTTATGGGCTGTTTTAAAAGCGTACAAAATATTAGAGGACAATAGAAAACTTTCTGTGAGATTACTTTAAAATTTTATCACAAAAATTGAATCAATTTCATGAAAATGAGACTGACTTCGCACGGAATGTGTAGCAACAGTTTCCAAATAGGGAGTGTCTCAACTCGTATTGATTCCATGAGTGTCGTAAGAGAGCAAACTTTGCAAAAATAATTCCCTGCGTAAAAAAAGGATTAAAGAATTGCAAATAGAAGGAAATTTTAACCTATATAAACTATACCTGTTCTAACCCAAAAATTCATCATGGAATAGTAGACTATAACCTTCTCTCGACTGATACGGCAGGCAGTGAATTATCAAAGACTTCATTATAAAAATGCTAATATTTTTAGTGCACTCCAATATACATTTAGACCAGTTTGTCTATCACACTAATATTATAAAGGTGAAAATAAGTTTGTTTGTTACGCTTTCACGTGAAAACTACTTAACCGATGTGGGGAAACGGGATCATGTTCCACCCAACACAAAGGGAGGATCCTCCGACCAGGCGGGGTGATCATGCCTGGCGGGCTACTGCCCAACAGTTGATGTTGGGATGTCGTATATATATGATAATCAGCGCCAGAACTATTTATTGCCCGATTCAGGATTGGCAGTTTCTTCGTATGGTACGTTACTCCGTAGTTCAGTGTATCTTCGGTAGATGGCGCTATAGTATGTGGAAGTCGCCACAACCGATCAACATGAAGCTTTGTTCACATATTCTTGAAGGTAACATAAGATACTTTTTATTAAATGCGAGCGAAGCCAGTTACAGTACAAAAACAGAAGCTTCTATTTTAAAGTAATCAAAACGTATAAGTATCAAAACCTGAAGACTTATATCTCGTAATGTACGTTCGGTCTGAATTCAGTACCGTTCTAGTCTCGATCTCACAAATGTCAGGAAAGGTATTCCCGTAGTTTAGGGAAAATATTACGCCTACGTTAGGACGGCCCAAACTTGCTACGACTAATATCTTTCCAAGTTTAGGATTAATTTGTGTACACTAGTTAAATCTACAAGTAAAATGTTTGAGCACATTATGGAAATAACGGCATAACATTTTGTAACAAAAACGACGAAAAACTATCGGAAGTATATCCTAAAAATGGCACGGTAGATATCTGTCGGGCATGTCATGGTCCTGGAGAATGTATTAGGCATATTATTTCTGGTTGTTCTTGCTAACGGCGAATATTTGCACAGGCACAACTAAGTAGCCAGGATCGTACATCAGCCTCTTGCCCTTAAATACCATCTTGTGGACTCAGAGGTACCACATTACAGGTATGTGCCCGACCCAGTTCTCGAGAATGGTCGTGCTACATTATATTGCGTTCGATTCGTTTCCACAGACAGGACTATTGTTGCCAATAAACCTGATATTGTGTTGATAGATCGATTGCAGCGCCGCGCAATGATCGTTGACATCGCCGTTTCTCATGACGGAAATCTCGTGAAAGTAGAAAAAGAAAAACAAATAATATATTTCGATTTATTTCACAAGATTGACGACATGTGAAATGTATATTCGGTAATCATTGTTCCGATAGTCGTATCTGTTCACGGATTGATTGCCAAGAGCCGCGATCAACACCTAAAAAGGCTACCGGTTTCTTGGTTCCTGTACCCGAAGTCGGTGGTTTTCTATTTTTTCTATGATTAAATGTCTTTTTTTATATTTATATTTAAAAATTTAATTAATAAGGTAAAGTTTATTTAATAAAAAAATAACAATAAACAAATCTTTATTTCGGAAGTTTATCCAATATACCGCCTACTTTTCTTAAAGCCACTGCTGAAACAATTTATCTGTATATATTAATTTTAACGTACATCTGTCTAAAGGATGGTATTTTTCCAGCCATATTCAATTCAGCCCGTATTGTTACAATTTTTAAAGGTGGTGCAAATCCCAATATAGAGAATTATCGTCTTATATCGATTCTGTCCGCCTTGTTATAGACTTTTGAACCGTTGGTCTATAAGTATATTTAATTGTCAATTCATAACCAAATTATTGAACAACAACATGGTTCTGAACAAAAACAATCAACCGACACCATTTAATATACACATCCAATTTCTTTGAAAACATCAATGAAAATAAACAAAAAGAATGCATTTATACCGAATCTCGGAAGGCATTTGATAACGGTGGATCACAAAATTCTATTGCAAAAATAGGCTTTTCTATGGCGTTCGTTTAACTATTATATCACAAACCAAACACAAAGGTGGTCTTACACGGTCATAAATCTGAGTTAAAAGAGAAGAGTGGAAAGAATAAAAATAATTTCCCCAAACATTTTAATTTCAATTCACACGCCGCTGTTTGTCGTAACCATCGCGTCGTCTAACTTTTTCATAAAAGTTAAAGTGGACAATTTAAACCTGTGAAGATCGAACCTTGAACACTCTGTGCCTAACTTAAAGGTAAGGTGACCGCTTAAACCACTGCACCACCACTGCAGTCGAACTCGATCAACAAAGCACAGACAAATTTAATTTTTTCATTACTCTAATACTTCGACCAGGCGAGGTGATCATGCCTGGCGGGCCACTGCCCAACAGTTGATGTTGGGATTTTGTATATATAATAATCGGCGCGAGAACTTCTATTGCGCGATTCAGGATTGGTAGTTACTCCGTGTAGTGCGTTACTTCGTAGTTCAGTGTAACTTCGGTAAATGGCGCTGCAGTATGTTATGTTGTATGTGGAGGCCACCACAACAGAATTCAAGAGTGGTGGTCACCATACTCACTGCACGCAATGCAACAATGCAGTATGGTAACCCATACTATGGCAGCCTATTGAGATATGTCTGCATCATTAGGCATCCGTTCTCACACACACCGACGAAACAAGACAGCACGAGTGTTGTCATTTTAGGTTAGTCTTCTGTGAGAAAGTAGTACTGCTCCGGTCAAGCCAGCCCCTTTCGTGCTAAAATCAGCGTGGCTCAACTAGGTAACCTAGCATGTCCAAATAAGCGAAGCGATCGACGGCACTCAATAAAATGAAGACGTGACGTCTTTGTTTTCCATTCTATTGATTGCAGTGGGTGTGCTTACAGACAGAATTTGTCATCCCAGTTTTAATTACCTCGGTAGCGCAGCGCAATATCAATTGTTTAGTACCCATAATACAAGCTCTGCTTAGTTTGGAACTACATGGCGTTGTGATGTCTGAAAATATTATATTTATTTATGGTAATCATTCAAATTTATAATTTACGACCTTGTTAAGAATATGGGTGTCTATTATTCTTGCACTTTATATTATCATTGCACCTTATTATCAGCTTTTTTTTTTTTTTTTTATAAAAAGACAACTCCCACATTAGGAATAAACATCCTGTGTCGTGGGGGACTTTACAAACATACATGAAACGGACACAAAGAACATCCAGACTCGGGACAACAATTCGTGGATCACACAAAGTGTTGTACCGCGTGGGATTTGAACCCAAGACACATGGCGCAGTAGCAAGCGGCATGGCGACCGCTGAAACCACTCGGCCAACCGTGCAGTCAATTGCTAATTATAACTGATGTCAAAAGGTATATGCCTTATAGGTATGTTAGCATAACGAAAAATTATAAACATCAGATTGAAAGTTATTGCATTGGTTAGTATTAAATATGAGTAAATTTGATCAGTTATATATAAAGTTAAGTTCAAGGTTTATCAATTTCCATATCAATCATGTAAATTATGAAACGTGGTGAGTGATATATGCATTTCTTTTAAATGTAACGTGACAATGGTCACATGTCAAATATTATAAACAGTTTAATAGGACTTATGTAAGATATCAAGTAATAATAACTAGATTACATAAATATACATATGAATTTATTCACATAATCTTATTAGTTTATCTACTTAATAATATTTTTTTATCTTTATTTATTTGTTTTATGGCATTAAAGAGCGTAGGGTGCATCGTCGAACAGTGAACCAACTGTTTTTCTAAGTCGTATATCTTGTTATAAAATAAAGATAAGAATATAATTTAGGTAGTCATCGTTTAGATAATTTTATAAGGTTTCTTAGTTATAGTCCTCAGAAAGACCAATGAATTAATTAAGAGGCTATAGAGGTTTTAAAAAATAAATAATTTTGGCTCACTGTGTACTATGGATGGTTTACACTGAACCACCCTTATTTCAACAGTGAACCACAATATAATTATATTCACGGGACACTTATTTGTAGAAAAGAAACACAGAATCTTTAATAATCATCTTTTATTTTGACCATAGAAAAGAAAAAAAACATCCTGCCAACAAAAGCTATCAGTCTTTATTAATTTACCTATCACTTAAAATAATGAAATCAAATTAATCATCCCATATTCAACAAAGGCAAGTTCACATTGAATTTAATAAGACGTATAGTTATACGTTAGTATAGATGCACTTACTCGATCTGGGGTAACATCTAGAAGGTTACTTAAATTTAAACCTATTTTATTATATTAAATTTTATGTCTTGTCAAACTTCTGTCATAGTAGTTGAATCTTAAATTTCTTGATTATTGCTTTTATTCATGTCGACAATTGCAGAAAATGCAGCTTTAGGCAAATTTTGTGATATCACTGTTCCATGTTAGTTTTTTTTTTGACGTAACGACGCAATCTAGGGCATGAAATATTACAAGCATTTGCCGCCGCTTTAACAGAGTTTCCATCTTCTACCATACGAAAAGTTGACATCATGTATTTTTTTTATGTTTTCTTATCTTCCGCTCCTTATCTTTTTGCTTTGGCATCCTAAAACAAAAGAAACACTTAAAGTTGCACTTCAAAAAACAGTGAACCAGGATCGTACACAGTGAATCGGTTCACTATGTAATATGCAGACATGGTTCACTGTTCAATTCAGGTACCTTTCAACGTTCAAGCTAAAAAAAATAAGTCTTATTTGTAATTTTCAGAATGCAATATGCTTATAATACTTCTAAAGCTATAACAATATTTGCACCATACAACTTTTATTATCTTAGTTAAAAACAAAAACTTGAGAGGTGTCAAGGGACACCCGGATGGAACGAAGTTCGAAATAGAAAGACGAAACGAAAATATCTGGCTTGCTTTCTATAAGAGAGATAGAGAGACAGACAGAGAAACATGCGCACGCCGCACGGCTTACAATAGCTTACTGTAGCAAAAAGTGTCGTTACTAGCCTATCGCAGTTCACTGCTAAACTTATTTATTGATATATTTTGTATTTATGTTTGATATACATAATTTTAAAAATCATTAATTTACAGCGACATCTATATTATTAATATTAAACTACTGGCAACGACAACTATAACACGTAAATGTAAGTTCAGTTTCTATTCAAAAGATGGCGCTATATATAAAATTGAAAAATGTTTTTCACCAATTCTTTAAAAAATAATAACAAAACAATATTTTCTTAATAAAAAAATATTAAGACTTCGTTCCCATAACAAAAATAATGAATCAAGCAATGAAAAATAAACTAATAACAAATATAATTTAAAATAGCAAAAAGTGTCGTGACAACAAAAAGTGTCGTGACAACTTTTTCGTATGAATTTTTTCCGTCTAGCCCCCTTTCACAACGCGCGATAAGGAACTTCGTTCCAAAAAATACAAAAATCGAGATAGGTACTTACTTGGAAATAGTACGTTTTTTCGGCGAGAAACAAACAAGCACACACCACATGTCTCGCTTAAGCCGTGGTCGTCGGCTCACTACGGGAGAGGGGAAGTGGGTACATGGCACAAGTTTTGTTACGATCGTGCAAGTGACAATCGTCGCGATTTTAGAAATATGACGGTGGTTCACCGTGGTGGTGTATCTGGTTGGTTCACTGTTCGACAACCTACCGTACTCGAAGTTAATATTAGTTTTAATCTATCTAAGAGAACTCCTTGCGTCCAAACCGACTAACCGAGATAAGGAGAAAAGTAACCGTATACATTGAAAATAAAAAAGCAATATTGTTTGCTTCTTTTATAAAATATCTTTTCAAAGGAAGTTATCACATTGATATCTAAGATAAGAATAAAGCTTTCAATTAAAGCTTAATAAATATAATTGTAACTAACATATTGTTTGATCTCCCTAATTCATTCGTTTCAGCAATATTCTTTTCTAAGTATTTTTTTCCCATTTAACCTAACTTTCCATCACAACCACGTTTCATTACCAAATTTTCTGAATAAAACTTAGTTATAATCGGCAAAACATGTCTGATCCCACTTTAACGATTAACGCAATAATATTGCATTTTTTTTATTCTCCCAAAAAATATACAAATATCCACTGAATTTTCCAAGGAACATATAAATTAAAATGACCTGTCCTTGGATCTCCTGGCCAGGCAACAAGAATGTTCTATTTATTAAAACAATTATTGTTCAACCTTTTCGTGACCACCGTGATGATGTTTTAGTGGAAGCGTGTTGAAACCCGACGATTCAGGTCTAGATCGATCATAATGCCCGCGATAGCGCGGGGCTAGTTTTAGGTTAAGTAACATTACTCACCTTGCAAAAGTCGCTGAAAAGAAAAGGTTCAATATACAATTAATAACTATTTCAACTACGCAGTTTAAATCTAGACCCAATTGTACTCGCCCAAACCTTCGAAGTCTCCGAACCACGCGATGTCTCAGCGGGGTTCGGAGATTTCACATACTAGTTTTTTTTTTTTTACTGACTGCCTCGGTGGCGCGAGTGGTAGCGTAAGCGACTGCTGTGCTTGAGGTCTCGGGTTCGATTCAAGGGTCGGACCAAATGTTTTTATGATCTGCAAATATTTGTTTCGAAGTTTGGGTGTTTTCTATGTATAATATGTATGTATTTACAAAAAAAAAGTATGTAAGTATTTATATCAGTTGTCTAGTACCCATAACACAAGCTCTGCTTAGCTTGGGACTAGATGGCGTTGTGTGTTAGATGTCCGGAATATTTATTTATTTATTTATTATTTATTTATTTCACAATATCACAAATACCCGTTAGTCAATATTTACGCGACAAGTCGGGAATGCTAATTTTCAATAATTTCAATCAAATTCAATAGCTTTCCAAGATAGAAGAGGCGATTCCGCTTTGGAAATTCAAACATAGCCGTGCTCGTTTTCAATATAAGGTTTTTCTATAAATTCTGTAGTATCACAATAATATCACTCGCTTTGAAGCGTTAACTGCGCTTACAAAATTAAGCACTCAAATCGAGGGACGCCAAATTTTACAACGAAAAAGCGATGGCAAGATGTGTGTGTGTTGACAAACAATCTAAACTTAGTCCTACGCATCGCAGGTGTTTAATTGTGGCCTAAAACTGTATTCTGCTATTCGGGGCGGAGATGATGCCAACAAAACATAGATCTTAAAAATCAGTTCTGCTGTTTTGGGATTGTAAAACTGTTTGCTTAAAATAAACTTTATTCAGAATCATGTGGGTTAGTTGAGTTATTTGACTAAGAACGGTGACCATTAATCATATCAAAATAAGTTCCTGAACAAAAATTACTTTAATGAAAAGTACAACAATCAAAATTATTTAAAAATTAGGAACTAACAATAAAAAAAACTATTATTTGAATAGAATATTGTGATAAACACGCATTAGTCATTAGTATTTTATGAATTCATTTATGAAATTATTCTAATTAGTATTGTAATAAATTGACTGCCTCGTTGGTCTAGTGGTTAGCGTAAACGACTGCAAATCAAGAGGTCTCGGGTTCAATTCCCGGGTCGGACTGCTGTTGGGTTTTTCCTACAAGAAATTCCTAATAGCAGCCCGGAGTATGGATGATGGCGGTGTTTTCTGCCCGTGCTTCGGAGAGCACGTTAAGCCGTCGGTCCCGGTTGTCATGAACATCTATGGCAATCGTTATTGGGAAGTCAGTGCCCTCAAATATACTGACAACTAGTTCAACCTTCGAATTCAGTTCGCCCTCAGGGTTGCGGAGGTCAGATGCCAGTCGCTCTGTGTAAAAACTGATATTCAGGTAAAACCGGTTGAACTGGTAGCCGACCCCAAATATTGGGAATAATAAAGGCTAGGAAGATGATGAGTATTGTAATAAATTATTGTCCGTCATTAGTTAAAACATGTCATCGGTCGATTGAGTAACTAAATGTAATTAAATAACGCCAATGTTTTATGTAATTATATAAATATAAATGTTTTATAAATCTATATCATACTCGTATTATGCATATCCGAATGCTGCTAGCATAACACGCCTGTGGGTTTTGACCCTTGGTTCATGCATGACGTCAAGGTGACAGAGTGTGTTTGGGTTTATCGTTTCGCGATCGCAACACATTTAAGCTTAATTACTTTATATATAACAACACGTTGGGAAATTCGGTGAACAGTCTTCACCAGCGCTTCTTTAATAATTAACATCAGTTTAGTGCAAAATTTAAATTGATCTTAAACACAGGATCAGTTTAAGAAAAAAAACAACAGTAAGTTTCACTTTTAATTATTTATTATGATTTGTTAGGTTCTCACGATATTAAAGTAAAATAATATTTAAATTCTAAAATAAACTGGGTCGGCAATAAAATTGTAATTTGTTTCAAGGTTACGTTTTAATTTGTTTTTTTTTTTTATAAAAATAATATTAGATCAAGTACTTTGTATTACTTTCATAGTTTCTATCTTCATTATTGACACAAAACAGTTTTTAAATTGTCTTCGGTATTTAAACAAATTATTATTTTACCAGACCCTTTTGCCATGATGACACTTTTCAGAAGAGATTAATTGATTTTTCAGTCATTATTTTGTTCTAAACTAGCTGAACCCCGCGATAATATCCGCGGTACGACAATAAACGCGAGCAACACCGCGAGGCGAATCTAATATCTTTATAAATTTTAGCCTGTGTTATTCTGATGTCTAAGCTATATTATTGTAAAGTGTTATCAAAATCCATTTAGTACTTTTTGCGTGAAAGAGCAACAAACATACTCACTTACATACTCACAAACTTTGGCGTTTATAATATTAGTAGGATGTAAAGACATAAATCTTTTGACATTACATCAACGGCTTATGATATATTGACCGTGGGAGAGCTATGCTTCGGCATGAATGGGTCGGCTCGACCGGAGTGATACCACGGCCTCACAGAAAACCGGTGTGAAATAGCGTTTGCGCTTGTTTCACCGAGTGAGTGAGGATACCGGAGGCCCATACCCCAACCCCTCCCCCATTCCCTTTCCCATCCCCCAAGGGTCGGCAACGCACTTGTGACGCCTTTGGTGTTGCGGGTGTCCATGGGCGGCGGTAATCGCTTACCATCAGGTGATACGTCTGCTCGTTTGCTCACTATTCAATAAAAAAAAATAAAAATAAAAAAAATATATTAAACTGCTGAATTAGGCAAGCCTTAAAGCACTTCGTCGAAAGGAAGTATTGGCTTGCTACTACCACGCTGGCCAGACGGATTGGTATAGGAATTGTTTCATATTTTCATTATACATCATATTATCAGAACTGTAGTCCTGCCTAGTTTTTTTGAAGTGAAAACTTTTTCTTTTTGATTTACAAAACCTTTTGTAAATCAAAAAGATTGTTTACATTTTTTTTGAATAACGGCGACATCTATTGGATTATCAAAGCTTTATTTCCATTTACTACTTACAATCATAATAATTGGTACTTTATTGAAGTGAAAACTTTATTAGCGGCGCTGTGTTCATTTCAGGTAAGTTAAAACAACCGTTTGTTTATAGTTATGAGTTTTCACTTCTGTCGGCAGTCCTCAAGACTGCTTTGTGTTTTTTTATTATATAATGGGCAAACGAGCAGACGCATCGTCTGATGGTAAGCGATTACCGCCGCCCATGGACACCCGCAACACCAGAGGCGTTACAAGTGCGTTTCCGGCCTTTTAGGAAGGAGTACGCTCTTTTCTTGAAGGTTTGAAGGTCGTATTGATCTGAGAACACCGCAGTTTGCTCCCTTAGCCCTTAGTCGATGAATAGGGGTGGTAAAATGCATTTCTTAATGTAAATGAAATTCCCTTTATTATTGATTCGAAACACGAAAATCAACTTGAATTCTTAATGTTTTGGGGTCTTATATTAATGTGATAAGCACTTTGATTAGACCTTTTTTCATTTAAAATCCATAATTAAACTAAGGTTTTAATTTTAGAGTATCTAATTTTTTTTTCGAAACTGGTGAAATTGGCCCTATAGTTGATAAACTTTAAATTTAAAAAAAAAGTATTGTTTCTTCATAACCTAGATAATCTATCCTTATACAAGAACAGTTTTATGTTAATTATTCAAGATAAATATAAAAAAAGGGAAGTTAATGGACAAATATGTTCTGCTACCAGGGTGAACTGCTAGTACCTATATAGTTTTAAAAATCTTGGATAAATGAATCAAATTGAACTTTAAATGTAGTTATAGGCATCCGTTACTTTGCCAACAAACGACACAAAATAAAAAATAAACTAGTCACCATTATTGTACAACAACAATAATTATTTTACGTTTTTCCCTAAATTAATAAAAACTTTATTTAATTATTTTATGTTACAGTTTTTTTAAAATGTTATAATCACAAAGAGCATTACAAAATTTAGAATGAATCCAGCCATAGAGAGCAATGGCACTTTATTATCTCATTTATTTTTAATATATTTTTTTCCCATATAACCTAACTTGCCATCACAACCGCTTATCATAACTAAATTTTCTGGATGAAATTTAGTTATAATCGGCAAAATATGTCTGATCCCACTTTAACGATTAACGCAATAATATTGCATTGAAGGAGTGAAATGCAAAATACTTCGGTAAAAAAATTGTAAATAGCTAGTTATGAGTTTTTTTTAGGTTATATAATATTAGCAAAGAGTTTGGTAAACCTGAAATAGTTTTGTAAATAATTTATTCATTTGATATCTACTTTCTTATTTATTCTTAAAAAAACATGTACAATTGTTTATGGCAAAAAATTTAAATTGAGATCTGGGCTGTTCTGGAATTCATGCAGAGGTGCCTAGTCGACTTTCGATAAATCTAAGTGTTGAGATGCCTCTATGAGGATCAATGTATTTAACCAATGCGTCCTATCCACGACGACATACGTAGCCGAGACGTGGACCTCTCACGTGAACTCACCATTGGACTGGTCCACAAATTTAAAGTGGCTCAGCGTGCGATGGAGCCTGCGATATTGGGTGTTTCTCTGTCTGATAGAATTTGGAACAAGGTTATTCGAGAGAGAACTAGAGTAACCAACATCGCACGGAGAACCAGTACGCTGAAGTGGAAATGGGCCGTACTCAAGACGTACTGAAGGTCGGTGAAGCCGAAATGTGCTTGAATGGAGACCGCGATTAGGCAAACGTAGTGTAGGCACCTCCAGCACGGTGGACTGACGATTTAGAGAAACTGGCTGACAGCGAATGTATGCGGACTGTCCAAGACAGACTGAGCTAGGGTAAAAAGTATTCCTCTTAACCTTGTGGGGGAACGGATATCATGTTCCACCCAACACAAAGGGAGGATCCTCCGACCAGGCGAGGTGATCATGCCTGGCGGGCTACTGCCCGACAGTTGATGTTGGGATGTTGTATATATGATAATCGACGCGAGAACTTTACTTGCGCGATTCAGGATTGGTAGTTTCTTCGTATTGTAGGTTACTCCGTAGTTCAGTGTAACTTCGGTAGATGGCGCTGTAGTATGTTTTGTTGTATGTGGAGGTCGCCACAACCTTATTAGTAGTTATTAATTCATAGTAGTTAATTCAATATATTTTTGAAACCATTTTCAAGAAAGAGTACTGAAAATACGAATGCATTTACAATTCGTATAAGTAAATAAGTTGAACGTTTGTTGTTTTACAGAGGTTAACATTTTAGGTATTTTTGGTAACTATTTTACATTATACGTATCGTATTAGTACGCCTTTGTATGAATTTTGACACTATTCTAGACGATATTGTGCCTTATTAGATACAAAAAATTTAGGAAAAGAGCGTATTCCTTCCTAAAAGGCCTGCACTGCACTTGTGACGCCTCTGGTATTGCAGGTGCCACGGCGATACGTCTGCTCGTTTGCCCCCTATATAATAAAAAAAAATCAAATTACGTAAATATTTTTGAAATCCGCAACTTAGTATTATAGTTTATTTTTGAATATTTATTAATTTAAGGCATATTTACGGAGTGAACACAAATATTCTCTTGAAATAATTACAAACAACTTAGTACACGTGCTAGTCTTATCTAAAATATGCACAACATTTACATATTACACTATAAATTTTTGAATGATGAGGAAAAATAGTAGGTAAATGAAAAAAAGATTCAAGGACTTACACACTAAACTTAAAACTAAAAAAACTAACAATAGGCATAACTTAATTAAATTTCAAATAGAAATATATCTATATAAATAAATAAAATTGGAGTGTCTGTTTGTAATATTAAAATAACCACTTTCTACTACATGCATATGAATGTATGTATATACGGTACACATACCAAAATATATATTTTTAAAATTTTTGTCTGTCTGTCTGTCTGTTTGTTCCGGCTAATCTCTGGAACGGCTGGACCGATTTGGACGGGACTTTCACTGGTAGGTAGCTGATGGTACAAGGAGTAACTGAGGCTTACATTTTTTAGACTAACTGCGCCCCGCGGCGTTACCCACGATACGATAATAACCGCGGGTAACACCGCGGGGTTCAGCTAGTTTTAACATAAAACGGAAAATATGAATCCGTTCTGTGAAAACTTTTATGCAGAAAATTTATTTATCTCCAATATAAAACCCTCCTACTTAAACTGACATACGTCAGAAGTTTGATTGTCAAACAAACTTCAAACATATTAAAGTAGATGACACAATTAATTTTCGAAGCTCTTAATTTAAGTTTGTAATTGCCGAAAAATTACCTCGACGTACAATGGAACCACAGTGGTTTCCTTGCACGAGGAGGTTATCTACAAGCCATAGATGGCCCATGGTTCCGCGTGAATTTCTTTTATTCGTAGAACGAGAGGAACAATGTGAATAAATGAATATAAGAGCAGGCATATTATTAAATAATAAATATAAATAAATATTACGAACATCTACCACACAACACCATCTAGTTAGCTTCTAGCTTCTAAGTGTTATGGGTAATAGACAACTGATATAAATACATATTTACTTTTTTTTGTAAATACATACATATTATACATAAAAAAAACCCAAACTCCGAAACAAATATTTGCAGATCATACGAACATTTGGTTCGATCCGGGAATCGAACCCGAGACCTCAAGTTACCACGACGTTACCACTACGCCACCGAGGCAGTCGTTGTTTATATTGTGGTATAATTATGTATGTATGGATATTTATATATACAATACATATATGTATATATGCGTATTACTGTATGTATTTGCATAGTTAAATTCAAATAGTTTACTTGTAATAAAACCTCTACCATTTAATATTCGCCCATTAAGTGCACTTACCTCGTGTTTTCTCCGCATCATCATCAATTAAGCATTAAGTTCACAGGTGTACGTTTTTGTCCACAAAGTTATGTATAAATAAAAATATATTACCGATGTGCGATATGAATCGCATCTTGTCGTGTCAGTGCTAAAGTCGATATTTATTTATCTAAATTATTTCGTACTATTCCTATTCCTATACCTTCATACTTAGTAACCTCTGTGCTTTTAGGGTTGAGTTTGTTGCTTAGAAAATAGTAAAACATAAATTATTTACTAAATTATACAAAATTATATTATGACTTAAATGCAATTTATGCAAAATAATATATGATTGTAACAACTTATGTATAATAAATAAACCGGCAGAAACGACGATGTAATCAAGTTTCGACAATATTGTAGTGTAATTTATAGATAAGAAATAATTTGTTCTTAAGGAAATTTAATATTTAAATTAGAAACATATTTTTAATTTCATAAATGCTAATTATGATAATTAAACTTACCTATCAAGAACAGATAGGCAAGGTGTCGGTCGCAGTAATGTCGTTCCGATAACGAACCGTTATAAATATAATGCATTCGGGTGTATGAAAACGTGAGTCCGCGAACTGTCACCTCTTCATTGTATGCAAGGCACAAGGCATCATCTATCTCGTGATCGCCGGTTGATTGTCATCGCATCACACTGAGATCACGCCACTCCCGCGCACTCGTCACCGCAGTCAAATTACTAAATTGTATGTAGATTGTGCTACCTTTTATATAGGCGGTATAAATCATAATAGAATTAGTCCAGTAACATCTTGAACGCTTGGATTTACGTACTAAAGCCGAAGCTAAAAGAGAGGACTTGATTTTCTTCATTCATGTAAGTATCACGTTTTGCCGATGCAACTAATAATATTTATTTGTAACTATTTACATATTTTTCAAATTTACAGCCATATTTATATTAAATTCATATAACAGATTTACTGTTAAAATGCATGAAATATGTTTAAAGATATGTATTTTATTGATTTTTACAGTACATATATCTAAGTTTAATGTTCTAGTGTTAATGTTATAGGAACGATCCCACATTTTTTTAACGGAATTGTCTCATACTAGCTAACCCGGCGAACTTCGTATCGCTTTATTTACTTTTGTGAATATTTTCTAAATTATCAAAAAAAAATATTTTAGTAAGCCCGTGTCAACTTCCCGAAGCGGTGCACTTGGAACTAAACGGACTTAGAGAATATAACATTTTTTTAGTTTCTTCTATACAAACCTGACAATAACAAATACATAAAAAAGAATAATTCAATTTGGTGCACTCGATCGAAAGTTATGGTCGTACATATATTTTTGTGATTATTTTTTTTATATAGATTAGTAAGTTTGTGACAATCTTATCATAAACCTTATTTAACTTTAAGCAACGGCCCTACGTAATTTTAAACTTTACAGTTACAGCTATAAAGTTAAAAATAACACAAAAAACATTGCTATGTTAAATAAAGTTTATGAATAAAATGTCGTGATTTCAAATTTTACAGCTAAATTAAAAGATACACTGTGTCTTCTAATTCTATTTTGTTTAAGGTGTGACTAAAAATAGATAGGATTTTTGATTGACAAATTCTTAAAGAATCCCAGAAAAATAATCTATACCAATATTATAAAGAAGTAAAGTTTGTGTGTTTGTTAAATTGTAGGGGGTAATCTCGGGATCTACTAAACCGATTTTAAAAATTCTTTCAGTGTTGGATAGTCCATTTATCGAGGAAGGCTATAGGCTATATATCATCACGGTAATACTAATAGGAGCGGAGCACCAATGAAGAATGTTTCAAAAACGGGGAAAATTTTCACGCTACGGGCAATTGAAGACGCAAACGAGGTTGCGTGGGTCAGCTAGTAATTAATAAATATCAGACCGACGACTGAAAGACATTAGAACTACTTGCAAAGCTATATCTATTGCGTGTATAGAGAGGCTCTTAAGGTCCAATTACATACCATACTAGTGCACCTTCTTAAAGCCCTGTAATAGTCTGGGCCAATAATGATTTACAAATTGAATAACTGTAGCTTAGAGCTTTAAACCTCCTTTTTGTCTTTTTGATCTGTGGAAAATTTCTTGAGCTCATTTGTTTCCCGATAAAAAATTGTTATGATTATTTGCGTAATCAGGAATCATCACAACAGCTCGACTATTGTAATAATAACTGATAGTAAATCATGCTGTTTACTTTCGCCATAATAATATTTTCCTCGTAAGTGGATTAAAATTACTCATAGAAATTTAACCCTTAGCTGGAGTTGCTAAAACTGGCAAAGTATCTGGAGTTCAGGATCAACCACTCCCCTCGTTGGTGTTACGCATATTATTAATTACAAGTTACAAGACACAGTTAAATTCATCTAATACCTTTAAACCAGCAATTCTTATATAAAATGTGAATCTTGCAAACAGCTCCAACGATTCTCATGAAATGTAGTATTCAGGGGTCTTCGGGGGCGATAAATCGATCTAGTTGGGTTAGTTTATTTTTAGAAATGTTATCAAAACAAAACTACTGAGCAAAGCTCTTTTATCCAGGTACTTAGTTTTATGAGTAACATTACACAACCCTATTTAAAATTCTAGGGTCTAGGCTTCCAGAAAACCGATTAACATACCTAAGTATAAATTTATGTATGTTATTTCGACCTGAATGCAGACCTCCTTAACAAACTAAACTGCCATCTTAATAACTGCATTCGGTTCATTTTTAATCTTCGCAAGTATGATGACGTCTCACTATTCGCCAACGCCGCATTTAGCGAGCTCTGACCTCTTTATTTTCATTACTCACCTTGCCATTCTCACCTACTTATCTAAATCTCTACCTCCATTTCCAGTCCTCCAATCACAACAGAAATCCTTCAGAAATCTTAAGTCAGAAAATAATCTGCTTCTTTTATGTCCCACCCACAATTCTGACTTTGTAAACTCTTTGTTCTTAGTTGAAGCCACTTGAAATCAGGATCCACTAACCGTTTCATATTTAAAAAGTAGGTAATTGAGCTCCTTCTAACAGCCATGGTAAAGTCATCGTGACCATTGCACTCCAACACATTTCTTAGTCATTTCATAGTGTACTAATGTAATGTAAATTTATTTTCATGTAAATGCAATACTACATATCATATTTATAGTGTTTATGTATTTGTCGTATTTGCATATATACCTATGTATATATTGGTGTGCAATGAATATTTTGGTTATGTACGAAACCTATGTGCGCTTACCTCACAAGATTTAGAAATTCTTATAGACACAACCCTAAGGTTGACTGCAAGAGAATGCCCTGGGTATTATGTCCACCGACGTACAATAGTGCATAAAGTTATAAATAAAAAATAATGGCAGCAAATAGATATTTTCTTGATTCAACTTAGTCAAGATGATTCATTGAGAAATGGACATCAAAAGTAAGCATAACATGCAAGAAATTATTTATCATGGAGACGACTCGTTTGGAAAAATAAAATACATTACATGAAATCTTTTTTACAACCCTTTGTGTATTGCACAATTTATTGTTCTAAGTCTTTGTGTTTATTTCATGGAAGTTTTGTCTTTAACACGGGAATTACTTGTCAATGCGCAAAAGTTAATAAAAGCTAGTCGTTATATGTTAATACAAGTTTTTTACTTAGTTTAAAAATTAAATTTAATTGAATCTAATTAATTAACTTCTTCATGATTTTCTACTCGTATGTACATCTCACGACTAGGTTCTATAGGTATTGACATTGCAAGTTTATTTAAAAGTAAATTTTATTTTATTTCTTTTAGCGCGCTTGTTTTTTAGCTCAATTGACTAAAGATATCTACTTCAAAATTCAGTTGCAAGATTCCACACGAACACATATATGTATTTACTTACATACAAATTTTGTGAATTAAATAAAAGCTTGTAAAAATATGAATTTTACGGACTTTTCAAGGTCGCGAACGTCATTGCAAAAAAACAAAATTATCTTACAATTTACATTAGATGTTTCTGTTTTGATATATTTTTTTTACCGTAGTATATAAAAACAAAACAAAATACACTTCAAAATAATCTATTTAATGATATGATAAGAACGGAAACAATTACGTAATACGTGACATCACTTTTTAGTAATCATACAGTAAATACAATACTTAACATTGTCCTATCATACGATCTCAACAGGAACAGACGTGGTCCTTGATACGTACAATTAAATTTGATTAAAATAGTTACAAAATTTGGGAGTCCATTAGCCTCTTCTTACCCCTTCGGGGATATAGATATAAATGTATGTTCGTAATTAGGAAATTGACCATTTAAATAATAATAATAATATAATAATAAATATTTTGGACGTCTTACACACAACGCCATCTAGTCCCAAGCTAAGCAGAGCTTGTGTTATGGGTACTAGACAACTGATATAAATACTTATAAACTTTTTTTTTGTAAATACATACATATTATACATAGAAAACACCCAAACTCCGAATCATGTGGGTACAAATAATTCATGTTTAAATTAGATATGAATCATGATACGTGCTGATTATTTTTATTTTTGTGTAAGTTTATTTAATTTTGGTTTTTAATTTTAATTATGTATAATATTACCTATATTATACATAATTAAAATTAAAAACCATATATATATTGGATTTCAAATTATTTTCGCAATTTATTACTTATATGTAACTTAGAATTAAAGTATTAAAATTTTACAATGTTTAAATTAAAAACATCAATATCAATCTTGTTTTCACATCATTGACACCAAGCAACATGTTTTTATGGTTTACTAGCTGTACTCCGCGGTGCTACCCGAGGTACGACAATAAATGAGGGCAACGTCGCGAGGCGAAGCCTAGTATATTTACAAATTGTAGTCTATGTGTTATTCTGATGTATAAGCTTTATTATTGTAAAGTTTCATCAAAACCCATTCAGTAGTTTTTGCGTGAAAGTACTAAGTAATAAGTACCTACTCACAACCTTTCGCGTTTATAATATTCAAGATCATGATAAAATATAATACTAACTATTAGAAGTAACAAATAATATTAATTATAGGTACATAACATTTTTGAATAGTATTTGCATTTACATAACTTTCAATTAACAATAGCAATTGGGTGACTCGAATCAGTCATTTTAGGCATTTTAAACCCCAATCTGCGTAAAATGCCTAGTGAGCTGAACTTTTGTGTACACCTTTATTTTTTACATTGATATAGTGCCGGCTAAAAAGTGAAATACCGAGTCGAGCGGTTAATATTATAACCGCTTTAGGAGTAGGGCGTTGATAAAGCGACTAAAATGCACTCACATGCGATATATCTTACACCAAGGCGTAAACTCTATTGCTTTTAATTCATTTTTGTATATATAGCTACTAGTTTTTGATAAAAAAAAATCCCAAACCTCTATGATATAAGTATATTTTTCACAAAACGCCCAAGTATCAGATAGAAGTTTTTAAGACACTTATAAACATGATTAAATAGCAATAGAGTTTCCGCAATGTGCCATTACAAATTACAATTAGACTAGGTCCTCCTGTGACTTTTTAAAGTTCCTCATCATCATTGTATAAGTTCATCATTTGATCACAGTTGGGATTTTCAGTATCAATCTAGAATCCTCACTTTGTAAGATACTTCAATAATCACTTCGTAAAAGGTAGTAGTGTAATGCTGATTTCAGCAAGGATGGGTCAACCGGGGCAGTAGGTACTACCCTCGCCGTACAGAAGATGAACCTAAAATAAAAAATAACAGCATAGTTTGAAACTTTGAATCTGTTACGTTCTATAGTATCAAAAATTTCGAGTTTTTTTTTATTATTGAATAGGGAGCAAACTAGCAGACGCATCACCTGATGGTAAGCGATTACCTCCACCCATGGACACCCGTAACACCAAAAGCGTCACAAGTGCGTTGCCGACCTTTGGGGAATGGGGAGAGAGAATGAGGGGAGGGGTTGGGGTATAGGCCTCCGGTATCCTCACTCACTCGGTGAAACACAGCGCAAGCGCTATTTCACACCGGTTTTCTGTGAGGCCGTGGTATCACTCCGGTCGAGCCGGCCCATTCATGCCGAAGCGTGGCTCTCCCAAATTGCATCTTGAAACACTTAAATTTATTGGTTTTTGTTGAACCCCGCTTTGTTACCCGCGGTACAACAATAACCACGGGTAACCCCGGGTCTCAAAGGTAGTCTAAAAAAGGAGCCTAAATTACTCCTTATATCATCGGCTATCTGCCGATGAAAGTCCGGACAGTGAAATCAAAATCGGACCCGCCGTTTAGAGATTAGCTGAAATAAACGGACAGACAGACAAAAATTGTTTAAAAGTTTATTTCGGTATATGTACTGTGTATAAATACATATTCGTTTAGTAAAAAGCGGTTATTTTAATTTTATTATGTACTAGCTGAGCCACGCAACCTCGTTTGCGTCTTATATTGCCCGTAGCGTGAAAATTTTCCCCCGTTTTTGAAATATTCTTCATTGGTGCTCCGCTCCTAATAGTAGTAGCGTGATGATATATAGCTTATAGCCTTCCTCGATAAATGGACTATCTAACACTGAAAGAATTTTTCAATCCGGACCAGCGGTTCCTGAGATTAACGCGTTCAAACAATCAAACAAACTCTTCTGTTTTATTATTAGTATAGATATATGTGTATGTTCAAACTTTAATCTATTGACCAACATGGAATCAATGACAATAAGAATATTTCAAAAAGCAAACAACGAAAGCCATAGAAGTTATTAACTTCAGAGTCAAAAGCATGTTATAGGTTTCAGACAATGGTAAATTATAATGTACTGTTTTTATTTTACATTCATTAGCATAACAACAACAAAAAAATAATGTATTTTATGTAAATGTAGGTAACATTTAAATAAAATACTTTACTATAAAAAAAATACACGAGGTTCTTGCTAATGTTTGACCTCCATAACTTTTCAAGGCAATTAATACGAGCAAATTGATTATACAATTTTATAAAATTATATTATATAATTATACTATAAATTTCTTATACCGTGTGACTATACTTCTTATTAGAACTTCCACGAGTATTTACGACGGATTTTATGAAAAGTCAAAGGTGTTGATAATAATTATAATCTAACTAACACACTTTCTGAGTCGCGGGATAATATTAAGATCTTTCGTCACTATATCATAATATAAGAGACTTTAAAATCAGCCTATTTACAAAACTACAACGCAAAAAGAAAACGTTAAAACTAAAGGACGCTTAGATTAATTACTTTTCAGTAAAATCACGTATGAATGAAACTCAAGATATAAAAAATATGTGTTAATAGTGTATTTAAAATACATAACCATGATAATGAATATATAAAACTGTTGTGGCGACTTCCACATACAACATAATCTACTACAGCGCCATCTACCGAAGTTACACTGAACTACGGAGTAACCTACAATACGAAGAAACTACCAATCCTGAATCTCGCAATAGAAGTTCTCGCGCCCATTATCATATATACAACATCCTAACATCAACTGTTGGGGCAGTGGCCCGCCAGGCATGATCACCTTGCCTGGTCGGAAGATCCTCCCTTTGTGTTGGATGAAACGTGTTACACGTTTCCTTCACACTGTCAATACGGTTATTTGAAGTGAAGAGACAAAGTGAATAGCCAAGAAAGTGCTAACATGCCATCTTGTGCCATATTTCCATAACTGAGAGCCGTGCTTATCTTCAAACTAAGCAAAGCCTGCACCACGGTAACCAAACTGCTGATAAATATACTTATGTACTTCTAAACACATACATAATATAGAAAAAGTTCTCGCGGAAACAGTAGAAATGATCTTCTTGTCGAATGATTTTTCCTGGGTAGAAACCAAACCGAACCTGGTTTAGCAGTTAAGATCACTACCCACTAGAGCAACAACCGTCATGGGGGAGACAAATGGGCTGATTCGACCGAACTGATATCACGGATTCAACGAAAATGGGTGTTAAGTATTTCTAACATAGTTTATCACCAAGAGAGTAAGTGTGGTAGCCGGAGTCGAGTCCTCCCCTCCTCCTCACTCTGAGGAAGGGATTAGAAAGGCGACACAGTATTTTAATCCGACTTCGCCCAAGCCAAAGGGTAGGATAATAATTTTAGCGGTCTATGTATGTTTATATGTTTCACCATAGTGCCTAATCTACTGAAGCTATTTTTCTGAACGAGATGTAATGTTTTGGATAGAATAAATTCGTAATAATAGCCCGGGTGACGTAGGCTATATAAAGTTTATCAAAGTTTTTACATAGTCAGGTTACAGTTTATAACTTTTTTATTAATTAAATTTGGAGAATATTTATACTTATATAATTTTGAATCTTAATCGTGACGGCGAAATTCCCTACAAATCAGCAGGCAGGCAAATTTATATAAAATCCTCCAAAAATATGTGTACAAAGTTTCATGAAGGTACACATATTCTTGTAGTTTCAGGTTACGTAGTTTTCACGTGCAAGCGTAACAAAGTCACTTAAACTTTTCAGCTTTATAATAATAGTGCGATACTCGTGTGCAAATAATACCATATAATTAGCAAAAAGTTTTATAAAATACTACACTAAATTGAAAAATACTCAATTACTTCTCTTTAGTGAAATAACAGGTCAATCATTTGTAATCAAACAACCGCAAAATAGCATCTAATGACATCAATTTCATGGTTTATTTTTCTTCCCGTTCGTAATGGCATAAATCACTCTCCATTAGACATTAATTTGTTTACCATCTTTTTACCTTTATTATTCCCAATATATACATTTCATTACCAGCCTATCGCAGTTTACAACTGAACATAGGCCTCTCCAATGCACCACATTAATTACATTCATTGTGTTTAATTATCAAAAATGATGAACCTCACCGTCTTGTGCAAAAACTCACAAACATTAACCACGAACGAACGAAGCAAGTTGCATTTCGTAGCGGATATGGCACCATAGACCACATCCACACAATGCGGTAGATTATATAGAAGACAGAAGAATATAATCAGCCCCTGTGTCTATCATTCGTGGACTATGAGAATGCCTTTGACTCAATCGAGATCTGGTCTGTTCTGGAGTCACTGCAGCGTTGGCAAGTAGACTAGCGATCAGCAAACAAGGTCCATATCATTGCATCGAGGAGTGAGACAAGGGGATGTTATTTAACCGAAATTGTTTACACTGCAAAGGACGTGGCATAAATATCAATGGCGAATACATCTCTCATTTGCAATTTGCGGACGACATCGTCAACATGCCAGAGACGCTGCAGGACCTACAACAGATGTTGAACAATTTGACTGACTCTTTTGTGCGCATCGGCCTATGGATGAACTTGGTAGGAAACAAAACCAAAGTCATGTTCAACGAACATATTCTACCGGAACCGGTGACGTTTTCGAAGTTGTTCAAAAATATATATATATATAATAATATCGGGTATATCCATGACATACGGAGCCGAAACGTGGACACTTATGGCATGGTCCACAATTGTGAAGTCGCTCAGCATGCCATGGAGAGAGCCCCGTTTCCGTTTTTGAAACATTCTTCATTGGTGCTCCGCTCCTATTAGTATTAGCTTGATGATATATAGCCTTCCTCGATAAATGGACTATCCAAGACTGAAATATTTTTTTAAATCGGACCAGCAATTCCTGAGAGTGGCGCGTTCAAACAAACAAAAGTTGTCAAAAATGAGTCTAGATATACATTGTGTCCATTCCATGTATGTTTGTGAAGCCCCCGTGACGCAAGATGTATATTCCTAACTAGCTGACCCACGCAACCTCGTTTGCGTCATAAGACGCCGCGTTATATTGCCCGTGGCGTGAAAATTTTCCCCCGTTTTTGAAACATTCATCATTGGTGCTCCGCTCCTATTAGTAGTAGCGTGATGATATATAGCCTATAGCCTTCCTCGACAAATGGACTATCCAACACCGAAAGAATTTTTCAAATCGGACCAGTGGTTCCTGAGATTAGCCGGAACAAACACACAGACAGACAAAAATTGTAAAACATATATTTTGGTATGTGTACCGTATATACATTCATATGCATGTAGTAGAAAGCGGTTATTTTATTATTACAAACAAACACTCCAATTTTATTTATTTGTATAGATGCGGAAGTAGTCCTTTAAAAAAATGTAACCATTTGCATAAAAATAACCGTCATTCATATATTACTAAGGAAAAAATGCTTTGTACTTCTTTTAAAATAACATTTACGCCCATATAGTTTTACACACAGAGGAAGTGAACTGAATGGAATATTTATACAACAAGACAAGTTTTAAAACCGACTACGTTCTTACGTTATTTAAGTATTGGATTTGCCGTACTCGGGTAATAAGGACAATCATCTCTAATACCTTGATTTGTAAATAATAATAATAGTACTTTTCATTATAATACCGAAATTCAAATTTCGAGAACAATAAATGCTTATTGTTCTCGAAATTTACATAAAAACAAAAGAAGTTAATAAGTTAATAGTTTTATAATTTTAAGTGTAGTTAAAATTCCCTCAAAGCTTCAAGAAAAGAGCGTACTCCTTCTTAAAAGGTCGGCTACGCACTTGTGACGCCTCTGGTGTTGCAAGTGCGTCTATGGGCGGCGGTGACCTTGCGCTTACCATCAAGCGATACGTCTGCTCGTTTGCCACTTATTTAATAAAAAAAATCGCATAATGGAATAAACTCACTATCTATAAGTTATAAGCTCTTAATGTTTCCTATCAGACTACTAGAATAAACTGCTTGAGACAGTTGAATTCAATACAGTTGAAATCTGTGCTTCTAGAAAATTTCATAAATTTACAGTGCAAATGTTGTAAATTCTCAAACTCTTTGGCGTTTAGAATCTCCGATCGCGATTTGTGTAGATACTTTTCTAGTAGTATATGGCCAACTACGAATAGATATTTCTCACATGTGATCCCTTGAATTTACTTTAAATTTATTCACATAAGTAGGAATTTCAAAATAAATGTCTATTATTCGTCCTTGTAAATATAATAATATTTGTATATAGTCTGAAGAGTAGGTACAAGTTTGTAAAGAACAAACGCTCTCATTTATAAAATTTACATTTAAAAGAATGTTTGTATCAGTTTCATTGTAATTTATAATGACACTAGCAGCCAGCCTCAGCTTCGCATGGTAAACATAGGTATTTAACTATTTAACCAAAAATTTAAACATTATAAATTTTGACACGCTCTTACCAATCTTTCCAACCACAAAAAACTCGACCAAGTCTGATGTTGGCAAAAACAAATGTAAATCATTTGTTTGGGAGCTATGATGTCACAAGAATCCGCAGAGATATAGATTCACTCGTAAACTCATACCTAACACCCCTCCAATCACACTTCGTGTCGGAGCTTGATAAAAAACTGGCCAAATACGAGTCGGACTCGCGCACCGAGAGTTCAGTATAAATTAGTTTTTTTTTTCACAGCTTAAAGACAATTAGACTTACGTATTTGATACGAATTTCAATTTAAAAACTTCACGCGTTCACGAGGAAAAGGATAATACGAGTAAGTTTGAAATCATTTAAATATTTTTATTATATGATGTAACAAAAAAATGGTGGCATTTCGGAATCGAACCGACTAAAACCGCACGCCGTCTCGGGTACTAGATGCCGGGGAACCAGGTACACCCTAGAAAGGAACACCCTGGAACCCCGACGTACCTCGGGCCACCTACGCATTGTAGATGGCCGCCTCCTGTGTGGGAACCCCAATGTTTCCGTTAGTGTCCCCCAGGGCGCGCACGCTCCGCAGCGTCCGCGCCATCACCCGGACCTGCTTCTGCTATGACTGAGGGTTACACATGAGGCCATGGGTCACCCTCAGGCTTGCGCTTATTGAGGACGTAGATCGTTCTGCGATCTTCGGCACCTAAGTCGCAGACAGTAGTAGACAGACAGACGGACAACAAAGTGATCCTATAAGGGTTTAGTTTTTCCTGTAGAGGTACGGCACCCTAAAAATTTAATTTAATGACTAACTTTTTATTTATTTATCTTTTATTAATTTATTAACACTTCCTGCATTACATTTCTTATGAAGCGTACTTAATGCCTCACTTTTTAATCGTTTGCTTTTTGTTGAAGAAATGGTCCATTTATAAACACGTTGTTTGTCCTTTGATATAAAATATTTTTAAGCTATTGACCGAATCAAGAAATTCCGTAACGAAAATAAAACCTTACACGGGGGGTGTTAGGTAGTGAGAATAGACTCTGTTTCTTCTGCCTCATCGTTATCTTGTAGTGGAATGGGTGAATCACAAGTACCATTGCAATAATTATTGATACATATAACGGTGCACTTTAATCCAGACTTTCCATAGCCATAGGCTCCCCGACATCCCTTTATGCATTTGCAAGAAATTAGTTCCGACAAGGTTTCCAGAGCTGGGGGCTCGAGCGTTGTGACAGGAATCAACCCATTATTGCTTTCTTCCGTCCCCCTTCCTCTGTATTTTTTTCAACTCAACACCACTGCTGAACCTGGTGAAACGTTTGGAACGAATGTTACCGTACTGCTGCATCTGTCGGTGGCAGCTATGCATTATTAATTTAATTTTTATATGATGATTTTGTAAAACACGTATATCTACAGTAGTATATCTTTGTATGACCAGAACATCGTGCGTGTCGATGCGTAAAATACAGTTTTAGGTATCAGCGCGACGTAAAGGTGTGAAGGAGAGGTTCACACGCCGAGTGGGCCGTGTTTCTTTATATGTGTGTGTCGTGTCCGTACACAATACAACACGCATAATCTTGACTACGTACATTTAAATTGTTATAGTCGTTCCAATAGTTTATTTAACTTTTGACAGCTCTAATACTTAATCAAATAGTGATACCCTGACCCGTTACCTATTCGATTTCTTTCATCGATCGATTTTATGCATTAAGAAGTTTTAATCGATTTAACAAACTCATTATTTTATAGATAATTTCGTACTTCATATTTCTATGTGTTTCAATGTGCGACCTCCTTTGTCAAAATAAAGAAGAAATGGATTAAAAGAATGTTGTTCAAATATGACGGTTCTATGTCATGAAAAAATATATAAAAGGAACTGAATTTTCAAAATGTATTATTGTATTGTGTTGTAATTCAGTGGTTAATATTGTATTTGTTAAACTATTGATGATCTTTATTAAATCTCTCTATGTCTATTTTAAAATAATCTACAGTATTTCAATGAGTAACCTTCAATATAGTTGAGTATTTATATTCCTCCGTATTGATTTATTTGTGAATTCTCACGTTTGGTTGAGTTGAGCGTATCGTTCCTGCCTTCGTTACTGTCAAAATGCCAAAAAAGAAAGTACTCAAAGGACAAACAACTGTCAAGTGATGATGATTCCTGGTCATACGAAGAAGACGATTATTTATAATTAAAATTAGTATTACAGTACCTCTTTTGGTTGTTTTATTTTTAATCCGTAAATTACTACGAATTTCAACATTTTGTACCTGTTCATTACAAGTAGGTACCGCAGGTAGTTTTTATTTGAACCAACTATAGTAAGTCTAAACAATTATTTTAGATTCATTAATTTGCGGCGAATACATTCGATCCCATTACTAGGTACGAGTACGATGGAACTGTTTTCATTACGCATATTATTTATGCATTGAAACAGAGACATTTAGGGCATTTTAATGCAAAATAATAAAGCTTTTTACGTGATTTGATATAAAATATAATCACAATAATTTTATTGTATGTTTTATTAATATAATCGATAATCGATTTATTTCAAAACCGTTTTTATAGTCTGTGGTCATTAATTACGAATGACACATCCCTAAGTAGGCGGAGCCCGCCCATAAAGTACAGTATTATCTGTAGTACATTGTATCAAAAATTATTACAAAACTTTATGTGCGTGATCTGTCAAAAGTTAAATAAAGTATTGGAACGACTATAATGGTTTTCGTTTGTTTCGTTTTATTATTGACTGATTTGTGTATTTCACTTATATAGGTATTTCTGTGTCGATTAAAATGCCTCACGGTTTATATATTTTTTTAAGTCAAAGTCCCATTCATATTTTTATAAATTATTAACTGATACTGAACTTGAAAACCGTCATAAAGTTTGGTTCGGACTATACCTGTAGTTTAGTAAGCCACAGGAAAATCATATACCGTGGGAGAGCCACGCTTCGGCATGAATGAGCCGGCTCGACCGGAGTGATACCACAGCCTCACAGAAAACCGGTGTGAAGCAGCGCTTGCACTGTGTTTCACCGAGTGAGTGAGGATACCGGAAGCCCATACCTCTCTCCCATCCCTCTTCCCATCTCCCAAAAGCCGGTAACGCAATTGTGACGGCTCTGATGTTGCGGATGTCTATGGGCGGCGGTAATCGCTTACCATCAGGCGATGCATCTGCTCGTTTGCCCCATATACCCAAAAAAATGGTCATTTACAAAAATATCAACCCAGTGTAATTAAGTATAAGTAGCACTTTAAATGCAATGTTCAGTCAGTTCTTCGTCTTTTAAACTTCAGTTTATAAGTAAATATTTAGTATTGTATTTAAATTTAAACACTCAAGGACACATATATTTTCGAATACTTGCAAAAGAAATATGTAGTGGTGTTATTTATAATACATTTTGACTGCCTCAGTGACGCGTGTATTGAGTAGTGGTAGCGTTCCGACCAAATGTTCGTATAATCTGCAAATATTTGTTTCAGAGTTTGGGTCTTTTCTATGTGTAATATGTATATGTTTACAGCAACAGAAAGTGTATTTCTATCAGTTGCCTAGTACCCATAACACAAGCTCTGCTTAGCTTGTTGGGACTAGCCTGGCGTTGTGTGTTAGATGTCCAAAATATTTATTTATTTTACAATATTTTGTTTTCACTATACAGAAACATTTATAATTCACACATATAAACTATGTTTTCTTTCGATTTCCTCTAGCTGTCTTACAGTTGTAATATTTTAATGATCGTCACGAATTTCTTCAATTATCAATGCAATTCTTAATCGCCAATAATTGGAATGAGGGATATAATTTTCTTAACATTGTCACATTCATATTGCAATGAATTTAAATTTGTAGATAAATTTTAAATTACAATGTCAACAAAGTAAATAGGTAGGTACTAATAATAGTATTGTGATTAATTTATTCAATTTGTTTATTTATTCTCGTTATGTGTCCGAATCCGGTGAAACATTACTATTTTCATCTGAAGTTGATATTTTATAATAAACATTTACGTAGATAATTTATTTTCAAAACTTAGTCAAGAGACGTGTCAAAGAATTTGTGGCTGTTATTAAGAGTTAATAGTCGTATTACAACACTCCAGATACATACAGAATTTCAAACACACATACATTTCTTAACTACTGAAGGACTGCCTCGGTGGCTCAGTGGTAGCGATCGCGACTGCTGAGCATGAGGTCCCAGGTTCGAATCCTAAGTCGGACCAAATGTTTGTATGATTTGTAAAGATTTGTTTCGGAGTTTGGGTGTTTCCTATGTATAATATGTATTTATTTATAAAAAAAAAAGTCTTATAAATATGTATTTATATCAGTAGTCTAGTACATAACACAAGCTCTGCTTAGCTTGGGACTAGATAGCGATGTGTGTTAGATGTCCGAAATATTTATTTATAACTACAATTGCAGCCAACTTTAGCTCGTAACTTATATAAGAGTAGATAAAAGTGGGTAAACTATTTGGTTTTATTTAAGGATAAGGACACCAAGGCTTTAAAAGATACGAAGAAACGGTTCTTTATTTGTCTTTCTCTTTGGTCCATGATTAAGGTATATTCGGTATGTGGATTGACCACACGTCCAACAAACACGATGTAATACGATAATTGTTGGAATGTTTAATTCTACGTAACTGCCTCGGTGGCGCAGTGGTGGCGTATGCGACTGCTGTGCTTGAGGTTTCGGGTTCAAATGGGTCGGACCAAGTGTTTGTATGATCTGCAAATATTTGTTTCGGAGTTTGGGTTTTTCATTGTATAATATGTACGTATTTACATATATATATATATATTATTACTATCAGTTGTCTAGTACCCATAGTACAAGCTCTGTTTGGGACTAGATGGCGTTGTGTGATAAGTGATAAATGACCGAAAATATTTATTTATATTTATTTATTTAACGACTAAACGATATTTTTATTTTCAGCTATAATGCCTCCTCAAGGCCAAACAAAAGGGTCGTGGACATTGTATGAAACAGACGCACCAAATGAAGATAGCAATGCACCTCTTGCCATTGTTCCTCCTTCAGCAGAAAAACGTGAATGGAAGATCGTGTGGAGAAACGTCATTTTGATGGGTTTCCTTCACTTAGGAGGAATATATGGAGCGTACCTCTTCATTTTAGAAGCAATGTGGTTTACCAAACTATTTGGTAAGTATTAACATTTTTTTTCATTTGTGACCATTTCCTCCTACAGTCTCCTCCTCTCATCTTAATCTTAAGTTCTTAAAACTGAACCGTTCAGTGTAGAAATAAGAACAGTATAATAAGTATAGCAATAGATGTAAGTATGCATGTTTTATGTAAGGTTAGGTTTCTATTTGCGTTTTACAATAATGGTCGTTGTAGCAAATTGTCGATTGACTTGCAATTGCACAATACAGAAAATACTAATGCAAATCATCAAGATATATATGAAAATGATAAAAAAAAAGTGCGAGACGTATTAACATACTCGTAGATATCCGCGCCCCGCGATATCGTCACCCGCGCGTGTAACACAATAACTAATTAGTTAAAATTGATAATCTAATATTTAATAACCATCTTCTATTGTCTTTTACAACTTATCATAAATATGTCGGTAGTATAATTTTTATAGAACATTAGACCTTGAAATTTATTATATAGATAAACGAGCAGACTTAACGCCTGATAATAAGCGATTACCGCCGCCCATGGACACTCGCAACACCAAAGGCGTCACAAGTGCGTTGTCAGTCTTTGGGGGATGGGGAGGGTGATGGGGGAGAGGGGTGGGGAGGCGTTGGGTGAGGATGGGGTATGGGCCTCCGGTATCCTTACTCACTCGGTGAAACACAGCGCAAGTGCTATTTCACATCGGTTTTCTGTGTGGTATCAGTCCGGTCGAGCCGGCCCATTCATGCCAAAGCATGGCTCTCCCACGGTTATTTTGACATGGCTATTATGATGTCGTTCTTAGCGAACGCCTGTACGCTAAGAACGATTTTTTTTAACTTACCCCCTTAAGAAAAACAATGTTAGTGTTGATTGATGATTTTATATGTAAGTATAATTTCATCTAGTAATTAATTAGAGCATGTTTTCATGATGTAAAATAAACTAATTTTCAATTATGATAATCATTATAGGCTAAGATAAAAACTAAAGTAATTATGTAATAAATACGAGTATAATGATGTTCGCATGTCGGAAATTTTTAGAAAAACCAGATTTATCTTCATGAAAATAAAAATTAGCTTGGGTAAAACATGCTATAATATTCTTTTAAACCATTTAAACAATCTTGTTTTATCCAACTCTAGATTCTAAAAAAACAATATTTCGAGGTCACTGTACGTGATTTAGTAATAAAATCCTATTTAATAGACAATTTTAAATGTTATATTGAGTTGAGTTTGATAAACATGTCACACGTTAATTTAGCAAATATATAAAACTAGCTATTATATGTGGTTATCGCGATGGAATCAATATATCTCCATGCCATAGCTGTGAAAGCGTGACAGATAGACGGACAGAATTACTTTCGAATATATAATATTAGTACCTATAGATTTTGAACTCTGTCTATAATACTTTATTACTGCTTCGTATTTTGTAAATTTTACCTTATATTTGCAACATGGTATATTTTATACGATAGTATAATATAATTTCTTAGGTTCCTACTGATCATTTGTCACTTGTCAAACATAATTTTCGGCTTGGTATAATTCAACCAACTGCCTCGTTGGTCTAGAGGTTGACGTATGCGACTGCCGATCAAGAGGTCTCGGGTTCGACGCCCGGGTCGGGCCAAAAGTGCTAATGAGTTTTTCTTATTATAGAAATACTTAATAACAGCTCGGAGTTTGGAAGTTGGGGTTTGAGTCCCCGTGCCTCGGAGAGCACGTAGAGCTGTCGGTCCTTTACCTGATCTCTCACCGATCGTGTCGGTTAACCGTCCCTTCGGATTATGAGAGTGAGGGAACAGAGAGTGCCCCTGTGTTTGCGCACATATTTGTGCACTATACTCGTAATATCTCGTGCGTAGTTGGCTGGTCTCCTTTGAGACTGGCAGCCGTGGCTGTAATCGGCTAGAAGAACATAGTCATTTAGTTCTCGCGTTGATGCTGACAATGAACTCCGAAATCATGAAGCTGATTTTCACGTTCTGTTTTCAAATAGTATTTTACTGAAAAATAGAATTGTTACGCTTAGACTAATAGGTGCATAGACTGATTTCGTGAGTCAGGTAGTACTCGTATTATTATATACTCGCATAATATTGCTGAATCAGGCAAAATAAAGTAGCAATTTTACAATCATTACGTTATTATTGTGATTGTTGCTCACAAAATGTTTGCGAGTATGTAGATATTATTTAAGTTTTTTTTTCTGCAATGCTTTTAACTGCTGTAATATTCGCCAAGAATGTGGCTTAGGGTAAATTAGAGCCACGATTTGGCATGCGTGGGCCGGTTCGACAGGAGTGATACCACGGCCTCACAGAAAACCGGAGCTGTGTTCCGGCCCCAAAACCCGGCAACGCACCTGTGACGCCCCCGGTGTTATGGGTATCCATGGGCAGCGGTAATCGCTTTGATCGTTGCCACATATTCCATTTAAAAAAAAAAAAACGATTCTCAATGTGTCGAATAGATCATGCCGAGTATCGGCATGATCTACGTAAGTGCTGTCTATTTGATAAAAAAAATCTTAATTTTTCCTATTCCATTTAGGACAAACATTTCAAACATATTTTTACCCTTTTAATACATGAAACAGGTATAAACGGAAAAGAAAACATATTTTTGGTAGGTAGTTTTCCTGAACAATAGCCCTATTAAATGATGACTCTACTTGGGAAATAACTTATGTTTGTAACACGTGTTTATAATAGTGTAAAGTGTGATAAGTAATAATATTTTGTGTGTTAGTAATATTGGTTGAAGTTTTGATTTCATCATTTTATTCAAAAAAGCATTGAGTTATTACTAAATAACGCAAATAAGCCACATATAAATAATTCGGTCATTATTTTTACGAGGGATAATATTCGTATCAAAAATACTAAAATATTGTCAGAGTTTGTTTAAAGAATTTACTATTTACACTACAATGACTATTAATAACTGCCTCTGTGGCGTACTGGTAGCGTATGCGACTGCTAAGCTTGAGGTTTCGGGTTCGATTCTCGGGGCGGACCAAATATTTGTTTCGGAGTTGGGGTGTCTTTGGACTTCTATGTATAATATGTATGTATTAACAAAAAAAAGTATACAAGTATTTATATCCGTTGTCTAGTACCCATAACAAACTCTGCTTAGCTTGGGGCTAGAAGGCGTTGTGTGTTAGATGTCCGGAATATTTATTTATTATAAGTATGCGTTTTTAAAATAATCACTAAATTATATTATTAAAATAATAACATGATTACTACTACTATTAGTAACGTAAACAAGCATATATCCTACTAATATTATAAACGCGAAAGTTTGTAAGTATGGGTGGATGTTTGTTACTCTTTCACGCAAAAACTACTGAATGGATTTTGATGAAACTTTACAATAATATAACTCATACATCAGATTAACACATAGGCTACAATTTATACAGATATATCTTCGCCTCGCAGTGTTGCCCGCGGTTATTGTCGTACCGCGGGTAGCACCGAGGGGTTCAGCTATTTTAAAATATAGGTATGGATGATTTTGAAATAACGAATGTTTGTATGTGTTTGTTTACAGCGTTTGTGCTGTATATATGTTCGGGTCTTGGAATAACGGCGGGAGCACATAGACTCTGGGCACACAAGTCATACAAGGCACGTTTACCACTACGACTGATGTTGACTGTTTTCAACACAATAGCGTTTCAGGTATGTTATTATCTAATTATATTTTCTTCTCATTTCCTTTTAGTTAACCTAAAATATATAAATAATCATGTACACGAACTTTAAACTTCATCGGCAATATGATTTGTTTACGTTCAAAAGAATTTTAATAATAATATTTAACATCTGACACACAACGCCATCCAGCCCCAAGCTAAGCAGAGCCTGTGCTATGGGTACTAGACAACTGATATAAATACATATATACTGTTTTATTCTTGTAAATACATACATATTATATATAGAAAACATCCAAACTCCGAAACAAATATTTGCAGATCACACAAACATTTGGTCCGACCCAGGATTCAAACCCGAGACCCCAAGCATCCGGATTATTTATTTATTTATTAGACAAGAACGGCTGCACCAATTGGGCTCTTTATTTTTATAAAAATGTCAGAAGTAGTATTATGGTTTCTTTATTTACTCAGAAATTTAAAAAAACAGAAATTATGTAATTGATCATGTTTGTGTTTTGCAATGAGCTTGCCACCACACAAGTTTGAGTTCCAAATATCAAACAAATAAGTAACATCCTCACCTCTATTACACATACGATTATACTAGCTGACCCACGCAACCTCGTTTGCGTCTTCTAAATGGATAGTCCATTTATCGAGGAAGGCTATAAGCTATATATCACCACGCTAATACTAATAAGAGCGGAGCACCAATGAAAAATGTTTCAAAAACGGGGAGAAATTTTCACGCTACGGGCAATAGAAGACGCAAACGAGGTTGCGTGGGTCAGCTAGTATATTTATAAAACGATTTTGAATTTAGACTGTTGTAGAATGAAATGTATTTTACAATATGTATAATGGCTTCAACACAAGTTACATGATTTATTCATGAAACGCGTAATTTAAATTTTTCAAATCAACACAGCACACAACCTTAGCGACCTTATATTTTTCCCAACAAAACTTAAGAGACTGTAAGTTGCCAGGGCATTCCGCGTTTACTTATCATGTAAACAATTATTCACAAATGATGACAAATCACTTGTTATCTATCGACCTGTTATGTATACCTACAACATGTGTCAAGAACGTGTATGTGATAACCACACATAATTTCACACGACTGTATATAAATAAATAACCTTTAAATGCTATTAACCTTGCATAAGTGACTACGTGATCGATGCACCAGTTTCTATATAAACACCAGGTTATCTATCCAAAACAAAAGTCGTATTACGCTTTTAAATAAGCTGGGAATTTAAAGCTTTAGGTATACTTAGAAACATCCAACTGTTCCTGCGCGCGCTATCGATCACATATGTTTTTTTTTTTTTTTTTTTTTTATTGTATTGTGGGCAAACGAGCAGACGTATCACCTGATGGTAAGCGATTACCGCCGCCCATGGACACCCGCAACACCAAAGGTGTAACAAGTGCGTTGCCGACCTTTGGGGGATGGGAAAGAGGATGGGGGAGGGGTTGGGGTATGGGCCTCCGGTATCCTCATTCGCTCGGTGAAACACAGCGCAAGCGCTATTTCACACCGGTTTTCTGTGAGGCCGTGGTATCACTCCGGTCGAGCCGACCCATTCATGCCGAAGCATAGCTCTCCCACGGACTAAAATTTTCATATCCAGTGGTGAATTTACAACTAGGTTCACCTAGAGAGTAGACTGAAGCCTAGGGCGGCAAATTTAAGGAGGGGCAAAAATAGCATATGATCAAAAATACGTATAAAAGAAGTCTTGAAAATTTAACAATGCTTTAGGATCAAATAGTGTGTAATTTTTTAACTCAGCTAAAAAGTACTAAAAACATCGTGACACATATCTTCGTGAATATGCATTTTTAAAATATTGTAATAGTTGTAGATTAAAAGTAATAATTTTTAATTTTTAGTTCAGAAAGAGTCTGTTTTTTAGTAAGCTCACTTAACATATCGATGTTCATCCATGTTTAACATAGTTGAATTTTAATACACCATTTCATTTTATAGATCACAAAGAGTCTCTGTTCAGAAAGAGTCTCTGTTTTTTAGTAAGCTCACTTAACATATCGATGTTCATCCATGTTTAACATAGTTGAATTTTAATACACCATTACATTTTATAGATCATAAAGAGTCTCTGTTTTTTAGTAAGCTCACTTAACGTATCAATGTTCATCCATGTTTAACATAGTTGAATTTTAATACACCATTACATTTTATAGATCATAAAGAGTCTCTGTTCAGAAAGAGTCTCTGTTTTTTAGTAACCTCACTTAACGTATCAATGTTCATCCATGTTTAACATAGTTGAATTTTAATACACCATTACATTTTATGGATCACAAAGAGTCTCTGTTCAGAAAGAGTCTTTGTTTTTTAGTAACCTCACTTAACGTATCAATGTTCATCCATGTTTAACATAGTTGAATTTTAATACACCATTACATTTTATAGATCACTAAGAGTCTCTGTTCAGAAAGAGTCTCTGTTTTTAGTAAGCTCACTTAACGTCCATGTTTAACATAGTTAAATTTTAATACACCATTACATTTTATAGATCACTAAGAGTCTCTGTTCAGAAAGAGTCTCTGTTTTTAGTAAGCTCACTTAACGTCCATGTTTAACATAGTTAAATTTTAATACACTGTGGCGATAGCGCGACCGCGCCGTCACGTCGCGCCAGCCGCCCCGCCGCACCGACCGCTCGTCGTGAGAACTAAAAAATTATAAACGTATTCTCGGCGCGCGCCCATATTTACGTAAAGTTACTTCGCTCCAATTGGCTGAGGTTTTTGTGTAGTCTTGTAGCTCGCTTTCACTGTCCTATGTTGTCGGCCAAAATTTAATTATAAGAAAATGCATTTGTGTAAATAAATCAGATAAGTCGTAACCTCCTCGAGTTTCACTACTATTCTAACTACGGTACGAAGGCTAACAGCTGGGCCGGTTTGAATAGTTACCACCACCTTTCCCTGGTATTAAGGCTACGGATCGAAGGCTAATCAGCTGGGCCGGCCAATATACCTATCCCAGTATCTGCTGTATTTAAGCCAGCTGGCATAGAGTAGGGCCGGGTCAGTAGACAACCCCACGGGTCAGCAAGCCTCACAGCTGTCCCGAAAACACCATTACATTTTATAGATCACTAAGAGTCTCTGTTCAGAAAGAGTCTCTGTTTTTAGTAAGCTCACTTAACGTCCATGTTTAACATAGTTAAATTTTAATACACCATTACATTTTATAGATCACTAAGAGTCTCTGTTCAGAAAGAGTCTCTGTTTTTAGTAAGCTCACTTAACGTCCATGTTTAACATAGTTAAATTTTAATACACCATTACATTTTATAGATCACAAAGAGTCTCTGTTCAGAAAGAGTCTCTGTTTTTAGTAAGCTCACTTAACGTCCATGTTTAACATAGTTAAATTTTAATACACCATTACATTTTATAGATCACAAAGAGTCTCTGTTCAGAAAGAGTATCTGTTTTTAGTAAGCTCACTTAACGTCCATGTTTAACATAGTTAAATTTTAATACACCATTACATTTTATAAGTCACAAATAAACAATACAAAAAATGTATTGATCACAGTATCACATTTTTCTCAATACCAAACTTCTTCTCCTGTGAAAAGAACATTAATTAAGAAACAAAATCAATATTTCTTATTCATACCCTACTCATAATCTAAACTACTTTTTACCTTTAAAAAAATTCTAGCAGTCTTTTAAAGCATATCGACGGGTGCAAAGTAAATAAAGTTATCTACAAAATGATGATTTTTAGTTTATTGTATAATCGTTTTAATTAAACAATTCTTCACAATATGACATTTTTATTTTTGCAAATATCACATTATTTCAATCAATTTTCGTACGTAAAAAAAGCCAACTACGTATGTTCTTTCAAGTACTACGAAGTTAATACGGCCAAGTAACGTTGGCTGCATTGACGCAGGACCGCGGGACTTTCCCCGTGCATACACATAAGGTCATCAGTCAGTTGACACGATCTTCGCCGTCTTCATTACATTTTTATTAATTTTCATGTTAAATAAGGACTTGTGTTTGATATCTGTGATATTTCAAGGGTTTATTATAGTCTTCATTTGAGTTAGTAAAATGAATAAAGAACAACGGTAATTGTTCATGCAAATAAGTAGAAAAGGAAAACAAGTTACTATCATGGAAACAGAAGATCTAATAAAACTCTCAAAATTAAGTGATAATCGTCAAACTGCTGGTATGTATTAATTTTGTTTAGTAAATTTTCGAAGTTGTAAATGCGACAACTCTTATATTTGTTGTTTGTAGAATAATAAATCTGTAATAGAAGTTATATTGTAAAGTACCGACGCATAAACGACCATCTGCCACCTGAATCATTCTACTTCGCTATCTTCGTAGATGTTCCAGTTTACTTCGATTAATTTGAAGTGTTTTTATGGTTTTTAGGGTGAAATAGTCCTTACAAAGAACCCTTAAAGCTTCACCACATCAGTCTGTTTGTTTGACCGCAGCTTAGCTTAGAGACTGTTAGAACTAGAAAGCTGTAATTATAAAAGTGGTGATATGTAAAAATAAATAAAATTGGAGTGTATATTTGTAATATTAAAATAACCGCTTTTTACTAAATGCATATGTATATGTATACGGTACATATACCAAAACAACGTTACCTGCGGTACAACAATAACCGCGGGTAACACCGCGGGGTTCAGCTAGTATAAAATATAGGATCGTCGTAGATCGTCTAGGATATAGTATATCTTTGGAGAGGTCTTTAAAAAATATTTAAAATAGTTTCAGGATTTTTTTTTTCAGTGTACCGTTAAAAAATATTAAACTTTAAAGTGCTATTGTTTGTTAGAGTCAAAAACTATCACGGCTAAGTCTTTGCGAGTCCGACTTGCACTTGGTTAGTTTTTGTGTGCTATTGTTTAATGCTTGTTTGTTGCTTTTGTTAACAGATAATATAACTTTACATTTGCAAGAGGAATATAATGACAGTTTGCCAAAACTAAGTACTGAATTCTTCGATAAACATTGTCCATTAGAAAATCTGAACAAAAATAAGTTTGAAGCAGATCAAATTATGCCAATACCTTCCACTACTACACCTAACTTTGATGGTACTGATAATGATAACATTGAAAGAATGTCTATCACACCGACACCGTCAGTGTATAATTCATTTGTTTCCAGTCCTAGTCAGATAAACACTGCAGCTGTAATCGTCTGTGATCACATAAAATCTTTTCAGCCTGTGGAGTCCCATTATCTAAGAAAAGACTCAAATAAACTTTACTTATCCGGTGACTTGAACTTCTCAAATATGTTCAAATCATATCAGGAATTGGCAGAAAAATGAATATATACTTTTTGTCTCTAAAAAAGACAAGTACGAAGTGTGCACCGCATTTAAAAATTGCGCTAATGCTCAAAACACCAATGAGTTTCATCAACACATGAAAAATAAAGATGTTGCAAGGTCTCTAAATAAACAGGATAAAATCCAAGCTACTGCACATCCTGACAATGTAACTTCAGGTTTTTTGATTTTCAAAAAAAACTATATGCGCCTCTTGGAAAAACAAGTACATTTTATTATAAACGTAAACTCTCTATCTTTAATTTTAAAGTGTTTGAAATGGGTCTTAAAAAGGAATAGCTATAGTTTCAGTACACATGTAACGTACATGTGGCCTGAAACTACAGCTAAAAGGGAGTCGAACGAGGTGGCTAGTTGTCGTCCTAATTTTATTGAAAATTCTGCTAGAAAGGGAATTGGTCGCCGACGACGAGCCGTATTTTTTATGTACGTGTACTATGAGTTTAAGTTCTAAATTAATATCTGTTATAGAGTTTGGAAAAAGGTCATATTTAACAAGAAGGGGACAGTGTTCACGCACTGACTGATAGAAACGGTTTGGTAAGGTTTTGGTTAATCATCACATAAAAAGAGTTAAATATTATATTTCTGTGATTATTATTTGACAGACTATGTAAGTGAAATATGTGTAATTTTATGTTTAACTAACTGTAATTACATTATTTCTATTATTTTCAAATATAATTTGAAAAATTTATTCCTAATAAAAAAATATACCCAAGTTATAATTTCATTTGACCTCATTGTGTGTCACTTATTACTTTAAAAATACGAAGCATAAAAAGTTATCTACATTATTATGTTCTGTAATAAATATATTATTAATTAAGATATGTTAGGCAGTATCTTTCATTTAAATTAAATGTTTGAATGAAAATTTAACACAGTAAATTAAAGCGAATGCAATTTATACACGAAATTTAAAGTCCCTCGTATATACGACCAACTGGCAGTTGACACAATTAGTATTATTTATAGTACAGTGTAGATGCGAACAACTGCAAAATCTCGTTAAATAACAAGAAATTACCTAAACAAACATCATACATAAATGAGTAATAGTATAAAGATGTATTAATAAAGTTTACAGAAAAATCTATTCATTAATAAAAAAAATAACACACTTCTTCGTTCTTTTCGCTCTCCTGTAAAGTAGCTATTTTGCAGATAACTCTTTTTACTTTGCACCCGTCGATATTAAAATTAATTGATAGTTGATACTAATAGCTAACCGATACAGATATGCGTACATAAGTACAGTTATAATTTTAATTACGCCTGCACTAACACTACTCTTGACAAACGTACTGTAATTGAGAGCGATGAGTGATAAATTACTGTATCTCATTCATGAAACATTATCTATCGCCTATACTAATTCGAAATGACATAATGTCAAGTTTCCTTATTGTCACTCGATATTTACCATTACAACTCATATATATAAAAGGCGAGACTTTTAACTATTTTTGGAACGAAGTTCCTTATGGCGCGTTGTGTAAGGGGGCTAGACGGAAAAATTGTCACGACACAATTTGTTGACACGACACAATTTGTTGTCACGACACAATTTGTTGTCACGACACAATTTGTTGTCACGACACGACGACGACACACACAGATATTTTCGTTTCGTCTTTCTATTTCGAACTTCGTTCCATCCGGGTGTCCCTTGACACCTCTCAAGTTTTTTTTTTAAAATAGAGTAAGTAAAATTACCATGTCAAAAATAATTTAGCACATTACGTAGGTATTTACGTCCGATTTTAAGGTAACTGAATAGATTATCAGTAGCAAAACAGTCTGAAAAAGGTTTCTGTAAAATATGATTATGCTTGTGATTCTTATTTATTTATGTGTTTTGTAATTTCAAATACTATTTTAAAAAAACTAGCAATCTAAACTTTACAGATATTAATTTAAAAGTTATGACAGCTTACGATTTTATCACAGACTCCATAGACAAGTAAATTGACATTGTTTCATAACATTAAAACCTTACATTTTAGGACGCCGCTGTTGATTGGGCAAGAGACCATCGCATGCATCATAAGTACTCTGAGACAGATGCTGACCCCCACAATGCTACTCGAGGATTCTTTTTCTCTCACGTCGGTTGGCTTCTCGTCAAGAAACATCCTCAAATCAAAGCTAAAGGGCACACCATTGATATGAATGACCTAAGATCTGACCCTATTCTGCGCTTCCAAAAGAAGTAAGTGCATCGAATAGTATTTTACTTATAACTCCTTTTTTTGTCCCTTTTTTGATAGTAACTGCATGAGTGAGTAGTGTAGTGGTTTAAATCGTGCGCCGAAGTACGTATGGTACGATCCCACGTATGATAACACTTTGTATGGTACACAAATTGATGTTCTGAGTCTAAATGTTCTTTATGTCTATTTCATAAATGTCTATAAAGTCTTCAGCGATACAGGATTTATTCCTAGTGCGGGAGATGTTTTTAAATAAGAAAAAAGGTCAAAAGTGTAAAAATAATGAATAGATTCGATACGAAACAAATAATTTAAAAACCAATGATAATCAATTCTTGCGTTGATTTTAATCTACAACACTATAACAACATAAAATATACCATTATGTTTTATCAGGGAGGTATTGTACGTCAAAGCCTTCTTGGTAGGGAGCAATGGGCTCTTAAAGGCTTTTGATTATAAATTAATAGAGCGAGTCTAACTACTACCCGGCAATATACTTGTATATCTCGAGTTGAAGGTGTCCATAGGAGGCGATAGCCATTTCCTCATTGGTTCTTTTGGTTTCTATAATATAAAAAAGCCTCACGCTCAAATACACCTCAAACTTACTTTACAATAACATTTACCCTTGACTGCAGATTTGTTCGCGTAATTATTTGAAGCTCTACCGAGTTTTCGGGTTAATATTAATTATTACACACACAAATAATTTGACTTTTTATTGGTAAAAGAATTTACAAAATCGATTCGGTAAATAACTTCTTCAAAGTTACAAACTTTACCTCTTTATTAAGAATATAAAGTAACATAAACTACAAAATATTTTATGCATCATTAGTGTTCTAGTCAACTGCTATTTAACTAAGCCATAGTGGTTAGAGTAACATTATTTCTATTGCTTTGGAATATTTTCATCATATTTGATTATATGCTACAGTTAACTTATTGTCAATTATGGTTTTTGTTTCAGACATTATATGATCTTGATGCCGATAGCCTGTTTCATCCTACCCAGCTATATACCTACTCTTTGGGGCGAGTCACTATGGAATGGATACTTTGTGTGCGCCATATTCCGTTACGTTTGGGTTCTTAATGTTACTTGGCTTGTTAACTCAGCCGCTCACTTGTGGGGAATCAAGCCTTATGACAAACATATTAATCCGGTTGAAACCAAATCTGTGTCTCTTGTAGTACTTGGAGAGGGATTCCACAATTATCACCATACCTTTCCTTGGGATTACAAGACAGCAGAACTCGGGGGGTATTCCTTGAATACCACTAAGATGTTCATCGATTTAATGGCCAAAATTGGTTGGGCTTATGATCTAAAAACGGTTTCTACTGACGTAATTCAGAAGAGAGTGAAAAGAACAGGTGACGGTACCCACCCAGCGTGGGGCGAAGAGGATCGAGAAGTGCACGTAGAGAATTAAAGTACAACAAATATTCTAAGCTCAGGGAACACTAAATAGTCTTCAAATAGAGTGGATTTTACATAATATATTTATTCAAAGTCCAAAAGGTACAGGAAATGCATGTATTAAATGATATGTGAGGAAAATGTGATATACTTATTTCATTTATTTATTGATGTACTAGAATATTAGAGGTGTCCAAGACTTTTAGAATTAATAAACGTTCAGATGTACAATCATTAGTTTCCTATTTGACGGTCAAATAAAAAATACGAATAAAAACCATGATTTTAATTGCACACGTAAACATCTGGTAAGCTAGTTGCAACTTAAAAGTAAAAAATTGTAACCTGCGCCTTTTAGAAACCGTTTTGCAGATCGCAGTAAGATTGCTGCAGTTCACGAGAATTTATCGGATTTGATATCGAACACTGTTTGCTTGGATACAGGTATATCATTCTAAACCTGATGTTCATCAGCAGCCAACCCCATTTAAATTTTATCCGTAATTATTTCAAACCTAATGTACTTTTAAGTTTTACTATAGTTCACTTATTGTGTTGACAGCACCATCACTAAAAAGCTTCTGTTACATGTCTTATATCAATACCCACGACTCATTTCTGCCCGCATCTATCTTTACTGAATAATATTCTTCGACACAGTGTATATGTATACAATTTTATCTACCTACTTCCTATGTATATAAAAAAGTATCCTATCCAAATCTCTTCTCTCAGTAAATGATTAAGCCATGCATTGCAAAACAATATGAAATGAGCTTTGTAAGTCATAGATAAACGTCTAAAAGCAACAAAACTATTAAATTAAAATGTAAACAGATGAGTCAACCATTACATACGTATTGTACAAGATATGAAAACAATTCAAAACGTATTGTTTAGTATGCCGCTAATCTTATAAATAAAATCATCAGATGTTTTAATCGTACCTTTGACCCTAAACCAAGATTATCAATGTTCCTAACCTTCTCTATTAGTAAGCAGTTGAAGTGATTACATTATCTTGCTACGATTGACGTAAGAACTCTCATTGCAAATCAATAAATATGCGACCATGCATTGCGTCAAGACACGAGAGATTTATTAGAGAATTGTGTAATATACTGATGCAATACGTTAGTAGTAGGGAACATTATATATACAGGGTGTAAAAAGACTACTACCGAAAACTTGGGGGTTGCAATCAGACCATGATACTGAATAGGTTTAGCTAAAAAAAAAAACGCAAAAAAAATTATAATTTATCTAAGTCCTTTTATGTTTTTATCTGCTTACATACACATAGTACAACATAATAGGACCCAAACTACCTAATTATCTCATTTAGAAAACCAAAAAACAAATAAAATCAATAAAACAGCAATGTATTTTGATAAACAAAACAGCTGGTCGGGTGAGTGCAATGACCTTGGCCGGTCGCATAGGTATTCAAGTAGCTACACGGTGCACGCAATAATACATTACTGGCTTGTGGAATTATTAAAAATCTTGACACATTGTTTTTTCCGGCTACAATTTTTTTTAAGGACAACTGTTTGTTTTTTTTTTATAAGTTTTGGGGTGCTGGATCAGCCCCTTTCGTTTTCGGTAGTCGTCTTTTTACACCCTGTATATATTATATATTATAAATATTTATTCTAATAATTTAAGTGTAAGTTACCGCTACGCAGCTATGCAACAAACAGTGTGATAGTCCTACATCCATGGGCGTACCCAGGAAGGATAGGAAAGGGCAGCTACAACTACTGGATTTTGTTAACATCCTACTATATTCTTTTGCCGATAAAAAATAAGAAAAAGAACTCGTACTGGCAATGTCTTATTGTACTGCCCCAATTGGATGTGCATTCAGGACACACAGACTCATAAAACCATGGGTAAGATCGACTATGGACAAAGATCGAATAAATGGGCTTTTGTGCTTTTGTGTATATAGAAAATTTGTCAATGTTAATGATGAAAAAAACTGATATTCGATTTTTAAGTATTTGAAAGTAATAATATAATGCATAGTTAATATATATTTTTATTAAATACCTACTAGCTGTTGCCCGCGGCTCCGCCTGCGTTTATGTCGGTTTTTTCGTGTTTTTTCGCGGTCGCGGATATGTGACCGATGCAAAAATTAGATAAAAACAATCGTTGATGCGGATTATAAATCATTCTAAAATTGTAGCTTGATCGGTGCAGAACTTTTTGAGTTTCTGAAGCGTACACAAACCAACATAACATTTTTATATATATAGAATAGATACATACATAACGACAGATTTGGCGGTCAATGTCATGACTTATCTACATAAGAATCCAGTAACAAACTTGACCGTATCTAAAGGTACAATTATCCCGATTACGAAAGGAAAATATTGGAAGAATAAAGTTAGTCACAGCTAGAAATAAAGTAGATTTTTATATACATAAGTCCTTACTTCTTTATGGTTTATCAATTGATTGAGAATTTCATCATAGACAGCCCTTATTAGTCCAAGACCCTAGTCAGCCAAGACTTACGTCATTTTAGGAGAGATGAAAGTTTTCTTTTTCTTTCAGAAAGGAATGGATACTCACTTAGCTGCCGTTTTACAGTTAGCAGGAACCAATGGTGGGAAAAACCATGCTAACTTACGTTATTGGTTGCCTGTAAGAAATTGCCTAAGTTTTTAAGAAAGAGAGAGAGAGAGAGAGAGAGAGAGAGAGAGTTTAAGTTTTCGTAGTTAAGTTATTCTTGTTACTTATCTGGTGTGCAATAAAGAGAATTATTATTATTTTATTTATTTTAGGAAGCATGAATTGTATATATATCCTTAAGTGTAATATTTTGATATATTTTCCAATGAGTCAGACAAATCTAACAAAACTAACATCGTCACAGATTCTTTCCAAGTTTATAGGAACTAACGCCTCTGCTATATTTACGGCAGACACACGCATCATGTGTATTGCTATAAAAGTTAGCATAGGTGTACTTCTCAACAATATAGACTAAAAACACAAACTCTACACTATTTTAAAACATTTCCCAATGTGCCAGACAAATTTGACTGGCCAAATAGACATCAACCAAAGAAAACTAGTTAAAAAATCCGCTGTGCTAGAATAGCTCATAAGTACAAGTGCGATCCTCATTAACGCGTAAATTCCTACTCGTATCTTTTACAACTCCTGGCTACTCTGAGTGTTGCTAGTTTTTCTATACTCTTGAGAAGTATGAATGCCTACCCTAACTTATGTGGCAAAAAAATACATATGTCGCGAAAGTCTGCCGTAAATATAGTAGAGGCGAGACTGGGACGGTGTTTCACCCTTCAGATATGTCTGGCTCGTTGGAAAATATTTTAAAATATTATACTTAATGATGTATATAAGATTCAGGCTTTTTAAAATGATGTAAGTTACCATGTTTTTTTACACCTTTGATACCTGCTAACTGTAAAACGGCTCCGCTTTCAGCTTAGCAAGTAACCATTCCTTTCTGAGTATATGTTAGACTACCGATACTGAAAATTTCATCTTTCCTAAAATGACGCAAGTCTGAGGTGACCGGGACCTCAGTTTATATGGTCCAATGTTGTATATATATATCTCTTTTTAACGATTATTGGTTATTGAGAAGGAGTTTACATTTATATTCAAATCAAATTAACAGACAGTGTATATTTCAATTAAAAACTCGTAGACGTTCAAAGCTCACGGATGCTTTTTTCCTGCATACTTTATGTTGTATTTAACTTTTGTTTGTATGTATTTAAGTATGTATATATGTAACATGGGGTTCCAATAATAGATTATAACTAATATTTAAATAGCTTTAGGATAAATTATGTATCTTTTTAAGGTTGTTCGTAATAAAGAAGGCTTATTATTATTATTATTTTATTATATATGTAACATGAGATGACCGTTTGTTGCTTGCACTCACTGTTTCTCATATGACCCAACTATAGTAATGTATCTGTTAATATTTGGTAAATGTCGCCGGTGTCACAATTACTACTTTCATTATGTCAACAATTTTAAAATTAGATATTGTGTCATTGTTTATTTACAAAATTTATAATAAACTCAAAATTTTCCCATACATAGTAGTAGATTCCTGATGACATTAATGATATCAACATTGGGAGCGGCTGATTACACATACTTACATTATGATCTTGCTATATGTAAGAGCCATTTAACATATTACACGTCTAAAACCTAATTTGAGTGTCAAAGGTTATTAACACAAGTATTATACTAATATATGTTTATTCATAGTATACCTATTTATTTAATAACACGATTTTTAAAGACTTACCAGCCTAGTTACATTTATTTAATTAAGTTTTAACCAATGAAATATAATATATTCTACAGAATAATAAAGCATGCAATCTTTGTTGGATTTATATTATAGATTACTAGCTTTTAACATCGGTTTCGTTCATCTATGTGTCGGTTATCAATACGTCTGTATTATTAAATATATATTCATCATATTAGGTGCAGCATTTAAACTGTGAAAGTGTAACAAATAAACAGATGCACTTTCTCTTTAATATAATATTAGTATTGAAGTGTGGATTTATATGCCCCTAACAATTCTAGTCACATTATTTTGTAGTATAAAAAGCATTCTTAATTTTCAACCAAGGATCTCACATTAATATATGTTGTATGCTTTATGTCCAATGCCTGGACATAGTACAAAATTCCTCGAACACTCCTTCACTGTCTAGGCAGTTCTGTTGTGGAACGCCTAATAATAAAGAGATTATTATTAAATCTCAATCATGTTCCTGGATGATATACTTACAATACATATACTAAATTTTAGTGAAATTGTACATCTCACACATCATCACTTCCATCATTTGTATACGAGTATACATACATACGAACATTGTGAGTTAAATAAAGACTTGTGAACTCATCTTTTTCGTCGAAATATGTTGAATGATAATCTAATTAGAATTCTGAAAAGTAAATTTTAAGTAATTTCTCCAATTTAATTAACCGACTCCAAAAAAGAGGGCGTTCTGTTTTCATAATTCGACAGTTTTCTTTAATGTTTTTTACCTCATAACTTTCGACTGGGTGAACCGATTTTGATGATTTTTTTTATTTGAAAGCTGGTGCTTCCCATGTGGCCCTATTTCAATTTTGTCCAGTTCTTGAAGTCGTTATTTTTGTTGTTAAAATTTGTGATTATTTATTTATATATCATGTACATTTGATGCATTGACGTACTAAACGCCTACGGCATTGTCTACCAGTCAACCATTACTTGATTCAGAGAAAAGAAGAAGTAGGTGTTTTGGTTAAAACATGTATCAGAATAAGCAAACTAAGTACGTAGTATATTAAATACACATAATATATAACCTATCAAACCCTAAAACCTATACACAATATATATTTATATAAATATATTTATAAAGCTACAAACATGCATATACCTATATAAATAATAATATTAGATGACAGCTATTTAGTAATATAGTGCTTTACTTTTGTTTAAAAAGAAAAAAGGTAGATCGATCTTCGATTACCTTACTAGGTCCTTTTATCGTAGAGCGATCATGCTTATTACTAAAAACTATAAATTTTAAGAAAAGTTCATTGTGATATCCATACTATGAGTGTACCACATAGACAATATAATAACATTTTTAAATTAATAAACAAAGAAAGCTATAAACTCCCTTAAACTCTTCTTAAATTCCATAAGCTTCAACAAAAATCCATTAAGTTATGTTCTCTCTACGCTACGACAAACTGTAATTTCAATTAGGGGTGACCGTACGCGTGCACTCTATGGTTGCTGCCAATTTGTTAGCTTGTTTTGATCAACTCAATTACTTTCATATACAGAATGATCTCTATCATAAAATGAATTTATTTATAAGGAATTTATTCTTTAAACACCATATAGACTCTTTTTTGGTATCATAATGTAACAACATGCTGCTACGTGGAATAAATTTCTAAATACGAGTATTTATTTAAGGTATTAGCTACAATGATTTCAACTTACAAGTTTCTACATAGAAGATTTCCATATAGGTCAGTTTTAGGTTTCCGTGTAGTCAAAAACAGAGCGTTTGTTTATCCCATCCTTAATTTAGAAATTTTTAAATACTATGTGATTTTACTTTCAGTTCTTTTCTTATTACGAATATCGATTCGTAATATTCCGAAGTTTGCCCAACAGAATAATGACAAAATGGATACAATATGTGAGAGCAAAGATAGGTATCTATCTATCTTTGTTTTGCCCTACGAAAATAGAAAAACGCATTGTCTAAACAGGCATGACTACTGTTATTGAAACTGACTATACGCTCAAAGTTTTGCGGCTAAAACATCATGTCATTAAATATAATGTAGTGTGCAGATTTACACATGTCATGAAAAAATATACTTTAATATAATCTTACAAAGACTTACCGAAATATGAATTAACTACGATTGATGTTCTCGCGGTGATCATTATAATTACAACTTTCCAACTTCAACAGTTGGGCGTCGCCTGGTTCAATAATCCTCTTTCGTAGGATGTATTAGTGGACATTTCAACAACAAAGAGGAGAATAAAGTTCCCACAGGTGAATGTTGGATATTCTCTCGAACCAGAATATACCGAGTACATGGCTAAGGCATCGATTCACGAAGGCCTGAAGTTGATGCGAGATAACTTTTGTAATCTTCCATATTTCGCACACGTATAGCAATACGGTCTTCACATTGGACCGGAATATTTTGAGCTTAACTCTCCGTGTCAGTTTTCGTGATTGCAAACGTGTCGCAGCTGCGCAAAGGTTACACACTATCAGGTCGGTAGGGAGCAGTCAATGTTCAAACATTGCAGAGACAGACTGCTTTCAGGTGTACGCGGAAGATTTCCTGAAAGTGCTCCTACCAGCGTCGGAGTTGCCCTTCCGATGACACAATTATTTGGTCCTCCTTGCTTTTCAGCGGTTTCTTTTTGATGCTTCGATTTCCTAAGAGAATCTTTGTGGCTATGTCAAACATCTCTTTCAGATGGTTTTTTCTTGTCAATAACTTTACTTACTTTAGCTAACTATTATATAAGTAAGATGTTGATAATATTTTAAATAAAGTATCTACTAATTTTATAGGTAAAATTACAAAGCCTACACCCGTTTATAAAACCTGTTTAAATTGGTGGTAGTTGTGATACCTTTTCTTTGATTCCTTCACGTAAATTTCATTGTTAAGATTTCACTTTTTTCACGTACAGAAAAATAATAATATGCCATAATTAGTTTTAAATCATACAAGTATAATACATCAGAATCCCTTATATTTCTTAATTTTTAGAGATTAGTACTTAGGCTGTCTAAGACTTTGTGGTTTTAATGAATATCCGTTTCATTCAATGAAGTGTGAATTATTAATATATAATTTTTCGGAAATGTTTTTATGATAGTAAAAATAAGTAAATTGTTCTTGCATCACACTGTATAGGGGTGTGTCAAGGCCTCGTCGATTTTTTTTCTTAGCAGTCTTTTCTTGACGCTACACAAAGCGGCACCGTGTCTAGATAATATTTGTATTGGCCTATGTATTTATCCACATTAAAGTGCGGTAGTTATACCTACTCATAATAAATATACGCTAAAAGTTTATTTAAAAAAATGACAGTGTTATTTATAAGACAAAATGAGAGCGACGAAAACGGTTCATATCCGTTATTCGGACCATTTGGTATTGCGTTTTACGACGTTGATGAAGGAAATATAGTAGATAATACCACGTACGCAGTCAAAATAGTTCTAAGTGTATGTCTAAGTATTTCAATGGTGTTGAGCCTCATCGGCAACGTTAGTACGTGTATAGTGATTTTTAAGGATCGTAGCATGAGGACCCCTACCAATTGCTACCTGGCTAACCTTGCAGTCACAGATCTAATGATTTCTCTCTTCATTCCTATTGATCTTTACATTATTTGGATGCCAGATTTTTACCCATTGGGTGGACTTGGCTGTCGACTCCATTTTATTCTTTTAGACCTGTTTTGTAACTGCAATCTACTTCTTATCACCGCCTTTACCGTCGAACGTTATATTGTGGTCACCAGACCTTTTTTAAGACAAAAATTAATGCACAACTCCCGCGTATTTAAAATAGTTGGCGGTATTTGGGCGGTATCATTATTTTTTTGTATCCCAGATATATTTTACATAAATTTATTAGAAAGAAAGAAATACGTCTTCTGTTATTACTCTCTGACAGATGTTCCAAGTATTATAATGGGTATAGAGGTTATGTTGTTCTGCATTTTGCCTATGTCAGTAACAGTTATACTGTACGTGCTAATAGTTCTGGAGCTAAACTCGGAGCACAGTAAATTACGGAGCAGTCCCATGAACGCAAGACAAAATCGCGACAAGGCTGTGAAAATGTTAGGTGAGTAATACATGTGTTTTACAGTGAACTAAAAAGCTTTTCCTTATTAAATATTAATATTAAAGTTTCGCAAAGTCTTTTAGAGACGTGTAACATAACTAAGTTAAGCATGACGTCTAAAATTAGAAGTGGTCCCCACTTAACCTTATTACTCAATAAATATATTAATCAATTAATTTTTCTAACGACTCCAACCTTCGACTTTCTACATTTGACAGCTAGTTGTGCTAATTTATACGTAAATACACACATACATACATACATACCAATTGTATACTTGAATGTTTACAATTATTAATAATCTGTACAATATTTGAATATTTTAGCATTTTATTTAAGCCTAAATTCTTAATACTACTAAACTAGGACTAAAAAACTAACAAAAACAATCATTAATTTAATTAGGACTTTAGAAAACTCACATAGAACTTCTATCTAGTATTTATTCTAGTAATTAACAATACATGAACTTTTCTTCACGCAAGTTACAAACTATACACATGTTCAGACCTACAATACAAATAAATAACTAACATCATCCAATAATTTTTTGTCTGTCTGTCAGCCTGTCTGTCAGCCTATCTGTTAGTTCCGGCTAATCTCTGGAACGGCTATACCGATTTTGACGTGAACTTACGCTAGTCTTTGTAGACCAGCTTAAACCTGCGCTGTTACTCGTGGTAGTGTAAAGGTACAACAAGAACCACGAGTAAGACCGCGGGGTTCAGCTTGTGCAAAATAATTTTGTATCAAAAAATAATTTTATATATTCAAAATGTATTATTTACATGGAAATCATTATTTTCAGCGGCCATAGCTGCGTCATCTGTCTTCTTCTGGTTACCGTACTGTGTGATGCGAGTGATGATGATATATCCTAACTTTGACTATGAAGATAACCAAACCGTAAGTAACATGCCCATTTTTATCACATACGTGAAAAGTAAAACACATGCAAAACATAACATATGTATAATCTTATTATATTGAACTTTCTAATCAACATTTACTATTCAAAATCAAAAAGCTCAAGTAGCCATTTGTTTTCGAAACGTTACTTTAGTGACTGTACTGAGACATATGACTATTATGTTTTTATTCATTTTGCATTTCTAATCCCCATACCTTCTTCTTCTTTTTTGATGAAATGGCAACCAGCCGGATAACTCGGATCAGCTATTTCTGCCAATGTCAATTATTTATCGTCTTCATTTACCAAGTCTTCGAGTCTTCAAGTAGTTGTCGTGATGAAATTAATGATAAAAAATAAATAAAATGTGGATGACATGAAATGGGATTTTCCGTCTTTCGAAAAAACAAAAAACGATAACCCCCATATCTTCTTAACAGCTGGAACGGTTTTCATCAAATAGCTAAGAATACTATCTACTATAGTCGTTCCAATACTTTATTTAACTTTTGACAGATCACGCACATAAAGTTTTGTAATAATTTTTGATACAATGTACTACAGATAATACTGTACTTTATGGGCGGGCTCCGCCTACTTAGGGATGTGTCATTCGTAATTAATGACCACAGACTATAAAAACGGTTTTGAAATAAATCGATTATCGATTATATTAATAAAACATACAATAAAATTATTGTGATGATATTTTATATCAAATCACGTAAAAAGCTTTATTATTTTGCATTAAAATGCCCTAAATGTCTCTGTTTCAGTGCATAAATAATTTGCGTAATGAAAACAGTTCCATCGTACTCGTACCTAGTAATGGGATCGAATGTATTCGCCGCAAATTAATGAATCTAAAATAATTGTTTAGACTTACTATAGTTGGTTCAAATAAAAACTACCTGCGGTACCTACTTGTAATGAACAGGTACAAAATGTTGAAATTCGTAATAATTTACGGATTAAAAATAAAACAACCAAAAGAGGTACTGTAATACTAATTTTAATTATAAAGAATCGTCTTCTTCGTATGACCAGGAATCATCATCACTTGACAGTTGTTTGTCCTTTGAGTACTTTCTTTTTTGGCATTTTGACAGTAACGAAGGCAGGAACGATACGCTCAACTCAACCAAACGTGAGAATTCACAAATAAATCAATACGGAGGAATATAAATACTCAACTATATTGAAGGTTACTCATTGAAATACTGTAGATTATTTTAAAATAGACATAGAGAGATTTAATAAAGAAAAGAGATAAAGAATAAAACCTAAAGGAGGTCGCACATTGAAACACATAGAAATATGAAGTACGAAATTATCTATAAAATAATGAGTTTGTTAAATCGATTAAAACTTCTTAATGCATAAAATCGATCGATGAAAGAAATCGAATAGGTAACGGGTCAGGGTATCACTATTTGATTAAGTATTAGAGCTGTCAAAAGTTAAATAAACTATTGGAACGACTATAATTCACATTTTAAACAAAAGAAAACAAAATTAAATCGAAATACGAGATCTACGGTACACACGCATACGCAGACATCGAGTCAATTCTGCATCTGGGATTAAAAAGGATAGTTTGCGACTATAATGAACGATTTTCTTTGCGACAGTTTTGTTTTTCATCTTGAATACTCATCTTATACTTCAAGGCGTAGTAGTCGATTTTGTTTTATTTACAGATTTAAGTATAGATTAAAGAGCTTGCAAGAGATTATTTATGGTGTACGTTAGCACTATGTACAAGTAATTTTCCAGAAAATTGACATATATTTTTTTGGCACTTGGTACCTGCTCTGTAATACGTGTCTCTCGAACTCTAAACTTATAAATAACAACTGATACACATATATGAATACTAGCTGACCCACGCAACCTCGTTTGCGTATTATATTGTCCGTAGCGTGAAAGCTTTCCCCCGTTTTTGAAACATTATTCATTGGTGCTCTGCTCCTATTAGTAGTAGCGTATTGATGATATATAGCCTATAGCCTTCCTCAATAAATGGACTATCCAACACTGAAAGAATTTTTCAAATCAGTCCAGCGGTTCCTGAGATTAGCGCGTTCAAACAAACAAACGAACTCTTCAGCTTTATTATTAGTATATATTATTAGTATAGATCGTATAGATTAGTATAGATTTGGAAACTTTGATTAAATATGTCAAAATATATAAATTTTACACTATATTTTTTACAATTGAATGAGTAACAGGTATTTTTTTAGTATATTCACGTCCCCTAGATACTCGTACATTCCAGAATATATAAAATAATCTCGATACGATACGGTACTTTTAACGTAACTGTCAAGAGATCGCTGATATAATGATTGATACCAGGCAACTCAAATTGAAGAATTCGTGTTATTCCCTATATTACAATATTGTAAGTCTCAAATTAAAAATTCACACTACTTTGCTATGCTACTGTAGGTGTGTGTGTGTGTGTATCAAAGATTTTCGCCAGAGTGGATTATAATTTATTCAAACACAGTCTTTAAAAATTACAGTCTCGGTGATACTCTAAATTTTATCCCAAAGGGTAAGAACCTTGGGAGACTCATATCCAAGATTAACGTCTTTCAGCTGAAATGACATCCGAAGATCACAATTCCGGGAATCTCAAAGTTATCAAACCATATAGACATGAATGATGATTATACGGAGTGTTACCTATTTATTCCTAGGATGTTGTGAAACCCGACTACAGGAGCTAATTACGCTAGACAACAACGCCGAAAAGACAAACAAATTTGAAACAAATCCTTTAATATTTTTATATAATCCCTAAATTTAGTAGGTCAAAACATACTTTCAAAAGAGGCTTATATCCTTCCTAGATTATTCAAGGCAAGAAGCCTTGAATAGTTCACTGTCGGATATAGGGACTATGAGAATAAATTCAAGCGTTTTATAAAAAAGACAGCATTGGTGCTGTCCCGTCTCCTTGGTAAGTGCAAGACCGGAGACTCAAAGATGCAGAAGCATTCTAAATGTATGCGACTGTTGTGCTTGAGGTTTCGGGTTAAATACCCGAGTCGGACCGAATGTTGGTATGATCTACAAATATTTGTTTTGGAGTTTGGGTATTTTCTATGTAAAAGATGTATGTATTTACAAAAAAAAAGTATGTAAGTATTTATAGCAGTTGTCTAGTACCCATAACACAAGCTCTGCTTAACTTGGGACTAGATGGTGTGGTGTGATGGCGTAGATGTCCGAAAAAAAAATAGTGCGTGTCACTATGCCACATCGTGCTTTTATCAGGCAGAACAGTCACTTCAACTGGCTAACAGGCAGGCAGGCATAATAAAAAATATGAAGAGAAAGAGACAATTCTTTTTTTTGTATGAAAAGAAATCTTAAATTATCATAAATTATTGTTTTTCCAGGTATGGAAGATAGTTAATTTTTTATGCTACAACGGATATGTGTCATCTGCAGTAAATCCGATTCTGTATAGTTTGATGTCAAGAAAATTTCGAAAAGCTTTCAATGTGAGTAACCTCCATATTATGATTTTTTGTCAATGTTAATTATTTGTAACATATACGCACATTAAATATGAAAGTCAATATTCTTCTTCCTAGCTTTATCCCAAGATTATTTGGGATCGGTTACTAGTTCCACCTATTTTACCTTAAGATCAGTTTTTCATGAAGCGACCGGCATCAAACCTCCTCAACCCTGAGGGTAAACTGAATTTGAAGGTTTAAACTAGTGTTAGTATATTTAAGGGCACTGACTTCTCAATACCGATTACCATAGATGTTCATTGGCAACCGGGACCGACGACTTAACGCATAAGAATATCGTACGCAGTAAATTTAAAGAAGTAAAATAACACTTTCCAAATAATTCAATTTGCTTTCATTTTTCATTTACTTTAACAAACAAACACTACGTTAATTTTGAGTCGAAATCACGGTTTGCTAGTCCGGGTTGCCAAGCGGTTATTGATGCATGTGACTCGCTGTCACTAGTCGGATGAATTAGGGACCATTCTCCAACACATATTGCGATGCAACATTCAAGTTTATTTCAGAAAATCTCATTGGAATTCATAGTTTGCTTAAAGGAAATCAAATAGTACCGAAAACAAAAGAGCTTACACATTTTTATTTTCTTCTTTGCGTTTGTTCAATAAGCAAATTTTAAAAAAGGAAAAGAAATAACGGTTTTACAATTTATTAAATACACATTTGTTTGCAGGTTCTCTTAAAGGGAGGGCGGACGTTGCAACGAAGCGGAAAAAAAAGAAGCCTTATTCAACAGAAAAACTTAGACCTTACATTAACAACAAATTCATAAGAATTAATTAAGCGATATAAATGTTTTTAAGTTTTAAATTGTTTTTCCATTGTTTAAACAGTACTATCGGGATATATTGCTTGAAATAATCAATCGACAATCTGATTTCTGCTTGTGATATAACGCAACCAAAGTACTACATTTATAGTTATATCAGATTTATTTTATGCTTTATTAAAACAATAAAATTATAGTCCAAACGAACTTAAATATCAAAAGTATGAGCTTATGATTTTGAGGTACAAAAAATATTTATATTTTTTTTGTATTATAAATACTCATAAATTCAAATCGTACCAGCGGTTCCTGAGATTAGCGCGTTCAAATAAACAATCTCTTCAGCTTCATTATTAGTATAGATAAGACTAGACAAAGTAATCATACAACGAACAGAAACCAATTATCAACATTGATAGTGAATAAACAATCTAAATGGTCGACACTAATGCACTAATCCAATGTGCAGTCACGATCAGTCTGATCTAGACTAGGCCATGTATGGATAGAATTTCGAACTCCCACAGACGCATATCAGATTGTATTTATTTAAGTTAGCTATCAGAATACATCACATAAAATAATATATAACTTTATTAAATATTTCACGTAAGATAAATAAATTCTATTTTTCCTTTCAACTTTCTTGACCTGGTCGAAAAGAGCTAACTCTTTGAAGCGTGTGATAAATGTGTACAAATCATATTTATGTAGAAATACGCAAACGAAATAATAAAACAAGTGTAGTTTAATTGTTGCATATGCATTCGTTAATATAATTCAACTAAATTAGTCAATATTCGCGGTTACCGAGGCTAATTCTCTAATGACAAGAACTGGGTATCAAGCAAAAAAGGAAGTACCTTTTATATAATAAATAAATTCCTTTCTAGATAAATTGGCTATTGTACTCGTAAGCATCAAAGTTATATAACTTCTACGCGTCAATCATTTTGTTTTTTAAGTTTTTATTGTTTTCCAATACTACGGATTTATTAGTACTGAAATGAACAATATCTGACTGGCAACAATTCGATGTCAACAACAACTTTATTGGATGATGATCTAAGATTTAAACAATATTTTTGTACTAGTAATTTTTTTATTCCATCTGAACACTTGTTTGCAAATATAGAGCTATTTTGGTTTTAAACATCTTAAGTAATCTTTAGTAACAAAGAAAAGATACGTATTCACTAACAAATTCCCCTAACTACTAATCATAAAAAGTCAAAAACTGCTGATCTGAGATGAAAATTAGGAGATTTAGAGAAAACTTAACAAGTTTTGTAGCCGGTCCGAATTAGGAAGTCTAAACCTTTGTACGGATTAAGTGTACGTGTCGTCTGTAGCTGTTAATACGTGTTAGAAAAGTTCGAAGGAAGAACTTCGCAAAACGTATCCTACATTCTTGGAACTAACGAATCATGAATATATAGCTACGATCCTCTCACGAAGCAGCAATCCACGCAATGGGTGTTTGAAGAGGACGATTTGCACACAAAAGTTGTTCGCGATCGGAGTGTTTATAAGAAAATGATAGCGGTTTTTTTCGATGCAGTGGACCAGTAGCAGTAACGCCGCTAAAAGACCGTAGAACAGTTACCAGTGAATGGTATACCGAAGTTTGTCTGCCTTAAGTTTTCAGGGAGTTGGATAGCGAGCCCCCAAGGAGCGGCGTCCGTGGCAATTTTTTAACAAAGATAATGCACTCGCTCACGTAGTTGCTAAAGCTAAAAATTTAGCAGTGCAGACGACGCCGTTGCAGAACTTCGGCGGTTATTTTCGATCTCCCGTTTTCCCGACGCAAGACATGTTTTATAAATGTTATGAAAGCTGGTTCAACCGAATGCATAAGTGCATTAGGATTAGAGGAGGATATTTCGAAAAGCGGTAAAAAACTTTTTTTGTATTCTAAATATTTATGATTTCACTAACTATTTTTGGAACAGCCTACGTACCTACTAGTTATGTACGCATATAATAGAACGGTCAATTCATTCGCAAGTTATCTAGGAACTCTATTTATTTTGCACAAGAGGCCTAACACACATGAAAACGTTTTAAAAGGTAACGTAAAACACAAGATTTTGCGATGGGGTTGCATTAAATTGGTATGAAGGCTTAAAATAACTTTATATGGATTTCTTACAGTAAGAAAGTAATAATAATATGAAGGAGTTTAATCTAAGAGATAGATGAAAAGTTACAAACAAAATTTAGATATGTACTTTTTTCCCGAGGTCAAAAGTTTAGGCGATTCAAAGTAATAACACCTATATATAGCGTTAATATTGTGGGGGAACGGGTGCTATGTTCCTACGACACAAAGGGAAGATCCTCCGGCCAGGCGAGGTGATCGAGCCCAGCTGTTGATGTTGGGATGTTGTTGTATATATGATAATCGGTGCGAGAACTTGTTGTTGTATGCGATTCAAGATTGGTAGTTACTCCGTGTAGTGCGTTACTTCGTAGTTCGACGTATCTTCGATAGATGGCGTTGTAGTAGGTTATTGTTGTGTTACATGTGGAAGTCGCCATAATCTTTTATAATTATATTGTATACTAGCTGACCCATGCAACCTCGTTTGCGTCTTCTATTGCCTGTATGAAAATTACCATCAGGATTTTATGAGCGTAGCTTTAGTTTTAAGATAGGAAGTTCTTAAACGATATAAAGCACGGAAACATGTGGTTACTTTTTAACTGAAGTGTGTAACTTGTGCCCCATAATTAAAGGTCAAGACGATATGTAACTCCAGGTTCTTCACCACTTCACTCAGAGGTATAGTCACATTGTTGTAAATAGCTGGTGGGATGACCGATATATCCAATCTACGTAATACGACAATAATATATAGTGTGGGGGAACGGGTATCATGTTCCACCAACACAAAGCGAGGATCCTCCGATCAGGCGAGGTGATCATGCCTGGCGGGCTACTGCCCAACAGTTGATGTTGGGATATTGTACATATGCTAATCGGCGCGAGAACTATTTATTGCGCGATTCAGGATTTGTAGTTACTCCATGTAGTGCAGTTTGTAGGTACAGTGCGTTACTTCGTAGTTCAGTGTATCTTCGGTAGATGGCGCTGTAGTAGGTTATTGTTGTGTTATATGTGGAAGTCGCCACATATAGTTTGAATTGACGTAAAACCTTCATAGTACGAGATTTTCGATTGTAACTTTTTGCACGTGATACCTGTGAGGTTGTTTAAATTGTTTTTTCATTCTAGAGTGTAAGAATATACGAGATTTTTTACAGAACAGCAGCAAATGGCACTGATAAAATTTATTAAAATAGTAAATAAAAAAGTTTCAGGAAAGTTGGCAACACGCCAGCCGATAACGTCGAAGTTCAAAATGTAATTTTGTTTGGGAGTATAACCTGATAAGTAAAATTTTAAATAAAATTTCACAAAGAAAAGTAGGCTATAGTCTAATATCACATGTTGATAAATCATGTTAAGTCGATCTGGTCGTTGTCGCCCCAACAAGAAATTACTACCAGGCAATAAAATAATTGGTCTTAACTCCAGATACTCTCTATTTTACTTTGATTCAAGTTCAACAAATTTTTTTTTAATCGAGAATTAAATGACAATAAATTTACAAACATCATAAATCAAAGAAAATCTGTTATGCGCCTGTTACAGATTAATTCAGCCTATTTTTTAACCAAATATCTAACGTAAAATAAAATATTAATCTTTATTTTTTTACGTTGCAGTGGGCAAATGAGCAGAGCACGATGGTAACCGATTAACGCCGCCCATGGACACCCAACGAGCTACACCAGAGGCGTCATAAGTGCGTTGCCGGTCTTTGGGGGATGGGGGTAGGGGTTGGAGTATGGGTTTCTCCGGTTTCGGTAAAGTCTTGAAGCTTGATAGTACATAATAATAAAAAATAATAAATAAATAAATATTCCGGACATCTAACGTACAACATCATCTAGTCCCAAGCTAAGCAGAGCTTGTGTTATGGGTACTAGATAACTGATATAAATACTCAGATACTTTTTTTTTATAAATACATACATATTATACATAGAAAACACCCAAACTCCGAAACAAATATTTGCAGATCATACAAACATTTGGTCCGACCCGGAAATCGAACCCGAGACCTCAAGCTTAGCAGTCGCATACGCTACCACTACGCCACCGAAGCAGTCATCAAAAATAATGATACTACATCTAAATTTAAAGACTTTAATAAATATAGTACCGATAGTATATAACTCCAATATAAAGATTTACTTTTATCCACAGTAGAACACAGCAATCAACATTAAAAATTTATTGCCAACCCACGGGGTTTCATTGAAACGCCGCGTGGCTGCCTTTTGTGCCTGCTGTGGTGGACTTTTAAGCAAAGTAAAAGTGCCTATAAAATTAAATAACAGAATACTAAAATTAAATTTTAAACTTTAGCGTTCAGTAAATTTTTAGTTTTCTAAAAAATATTTTTATAAGGGTTTTAAAAACGCGGGACAGGTATCAAATCAAGCTGAAATTCATACCAAAAATATTTAAGTCTACTGTTCCTTGAAGCTGTGTAAAAACCTAACTTCTAAGGCAACGCAATCCACAGATACAGTGATACGTTTATGCTGCAAATTTTCCACACTCGCAAGGGAATCAAAACCAAAGGGTTACTTCCTGTGAACTCATAATCTTGAAAATTGGTATGAAGTAACGTCTAATAGTACAGATAAAGGAATAATTGCAAAAAATATTTAGTTAAATTATATAATATACCTATAGGTTTGTACGGAACCATCTTGTGACGCCTTTGGTGTTGGGTGTCCGTGGGTGGCGGTAATCGCTAACCATCAATCGATACGTCTGCTCGTTTGCTACCTATTCCATAAAAAAATATATTCAAGATTTACTGCAGGCTAAGTAGAGATACTTTAACAGGCTTTCAAATACAAAAAAAAAACAGTTTGTCTCCCCAAGTTTTTGTAGAGGCGAGAAACGATCGATCAAGGAGCGAAATCCGTAGCATTCTCTTTCACCAACAATACGCACCCCCTCACACAGATACAGAAGTCATAGACTATTTGAATATGGAAAACAAATACAAATTGAACTGCATGCGATATTTTTAATTTAATTCTTATTTCATCAGTCCCCTACCCGCACTTGGCCAGCGTGGGGACGTATGCCCTTAACCCTTTCCTGAATGGAGACCCGCGCCCAGCAGTGGGACCTTATGAGTGGTTCATATTTAAAAATGGTGTCGTGGGGAAATATCTCTATGTAAATAGAGCATTTGTGAAGCTATCTCACTTTTTTCTTCGATATCAAACAAATATGTTATATCTCTAAATTGACCCGAAAATAGTAGTAGTATGTATAAATAATTTTAATGAAATTAATAAATTAACCAACTTTAGGCCTGAGTCAGCGATACAACGTTATCACGTTTCAAATCGGTACGTGACAACGGAGGGGCAAAAATAATTAGAGCTAATGAAACAAAAGGTGAAAACTTTGTTTCATTAGCTATAGCTCTAGCTCTCTTTTATATGTATTACTATTTGGGTATTCTAATTAGTTATTTATCCTTTTGCCCAATCTGCCATAACTAGAAGTTCTATCGCGTAAACATTTTAAATCAGTTCAGTTTCTAATAATATTAAATTTTGTTTTTGTTCCAAATATAGGACGGATAAGAAAATCTCTGGAGACTCTATCTAAAAACCCTTTAATAAGTGTATTCAAGCTTATTTCATCATTAATTATTAAGACGGTCGTCCACCGCTGGCTAAACAAAGTCAAAATTAAGGTCAGTAAACTAAGTTAAGCTAAACTGGGAAATAAGCAATACGTCTACCGAAAAATAAGCTAAACCTACTTTAGTGATGGTCAGCTCGCGTCAAAATGTTGAGTTAACCAGAAGTGATGAAAGGAAAGACGAGCTGTGATGAGAGTTCAGAGGATTCATATGTGTATGTTCATAGGAAAAGAAGATTAATATTGCTCATTTCAAAAATAAAAAAAGGAAACTCATACTGAATAAGTAAACACATTAAATCCTGGAAAGCAAGTAGCGAATTTGACACTTTGTTTAACGAACTAGACAACGAAAATGTTGAGCTGTACTATCGTGTATCTAGAGACCAGTTTTATGAGTTAGTCATTATAATTGACAAGAACATCGCAACAATACTACACTATCGACAGACGACAGAGGGGTAAGGCAAGGGATGGAGGACAATATTGAACATTTCGGTATATTTAGACAATTTAATAAGAGTTAAATATAAAGACCATATTTTATTATTTATTCCTTATTAATTTTATCTCTCGTTTGTTTTTTTGGAGCGAAAAAAGGCTTTCCTCTCTCTCTCCAAAAAACGACTCTCAAACGACTCTCAAAAGACGATAATAAATACACATGTGACTCTGGAGTCGTAGGGAGCCGACCACTTAATAATAAATAAATATTTCGGACCTCTAACGCACAACGCTGTCTAATCCCAAGTTAAGCAGAGCTTGTGTTATGGGTACTAAAATCACTTATAAAAATACATATATACTTTTCTTTTGTAAATACATACATATTATACATAGAAAACACCTAAACTCCGAAACAAATATTTGCAGATTATACAAACATTTAAACCGACCCGGAAATCGAACTCGAAACTCCAAGCACGCCATACAGAAAACATCGGTTTGCTTTGAGGCCGTGATATCACTCTGGGTCTTATATGTCGATATCTGTTGAAGATGAGGTTAACACACTTGCGAAAAGGGAGCGTTTATATTTTAGTATGTAGTCTGTTTTAATAAATTTTGTCTGCAATAAAATGTGAAGAACATTACAAAAAAACATATTAAATAGATTTACTGTAGATAGAAGTGCTTTTATTTTACTTTTATTTAAGTAGTACTGCCGCGGAGCAAAGCTAGTTCAAAAAAAAATTGTAATCTGGCAGTAAAAGTCACGATAAAATGGGTCAATCTGTTCCTGAGACAAGCCGTAACTAACAGACAAACAGACAGACGGACAGACAGACAGACAATTTAAAAAAAACTTTTGGTATATATATTGTGTATTCGTTGTACATACGAATTTAGTAAAAAGCGGTTATTTTAATATTACAAGCAGACACTCATTTTTATTTGTTTGTATAGAAGAAAAATCTAATGCAATGCTTTTACGAGAAACGTGCTTTTATCTTTAAAATGTGAACATTTAACTTATTTGAAGATTAAATTTTTTGCATAACACTTTTTTCTCTCTAAAACCAAGCTCTAATATTTTCACGTGATCCTAAGCGGCTTTGCGCTACGAAATTGGAACGCTGCCGTTGTTCAAAGCTAGATCCTCCTTGCGCTCAATTAACCACTATTGTCTGCGGCTGTTTTCAAACCTATTACCACATTTCCCACACAAATGGTTCGTTTTATCGTAGCTAACTTATTGTGGCATTCTCTTAGAGTTCAAAATGCAATTAAGGTAACTGGTGCATAATTTCTTTAGATATCTTTAAAATCACGTATGTTAAGTAAGGCTAAAGTAATAATGTCTGACTTTTGTTTCTGTTCTTTAAATTTGCTATTTTTGTAGTGTAGTATTAAGTGTTGTGTTAGATCAGTATACTTTATTGACTTCTAAAAATGTGTACATAGAATCACGCCTATTGCCCAGAGAGATAAGCAGAAACGATCTCCACTTACTACTGTTCTGACCCACCTATTTTGCTTCGTCCACATTCATCGGTCGCTGCAGACATGCTAGTCAGTGCCTGGTGTTTTTCACACGGCCCTTGTCAAAATATCACCTATTTTGGTCAGTAATTTTCTACCGTGGATGACTTCTTCCAAAACTTTCAAGAACATTCGGTCTATAAATTATTTTCGTGATTCTTCTATTATTAAAAAGTATCACGTTTAAATGAGCCTAGGTCTTTATTATTAATTTAAATATCTCTATTTTTAAATATTTCGTTCCTTAATTTCTAGCTTTTAACATCAGTAACACCCATTTCTTCAACTAACTTGAATGAACCATGTTTGTTCGTAAATTGCCTGGTTCGACGGGAAGTAAAAATAAGACCTCACTGAATTTTTTTTAAGTTTTTCTGTCGTTACATTACAGCGAGTTAATGACGTTACCAGAGCCTAAAATCATTCTTCCCTATTTATTTCTATTTTATTTTATTTTTATTTTTAGTCCAAAATGATTCTTATTATTATTGCATTAGTATTGAAAACACCGTTTCTTCTTGGTGTAATACTACAGTCGGTGTACCGCAAGGCGGCGTGCTCTCTCCCCTATTTTTTTCTGTTTTTATAAACACCATCACAAATGATCTATCTTCTTCCTACCACCTATACGCAGATGATCTCCAAATTTATACTAGGGCAACACTGAACGATATGACTAATGCTATTAACACCACTAATGTTGATCTGGACAAAATATGTAAGTGGAGCAGCACCCACGGCCTGAAAATTGATAGGACGGGACTGCCTCGAATCACTTGCAATGGCTCACTGATACCGTACAGTGACAAGGTGAAGAACTTGGGGATTTACATTGATAGTACCTTATCCTGGGGTCCTCAGATACAAGAACTGAGTCGCAAAATGTTTGCTGCTGCAGGGTCTTTGCGCAGATTATGCAATTTTCTACCTTTATCAACCAAGATTGCTCTTACACAATCCCTTCTTTTCCCTATCCTCGATTATGCTGATGCCAGTTATCTAGATCTCAATGAAGACCAATTGAATAAACTTGAAAGACTCCAAAATCTCTGTATAAGATTTATATTTGGATTACGCAAATATGATCATGTCTCCGATTATCGCAAACAGCTTAAATGGTTACCTATCCGCCTTCGCCGTCATATTCTTTCTCTTCTTTATAATATCCTATTCAATACTCATACTCCACTTTACCTTAAATCAAGGTTCACCTTTCTGCATGACATACACCCTAGATTGTTGAGATCGTCGGAGAACTTGAAACTGACAATACCTGGACATAGTACAAAATTCCTCGAGCACTCCTTCACTGTCCAGGCAGTTCGGTTGTGGAACGCCTTACCAGTAACGATAAGGCGTGCACAGACATTAGCTTCTTTTAAGAGACGGGTGAAAGCATACTACCTGGGAGACTTCAACGACCTATAACCGACCTCGTTCTTAAACGGGTCACAAATTCCACTTGAGTAGATGTGGAGTATATATTAATTATTATTATGGCTATTTAATAATATCTCTATTTATTTATTATTATTATTTAATCATCCACACTAGTTCTTACTGTTACCTTATATAATAAGTATATAATATATACTTATTTTCCAACCAATTTTATACACTAGGGACTACCCTATACTTTCCATGTCTTTCTTTCCATCCCATGGTTGCCTGGAAGAGATTGCCTCTGGGCGTTAAGTCCGCCAATTGTACCTTCTAGTTTTGTGTTACCTTTTTAAGTAATCTGGTGTACAATAAAGAGATTATTATTATTATTATTATTCTGTTCATTTCTAGAGAATAAGCGGGTCAACATCGTCAGTATCATATACATACCATACCACAAAGAAAAAACTAAACGCGAAGTATAAATAAATAAATATTTTGTACATCTATCACAACGCCATCTAGTTTCAAGCTAAGCAGAATTTGTGTTATGGGTCTAGACAGCTCATAACAATACATATATACTTTTTTTTTTATAATTACATACATAGAAAACACCCAAACTCCCAAACAAATATTTGCAGATCATACAAACATTTGGTCCGACCCAAGAATCGAACCCGAGACCTCAAGCACAACAGTCGCATACGCTACCACTGCGCCACCGATGCAGTCGAGGTATAACATACATACTAATATTATAAATTTGAAAGTAACTTTGTCTGTCTGTCTGCTGCGCTTTCACGACTAAGCTGTGTAACCAATTAGGATGAAATTTACAAAGGAGGTTTTTCTATTCTTGATGAAGGACATAGACCAGTTAGGACCGAGGCGTATAACGATCACACATAATTAAGCGGTTGCGGCTCCGCCCATGAAAGTTTATTTGCTTTTAATGTAGAAATTTTGTTTTAATTAAAAGTTTCTCAAATAAATTTAGTTTTTTTTTAAATGATTGTACACACGCAATAGTTTTTCTCTAACTGTGAGTTCTGAACTATCTTACTTAAATTGTCATCCACTTTAAATAGAGTGGTTAGTAATGCTCCAACTATTTCTCTATTCGTTTAAAAAAGAATCCTATCATTATTATGTCTAAAATAATCCGGGCTTTGTAACATGACAAGAAAAATCTTATTGTAAAATGAAATCTCCATCCAATTTCTCCCATAATCCTGGGTTTTTAACAAAAAATCGAGAATTTCAGATAAATAAATTCAGCTTGGCGACGAAATTGCTCTCACTTTCATAGAATTTCCAAAACTGACGTTACTTTAGGCAATACAGAAAGTACATAGTGAGAAAACTATTTTGTTCTACTTTGAAAATACCTTTTTAATTATATTTTCATACATACAGTACATTACAATCAACTTAAACTCTTAACAAAATTAAAGTAAAAGAGAAAGTCCTTATTTAATCCCATTTTTCATGTAGGTACTTATGAATGTCGCTTACAACAATTTTTTTAGTTAGTGTTTGAATACCGGAGTGATACCACGGCCTCACAGAAAACCGGTGTGAAATAGCGTTTGCGCTGTGTTTCACCGCGTGAGGAAGAATACCGGAGGCTCATAACCCCAACCCCTCCCTCCAGCCCCCTTCCCATCCCTCAAAGGTCGGCAACGCACTTGTGACGCCTCTGGTGTTGCGGGTGTTCATAGGCGGCGGTAATTGCTTATCATCAGGTGATACGTCTGCTTGTTTGCCCACTATTCAATAAAAAAAAATCAATAAATCAACAATCGTAAAATTTCAAGAAACAAATAGGTATTTCAGTACGAAATCTCACAAAATCAAATCTATGTGTATGCTGTTTATTTCATGGTGATTTTATATTGGTATCGTGCTATCAAATTTGCCGTTCAAGTTAGAAAATGTCGCCTTGTTTTGATGAAATACTGCTGTATTTTGGATCCCTCCCTCCCGGCGCAGAGTGGCACACCGTGTAATTTTAGTCGGTCTGTTGAATTTAATGTGAAGTATAAAAATATTTAACACTTGCAATTAACGAGCGTGGTTTTATTGAAAGATGCTACCATAGAGTAAAAATAAAATACAGAGACTAGGTACTTGTGTTGTGCAGTTGTGCCAATCGATAAGGAAGGGAAAAATTCTTACTACAACACGGTCCGATTCCGAAAAACCACCCACCGCAAAACCTGGTGAGGTGACGGCACATGGGGGTTTCCAGAAGTCAAAAAGAAAGGTATTTTTGAAAGATTCTGTATGTTGAAAGTAAAATATGTAAATTATTATTTAGATAAGAAATTCTGGTGATATCATCTGCAATATATATGATTTTTTGTTCGATTATTTACGAGGGCTGTTGCCTATATCAATATCGAACAAATATTTGGAGCCCCTTAAATATTTATTTTATTATGTTTTTAATATTTGTTGTTATAGCGGATACAGAAATAAATCATCTTGGAAAATGTCACGATGACAGAAGGACGGACAGACGGCCGGCCAAGTCTTAGTAATAGGGTCCCATCTTACCTTTTGAGTACGGCACCCTAAAAAGGAGTTTGAAGTTCCTGTATAATAAGGTGATACGTAAACAATGTGTCAGTAGTAAGGAATTATCTTTAACACGTAGAAACAATACTAAGTAACCCATGCTTATAAATGAACTGGGCGATGACAATGCTTCCCTATTTCACATAGTTATCCCGTCTTTGTAGAAGTTCTCTATTGTTTCTCAACATTGTACAGGAATTATTGTTATGTGTTTAGCGCTGTGTCTCGTGTGTCCTTAGCTGATTAGTTATTTATCCGCGTCATGAGTTATTTTAAATCATGGTGAAAAAACTCCTTAATACAAGACTTTGATCGCACAACTAGCCTAGTGATTTAAGCAGTCGCCCCGCCGTTTTGTACTGTGCCAAATATTGTGGGTTGAAATCTCACATGGGACAACACAATACTTTGTGTGATCCACAAATTTGTATGTTTATAAAGTTCTTCGCAACTCAGGATATATATTTCTAATGCGACAGTTGGTTTTAAGCAGACATTAAAAAAATTGACATAATAGTAAACACAATTGAGTTTGAATTTGAATTGGCGACGGAAAACCTATAGGCGCAATGAATCGGGTTTTCTAGATTTTTTAGTTTGAAACCTGTTAGCAATCAAAGGACAATTGATCTTCGAAGAATTCTTATTGACTTTTGTCCCATATATTCTATAGTCATATCTGAAATTAAAATGTGTGCGAAACGTAGGACATGGGTTTAAGTTTTTAAGGTATTCCATGTCAAATTTAATTGAAATCGATGCAGCGGTTTAGCGTAATAGACAGACGGACAGCGGCATACAGATTACTTTTGAATTTTTAATATTAGTATGGATTAAGTTACAATCTCGTTAACGATTAAAAGACAAAGATTTTACAAGGCAACGTTAACATTCATATTTACAGTATTTAATTTTCTTGTGCTAAAAACATTTGGAATAATACCTAGTAATTATATGTTAAAACAATTTGATAAATGGAAGTAGGTTTATATGATGCTGTGATATTGATCTATTCAATAAATTTAGAATACCTTTTATTCGATTTAAAGATATTCAGGTGAATTAGACTGGCACGTGTTATGTCGTTCTTTTCAAAGTGGGACAGTTCACAAAATAGTACATTCCGGACTAGATAGCCATTTCGCGAGTTAAGCATTTATCGACTACCTAAACGTTGCTTGTCTCGTGGGTAAGTCAGTGGATAGGTTGTATATTCATAGTGCCAAGAGGTTAGATCCTTTGATTTACGCATTATTTTACTAATAATAGGTACTTTAATGTATAATATGTATGTATTTACAAAAAAAAGTATATAAGTATTTATATCAGTTGTCTAGTACCAATAACACAAGCTCTGCTTAGCTTGGGACTAGATGGCGTTGTTTGTTAGATGTCCGGAATATTTATTATTTATTATTATTGTACTGCTTTTTCATAGCTCGTTTCGGTGTTCATTTTTGTCTTTTTGAAAAGAAGAAATATTTTTTTACCAAAGATTCCTAGTTGCTGAACTTTTTGCCAAAGTGACGCTACTCTGCCTGATGGAAAGCATGCGTAGAATCCTAGAGTGGTCATGGCCATCACAATCATTGCGATACACAATATTATTTTTGAGGTACTTTTATTATTTTCGCATACATTTAATTGGCCCAATTACCTAGTAGGAGACATGTTAATATTTTCAATGAGTGTGCTGCCTAAAGACGTCTCTTAATTAATTTACGACATTGAAGTGTACAGGAAAACCTATATATCTAAGAAGTTATTATACTAGAAATGTTGATAGATACCTAATTATGTGCTACGATACTTTTGATACGTCGCTTCGAGTCTAGAGATCGATTCTGTAAACATTTGTGTGTTGTGTGTGCCATTACTTTTCTGTTCTTCTATATATATTTACTAGCTGACCCACACAACCTCGTTTGCGTCTTATATTGCCCGTAGCGTGAAAATTTCCCCCGTTTTTGAAAAATTCTTCATTGGTACTCCGCTCCTATTAGTAGTAGCGTCCTCGATAAATTGACTATCCAACACTGAAAGAATTTTTTAAATCGGTCCAGCGGTTCCTGAGATTAGCGCGTTCAAACAAACAAACTCTTCAGCTTTATTATAAGTATAGATTTAAATTAAGCTAATCTTCTATCAACATTGGGATTTAGTACTCTACTTTTTTACTTCTTCTTCGTTTGGATATTTTTTTGCTTAGGTATTTACTATTTTAAGTATTTATTTTATGATATTATATTGAACTGAGAATTCAGATTAGTGACTATGATTGAGAATATTGAATTACAGAATATTGTCGTATATAACGCCTATTGGGAATATGGTTGCAATTTATCTGCGTCCGGAGTGTTGCTATCTGTGATAAACGGTAACCGATTTCAGGCTAATACAGTTCGAACCAGCGCGTGTAGGTCTCATAAATCTCTTCACGCACCAAATTATCTTGGTTTATTCGACGTGACTGTGTTATATTCAATTGGGTTGTCTGTACTGAAGACACGAGTAAAACGAATAGCAGATTTTATTTTATTTATGTTTTAAATACTGATGATACGAATAATACGGATTTACTTAGAATTTAAAGGTGACAAAGCCTCTCGGCTTCTTTATGTTCAATTTGTTATTCTGAATCAAATAAAATATTATTGACTGCACGGTTGGCCAAGTGGTTTCAGCGGTCGCCATGCCGCTTGCTACTGCGCCAAGTGTCTTGGGTTCAAATCCCACGCGGTACAACACTTTGTGTGATCCACGAATTGTTGTCCCGAGTCTGGATGTTCTTTGTGTCCGTTTCATGTATGTTTGTAAAGTTCCCCACGACACAGGATGTTTATTCCTAATGTGGGAGTTGTCTTTTTATAAAAAAAAAAAAAAAAAAAATATGCAAGCTAGACCTGGTGAGTGGTCTCAGACTAAAGGGAATAAAGGACTTAAAGAATCAGAATAATAATTAATAAAAACAGAATAACCGTATGTGACTTCAGAGGGGTAGCAGTTAAGTGATTTCGTTAATTAAATGATCGAATCTATTATAGCATGGACTCGAAATAAATTAGCTACAAATTTCTTTGATTCATTATAAAAAGGCCAATTCTATTCTTCTATTTCAAACATTCTTATCATTCAAATTAGTGTTGTTTGAAAATAACTATGTTTGTTAGACGTAGGTATGTGAATGTTTATCATATTCTACTATTTCAGGCATAAAAATTACACATATTCCAGTGTTCAATCACAGTTATCATATTGAATAATAAAAGGAACAGTTTAAAGCTAATATATTTTTGTACAAGGTTTCTAATAAGGCGGCAAATGTTTTGTAGCGTCTCAGCATACCTAATTGGTAAAGTTGACCGCGAGGTCGAGCATTCCAGCTTATTTCGACAATTAAATACAATTCTCTCTTACAGAATTGATCTACGAGAACCCTACACCCTAACTTGTCTGTTCTTTGATGAGTTGTGATAAGCTGTATTTTTTATTAGTTCCTATTTATTGGTGATGAGGTGATTTGGAGGTGTCAACAGTAGTAATTGGAGATTAATTGTTTCACCCATCATATTAGAGAATATGCATGATTTTTTTTAATCAGGTCATTTACGTCTCTATAACATAAAAATTTAACTAATTTTCAAAGTGAAATTTCAAACACTGACTAAATTTGAGCTATTCAATCTTGCGCGCGCTTTTAACACGATCAATGACGTCATTGTCATTTCGTGTTTGTTCACTATTCTGTGTATTTTTTACTTTCTACTTATTTACAGTTTTAATTGCTATAAGAATCATGGCAGAGGTAAATTTTTCTCACATACACTACTAACGCAGTATGAATTTTGACGCCGATAATTTCGATGAAGTGACCATCGACGTCACATTTTGTTTCGACCAATAGTGACGCGTTTTGTAAGTTTCAATTTATCTCCCTGAATTTTCACTTTTTATGTAATACTAGCTGACCAAGTGAACTTCGAACTGCCATATTTTTTTTCCTGAAAATTTTCGAAATTTCTGCATTTTTTTTGTATTTATACCCGCTTCAGACTTCCACGGGTAGTGTGCAGTGGCGGACTTAAAAAATATAACACTTTTAGTTTTTGGAACGAAGTTCCTTATGGCGCGTTGTGTAAGGGGGCTAGACGGAAAAATTGTCACGACACAATTTGTTGACACGACACAATTTGTTGTCACGACACGACGACGACACACACAGATATTTTCGTTTCGTCTTTCTATTTCGAACTTCGTTCCATCCGGGTGTCCCTTGACACCTCTCAAGTTTTCTTTTTATTCTTTTAATTTTCTTCTATAAAAATCTGGTCCTGACAATAACAAACACATAAAAGAAAGAATTATCCAATTTGGTGCAGTCGATCGGAAGTTATGCGTGTAGATACATTTCGTTGACTCATTTTTATTTATATAGATTTTCTCCGTTAAAATAATCACTTCGTAAAATAAACTTTTAAGTATATTGTAATTGACAATAAAGAATTTAGAGAAAAATATTTGAGACAAAAAATAAGTTTATGCATATTCCCTATTGTCATTACCCGTCTGGGAAATAGGCCTGACGTTATATAAGTGAATAGGATCAAATAGGAAGTAAGTATAATTTCTCAAATCAATTTATAAATGATGTAATCCTAAAATTAAATAAATAAATAAAAATAAATATTTCGGACAATTTAACACACAACGCCGTCTAGGCCCAAGCTAAGCAGAGCTTGTGTTATGGGTACTAGACAACTGATATAAATACATATATACTTTTTTTTTTGTAAATACATACATATTATACATAGAAAACACCCAAACTTCGAAACAAATATTTGCAGATCATACAAACATTTGGACCGACCCGGGAATCGAACCCGAGACCTCAAGCACAGCAGTCGCTTACGCTACCACTCGCGCCACCGAGGTAATTATGTAAAAAAAAACAAAATACAAACGAACTGAGCGTCTTTATTTTTTATTTGTTTTGTAAGTCAACTTTTCGATGTCAACAAAAGACAGAGACATGTGTTAAACGACATTTCGTTTAAAAAATTAGAAATCGTATTATTACTGTATTCTCCATCCTTACATGTAACTCCAAATCCTACTACTATTATAAAGGCGAAAGTTTGTAAGTATGGATGTATGTATGTATGGATGTTTGTTACTTTTTCACGTAAAAACTACTGAATGGATTTGAATGAAACTTTACCACAATATAGCTTATACATCAGAATAACACATAGGCTACTATTTATAAAGATATAGCTTCGCCTCGCGGCGTTGCCCGCAGTTATCATCGTACCGCGGGTAGCACCGCGGGGTTCAGCTAGTTAGAATATATATTTATATCATATAAGTTGATATTTGAAAAAGTAGATACACGTATCTCATTTATCTATATACATAAAAGCGAAATACCACTTACTGTTGCCTAATCACGAAATCTCAGAAACTATAACAGTTACAAACTTGAAATTTGGCAGGTAGGTTCCATAAAGTGTGTAGACATCCGTTAAGAACGGATTTACGAAACTCTAACTAAGGGGGTAAAACAAGGGTTGGAAGTTTGTAAGAAAGTCCTATGTTTTTGAAGTAAGAAACTTAAAATTAAAAATGTATGCTGTATATATGGTGTGGAGATGTACTAATAATGTATCTTTAGAAATCAACCCCCTTTTGGGATTGAAACGAAGGATGGTAGTATACTATAAATAAAAATAAATATTAAGCCCTATACACAGTGTGAGTTGTGTTCATTTGAAGTGTGTATCTGACCTACGTGTTCGTATGTGTATCCTTCATAGCTACCAAACTGATGATTTCGTATGTTTGTTTTGTCAAAAAAAGACTTAATCGAGTGTGTATAAGTTTTTTTCTATATCTACACGTGCGAAGCCGGGGCGGGTCGCTAGTTTGACATAATGTTTTAAGGTGTGGTGGAGAATTTTCTGCATTATTTATAAGGATTTTCCAATTTATCCACGTATATAAAATAAAATGGGAAGCGATTCAGAACCATTTAATGTAACAGCATTTACCAAATATATGTAACATCTTTACAAAAAATCATTTATTAATTTGTGAGAATATTCGAGCAAATAAATAATAATACATTACAAAGGTTTTCGCCGAAATCACAAAAAAGAATGTGAAGAATAAAGAGTGTGTTGATGTTGTATCAGAGCGGGTGCGCCATAAGGCCGTACAGCGCGCCGATACACAAAACACACCCGCATCTAAAACGCATTACAGTTCATATATATGTATGTATATTTATATATGTCGAATACCGAGCCGAAGCGACCTTCCCTATTGATTCTTTCAAGCACTTGCTTCCTTTCTATTCATTTCTACTATTATACCTTTGAGTTATTCGCTTGATCACCTCCCACTGCATTGAAATTTAATATAGCTATATATACCTATTAATTGAACACAGTTTTGTCGTACTCCTTACCCGGACTTGGGTTGTTGGGTTTTGACAGAATCGACGAACGAGTTGTAAACAAATAAGTAACCTCAGTCTTGATGGTAATTTGTTATTTATTCATTTAATACATCATGTACTTTAGGTGCATTGGCGGACTTAATGCCTAAGGCATTCTCTACCAGTCAACCATCGGGTGATGCAGAGAAGACAAGAAGTAGGTGCATTTTGTAATAAAATGTATTAAAATAAACAGATCTGGTAATATTTCAAATACAAATAATATAATATAAAAGTTAATCGTACATATAAGACCTAATACATACTCTACATACAACTAAATACATTTTAACTTATATAGATACATACATACGGGAATGGGTGTACTTGGAATGATAGATGACAATTATGTAGATGTTGATTCAGCAAATTGTTTTATAAGATACTGCTTTACTTTTACCTTAAAATAAAAGTGGCTATCCTGATTTCGAGAGGGAGCTCATTCCAAAGTTTGTCTTAACAACAAAAGATGAGCCAACAAATCAGACGTAGGAAAGTCATAACGAAGAAGGGGGTTATTAGTGGACCGAAGGTTTCTATTGTGGTTGCTGTATAGAAGTCGGCAGTAGGAAGTTTAATATTTTAGTGAAGATGGGTTATTTAAAATTAAGTACAAGAAAGTGAGAGCTCGTTGTTCTCGTCGTAAGCGAATAGTGTTTCGAACCAAGTGTATAATTATTAACGTATATCTTATTTGTTAGTTATTTTTATGTAGAGAATGGTAGAAGTTTCGTAATTGCTGTCCTTTCTTAAAATATTATAATACCACACCCCTAATTTTATTCGTACCACATTTTATTCAAATTTATATTTTTTTATAATATGGATTAGGTGACAAGCGAGCAGACGTATCGCCTGATGGTAAGCGTTTACCGCCGCCCATGGACACTCGCAACACCGGGGGCGTTACAGGTGCGTTGCCGGCCTTTGGAGGATGGGGGAGAGGTGGGATATGGGTCTCCGGTATCCTCACTCACTCGGTGAAACACAGCACAAGCGGTATTTCGCACCGGTTTTCTGTGAGGTCGTGGTATCACTCCGGTTGAGCCAGCCCAAGCATGCCAAAGCGTGGCTCTCCCACGGTTAAAATGGTAAATATGTAATAATGGGGACAAATACGGCTCTAGCTTAAGAATACAATTAAAATAATTGATGATAGTTAATTAAGCGAAGCACTGGAACATTGCTACTCTTTATGTATGTATTAACACTTTTTTTATTTGTCAACTGCTAGAAATAAAAGAGAAATACGCATGCAAATAGATTCAGGCACTTCTGAGATTAACGCCCACAAACGCACAGATAAACATACAAAAATTCCAAAAATTTTGTTGTAGTTTTGAGTTATGTTACTTTAATAAAGACGCTATTCTTCCTTTGTTAATATACAACACAGGAAAGAGTATTTAGTGAATCATACTGACTCAAAATCAAACATTACAAAATAACAAACAAATTTGTTATGCATATTTGGTTTTCACAAGAAAACCTGAACCAATTACAACAACGAAATTATTTTCCTACCAAAGGTCCTTCAACATGATATGAGAAAAGTTTTGAACAAGTAGGGAATTGAAGTGCTTCTTTTTAAGTCATTGGATGCGAGAGAAAACGACTATCTAATACGTATATACTTACTTTTATAGGAATTGTGTTATAACAAAAGTTTGCTCTTGAATATTTTTCCAAGCTTTCTAAAATACATGTTAAAACCTGGTATGAATTGGTATTAAACAAGTTAGAGTATTATTAATTATTATTAGGGTATTAATACTATTAGCACTATTAGATATTTTAACGAATGTAGTATTGAAGGAAATCTCCTTTAAACTATTTTTAACTTAAACAAGGAACATATTAATATAATTAAAGAATCATAATATTCACTGAATTTAAGTTCCATATTTAAACAGTTTCTAAATTTTAAATAAAAGTGACGAAATCCAAATTCCAGCTCATTTTATCATTTTAACCTATTTACAAATCTATTTGGCTCATTGGTGTTCGTAACATTTTTTTTTCTTTTAAAAAGACAACTCCTGCACTAGGAAAAAATCCTATGACTTTACATTATGTATTGTACAGTAACAAAGAACATGTAGAATCAGAACAATAATTTGTGGATCACACGGATATTGCATTTGAACACATAACACTAAATAAATAAATAATAAATAAATAAATATTCCGGACATCTAACACACAACGCCATCTAGTCCCAAGCTAAGCAGAGCTTGTGTTATGGGTACTAGACAACTGATATTAATACTTATATACTTTTTTTTATAAAAACATATCTCTAGGAGAACCTCTATTACAGCACTTTTAATAAAATCAATATAATAAGGTGAGATCGTTGGAAGCGGTTTATCAATCATTTGATTACAAAACCAGTGAAATGTAGCAACAACACAATAACAACAGTTATACGGAGCACGAAAACACTTTTTTCTTTCTCAAACACATGTATCAGGGTCATTTACGATAAGACTAGCAGTTGCAAAAGCTATTATGTATTCTCAGAAGTAAAAGACACATTTTTACTTTATTTAATCACTTAATTATTGTGTTAAAAGTGTGTAATAATAATTAAATTAATAAATTTATTTTGTGTGTACGTGTAGAAATGATCTCGATACATGACCCAATTGTAGTTTCACCCACACAAATCGATTAAAAGTACACAAAGTGTCATACATCTCCTAGATTTTACTTACCTGAGATAAAGTTCGCGTCAGTTTTACTTTATCTGAGATTAAATGCATAATTACCGGTAAATAGATACCCCAATTTTTATAAGTTTCTTAACATTATTTGCAAAGTTTCCTCAAACTTGAAAAGACAATGGAAGGAATATATACTCTGGTTATTAGTCAGAGTATGTTGACAGATTATCTTTTTGAGTTTTCTTAATCGCTCCATCCATCATTGAGTAATCTTTGAGAAGCTTTTCCTTTCCTAAAGTTTAGGTACTAAAAGCTACGTGCCTTACGTGTCTCAAAAAGGTCAGCTGCATAATACTGTTACGGCGATATCTAAGAATTGCTTTCTACAAACAATAGTCTAGTCTAAGAACTTTTCGTGAAAGCTGTGGCTTTTTGGTTTCTTTGGCCGGGCAACATTTGATAATAAAATTTTCACAAAGGATTCTAGTTTCGAATTAAGTATTATAATAATACCGGCACATATAGCTAGTGTCACGGCCTATTCAAAAAAGTTAACACAATACACAGACAGACAAAGCGTCTGAAATATTTATATAACTATACTAATATTACAAAGCTGGAGGGTTTGTTTGTTGATTTGAACGCGCTAATCTAAGGCACTGCTGGTCCGATTTGAAAATTTATTTCAGGGTTCGATAGTCCATTTATCAAGGAAGGCTATAGGCTATATATCATCACTCTAAGACCAATAAGGGTCAGCTGGTATTAATATAAAATTTATTGTCATCAAATATCGTCCCGATCGTGTAAATTTTAATTTAGTAACATTCGCCGCCATTTTGAATGTGTTCATTCATTTCTTTTTATCCGAGAATGTATGTAGACTTAATTACAATACATTAACATGTTAATTATAACTGTAATAATAAAAAATAGCAACATGATATATTCTCAAGTCTAAGTCTAGGATATCTTTGTGAACAGTAGAAGTCTCAGAAATTCACACTCGCACATACAACTGTCATGTAAGATGCATATGTTCGTACGAGTATATACATGTACTCGGTTACATTGTAGTAATACGACTAGACATTAATTACATCGGGCCCGTCCAATGGAACGTACGACGGATGTCATGTAAGAAAATGGTTGTATTTTCTTTACGCTTTATGTAACAACAATATTGAAGAAAATGTAATCTTATTGTTCGATATTTCGATAGATTATGTGTTTACTTCGCAAGAATGCTTCACGATCACAGGCTTTTTTTTTAGAGATCTAAACTCTACTACTAATCTAAATATCATTTCTTGATTAATATTTTCATTAAATATGTATAATTAAATTTATACAATTTTTATTATTCGCAATTTATTAACGTTAGGTTTCCATGTACGGAACACAGAGTGCTAATTTTAATACTTGTAAAATTATTATAACTTGTTTATCCCCGAGTTCTTAAAACTTCGTAAGTGATTCATGTTTTTATTTCACTAAGTTATATTCCTTAATTGAGGCCTTTGTCCAGCAGTGAACTTTAAGAGACTGTTAATAATATTTAATTACATTACACGACCTTCATAGGTAGAATTGGTATCTAATTGATGAGAAAAATGTTTGTCGTAGAATGATCTAAGTAATAGAGTATTGTAACAATTTTCCTTGGAACTCAAAAGCCTCTAAAAGTTCACTGCTTCACATAGACTTCTCGAATTCGACCTTAGAATATTTATCTACTTAAAATTTAGGCATAATAACCAGCTGAATCTTTAGTATGAACGTGGATTAATGCATCAAAGTACAAGACCATCCAAATGTTTATGTCTATTGGCTCAATATATACATCTTATGTAAAAAGAATGCATGGCTGATTTCTTTTATTAATTGTTTTCTGCTAAAGTGATTTTTCTCTGCTTGATGTATAAAGTATAAGTATAAATAAAATCCAGAAATGATGGTTATCACACTCATTGTGACACACCCACAAAATGGCGGCCTATTGAATTGCTTCTGCATCATTGGGCCAGTCTCGCACTCATTAACGAAACACGACATCACAAATACTGTAATTTGAGATTGGTCTTTTGTGAGACTTTAGTACCCTCCCGGTCGAGCCGGCTCGCTCTTTGATAAACTCAGTCTACCATGAAGTTAATTTTGCTATCCAATTTAATGTGACTAGTTTCTTATATTGAATGCCTCGGTGGCGCATAGGTAGTGAATGCGACTGCTGTGTTTGAGGTCTCGGGTTCAAATCCTGGGTCGGACCAAGTGTTTGTGTAATCTACAAATATTTGTTTCGGAGTTTGGGTGTTTTCTATGTATAATATGAATGTATTTAAAAAAAATATATAGATGTATTTATATCAGTTGTCTAGTACCCATAACACAAGCTCTGCTTAGCTTGGGACTAGATGGCGTTATGTGTTAGATGTCCGAAATATTTATTTATTTCACCACTACAACTTGAACTATCTTCCTATATTTTTCTTTGCCATGACAGATCTAAATAAAAGGTCCAGTAGCAGTAATTTTGTTGTTATTATTCTCAACACTGGAAATTGATTCTTGTTTTAGCGACTTTCAGTAATTTTTGAACATGTTTCGTTATCACTATGTTATACTTACATAAACTTCAAATATTCAAGCTCTTTAAAAATTTCTAAATACGTACGAAGTATTCTCTTCACGTGTTAATATGAGTATGTAGGAAATATTACTATCCCCACAATAAACATATACGTGCATTGAATATATTACATACGTCTAATAGAAAAGGCAATTGAGATATGCTCCTATTTTAAATATAAATAACCTTACCTTACTTGTGCTTGTGTCCCTTCAAGTCCTTTGGGACAAAAGCCGCCAATAAGGGTCTAATGTTCCTTTACTTATTTAGTAGTTTTATTTTATTTCAGTACGACTGGCAGTATTTGGTGATAGAGCTATGCTGTCGTATCCTTGTGTACAGCTTTGAGGTTTTGTATTTCTAAATATATAATATACAAGTTAGTTTATACATTTCTAATTGCATTCCAATGTTTAAAGCACCAATTATTGTTTAAGTTGAGTGTGGATTACTGACTATGAGAAAATCACGATGGTAATAAATAATAATAAACTAAGGACGAAATACCACACGGGTAAGTTAACTGTTAGTTCAAGAGTAACAGACGACCGACATGTAAAACTTCAACTCAGCCAATTTTGGACAGGTTTTTTTTAACAGGGTGCGTACGAGCATACCACTAGGAAACTATCGCCACTCCAGTGCGTTAAAGCATTTTGATTAAGATAAAAAGGGGATTTGACACGCCGAAGTTTTATCAATTTTATGTCTAAGCAGACAAACCAAGTTGTAATTTATATAACTAACAAAATTAACCTAAAACGGGTGAAGCTGGACCCACACCTAGTTTAACAATCCACAACAAGGTCAATTCACCAAACAATTTAATTATAATATATCAAGATTAAGTTAAGTTGTAACCAAAACAAAAACTAATTTAAGTTTTAAATTAAACACAAGCTATCCACAATCAATCGGCCACAAAATAAGGCTGTGCGGACAAATTCAGTACAACAATTATTACCATTACCTTTTAGTAAGGTTACACAATTCAAGATTCAACTTAGACACAAGGGCAGTTCAATGATTATTTATCTACCTAGCACCAACAATTATAAATCAATTTAAATTTATGGAACAACGGTGCTTTATAAAATTTGTATGTACTTTTAAACAAATTAAGTATGTGCCTGTACTGAAGAGTTTGCCAAGCAATTAGTAAACCCAAATAGGTAATATAGTTTACCAAATTCAAACGCGTTTTTAGAGACACTCTCTTAAAAAATTATCAATTAAAATATATGGCAAAGCCACGTCTGCTACCAAGCACATTATGTCCAACCCCTTCGTAACCTATCACTACATTTTATTATATTACACGAAATCATTCTGGACGATAAAAAATCTTATCTACAAACATTTTTATTAAAATCATTGAACGCTAATTTTAGCACATATACAAGGATTGCTTGTTTAAAAATGTTCGACGATCAACCCACAAGTGCCTAAAGTGTGAAACTTCATATATTATGGAAACCATACACATATATTAATATTTGTCACATATATTACGCTATGTAGGTTCAGACGAATTATTTCCTCTGTCACCTTAAGGGGATATCGTATTATATGAGAAAGTTATCGAATGTTATTTACCCGATAAAGTCTTTCCGACAATAATAGTATATCATTCTGAATAAATACCGTAGCGATGGCACCATCTTGTTTTCTTTCGTGATGTGTATGTTTACATGTAAAAATAATGTAGTACAAACCATTCTGATCTAGATAGATCATCAGAAAACTCGATTCCGTGTTATAAAATTCTTAAACAAAATTGTACATGTGTTAATGGATTAGTGAAAAGGAGGGTCACCACTCCTATTCCTCCCATGGGTATGACCCGACTAAGAGAATAAACTACGTAAGACATTACAACATTACTGCAAAAGGAAGGAAATCTTGAAACTTACCATATGCCAACAGTCTGGTCAGCGTTTTATAGTTAAGTCAAACCTCTATTTTAAAGAAAGGCCTATACTTACTAATGGCATATAAGCGGCTATGAAAAAGCGTTAAGGTGATAAAGTAGTTCTATATTTTAAGACTATATCATCATCATCAGTCTTTAACAGACCACTGTTTGTCATAAGCCTTAGATAGGAGTTTTTAGCCCCCACACCACCCTGGCCAATTAAATTGGGGTAGGGTTCCTGTTTAGTTTTCCTTCAAGAATATATATATGCATATGCAATGGTATTTGTTTCAGAATAGCATATTCGTAGCATTGCATTTTCGCATTCATAACGTAGTTTTTGGTATTTTTTGTGGATGAAAGAAAGTGAAGTCTATCATCATGGGCCTAATAACTCTTGGTCAGTTGCATCGTGGACAGATATGTAATCTATTAACCGATCCACGGGTGTTACGAGCTGAATGCCTTTCTAATTGTTATAAAATTTCATATCAACATAATGTCAGTTATTGTCTTATATAATTGTTCGGGGGTGGTTTAAGCGATCACCTCGTCGTTTTCTTCACTGAGTAATAATAATAATAATAATAAATATTTCGGACATCTAACACACAACGCCATCTAGTCCCAAGCTAAGCAGAGCTTGTGTTATGGGTGCTAGACAACTGATATGAATACATATATACCTTTTTTTTGTAAATACATACATATTATACATAGAAAACACCCAAACTCAGAAACAAATATTTGTAGATCACACAAACATTTGGTCCGACCCAGGATTTGAACCCGAGACCTCATGCACAGCAGTCGCATTCGCTACCACTGCGCCACCGAGGCAGTCAGTGAGTGTTGTTGGTAGGTGTGATACTTAGTTATTGGAACGAAGTTCCTTATGGCGCGTTGTGTAAGGGGGCTAGACGGAAAAATTGTCACGACACAATTTGTTGACACGACACAATTTGTTGTCACGACACGACGACGACACACACAGATATTTTCGTTTCGTCTTTCTATTTCGAACTTCGTTCCATCCGGGTGTCCCTTGTCACCTCTCAAGTTTTTTTTTTCTAAGTCTGGATGTCTTTTATGTCCATTTCATGCATGTATGTAAAGTTACCAACGATACAGGATATTTTTCTACTACATGAGTTTCTGTAAGAAATCTTTAAAATATTTTTATCAATCGATAATTAGTTGACATTAACAAAAAATTTAACATGCAATTCATGGAAATGTACCGTTTAATTTATTCCACCATATTTATTTTATTTAAAGCTATTATTGTGTCTCTATTAAACCCTGACATTGGTATGCTCTAAAACCAATGCGTGCTAGCGACGGCTGGATGACACCCAAGGGAGGAATATATTACTGTGGGCATACATTCCACTTTATTAACGTAAGCAAGTTTCCATTTTGAATGTTTTGACATTTATTCTCATTTGACATTAATACGGTGCTGCGAATATGTCGTAATTTTGGCTTAATATCTTTTTCGTGTGTTTATTGCCTTCACTTGTGCCTAACCAACGATGTCAACAGTCTTTTTAAAAGTTAATAGTCGTTTTGAATGTAGAGTATGTTTTCAAATGGTTTCTTATTTTTAGAATACATGTAAATTTAAAATACAATAACTAACTACTTTTTAAAGAAAATATTTTAATATCTGTTTCTGATGTAAATATTTGAATTAAAAGCCAATATTTATTGAGATATTGAAATCAATTAATGTTTACGTAGAAAGTATAATGAAAGTAAGATTCAATTAATTTACCGATTCTAGGAGGTAATAATAATAATAACCTTTATTTCTTTCATAAGGCAGTTATAATTTAGCTGCAGGATATCTAATTAAACACTAAAAAGATTCTAAAAAAATCCTTGGTGAGAGCTGGAGTCCATACAAGGCTCGAAGCCTGTTTCACAGGTCTCCAGGCCCTCCCTACGGCCGACAAAAAAATATTTTATTTTATTATATTTTTACGCTCAAAGGATCGTATATATGGTAAAAAAATTATACAGAAACAAAAAATTGAAAAATGCAACTGCATCTCCAAAGAAAAGAAAAATATAGATTAAGGTAGGTAAGGTAGGTGAATTAAGTCAATACAAAATTATCATTAATTCAACAAAATAATTTACAATACTTAAATGAGATCAAAATCTAAGTATAATGTGTGTGTGTGTGTGAAAATGAAATGCTACGAATATGCTATTCTGAAACAAATAACATCGCATATGCATATATATATATATATAGTCACAACGATAGAATGACTTGCAAGGAGAGGACTCAACCAAACACAAAGATCAACAAAACTTTAAAATTAATTAAGCATGCTACATCTATTGACATCCCTTAGGTCTAATAATAGATAGCTATTCTTTAAGGATCATCGCTAATCCTAGGATAGTGTTTCCGACCGAAGTAAATAGCTCTAAAACTCAGCAAACCAACTTTAAGACTGTTTATTCATTTGAGCGTTACTTTCACATTCTATGAAATGTAAATGTATCTAATAACTTTAAAGAACAAATCTTGTACATAGGGTTATTGGAAATACGTAGTGATCCCTTTATAGGTAGAGTTGACAGTAGAGATCATTAGCTATCAAATTATCCTCGAGTATACAAGATACCTATTTATTTCTCTTTTTGTAATAAATCTGTGTAACGTTACTTCAAAGTGTGTTTAAAAAAACTTACGTATTTAATAGTTGTTTTTGATGTTTTGAGTTTGCTCACACCCTACTACGTAATAACAGACCCTTAAAATGTCCAATTTTTTAATGTTTTTTGTGACTAAATGCAATTTTTCAAAGTCCAGGGATGGTTTAAAAGGTGAATAAATATAAAAAAAATGTTTTCAAGCGGAGTATCAGTGAAGAATGTTACAAAAGCGGGGGAAAGTTATTACGCTACGAGCAATAGGAGACATAAACGAGGTTCCGTGGGTCAGCTAGGAAATATAAATAGGAAACGATACAGGTTTTTTGGAAGAGATTCGTAAAAAAAATATATCTGAGTAGTAGTCTAGTAGATACTGGAACGAAACGATCTCCCACATCGTTTACAAACCTTTGCACTCCATTCCGTAGTTTAGAAAAATCCTTAAACAGTATCTGTAAACTTGTTCTCTTTAATTTTAGGTCCTTGAAATTCTGGTACGATATTCTATATACAAAGTATAAAACAAGTCCTAATTTATAAGAAGATAGATTCAGTTTATACTAGTTTAACCGTCTATGTAATAATACAGAGAAGGTTAAACTAGTGAAACTAAATAACAACAAAGGAAAATGTTGTTTTCTAACATGTTGGAACTTATTTTTATTTATTTTTTCCTGTCTCTCCCCACGTACAGATAAGTCATATCTTTTATAGCTTTCTGATTACAAATAGATATAAAAGTTTCATAAGAAGTTAGAAGTAGGTAGGTAATGTATTACGTGTTTCTTTATTAGATATCGCGACACAATCAGTTTCTTCGGATTCCTCTTACTGGATATCTTCTTTGTAGATAAATCAACTAATTTATTATTATTTTTAGGTACGTAATGATATACCTGAAGACAGTATTCATGGTCTTCTTTTATTTACAAATATTTTATTTAGTAAGCTCTAAATGGCTTTGATGATAGTTCGACCTCGACGATACTATCTCTCAGAGAAGACAAGCTAAAATGGCAGCATTTGTGCTATCGTGCTTCGTTAGTAGTACGAGACCAGAGGCTCAAGGATGCAGAAATATCTCAATATGCCGCCATGGTGTGGGTCACCAAGCTACATCGTTGCATTGTCTGCATTCGCATGATTGCCTAGTACCCCTCTTGTATTTGACTCATGCTTTCCATCAGATTGAGTAATCACTCTGTGCAGGCTCATATAAAAACTATATACATTTGAAAGAATCGATATCTTAGATACAATTTCATTAAAAAAATTGTTGAAACTAAAGAACTCTTGAACCCTTGCCTTTGTTATTGAGGACGAATTCAGGAAGAAGTACATCGTATTGTTGTTCTTATAGTCTGTCCTCTGAATAAACTCTTGCCCTTAGTAAACATTTGAATAGACTTACCCTAGACGTATTCCTATAAATTTACTACAGACATAAATGACAAAAAGCAAGAATTGTAAATAAATAAGTTGATTATAAATATAATCTTTGATTACCAAAACAATATAGTCATACGAGTACTATGACAAACAACTTGATTTTATTGAGATTAATTTAGCTTCATTCACGAAACTATAATAGTCGGTAAATCTAATCTCATCACAGTGGCGTGCAATGATTGTCAATATTACCATTCCTTACGATGATAACCTCGTGAAAATTGAAGAACTCAAACATATTTAGATTTGTCTTACAAGATTGCCAAAGTGATATATATAATTTAGAATTTATTTGCATATAAAATAATGTTGCTATTGTAACATGAACGGTTTGTAAAGTATAGCTTAAAAAATTCGGGACAGGTGACAATAATATAACACAGGCTGCACTAACAGGTTCCTAACAAATTTGGCAAGGTGGGGCGGGAAACTCGAGCAGTGAAGGTGAGCGTTGATGTGCATCTCAAGGGGGCCTCCTTAAACCTACACCTAGGTCGCAAGTCCTGGGAACTGCTCTGAATTTCTCCCCCTACCACACCATGGACCCGGCACCCGCACGGTGAATCCATGGAATGCTAAGAAGTTTGTCTCGTCTCTCGTAGTATCGAGTTATATTTGAAAATGGGTGAAAAGCCAAGAGCCTCAATCATAACGTTAAGAAGGTTGCTACATCAGTGGAGACCTTTGGAACATAAGAAAAAAGAGAACGAGCAATTGCAGTGAAATGTGATGACATTTTCATCTAGATACAATAAGTACTTATAGTCACTTACTTTAGCAATAGAACCTTTCCACAAATTTTCAATAGCTAACTTATTTAAACTTTACTTGTTAAGTAGCTTCATGGGCAGTTATATCAACGTTCCAAATGGATCCAATGTACATTTATTAGAATCTATATCTTGACCACGATTTGGAAACTGGATCGAGGACTCTGAAAGTTTACTCTCTTCGGTTATGAATGAGCTTATTTCAGCAAATACTGTTCCATTTCTAAATAACTTACAAACATGCGACGAGCTTGTCAACATTTATAATGTGGAATTAAGAATTTTTATGCCTATGAAAGTTATAGATAGTGTTCAGACCTCGTACTGTCGTATGTCAGAGGTACTGTCGTATGTCAGAGGTACTGTAGGTACTATATTTCGATCTTCAGGTAGGCCAGCTACTTTTGAGATTGGACAAATGTAATTGGAACAAAAATAAAGTAGTTTTGTTTTACAGATATTATTCAAAATAATTAATTAAAATATATATATTTATAAGAGTAGCCTATGTAATTCCTCAGTAATCAAAGTATCTCTATGCTAATTTTAATTAAAACCGTTGCAGCAGTTTAGCCGTGCAAGCGTAATAGGCAGAGTTACTTTCTTTATTATAAAGTATGGATGTCATAGTCCACGGGCCCACGTACAAGGGATTTCAGTGATTAATAACAGGCTGAAAGTTTATACACAGCTTCGTTTTGACGAGACACCCAACTTTTATCATTGGAACAAATTCTGATAGTGGTAGGAAAAAGCGCGATAGGGCGCGACGTCGATTTTATGAGTGTCCCAAATTAAATAATAACAGTTTCTAAAAATCAATACTTCGAGAAAATGCGATGGAAAACTGAGAAAAACTTGTGGCATACAAAGTGAATGGTACCTTCCGAGTGACCCCCAGCTCTAACATGTCAGAATGGTGACTTGAAAAATTTTATTCATTTTCATTAATAACAAGCTGATTTTTGTTTTGGGGCTAGCAAAATATATATTTTTCATAAAAAATGCATTGGCATACAAATTTGATGGTAATTTTTTTGAGACCTACACTCGAAAAAATATTAACATAATCTTGACAACTTTCGAGTGTCAGAATTTGGTCCAATGATAAAAGTTGGGTGTCTCGTCAAAACGAAGCTGTGTGTAAACTTTCAGCCTGTTATTAATCACTGAAATCCCTTGTATGTGGGCCCGTGGACTATCAAGTATGTCCATTATTCCCATTACTCGTCTCTATTTAGTATCTCTAAAATAATATAATATTGGTTCAAGAAAAATTGGGTGATTTCTTCAACGAAATTATTAACAGTTCTGTAGTTTGTTTGGAGTTTTAGTGGTTTACTAATATTTAGTGCAATTTATGTTACTTAATGCCAGATCTACTATGTTAGCAATCACTTACTAGCTCCGTCTTTAGAAGTACATTAGCAGTACTTGATGTACTTTCTACTGCCTCTCCAAAAAAGAAGGTTACGCTATGACCATATTATATACATATTCTTTCTCTTTTATACAGTGTTCTGTTTCATCCTCATACCCCCTTTTATCTTAAAAAACGCTTTCAGTTTTTACACAACACTCATTGTAGGGACCTGAGATCATCAGAGAATTTGAAACTTGAAATGCCAAAACATTCCACCCGGTTTACAGATAAGTCTTTTACTGTACAAGCAGTAAGACTCTGGAACGATTTGCCTGAAACAATCCGTCGCGCCAAAACCTTGGCAGTATTTAAAAAGCTGGTGAAGGATTATTATCTGTCATTGTAATTTTTTATATTGTATATATATATAATGTGTATATATTTTGGACTGTGTATGTATATATGACTTTATTTAAGTACTTATATGTAAAGGTTGAATATTTTGAATTTGTTGCTTTTTTTATGTTCACATCGTAAATTTAATATTTGTGCACCCCACTACTGCTACCCTAAATAATCTCGCTTACTTTAATATCCGTACAAAGGTTGTCTGTAAGAGATCGCCATGAGCGATAAGACCGCCAATTGTCAGATTTGTAAACTACAACTCCTTTTTGTATATTTGTTATTGTGTACAATAAAGATAAATAAATAAAATAAATAAATAAATTATTATTGACTGCCTCGGTGGTGCAGTGATAGTGTATGCGACTGCTGTGCTTGAGGTCTCGGGTTTTATACCCGGGTTGTAGGTATCAAATGTTTGTATGGACTGCAAGTATTTGTTTCGGAGTTTGGATGTTTTCTGTGTATTGTATGTATGTATTTACAAAAAATAAAACCTGTATTTATATATAAGTTATCTAGTACCCATAATATAATTTCTGCTTAGCTTGGGACTAGATGGCGTTGTGTGTTAGGAGTCTGAAATATTAATTTATATTGACCATTACAAGAATAAATATATTATCATTTATTACATCATTGAAAATACACTATTTTGATAATTATTCATCTAGATGTATTATGAAAAAAACGACATATAAATAATCATAATATCGTATAATATTTTACATATAACAATGACATCACATATCTTAAAATACTTGTTGACAAATTTCTTAGTTCTCTAAACTACACACACATACGCTTGCTATGTGCTGTGAAACTTTACGACATCATATTACAAAAAAAAAACGACGAAAATGGTTGTAATGTTGAACACCGTATGACTCTAACCCAAGTTGTAAAATATGCAAAAATAATCAAATGGGACCATAATTATAGCTGTTCTACTATTACAATTGATTCTTGCCCTATTTTAAGATAAAATAATATTCTAGTTGAGGTGAATATTATACCTAGTAAAAAAAAATTTTGACTACTTAACCGAAGTCATATTTCATTTAATAATAATCCTTTGCCTCTATCATTTTAATTCGCTCCATTAGAAACAAAAGATAATTTCTGTAATTAATTTATTAAATAATTTAATTCGTTACAGTTACCGAAAAAACTAAAAGACAAAACTAAGTATGGCCTAAATTTGTGATTCGTAGTATTAATATCTTGCGATCTTGCCCCAGCATTCATGGCTAGAACACGACTTTCCTTATCCAGCCTATCAACTTTCGATGAAGGACTTATGATGACACATTAAACATTAAGAATTGTCACTATTCGAGCTTTACATTCACATAATATAATTACCTTATTTAGTGAGGATGGCACGCGTTAGCACATGTCACGGGCAAAGAAATCACATATTTTATTCAACAACATTCAGCCTTCTGACATAATTTTATATTATATATAATTTATATTGTGCTTAGCACATACTTTTACAATCACCATAAACAATATAATTGATAAACTATTTTTTAATAACAAACTTCACGCACTCATTTATTTAACTCTTAAGACTTACTTTGTTCAAAATTAGCGATAAAAATAACGGGAAATTTTAACTTTACGTTTTTCTAGGCGTAATTAATATTGTCAACGCTTTAATATTCGATTCATATGTAAATGTAAATAGATCTTGAAATGAAGAATGAAATTAGATTTTGAAAATCTTTATACTGTTTATACATTCACCCTGATATATGCATATGGCTATAATCTTTTTATAAGTAAAGTTTATGGTGGCTCCGCCTGAAACATCAATTTTTACGGTCAATTTTTCGGCACTTCCCCTTATATTTCTGCTACACAGATTAGCACTATAAAACCTCACTGGACCCGAGTTCTAAGTGCACATGAACTTCTGAAATTTCAACAAAGCTGTAAATAACAACGGACAACAATATGATCTGTACAATTTTATTACGTAGAAATGGCTACAAAATACGTCACTCTAACAGGCCGTCAGTCACCGACACTTGGAGTTTGAGCTCCGCGAGAAGCTTTTACGTTGTCACTGTCAATTACACAGACGTGTCTCAGGTAAGTCCACCAATGTTACAATTCACGTGGTACATGTAGGTGGCCAGCTCTTCTCCGGTGAGTTCGTCGTCAACTTCGCGTAGGCTGGAGTTTGAGATACTGCGAGGGGACTCGACTGAGTCGGAGGGCTCGTTGATGCGAAGTCGCCAAGCTCGCCCCCAGTGGCCGTTACCACTAGGTGACTCGTTGACTGTGGGTAGAGCTCGTCCGTTGTAGCACTGTATAAACAAGAAATGAGATTAATACCCCAAATTAAAAATAACTAGTTCTATCTAAGTTCATTTAAGGAAGTAGTCTCGACTTTTCTTTCGAAGCTCTTGAGTATAATCTGTCATTCAATTAGCGTGGGTAAGAGTACAAGAGGTGCATGTGCAATGTGCACTACTAATTGTCTCCAATATTGATCTTATGCCAAGATAGGCTAAGCTCATAATAGCTTCTACGCCCAATAGCAACAAAAGTTGCACCATTATGTTGAGATAATTACAAGGTAATACTCCTGGCAGAACATAGCAATTTATACCACCTTTTTAGGACACCTACAGATAGAAGTTCCTGCTGCTTGTTTGACATCAATTGCAAAGCGTTTTTAGTAGTTCAAAATATCTGTTGTTAAACCATCAACCCGATTTTGGCTACAAAGAATGTAATTATGTGTTGATGTTTGGTGTAATCACATCACCCTTAGTCGCCTTTTACGACACCCAAAACACGACACGACTAGGGGTGTTGGCACTCAATATTTGTAGCCCGTCACCACAGGTTACCATAAATAAAAAACGAGCATTAGTCTTAAGCATAATAAATCCAGTCCATGAAAAACCTGTTTTATTTATGTATTCTGATTGATTAGCGCGTATGCTTGTCCAGAACCAGATCCGGATTAAAAGTCCATAGATAACTTATAATAATATAAAGGTTAAGTTATTCTAGCCAGGTTAGCCTGTAAAGAACTGATTAAATTAAAAAGTTTTTTTTTAAAACATACTTTTGTTACTTGTTATTAAACAAAACTTTAAGCCCTTTCATTTGATATCCTTATTGGGTGGGTTGTTTAGAAATTTGTACGCCGCCATTTTGTTACGTCATTATATACAATTGCATTGTCATCAAAACTAAATTCATATTTAAAATTTTAGCTCAATCGGAAATCGATACGTGGATCAAATTTTAACTTGCAAGATTTTATTACAGCCAAACATCGGGACAGGTGAAACTAACTAAAAGTTTGTAAAAAATTAAACTTTAGCCGTATCGTAGTAGACTTAAAACTGACCACAGCGTAAATTGAACTTCCTTCTTTTTAAAATATTTGTTAATAACTGACCTACACAAAATCATAACAACTGACCAATTAGACCAAAGAATCCATCCAAAAATATAAAAATAATAACTAAAGATTCAACACGTGTTACGTTTGCTCGTCGTAGATTTCCACATTTCGTGTTTATATATAGCCTTAAGTGGGGAGATTATTTTATATTTTATGAGTAACTAAGGTCACATCTTAAGAAACACACAGTCTCTAACTGATATTTGAAATACTGACACTAAATTCGAATAACATTATAAGAATGCCAGCCTACAAAGATTAGTTTTCTGACAAAGCGTGAAATACAACAGCTAACTCTTATAGATTGATGCAAAAAATAATTGATTAATTTCTTACAGAAACTCGAGACTTAAGAACTCATTTACATTATTCACAAATTAGTAACACACACACACGTGCGCACACACAAACAAATACACATCAAAGACACGTATTTCATACTTAAGTTTAATATAAGGTAGCTTAAGAACTAATAGTTTTATACTAGTTGTATTTTTGGGAGTTGGCATCGATAGGAACGAAGAGCAATAAAATTCCATTCTGACATGTTAGAGCTACAGGGGGTCACTCCATTCACTTTGTATGCCACAAGTTTTTCTCAGTTTTCCATCGTATTTTCTCGAAGTATTGATTTTTAGAAACTGTTATTATTTAATTTGGGACACTCATCAAATCGACGTGTTTCGCTCCCTATCCCGCTTTTTCCTGCCACTATCAGAATTTGGTCCAATGACAAAAGTTGGGTGTCTCGTCAAAACGAAGCTGTGTATAAACTTTCAGCCTGTTATTAATCACTGAAATCCCTTGTACGTGGGCCCGTGGACTATCATAGTTTAGCCGATTAAACATGTTACCTGGCAGTATTGATGGGGTATGAATGATTAAATAATAATCATTCATATCTATGACACTGTTTTCTTTTTTGCGTTATCATTAATTTCTTTCCACCGCTTTTGTTAGTTTATTATACATGTAAGTAAATATTTCTTAATTTTCTAAACTAAAGCTAATTGTAGGTATATAGAAACTAGTATAACATTAAAATCCTAATGTTTTTCTTACAAATTATCACGTTTTATTTTTATGTGGTGCGCACAGGTGAGCAAGACCTACAAAATGCCATTAAAGTCCCTAATAACACTTTTACGATATCCACGGTCATAGATCTTGTCGTAAACCCTCGGCGCGACACACCTAATCTTGGAAGGGCACCGCATCGCCAATAATGTCCCGTTGATCTCAGTATGTTTTCTTTACAATCAAATCACAAAGGATTTTTGGATAGCCACTATAATCACAAAGACTAAGAGGTTACATTAAATGTATTGTAATTTCTATAACAAATCTGTAATTATTCAACAGATTTGTGTTTTTTGATTGAAATTAACTAAATCGAGTTAAATCTCCAGCAGCAGACAGTAGACAAAAGACGTTCTTTGTAATCTATTATTACTGAATCTCTTAAGATTTTACAATTTCTGAATATTTACATAACTTTCTGTGTCTTTCTTCTCCGAAACTAATTTCAGTTGACCTAATGGTTGATCAGCGAAAATGATTTAGAGTTCATATAATTGTCCGTCATCAATAAATCTGTTACCAAAATATAATTATATCTATGAAAAGAGGCATTCTGTTAGAGAATGCTATTTCTACAATATTACTAAATAATGATATTGAAGGTGGCCTTTTCAATAAATGTAATTACACAGTAATGGCAACTGAATACTACGTGACTTGTATCCGACTTGTATCAATTATACTCAGCTAGATTAACTTCCTACGGCTATGGAACTGCGTGCTTGTGTAAATCCTCTCTAATCGTGAACTTTGTAAACGTTCTGAAACATGTAAATAATGAAATTACAAAAAGCTTTTATTAATGGTCCAGTGGAATACGCAGACAAGGTAATTAATAAAACCCCAAAATTGGCAATCAAAACGGTTCCATTGTACAGTGCATTTAATAAAAGAAAAAATAGTTTAGGAAATTTTGTACCAACTTGTTAAGTGTCGTTTACAATAAGTATACCTACTTAGCTAATATTACTTTCACGCAAAGATATTCAAGGTTTATTGCGCATTGTGTTTTTTTATGATCGTCATAATATGTCACAGGCAGATAAATTATTTTTGCGGATAAACACAGTTTAACATAACACTTTATTTGATTATTGAACTAAACAGATACTGTTGTTATGCTACTTTCTGTTCTTAACACTAAGAAACGACATTATTTTTCGAAATAAACATACATTTTTGAAATGAACTTTTGCCTGCGGTTCCTCCAACGTGTAAATCGGTTATTGTGGTAATATAACTTTTAATTTGTCAACCAATTGAAATAAAACTAAATGCTAATAGACCTTTACCATAATATATAAGAGGAAACTGCAGTGAAATTAGATGATATAACATATACTGCAATGATATGATAGGAATGCAATTAAAATTAGACACACCTTGTGGGAATTAGTATGATAAAACCACCGGGAATTGCTATCTGAACTACGACTATGCAATTAATGTCCGCTCGATATATACGAACTTGCTTCGAGCCTTTGCAGATCTTTATAGCAGAACGAAATTCAAAGAAGCGGCTCTAAGTTATTGCGTGAAATTGCATGTTAAGTTGATTCTATACAGAGCTTAAGCCTGTTAAGATGATGTTCTTAAATGAATTTTAATCCATATCAGTATTGTAAGTTCTAAAAAATCTCTGTGTATCTGTTACGCTTTCAGGCAACTTTTTTTTACTTGAGGAGCTACTTTTTAACGCGATTATCGACATTCAGGCGGTCAGAGCTAGTATATAAATGACACGCTTTCAGGCCAAACTGCTACACTGATTTCAATGAAATTTGGCATGGAGAAACTTTTTTTTACTTGAGGAGCTACTTTTTACCGTGATAACCGACTTTCCGGCGGTCAGAGCTAGTATATAAATGAATTTTTAACATTAAAAAACACATTTGAGTGGACCATGATCATCATCAAGTAAGTGGACAGTTAAGCATCATTAAGTAACAATTTTTTAAACAGGGAAGTAATATTTTGTGGTAAAGTGTAATTTAGCGAATAATTTCGCTTGCTTTTGTGTGCTCAATGACGTAACGGAACGTTAAACGCAACGCTCCAGCTTTGTTAACGACGGAATAAATCTGTTCTCTAATGGATAAAGTATACTCAACGGCACCACGTATGTGATTCTATATATATAGTATTTTTTCTCCTTTATATATATATATATATATATATATATATATATATAAAGGAGAAAAAATACTATTTTTAAGGAAAACTAGCAAAAGCATGCACAGTTACAGGTAAGTGACCATCGCTTCCCATTGACACTTGGAACTCAAAGGTCAGAGTGCTGTGCCGTTTTCGAGTGTCCCCAAAAAAAAGGATAGTCTTGTTTTGCTAATGACTACACGGTTGATCTAGTGGTTTATGGGGTCGTCACTACACCGCTTGCTACTGCGCCAAGTGCTGGGTTCAAATCCTACGTGGGACATCATTTTGTGTGATCCACAAAACATTGCCCTGAGTCTGGGTGTTATTTGTATCCATTACATGTGTTTGTAAAGTTTGTAAAAAACTTGAAATTACCTTTTTTTAAAGAACTCCTTTCATTAAAATAAAAAGTCATTTCAAGTATTTTTATTGTACTTTACGAAATGAAAATCTAATTGAGCCTGTAAAAAATCTGTTTGAGCCGTTTATGTAATGTCACATTGCAAATATTGCGTTAATAAATTTCTATTTAAAAATACTCTATCAGAAAGTAGACGTTTAAAGCTGATTTACCAGACACTATGTTAAATTGCCTTACAATATTTAAAGAATAAACATTGTTTTTTTGCATTCCTATTAAAGAAGCAAACAAAAAGATGTTAGCCTTTTTAATTAGAAAGCGCTGTGTCATTTCGTTGCAATACCTAAGACAGAATAAAAGCAAAATACAAAATGCAATTTTAGTAAGAACACGAGAGATAGGAAAAGCGACATTAGACAACACAACTTTTAAAAAACAAAAGAAAATTCATACCGATAGAAGTCGCAGACTAAGAAATATACCGATAAGAGTTGAGGGAACCAGAAATTATTGTACCAAAAGGTACTAAGGTAGGTAAAGGAGGTACTGCATACAAAAGGAAACCATGTAAGGTAAAATGGTGGCTTTGTAAGTTTCTTCGTATTATTTATAGCTATTTGAATATGAAAATATTGAGTACAATTTGGCCAGTGGATCTGGTGCTGGAAAGTGCCCGATTTAAAAGTTAGTCATTACGATGTACAGACGTAATTTTCAAGTTTCAAAAACACACACATGTTGAAAGACATATGGGGGAACGGGTGCTATGTTCCACCCAACACAAAGGGAGGATCCTCCGACCAGACGAGGTGATCATGTCTGGCGGGCTACTGCCCAACAGTTGATGTTGGGATGTTGTATATATGCTACTCGGTGCGAGTACTATTTATTGTGCGATTCGGGATTGGTAGTTTCTTCGTATTGTAGGTTACTCCGTAGTTCAGTGTAACTTCGGTAGATGGCGCTGTAGTATGTTATGTGGTATGTGGAGGTCGCCACAGACACTCACACGTTGATATATTTTACATACAAAAAATTACTCTTTTGGTTTAATTGGTGATCCTTTAAAGTGTCTTTCCTTGAATTTAAACACGGTAGTTACAAGTGGTTGGGTATTTTAAATAAATACAATAACAATAGTCAGTCAATGCGATAACAAATTAATGAAAACATTTCAGAAATTAATAAACCGGAGGCCCATTCCCCAACCCCTGCCCCCTCTCCCTCCCCTGCACCTCCCAATTCCCCAAAGGCCGGCAACGCACTTGTGACGCTTCTGGTGTTGCGGGTGTCCATGGGCGGCGGTAATCGCCTACCACCAGGCGATACGTCTGCTAGTTTGCCCGTCTATTTAAAAAAAAAATGTGTCAAATATTGCCGGTTATCCCCTTTCCTTTTACTTACTAATCACTTTTAGATTTGAGTGTATGAGCACTTACACCCAATTAATATGTTACCATCAAGTAGACTTGAAATTTTTAAATTTAGGAGGATGCATACATGACCGTTATTGCAGTTAAAAGTAGATGTTATCAAAGCGTAAGCTACCTGAGCCCCTCAAAACCATTTATGTAGTATCTTATCTGGTTCTGACCTCACCTGCGCTCTGGGAGGCGCGTCGTATAGTTGTGTGGTGGCCGTGGACAATCTGCGTAAACGACGGGACCTCGCACGTTCGGTCACTCCTGCACTAGCTCGCTGACGCTGCGATGCCAGAAGTGCGCTGTATGTACGCCCAATACGAGGACCGCCACCTCCACACCAAGTAGCTAATGTCATCTGCAAACAGAAACATTACCTAATTTAAAAAATATCGGGACAACTTTACGTTGGTATCTTAAATAACAAAAATTTTAACATAAAAACGACTTTAAAAACAGGAGTATTATTAAAACTAATTGCTGCAAATAGAACTTAATGAATATATTTTACACTTTTGTAAAGGTTTCTTTACAAGACTAAAAGTAATAATAATAATATTAATTGATATAAAATAAATATGGTTGCTTTCATGTCTGTTGATATAGATACATGCGTGCATGGGTATATGAGTGTGTGTAATATGCATATGTGTGCCTGTGTGTGTGTGAGTGTGTGTGTGAAAAAAAATTAAAGTGAGTTACTGTTTGTACAAAAAAAAAATTCCTAGCATTAAGTTAAATAGGTACCTTTACATTCCTGTACGTACTTTATTCCCGATTGGATTATACAAACAAAAAAATGAAAATTATGAAAATAACTTTCTAAATCTTTGACCTACTTTGCCAAGTATGGAAGTCGTTTCATACCGGAAATAAAAGCAACATTTTACCACAACTCTCATACTATCCTTTTCTAATATATTCCAAAGAACAAAGATCTGAAGTAAGTCTCGGATGTTAATGGTCTGTCGAAAGTTACGGCGAAACATTTACATAAAATAATGTTGGAATTTATGAGCGACCTCTGACCGTGAAAAGCATCTAAAGACCTATTACACCACTAACGTTTTCAAGCCTCAGAATCTTTAGATAAGACTCAGTAATTACAAAATTGTTATTGAAAGTTTACATTGATTTAGTTCAATATTTTATTGTATTTTTTATTACCAAAGGAACTTAAAAAATATTATCGTTTTAGATAATCAGAAAGGAGTCTGAAAATTGAACTAGTTAAAGTTTATATTGAGGAGAAGTAAAAAATACAAATAATTGTGGTAAAATTTCGACCACTAGGCGACCACTAGTTGTTAAAAAATATGTATACTATGTAAGTATGTAAACACATGGCTGGATATTGAATTGTGATTGGATTCTGACACCGGAATCAAATTACCTATAGAAATTTTCAATATTGATGAAGAAAAAGAACATAGGCGCTATTTTAAAAAAAACCGGCCAAGTGCAAAAAACTTCACTAACCAATATAAACTCGCGCCCCGAGGGTTCCGTATAAACCTATAGGTATTATAATGATGTAACTAAAAATTTAAATCTTCGCAACTTTACGTTTATCTGTGCTATAGAAGACGTGGCTTCGAACCAAATTTTAAGTTTTGAATCCCATGCGAGTGTCGAAAATTTAAAGCATAAATGGCTATATCTTTTGATTGCGGTGGTTTAGAAGTTTGATTTTTTCACAGTTCCAAGAGACAGCGTCAGCTTAATACATCCACACGTTCCTAAGGAAAAGGGTCTTGACAGACAGACAGACGGATAACATAGTGATCCTTTATAGGATTAAAAAAACTGAACCCTTTTGGGTTCAGCTTTTTTCCTTTTGAGGTACGGAACCATAAAAATATCAATAAGGAAAACTTATAAGCTGAGTATGCCTGTTTTCAGTAAATAATTAAATGTGTTTCAATTAAATTTTTTGCTTTATACGTATAAGTTCAAATTGTTCTATTTATAAAGTTAGCTGTTGTTAAATTAATACAAGTCGTTATTCTGCTATCACCGCCGGTGGTGACAGCAAGAATACCTAAGATGATAGTCTAAAAATACATGTACACATTTCATTCACTCTCTAAATTATTCTACCTGTGTACTACGTACGTATTCAATAATATAATGCAAAAGTATTTATCTAACGCTTAAACTAACAATGGAAAGATATATATTTACAGAATTCACGTTTTACCAATATGGAACAAATATTTCATTCGCACACCCAATACACAGCGTATATATATCGGCATTCTTGGCATTCGACATGATATTACGTTTTAGCAAATCGCTTTTAGTGAAGGCATGTTTTTTGTCTGTAGATATTTGCTTTAGAACATTCGTAACAATAACAGACAGTTAGACAGTTCTAAAAATATCAGATAGTACTGCTGTGTCGACTTTATAACTGCGCGTTGTCATATCAATATTTTACGTTACAAATTCAATTATATACCATGTCATGTAGGTATACCAGATTTAATGACTTAATAAAAATTTAACTCAAATATAATAAACCAGAATAGTGGAATAAGTACAAGGGAGTTTGATTCTGGAATGTATTGCTACAAGCTCCAGTACCGACAATCAAAATATAAAGTACTTAACCCAATAATGTTTAACATTGTTATTTCATAGTCACCCGTGCCTCGGAGAGTACTTTAAGCTGTCGGTCCCGGTTGTCATCAATGGCAATCATTATTGGGAAGTCAGGACCCTCAAATATACTGACAACTAGTTCAATCTTCGAATTCAGTTCACCTTCAGGATTATGGAGATCCGATGCCAGTCACTCCGTGTAAAAACAGATATTCAGGTAAAACCGGTTGAACTAGTAGCCGACCTCAAATACTTTTAGGAATAATAAAGGCTAGGAAGATGATAATTGTTATTTCATAATCAGCAGCGTTTAGCAGTGCAATGACTAGACATAGCCCTCTCTTTAGAAAGAAGACGAGTTGGTTTGTTTGATAGTTTGTTTCAAATTTTCGTTCTCTTTACAGTGATATCGTTCTGCGTAGTTTGCTCATTCATTTGGCATAAAATAAGACATTCGTCTTAAATATGGAACGCTTGCGTTTATGATAATTTTATGTGTTGGTAATAACGCGTAAAAACGTAAAATAATACGATATCACGGCATCCATTTTATTGTATAGGGGAGCAAACGAGCAGATAGTTCTCCTCATGATAAATGGCTGCCACCCAATGATGCAGAAGCATCTAAATAGGCCGCCATAGTGTAGGTCACCATGTTGCATTTTCTGCATCTGCAATGAGTACTGTGGCCACAAAGCTTAGATTCAGTTACGTTTCTGCGTTATCAAAATTATTGTTCATCAAATTATATCCAATAAAATATATTTAACAAACATAATTAGTTATTAGTTTATATATACTACACTATTGGCCAGTGTAGCAATATAAACATAATAATAAGAAGCAAGTCATCCTAAATTAAACATTATAAATATTATCTATTATGGAACGTTTAAATTATTATCAATATATGTCATGTTGAATTGTCAAACTATGTTTTTTGTTTTATTTAACAAATTATGTTATATTTTTGTCCAAAACCCAAAGGTTGTGGAAGATATTAATTGAAACAAATGGTTGAATGTGTATTTTAAGTGAACTAAATATCAATTAATGTGAATTAAAATAAATTGTATTGTATGTATGTATAATGTGTATGATAAGTAATTATTTTACCTATTCATAAACATCATCGTTCATTTCCCCTAAAAGGTTTTAGAAATTATCATTTCAGACAAGATTAAGCTTGTCTGAGACAAGCTTAAGTAAACAGAGATCACATCTATCAAAATCTATTCCTGAGAGGAGGTTTCGACATAAGATCGTTCTAAAATAAACTATTCACAAAGATTCACTGATCTGTACTCACTTGATTAAGGATCAGTGAATCTTGTTTCAAGAGACATTCAATAATAAAGTTAAGTAAATAATAAAGTTCAATAAAAAATTTTTGACGTGTTCAAGTACCTTTTGGGGCCTGTGGAAATAAATGATTTGACTTCGACTTTGAAAAAAATATCTTCTTAAAATCAGTTTAAAAACTAGATTCACGACTGAGACGCCTTTTAACTTTGAAGATCGTTTTTTGTTTTATCGAAAGACAGTCCCCATTTCATGTCATCCACATTTTATTTATTTTTTATCATTAATTTCATCACGACGACGACTTGAAGACTCGAAGACTTGATAATTGAAGACGATAATTACTCGACATTGGCAGAAATAGCTGATCCGATCCGGCTGGTTGCTATTTCAGGAAAAGAAAAAAAAACAGACGCCTTTTAAAATATGGTCCTGAACCTCTATTCGAAGAGGAGACGTATTTTCAACAGTGGACTATAAAAAACTATTGAAAATAATGATAAAACATATTAGGTTACCATTACCATACCTACTACAGTAGTTTAATTTTTTTCAATTGAATATGATGAATAGATGATACGAATCACGTAAGTGATAATCGATCGCGCCCATAAGTGGGTAATACACCCCTCTCTCCTCTCCCATAATAACGGTTTGATAGCGGGTTGGACCTCGCCAAGAAACTCTGTAAAACAATTAAAGAATTTAGTGACAGCGGTTTCCATGAAACCTTTGTATCACTCTGGTATAGCCCGCAGTTGTCGAAACATGGGTGACAGAGATTTATAACTAGCTTGTAACCCTCGACTGAGTTATTTTTGTATGTAACACAATTTCTGGATTCTACTCTACGTATCAAAATAAAGGTGATAACTAAATTAACAACCATGTAAAAGCATCTAACTCGACGGGAACGTATTTTCTCAGGCCCATTGCACTACGACTTTTGCCAACATTATCTCTTTGCAAAATGAAATGATTTTACACTAAGATCTCTGCACACTATTAAATTGTTGAAACTTTTGACGTGTAGTGAAAATAAAATAACTTAGATAAGATACATTTTTGAGTAAACTATTTCAATTATAATTTAACGAAACAAATATAAATGACGCAGAATCAATAATAATTTAATTAGAAATTAAAGTAATCAAACTCGAGAACAAGGAATGGACAACAAACAAAGTAATTTATATTAAGGCCAGTACTACATTTTGTATTCAAAACATTTGTTCGTAAATCTAAGTAGCTTGCCCAATTACGTTTTACTTAGCATTATTTATTTATTATTTACTATGTAATGGCTTCTGCTACCTACGTAGGGAAAATAAATCTTAATACTTGTATTTCTACAGTTTCTTTTAACGAACGCACGTGTACGTCTTTAATTTGAAATATATTTTATTGCATTCGATTTGGAGTCGAGCAAGCACCTGAAACATTTTAAATTATATTAATAAATTATCTCATAGATATCATTTTGCTAATACATAATCTCGACCTGTTGCTCTACTTTTGAAACAAAGTAATAACCATTAATCATAGTCAAACGAGCCGACATAACATCACGATGAATATTTACAAAAAAAAACAAACCAGTCTATAAAATGTTAGTGTAACATCATCGAATATCAAAAGCTGTTTTTTTTTGTACATAAAAATTATATTTTACAACAGTTAGCAACTTTATGGCCTACGAGCAATATAAAATTAATCAAAGCCAGACGATCAAAAGAACATTCTCAGTACGTTTTATGGTTTATGTATTGTTAAGTTGCCACTATAAACTTCTTTCTGTGTTTTGAAATCCACTTTGCAAGCCCCACAAGATCTCCGAATGGTGATGGATTAAGAACGGCCCCTATTCATCTCGTGGGTGCTACAAAGAAAGTCTTAGTAATGGACTAAAGGCCGCTGATGATGATGAACTAGAACAAAAGACGGCCAGTGAGATGATTATTTCGGATACGAATCGATAAGAAATCGAACGCGGTACGTTCATACTAGTTGCCAGGAAACCACTTAAAAAATAAATCCCTGGTATTCCGACAGGCTTCAGTCTATAGATGACTCCTCGTTTGTGAGGACCATAGTGGTTACTTCCTGTTTATTTTGCTTTCCCAGTAACTCACTTGATGAAAATCAACATGACATATTTTCTGTGACATTGTGCCAAAATATGAATCTCTCCTATCCAAACACAACAAGCACAATATTGATTAGTATTTTTAGAATAAATATAGAATACAAAATTATAAATACAAGGCAAATTTTTGCTTATAATTACTTAGTTTCAAATGACACAAAGGACGACCTATATTAAAAATGCCAATTGATAGAATATTTTATTACTTTCCATGAGTGTCTGCCCAACGATTCTAATAAGTTCAATTCCAAAATAATCATCAACTTAAAGACACATAGATATACTTTATAAAATCGACGATTACCTATGTGTTTGTGTATGCAGAAAATATAATAGTAGGTAATAATAGCGTAAGTTCCAATTTTCAGACTTTCAGTCAATATTCTACTCTAGCCTCCTAGATCTGTTGATATCTCCATTCTATGCGTATAAGTAATATCACTTTCTTACTATTACTTTTCTTTCTTATTAATATTCTGTTTCAAAAGAAATATTTACTTAAATGATTTAGATTTACATATGGCTCCCTATTACGTAAGTGAGTAATATCTAAATGCTTAATATATTCCTGCCTAACCCTATTAGAATATGAGATGGTTTACAGAATCCTAGTTTTTTTTCTTTTTTTTTTCTTTTTAACTCCCACATTAGGAATAAACATCCTGTGTCGTGGGGGACTTTACAAACATACATGAAACGGACACAAAGAACATCCAGACTCGGGACAACAATTCGTGGATCACACAAAGTGTTGTAGGTACCGCGTGGGATTTGAACCCACGACACTTGGCGCAGTAGCAAGCGGCATGGCGACCGCTGACACCACTCGGCCAACCGTGCAGTTTCAGCTACGTTAAGAAGCAAGACCTATTTCTGGCTAATTGTGCACTAACTAAGCAGAGTACAGAACAAATACGTAGATAGTACGTACTGTAAAAAGAAGGGAAATTTGAAAAAGTACTATACTAACACGTTCTGTATTAATTTCTATTTGAAATTAAGTAAATAACTTTAAAGTTGTAAATATCGTTTATAAATCTGTACCTTCAGTGAAAACTGATGTAACTAAAAAAGAAAAGAGCGTACTCTTTCTTAAAAGGTCGGCAACGCAATTTTGACGCCTTTGGTGGGTGTCCATGAGCGACGGTAATCTCTTACCATCAGGTGATACATCTGCTCGATTGCCCCTGGATTCAATAAAAAAAAACAAATTTAAAATTTTTTTTTTAATGTTTATAAACATCATAAAATTTCTAGCTACTTTTCTACTTCACTAAAATAAAAACTGATTACTGCTGTTGATAAACAATATTTTAGGGTACGTTTTAGTGCAAGATAAACAGTATTATCATAAAAGTTTCTTTGAAATTTAAAAACTAATACAGATAATTATACAACAAATATAATGGTCATTTTATGAGTTAATTAATTTTAAATGATTTAAACCATTTTTATTGAATGATTCGTAGGTATACTTTGTACGTATTTAAAAGGTTTTTACTATAGGAAAATAAAACAAAGTTGTAAAATTAAAATAATATGGGTTTGGATACCCATATTATTTTAATTATATCAGTATATACTAATTCACATCTCAATATATAGGTGGCGTAACAGGAGTTACTTACACTCGTATTGTTATACATTAAGAAAATTTAAATGTATATGAATGTATGCATATGTATACGTATTTTCATACGTTAATAATGCTTAGTTGAATCACTTCACCCCAAAATTAACTCCCTCCATTTTAACCATAGAGGAGCATTAACTAGACCAAAAAATAGCATATCTTTTTCTGTTGAACACAGAACATAAAATTTGAAAACGGATACATGTCAAGATGTAAGTATTTATACCGGGGGAAACCCACGCTTCGGTATGCAAAGGGCCGGCTCGACCGGAGTGATATCACGGCCTCACAGATAACCGGTGTGAAACATCGCTTGTGCTGTGTTTCACCGAGTGAGTGAAGATACCGGAGGCCCATACTCCAACCCCTCCTCCCACCTCCCGGCAACGCACTTGGTATGCCTCTGGTATTGTGTGGTGTGTTGTGGGTGTCCATGGGCGGCGATAATCACTTATCAGTAGGTAATACATCTGCACATTTGTCCCTAATTTTATAAAAAAAATGTATTACACTGAAGGCACTAAATAAGTCCGTTAGTGATTTATTTGCAGAAGGTGATGCAATCTAACTATACTTATAAATCATTGAGAGACTTTAATTAAAAATAAACAAATTACGCTTTATATAACTAAAATCGTTCGTAAATTAGAGGAATAATGGAGAAAAGAGGAGGAACACCCACCACTTACTCTCAATAATTTCTGTAACGATAAACAAGGTCTCAAGTGGTCCTAAGCTCCATTGGGCGTCTATCAAACTTCGATGAAGACGTTAACATTAAAGTACGTTTCTGTTTATATTAAAATTCTAATTAATAACAAGGTATTATTAATTTTTGTCCCGCTTTTTACGAAACTCAACTAATGTTTAATTGCTAATTTTAGAATTCGTATACATTCATCGTTATTAAATATCATTATGTAAATAACTTATTTTTAGCACACAAAAACATATATATATAACAACTAGATACTTGGGTTTTTGTGCCAGTCTCAGGCTAAGTGTAACCAATTATCGATATTTTTTATCAATTCTAAAAAGTTAGAAATCTATTTTTACTGTTAGAGGATAAAAAGTTAAATAACTCAATTAAAATAAAGGTCATAAATAAATGAATAACTAAGACTGACTTTGAACAATTTCGGTATACATTAAAAAGAAGAAAAAAGAATAGCTAATTAATCACTTATATCATTCGTAAATTTAATAACGTAATAAAATAACATCACGCTTTGACCTATAGGAGCCGAGCATGATTGAAAAGAGAAGTAGAAGAAGTTGCGTGGGTCATGTAATATATAATAAATTTTACAATTACTAAACACAAAAAAATACTTCTCATAAAATATTACTGAACTGGATGTAATATTAGTTTTTGAAATCAATACTGTGCCATTTTACGTTATTTATGGACGTTATTTCGCTGCGGAAACGAAGCTTGGTAACTGCAAGCAATATCAAGTTTCAAAACCGCCATGAATCCCGGGTACAGGTGGAACTTGTAGTGTACTAATACTACAAGTAAACTATTACAAATAGCTATTGTTTGAAGCAAACATTCAGGTAAATGCAAAGTGAGAAAGGTAGATTTGTATAGTTCAATATGTTGTATATTCTGTACTAAATACATAAAACAAATGTAAATTGTATGTGTTTAGGAATATTTTAACCTTTAAACGAATTGATTACAATGATGATGCAATCAATTATATATTTTTTCCTATTACGATACGTAGGTATTCATTATTTATCGCTGTATGATTTTATTTATGTACAACGTGGGTATTCCTTAAAATATTTAGGCGTGATAAGTTTTCCTTGTTCCAATTAAAGTTTTGCCATTAATATACAAGGTGTCTCAAAAGAAATTTCATATATAGTGGATTGATTAAAAAAAAAGGAAGCGGTATACAGAAAAAATGTTTATTTATTGTTAAAATACACTTTTTGGGAATTCATTTCTTAAAAATAATATCGTCTAAATGTAAACCCTCACGTTGTTGGCACTCATTTAATCGAACAGTAAAATTACTTATGACTGCTCGACAGGTGGAGTGAGGGATGGCTGCCATTTCGTGACGGATATTTTCTTTCAAATGCGCCAGTGAAGTTGGTTTATTGGCGTAAACTTTAGATTTAAGATAACCCCATAGGAAAAAGTCCATAGGGGTTAAATCTGGGCTACGTGGAGGCCAATTTATGTCACCTCTCCGGGAGATCAATTTTCCTGAGAAAATTTCACGAACACGTGGCAGAGATATATTGGACGTGTGTGAAGTTGCTCCGTCCTGTTGAAACCATGTTCTTTGGTTATAGCCAGGAAAGTTTTGCAGTTCAGGTACCAAGAAGTTGTCTAACATCTCCACATAACGCTCTGAATTCACTGTAACTGTACGCCCCATTTCGTCTTCAAAAAAGTAAGGGCCGATAATTCCTCGCGCCGACATGGCAGCCCATACGGTCACTTTAGGCGAGTGTAGGGGTTTCTGATGTTTGCGTTTCGGATTGGCTGAACTCCAGTAGCGGCAGTTTTGCTTATTTACGTGGCCATTAAGTTGAAAATGAGCTTCATCCGAAAACAAAATGTTGGTAAACGTTGAAAATCGCTCAATCATCTGATTTACGAAATTAAGCCTCTGACCGGCATCTTGGGGCTTTAATTCTTGCACCAATTGAATTTTGTAGGGGTGCAGCTTTAGATCTTTGTGCATAATGCGATGTAATGATGATCTATGCACATTTAAAGCACTCGCGCGCTTCCGAATTGAATTCCGCTCGGGTCGTCACGTACAGATTGATTAACACTCTCCACGTTTTCTACCGTTCTTGATGACCTAGGTCGCCCGGATTTTGATTTATCCAGCGTTGATCCTGTCTCTTCAAACTTTTTAACCCAATGTCGAATGAGAGGAAGGCTTGGCGCATCATTTAAGTGGCGAAAACCTCGAATACTGCAGAATTTTCTACGCGCGACAGTTGTCGAATCACCGTTCTTGTAAAATTCTCGCACGCACAACGCGCGGTCTGCTCCCGAGAAACGCTCCATAGCGACTGAATCCCCAAGAGCCAAGCTACCAATTGACATAACCCCCGCACCCCTCAAGTACGCAGCGTTCACGCAGTAAGCTAAACAAATATAAAATTTCTTTTGAGACACCCTGTACTTTGAAATTACTTACTGTTTTCGAATGTCCCAGAGGAGAAAAACATTTTGAAAATGTAATGAAAATAAATGAGATTTGACGGTTGCTTATTTGTTGTGTTCATAAATCTACTTTAAGGAATTTAGGTTTAATTGTCTTAAGTTATGGTGTATTAAACGAGTACAAACCCAAGAAGTGTCGCCGTCAGGCAGTCGAACGACTATGAAATAAAATAGCCAAAACCGCTTGCAATATTACACATGACGCCGACCCCAAATTAAATTAAGAAAAGAGCATAACGTTAAACAAGGCGAACAACACAAAAACTGAAAGTATTTCAACAAATCTATGAAGTTGTGAAAACAAAAGTTGGTCAATTCTCTAGGTAAATACAATCTGTAGTATGATAACAAGTTGGCCAAGTCTAATACTTACTAGACAAAGTATAAGGAAATCATGTCGAAACTGCCATCCAACAAATTAATGGAGCCTATTAGATATCTACAGAATTAACTTGTTTGGAAGACATTGTAGTTTATCGTCCATGAAAATCCGAACTCTTGTACTGACAATAACAGAAATTACACCTGTCTTGTATAATATTCTGTGTGATATTTTGTTCAACAAACTTTTTCTCCTATTATTATGCGTGCCATGAAACATACATCGATTATCAAATAATCAAATTTTAAACTAGAAAATCGTTTGCATTCGATATACCATTTCCTTTTCACCTAAAATTAATTATTCAAGTGTGTATATCGAGGATGATCCGACTATGTGATGTTCGACAGGGGTCCTTCAACGTGGCACTTGTTGATAACTAGGGACGCGAACTGCCGCGTCGATGTGAAGCATAATGTACACGTGAGTAAATAAGACATCAAGAGTAAACAAGAGTCTCTCTCGAGTAGATAAGTTTTATCAGAGTTGTTAGGTACGTTGTGATAATAAAATGTATTAAAAATAATCGTTAATTACATTACTACTTATTGATATTTTGAAGTAAGTAAAGACCAAAGAAACCCTTACAGATATTCTATAAAGGTGATACATTTAAATTCGAGTATTTTCGCGGCAGGTATATTTGTATTGAAACAAGTATTAGCACTTATCTATTTGTGAAACACGAATTATCTTTGCAATATATTACAAGCTACTTATGACGAGACGCTCTCAAGCAGTCGTTTATCATTTTCAGATCTCGCGTGTCAAAAACCTACACACTCATCAGTTAAGGCATCGAATTCACTAAACTTGAGTGTAAACTATAAAACATTTTATCGCTTCTTAATGATACAGCCCGCCTATTAATATATAAGGGAACAAAATGCTGATAAAGGATATGTTGACTAATGTTAAAGATGCAAAAGTTTCTGAACATGTATGGATGTTTATTATTTTATTGGAACGAAGTTCCTTATCGCGCGATATGAACGAAAAAACGAAGGGGGCTAGACGGAAATTGTCGCGACATAATTTGTTGTCACGACACTTTTTGCTATTTTAAATTTTATTTGTTATTAGTTTATTTGTCATTGCTTGAAGCAACCCAGATACTATATATATAATATATATATATATATATACTATATATATATAGTATATATATATATATAGTATATATATATATATATAGTATATATATATATATATATATATATACTATATATATATATATATATAATAGATAGATAAGATTTCGAACTTTTATATATACATATCATCATTATCATCATTATCATCACTATTATCATAATCATCATTTCATCATTTTCATCAATTCATAATTTTCATCATTTTCATCATTTTCATCACTTTCATCAGTTTCATCATTTTCATCATCTTCATCATTTTCATCATTTTCATCACTTTCATCATTTTCACCATTTTCATCATCTTCATCATTTTCATCATTTTCATCATTTTCATCATTTTCATCATTTTCATCATTTTCATCATTTTCATCATTTTCATCACTTTCATCATTTTCATCATTTTCATCATCTTCATCACTTTCATCATTTTCATCATTTTCATCATTTTCATCAATTCATCATCTTCATCACTTTCATCATTTTCATCATTTTCATCATCTTCATCATTTTCACCATTATCATCATTATCATTATTATTATTATTAATATTATTGTGTACACATATGTACAGGGTCTGTCGTAAATAATGGATAAGTCGTAAACTGGAGTTGGTCCGGCTATGAGACTATTAGAAAATCGTATCTTTTTGCCAGGGTTTCTAACCGTATGGAAATGGCGTAGACTTTTATGTTTTTTTATAAATTTCGCTACTCTTTGCATTCATTCCGTTGCCATTTCGTTAAATTTAGGTATTTCTGTGTCATTTTTTTTGTATTATAGTCTTGAAGATGTGTATTATTTAGTTTTAGTACTGTTTTAGGCGTTTTTAACGTTGGTCATTTTCAAAATTGTCATTTTAAGATTTTTTATGTTTTTGTTTTACTTAGGGTCAACTTTTGATCATTTACTGTGTAAAAAAAAAGTACGGCGCTATAGCTGCCCATGATCTTAATAAATTATCTAGTATGTGTAGATTCTAAAAAGGTATAACAATGCATACTTCACAAGTAATATTAAGCTACATGAGCGAGATCAATATCAAGGGGAGAAAATATTTTTTTCATGTAATGTTGTAAATGGTTATAAAACTTCGTCATAATGATTTATTTCTGCCAAGATTCTTTACACAAACACTATGGGGTCACTATTAAGGATATTCAAAAGAAAACTAGGTTGTTTTAGTACGTAAAAATATTTATTCAACAACTTAAACTAAATGTTCGAAGTGTCCTCCGCCGGCAGCTATGCACGCTCTACATCGCCTAATAAACGATCGCTTAATCCGGCGCACATAACCGGCTTCTTAAATTTTTCTCGCTGCTACTTGAATGCGCGCACGCAACTCTTCTACAGAACTTATTGTTTCACTGTATACTTTTTCTTTTATACAGCCCCAGTAAAAGAAGTCCAAGGGGTTCAGGTCTGGCGAACGTGGAGGCCATAAAATTGGCCCCAATCGCCCTATCCATCTATCTGGATAAGTATTATTTAAATGTTCCCTGACACGAACAGCGTAATGTGCTGGACACCCATCATTTTGTAGCCACATCTCATTTCTTATCTCTTGTGGGACGTCTTGCAGTAAACTAGGTAAAGTATTTGCTAAAAAATTCAAATACATATCCGCATTTAATATTGCCGGCAATTCGAATGGACCAATGATTTTGCCATTAATAATGCCAGTCCATAAATTAATTTTAAATTGATATTGCGATCGGTCTTCTCGGATAAGTCTTGGGTTTTCGAGTTGCCAGCTGTGTATGTTGTGAAGATTCAAAAAACCATCTTTTCGACACGTTGACTCGTCACTCCATAAAATTTTATTAAAAAAACTTTGGTCTTCCCTCATCTTTCGCAGCATTATGCGACAAAATGTTATTCTCGCAGCAGCGTCCCTTGGCATTAATGTTTGGACCCTTTGATAATGATAGGGATATAATTCATGCCTTTTTAAAATCCTGTGTACAGATTTTTGAGGTATACCGGTGCGCCTTGAAATTACACTTATGGACGTACCAGGGTCTTCTGCAACTATTTCCAGTACTTCGGCTGCACTGTGGCGTTGTGGTCGTCCTTCACTCGCCCCGCCTACGCCGGTCCCAGGAAATCGTCCTTCCAAAAATGTGTTGTGCACTCTCTCAACTCTTATGAAGACACGATAGTCAGGATGCCGGGCATTTGGATATTTTTCCCGATAAACTCTAGCAGCTCTATTGGCGTTGCCATCACATAAACCATAAATGTAATGCATGTTTACGTATTCGGCCGGCGTGTATTGTTGAGGCATGATATACAAAATTTTCCAAAATAACACGTGCAATCGATAGCACAACACGATGCCCATAAATGAGAGCTGAGTTGTCAATATCACCAGGTTAACAAGTCCAAATCACAAAGAAAATCTAAGTCCGATATTAGAAAGCAGTAACAAATTGACGACAGTAATGAAAACGAGAGCACATGCGATGGTCAAAATCACACTGAGAGATGTATCAGGAGTGCGCCCTAGCTAAACGCATGCTAACCTTTTCACACATCGTGAGTGTGAAAGGGACGGTGCATCATGCAGTGTGCCTAGTAACAATGTCCTTTTCACGCGGGGAGACCCTTTGTATTGCTGTCTTTGTTCATTTTTTTACCTGATGATCCTTTTTACGAATAAACTTGTAACATGTTTGTCGCATGTAACTATTAGAGCACATCAATTTTAAAATTAAACACCTTTATGAAATGAGGAGGCATGAAATTTTTTTGACAAAAAACTACCTAGTTTTCTTTGAATATCCTTAATAGTGGCCCCATAGTGTTTGTGTAAAGAATCTTGGCAGAAATAAATCATTCTGACGAAGTTTTATAACCATTTACAACATTACATGAAAAAAATATTTTCTCACCTTGATATTGACCTCGCTCATGTAGCTTAATATTACTTGTGAAGTATGCATTGTTATACCTTTTTAGAATCTACACATACTAGATAATTTATTAAGATCATGGGCAGCTATAGCGCCGTACTTTTTTTTTACACAGTAAATGATCAAAAGTTGACCCTAAGTAAAACAAAAACATAAAAAATCTTAAAATGACAATTTTGAAAATGACCAACGTTAAAAACGCCTAAAACAGTACTAAAACTAAATAATACACATCTTCAAGACTATAATACAAAAAAAATGACACAGAAATACCTAAATTTAACGAAATGGCAACGGAATGAATGCAAAGAGTAGCGAAATTTATAAAAAAACATAAAAGTCTACGCCATTTCCATACGGTTAGAAACCCTGGCAAAAAGATACGATTTTCTAATAGTCTCATAGCCGGACCAACTCCAGTTTACGACTTATCCATTATTTACGACAGACCCTGTATATATGTTTTTGTGTGCTAAAAATAAGTTATTTACATAATGATATTTAATAACGATGAATGTATACGAATTCTAAAATTAGCAATTAAACATTAGTTGAGTTTCGTAAAAAGCGGGACAAAAATTAATAATACCTTGTTATTAATTAGAATTTTAATATAAACAGAAACGTACTTTAATGTTAACGTCTTCATCGAAGTTTGATAGACGCCCAATGGAGCTTAGGACCACTTGAGACCTTGTTTATCGTTACAGAAATTATTGAGAGTAAGTGGTGGGTGTTCCTCCTCTTTTCTCCATTATTCCTCTAATTTACGAACGATTTTAGTTATATAAAGCGTAATTTGTTTATTTTTAATTAAAGTCTCTCAATGATTTATAAGTATAGTTAGATTGCATCACCTTCTGCAAATAAATCACTAACGGACTTATTTAGTGCCTTCAGTGTAATACATTTTTTTTATAAAATTAGGGACAAATGTGCAGATGTATTACCTACTGATAAGTGATTATCGCCGCCCATGGACACCCACAACACACCACACAATACCAGAGGCATACCAAGTGCGTTGCCGGGAGGTGGGAGGAGGGGTTGGAGTATGGGCCTCCGGTATCGTCACTCACTCGGTGAAACACAGCGCAAACGCTATTTCACACCGGTTTTCTGTGAGGCCGTGGTATCACTCCGGTCGAGCCGACCCATTCATGTCGAAGCATAGCTCTCCTACGGTAGTATGTGTATCTCTCTCCCATGTATACTAAAACAACTTGCTTACGGCACTTTTTTGTTTGATTTGAAGTTTGATATGCACGAAGGAGAGACGCGGGGATTTACTTTTTTTTCCGCGCTCTCCACGTGGTCAAATGCTGGCGTGATAACATTTCCTAATCTTATAAATAGAGATAAAAAAAATAACTATTACTTGAAAACCGATTAAAATTTTAAAGATTTATGTTCTAGCAAGAAGTTTCATTTACTTAACTGGCCGCATTTTTACTAGCGTGATTACCTCTTATTTCGTGTTTAGAGGTCTTTAAAAAGAATATTCTAAAAAACCCCTTCTCCAGCTCGCCCTCTTGCTATAAGTCACGGTATTAAAAGAGTTCGGGCAGAAATAAAACACAGACCATACTTGAAGCGACATTAACTTGTTGTTATTAATATAATGATGGGACCGATAGCTATAAATTTATGCATGAGCTGTTTTAATTTGATTACCTACGTTATTGAAGTGTTGTTATTAAATTTTGCGATTATTACACGTTTGAAGAACTAATATATTATGTTTTGCAGATGTGTAAAGAATAAGATGTGTATAGATTTGGGAATAATAAAATAATAATCCTACATGTCTTATATGTTTTTGCTTTTATACTTCGTTTGTTTATACACGTATGGCAACGGCAACAATGTAAATAGCGAAAACTTTGATTAAACGAGTTTTATGCTGATTCTATCGAGATGATTTGCATTAAAACGACTGCTTACATTTCACGTTATGGATCATACAATCGTAGGCCTGGATATTGGAACTGTTTTAGTAAATTTATTTGAATTTAGAGACGCTGTCTGTAGTTAAAATTTTTACAATCTGTTTTATATACTTGGAAGATAGAACTGTTTTCAACAGTAGACTGCTTAGGCCCATTGATTCAATAGTATACTGCAGTCTCGTAACCTATCTCCGAGCATTTTACTCTGTTTAGTTGTCATGTAAATATCGTTGTATCTTACTTAAGAGAGATATTTAATGATGTCTGATAAGTATTTAATCAATGCGAATTCAAAAATAATTTAAGGGAAAGGTATGGTGAATCTTCTACTGGTTTAAAACAATTATCGGTCATAACGGCCCCAGAGGGGTACAGTAAAATACGTACTTCGTTATAAAGTTCAGGTTACCACTTGCCATTAAGTTTATTTCGATAGGATTTTTTTTTGCTTTAATCCATTTTAGAATCCATACGCAAATAAGATCAGGGCTATCCAAAGAGATGCCACTGCATATACTGCACATTCTGGAAGACGAAGCTTGTGTAAGCCCCCCACAAGGTGGTCCGGTGATCTTGTGAAGGTCGCGGGAAACTGTTGCAAGGGGCAGCTACGGACTGGTTCTTTTTCTGAAGCCTGAAGGGAGGCCAATGTCCAGCAGTGGAGTTAAAAAAGTAAATGGTTTCTGTTACTTCTGTTTTTTTTAAACTAATGTTACTAATAAACTGGACACTTCCTGGGTGAGTTTAAAAAGTGTCATTTAAGCGCAAACCTCCTTTGTTACATTCCTCAAAACGGGATATTTACTTTAAATTTTCAATGTATAAACATCATCACCAGCATATTGCAGTTCACTGCTGGGTATAGGCTTCTCCAATCACACGCCACTTAGAACGATCCTCAGCTTCCCACATCCAGGTCAGGCTGATAAAAAAATTGACAGTCACCCTTGTTAATTCATTTTAATCTTATAAGTATATTTGTAGACAGATGATTTACCGCATAGATAAATGAAAGGGTTTATAAATGGTTGAGCTGCATACATTTAACTGGATTTGTTACACTGAAGTGACCCATTTCTCTTAGTTGACCTTACCTCTTGTACGAAGAGATAAGCGGTTTAAGGAAATCAACTAAGTACAGGCTATCCGGGAGCATTTATTATTTTCAGAAACTTTAACGTTACCTTAAATAATTTCGATTATTTTCTGCTAGCGTCACAACATTTGTATTCAAATTAGGATCGAATAGTCACGAACTCAAATGGCGGGCTATGTCCAATGGTTAGACCACGTGACCTGAATTTGTGGCCGATCTTGTTAAATCCCGTATTCGCTTACAAGACTTTACGTTTAACAACTTTCCGAGGAATTTGTATCATAAGTAATTTTGAGAAGTTTCTTTTTTGATGAAATGGCAACCAGCCGGATCACTCGGATCAGCTATTTCTGCCAATGTCAAGTATTTATCGTCTTCAATTATCAAGTCTTCGAGTCTTCAAGTCGTCGTCGTGATGAAATTAATGATAAAAAATATATAAAATGTGGATGAAATGAAATGGGGACAGTCTTTCGAAAAAACGAAAAACGATCTCCTTTGATAAGTTTTATAGCGTATATTTATAAAAATATTTTGTTTCTGATATCTGACTGTTGAGGTGACTTTGTATCACAAAAAGTAAGACGCTTATCTTAAGGATGAACAAAAAGAGGATATATTCTTGTGTTACACCAAAGAAGTCAATAAAACTCACTAACCCATAACATGTCGTTATCCTTTAAGTAAAAAAATAAACGTGTATAAGATGAAACACGCAACAAAATTATTATTGCTTAAAAAAAAACCGGGCTGTTATAAATTGTTATGTCGGTACGATACATATATTTTTACATAGTATAAAATGAAGTCGCTTACGCTGTGTGTTCGCTTAGATCTTTTAAACTAATACAACAAATTTTAAATCAGTTTTCAGCATTACATAGAGTGATTCAAGAGAAAGGTATATGTAATACATGCCTATTATAGTATAGAATTCTGAGTATTTCATCCTTCAAGACATTTATCAGTGTCAGATGCCTGTCTAAACGATAGTAGCTAATCCTAGTACATTCTACCAGATGTCAATATTTAGAACGATGGTGTTAAAATGTAGGTCTGAATAACGTTTCCTTACTATCTTTAAACTTGTTTTTGTGATCAGCTGAGTGAGTGATTATCATCATTCGTGATATACTATTACACTTAATTATAAATAAATTAAGCTTTTTCCCGCAGCTCCACCATATATATATATCATAAAACTAGAAATTACGTAAAATATTGAAGTAAATATAATATTTGTATCGTCTTTCTATTTCGAACTTCGTTCCATCCGGGTGTCCCTTGACACCTCTCAAGTTTTTATTAATTACTCTTCCACGCAAAAAAATACTGAATAAATTTAGATGAAATTTAACAGTAATGTCGGTTATATATTAGAATAAAACACAGGCCACTATTTACCGATAACTGACATACCGGTGGAGCTGCGGGAAAAAGCTTAATTTATTTATAATTAAGTGTAATAGTATATCACGAATGATGATAATCACTCACTCAGCTGATCACAAAAACAAGTTTAAAGATAGTAAGGAAACGTTATTCAGACCTACATTTTAACACCATCGTTCTAAATATTGACATCTGGTAGAATGTACTAGGATTAGCTACTATCGTTTAGACAGGCATCTGACACTGATAAATGTCTTGAAGGATGAAATACTCAGAATTCTATACTATAATAGGCATGTATTACATATACCTTTCTCTTGAATCACTCTATGTAATGCTGAAAACTGATTTAAAATTTGTTGTATTAGTTTAAAAGATCTAAGCGAACACACAGCGTAAGCGACTTCATTTTATACTATGTAAAAATATATGTATCGTACCGACATAACAATTTATAACAGCCCGGTTTTTTTTTAAGCAATAATAATTTTGTTGCGTGTTTCATCTTATACACGTTTATTTTTTTACTTAAAGGATAACGACATGTTATGGGTTAGTGAGTTTTATTGACTTCTTTGGTGTAACACAAGAATATATCCTCTTTTTGTTCATCCTTAAGATAAGCGTCTTACTTTTTGTGATACAAAGTCACCTCAACAGTCAGATATCAGAAACAAAATATTTTTATAAATATACGCTATAAAACTTATCAAAGGAGATCGTTTTTCGTTTTTTCGAAAGACTGTCCCCATTTCATTTCATCCACATTTTATATATTTTTTATCATTAATTTCATCACGACGACGACTTGAAGACTCGAAGACTTGATAATTGAAGACGATAAATACTTGACATTGGCAGAAATAGCTGATCCGAGTGATCCGGCTGGTTGCCATTTCATCAAAAAAGAAACTTCTCAAAATTACTTATGATACAAATTCCTCGGAAAGTTGTTAAACGTAAAGTCTTGTAAGCGAATACGGGATTTAACAAGATCGGCCACAAATTCAGGTCACGTGGTCTAACCATTGGACATAGCCCGCCATTTGAGTTCGTGACTATTCGATCCTAATTTGAATACAAATGTTGTGACGCTAGCAGAAAATAATCGAAATTATTTAAGGTAACGTTAAAGTTTCTGAAAATAATAAATGCTCCCGGATAGCCTGTACTTAGTTGATTTCCTTAAACCGCTTATCTCTTCGTACAAGAGGTAAGGTCAACTAAGAGAAATGGGTCACTTCAGTGTAACAAATCCAGTTAAATGTATGCAGCTCAACCATTTATAAACCCTTTCATTTATCTATGCGGTAAATCATCTGTCTACAAATATACTTATAAGATTAAAATGAATTAACAAGGGTGACTGTCAATTTTTTTATCAGCCTGACCTGGATGTGGGAAGCTGAGGATCGTTCTAAGTGGCGTGTGATTGGAGAAGCCTATACCCAGCAGTGAACTGCAATATGCTGGTGATGATGTTTATACATTGAAAATTTAAAGTAAATATCCCGTTTTGAGGAATGTAACAAAGGAGGTTTGCGCTTAAATGACACTTTTTAAACTCACCCAGGAAGTGTCCAGTTTATTAGTAACATTAGTTTAAAAAAAACAGAAGTAACAGAAACCATTTACTTTTTTAACTCCACTGCTGGACATTGGCCTCCCTTCAGGCTTCAGAAAAAGAACCAGTCCGTAGCTGCCCCTTGCAACAGTTTCCCGCGACCTTCACAAGATCACCGGACCACCTTGTGGGGGGCTTACACAAGCTTCGTCTTCCAGAATGTGCAGTATATGCAGTGGCATCTCTTTGGATAGCCCTGATCTTATTTGCGTATGGATTCTAAAATGGATTAAAGCAAAAAAAAATCCTATCGAAATAAACTTAATGGCAAGTGGTAACCTGAACTTTATAACGAAGTACGTATTTTACTGTACCCCTCTGGGGCCGTTATGACCGATAATTGTTTTAAACCAGTAGAAGATTCACCATACCTTTCCCTTAAATTATTTTTGAATTCGCATTGATTAAATACTTATCAGACATCATTAAATATCTCTCTTAAGTAAGATACAACGATATTTACATGACAACTAAACAGAGTAAAATGCTCGGAGATAGGTTACGAGACTGCAGTATACTATTGAATCAATGGGCCTAAGCAGTCTACTGTTGAAAACAGTTCTATCTTCCAAGTATATAAAACAGATTGTAAAAATTTTAACTACAGACAGCGTCTCTAAATTCAAATAAATTTACTAAAACAGTTCCAATATCCAGGCCTACGATTGTATGATCCATAACGTGAAATGTAAGCAGTCGTTTTAATGCAAATCATCTCGATAGAATCAGCATAAAACTCGTTTAATCAAAGTTTTCGCTATTTACATTGTTGCCGTTGCCATACGTGTATAAACAAACGAAGTATAAAAGCAAAAACATATAAGACATGTAGGATTATTATTTTATTATTCCCAAATCTATACACATCTTATTCTTTACACATCTGCAAAACATAATATATTAGTTCTTCAAACGTGTAATAATCGCAAAATTTAATAACAACACTTCAATAACGTAGGTAATCAAATTAAAACAGCTCATGCATAAATTTATAGCTATCGGTCCCATCATTATATTAATAACAACAAGTTAATGTCGCTTCAAGTATGGTCTGTGTTTTATTTCTGCCCGAACTCTTTTAATACCGTGACTTATAGCAAGAGGGCGAGCTGGAGAAGGGGTTTTTTAGAATATTCTTTTTAAAGACCTCTAAACACGAAATAAGAGGTAATCACGCTAGTAAAAATGCGGCCAGTTAAGTAAATGAAACTTCTTGCTAGAACATAAATCTTTAAAATTTTAATCGGTTTTCAAGTAATAGTTATTTTTTTTATCTCTATTTATAAGATTAGGAAATGTTATCACGCCAGCATTTGACCACGTGGAGAGCGCGGAAAAAAAAGTAAATCCCCGCGTCTCTCCTTCGTGCATATCAAACTTCAAATCAAACAAAAAAGTGCCGTAAGCAAGTTGTTTTAGTATACATGGGAGAGAGATACACATACTACCGTAGGAGAGCTATGCTTCGACATGAATGGGTCGGCTCGACCGGAGTGATACCACGGCCTCACAGAAAACCGGTGTGAAATAGCGTTTGCGCTGTGTTTCACCGAGTGAGTGACGATACCGGAGGCCCATATTTCAGGCTATTTCACACCGGTTTTCTGTGAGGCCGTGGTATCACTTCGGTCGAGCCGGCCCATTCATGCCGAAGCGTGGCTCTCCCACGGAGTCTCCCACCGACAGATTTACTTGGTCTCCGAGGCACTGGGGTTTAGACCCCAACTTCTAAACTTCGGACTGTTATTATATATTTCTGTAATTCCGGGAATCGCACATCTTGATCGGCAGCCGGATACGCCAACCGCGAGACCAACGTTTACCAAGAAACCAGTAATATAAAGATACATATATAGAGTGTACTAAAATATATTTCTAAGTGATACCAAGACGCATTAGCAAAAGTGATATCGTACTGTTTACCAGAGCAAAGTATTGAATAACGCATTTGACAAGTGAATATTGGTGTAGACAGCGTGGGAGAGTTCTGAATGATCTCAATATACCTACCTACCATCACGAATTTCATTTGTTAGAAACATTATGATTTACACTTAAACTATTGATTTAGCTTTGAGGTTAGGCGTATCGTCATAAACAACATCCAATAAGCAACTGCTTGACATAGGCCTTATATCATATATAAAATTCTCGTGTCACAATGTTAGTTACCATACTCCTCCGAAACGGCTGGACCGATTTTTATTTAATTTTGTGTGCATATCAGGTAGGTCTGAGAATCGGCCAACATCTATTTTTCATCCCCCTAATTTAGCTGTTTTTACGAGCTGAACCTATTCGACAGTCCATCAAAAATACCCAAAAATTTAAAATGAACTTTTAAGATAAAATTTATAATTTAGAAAAGCTAAGGTTCCTTATTTTTTATTCAGACATAAAAGAATTGTGACAGTAATTTACATACATAGTGCGCAAATACTTTTACAAAATTACTTGCCGGCCTGTCATTAAAAAGTCTATTAAAACTCCAGAAACTCATGATCATATTATTTAGTTAGTAATGTATCTTAATTTAAAAACGCATTTACACCAACTTTGTTCAGCTTAATTTTTTGTTTAGCTTTTCTCATAAAAAGTGATGCGCGATATTTTTATTCCCAAATATTTTTTATTTCTAAATATACCATGTACGCGTTTCTAATCAACAGACTTATCTTTGAAGATAAAATTTAAGATATTGCTGTTATATATTTAAGAGTTAAGAAATCTTATGTTTTACAAGTTAGTTTGAGAGTATCGTACCAACTTTGAAAGTAACTTTTCTTTTTCTTAGAAAATGAAAAGTTATGTATATAGTCGACATCTGAAATGGTTCCATTAAATAACATCGTGTACCTACTTATAAAAAAGACTAAGACAACATAAACATTTTCTTTTTATGATGACACGATAAAAAAGAATTTGAAATTGTAGACAATAAATAGGTGAATTAAGAAATTTAACTACTTTTAGAAATTCTTAGGCTTACCTTGAATGCATTTCTAAACTTATTGGACATAATACTGTAGAGGAACGGGTTGATCGCCGTTGACAAGAAGTACAAAACTCCTGATAAAAAAGTCAGCACGATGTATACCTGTACAGAAAAAAAAAACTTTAGTGTAAAAACTTAAATTGTATATTATCGGTAAAATTCTTCTAGTGTCTAATTATTTTTTAATATTATATGAGCCTGCCAAAGTAAATCTACTCTGCCGATGCAGATGGATAGCATGAACAGAATTCAAAAGTGGTGGTCAACATACCTGCTGACCCACACTGTATGTGGCCTATTGAGATGCTCGTGCATCATTTGGCCTCTGGTCTTGCACTCACCAACGAAACGAGACAGCACAAATACTATCAAATTAGGTTGGCTTTCTGTTAGAGGGCAGTACTGCTCTGGTCGATACGGTCGGTCGATCTCGAAATCATCGTTCGTGTCTCTTCTACCTTAATATCAATTGCCCAATAAATATTTATTTTACGTTTATTCTCTTTTGTAAGCCTGCTTTGCACGTATTGTTTTCCTCCCATACCTCAATATTTATAAGAGTATGGTGAAGAACTTCGTATAATGTGTTTTTTATTACAGTAACAGCGCAGTGAAAAATGGGCTTCTCAAATAGCACGCAATATTAATGATGCTTGATACCTCTAAAGAAAAAAACAGCATTATCTGTCCAATCATTTATGCATTAAGGAAATTTTGATCTTACAAAACACCTATTGATGGTATGAAGATGAAGATTGATCATAGCAATAAAATTCCTCAAGTTTTGAATAAGTTACTTAAAGAGTTTTACGCTAACTAAAATATTTTTTTTACTGCACCTATGGGTTTATCAAGGATTCATTGAACTCAGGCAAAACATAGTGACGTGATTTTGTGCTAGCCATAGCTTTGAGTCTTGTTTCTAACTGACCAGTTTTTCTACGTGGCTTAAAGTTTATTTCTGATCCAAGAAAAGAAACGTTTAAGCCTAGCTCACAGCTACTACAAATACACGTTTTCGTAATCGTCTATTCAATAGTTATATCAGAATAAACGGTGCAGCAGCGTAAGAACGTATGTAGCATGCTTACAAAGGTTTTCTAGGATTCATTTTGGATAAGTGCTCCGGGCAAATTGGCGTAGAGTTTTTTATGTACCTAAATAGTAATAATAATAATAAAAAGTAAATAGTAGTAATCTAAGTGTCTGAAAATCGATACACAATTTCGAGCAGATTACACTTAGGTACTTCAAAGTTTTGAGATTTCAGTCAACATTCTTGTTATAATAACTAATTAAGCGATTTAGTTATTGCTTTCTCTTTTAGGCATTGGTTATTTACTAAAAATAGTACATAACACTTTGGATGCAAATAAGATTAATTTTACGTTTTCCTAAATTTAATTTATTATACTTTTATAAAAGTGCTATATAATACTCATATACATATACAGAATAAGATTTTTATCGTAAGATCACTTTTAATATTTATCAGAATACAAGCCATTACCCGCGGCTCCGCCCGCGTTTAGTTCGGTAATCGCGACAAAGAGTAGCCTACGTCCTTCCTGAAGAATCCCAGTATCTCCATGTCCATATCTCATTGAAAATCTGTGCAATGATTTAGCCGTAAAAGTGTACAGACAGACAGATTAATGTGGATTAAAATATTTTAAAAGTAAATAAAAGACTAAGAAAGTTACCAGATAGAAAGTATCGGAGGGTTGTTCCAAACTTTTTCCATAAATGGCCAGTAGTCTCTGCACATGGAAAGGCGCCCAACAAATGAAGAACGACAGTGCCACAGCGACTGCAAAGAAAAATGATCTTTTCTTAATATCAAATGAAATGACATAATAGTAGGTACCATGTAATATAAAGAAGTACAATATACTGGTAAACCAATCTATACTAATATTATAAAGCTGAAGAGTTTGTTTGTTTGTTTGAACGCGCTAATCTCAGGACCCGCTGGTCCAATTTGGAATTTTTTTTCAGTATTGGATAGTCCATTCATAATACTAACAAGAGCGCAGCACCAATGAAGAATGTTTCAAAAACGGGGGAAAATTGTCACGCTACGAGCAATAGAAGACGCAAACGAGGGTCGTGGGCCAGCTAGTCTATACATATATACAAATAAATAAAATTGGAGTGTCTGTTTGTAATATTAAAATAACCGCTTTCTACTACATGCATATGAATGTATATACGGTACACATACCAAAATATGTTTTTTAAAATTTTGGTCTGTCTGTCTGTTTGTTCTGGCTAATCTCAGGAACCACTGGTCCGATTTGAAATTTTCTTTCGGTGTTGGATAGTCCATTTATCGAGGAAGGCTATAGGCTATATATCATCACGTTACTACTAATAGGAGCGGCGCACCAATGAAGAATGTTTCAAAAACAGGTGAAAATGTTCACGCCATGGGCAACATAAGACGCAAACAAGGTTGCGTGGGTCAGCTAGTAAAATATAAAACAATAAAGATTGTTGCTTTTTGTAAATAGATTTAGAAAACACTTATTAAATAAATTGTTGGGAATACTTAAAAATATTGCGAGAAAATAGACCGCTATTTCCTTGTTCGCGAAATCTCTTAATTAATTTCTTTTCTCTCTCAAAATATTTAGAGGTCAAAAAGTTAACAAAAGCCTAATAGTTTTAAATTCCTACTGTTAGTTTTAGTGGTCAAGTTTTAGTTCAATTATGAAAGTAATTATTTAGTAAAGAACTTATATACTGCTGGTCACATTCACACACACTCCCGCTAGAAACCAGGATGTCCACTAACCGATCCACTTTTAAGCTTAATGTACAAAAGTACTATAGAGACTTGTTGACGGAGTCATCAGAATAACACTTTTAGTGTAATAGTTTACTTTGGATATGTATATGTGTGTATGTAGGGATACATATTTATGTATATATGTATGTGTATGTATATGTATATTTAATTTAGATGTTTTTTTTGATGAGATGTTAATTACGTATAAATTGTTTAAGTTTATATATCTGTAGAACGCTTAGTATTGTAATATATCTTAATTCAATCTATCGTATTATTAAGAGACGCCTGTCACACACAGTTTTGCAACACCAGAAGGTTTGACTGGAAGAAAATACCTATGGCATTAAGTCCGCCTTGTGCAATATGTTTGCAGGAAGTTTGTATAAAATAAATAAATAAAAATAATTACGCGCAAAGTTAGTGACGTTACTGTCTAAAATTTATCTGATTCACTCCCTTTCTTAAAGTGTTATTAATAACGCCAGCATTGGTACTATTTTTATTAGTTGATTTAGTTTTACTCATACTATATTCTAAAAAAATCCGTTAGCAATCTTTAACAGTGCACTACTAACAGTTAAGGGCTGTTGATTCTGTGCCACTCCTTGGAAGGGAGGGAGCCTTTGGACTATTATACCATGCTGGGAAGTCGGAATGAAAATATTTAGACGCCAGATAAATCTATACTAAACTATACTAATATTATGAAGCTGAAGAGTTTGTTTGACTGTTTGTTTTTTTGTTTGAACGTGCTAATCTCAGGAACCGCTGGTCCAAGTTGAAAAATTATTTCAGTCTTGGATAGTCCATTTATCGAGGAAGGCTATAGGCTATATATCATCACGCTAATATTAACTGGAGCGGAGCACCAATGAAGAATGTTTCAGAAAAAAAAAATTACGCTACGGGCAATAGAAGACGCAAACGAGGTTGCGTGGGTCAGCTAGAATTTAATAAACTTATAATATATTGTTTACAGTTGTCTATTTTTTATTCGTTGTTACGTGGCTTCGAGCGTTCGAAAAATCAGTAAATAGGATGTATCATAATCTTTTAAGTTATATTATCGCAAATAGGTCTCGTTGTACAACAAAAACTATGTGTATGAAAAGTCTAAAACAGTTATTTCATTACGTTATATATATTTAGTTTTGTATCTAAAATTCTTAATTGTATAATCTATAAAGTCTTATCTTGACTTTATTTTGTATCCAAACTCTTGGTTCTTCACTCAAAATTAAATAGTTCTTGATAAACATCAAATTTTGAGTTCTCCGAACTAAACTAATTGAAATAACATTTTCAATTACTGAACTGAATGAATTAGACGCAAAATAACTAGAGATAGGTATTACGTAAGACCGTAATAACGACACAACTGGAGTACTAATTCTGAGGTTTAATCTGCCACAGAGCCATACCAGCTTTATAAGCTCTGAAAACAACTACTGTATCCAAAACCGAGCGTATGAGAGAACATCCATGTAGTCTTTATGCTATAGTGTGTTTCGTAAGTGTGTGTGTCTTTTTGTGAAGGCGTAGTGCTTACACGAGTGTGCGTTTGGCATCTTTTTGGGTGTGTGTGTGTCTTTTTGTGAAGGCGTAGTGCTTACACGAGTGTGCGTTTGGCATCTTTCTGAGTGTGTATGTATATTTAAATAAGTTTAATAGATATTATTGCTTAGAATCAATTATATTAAACTAAAGTGCTAATTTAAAATTTTCCAACAATGCTACTCACGATTCATAGAATGGCCTAAAATCTGTTGTTTTCTAACCACAATTCAAAACAAAACGAATTAAATTTAATGTAGAAACTATAAATGTTATACAGGGTCCCTTTTTCGATGTAGGTACATTAATTAGTTTAAATAAATTTTAGAACGATTTTCGTAAAGTTAGCAAACCTCTCGATGTAACAAGTTTTTGTCACAAGTTTGTCTCTCGTCGGCGAAAGCACAAGAGCCATTTAAAAAATTAAACGACCCATTCAAGTTAATAAGTGCTCTCACAATCATTGCAGACATAAAATTTACATGATTTTGTACTTTTATTTTGTGATTTTCTAGCGATTTTATTTTCTCTCTGTCGGGAGAGTTATAATTTGTTTGTTTGTGCTTTTAGTAGACATAAAAAATAATTTCTTTGAAAATAAAAAGTATCAGATATTTTAGATTGTGTTACTGTTCTATTGGCTGTTACCTGACAGACAGATTCTCTCCCGGGACAACTAATAGTGTAATGTTCATTGTTATTTATTTTGTGTCTGTGTGTAATTTATCTTAAATATGTGTATAAGTATATTGTATTTATAAACATGCTTATAACTATGGTACAGGCTCTGCCTACTTTAAGATCGAAACGTCGTGTAGGAAATGTTATGCTTAAAGCTTAATAGCTCAATACTTAGAAGTAATATTTTGAGGGCTTAGTCAATAATATATATTTTTGTTTCCTATTAAATTCCTAAAACTTCATTCTTAATTAGATGCCTTAATCCGGAAGTGGACTGCTAAAGTCTGTTGGTGATGATGATCTACAAGAATGTGAACGATACGTTCCCGAAAGTTTTACCCAACAAATGGTAGAAGAATTAGATTACCGCGAAAAAGACACGGAGGCGAAAATATAGCTAAAATAGGATAAACTCTACTTAGGATAGTTGAGTTAACGGAAATAAATTATAGTGACCTTATTGTAACAGTTTGTGTCTAATAATAAGGCTCACTAAACCACTGGTAATATTCATAATCCGTGATACACAGCGCCTGTAAGTAAGCGAGATCGTATTCAAAACAACAGTCGTTAATAGGGGAAGATACAAAGCTTGGTTATAAAGTATGGTAATAAACAACACGGACTTAGTCTGGATGACATTGACACCTTACTAATGCTCCATTAATAACTGTAAGAAATTATAAGTAAAAAATACCTTCAAAATACTAAACAGTAATCGTAATCTATTTTGATATTTCTTAAAATTATCTTTTACGCAAAAACTACTCAATGGATTTTGATAAAAATTACTGTTAATATAGCTTATACATCAGAACACAGAAGCCAAAATGAGCCAAAACAAGTTTAAAAGTAAGTACTCTCCTAACCTAAAATGAACACACATTTTAGTGTTCTGCAGTAGACAAAATATATCTATTATCATTTTAATTATTTTATTACAGATCAATAACTCTTGCGTTGTCACAGATTTAAGATATAGTTGCGTTTATAAACAGAGCGGCAAGTGCAAACATGTTATTGCTTTAATATGTCCATTTTTTTCTTCTTTTTTATTGAAAAGGGGGCAATCGAGTTGGCCCATGCATGCCGAAGCGTGGCTCTCCCACGGTTTATTATTCCCATTTCAATTAAATCTAGCCGAGGATCAACCCAAGTGGCGTACAATTGGAGAGGCCTATGTCCAGCAGTGGACTGCGATAGGCTGATGATGATGATGATGATGATGAAATTTAAATCTTTGATCTAATTTACACGCCACTTTAGGAAAAGCATCAAATTTACACCGACTATTTCGGCTGTTATTTTGGTAGTTTGCAATACTACAAGATTTATAAATAATAATAATAAATATTTTCGGATATTTAACATACAACGATAATGACCCATTTTAAAGCAATTATCAAATGACAAGTTCCAATAAACCCCTATTGTTGTAAATTTCTGCAACGGCAAGCACTGTGATCGTTTTCTATACCTCCACCATACACTTTGCACGATCCCAATAGTTCGACTAAAAAGGATAAATATCGCAATTGTCTTTTATTGCTAGACACAAAGACACCCACTTTAAGCCATAGTAAGAATATTCGATTACGATTACAAGTTAACGATAATCAATAGAATATTTGAAGCATCGTTAATCGTTTTAATTTAGCGCTGTTAACAGCGCTAAATAGATCAAAATGGAAGGAGTTGGAGGAGGCCTTTGCCAAAGTGGGGCAAACGGACGATGTTGTCGATGTCGTTGTTTCAACAGATTCAACAGCAATTTTTAATTAAGAAAAAAACCATTGTAAAGATGTTGTCTGAATAAAGGCTTATTATTATTATAATCGTTTTAAAATAGGAATGATTTCTATTCTACTTTATTTAGTAAATCCGTATATTTTATAAATAGATTACGAACAATGACCAAAAGGTATAGTTCAAGATCAGGCGACCAACAAGAAGAGGCATGGCACTTGCTTACCAAACCAGTCACCACTATACCATCGCAGTCCAAGCGATCCATATATGATATAGATGCTCCTACCGAAAATTACTAAACGCGGCGAAAAGTATTCGCAATAAAATATAACTCTATAAATGATATTATTATAGATTTTACCGTTTTTTTTTTTTTTATTGAATAGTGGGCAAACGAGCAGACGTATCACCTGATGGTAAGCGATTACCGCCGCCCATGGACACCCACAACACCAAATGCGTCATAAGTGCGTTGCCAACCTCTGGGGGGTGGGAAAGGGGATGGGGGGAGGGGTTGGGGTATGGGCCTCCGGTATCCTCACTCACTCGGTGAAACACAGCGCAAACGCTATTTCACACCGGTTTTCTGTGAGGCCGTGGTATCACTCCGGTCGAGCCGACCCATTCGTGCCGAAGCATAGCTCTCCCACGGTAAGAATATTACTCATTCTCAATTCATTGGCACAAAATAAGAAACATACAAATATAGTACGCCACTTTTTAAGAGAGTTATGACTTCAATGCATAAACTAGGAACCGAAAGGCCGAACACAATAATACAATTTATATATTGATATAATTAAATAGCTCATAATGCTTAAAACAGATGAAAATTCTGGATGTTAGGTCACTTTTTAATATTATTTAAATTGTCCTTTAAATAAATTAATATAAGAAATAATGTTTTTTCAATTCAGTTTCATTTAACGAAAATAATATAAGGTTACACTAAAAAAAAATATGAATAGATAATAGCTACTTGATTATAACGAAAATGATCACTGCTTAATAAGTTAATAATATTTTGTAAATCAAAACGATTAATCTTTACCTCAGCAATGGGTAAAATGTAACATCACTAAATTTAAAAAATAAAAATCATAGAATGTAACTGTTAACATATTGCAAGAAATAAGAAAATCCGCGATTTTTAAGTTTATTTCGTCATCATCATGGGGGTGCCATCTTCAAAATGAAGTTTGGAGGTCAGCAGACGGTATCCCTCGCTATCATGAGCGGCCTCTTTCAGTTGGTGATATTTTTCCAGACCATTCCAGGACCTGATGTCATCTATCCACTTCTATCTATCTTCTTCTTCTTCTTCTTGTCGTCATTATTTGTAGAAATTTAAACTCAAATGTGTCAACATTAATTCAACTCAACCGTATAGCTAATTTTGTATATAAAATTGTCTAACTTGAACTATGATAGTTTTAAGATGCGTTTCAATAGTGCTAGGTTGCGTTCTTCAGTCACATAACGCCAGTTTCAAAATCACCTTCTTACGGTATTTGAAGCGAAAACTTTTATTCCCGTTACTCATTAAAACTTGCCTCAAGGTAGAAAATCTAATTTCAATTCCAAATCGATTTCCAAAAAGGATCTAATTTCTTTCTTCTCCTTATATTTTGGAAATAATTAACGACTTGATTCACCCTCAAAAGTGTAATAATACAGTATTTTTATTATCATAAAGGTTTTGTAAATAAATAAATAAAATAAATATTTCGGGCATCTAACACAACGCCATCTAGTCCCAAGCTAAGCAGAGCTTGTGTTATATATACTAGACAACTGATATAAATACTTATATTTTCTTTTTTTTGTAAATACATACATGTTATACATAGAAAACACCCAAACTCCGAAACAAATATTTGCAGATCATACAAACATTTTATCTTCTTTTTATAACTATAAAGTAACAGTAGTTTGGGGTAAATTTGGCATTGTCATTTAGTAATCATTTCGATTATGTTGCGTGACGAATTGCCGACCTTGGCTGCTTATGAAGTGCCTATTCTTGAGCCCCTTGAGATATTTTTGTGTGACCCTACCTCTCGCATGAAAACGTAACAATCTCATTATGTCTATAAATGTACAATACAATTTAGCCCTTAGTCTCCCTATAAATCACATGAAGTCTAATATTTTTTTATAGAACATTCAGTCTATTTAAATAGTAATTGATTTCAAAGGTATTAAAAGTAAAAATTACAAGCAATTTATCTTTAAGTCATCGACTAAAAATTTACAATTGAAGTGGTACTGAGAACCAAATTATTAAAACACAATTTTAGAACCTGTCAAAGCACGTAAAATTAATTACAAGGATAACTCTTTGTAAATAAAAAAGGCGTTTTCTTAACCCGCTCTAATCAACAAAGTAACAAGTCGATCGTAAATTCACTGTACCTTATAATATTTAGGAAAAGAGTGTTCATTAAAGTTAATTCACAATTATGACTATACTAGCTGAACCCCGCGTAGCTGCCCTATCATTGTACCGCGGGTAGCTACGCGCTACGGTACTAACGCCGCGATACGAAGTTATATCTGTCTAAACTATATTATTGTAAAGTTTCATCAAAAATCATTGAGTACTTTTTGTATGAAAGAGTAACAAACATCCATACATCCATACTTACAAACTTTAGAATTATTTACTGTTAGGCACCCATCATATATATGTAGCAGTATTACGCTCGAATTGTACAGGATTTCAGACTACAGTCTACAGAATTTAGAAGTTTTTTTTTTTTTATTGTATAGTGGGCAAACGAGCTGACGTATCGCCTGATGGTAAGCGATTACCGCCGCCCATGGACACCCGCAACACCAGAGGCGTCACAAGTGCGTTGCCGGCCTTTAGGGGAGAGGGATGGGGGAGGGGATGGGGTATAGGCCTCCGGTATCCTCACTCACCGGTGAAACACAGCGCAAGCGCTATTTCACACCGGTTTTCTGTCAGCTTCAGCTAGAAATCAATGTCCAGGCCCAATTCAGAATTTGACGAAGCGTCACTTTAGTTAAGCTATATTTGGAAGTTCTAGTTTTGACATTATGTTCTCAAGAAAGCAAACGAGTGTTTCGGCACAGTGTCATTCAATCTTCGTACTTGTAGAAACTAAACATAATGCTTAACAAAACTTTAGTTAGCACATGGCATAGCACATTCGCTACTTAAAATTTGACAAGAATAAGAATGAAGTTACGTCATTGCACCTTTCAATATTGCTACAAATTTGATAATTTTGTGCATCTCAATGGTTCCATAAATACTCTACTAATCCCAAGGTAGTATAGCCACTCTGATTTAAGAACTAACGGACCCACTCGATCGGGGCGGTGCTACCCTCTTATAGAAGACCAACCTAAAATGGCAGCATTTTGTTGTCTTACTTATTTTTCGTGGCAGAGCCACGCTTCGGCATGAATGGGCCGACTCGACCGGAGTGATACTACGGCCTCACGGAAAACCAGTGTGAAACATTGCGTTTGCGCTATGTTTTCCCCCATCCCCAAAGTCCGGCAAAGCACTTGTGACGCCTCTGGTGTTCGGCGGCGGTAATCGCTTATCATCAGGCGATACGTCTGGTCGTTTGCCTCCTATTCCATAAAAAAGGAAACTTTGATGACGAAAAAGATATTTAATAACGTAGACAAATTAATACAAAAACAGGTTTTCAAAGCCACATCATTTGTTAAAGCGTAAAAGAGTAATGAGCGGTCCGCAGCAGTCTCACATTTATTATACAATGATTTATGTTAATTTATAAAATACTAGCGACCCGCCCCGGCTTCGCACGGGTGCAATGCTGATACTAAATACACGTTGTATATAAAACATAGCTGACCCACGCAACCTCGTTTGCGTCTTATATAGCCCGTAGCATGAAAATTTTCGCAAAATAAGTAACTTTTCTGGTTGATTTTTACACCTTGTGTCCGAAAAACCCAAATATCTTACGGAACCCTATTTTTTTCCAAAATAAAATATAGCCTATGTTACTCGTGGATAATGTAGCTTTCGAATGGTGAAAAAATTTTTAAAATCGGTCCAGTAGTTTTTGAGCCTATTCATTACAAACATACAAAAATAGGTACAAATCTTTCCTCTTTATAATATTAGTATAGATTTGACTTTTTTCTGTGATTACGCTTTGAATTCTTATAAATTCTTCTTTTATTAACCATTTGGTGCTTGGAAATCGTTATTTGCACTCACAGCGTACGTACAGCATCCCGGACAAACACCAAATGGTTTTTTGTAAGCTTGTTGTAAAATATATAAAAAAAATAAAAAACAAATAAATCAAAACATCATAATACCTCACCGGATTTAAAAAAAGACAAGTTTAAAGCTTCTCGTATAAACTTCGGCAAGCTGTTATAAAGTGCTACTGCTTACACAATTAAAGATTTAATGTCATGATGCTCAACGTTTTATATACAATGCATGGAATAATAAAGTTCACAGTTGAAAAAATAACTGTTGTTCAAATTTTAATTCATGGAAACTTGCTACAGTAAAATTAATTTTAAACAAAGAACTTCAGTTATAACAAAAAAATTAGCGTTTTTTATCACAATAACAACTTAACAAGATGTTCGCTAATTAAATCTACCTACCTTAAAATTGTTTGAAGTTGTGAAACAAAGCTATGTATGATTTTACAACAATTAACTTTAATAATGGCAGGTTTTTGACTTCTAATTAAGATGATTTCCTTAATGTTTTATGTTTGGATAAAAAAGAACAAGGAATAATTCTTAAAAAAATGCAATAAGAAACAACACTATAAAATAATTTATTTTCAAATTATACATTTGGGTTAGTATTATTACTTTAATGAAGTAGATGTAACAATAAGATGAAAATAAAATATTTCGGACATCTAACACACAACGCCTTCTAGTCACCATTCTGACATGTTAGAGCTGGGGGTCACTCGGGAAGGTACCATTCACTTTGTATGCCACAAGTTTTTCTCAGTTTTCCATCGTATTTTCTCAAAGAATTGATGTTTAGAAACTGTTATTATTTAATTTGGGACACTCATCAAATCGATGTGTTTCGCTCCCTATCCCGCTTTTTCCTGCCACTGTCAGAATTTGGTCCAATGATAAAAGTTGGGTGTCTCGTCAAAACGAAGCTGTGTATAAACTTTCAGCCTGTTATTAATCACTGAAATCCCTTGTACGTGGGCCCGTGGACTATTATAAGATGATGATAAGAGATAAAACACATATATACGGAGGAATTGAGAAAACTTCTCCTTTTTGAAGTCGGTTCATTAAGATGTAAGTATATACAAATATACACATCATGGAGAAGCAAGAGGTATTACAAACGTCCTAATTCAAACAGTGCATTTCAGAATTTATTAATATATATAATATTCATTAATTGTTTAACAAAGAATTATGTCATGATTAGAGCTTTAAGAACAGAAGTTGGGAGCTGAAATTCAGTGCTCACAGACCGCAGTGAATAATTGGGGGACATTTTTGGTCAAGAAAGTAAAGAAAGAATATTATTACAATGAGTAATCTATAGAGGTAAAAGAAATCCAATTTAATAATTATTAATTATTTATAATTTTTGACACTGAATTTGTGTATCGGATGACTTAGTACCCAGAGCATTCTCTTCCAGTCAATCTTCGGGTGGTGTAGAAAACTTATAAGGTAGGTCTGTGCACTTCGATTGCATTTTAGGTAGTCAACATAAATCGAAATATCAGATGAACTATGGATTAGATAGTTCTATCTAATTCATTAAGGAGACTCTGTAGTTTCTCTTAGAATGTAAATCGGTTTGTGGACATATTGAGTTCGAACAGAACTATCGTCTATTTAACAAAATATTCATATTATTATCTTGTTAACATAAAGTTCACAAAGAGTTTAGAAATAGTGATACTTTCGGACATCATATGTAAATCGGCACAACGCCATCTTTTTTTAAACTAAGAAAGAGCTTTGGCTATGAAAGCTGAAGAAACTGATTAAATACTGTTTTTTTTAGAATACACTCAAACTTCAAGACAAATATTTTTAGATCATACAAACATTTACTTCGACTAGGGAATCGAACCCGAGACGACAGCACAGCTGTCGCATACGCTACCGTTGCGCACCGAGGTGTAATTTTATTAGAGCTTATATGGAGTAGTACTCACTGAAACATTATAAATGAATTATTCATTATTAACACTCGAGTAACTTTATTTTCAATAACTTGTATTTTTTTTATTAAAATGTATTTTTTTCTAAAATGACTTTTTCAAGTAATACTTAGGTAAAAGCACGCAACAATCTGTGACCGTTACCTTTAGAATAAAGGACAAACAAACAGAATAGGAATCAAATCAAGCCCGACTAAGGATATAAATTGCATTATTCAAAGGTCCTCGAGTTGTTTATTATATTTGATGTTCTATCCTACTTCTACATGTCTGGTAAAAGTATATAAGAACCTAAGACTGACAGACTTGACTGCGACCTTTTTTCCATATTAGATCGATTTTAATAATTAAGAGCAAAATAAAGCATGTAGATTGTACAGAATTTTGGTTTCATAAATTAGTATCATTATGCTTTATTAATAAATAATACAAACTGCTGCCTCGTTGGTCTAGTGGTTAGCGTAAGCGACTGCAAATCAAGAGGTCTCGGGTTCAATTCCCGGGTCGGACTGCTGTTGGGTTTTTCCTACAAGAAATTCCTAATAGCAGCCCGGAGTATGGAAGATGGCGGTGTTTCCTGCCCGTGCTTCGGAGAGCACGTAAAGCCGTCGGTCCCGGTTGTCATGAACATCTATGGCAATCGTTATTGGGAAGTCAGTGCCCTCAAATATACTGACAACTAGTTCAACCTTCGAATTCAGTTCGCCCTCAGGGTTGCGGAGGTCAGATGCCAGTCGCTCTGTGTAAAAACTGATATTCAGGTAAAACCAGTTGAACTGGTAGCTGACCTCAAATATTGGGAATAATAAAGGCTAGGAAGATCATGATGAATAAATAATACAAACTAAAACCGTCATAAAATTCGTTTCTTTCTGAAAATGGTTCTAAAACGAAGAAATGTTTATTAATAATTTTAAATACAGATACAAAACAAATGTGCAATACACTGCATACCATCTAATGTACGTTTATATAATCTCATCAATGATCTTCTAATCGTGCATGAATTCTACCTATAACCTAACCTACCTGTCTTCTATTCAGAGGTTAGCAATGAATCTACATAATTTTATATTCCCCACAAGATCTCGTCCCCGATTCCAAATAATAGTTTACCAAACAAATATTTTAGCTTGATGATTATGAAAATGTATTAATTATGAATAGTTATTAGTAAAAAGCAGTCTTTCCTCAGGAATCAAAGTGCCTCTTGGCCAAATTTCATTATAATGGGTGCAGAGTATTCGGCGTGAAAGCGTTACAAACATACAGAGATACAGAGTTACGATAATATTAGTATAACATGTATATAATATTGTATAATATTCTTAAGAAATAACTGGTTTAAATGTGCTTTTGATTACAACAATCAAAAGCACATTTGAACCTACAGTTATTTTTTGACCTCTGAACGATTACTTAATAAAATCTCCTCAATTATTAATCTCCTACCAATTATGTTGGCAACCAATTTAGAAAACTATATTAATGTATAAATTTGTAATATTTTTTTACATCTGTAACAAAAGAAAAAGGAAAAGTACCGCAGAATATAATAAAGAGAAAGTACCTCATTCTGCATACCAAAAAAACCATTATCAAATAGGAAATTTAAAAAAGTAATTTGGAATTGTAAATTTTGAAATTTAAAGAAGTTCTCAAAAATGAGCATAAGTACTTAAGTACATCAAAACATAAATATACATTTTAACTTAATAAATCATTGCCGTGTTTGCTCTGTCATCTACATAGTAATTAACTTAGACTTAGTTAAAGAAATTATTATTTTTTTGTACCACGTTTATGTAAATAATTAGAAATAATTCTATCTAATACGCTTCCACAGTTAATCTGTTAACCGATGTGGGTGAATCGATATAGCGATAGATTGAGACCTTGGAGAAGCACGTGGACTACTTTTTGTCGCGGTAACCGAAATACACGCAGGCTGAGATTCAGGCAAATTCCAGTTGAATATACGGAAGAATTACCCAAGCGATATTTCATAAGAATATATATTAGGATATTACACTTTTATAACACGTCGCCGTCGTACGATTTCTACCCTTGTTATCAACTAGAGGTCTAAGCTCCATCTCGTCTAGAGCTGAATTCATAGATTAGCGCCATATATTCCGAAGAAGTATTTTCATCCTTTCTTGTATAAATATAACTCGTAAAAGATTCTATTGGCTTCGCCTCTGTTACATATTCAGTAATATTTCCGTATTTTATTTCAAAACTAGCTGAACCTCGCGGTGCTATCCGCGGTACGGCAATCACAGCGGGCAACGCCGCGATGCGAAGCTAATATCTTTATAAATTGTAGCCTATGTGTTATTCTGTTGTATAAGCTATATTATTGTAAAGTTTTATCAAAATTCATTTAGTAGTTTTTGCGTGAAAGAGCAACAAACATATTCACTTACATACTCACAAACTTTCGCGTTTATAATATTAGTAGGAAGTCAAGTAGGTAATGAATGTAATAAAATGTTTTCTATTTAAGGGGTTGGGTTGACTTCGAGCCCAGGTTTGCTACCCAGACTTCGGGTCTCGCATCCAAAATTTTAACATCTGCAGGCTAACTACCATCTATCGGCGCAATGCACAAGTAGGCCAACTGTAGAGGGACCCTAGGGGCCTCCTTGGAACAATACATATGATTACTGTCAATCACGGATAGAGGCATAGTTACTATGTACGGCACAAGGTTTCTCTAAGGTACTTCGACGATTAAGTGAACTCTAAACGGTTGGTAATAATATTATCAACGTCATTTATCGGCTGTAGTAGCCAGCGATAAATTGGCTTGATAATAATATTACGTGAAGTATTTAGTCGTACATTTTTTCAGATTTCATTATTTTTACCGTGGCAGAGCCATGCTTCTGCATGCAAGGGCCGGCTCGACTCTCGACGAATCTCTGTGAGGCCGTGGTATCACTCCAGATACCACGGCCTCACAGAAAACCGGTGTGAAATAGCGCTTGCACTGTGTTTCACCGAGTGAGTGAGGATAGCCAGGAGGCCCATATCCCAACCCCTCCCCCCATCCCCAAAAGGCCGGCAACGTTTTGTGACGTCTGCGGTGTTGCGGGTGTTCATGGGTGGCGGTAATCTCTTACTCCATAAAAAAAAGTACCGTCTGTAATGTACAATATCCGGTTTTCTTAGTGCGGCACAAATTCTTTAAAGCATATTGAAAACTTACCGAGCATTCTTATGACTCTCCTTTGAGATGCACAGTTCCTGTACTGCATTTGTCCACTGGCTCTCTCATTACTATCTACTGAAAGTTTTTTCACTGGGTGCAACACTCGGGAAGTTCGTAACTTAATTCCTATTAACGCGTACAACACAGAGATCATCGACATAGGTACAACGAAAAACACAAAACTTGAAATAACGAACACTTGATGCACTCCTACACCCTTTACTGTACACGCACTCACGTTCTGACCATTTTCCACAGATGACTCGATTCCGAACTGCATGGCTTGAGGTATTGCAGTACACAATGCAAACACCCATATAAATATGATGAATCGAACGACTCTTGACAATTTCGACATTGTATGTGACATAAACGGGCGACATATCGCTATGTACCTCTCTACAGTGAAGGCCGTTATTGTTAACACTGTCGCGTTTGCTGAAGTCTCTGATGCTAGGCCAATGGCGATACAGTGAGCTTCACCTAATGGGTATGTATCTGGATTCCACAAACGATGTAGTTCTAAAGGTAAACCACAAACCAAAAGTATAAGGTCTGAGATAGCAAGACTAAAAAGGTAGAAGTTGGTAGCGGTGTGCATGGAACGGTTTCTTGCAATAACCACACAAGTGCTTGTATTACCGAGGATTCCAGCGATGAATATAACTGCGTATGTTATGGTAAGAGGTACAAGCAGATCTAGTGCGTATTGTTCATAGTATGCAGCTGGGTGGCCTGTTACATTTGTCGCGTTCACCAATAAATTATCATACTCATCCATAGTCTGAGGAACGGATAGTGTCATTTTACCTGTAAACAAAATAAATATATTATAAGGTAAATTTGTTTGGAAAATATATTTGTTGGACGTATGGCTTTAACCATCTTCTGAGAGGAGACTCGAGCCCAATAGTGGGACATTATGGGTTGTTGATGAATATATTTGTTAAGGCTTTGCATTATTTTATGTTTCAATTTCTTTTAAAAGAATAATCACTACTAAGGAGTACGTACAACTGATAGTCGTTTCTCAATAGGTATGTTTCAATGAATTATTAAGACACGTTTAAGCTTAATTACAAAACATGGTGTAAAAAACCCGATATTGAAAGGCGGTATCACGAACCCAGAATCACATTAAATATGTACGTATTGCCCTTCACATATAATTTTAAGGATCTAATGCATTAATTAAATTGTATAAAACAAAACGAAATAAAACTTGTTTAACGTTAAATAAAAAACAGTGCAATTACAAGTAAAACCTGACGGAAGTTTAAATTGACGTTTTATAAATTTGCCATTTGACTATTGGGTAAAATTAATTTTTAAAATTATATGTCTTCAATTATATTTAACCAGCTTTCGCCTACGGCTTTGCTCGCATATTCAACATTTACCGCGACAAATAGTATTATACGTTAGCATATTCTTTATACTGATGATTCTGATATCCTACTAATATAACGAGTATAAACGCGAAAGTTTGTGAGTACGTAAGTGAGTATGTTTGTTGCTCTTTCACGCAAAAACTACTGAATGGATTTTGATGAAACTTTACAATAATATAGCTTATACATCAGAATAACACATAGGCTACAATTTATAAAAATACCGCGGTTATTGTCGTATCGTAGGTAGCACCGCGAAGTTCAGCTAGTAAGCTATATTATCGTAAAATTTCATCTAAACCCGTTCAATATTTTTTGCTAAAAGAGTAACAAATATCCATAGATACTCAAACTTTCCAATTTATAATAGTAGGATAGGATATCCTTATGGCAAAGAAATGGTAAAGTACTCGACGCATTAGGACAATGAGTCAAGTCAAGAAAAGGGTACAAAATCTAACGAAAGAAATGCTTGTCATTAGTTATTCCAAAAGCCCGTGGCATTGCTCTGGTCGTACTGGCCAATTTATACCCGGTCATGGTTTTCTCAATATATAGACAGAAATTAAACAGATTTTAAACAAATTTTGTTTTAATTAGATAATTAAAAAATGTGTGCTGTTAAAAAACTGTGAGTTATTTTTATACCTACCATATCAACTGAATTAGCGTTTATTTATCTATTATGTTTAATTCTCGTGTCACGTTGTTGCTCACAAAAACTATCCAACCGATTTTCACGTTTTTTTTATCATCATGCTTAGTCAATTAGGAGCCGAGTAAGATAGAAAAGAGATGCTGACAAAGCTGCGTGGGTTAGCTAGTAAACATATAAAAATAAACGACGGAACAGATGTTATTAATAAATATCTTGTGCTAAAAACTAATATCGAGAGGTCTTAGTTTTTTACAACTATACGTTATATTAAGCAAACTATTAAATCAGCTAGTAACAGATTAATCCAAACCCTGATCATTAGAGCTAGATGCTTCGAGATTAAATCACAATCATTGCTGCACTACTTCAGTCTTTAACTGTACGGTTAACCCAGTGGTTTAATCAGCCACGCCCCTTTCTACTGCGCCAAATATTGTGGATTCAAGCCGCCGCCCAAGGACACCCGCAACACCAGGGGCGTCACAAGTGCGTTGCCGACCTTCTAAGAAAGAGTAGGTACGCACTTTTCTTGAAGATTGAAGGTCGTATTGGTCTGGGAATACCGCAGGTGACAGTTCTTTCCACAGTTTTGTTGTGTGAGGCATAAAAATCCTAACCAGCCAGCCATCTACGTGATGGGGACGAAACTGCTGTGTGACATCACTTTTAGGATCCAGATTTAAGTCTGGGTGTTCTTTGTATTCGTTCATGTATGTCTGTTAAGTCCCCAGCGACATATAATATCTCTATTGCGAGAGTTGTATTTTAAAAAAAGAAATAAAGTCTACGTTTTTGTAATTCATTCTTATAATATTTTAAGTTATATCAGAGAAATTACCCTCTCGATTATCGAGTTCTAAACAGGACGTCAGCTGTTCAAAATCTGTCTTACTTTTTGGTGTAATTAGGCATTCACAATGAAGGTTGATGTTTTGTTAACTTTTAATTACAGGAAACTGTTTAAATTTCTTTTAAATTAGTAGATATCTTCGTATTGATCCCTAAATTCATTAAAGGTTATTGGGTGTATACACTTGTAATTTATTTTTTCGCTATCATTTTATTTTATTTTGCAATTTGGTTCTGATGTGATATTTTAACATTTCATATTGGTATTCAAATTTATTCTAGCTTGCATTTTTTTACATGTAATACAACATAAGCAATTGTACTTGTTTTTTACAAACTTAACAAACTCTGTCTAAATATTTCTCTAGGTATATTACAATAAAAAACTCTTATTCGTAGCTGTTTTATTTAACCCAAAAATTTACCATAAACCACTGCAGTGGGCTTTTTAATTAATTAAAATGTCGGTAACTGTCAAAACCAAAGACTCTCAAAAACCTGGTAATATTTGTTTTTTTATTTCCCTAATCATAGCATTTGTTGTAAACGACATCTACTTAAGGAGTTATTCTTTCAAGGATTTCTATAGGTGTTAATATTTATCCAATACTTTATTATACAGTAGTACATACATACAGTCACGCCTTTTTCCCAAAGGCATAGCCAGAGACAATTGACCTTCACTTACTACGGTTCTGACACACCTCTTTTTCTTAGTCCACATTCATCAATCGCTGCATACATGCTCGTCGGTTCCTGGTGCTCTCCACATTACCTTTGTCAAGAACATCACCAATTTGGTCGGTAAATATTCGCTGTGGACCACCTCTTCCGACACTCATACACAATCGCTCTATAAATTCCTTTCGTAAGCCTTCTATCATCCATCCTCTCTAAATGGCCAAACCAGGAGCTTGTTGATACGGTAGTGGGTACACTAACTAACATTACAGAAAGCTTTGTAGGAATAACCGTCATATCGCTCCTACAGGTGACCATAACTTGGAGAATAATAATTATTATGAAGAAGAGACATAGCAAATAATATACTATCACAGACACAATATAAGAAGACCATAGGTATATAAAAAATATGGAGTAAGCATGTATATTTACAGAATCTGGAATCTTCTCACGTACAAACATACTCTAACAAATAATATAAAACATAACTTCCGTGGGAGAACCACGCTTAGACATGAATGGGTCGGCTCGACCGGAGTGATACCACGGCCTCACAGAAAACCGGTGTGAAATAGCGCTTGCGCTGTAATTCACCGAGTGAGTGAGGATACCGGAGGCCCATACCCCTACCCCTCCCCCCATCCCCCAAAGGTCGGCAACGCACTTGTGACGCTTTAGGTCGGCAACGCACTTGTGACACCCGTCCATGGGCGGCGGTAATCGCTTACCATCAGGTGATGCGTCTGCTCGTTTGCCCCCTATACATAAAAAAAAATATATACCCAATATATATCTGTGCTATGTGATCCAATTAACCGCGCTATTAGCCTAGCCACTTATGAAATAAAAAAGAATAATCGTTTGTGTATGTTGTATAGAAGTTCATAAGCCCAAAGTTATAATAACGAAATCCCAAGCCTCTCATTTTATAGACCTTTTAAAGTGCTCACTTGCGTGGCTTAATGTATACACCCAAAAAACGACTGTGGATATACTTTTTAATTTACTTAAAAAGATAGAAGGCGTTGCCGCTTTTGTTTCGCGCATTTTGTCGTCTTGTCATAAAAAACGTACGAACTACTACCCTCCAACATTACGAATTATAATAATCTTAAATTCTAAAATCGGTATTCTTTATACCTTACTTTTTAACCAACTACGGCGAAGCCAAAAAGAAGGGTATTCGTTTTGGCACTCTATGTATGTTTGTTTCTTCCACCATGGCGCCTAAACCACTGAACCAATTTTAATTATCGAGACGTAAATAGATTCGTACGAATGGACCGAGTGGCATAGATACATTTTATCAAAACATATGTATATATATACATGACCCACTATGTAGATATATATACACAGTACGTAAATACTTTTGTTATTTTATTACGAGTATTACTAGCTGACCCACGCAAACTCGTTTGCGTCTTATATTGCCCGTAGCGTGAAAATTTTCCCCCTTTTTTGAAACATTCTTCATTGGTGCTCCGCTCCTATTATTAGTAGCGTGATGATATATAGCCTATAGCCTTCCTCGATAAATGGACTATCCAACTCTGAAAGATTTTTTAAATTAGACCAGTGGTTCCTGAGATTAGCGCGTTCAAACAAACAAACAAACCCTTCAGCTTTATTATTAGTATAGATATTATTAGCATAGATATAGTTTCTTATACTTTTTTGTGTCCACTCTAGGATAGTAGTATTTTTCTTCGAATTGGCATAGGTCAAATATTAGATACGCTCCTTTAAATGTCTGTATGGACAGCCCGACTCAATACTATGGTCCTTTCTTCAAAAAGCCAACCCAGATCCTATACTGTACTCGTATAGATTTTTTAAGTTTTTTAAATTATTTTGTAATAAATCCATGTTCACGGACTTAAAAAAAGAGACCCCTCTGAGGTTTATCTCGGCATTTCTTTTCAGAGTGAGTCTTAGGAAAAGCCAGCCTCTTCTATAGCTGTAAAGTACGACGTGTAAAAATATGTGTAAAAATATAAGTAAAAAAATTCTTATAAAATAAATATCATTTACTCGAAAGACACAGAAAATAATAGCCAAACTAAACCAAAAACGAATACCAATGGGTAATCTAATACGACCTTAATCGAAATCAGAATGACCATTGATATAATAAAATTGTAACTAAAGGTACGTCTTAAACGAAAAAGGTATTCGTTGTTATATTACGCAATTTCTCGAAAATATATGAATTAGACGATACAATACCAACGGAATCCCGTCAAGGAGAATAAAGATACGAATGTCAATAGCATTATTGCTGATGACAGTTATTGTTTGATGTACAGTTTCTGTAACGTCTTTGTTCAATTGTTTTAGAGTTCAATTTAAAACCAATATAAGGTATGGAAAATAACATAAGGGCAAGTGATTATCGCTGTTCAAAGGAGGTAGGATTTGTAGGTTTAGAGGTGGTGTAGAACTGAATATTACCGTAGGCGACAATTTGTTCTACAGATTTATAGTACGAGATAATAAGCCTCCAATACCATAAAAAACTATAAATAGGAAGAACAGTGTTTTATGACTTGGAATTCATACTTTCATAATCTGTCTGTTACGCTTTCACGGCTAAGCCGCTGTACCGATTATAATGAAATTTGGCATGAAGATACCTTGATTTTGGAGAAAGACATAGGCTACACTTTACCGCGATAACGATATACACACAACCTCGGCCAAAGTTAGTAATTTATTACTAATACGTGAAGCAATAACTTTGCACTCCTTTTACGAAAATTATGCGAACGTAGAAGTATGAAATTTGGTACAGTTACAGTTTATATGCAGGAGGAATGCAGAAAACGAAAATAAACATAAAAAAATGCCTATAGAAGTGAAAACTTATAACTTAAAATGTTATTTGTAAAATTAATGTGTAAAGTTAGAATAAAGGATGAATAAAGAATAAGGAATTCGGTGACGCAATCCCATAAGATTTTCTCCTCACCAAAAAGTGCTCAACGCGGTCAAAGAAGTTTTGTGACGTCAGCATGTCGGTGACGCGAACTCATAAGATTTTCTCCTTACCAAAAAGTGCTCAACGCGGTCAATGAAGTTTTGTGACGTCAGCATGTCCGGTGACGCGAACTCATAAGATTTCTCCTTACCAAAAAGTGCTCAACGCGGTCAAAGAAGTGTTGTGACGTCAGCATGTCGGTGACGCGAACTCATAAGCATTTCTCCATACCAAAAAGTGCTCAACGCCGTCAAAGAAGTTTTGTGACGTCACCATGTCGGTGACGCGAACTCATAAGATTTTCTCCATACCAAAAAGTGCTCAACGCCGTCAAAGAAGTTTTGTGACGTCAGCATGTCGGTGACGCGAACTCATAAGATTTTCTCCTTACCAAAAAGTGCTCAACGCTGTCAATGAAGTTTTGTGACGTCAGCATGTCGGTGACGCGATCTCATAAGATTTTCTCCTTACCAAAAAGTGCTCAACGCGGTCAAAGAAGTTTTGTGACGTCAGCATGTCGGTGACGCGAACTCATAAGATTTTCTCCTTACCAAAAAGTGTTCAACGCGGTCAATGAAGTTTTGTGACGTCTACTAATTATTAAAGACATGCTTTCCAAAAAAAAGGTAGATCATACTATTAGTCGTTAAGTTGACCTCGTAAATAATATAAAGCAAAAACAATCTAATAAAGCAATCTTTTTAACAGTACATGTAGCATCTTCCCTTTTTCTGGATTAACATTACGAAAACTTGCACACTCGTCTACTTTCGCCGGCGGCTCTAGCAATACTAAAAGCGGTGCGTACGAGACTGTACATCTTAATATATATAAATCTCGTTTCACAATGTTTGTCATCAATGGACTCCTAAACCACTTAACCGATTATAATAAAATTCGCACACCATGTGCAGTTCGATCCAACTTGAGAGATAGGATAGTTTAAATCTCAAATTATAGTCGCAATTTTAATTTATTGATAATTATTTGTCTGTTATTATTTGACAGTCACAATTATCTATTAACTCCAATTGATTCTAACAGATGTCGATACCTTTTGACTGGGTTGAGTAAGTAATCAATAGATGGCGCTGCTATGGTAAATCTATAGGCTATATTTTATTTTGGAAAAAAATAGGGTTCCGTAAGATATTGGGGTTTTTCGGACACAAGGTGTAAAAAATCAACCCTATACGGGGGAAAATTTTTCGCTACGGGCAATAAAAGACGCAAACGAGGTTGCGTCGGTCAGCTAGTCTGTGTATATAAGTTAGTGACTAAGTGAGAGCATGAATGAATAACCTAGTGAGGTGACTGGGTAGGCGAATACACAAATATATTTACTGTGTACTGTACTCAGTAAATATTCCTGCTAGAGCTGGAGCTGAGCTGAGAGCTTTCGAATAATAACGCTATTTTTATAAAAATATTAGTCAATCGAAATCACCATTATATTTACAAAATAATTTAATGTTATTTATAAATCACGCACTCGATATTCATCAAATCATTCTGACAATCATTTTGCGTTTATTGCATGCATTTTCATTATAATTTTTTTTCATTATCACTTTTTTAAAATACATATACCTAGTGATTTTTAAATCATCATTTCATAATTCTTCATTCTATAAAAACAAGTTTTATTAGATGTATAGTCTGGCCACTGAGAGAATGCGTTCCTGACAGGTCGTGATTCAATGGGCGATGTAACTTTGAACTGGCGTACAATTTATGGCAAAATTTTAAATATCTTTTATTAACCTTAATAATGAGTAATAACATTAAAAATTGAATAATCATGCCAATGTATAATAAACGTTTTATTTTGGGGTAAAGTTATTAACAATTAATCAATTAATTAATTTAAGAACAATAATTTTTAAAAGTCTAACGACGTCAAACTGCGCTGTTTCAAAGTTATGTCAATAGTTTGTTTTTGTAGTGATGAGACAAAATAATACTGAATTGTAACTGAGTATTTTTGGAAACGTAATATATTCTGTCGGTCGATATATTGTTAAATAAAACGTTCTAATTTTATAATTTATTTATTTATCTTTATTGAATACACAAAAAAACAGTAGAACAAGATGAGTTACAAAGTATGTAAGGATATCGTACAGTCGAATGTTGTCACCATTTCAGGGAAATGTGCCGAAATGCTTTGGGCATTTATACGAACAACATTAAAGTTCCTGGGGACATCATCATCACAGGGAGAAATTATTCGAGAGTGTGTATAATGTACTTAATACATATTTAATATAGTTTATAATACGATATAGGTACGACCAAACTAAACTTATGAGAATAATTGTCGTGATATCAGTCCGCTGAATTAAAAATAAATTAAAAACTATTTTTATCCCTTTATAATTCTGATAAAAAGAATTACTTTTCTAAGAGAAGCAAAAAACAAATGATAATTGGGACAATGTCGTTTTCATTGACGAGACATGGCTGAACACCAATCACGAGCTTTCTCGTTCTTGGACAGATGACACTCAAGCGTCGACGTCGAAAGTGCCAATCGGTAAAGGAGCACGTCTCATAATATGCCACGCTGGTTGTGCGAAGTATGGTTTTGTGGAAAATGGTTTATTAGCATTTGAGTCAAAAACTACTACTGACTACCACGAAGAAATGAATGCGGCTGTATTCAAGGAGTGGCTCCAGGATGTGTTGCTACCTGGCCTTCCAGAACCTTCAATTATAATAATGGATAACGCCCCTTATCATTCGGTGCAAATAAATAAAGGACCTACTCAAGCTAATAGAAAAGAGGAATTGGTGGCTTGGCTGCAAAGAAGTGGCATTGACGCAAATATGTCAATGCTAAAAGCTGAGCTGATGAAATTAGTCAACGACCATAAGCTAGCAAATATTCGATACGAAATATATGAGCTGGCTCTGGAGTACGGTCATCGCGTTCTCCGAATTCCTCCATATCACTGCCAGTACAATGCCATAGAGCTAATCTGGGCTCAAATTAAAGGTTATGCAGCCCGCCATAATACTTCTCCACCATATGGCATAAAAAAGATGAAGACGCTTTTAAAAGAAGCATGCGAAAAAGTCACAAGAGATGACTGGATGAAGGTGGTTGAAAAAACTAAAAAAATGATATTTGATGACTTTGACCTCGATATTCGTATAGATACTATGATTGATAATAACATGATAATACATGTTGGTGAAGATGACAGCGAGTCCTCAAGCGAATCGGAGTCGGATTAAATTTTGATTTGACATTATTGAAATCTTATAGGGGTATAGAGTTGCTCGCGTCCGTAGGATTTACCACCTATTTCTAGGTCCACCCTACACGTGTCCCCCGGGCGGTGCCAAATGAGCAACAACGCCGAGCCTGGGCGGCGGTTAATTAACCCTTGCTGTCCTAACAAGATAGTTCATTCTGAAGATAGGAAATGATTTTCAGAACCCGCAAATCCGTCAACTGTTTGACTGATGGAATCGGGGGCATTGACTTAGTTGCCTGTGTCAAGAGGTAGAAAGCCTCCATAAAAATTCACCCTAATCCTAAGGTGGGTAACGTGCCGACAGGATGCATGGCTTAAAGGGAGTTAAGTCACGAGCGCCAACCTCGATGATTGTGACTGGGGTATCAATCTTTGTGACTGGGGTAATGGACGTAATTACCCTCAAAAAAATGTTGGCAAACGTCGTTGTATATAGCTCTCTTAAGGGAATAGGCGTCACCCTTTAAGTGACCATATATTTCGTCCTGACTCGTGGGAACAATATGAAAGAAAATAACAAAAATATAAACAACCCTAACATTATGATTCAGCAAACACTCCACAAGAGTATGATTATAAGAAATCGCTGTAACAGCGTACCCTCTCTATCAACCGCAGCGACGACAGAAACCGATAAGTGCAAACTTATTGCAACAAAAGACACTGGTCAAACTTCAACAACACAGACACAAGAGAAACAAGTTGATACAAGTCCTACTAACTCATGGCAAAGAGATAAAGTCCCACAACATAGACAAAAAAGAAAAGAAACTAGCCCAATACAAAGTGACTACCAAAAGAAAGCAAAAAGCACAGCTGTTTACACAGTACCCATACACAACCAGTTTGACATTCTTGAAACAGATGACACTAATATCACAGAAAAGGTCTATATGCCGAAGCCTGAACCAATCTTTGTGACTGGGGTAATGGACGTAATTACCCTCAAAAAAATGTTGGGAGAAATCATTGATAACAAATTCTATACCATGAGTACCCTACGATCTGGACACGTAATCAAACTAATGCCTGCAGACGTACCAACGTATAAAATCATAAGGGATAACTTTTCTGCCAAAAATATCTCCCTCTGAGATTGGGGTGGCAACACTCGTCAAGTGTATACCGTATTTGTACTGTATCCATCATATTTGTAAAAAAAAGTCTTTAAAAGTTCTTCAATTCAGTGGTGTATAATATCGTTGCACAGCTTATGAAACTGACTAAATAGTGATATGTATAACACAACCGGACAACATCGGTACCGTGAGTTATTAGTGTATATATTTTGAAAATAAATTGCAACGATTTGTGTCCCTAACTGAGGGTAGCCCGCAGATCGACCGCTACTACGCACACATGCTCAACGCTTACACGCTCTTTCCACATCTTGAGCTTACGCTACGCCTTATAGCAGACCTAGCTTACGCCACGCTTTGAGTTTAAATGGAACAACTCCTCCTAGTGGGTGGACTGAGAAAGGGACAAGAACGTCTTAATTAAGTTATAAAGTGGTTCCGTATTGGACGGACGGCTGCTGGAATTTGATACTGAGGCGCGCTAAGTGGGGCGACGGTGCTTTTGCTCTTGACCACAGTTCAGGTGACCACGCGCTCTGAATATGCCGAATGTGAAAAGGACGCCCCCATTAAGGTCTTCAACCTTAAACCTAACCAGAGAGTCCTCACACTCCGACTCTGAAATAGTACCTTCTCCCCAAAAGAGCATAACTTCAAGAACTAAGCGCCCGCGCGTGGAATCTTCGCCCAGCAAACACGATTCCTCTAGCAGCGTTACACTCGAACAAATAATGGATACCTTGACTGCTATGAAAACACAACAGGAGTCAACATTTGTCAAAATATTTACTGAAATGTCGGATCTTAAGGAAAAGGTACACCAAATACAAAAAACAAACACAGATATTGAGAAGTCAATGGAATATATGTATAACCAATACGAGGATCTGAAGCTTCAAATATTGGACTTGGAAAAGACCCGGGATGAAAATAAAGATTGTATCAAAAAACTTGAGACACAACTCCAGGACTTTAAATTAAACTCTCGGTCATCTACAATTGAAATAAGAAACATCCCCAACAAAGATAACGAATCGCTTGACGAGATGATGCGCATCGTGTCTCAGATCGGCAACACAATTGGTATTGTAGTGCCAGCGACGGAAATACGGGATATACACCGTTTATCGGGCAAACCAGGCGCCAATAAAACTATTATAGCGGAGTTTTCTACCGTACACACTAAAATCAACTACCTATCTGCAGCTCGCAACTTCAACAAGGGTCGGCAGCTAAACGAAAAATTAAATACACAAGTTGTGGGTCTGCCTGGGGAAAAAGAGCCAGTTTATGTTGATGAGTATCTTCCCGGTTCGATGAAGAAACTTTTCCTGCAATCTCGGGAATTTGCTAGGAGAAATGGTTTTATGTTCTGCTGGATCTCCAGTGGCAAGATTTTACTACGCAAGGGTCCCGACTGCAGGGAAGCCCACTTGGTTAAAACGGAAGAGTGCCTGGCCAACATTCTAAAAAAAAAGTGACTATTTTTTTTTATTCTAGTATTCTCACTAATTATCAAACATTTAGCATAAGATACAAACCTCTTATACAAAATAAACTCTCCATACACTACTTAACTCAAACACATAAACTACAACACAATAAGTGCTATCTTCTATGGACACACACCATCTTCATTCGCTTTCTATCTGAATTATGGTTACATCATAATAAAATGAATATGATCATTTTCTACACATCATCCAATTTTCAAACTGCACCTTATTATATCTACTTATATACTGCGTATTCAATACAAAACACAAATGGATAACATAAATATCGTTCTAGATGAAATTGACAAACTAAGTGTAGGTACTTTTGAAATATGTAACCCAGATGAATATATCTCTCTTCAAAAGATTGATCATTTCACGGTTAAAATTATTCACATTAATATACGAAGTATCCATAAAAATCTCAATAGTTTCCTGGTCTTTCTTGCTCAGTTGCCTACACAATTTGATCTCATAATATTAACAGAATGCCGATTAAAGAGTGCTGGCCCAGTGCCGGTCATAGACGGATATACTGCATATGCTACAATAAACAACCCTATACAAAATGATGGTGTTGTAATGTATGCAAAAAGTAACCTACAATGTTCTGTAACGGAACCTACATTTTTTGTTGACGCTAACTGTTTAATTTTTCGCACACAGGACACTGCAATTGTTGGCATATACCGCTCACCATCCTACACCAATTTGACAAATTTCTATAATAGTTTGGAAACTGCTATGTCGTCCCTAAAAAGCAGCAAATCTATTATAATTATGGGTGACCTGAATGTTGACATAAGGCCAACTGATAACGTTGACTCAAATTCACAAAATTATCTTCTTTTTACAGCTACTCTAGGCCTATTACCAGCTTTTCTGGACGCCACTAGACCTAAATCTAATACCTGTCTAGATCATATCCTACTACGAACTGAATATCCAGCCAGCTCGTTCCTAATAAAAACTAGCATTACTGATCATTTTCCTACTGCTGTTTGTTTAAATCAAGCCTACGTGAAACGTAAATATACTAATAACACAATTTCGCGTATAAATTACTATAATGCTGTAAAAGATGTAGAAACCAGTAACTTTGAATCAGTGATGGAGGCCACTGACACAAATATTGCTACTAATAATCTTATAACCATGCTCCAAGAAATTGTCATAAAACACACCGCAGTTAGAAATATTTCAAGAAAGGCCAGACTGATCAAACCTTGGATGACACCAGGACTTTTTCGGTGTATTAAAAATCCAATTTATTAAAGCCAAAAATAATTGTAAAGCAACATGGAAAGTCGTGAAGGATATAAGCGGCTCACTTAAAACTACACAGCCAGCAACACATCTGTTGAAATTATCTACGGATCCTGTTGCCTCTACTGGCATGGTCAATAATTATTTTGCCAATATCGGTAAGACATTGGCATAAAAAATAAGAACCCCACTTATGAATGCTTCTTTGAGACCCAAACAAACCACGCCTAATTCTATAGCGCTTCTTGCGGTTAGTGAAGGTGACGTCGCGATTATCATAAACAATCTACGAGATGATTGTGCAACAGGGTGGGACAATATACCAACAAAATTAATCAAGACATCCCGTAATGTGCTTGTGACACCCATCACACATATCTGTAATCTAGCCATTTCACAAGGTGTATTCCCGAGAGCATTTAAGAAAGCTTTAGTCACTCCGGTTTACAAAAATGGAGATTTAAATCTGGTCTCCAATTATCGCCCCATCTCTGTCTTAAGTGCTCTCTCAAAAATAATGGAACGCGTCCTTAACAATTATCTGACTGACTTTTTAAACAAGTTTCAAGTCCTAGCTAACAATCAATACGGATTTCGACAAGGCATCTCCACTGAAGATGCTGTTATCGACCTTACACAGTCTGTTGCAGAGAAACTTGATAAAAAACTTAAATGCTACGGCTTTTTCTTGGATCTCAACAAAGCATTTGATACTGTGTGTATTGCTGAATTGGTCGACAAATTGGAAAATATTGGCATTCGAGGTTTAGCTCTCGACATATTCAAAGACTATCTCTCCGACCGAAGACAATCGGTTAGGATAGGTAGTGTAATAAGTACAGAAGAGCATATAACCTTCGGGGTACCTCAAGGAAGTATCCTCAGTCCTACCCTCTTCCAAATATATTTGAATGACCTGTGTAAACTACAACTCGTTAACTGCGACATTTTCGCATATGCAGATGACACTGCATTAATTACCTATGGTGAAAGTTGGGAGGAGGCTAAATTTCACTCGGAAAATGCTCTTCGGATAGTAATGCTTTGGCTGGCAGCTAATTTACTAACCCTAAATATCAACAAAACACAGTTTCTACGTTTCTCATTACCAAACATTAAAAAACCACCTGCAGAAACAGGACACCTAAAAGCTCACTCTTGTTCACCTAATACCCTGGACTGCAACTGCATGACACTGACGATGGTAGACTCAGTAAAATATCTTGGAGTGATTGTTGACAATAAACTAGACTGGTGTAAACAATTACAGTCTTTAGTGTCTCGAACCATAAGATTTATATATATATTTATAAACCTTAGGTTTTCTGCTGATGGGAATACTCTGCAAATGGTATACTTTGCACTGTGTCAATCTGTATTAATTTATTGTATTTCAGTGTGGGGAGGGACTCACAAAGTTGAGCTTTTAAAACTTGAAAGAGCGCAGAGAGCTATCCTAAAAGTAATTAATTTTAAGCGACGAGATTACTCCACACACTACTTATATGCAGAGTGCAGAGTCTTATCAGTCAGGAAGCTATACATTCTACGAGCTATCATTCGAAAACACTCCATGATCTCCTTCAATAAAGACCTAGTCATGCAGCGACGTCGTGGTTTTCCGTTGTGTCCAACTGTGCCGTGTAGGACTGCGTTTGCAAAACGACAATTTAATGCATTAAGTGCTAGACTATACAATAAGGCTCATAAACAGTTAAATATTTTCGCTCTAACCAAGTCTGAGGTAAAACGGAAGCTTAGCACATGGTTGTTGACTTTGTCCTACAGTGACGCCGAGGAGTTGCTAGCCGCTGTCATATAGATTAATTACACACATACACACGCACATATATCCGCATGGACACTCACCCACTCGCACACACACACACAATACACACACAGAACACACACACACACACACACACACACACACACACACAAACACGCGCGCGCGCGCGCGCACTCATAGACACACATACCTTTTTCCTTTTATTCTCTTTTCTTTTTTTTCTGATGTTGGAATTGTTTTATTAACTTATGCACTCTTTGCACGTACCTAGATATCGATATAAGACTGTTAAATTTGGATACTCTTTCCTAAGATACAGACGGGTTCCCACCTGCCTAGTTTAGGACGGGGTGTCCAATTGCCTAATTGTAAAATATTATCGTGTATTAAGTCATTAATATGAGTCCTGTACAAATACCTTTTTTTGAATAAATTATATTATTATTATTATTATTATTCTAATGTATATGCTGAGCTACATTATTGTAAAGTTTTATAAAAATTCATTCAGTAGTATTTCCGTGAACGAGCAACAAATAAACTCACTTATATACTCACAAACTTTTACGTTTATAATATTAGTAGGATAGTATTTGAGATGACTACATTGGAAAGATATTGCTTTTAAATATATTGTAATTTATGGTTAGTTGATTTCCTGATCGAAATAGGGTACGATTCACAGTTAGAAGAACATATTTGACAGCAAAAAAGAATAAACAAGAGAAGATTATGTGTTGAACATAGAAGTAAAATATTATTAGTGGCGTGAAGACCTCTATTGTGGTTGAAACATAGCAATATAAGTCAGATAAGTGGGAGTTGTGGGATTTTTAAGTTATTTTAACATGTTGTTGAGTTTTTTAACTCACTGAATTAAATATTCGTGTTCAAAGTTGGCATTAAATAACTATGAGGTAATATTAAGTTAATTATACACTAGTACGTGATAAACGTACGAGAGTGAGAAACATTGATGAAATAGTTGACCATTTCATTAAATAAATGTTTTTATATTGTTAAATAATAAGTTAGAACTGGCCATACTCTTGATACCCCAACTTTCTGTGTATTTATTCGCGATGTAAAAAGTATATACAAATCTATACAATAGATAAAATTGAAGTGTTTATTTGTTATTTCAAATTAAACGTTTTTCATTAAATGTATAGGTAAGTAAATATGTATAGTACTTACATTGATAAATATTTTTTTCTGTTAGTCTGTGTGTTCCGGCTAATCTCTAGAACGGTAGAACATATATATTTTAACCAATATGCGATTCAAAAGCAACGAAACCCGCGGGAAATACCATTGGGCGCAGCTAGTAGTAAATAATTTTCCCATGCGTTTTTGTTTTACATAAACAAAACAATAGGTACGTGTAAGCACCTCTAACAGAGAATTACGTAACTAAATTACGATGTGATCATTAACGATGATTAACTCGGTAAGTAGTGATGAGTTTAGTTAGCTCTTCATATTTACATGCCGCTGATGCCTTCCGACTGCCAAGGTAGGCTGCTGCGAGGCCTAAGAAATGTTGCGAAAAGCATTTCACGCATAAAAATGAGGTTGTATTCATTAGAGCATAAATTGCCTTTAAAAAAAGCAAAAACTATATATATAATGACTAAAATATTCTTTTATAACTACATGTCATAGTTAACTCGTTGAGCAAGGTTTCAAAATAATACGTTACACATACCTATAAGTTATGTACAAACTTTTTATGTCGATTTAATCGTTATATTAATAGTCGCAGTACAATCACCGTCATAAAGTAATGTATCTTAACTTCTTAAGAAACTTATTTTTTAAATGTGACTCTATTAGCATTGTGTTCCACATATAACACAACAATAACCTACTACAGCACCATCTACCGAAGATACACTGAACTACGAAGTAACGCACTACACGGAGTAACTACAAATCCTGAATCGCGCAATAAATAGTTCTCGCATCGATTATCATATATACAACATCCCAACCCCACCTCGCCTGGTCGGAGGGTCCTCCCTTTGTGTTGGAGGGACATGATACCCGTTCCTCCACAGCATGTATAGTATCCAAGAGGGATGGTCACCATATTCATCGTGCAATGGAGTACGAGGACCCCCACTATGACGGCCTACCGAGATTCTTTTTCAGGCCCCGCTTAAAGGTCCCGAGATAATAGTGGGTTGGTATATCAATTGTACTCGAACATGAAAAAAACTACAGCAATCACATAGATATAAATAGATACTTACTCATTTAAAGTACACATCGGCCTAAAGTTGCTTAATTTTATATAATTTATACTCTTATTTGGTTGAATATGTTAAAATACATTCTAAATTTATTTTAACCTTTGATAATGTCGTAAGGCGAAACCGGTTAAGTTAATTTTAATTGGAGTAAAAGTGCTAGTGTGTTTTATTTTAAGAATGTCGGTTTCTGTTTCTGTATTTCATTAACATCTTTTTCGTTACCCGGAGCCTTTTTTCATGTCTACAACCAAAAGGTTGAACTTTGGTTTTTTACGTGGAATTGCAACCAGACCTCCGCAATCTTTGGGTTAAAGTACTTACATTACAGTTCTGTAGAAAAACAATAACCATACAAAGACAATCTATCAAAATGATGTAATCAGTAAATGTTGGAAACGAGTATAAATTAGTTCAAGTATAGCCGATCTACAGCTGATCTGATGTATACTTAGAGTATAGTTTGCTTACCGTTTATAACTTAGGCGATGATCTAAAGGAATTTTTTGACACGTATTTGAATATAATTGTTTTTTTATATCATTTCCTAGTATTATTTAAGTTTTAGTATTAATTCTAAAATAAATTAATCTGTATCAAAAAAACTATTAACTGGTTCTTTGCAAAAAAATTAAACAAAGTCTTTCTTATTTTACTCCTTGAACTCGATATTAGACATTTAGTATCTAGCTGACCCACGCAACCTCGTTTGCGTCTTCTATTGCACGTAGCGTGAAATTTTTTTCCCGTTTTTGAAACATCCTTCATTGGTGCTCCGCTTCATAGCTATATATATCATCACGCTAATACTAATGTATTAGCGTAATGATATATAGCCTTTAAAATAATTTTTCAAATCGGACCAGCGGATCCTGAGATTAGCGCGTTCAAACAAACAAACAAGCTATTGAGCTTTATTATATTAGTAAAGATAAGTAGTTATATTTGAATACATAATGTCTATTGACATGTGGTAATGATTGTTAGTTTTTCTCGGAGCTCTGTTTAAGAGATATTTTTTTCATGGTTTTCTATTTTTGTGAAGGTGACTGTATCAATAAAGTGGTTATTAAAGAATAAGATAAGATCGTTTGGTTTTATCGCTTCTACGACTATGTATTGCTGTAACAGTAATTGCAGTTATCTATATTCGTTACATTGAATTGAATTTATTTTTGGCCGTTTGCATTTCCTGGCAGTGCATCACTAGCACAAACTGCCAATTATTATTCTTAGTTATGATACGGAGTGCCAACGAGCCCGACATAATCATCAGTAAGTGGTACCCCAGGGGATTGGGGTTTTCCGCACATGCAAAGAATAAAAAGTTTACAAAACTATAACCCGATGAGTAAAAAGTTTTGATAACATTAATATAGCCTATCACCCAGGTCACCTAGGCTATTATTAGGAATCCATTAATATCTCATTCATTACAATGGGTTCAGTAATAGGAACATAGAAACATTCATCGACTGCCAAAATTGTTACTTTAAAAAGGGGGTTGAAGAGCAGAAAGGTCATCTGGTCACTCGAACTCAAGAGAGACAAATTGTTTGCAGTCTCCCACTCAGCATCAAAATATAATAACACCGGTTTTCGGCAGATTGCGATATTATTACTCCGGTCGTGCCGGCCCGTGTGTACCGATGAACTAACTCCCATAGTATAAAAACGACAAATAATGAACGAACGATTCAAGGCCTGCCCTCGTTCTGCTTCCAAGGCCACAGATATAAGTAGTATGAACACAATTTCAAGAAATGAAATGGTAAAGGATACATATATACCTACACTCTGTAAGAAGGTTGGTATCTATACGAAAATAAAAGGATGACGTGAGCTATTTTAATTGATAAAATTCATACTAACATTATAAATTCGAAAGTTACTTTGTTTGTCTGTATGTCTATTACGCTTTTAGGACTAAAACCCTGAACCGGTTTGGATGAAATTTATAATAGAAAGAAAGAAAGAAAGAAAGAAAAAACGTTTATTCTGACAAACACAGTACAGAGTATGAACAGAGTTTAGTTTATAGGATGTAAGCAGTTATCCTGTGTTATGCTAGAAAAGGCGCCCATCTCAGCATATTGCTGCAGTCAGAGTGACTGCAGCGCTGGTCTTACGATAGGGCCCGCGCCCGGTGTCGCTAATCTGCCCGTGTCCAGTGCTGTATATTTGTGTGTTAAATTAGATGTGAGAGATATATATATATGTATAAATCCGTACACATGCATAAATAGTAAATAATAATATATTTTGTGAGAGATGAAATAATGAAAACTAACAAACAATGTTAAACACTCCCAGCTTGCGGCTCAACGACAGTGATAATAGTGATCCTTTGATTATTAACGCGATAATCAACTTAGACGCGAGCCATGGACAAAGGCTGGTTATAACTAAAAATATTTTTTTAATGCACTTATGTTATTAGAACGTCGTTATTTATGATAGCAACAAATTCTATAGTTTATGAATAAATGAGATCAAAAATAGTTTCATATCATGAGTTCAGAAAGCTAGAGTGTTGCAAATAAATAACGTATTAAGCTTACTCATAGTGTGAATGATGTTTCTCATAAGCTGTGACGCATTTGCTTGTTTATTCGCATATTAGAACATTCTTATTATAATCAACATTAAGACTGCAACTTTTTATGTACGAGTATTTACCTACCTACCTAAAAATAGTCGTATTATACATATGTATCTGAATGGCAGAGCTTCGCTCGATATTTTCTTTTTGTAAATTTTCCTAAAATTTCCTAAAAACCCTAAATAATCTCACTTACCCGAATATCCGTATAAAGGTTGTCTGTAAGAGATCGCCATGAGCGATAAGACCGCCATGAGCGATAAGACTGCCATGAGCGATAAGACCGCCAATTGTCAGATTTGTATACTACAACTCCTTTTTGTATATCTGTTATGTGTGTATAATAAAGATAAATAAATAAATAAATAAAATAATTGAAATAAAATTTTAGTTCGATCGATTTATCGCCCCCAAAACCTGTACAAAATTTGATGGAAGTCGTTAGAGTCGTCTCCAAGATTCAGATTATATTTATATATGTAACTGTAAAAGCCCGAATAACGGTAAATCCTAAGACTTTCCAGTAATACTTAGGATTTACGAACTCTTAATGGTAAAAGTCCGAACAGTTCTGTGATCATCGTTCATTTCAAACTTTAACCACTTTTCGCTTGGTAAATCTTGATTTTCTTTAAAGTTGATGGTGAATGTTGAAAAAGACATGTCATACCGTGTTTGGATGATAGTCTCATACTCGTTGGCAGCCTGCAATCCAAGCCGTGATGTTACAATTTATCTAGTGATATTATAATAAAACGATAGACTATCAAACGACTAGCCTTGTTTTAGTGACATTGCAAGTTTTTTTCGTTTTCAAAGAAATAAAAAAGTAAAAAATAACCTGACCAAACCGCTAGTTCTTATTCTCAAAACCAACATTAACCAGCTGTCACTGGTAAAACCTAGCTTGAACATTTGTTGGTTAAAGCCCGTATGGTAAAAAATCGTCCTTTGAAAAAAAATCCTTTCATTTACCAACTCATGTCGGTAAACAATAAGATTTACTGGTAAATCCTAAGATTAACGAATATATGAGTTTTTCAGAAACATATACATAATAACACATAGGTATTAAAAGTATTAAATTATGCTGGTACGAGCGCTATTAGTTGAAAGTGTAGGTATGTATTTAAAAAATTCAATTTTCTGGAAATATTTCCTATTGTCAGTTTTTTAATCGAGCAAAAACGCAGGAATCACTATATTTTTATGTTACATTTTTACAAAGTTGTATTTGCTGTGCTGCGGTTGGAAATGATTTTATAACTAACAATGTATGTTAACAAAATTTAGAAGTCAATTTTATAATCTAAATAAAGCTTTGTATGTGTGTACGAGGACGTATTGTTCAGTACTTTGTATTTAGGAAGACTGTACGGTTGGCCTAGTGGTGTCATCGGTCACCACGCCGCTTGATACTGCGCCAAGTGTCGTGGGTACGCGGTACAATACTTTGTGTGATCAACAAATTGTTTTCCCGAGCCTGGGTATTCTTTGTGTTCATTTTAAGTATGTTTGTAAAGTCACCCGCAACACAGGATATTTATTTCTAATGCTAGAGATGACACTTAAAAAAAAAGTTTTTTTTTTTTATTATTGAATAGAGGGCAAACGAGCAGACGCATCACCTGATGGTAAGCGATTACCGCCGCCCATGGACACCCGCAACACCAAAAGCGTCACAAGTGCGTTGCCGACCTTTGGGGGATGGGGAGAGGGGTTGGGGTATGGGCCTCCGGTATCCTCACTCACTCGGTGAAACACAGCGCAAGCGCTATTTCACACCGTTTTTTTTTATATTGTTATGATCTGAAGTTGGAGACCAAAGATTTTATAGGAAGTCTAAATAATCAGCTCCTACTCCTACTCCTACGTGTGGTGACGGGTTATATGCGATACGGACAAATATGAGCGGCCATTCATCATATGAGTGTGGGTGGCGACAAAGGGAGCAAACTATGCAGGCCAAAATTACTTACAAAAGAATGGAAAATTCTATACCAATTACGCCTGCCAAGCGTGGTGTGCTAGGCAGAAACAGTTCTTTCTAAGAAGAGACCTATGTCCGATGGTGGAATGATAAGGCTTGTGATGGATGATAATGAATACGAATTGGCAAACCGGCCATGGAAGTAGTTCCATGGCCGGTTAATTAAACGCATTTATCCAACATAGCTTGTGCAGACAAGCTATGTTGGATAAATGCGTTTAATTATATGATATTTTAAAAGCTAATAAAATTTTGTTTCCTTTTAAAAATTGATAGTAAAAAAGACAATAATATCTATTATTGGTATATTACGTACCTAATACAACTAAAAAAGTCGACCAACAAATAATCTTGTAAATTCTTAGACTTACTAGGTTGTCTAAGAATTTACACTATAATAAAACCAAATAGGCGTCGAGCATTCGTACAAATTAAATGAAATTCAAACATTTCTATTTTCTATGAGACACGTCTCGTCAGCACCAACGCGCATTTCACTGCCATAATCCTATTTCACATAATAATTAATTTGCTTCTTTGTATATCACATTTGACGTCGCGTCGCCCACTCAAATTTATTTAGGTACTACATATTATAAGTTTTCAAGGGTGTCTGAGCTCCGGGCTCCGTGAGTCTTTTTAAGTAAACACTAATGGAGATGAACGAAATAGTCTAAAATTAACCACAATGCTTATTCTTTTCGAGAGCAAGACAAAGAAAGGCGTCAAAGTGAAGTGCTCCTTTTTATTTGAGTGAAACCGTCCGCAACGTGTTTTGGATAGGAAAAAAAAGGATGAGATTAATCGGAGGAGAAACGTTTCTTATGAGGGAGGAATATTTGCGATTTATCATTTTGATACCGGTACTACCTGGGGAGCAGGCTATTAATGTTACATTGTATTATGAATTATAGCTCGCTGATAGATAACGAATATGAGAAAACGAGAAGAGTGGTAGGTGAGTAAGTTCCAAAAAGAACCAGCTTATATTATTTTTTTCAGAAATCTTTTGAGAGTTTGCCTAGTTTTTGGCAATTAAAGTTTTGTTTAATTTTTTGCGTTTTGTTTTTCTGATTGAATAGACTGAGAAACAAACTGTGGTAATTGCTTAAAGTTATCCTTAATATTATAAATGTGAATGTAAGTTTGTTTGTTGCGCTTTCACGCAAAAACTACTTAACCGATCATCACGAAACTTTGTACACATATTCTTGGAGGTATTAGAAGTAAAATAGGATATTTTTTATTAAATGCGGGCCAAAGCTAGTATGAAATAAAATACAACATGGTGTGGTATAAAAATAATTAATAGGATAGACCACTGTTAAGTAAAATTTACCGTTTTTCAAAACACGTAGGTTTAAAAGATAATTTGAAAAAATGTAAAATCGCACCTGGAAAATGATAGTTGATTATTTATGTTTTTTTTATTATATAGGGGGCAAACGAGCAGACCTATCGCCTGATGGTAAGCGATTACCGCCGCCCATGGACACCCGCAATACCAGAGGCGTCACAAGTGCGTTGCCGGCCTTTAATTCAGTAAAATATGGGGACTATTCCAACGATTGCTACTCGTATATTCATTATTTACTTTGTAACTATAGAAACTGTGAAAAGAATATTTTTTGTTCGAATGTCAAGTTTTCGCACCACAAAAATTCATGAAGCTCATAATGATACGGTCTAGGCGTGCTATATTATATTTAATGGTATGAAGTTGAAGGTCTCAAACTACGGCGCCTTTTTCACCCTCTTCGTGTATACTTATATTTAATACATATAGGCATCTTAACTTATTTACAGTTGCATGTATTTTATTAAAGAAGTTTCGATAACACCTTTTAAATGATAGTGTATTAAGAGCTTCCTTAATAGCAATACATTAGTTATGGCGCATATAGATATCATTGGAATGGAAGGTCTGAGATTACGCATTCGGTTTTCATTCAGAACTATGTGCATGGAGTTTGTGGTTTATTTGTATTAGAAATAAATAATTGTATGCTTATCAGCTGTAGGTTATTTGAGTTCAGAAATGTTTGCTTAATATCATACAATATGAAGATAAATCATCTATTAGCTGTAAGTAACTGGGCAGTCCCAATATTTACAAAAGAAAGGTGGGGTTTGTTATCGTGAAGGTCACGCTATCAGCGACCTTTTTTCTTCATTTGTTCTTAGATCGAAAGCGTTTACTTTGTCCTTCACCCGTTAAGTTCAAGTCGAAAGAGTCTCTCTAAGCTTATTCCTTTGGCAGGTAGAATTTACAACACTCGGGTTTTTGTACGACGATTTTCCTCAAAACACTAAGTTAGATACGAAGGATGCGTATATTTCGGCTCATTGCCTTTTATTGTGTATGTAAGTTTACGAGTTATATGTCGATGAATGTTTGCAAAATTTATTTATTCATCTTTATTGGTGTTATTTAGTGCGATTCTATCGTGTAATGGGGCCGTCGGGACATGACCCTCATGATCTTCAATAGATCGCCACTGTTTACTGATAAGCTATGTATTCGTAAAAGAACATCACGAGAATATAAATGTTTTTTTTGGTAGTTAAAATATGTTTAATTGTAAGAAAATATAATTTCCAACGGTTTTAATTCAATCAAATTATGTAATAAGTTTATACCAGTATTGGCTACGCACATATAACTATATAATACTAGGCGGATCATAGATCACAAAATGATCTCCGTACTCCATAAGCGCAAGCCCGAGGGTGGCAGATGAGGCAATGCTCAGCCCTCGCGCCTCATGTTTTGGGGACACCAACGGAAACATCAGGGTTTCCATACGGGAGGAGGCCATCTACAAACTGTAGGTGGTACGAGGTACGTCGGGGTTCCAGGGATTTCCTTTCTAGGGTACACCTGGTTCCCGGTGCAGTTTTAGTCGGTTCGAGTCCAACATGTCACCAGAAGGGATTTCCGCACGAAAAAAAAAAGCGGCAGAAAATAAGTTGGTATAGGTAGTGCCTCTTGAAATTACTTTACAATTTTTATAGTAATGAAATTGAGTGTTTTCAAAATCAGTATACACATACATACATACATCTGTTCGAATATATGTATTGTCACTTTAAAGATCATCGTATCAAGACGTCCATTGCTGGACATAGGCCTCCCCAAGGCTCCACATAACAACTGGTCCAGCGGCAGAAACATACCCCCACGCCTAATTTCCGTTGGGTAGAATTGACTTAACTACATATGTACATGTACCTACGTACCAACCGACCATTTATCAATTTGATTGACGGTTATGCTGGCATTTGTTGACACGTGTCCCGCTGTTGTGAGCTGTTCTTGAAGTTTATATATCCTAAACTTTCTCAATAAATGGTCTAGTTGAAAGAATCTTTTGTCACCATATTAAAGCTTTCAATAAACCAAATAACCGCACAAACAATAAACCAAAATAATATATATACACACATCAAATTCAATATCTTTGCGTTGAAGACGTTATAAATTGGAAACAGGCTAAAATGTTTTATTGTATGTCAGTCAGTTTTTAGTTTTAATTAATCTTTAAGGTTGCATCCCGCAGGCTATTCTGCTAATAGACAGGCAGAATCCCTCAACCGCTAGAGGTAGAGAAGAGCTGATTGTATTTTGTCACAGCTTTCGTATGACGTCTTATATCCACTCTCTGATCATCATTATCATAATCAACAACCTTTAATAGTCCAGCTGAACAAAGGCCTCTCTCTAGAAAGGAGGTTTTGGCCTGCTGTATCACGCTGGTCAGACGGATTAGTATACTGTTTATTTCAAGTTTTCCTTCTATTTGCACAATTGTTGTCCTGTGTCTATTCTTAATCCGTCAGGACAACGATGCCTGTGCATCGAGCATAACTCTATCCATTCGCTTAGCGCGCCAATCGGGATGTCGTTTCTTAATTAAATACCTGTGGTGTGACTTGTTTATTGTCAACCCTACCACCTCCTGTGGAGCGCTGATGACTCGACCTACCAAAAAAATTACATCATGTAGTGTCGATAAACGATAGTACAAATATTATAAGACTTCTCTTTGATGAATAATAAAGTATACAGATTGAAATCGGTGTTCGTGTGTACAATATTCACGTGAGCCCTTTATACTTTTCATGTAGGTATTAGTAGGAACTCATTTATACAACTGATTAATTAATGCCATCTCGAACTTGTAAACATTATATAGGTAGGTAGTTTGGAGATTTGAACGACTTACGAAAGAGTTGATTAATACGATTTAGCGAAACTATCTAGAAACTTGCAACAAAAGAAGTAATGATAACTTGCAAGATTATTTATAGAGTCCTTCAACTGTGTTCAACAGAATTTTGTTAAGTTAGATAACTTTATGGAAATATATGATTTCTACATTTATAGGGTAGACGAGAGTCGACTTTTTATGTAAGTTCTAAGAGCACTTTACTTTCTTGCTAATCTTTTATTCATGTTATACAAAGTTATATAGTTTTACTCTCAGGTAGTTTTCAATTTTAACATTGTTTTTTAAAAAAATAAAAGGTTCATGATTTTCACCTGAAAGGATAAATTCCTTTTTGCTACATTACAAAATGAACATAAAATTAGGAAGGCTGTAACTCAGTTTATCTACGCCTGATTTGCTGATATCACCAAAACAATTGATGTCTGAATTGAATCGCTTTCGATTCACGAATTCATTAGATTCGTTTGCGGTCGCAAAGATTACTTTTTGTTACTTTAATTAAGCACGGATACTTTTACGACTAAAAACCAATAGGTAACACTAATAAAACGAATTAAATTAAACAGTGAGTTTCAATCGTTAGGGATTTACCTTAGACCTTAGTAGGTTTTGGTTAGACATAATGAAAATTTAGATCCGTAACGACCAAATGGAGTACACACTGTTGGTAATATATATTCATTAAGCAACGTCAAGGGTTGAATTGGCCGAAGTAGTAATTTAATAACAAAAGTTTGCCTGTAGTCAGATAACTCAGATTACGACACTAACATGGCATACGGCAGTTGGTAGATCGATCTTGCTTTACAATTAAATAACAATTATTAGGCAGGTTTCAGTTTACATTTCACTTGACATGTAAACAATCAAAGTAATCATAACATATTAAATTGTAGAAACTTACATAATGACAAATGTAAGTAAATACACGTGTGTAAAATTAAATTAATAATAACTATCAACATATCGTCCTAAAATTAAATAAACTCATCAGTAGGTTTAAAATCAACAACAACAAAAAATATAAATATGTATGTTCGTAGTTATAACTTACTAGCTGTTGCCCGCGACTCCGCCCGCGTTTATGTCGGTTTTTTCGTGTTTTTTCGCGGTCGCGGATATGTGACTGATGCAAAAATTAGATAAAAACAATCCTTGATGCGGTTTATATATCATTCTAAAATTTCAGCTCGAGCGGTGCAGAACCTTTGAGTTTTTGAAGCGTACACAAACCAACATAACATTTTTATATTTATAGATTATAGTTCTTTATAGACCCTCTGTATATTATGGCTTTCTGATATCTCAAAGCTCAATCACAAAATAGATTAATTCAAATCTCTTAGAGACGCTTGTAAATTGTTATATGTTATATATAAAATGGTATATGTTTGAAATGTTCCCTCAGAGTAATCTTCTTTTGACTTACTACAGTCCGTAGATCTTTTAGCGTCGATGTAGCGAGCGGCAAAACTGTATCATGTTGTTAGTTTAATGACATCCATAAAGTTTTATAGCTTCTTTGATGTCATTTATGCCATAGGGAATTTAAAAATATATTTGTCTAATTTTCCATTTCTAATTTTATGTTTCCTGATACAATTTTTAAGTTTAGTTAAAAATGTATTGGGGTTATTTCCATTCTTATGATAGTCGTATTATTTGGCCAAAATCTTCTTTCTCTATGCTCAACAATTGACTATCAAAGACTGTTCAAGTTAGTCAAGTAATGAGCATTGCTATGTTCATTTATATTATGAAAAAATAATTATTTTACTAAAATATGCAGACGCAATGAACTATATTTTTTAAATTCCTAAAATAGCTGTTGGTTGAGACGGCTTGGAAAATAATGGTATTTTGTCATTGAATCCTAATAATATTAAAAACGCGAAAGTTTGTGAGTATGTAAGTGAGTATGTTTGTTGCTCTTTCACGCAAAACTACTGAATGTATTTTGATGAAACTTTACAATAATGTAGCATATACATAGAATAACACATAGACTAAAATTTATAAAGACACTAGTTTCGCCTCGCGGTGTTGCCTGCGGTTATTGTCGTACCGCGGGTAGCATCGCGGGGTTCAGCTAGTATATAATAGTTTGGTAAAAGTTATAAATAGGCAATTCTGGAAATTACTTTCTTTGAACCAGACCTTTGACATTGTGATTCAATTTATTAAGGCATGAAAGGTTATGTAATTCAAGTATGAGCTCCTCATAGACTCAAAAATCAAGTTACGAACTTATTTGTAACGTGTTTACGTTGAGGCATTTACAGAGTGAGCCTTTAAACCTCTTAAATGCTTATATTTTGACAGTTACTTTTTAGTCCGACACATTCATTCTTAATTAAACATACTTACATACTCTTAAATAAAATACATACTTTATATAAAATAGGTATCACCTAGTGTAGTAGGTATATCTATTTCTTAATTTATTTATATAAATTACACCGAGACACGTACATCATACAATATTTCACTTGCGTAGGAATTTCCATAGCCAATCCTACCGTTCTTATTTCACCCTCGATATCTGATTTAACGAACAGAATCGCAAACCTCCGACCAAAACAGCAGGACATTGAAATAAAGTCTATGTTGTTCCCTTTTTTTTGTGCGGAAATCCCCTCGATACCACTTGTGGTTATGTCGGACTCGAACCAACTAAAAACCGCACATCGTCTCGGGTACTAAAAGCCGGGGAACCAGGTGCACCCTCGGAAGGAAATCCCTGGAACCCCGACCTCGAACCACCCATTGTTTGTAGATGGGCCCCCTCCTGTGTAGGAACCCTAATATTCCTGCCTATGTTGTTTCCTAAAATAGGAAGTGAATATTAAATACGTCAAAAATTTCTTTGACGATCGACAGATAATATAATATTCAATATTTCAACAAATTCCGTTACTAGTACTCACAATAGAGCGTTCAATAACATATATGAGGTCGCGGGGATTGCTAAAATACATTTAGTTTTGATAAGGGAATATTTAGACCTCAACCGATAGGATCCAAATTTGGACTGTTTATCTATACCATATATATATACATAGAACCGATAACCGTTGGGATAAACGGGTTCTTGAGTGAAGATCGCGTCCCGGAAAACGTAGTGTAAGACGTTTATAGGCCAGGTGTGGACTGCGGTAGGCTGATGATGATGACAACCAGTATTATTTCTTTCAGCGAGCGGTTGCTGTTCCCGTTATATTATTACACTAGTACCTTTATGTAGCTTTAAGGTTACTAAGCTAGGAAACAAGCATTTTTGGGTGTGCGTCGGGTAACCTCCACGTGCGTTCTCCTGTTTCTTGTCTCTTTCTGACCAATGTGTGCGTGGGGAAAGGAAGCTTTAAAAAAAATGAAACAAACATTTATCGAAAGCGTAACAGAATTAAATCAAGATAACTTTCGACCAGTGTAAACTTAGAATTTGAATATCCATGGAATATTACATAATTAAAATCAGGGAAACTTCAATGAACGTAAATAATGCAAAACCTATTACTATTCATTAAAAGGTCTACCATGTTGTGATTTCAGTAGGCAATATATTATTTCAGATACACTCTGCTTTAGTCATACTGTGATATTATGCTATTTTAAGATGTGTCTTATATTCTAGGTAATTCTTATTTTATAACGTTTGTTTTTTTGGAGATATCGTAAGATATATCGATTTATCACATGATTAATCAACAAACAGTTTCTTGACCCTGACAATACACCAGAAATGCGTCATCCTATCGATTTCTTTATATATAAAATATAAATAAATATTTATTTATAGGTGCTTGTCTGGTGGTCGAAGTTCAAATACAATTCATGAATTAGAATTCATCGAATTTAAAACGGTCATAAATGTAATTGTGCAACATTAATCAAGTTTTTCATTCCAGTGTTAGTTGAACTTTCGTTGCATAGATTTTGCAAACCGTGACTTATTAACATACGTACAGACATACTGACAAGTTTAACCTTATGTAGTCATTGTTTATTCGTTAAAATAAATATACACAATTTTTAACTTTTTATTCTACTACCTAGACTAGAGATGAATGGTCAATTTCAATCAATACTTAACTTTAAACAGTTTTAATATGCAGGTCGATCACAATAACTTGATTCATATATTTATAACATATGTGTGCACTACATCAACTGGCAACTGCCTCGTTGGTCTAAGTGGTTAGCGTAAGCGACTGCAGATTAGGAGGTCTCGGGTTCGATTTTCGGGTCGGTTTGCTGTTGGGTTTTTCTTACAAGAATTTTTAATAGCAGCCCGTGCTTCGGAGAGCATATTAAACTGTTGGTCTCGGTCGTCATGAACATCTATGACATCGCTATTGGGAAGTCAGTGCCCTAAAATATACCCACAACTAGTTCAACCTTCGAATTCAGTTCGCCTTCAGGGTTGCGGAGGTCAGATGTCAGTCGCTCTGTGTAAAATCTGAGATTCAGGTAAAACTGGTGGAACTAGTTGCCGACCCCAAATAATCTTGGGAATAATGAAAGACTAGGAAGATGAAGTTGATGTGTGCACCACATACGTAGATTTACAGCAAACACAACATGCACATAGTTGATTAGCTATTGACGCTTGAGTTTTATGTACGATGAATACGAACATACCTATTTATGTATGTATAGTATATGTAAAAATGGGCTCCTGAAGCTTATTGAATATTTTTTTATTATTATCTGCTTTTTTAAAAATATTACATGTAACATTGCAAGATGGCTGGTACGAACTTGATGCGAGAATCCCAAAATCGATCAGAGTGGACTTATGTCCAGCTATGGACTGGTGATAGGATAAAAATATTAATTTTAATTGTGTACGCTTCCAAAGGTTTTGCACTGATTGATTCCAAATTTGATATAATACACTTGAAATATTGTTTTTATCTTTTCTTATTCTCTATTTCTCTTCAATGTAATCAAAATATGACATAGCAAAGCGTGGCACAGTATTTTTTTTAATATGCCTAACAAAGTTACTCTGCTTGCCTGACGAAAAGTGGTCACCATGATCATCTTACACTTTGCAAGGTGACTAACACTATGGCGGCCTAGTGAGATACATTTTAGCTATCTTCTTTTTATTTCTTCACAAAAAATTGTAAGCTTCATAATATTACATTTGCATCACTTTTGCAACATTCATTTTGAATTTCGCCAGAACTTTCTACGTGTAAATTGAATTAATATGACATATAATATGTACAAAGTCCAAGCAATATGTCCTACTAGCTGACCCACGCAACCTCGTTTGAGTCTTCTATTGCCCGTAGCGTGAAAATTTTCCCCCTTTTTTGAAACATACTTCATTGGTGCTCCGCTCCTATTAGTATTAGTGTGATTATATATAGCCTATAGTCTTCCTCGATAAGTGGACTATTCAACACTGAAAAAAAATTTCGCGGTTCCTGAGATTAGCGCATTCAAACAAAGAAACAAATAAACTCTTCAGCTTTATAATATTAGTGTAGATAAGTATCATTAAATAGTCAAGAAATATAAGTACATATCTATAACAGTTTTTTTGCAATCATAAAATATTTATATCTAAACGATGATTAATTATATGTAAGTTATGTAGAACATATGTACACGTAATTACAAACTGGTTTATGGATACAACTAAAATCATTTAACACGTGTTACGTGATTTAAGTTATATGATGTAACTTCCGTTTGATCAAACTTTAATTGGAATATTTAATGAAATTTCACATCAATCCATATATTTTGATGATTGGTTTGTTTACTACCAACATCGACAATTAATACTATTTATTAAAGTCCGGCCACTCAAAGAATGCGTTTCTGACACTTGTAAATTCGTCATGAGTAGTGATGTACCATGAAAATCATTAATAATATTTGGTAACAGTATTTATAGCATTCATTATGCATAATTATTCAATTTAGATATATTTTATATTTCAAACACAATATTAACAAAATTGTTGATGGAATTCATCCATCAACATTTTTTCTAAATTCTAAATTTAATCGTAATTTCTGAATGAAACCAAGGGAAAAAAAATAAAAATACTGTATTTATTGAAAAATATATATTATGAAATACATAGTTTTAAGATTTCAATAATTTTTTTTTTTTTTCTTTTTTCTGCAACATAGCAATCTGTCATATTGACAATAAGCTTTGTCTATGGCCGATGTATTTATCTGGAGTGATTATAAGTCACAGTGAGCCATGCCAATTTTTTTTTTTTTTTTGGAATGTATTCACTTCATGGGGCGGAATCTGTCCACGAGTGTAGGAACGCTGTGTCTTTGCAGACGTTTGTGCTGAAGTGATCCGCATCCACTCAGTTTAACTGCCAGTGCATTTTTGTGTCCAGATAGCCTCTCTTGATATCTAATGCTGAAGTTGGTGATCTCTTCCTTGACCGTGACGATTTTCAGATCGTTGTAAATGTGCTTGTTGCTAATGTAATGCGGAATGTTGAAAATCATTCTCAATGTTTTGGCTTGGAATCGCTCAAGAATATCGATGTTACTATTGCTGGCCGTACCCCATAGTTGTATCCCGTAAGTCCATATGGGTTTCAAGATGGCTTTGTATACCATCATTTTGCTATTCTGGTTGAGACGTGAGTGCCGACCTATCAACCAGTACATGTTACGTAGCTTAGTATCCAGTTGTTTACGTTTAGTCCAGATATGCTTTTTCCACGTTAGTCTCCTGTCTAAGTACATGCCTAGATATTTAGCATGTTCTTCCTGCGGGATTGTTTCACCATTAAGTCTAACTGGAGGGCATGTTTCTCTTCTAAGTGTAAAAGTGACGTGGGATGATTTGCTTTGGTTAGCTTTTATTCGCCAGATTTTTAGCCATTTCTCTACTTCATAGAGATGCAATTGAAGCTGTGCAGACGCTGTAACTGGATTTATATGTGTAGACAGTATTGCAGTGTCGTCTGCGTATGTGGCAACTTTAGTTTGGTCCATAGTTGGTAGGTCAGCTGTGTATAGGGTGTACAGCACTGGTCCAAGTATACTACCCTGTGGCACGCCCGATTTTATTTCATGCAGGACTGTGAGATCAGTGTTTAGTTTCACTTCAAAGCATCTGTCTTGCAGGTATGATCTTAATATGTGATAGAATGAGTTAGGTATCGTTTTTTTTTATCTTATAGAGCAAACCCTCATACCATACTTTGTCAAAAGCTTGACTTATGTCTAGGAAGACAGCGGAACAATATTGTTTGCAATCTAGCGTTCGGTTTATAGTGTCGACGATGCGGTGTATCTGTTCTATAGTACCATGATGTTCTCGGAACCCAAATTGGTGGTTCGGAATTACGTCATTGAGATGAGGTTTTATTCTGTTGAATAGAATTCTCTCAAAGAGTTTCCCAGTGACCGACAAGAGACTTATTGGCCTATACGAACTAACATTTTGTGTTGGTTTACCGGGCTTGGGTACCATTACAATTTGTGCTATCTTCCAATGTACGGGGAAATACGAGTGCTTGAGGCAGGCGTTAAATATCTTTACTATCTGCACAATTCCTTTTTTCGGTAAATTTTTCAGGAGGGTTGAATCTATTAGGTCATATCCAGGAGATTTTCCGTCCTGTAGCATTTGTATTTCTTTTAATACTTCACGGGGACTTGTGCATTTTATTGGTGGACATACTTGTAATGCACTATTTAAGCATTCCTTTATTTTGGAGCTATGCTCGGGATTTGTGTCTGGAAAAGGTTGAAAAACTTCACAAAGGTGTTCAGCGAAGATTGTGGCTTTTTCTGCATCTGATCTAGCCCAGTCTCCAGTTTTTTTTTTTATTGGGGGTATTTGAGTTTTCGGGCGATTTAGGTTTTTTGTGGCTTTCCATAGTGAGTAGTTCGTATCAATACTTGGTGTTAAGTCTGATAGGAATGTCTGTAAGTTCTCATTTTGAAAGGTCCTAATCAGCTTTTTTAAAGTTTCCGAGGATTTGTTAAAAGCTGTTCTGTCTGTTGGGTATCTGGTTCTCTGCCATGTTTTCCTAAGGTGTCGCCGCTCTGCTATTAAGTTCTTAATTGTTTTAGGATATTCCTTACGTTTCGGTAGTAGTCTTTTTCTCGTTTTGGTTGCTATTGCAGCTGCGCTGTGTATAACTTTATTCAGTCTGTCTATTTCAGCTTCTATATCGTCAGTCGTTCGAATTGAGGTATGTAGGTTCAATTCGTAGCTAATTTTATCTTTAAATCTTGCCCAATTAGTGTTCCTGTCATAAATTCTTATCGGAGCATCTATGAATGCAACTGTTAAGCTTACGTTAAGTATAACAGGCGTATGGTCAGAAGATAAGTCTGTAAAGGGTTCAATAGTCATATAATTAGGGCTTATGTTTTTGGTAATATAGAAGTCAAGAAGGTCAGGTATCTTATTTCGATCTGTTGGCCAGTAAGTTGGTTCACAGGGAGTCATACATTCCAATCTAAGTGTTTGTACTACATTGTAAAGTTGTCTGCCTCTAGGAGTAGTCAATCGAGAGCCCCAATGGGTATGTTTCGCGTTCCAATCACCTCCACATATGTATGTGGGTCCGAGGGTTGAAAAATATGTTCGAAAGTCTGCCTCAGTTATTATGTGTCTAGGTGGACAATATATTGCAGATAGTGTTATATCATATTTATTTTTTAACTGCAGCTTTATAGCAGTTGCTTGAATTTTGTCAGTTTGGTATTCCTCTAGTGCATAATGCTTTATATTGTGTTTGATAATAATTGCAGTTCATCCATGGCTATTTCCTGATGGGTGATTTGTGGTGTAAATATTAAAGTTTTTTAATATTACATGTGATTTGCCAGTGAACCTCGTTTCCGATATCAATGCTACGTCAATTTTTTCAGTTATTAAGAATGTTTCGAGCTCTTGACGACGAACTGTCAAGCCATTGGCATTCCATGTCATAATTTTTAAGTAGCAGATCATTTTGCAACCAGTTGGACCATACGATCCATCATTTTGTCCATCATGGATATCATGACTTGCTGTAGGTTGGCGAACATACTTTCTAGTATTTCTGTGATGTTTTTAGAGTTTATTTCTACCTCTGTTTGTTTTGGGCTGGTTGTATGATATTTTAATGCGTCGGCATAGGTAGCATTTCGCATTTCATGTTGATTTAGGGCTGTGTTAACCTTATTTCTGGTTTGGTGTGCACTTTGTGTGATTTTTGGTGCAAGTAGTTTTTGTGTTATACCTGGTTCTTGGGATTTATGTGTTATTTGTTTATGTTTCGAGATTGTTTTAGTGATTTTGTCTCTGTATTGTTTATATTTTATGCATCCTTTATAGCTTGCTGGGTGACTCTCCTGGCAGTTTGCGCAGGTAGCTTGAGTATCAGGATTTTTAATGCACGACGAAGTGGTGTGGTCATTACCACATTTGACGCATCGATACGGTCTGCAGCATTGGTTTTTCGAATGTCCAAACCTCTGACATCTTTTGCACTGAAGTACATCTTTCTTCTTGTAGGGTGCCTCCACTGTCACTTTCGATTGGCACAGATATCTTACATTGAATACGTCTTTATTATTGTTTCTGGGTTCTAAGTCAACATAATACACTGGTAGTGCTTCTTTAGTGGTTCTATGTCGTACGTTTACGATCTGTCTAACCTCATGGTTGTGTTCTTTAAGTTCACTTTTTATTTGATCAATATCTTCTGTAGCGTGTAAGCCTCTTAGTACAACACGATATGCTCTTTCACTCTTGAGCTGGTAGGTATAATGGGAGAATAACACATAGACTAGGCTCAAGAGGCCGCTGCTTCGACTCTTGATTGGAGCAATAACTGGTAATGCACTACTAAACAAAGATCTTTTCACTCTACGTGTAACAGACAGTCCTCTGTGCAGGGCATGCATGGAGGAGGAAAAAACGTCGCCCATGTCATCATGACATGTCCATAGGTGGCACTCAGGGTGGCAGAATACCAGGCGAGACACCTCGGACCACCAAAGTCACTTCCAGAAGTCGTTGGCAACGTCAAGGGTCTGCTAGGCTTCTTGGAGGAACTGAGTTGGCAAGAATAATGCCAACCCACCACGCAAAATAGGCGCACTGAAGTCGTCGAGTTGCGGAAACCCAGCACACGAGTTGCAAGGTCAACACATAGGCTACAATTTATAAAGATATTAGCTTCGCCTCGCGGCCCGCGGTTATTGACGTACGGCGGGTAGCACCGCGGGGTTCAGCTAGTATTATAAACGCGAAACTTTGTGAGTATATAAGTGTGTGTTTGATGCTTTTTCACGCAAAAACTACTGAATGGATTTTGATGAAACTTTCCAATAATGTAGCTTATACATCAGAATAACACAGGCTACAATTTATAAAGATACTAGCTCACGGCGATGCCTGCGTCGCCGCGCTGAGAGTTGTGTGGGTCAGCTAGCTTATTATTAGTATATATTTTATTTCTGTATTCGTCTATGTATATTTAAATAATAATTAGTCCGATGCCAGTCGTGCCGTCGAAAAAGTGATATTTAGATAAAACCGGTTGAACTAGTAGCCGACCCTAATTCATTTTGTTGGTAGTAGGATCGAAGCTAGTGGCGTGCAATTGGAGGAGTCTGTGTCCAGCAGTGGACTGGGGTAGGTTGACGATGATGACGTGTAAGTGTATTTAGAAATTTTGGTTTAAAGACCATGACATAGTAGCATTGCAGGTTTGGCAGTTTGTGAAACTGATTAGAGACTTTTTGACGTGACAACGTCTTATAAATTGGTTTGCCGGGTGACACTTCAAGAAACTGCGTTACGCTCCGCTCACGTTATGCGCTCACAATGAGAGCGAGTGAAAGGCACGCGTCCCTTCCACTCGGGCATGGTTAGCCCGCCTAAGAGCGAGACAGACAGACATAAAAAGTGAAAGGCATGCGTCGAATTATATTTAAAACGTTAAAATTAATGTTTTAAATATAATTCTTTGTATAAATAAATGTTTTAAATTGTTACTATTATTTCATCCTTCTTCCTACTATACGAATGAATATTCACATTAAAATTATTTTACCACTCAAAGTCGTTGTCACGTAAAACTTTCGCCCGTATACCGACTTTACAGGCAACCAATTTTTTTTTTAACATTGCGTGATTGTTATTTAATGAGAAAGATATATAATTTCAGTAACAGAAGAACATCAATTGGCCAGTTACAGTTACGAAGATACCATCGAATACTCATATATTCGAAGCGGTTTATCGATACAAGTCAAATATAATACGAAAATATCACAAGGCACACATTCATATTGTATGTATAGTTATATTCAAGTTTTATCCACAGTCGTAATTAAAGTAATAACCGCATACAAAAAATTAATAAGTTAATTCAATGAATAAATCAATTTTGCCAATCGAATCGTAGCAAAGAATATTATTTGGTCCTTCCAACTAATAGGTACATTAGGAATGTACACTTTTTGTTAATAGTAAGTTAGAGCCAAAATAAAAAAGTTGCGTGTACTAGCGTACACTCGTAAGAAGTGAAACTTCTTTATGACGTTATTTTTAAAAAAATAAATATCATATGTCGACGTAAGGTATAACGACAAAAGACTTATAAACCAGCAATATTCGTGACAATGCTTATTTCAAGTGCAATAAAAGTTAAGGAGCGAGACCTGAGTAAATATTTCGCGATCTGTGGTGTGAATGAAGTAAGTTTGTGGAATGTGATGTGTGTAGTTATTTACATTGTGGACTAAATAAAATAATATTGTTTGTAATGTGATATTTCATTGTAGTATTAATTTGGTCCTGTTTGTGTTTGAAAATGTTTTTTGTTTTATTTTATAAATTTTTTTTGAAGGATTGTATATAACTACTCTCAATAATGATAAAACATTTTATCATGGCCGAAAAACGTCAACGTCCACCATCGATTTACAAGCAGAATTCAAACGATTGTCTCTGAATAAAGTAGAGACTATAAATGAACAATTGTTTCAGTTTATAAATAACAGGAAAAAAACTCAAACGTAACTACTCAAAACGGGCCGCAAAATACATTGGACACATTTACCAATCCCTACTCCGCTGGAGAAAGTATACTTCAAATCACGCGTGGTAGGGATAAAAAAAAGATGGCGCGTAACGGATAAATGTGACGCGTAACGAAAAAATGTTACACTAAATTTTTTGACAACCCCGATAAAGAAGTTTCACTTCAAAAATCAAGTACATAGATACCTTTACTAAAATGTATATGTATTACAAAAAAAATACATACATAAAATACCACTATCTACCCTTTTTTTTTCCTCCGTGCGGAAATCCCCTCTGATACCACCTACTGGTGGCATGTCGGACACGAACCGATTAAAACCACACGCCCTCTTGGGTACTAGGAGCCGGGGAACCAGGTACACCCTAGTGAGGAAAACCCTGGAACCCTGACACCGCTATCTAAACTGTAATAACCTTCAAAATATCGTGAGAGACTGATTATTTTCTCGTTCCAATAGTTTTAGGGGCACTTACCGTACTAAATACGAACAGAAATCTTTTAAAAACGTTTTGTGCTACCTCATATAACATGTCTGATTTCTGTTTCTCTTCACATCCTCATCAACTCATCATCAACAGCATTTAACAGTCCACTGTTAGAGATAAACCTCCCTCTATAGAAGAGTTTTCGCCTCCTATATCACGCTGGCCAGACAGATTAACACATTTACTGAAATGAAAGATGTTATACATAGTTCAAAAGCATTCAAATGGAAACCTATAATTTATTTTTTGTAGTAAGGCAACACCCGTATTAGGAATATACATCCTGTGTCGTGGGGGATTTTACAAACATACAACATACATGTAACGGACACAAAGAACACCCAGACTCGGGACAACATTTTATACACAAAGTGATGTCCCACGTGGGATTTGAACCCACACCCACGACACTGGACGCATAGCAAGCGGCGTAGTGACCGCTTAACCACTAGGCCAACCGTGCAGTCACGGCCTCACAGAAAACCGGTGTGAAATAGCGTTTGCGCTGTGTTTCACCGAGTGAGTGAGGAAACCGGAGGCCCATACCCCAACCCCACCCCTTGGCTGGCAACACACTTGTGACGCCTCTGGTGTTGCAGGTGTCCATGGGCGGCGGTAATCGTTTACAGGCGATATGTCTGTTCGTTTGACACCCAATCCAATCCAAAAAAAAAATGTAGTGATATTTTATAGATATTATTTACAACAAATGAGGTTTACGATAACGGTACTATTTCCAACATATTTTTTGGATGATTTTTGATGCATACCGTCCTTGTCGTGACGGATTAAGAATACGAAGTGTCACCACCCCAATTTATACAGTGAGTGTCCAAGAGCCGACTGAGAAATCAAACTACGCTAGAAAACCACACTGTCGAGAAAAGGAAAAGCTGAAACAAACTCTCTACCAACCCGTCCGGCATGGTCGTATAATAAGACCGGGAACTTGATACTCGTATGTCTTGTAATTTGATGACCCGGAGGTCGAGAATAATAATAATAAATATTTATAATATAATAATAAATATTGTGATTCTGCAGAGAATCTTTTAAAAGTGACGTGACACCGCTATAGTACTAACACGCAAGCTTACACACACACACGCACGCACGCACGTACACACACTCATACGCACGCACACACATACGTATGCATGCTTTGCTGTAATAGTTTGTCAAGTTTAGATTTTTTTTTTCTGTTTACTGTTTTGCCTATATACGAGTATATAATTAAATATATAAAAAATATACCGTGTATTCAAACTGATGTAACGCTATTGTCACTATAGTATTGGGGAAGATACTAACACCTGCAACACAGTCTTTACTAGCGCAGGTGTTAGGGTATCCCATAATGTATTTTTTTACCTATTTACATTTTGCTTTTGTTGTAGCTTTTAATAATTAAGATAAGAGATTCGTTGACGACTGTACTAGTGTAACTGTGCTACAGTTGCCATCGCCCTTCTCCCTTACATCCAGGCAATAGACACAAGAACAATAAACACCAGAGAACAATTCGTTTTGAATACGCTAGTAAACTTAATAATAATAAAACAATAATTTAAAAGAAGATGTTTGAGAACTGCTCCCACTCGAATAAAACAGAATATTATTGTTGTGAGTTAGTGTGAGGTGTCAATGTAGGTTTGTTCGGTATGTGATGTGTGCATGTTTTTTTTTTTTTTTTTATTGAATTGGAGGCAAACGAGCAGACGCATCACCTGATGGTAAGCGATTACCGCCGCCCATGGACACCTGCAACACCAAAAGCGTCACAAGTGCGTTGCCGACCTTTGGGGGATGGGGAGAGGGAATGGGGGAGGGGTTGGGGTATGGGCCTCCGGTATCCTCACTCACTCGGTGAAACACAGCGCAAGCGCTATTTCACACCGGTTTTCTGTGAGGCCGTGGTATCACTCCGGTCGAGCCGGCCCATTTATGCCGAAGCGCGGCTCTCCCACGGTGCATGTATGAGAAGGATGATTGTGTTTTCCAAATATATTGTTAAAAACCGGTGTGAAATAGCGTTTGCGCTATGTTTCACCGAGTGAGTGAGGATACCGGAGGCCCATACCGCAACACCTCCCCCATCCCCATCCCCATCCCCTTTCTCATCCCCCAAAGGTCGGCAACGCACTTGTGACGCCTTTGGTGTTGCGGGTGTCCATGGGCGGCGGTAATCGCTTACCATCAGGTGATACGTCTGCTCGTTTGCCCACTATTCAATAAAAAAAATAAAAAAAAAAAGAATAGGAATGTAATAGTTCCTCTGTTTGACTATAGTTCAGGCAGAAGAACTACTTACAGTGCATAAATGTCTTTTGCATGATTTGCTGCGTTGTATAATTTATTACTCACAACATTTTTTTTTTTTGCAAGTGTCTTACGATGGGAAGTAACCGAGCAAACCTTTGTTTTGTTACGCTTTATAATGATGTTATAGGTAATATGTTTCTGCTTTCGGAGAACAGTTGATCCTATAAAATTTGTCTGACAGTTAGCACAGAACATTCATTGTTCGCTGAAGGAAACTGGTGGTGTACCTTCGCGGCTTACCCAGTATAACCTTCAATATTGCCCTCTGTGCACGCTCCAAGGATAGCAGAGTGGTCTTATTTAATACCGCCCCATACCACAATACAGTATTGGAGAAGACACTGAACAAGTGCGTTATAAGCACACAGGAGTGTCTTAAAATCGCCTCACTCGTACAGTTAATAGCTTTTTGTGTGGTGGTGCAATTTAGCTAGCAATCTATTATTAGATCGAGATATTTTATATTTTCAGTTCGAGTTAATTGAAAGCAACCGCAACTATCCAGGAGCCCGCAGGTATGTGCAGTAAGTTTAAAGTCAGATAGCGGCTGAGTAATAGCAAGGGGTGTAAAGGCAATGTATCTTGTTTTATCGACATTTAAAGTGAGTAGGTTCTCATTTAACCACATCATCACCGCTGCAAGCGCATGCTCGGTGTAGCGCCGAGTCTCAGCTCAGTCCAGTCACTATCATGCACGATTAACGCAGTGCCATCAGCATAAGCAGAGCTTGTGTTATAATACTAGACAACTGATATAAATACATATATACTTTTTTTTTGTAAATACATACATATTACACTAAATGGTTGAAATGGTTGAGTTGTAAGTGGGTAGGGAGAGGAATATAATCTAGACTTTGGACACTGCGCTTCTACAACGCAAGACCTCCAGAAACATCATCGACGTGAGTGGTTGGCTACCACTACACAGAGAAGAAGAATTTTCGTATAATACGCCAGAACCTCCTTTTAAGGAGAGGCAGTTCTTCAGCAGTAGGCTGTTACAGACTATTGATGATGATGATTTTGAGGTATAATAATAATAATAAATATTCAGGACATCTAAAACTCAACGCCATCTAGTCCCAAGCTAAGCAGGGCTTGTGTTATGGGTACTTGACAACTGATATTAATACTCATATACTTTTCTTTTTGTAAATACTTACATATTATACATAGAAAACACCCAAACTCCGAAACAAATATCTGCAGATCATACAAACATTTGGTCGGACCGGTAATCGAACCCGAGACCTGAACTTAGCAGTCGCATAGCTACCACTACGACACCGAGGCAGTCGCCGATAATGGCTTTCATGTATGTTATGGACGTAAAAAGATACACATTGTAGCAATTTGTCTACTAGTGAAGTCATATGTAGTTACTACTCGTATATACCATTTTCAGTATAACAAAAAGTAATTTAAAAGTTTTACACAGTCATGCAATTTCTACACAATTTCTAACGAAAATTAACTGCTGTATTTTCTATATTTATAGGTATGAAATAAATGGCCAGATGCATATATGAGATCTATCAACTATGTCACCGTTTGACCGATCACCATGAAAATAGATGTAAGTGGTTTTCCATGGAGACGGATCGCCTATCGTTAATAAGTATGAGACTTAATTCGAAAATTTAAATGATTGATCTCATTTAGATTGTGAGTTTTAAGATGTAGAACTTATGCTATGTATGTTATTAGGTAAAATCTCAATAGACATATTTCATGGCGATAATAGGTACTATTTACATAGTAATAATTTTTGATCTACGGGCCTAAATACATATTAGTGTGTAACACAATATCAGCAGAGTTCTAACAATAAATGAAATGCAACATTTCAGACAAAACCGTATGTTGTAGATTCAGTAGTATTTTACATTTATGAATGACAACTTTTAATTTGATAAATTTCAACAGCACACAGTTTGACCGAGTGAATTTTGCGACTCAGCAATAAAATTAAAACACTTTTAAACATATTTAAAACGCGTTCGCGATTTGGCATGTTTAAAAAAAAATCGAAAATATTTTTCATAACGAGAATTAGAATTATAGAACTAGAACAAACTTTAGACCTTGCACATTTTATAAAGCTTCCTCTATTATATACATTTATAATGTGCACGGCGAATGGATACTAAATATATAAGACCAGCCATTGGAGTCCATTACCGTCAATGCCAGACTGTGGGTGTGGTCTGATATATGTTTATCTGCCTCTCAAGACATGACACTTGATTTAATTACCGGAATCAATAAACTATGTTCTATTTCACCAGTAGATGCGATATAGTTTTTGATCCCCTTTATGAAATTCAAAAACATTATGGAAATGTCGCGGGATTATGATGCCGAGTTAAGCGTGTGTTTTAAACCTTTAGATTTATTTTCTAAGTCTTCGCCGGTGCGTTTAATTAAAATCGGAATGTTGTTTACAACGAGAAAGGTCGCTTCCAATGTTATTATATTGGTAAACTGGTTATTCGGTAGTTTCCCAAGTAGGTACGTCTATCATATAAGAATTCGAACTATTAATTCTCTAGTCAAGTTATATGTTTTCGTGTAATAGATTTAGTATGTTACTTAGAAGGGACAAAAAGCTACGTAGCTGCTTTTCAGAGGGTTTTGTGTGGTTTTTTTTTTTAGGAAATAGGTGACACCACCCATGGATATCCGCAACACCGGGGGCGTCACAGGTGAGTTGCCGGCCTTTGGGGATGGGGAGAAGGATGGTCTCACTCACTCGGTGAAACACAGCGCAAGCGTTATTTCACACCGATTTCCTGCGAGGCCGTGGTATCACTCCGGTCGAGCCGGCCCATTCATGCCGAAGCGTGGCTCTCCCCCAGTGGTATAGAGGATCAAAAGAATAAACTGGTCACTTGATAGTAAATAACTATTGCTGCTCATTGAAACATACAACATAAAAGACACGAGTGCGTTGCCAGCTTTTGAAATTATCTTACCTAGTGACTAATCCCATCCACATGCCCACTATTCTAACTCCTGTACGCCAGGATCAACAGCAGTAACCCACGAACACATAGAGCTATGTGACTCGGGATGTTCCTGCCCTATATCAAGCGATTACAGAAAATACCATCGGACGTCCTATGAAAAGTATTTTTTTCCGATAGACATCCATCCAAGTACACAATCAATAATTGTATAACAAACACTATGTGTACACACTCAAGTTACAAAACATGTATATTGAACAAAGATTTTTCTCAACATATAAATCACTAACTGACCCACGCAACCTCGTTTGCGTCTTATATTGCCCGTAGCGTGAAAATTTCCCCCGTTTTTGAAACATTCTTCATTGGTGCTCCGCTCCTATTAGTAGTAGCGTGATGATATATAGCCTATAGCCTTCCTCGATAATTGGACAATCCAACACTGAAAGAATTTTTCAAATCGGACAAGCGGTTCCTGAGATTAGCGCGTTCAAACAAACAAACAAACAAACAAACAAACAAACTCTTCAGCTTTATTATTAGTATAGATATGAATATTCTTTAGTCATATCTTACCTTATTAAAATTTTCAAATAAGGATAACATTTTTTTTGTTTTGTACTTATCACGGATTTATTGATATGAAGTTAGGATCAGTAAATTATGTATTTATTTCTTGTAATATCTCAAATAAACGTTAGACTTGATTAAATTCAAAAATAAACATGAGTGGACTTACTGATTGCTTTGATGTTTGTGATTTTAATGTGATAAGATTTTATATTAAGTTGACTGCGATAAAGGACTCATTCTGCTCCACAGTATTGAGTGAAAATTAAATGTTTACAGCAGGCTTCCCTTAAGCTCAAGTTATGTAAATAAGTCGGGCCGGCAAGTGCTCTTGGGTCTAATCGAATCGTGTATCTCATTTAGAATCTGAGATACCGAGGAATAAAACTACCAAATACAAACATTTACAAGAACAAATCATAAAAATCGATGAACAACTTGTTAGTACTGTGTATTGGATTATAGTTTAAAGTTTAGTTTTTAAATGGATAAAACAATCTTACAAATTTGTTTTTTTATATTTTTTACCCACCTCAATGTTAAGAATAAAAAAAGGTCATTTTCTAATACACACTATACACAACAACACAACTTTACAAGTAAAACTCGTATCACGTACCTAAATCTATCTAATATATAAAATTCTCGTGTCACGGGGTGCGTAATCGAACTACTCCGAAACGGCTTGACCGATTTTGATGAAATTTTTTGTGCTTATCCGGTATCTATGAGAATCGGCCAACATCTATTTTTCATCCCCCTAAATGTTAGGGGTAGTCCACCCCTAAAAATTTTTTTTTATTTTTTAGACAAAATTTTTAATTTCTATTTTTGATGATACAGCATTAGTAAATACATACAACCCTAAATTTTCAACCCTCTAAGATCAACCCCTATTTTTCCATCGCGATTTTTATTGACCCACCTTTACAACATATATTCCCTTTTATGGCAAAGCAACGTTTGTCCGGTCAGCTAGTATTATATATAAATATCAACTTCTGTTCGTTTGTCTCACTAAAAATCGAGAAAGCCTGAGGCGATTTAGCTGATCTTGGTTTTGAAATATTTGTCGTAGTTCAGGGAACGTGAAAATTAAAAATAACTGGCTAATCCCAATGTCACGTGTACGAATTAGCGGGCACAGCTAGTAGACAATAATATTAATAATCTTCTAGAATCCGTAGTTCCTATATTTGAAAAACGATCCATTCTAGGTACGAATAGTAGTATATTATACGGGGCGTAAGCTAAAATCGTTCCTATAAAAAATAAATTGAGGAACGGTATTTACGACTCGTAGACGGTTGTAGAAAATTTTTACACGATGACGATTCGTTAAATATAGGAACCGGGCATAAAACATTTTCTAGCATCAATCGAACTATAATTATAATAACTGCTGACGTGATTTACGCAAGAATTTTTGAAACATATCCAGACAGGCCTATACTACTTTGTTATCGCTCAGTTCAGTTAAGTATATTTGCGAAACCCGATACATCGGGAAATTCTTTTAGTAAGATGTCAAAAACTATTGTCTTTGATTTTACGGAAATTCCCTGGGAGTTTGAGTTAGGCTTACAAAAGAAAAATGAGAAGAAATTGCCTCTTAAACATCAAGGTTCTTTAATCTCAGAAAATACTTTAATTTATTAAATACTAGCTAGCTCCGCCAACGTGTATGACGGTAATCGTTGTAAAGAATACCCTATGTTCTTCCTCAGACTTTTGATTTCACAAAGAATCTCCATGCCAAATTTCATTGAATTCGATGCAGCAGTTTAGCTTAGAAAACGTAACAAATAGACAAAGTTAATTTTTAATTAATAATATATTATAAGTAGACCGTATGGATTAAAGGTTTACATACTCCGTCAACTTACTCGTATCTAAAATATGTATTTATACTCAGTCGCAGTCGCATAAGCTACCACTGAGCCACCGGGCAGTTAAGATAAATAAAAGATTAAACACCTCTCTTCCTTCCTTTCCGTCCCACTATGATCCCGGGTCCTTTAAGCGGGGCGTGAAAAAGCACCTCACTAGGCCGCCATAGTGCTGGTCGCCATGCTGCACTGTCCTTGCTTGCATTGAGGATGGTGACCATCACTCTTGGATTCTGCTGGTGCTTTCCATCAGGCAGGGCAGATTTATTTTGGTAGCTCATGTATAAAAAAAAAATACTGGGGGATATATGAAAAAGGTGGCAACGAACTTGTTTCAGGAAATCATTTATCGTCAATTATGCAATAAAGATACTGTGAATATTTAGAGATTTCTACAGGTACTGAGTATAAAAAAGGGTTGAAAAACTATAAACCAACTACGTAAAACCTTTTCTTTATCAAAAGGTTATTTATATGTCTATGCCATCCGCCTATGTCATCCGGGCCATTATAACGAATCTATTGACACCGCATTTATTAAAATCGGTTCAGTAGTTTAGAAGTAATGGTGGAACAATCGTACGTAGACAACTAAAAATATTAGCCTTCCTCTTTGCTTTGCTATAGTCGAGTAAAAATTTTCCTACATTGTCAATTACTTAAATCCTTATTCTTCGTAGGACACGCAGAATCTAAACGTAGTAAGGTACTTTTTTCAATTTTCAATTTAATGCTTTTTGGTATTTCAAAATATAATATTCTATTCTATTTTCACAGAAGAAATAATAGTGGTGAATACTTATGACCTTTGGCATGATAAACGTCTCTAAAATAATATAACAGCGAGTGGAAGATAATCCACAAAAACATTTTTTAGACTTTTGTAGACATAATAATGGACTAGTAGTGAGATTTACCACGAGAAGAAACAACACAGAATAAAAATAGGATTTTGTTATTGTTTGGTTATTTAAACCGTTTTTGTGACTTAAAAAACTTGAATTATTAGCATGTTTTGTTTTCATCATATTTATATACTCGTATATAAATATATTGTTTAATAAACATATAGATTAATTAAAAACTAAACGACATATAAAACAATATCTTAACATACTCCGCTTTCTGTTCGTTTAGATCTTATAAATTCTTCAACAGATTTCAATAATAAATAAATAAATATTTTCGGACATCTAACACACAACGCCATCTAGTCCCAAGCTAAGCAGAGCTTCTGTTATGGGTACTAGACAACTGATATGAATACATAAATACTTTTTTGTTTGTTTTTTTTTGTAAATACATACACATTACACATAGAAAACACCCAAACTCCGAAACATATATTTTTACATGACACAAACACTTGGTCCGACCCAAGATTTGAAGCCAAGACTTCAAGCACAGCAGTCGCATTCACTACCGCTGCGCCACCGAGGCAGTCATAATATATAGTCAGTGATTCAAGATGAAATTTTAAATGTGTAATGCAGAAATGTTATAGTAGAGGAAATATGAGTATTTTAAAGACTGTTAAGCCGGGCCGGGTCGCAAGTACTTTATAAAAATATTTCTCTTTAGGTAGAACTTTAGAAGCATTGCGATGGTTACTTGTCATACATATTCTAATTATGCCTAGCATTGTCATAAAAACCGAGTCACATGAATGAGAACATTTAAACCGGACTGTAGATCGGCTGCAGATCGACACAGAAGTGAATAAGCAATATATATAATATTTCTAAATAGTCAAATTAATCTTCAATGCGCAAAGAATCATTGTTGATTTCTATCAATTTGTCCAAAAAATTTTTATTCCAATTATAGAACAAAATGAAATAACAACAAAATCTCTCATATTATCTACCTTAACGATGCCTTCAATTACAAAATGTATCACGATATTCATTCTACAGACCATGTTCATAGAAACATACGTGCAACACATACATAGACGAGAAAAACTTAACCCTTCTTTTTGCGCAGTCAAACAGAAAGAAGTACAGAAGGTCTAAATCAACTTTGCAGATAGGATGTAACGATAAACACATATATTAAAACGGTGTACTCGTATATTCATACATGGACGCTTTCAAATTAGTTTAATCAATAAATATTGATTTATTACCCAGTTGTACACTTTCGCGTAGTTTTAATATTTAACAACACGCAATAAACCTACCTACAGACATTTGTATTAAAAACATATGCGATTTCATGAAAGCTACTTTTTTGGCTGTTACTTAATTAAAAACTTCTGATACGTCATATTTTTGCATAACTTTTTTACATAATAATAATGTGACAAAATAATTAATCTGTAGGTATTAATATATCATATTTTAAAACTAAATTTTGTATCTATATTTACCAAAAATAATGGAATATCATTGAAATATGTTGCAAAATGGGGGAAAATCATTTCGGGACCTTCCATTGCGTGCGTTGCTTAAACAGTTAATGTTTCACAAAAATAATGTTTATAGAATTGTTCCCCTTTAAAAGATCTAAAAGAAGGTCAGCAACAGTATATGCTTATATTTTGAGATTGGCCTTCTATAATCGTTATTCTGGTAACCAAACCACGCTTCATAACATCACGTTATGCGTAATAGGGGACGCAGACTAGGTTGTATAGTATACATGGGACGAGATCAAAAGATATTGTTTTAATTTTAAAACGAATCCGATAATTGAAGCAATAAGCCCGTTATCTCTCTTCTAATAATTATCCAGGATTGTACCCGACAGGATCGTCGATGTTAGATTTTATTTGGTCTACCCGCTATAAATACAAGCTGTGCATGAATTATACTAACTTTCGCCCGTGTGTATGTCCTTAGAGTAACTTATGTCCTTTATCAACAATAACCGTAAAAGCGTAACAGATAGACAGAGATACTTTCGAATTTATAACATTAGTATAGATTTAAAATAACAACAGTTTTAGGTTATAAATATAAACATTATTTTTATTGCGAAAACGAATTCCCTTTTTCTAATTACAGTGAAAGTTGGGTTTATACTCGTAAAATCAAACTCCAGAAATCTACCGAAAGTAAGTGTTGACATGGTCATAAGCTTTTTGTTGAAAGAGCAGAGTTTTCAAGTGTAGAAATGACCCTTACATGTCTACACTAAGCTATTACGGTATGTATAAATTACACCGGGACTTAGTATTTTATTCAGCAGATTCAACACATAGCAGTTACTTCATTGGGTGTAAAAATCTAAGCCGTTTTCGCGTGAAAATTTAAACTGTCAGTTTAAAACCGTAATTTTTGTGAAAAAATAATACACTTGTGGTTTATTCTACAAGAAATTCTTGTAAATGAAAGCAAAAATAAAAATAATGCATCTTCTCTATTATCGATATACGTGATAAGACGTTTAAACAAGTCACATAAATTTTCAAATTGTCTGTAAACCTTGTACCTCTATAATTTTAATAGGTGCGCAACAATCTGACTATTAATCTGAGAGAAAGTGACTATATATATTGGCAAGGAAAGGTTTGGGTATTGTGAAAAGCAATGAGTGTGAGTCCATATAATCACACCTATCGAGCCGGCCCATTCATGCCAAAATATGCTCTGCCACGGTGATAGTCTCCAATAAAGTTTTGAAATCTGCTAATAGCAGCTTACAGCAGAAATTAATAGCAACTTACACCTTAACTGTTAGACTACTGGCCCGTGTGGAAAAATGATGGGTCATGTGAACCACCAGGTGACCTATCTAGAACGATATAAGAGCTTAAAATAATAAGATTCAGCACTATGCCGACACTTGTAAGCTGTCCAACTGGGTGCAGGTGAGAATTCAAAAGTACAGGTAGAGTGAGTACATTTTGGTTATATATTTTTGTACGGCATTCTTACCATCGATAGATCCATGAAAAATAATAAGAAAACGCGCAGTGCCGTAAAAAAAAGATGCGCCACAAAGTCGGAATTTTTTTGTTTTTTTCGACAATTTCCAGGGTAAATCTGGTCAGTTGATTTTGTACGGCAGCAGTTTCATACTATTTCAATACTGCTTCTAATCCATTACTCCGAAACGCCGTACAAAATTCATGCGACAAGGGGATAAAATCGAGGGTTGCAACCCCCTCTCTTTCCGTGGTCCAGGGGATGATTTGAAAAAGTACGGCTTCAGTTCTAAAACATTATCTAGCACTCAAAAGTACTATTAAAAATAATGCCGTCAAAAAATTATTGTTCATTTGAATGTATATCAATAATTATCTTAATTTCATCGTATCCTTGATTTATTAAGCTGTAAAGTCATTTGATCCTGTACGGGAACTTTTTTTTTAACATGATATTGTAAAATACAATTGTTATATAGTATTGCCGTCCAAAAGAAACTGTTCTAAAAAAAAATATAGAGAAATACAAAAACTGAAATTTTGCAAATTATTGCAAAAGTTTAAATATCATAGATTAATGAAATATAGCAGTTTTCTACATTTTATCTCTTGTTTTAAATAGTATAAACATAAATAAATTAGGAAAAAATGATGCCGTACATTTTAATGCAGACCATATCTTTTGGGGTGATGAAAATGACGCTACCATTTTAAGGGCACTTTATGGCCATCTGATACAGTACGGCATTAACATATTTTTAAAGAGAACAATTGATAATATGATAAAATCACTATGACGTCTAACTGAACTGAAACAGTGTGTATTTTATATCTAAGAATTGAAACTATCTTTCTTTTTTTAAAAAGACAACTCCCGCATTAGGAATATACATCCTGTGTCGCGGGGGACTTTACAAACAAACATGTAACGGACACAAATAACACCCAGACTCAGGACAACGTTTTGTGGATCACACAAAGTGATGTCCCACGTGGGATTTGAACCCACGGCACTTGGCGCAGTAGTGAACGTTTAAACCACTAGGCCAACCGTGCAGTATCCTAGTATCGTATAGTAGTAGTTTTGTATACTTTTTGGTTTAATATATTATTCAAACATTATTGATACATATATATAATTGATTTGTTTCATTGTAATGATGTGAATAAATAAAACAATCATTATTTAGAAAAAAAAAAACGATATATTTAATGATGATAATAAAAAAATTTGATACACTGAACAACGCAGTAACACACAATACGGAGTAACTACAAATTCTGAAGCGCGCAATAAATAGATCTCGCGCCTAATCGTACTATGTGTGAGCGAGCGCAAAACAGGTGTCGCCACGATTGCACCTTTACTAGATGGTGCGCCGACTTGTAGGAAATTTAATTTTACAGCTTCCACATAAGATTTACTTTCAAAACAATTACTGATGTACCTAGGGATTGAAATGAGCTACACGAATATGAGAAGTGTAAATACAACTATGTGTTAAAATAATTAACAATGAACAGTTGAAATTGCCTCAACCGAAAATGTGGGAGTACTTCTCAAAAATATGTTGTATTTTGGAATTATCAGTGACAACATGTCTATATTTTGGGTATAAATCGATAGTATACAAATCCATAGTTTCTAACTAGGAACCTAGAATCACAAAAAGACTATGAAAATTTGTACAAATAAACTATCTAAATGCCGTATTAAAAATGTCGTGATGAATTTCACCTTACATTTCGTTATATGGATTTTTCTTTTTGATTTTTTCTTTTTCAGTTTTTGTCCCCTTTGGACCAACGAAAATGTACGGCATATGAAAAAATATTATCTATGCATAAAATACTTACAAAATAAATTAATTTTATGTTGTGTCAAATCACCCCCTGGACCACGGAAAGAGAGGGGGTTGCAACCTTCGATTTTTTCCCCTTGTCGCATGATTTTTGTACGGCGTTTCGGAATAATGTATTAGAAGCAGTATTGAAATAGTATGAAACTGCTGCCGTACAAAATCAACTGACCAGATTTACCCTGGAAATTGTCGGAAAAAAAAAAATATTCCGACTTTGTGGCGCACCATTTTTTTACGGCACTGCGCGTTTTCTTATTATTTTTCATGGATCTATCGATGGTAAGAATGCCGTACAAAAATATATGACCAAAATGTACTCACTCTACCTGTACTTTTGAATTCTCACCTGCACCCAGTTGGACAGCTTACAAGTGACGGCATAGTGCTGAATCTTATTATTTTTAGCTCTTATATCGTTCTAGATAGGTCACCTGGTGGTTCACATGACTCATCATTTTTCCACACGGGCCAGTAGTCTATGTTGTGTTACAGAAATAGATAAACAGCAATTGTGGCAATATGTAACTGGAAAATCACAGAGTAGAAAACTAACAGACAGATAATAAAGTGTGATATTAAATAGTTCGATCAGAACCGGCTTCAAACAATTGAATCAGAAAGACAAACAATGCAATATAAAATTATTTGATTTATTAGCAACATGATCGTTATTGAGTTCATGATTACATTCAAGGACAAATATAAATTATTTGTAGTCATGAGATAAATACTATTGTGATACATTTTATCCTTGGTTACACCGAAATGCTTTTACACAGTAATGTTCACAACAGTTTAACAAAACACATTATATCATTTTAGTACGAATTAACACATAATTTCATATTGCGTACCTAATATACGAGTAGAAGTATTTCTTGATGAACATGATTTTGAAAAACATGTTTATTTTTTATGCTGTTTATTTAACGATTTTAAAGGTAAAACACACACTTCAAATATTTTTTGTCTGTCAGTCACAGATAAAAAAAGGCGAATCTTCGAGAACTCTATAATGTACAGACTGTAAGATTTAGAGTTTTCAGAACATGTTTTCGATTATTTTGTTAATTTCTAAATATTTGTGGTAGTTTATTATATATTTAAAAGAGATTGTTTTTTTCTGTTTTTTACTTTTACTATGTTTATACATATTGCTAGCGAGCGGGCCTCAATTCATCAGGTTCTGTCAAACTCAAACTATAATCTTACACTCCCTACTTCACCCATTTAGGCAAAATCCTTTTTCTTTTTAACCGTCCCCTTTCAATGTCATTTTAATTTTTAATCTTTAATTTTAATAGGTTTTGGTGACTGGTAGTGGTCTCAGTTTCGTTGTAGAAATAAACAAAATAAATTGGAGTTTACAAAACGTTTCTTCCATTGTAATAAATTTGGTCATTCGCAAAAGTATGAACATTTGCAAATTATTTTTATATCATAATCATTCTAGTTATAAACTTAACTGTCTCTAGTCTCACTTCATTGATATTGTTACGGGTTAGGGTACGATGGGTTTGGGAAATAAACCTTCTGACGTGTGAAAGAGACTTTATTAACAACACTCTTACAATCACAATATCACTTCGAATGACAACAATCATTAATAGTCACCGAGGTTTCTAGGTTTATCACTGATATTACTTCGATGTCTATAGCACTGTAGCTCAAACTGAAATGACTGCGGCTCGCCGGCGAACTCCTTCTAAACAATCGCGCAACAATCAATTGTATTCAACGCTATGTTCATCGATATAAGGTTAGTTATTATGTGCCTCAAATATCAACTTTTTCAATCGTTGTTCGCGAATAGTCTAGAACTTTTTCGAACGTTGTTCGCGAATGATCTCTCTTCGTAATAACATCACCGGCACTGTGCTGGCCAGGTAATTTATTTGCTTACTGTACTTAAAACCTATAAGAAAAGCATATAGTTAACACATTTTGTTAGTATTAGAATTTTGTAACTGTAAATAAATAAAATAAATAAATATTACGGACATCTTACATACAACGCCATCTAGTCCCAAGCTAAGCTTGTATTATGGGTCCTAGACAACTGATATTAATACACATATACTTTTTTTTTGTAAATACTTACATATTATACATAGAAAACACCCAAACTCCGAAACAAATATTTGTAGATCATACAAACATTTGGTCTGACCCGGGAATCAAATCCCAGACCTCAAGAACAGCAGCCGCATACGGTACCACTGCGCCACAGAGGCAGTTAATTACTGTCTTAACTACACTGTATTAACTACATTATTTTTGTTTGTCGGTAAGCAGCTGTATATTCCAGAAATATATTCTAACCTCAAAGGAACGCTATGACAGAATTATATCTGCCTATTATTACATGCCAACTGAGCATGGAGATAACATAAACAGAGCTATAAACTTCCCCCTTTCATCGATAAAATTGCCCGAGATTATTAAAAAGTTTCCTCAACAATGTAATCTATTTTTATGCCTAGGTATATTATTCATGATATTTTTGAACTTTACCGATAACCAACCAATTGGAATCTTAAGTTTGCTTTTGTAGATAATGGTGGTAATTCTGTTTAAAAATTGGTCTAAGTAGAGTAATTTAAGTAATTTTGGTTACAGCAGAGTAAATTTTACTTTTTCACGTAATAAACAAGTCCCTGATTAACGTTTATTTGATACTGAACTAAACACAGTAACAGCTAAAATGTGAGATATCGAAAAATGGACTGTAAGCAGATGAGATTAAAGTATGTAAATGTATGTATACTTTAATCCAACAGCAAATTAGAGTAAATTTTAGTTTAGTGATCACATCAAAAGAATTACCAGCAATGCCGACAAGAATGAAAGCCAATAACGTCATACTTCGATTATTTTTTTTTTTACATCTTATTATATTTACAATACAATTCCAAGCAAATTTCAAGAACTAAGTATTACCAAATTTAAGTCCATAATAAAACACAAGCTATGTGAAAATTTACATTTTATAAGGAATTAATATGACCTCACTCAGTACCTATGTACTTATAAAGTTCATGCACCTTTAAAGTGCCAGGTAACTCACAGGACAACAGTTCTCGATTCATACAACGTTGATGTTAAAATTTGAAACGGATATTACAGCAATAAATAATTTCATTAGCCGATGTAAAGAAGTCCCTATGAATGGACCTTTGACTCGAGATCAAACAAGATCAAATAAGATCAAATTTTTTGTAACAATTCAATTCTTTTTGTTATTGTTTACTTATTGCTTATACTTTGAAGTTCACAGCTAAGAATATAATATTTCTGTCTTCATTATTCTTGTTGTCAAGCCTATTTAGAAAATATATTTCAAAAATGTACATTTTAATTTCAATAACCGACATTTGAGTAACAATATAGGCGTAATAAGAATAATTTAAGAACATAAATAAGAAGTAAATATCAAATACAAAATACTCAAATTTTTAATGGAATATTCCCTTAACAGTCCACTGCTGGACAAAGACCTTTCTTTACCTTCTCTCCTTCTCTTTGAGTATTATCATATATGTGCATATCTACACGAGAAACTAACTATAGGTAGTTCGATTTGATGATCACAACTTAGTTCGTGATCAGTATATGCAATACTTACTGCTTCGTTTTCCTAAATGGTGAGCTATGATTACCTGTCTTACCGTGGGTGACGGGTTATCAACTATGCTTAGCAAATCTTATTTATATCTATGTAAATGTCCAAAATGTAAAATAAGCCCTCAGATAATCATGAATTTTATGACAAGCGTTATCCTCTTTGCTTCTAAGACACTATTTTGTACGTCATTATTATTGTCTTCCTTCCTTTCGCCCTATTTTATTTTTATACAGGGTCAGCGCAATATGTCTCATTGTAAAGGGTTTTAGTTCTGGTAAAGCTTGTGCTACATATTCTGCTATCAATATATTTGTTGTGAATTCGGTGTAGACTCGTTTACCTAAAAAAACATCCGGTGGATGACCTTTTGAGTCAAATATCTAGTGTTAGAGACAGAAGCAGTGAAACGCAAAGTTATAACGAGTTCCATTTCCGAATAGTTTAGAAATAGCTCAAGAGACTTGTAACCCATGAATTTGTGGTACCGCAAAACAATCTTAATAGCTATTTGCTTTGATTGTGGAAACGCAAACTGAAGGTAGGTTGCTAAAGTATTAGGTAATTGGTGTTCAATAATAATGACTATAGGTAATAGCAACTTGTAATTACAGGTGTACAATGGTTTTAATTACAATTGTAATTAAAACCTTTGTATGGACGCAAATAAATGCTCCCATAACATTAATATTAATGAAGTCCTATAGCTATAAGTAATCATGAGTTTAAGAACTTGTTTTCTTAACATTGAAGTAGAATTTTATTACAAAATGAATCTAACATTGATAAAGATGAAAAATCTAAAGTACACTAAAAGTAACAACAAAGAACATTCCATGGCCACAAAATTGCTTTCAAAATGTTTACGATCTGTACGCAGCAGTAGTTTGCCCTCTCTTTACAAACTTTTCTCATTTTCAATAATAAGTTAAGGTAAAAAATATTTATTAGCTAATTGTTTTACCCAAATTCTTGTTTTATATCTCTCCTTATAAATAATATAAATCGCAGCTAAAACTGTATAATTTAGAAATTGCCATGAAGTACAGAAGACTACTGTTATCTAAGCCCACTTTTCGGTCATGTAACCTTCTATTGACCTTTTTCTATCTGACCCACCATCTATACTAAAACGATAAGGCCTTTCTGCAAAGTACGCTTCTCTATAGAGATAGTATTTAATACCAATCAATCTGGTGGCATGATAGTGTACCCGCCGAGACTAGCCAAACGGAGTGCAAGGTCACCACCTAACTGTTCTTGAAACACCTCGTAGTTTTCGAACCCTCATATCTTGAGTTTGGATTATATGACTATTATATATTATATAGATTGCCTCTGCGCAGTGGTAGTGTATGCGACTGGTGTTCTTAAGGTCTCGGGTTCGATTCCCGGGTCGGACCAAATGTTTGTATGATCTACAAATATTCGTTTCGGAGTTTGGGTGTTTTCTATGTATAATATGCATGTATTTACAAAAAAAAAAGTATACTCGTATAATGTATTTATATCAGTTGTCTAGTACCCATAACACAAGCTCTGCTTAGCTTGGAACTAGATGGCGTTGTGTGTAAGATGTCTGAAATATTTATTTATTATTATTCTCTTTATTCCATTTGTATATACATATAAATTACATTTTTAAATATACATATAAAACAAATACATTTAAAAATATAAAAAATAGTAGACCACCGACTTCGGGTACAGGGACCAAGAAACCGGTGGTTAGGGCTCCAAAGACAGGAACCTCCTCACTATACGTGCCGTGTCAAGAAGGACTGCCTTCTGTATCAGACCCTTGATCCAGCCCCCTAACGTGAGCCTCTCAAGATGTTGGTCGAGGCTCTTGGCTATCAATCCGTGAGCTGATACGACTATCGGAACAATGATCACCGAATCCACATTCCACATATCGACAATCTCGTGAGATAAATCCAAATATTTTATTTGTTTTTCTTTTTCGACTTTCACGAGATTCTCGTCATGAGGAACGGCGATATCGACAATCATTGCGCGGCGCTCTAATCGATCTATCACCACAATATCAGGCTTATTGGCTACAATAGTCCTGTCTGTAATAATAGATCGATCCCAATATAACGTAGCACGACCATTCTCGAGAACTGGATCGGGCACATACCTGTAGTATGGTACCTCTGAAATCACAAGATTGTATTTTGCAAGTTGCTGATGTACGATCCTGGCTACTTGGTTGTGCCTATGCAAATACTCGCCGTTAGCAAGACGTTATTATTATTATTATATATCAAGTATACAAAATTATTAAGATATAATTTCAATCGTGAACTTATTAAAAATTAAACTTACAAGTGAATATATTTCTACAGATTTAATGATACACTTGACTTGAGGATTATTTTACTTACTTAAAACTATTAACGTGAAGACAGAGGACAACGAAAAGTAACCTACAATGATATTGACGTTTCCAATTACTGTTGGAGCTATTGTCTGCATGTGACAAAAATAATCTTCTATAGAAGTATTTTTGCGATTGAATCTATCATATCCATATGGCCAAGGGTGTCTTGCAAAATATAGCGCACGATTACATCAGTAGAGATTTTATTATTGAAAATGGTTCATCAACAGCTTTTAACAGTCCACAGCTGTCCAGCTGAATACAAGCCTCTCCTTCGAAAAGAAAAAAAAGCTTATTATGGTATAAATATTTTTTGTATTCAAATGGGAATAATCCCTCCGACACTCCTGCCTCTGTAACTTCTGTACACCAGGATCACGAGCTGTGACCTACGACACACACCGAGTTCATACTCGGGAGGTCCCAGGAAAGTTTTAACTATACAACGAAATTAATCAGAAGAAAGTTGATTCACTTTATGAAAGTTGATTTACAATAAGCCTACGATCTGTAACTGACCTATATTTCCGCAAATAAATGATTGATTGACTTCAAATCTGTCAAATCTTGTTATATGTTGAAATTTCTTTGCGAAATTCTTAAATTATGTTCTCCTAGCCGATAACGGCCACGGCGGCCAGTCTCAACGGAGACCAGCCAACTACGCAGGAGATATTATAGTGTACAAGTGTGTGTGCAAACACAGGCGCACTCTCTATTCCCTTTATCCGATGGGACGGTTAACCGACACGACCGGGGAGAGATCAGGCGCAGGACCGACAGCTTTACGTGCTCTCCGAGGCACGGCGGTTAAGACCCCAACTTCTAAACTCCGAGCTGTTATCAAGTATTTCTATAACCAGAAAAACTTAATAACAGTTAAGTCTCTTGTTCGGCAGTCGCATACATGAACCGCAAGACTAACGAGGCAGAAATTCATAAAACAGTGTTTTACGAAAGTGTGACAGTTTTGAGAGTACTGCACATTCAAAGCCATAGTATAGTTTGGGAACAATATTATAATTTTAGGATCCCAATATCAGGAATATACCTACAGTACTTAGTAAAACTGAAGTTACTTTCTTTACGATAATTGTTTATTCATGCAGAGATTTTAGTACAAAGGTTAATTTAATTTTTAATTGTAATGAAAATAATAATAATAGATTAATTTAACACTAGGTAATTATAAAGTGGCGGCCTTATCCGCTCGAAGGCAATCTTACCTACCTACTAGATATAATAAAGTATTTTTATGATTTAGGGATCAAATAAAGGATCACCTGGCATGTAGGTACGTCCGCTGAACGACTAGAACTCAAGAGTCACAGGTGTGTTCGTGCGTTATGAGTCTCATACGATACTGGACGCAACTATGGCTAGGTAATCTACGCATTTAAAATAATTTAACCTAACTACATCAACGCAAACCCTATCCTGCTTGGACTATAAACTTGAAATATTGACAGCTGATGCCTTGTATTTTGTAAGTTCCCTCTAAAGAAGTAAGTACGCTTTCAAATTTAACTCTTAGTTAGAGGGTAAAATTTAGGATGTAAGTAATTTCGTTTTTCTTAAAGACAAAACATGACATTACAAATATGCGAAGCCACGGCAGCGAGCAATAAGCTGGTATCTAATATTTTCTATTTTAAAGACCTGAATTTAATCCATATTATAGATATTGTGTTGTGGATTACCGCATTGAGTAACTCGTAAAATATTATTGCTCGAATATTGGCAAACTTTCAGACCTCGTATTAAATTACAAAATCGAAGTTTGTAAAACACGGTAACGACTTTTAATTTTACAATGAAGTGAGCACAATTTGGGTTCTAAATCTACAAAAAACTGTGGTACCTAACATAAATCAAACTAAAAACCTTTAACTTTTTTCGATCTCAAATTTCAGGCACCGTTTACTTACTGAATAACAGGTTTGAACCTGTCGCAGCTTAAACTTTGATTGACTTGGTAATGCCCACTGCATATGTGAATGCTGTGCTTGAAATCGCCTGCAAAATTTCTTTTGGACTTTTGTGTTTAGAGAAACCTGACAGATATACCCTAACGTATATGGCCATCTTAAGTGTGGGAAAAGAGGCCAAGGGTGTCAACGTACTTTTCTCTTTTGAGTTCAGGTATCCATGGACAATGGTAGTCACTTTCTACTTAGAGACCTAACTTCTTATTCGCTTCTTATTCTAAAAAGAAATATGTAAAAATATGGTTGCCACATATACCAAAACGGATTAACGGACTCTACACCAAAGTAAGAAAATCCGCAAGCAACAACTAGTCCTAAAATATGTCGATAGAATATTCGCTAGAAGTGTCAGGGTCAGTATCTCCTCGAGTTAAATACGCAGAACTTACAAATTCACACATTTATTATAATAAATTAATCAAACATTAACCAGTATAACTTCACAGGTATCAATAGAAATTTATCAATAATAGATTTTGCAAATTAAGTTCAAATTTACTTTACAATTGAGCAGATTTTCACTAATTTACTACGAAGATGTTTATTTCCTGCTCAGATAAAAGGATGCGCGCGCTTTGTAGCGCTTGCGCCGCCAAACTGGTCTGCTTCTGCTACGGTGACAGATGACCTGTGAACCCCCGGCTTGCGCTTATGGAGGACGGAGATCCAGTGCCAGAATCATCTGCGGTACCGGGCCCGTCCTCAGGCCTGGCGAACCGGGAGAGTTCTAAAATTCTCACGGTCCCGCTCCGCCGTAAAAATAACTAGCTCACAGAAAGAGATGGCGGATATTCTGAAAGCGTATGGAGCACCGTGTCCATGGTCTGGCCATTGCAGTGGTGGCACTCAGACGCGTAGCGCGTGCCCAGCGCTGGGTTGCCCAAGTCGTTCCTTCCACCAATTCACGCGCTGCGCCATTCATCTTAGGGACCAGACCTCGGAAGTGGTGTCCGAAGTTCCATCCATTTTGTGTGTTAAATATACGAGTACCCAACTAAAGATTAAAAGGTTAAATTCATCTTAAAGTTTCAAATGACGTTATTAGTACAAACTAGAATCTGCGTGTATATTTGCATTGTGTCTATGTAAATAATATTCTATTTTACCATATTACATGAATCCTAAGTACATACATATTTAATATCACAATGTGTTAAGATATTAGTTTTAGGTGCCTAATAAACTTTGAACTTTGAAGTTTGGGGAAAGATTATCATAAACGTAATTGTTTTTTAAATTTAAAGAGTCTGACGCAGTGCTTAAATAGCGTTAACGTGAAGCTAAATAAAGTGAAATAAGGTACAATAAGATACAGTGCAATAAAATTACTACATTAACTTTAAACAAATCTTGTGCAACTAATTCTCAGTGAAGTTTAATAGAAACCGCAGAGCTGGTTTGCACCAGACGAGGGGTACAATATTCTATCAAATTCACATCATGTAATCTAGTACCAAACTAAGAAAAGCATGTACTATAGGTAGTAGACAATAATAATTCGAAACAACTCTGTTTTTAAACTTAATTTAGTTGTTAATTAATATCTTAAAGATAATAAATGAACTTTTTATATTTATTCATTCATACCAGGTAATATTATGAATTCTACAGTAACTCTGTCTGTCTGTTGCTCTTTCACTACTTAACTAGGTACTGAACCGATTTTAATGAAATTTGGAATAGAGATACATTGATTATTAAGGAAGGATATAGACTCTTAACCGCTATATTCTATACATATATTGACCGTGGGAGAGCTATGCTTCGGCATGAATGGGTCGGTTCGACTGGAGTGATACCACGGCCTCACAGAAAACCGGTGTGAAATAGCGTTTGCGCTGTGTTTCACCGAGTGAGTGAGGATACCGGAGGCCCATACCCCAACCCTTCCCCCCATCCCCTTTCCCATCCCCCAAAGGTCGGCAACGGCCTTGTGACGCCTTTGGTGTTGCGGGTGTCCATGGGCGGCGGTAATCACTTACCATCAGGTGATACGTCTGCTCGTTTGCCCACTATTCAATAAAAAAAAAAAAAATACTACTTCGGGGAATTAATCTACATATATGAATATTATAAATTTGAAAGTAACTTTTGTCAGTCTGATGTCACTCTTTCACGTCTAAACTGCTGCGCTGAATGCAATGAAATTTGAAGTTTAGATACTTTTATTCCCGAAGAAGAACATAGGCTACTTTTTACCGCGAAATCCGACAAACACGCGACCTGAGCCGTGGGTTAAGGCTAGGATGTATTAATATATAATGAAATTTCCTATGTTGTCAAGGTTTAATAATAGAACAGTGCTCCATAGGTAGATAGTTATAGTTAAGCGAAATTTATATAAAAAAAAAAATACAAAATAGCGACCATCTACTTCAAGAACTGGACCAAACTGAATGAAAAAATGAATGAAATCAGTTTTCACGTAAAAAAGAATCATCAAAATTGGTTCACTCAGTCGAAAGTTCAGAGGTAACAAACATAAAAGATACAGTCAAATTGAGAACCTCCTCCTTTTTTGAAATTGGTTAAAAATATGATAACATTGGTACTGGACTGCTCCAGCAATTTCTTTCAACCCATACAATAATAAGATGGACCGAAATTTTGATTTAAAGTAGGATGTGTTTAAGTTATAAATGCCGAATGAAACACGGATCTAAACAGAAAAAAACCTAATTATCAATTATATCGTCAATGTTTAACTTCAAGAAAATGAATGTACATACCTTGTTATGTATCAACTCAAAACTTAGTTGACGTACTGAGTGACATTGATTGATAATTAATACAAAACAAAATGCAAATTAACTTTTTGGTGCTTATTTAAATTCACATTAACAATAACATTTAATTCTGCGAAAGAGCACTAGCAAATTTGACTTTCTTTATTTCAATACATAATCCTCCTATTTGTTTTAAATTATTCATACGGTGACCCTTAATTTGCAATGATGTCTACAGAAATGTATTTATTTGTATTTGTCGCAGTCAACAAGGCTTATTAAAATTTGCTGTTGAATTAGAGAGGATTTATTAAAACGAATAAATTAGTTAGCTTCGACAAAACATACATTATACAGGGTGTCTCAAAAGAAATTTTATATTTGTTTAGCTTACTGCGTGAACGCTGCGTACTTGAGGGGTGCGGGGGTTATGTCAATTGGTAGCTTGGCTCTTGGGGATTCAGTCGCTATGGAGCGTTTCTCGGGAGCAGACCGCGCGTTGTGCGTGCGAGAGTTTTACAAGAACGGTGATTCGACAACTGTCGCGCGTAGAAAATTCTGCAGTATTCGAGGTTTTCGCCACTTAAATGATGCGCCAAGCCTTCCTCTCATTCGACATTGGGTTAAAAAGTTTGAAGAGACTGGATCAACGCTGGATAAATCAAAATCCTCATCATCAAGGTCATCAAGAACGGTAGAAAACGTGGAGAGTGTTAATCAATCTGTACGTGACGACCCGAGCCTTTCAATTCGGAAGCGCGCGAGTGCTTTAAATGTGCATAGATCATCATTACATCGCATTATGCACAAAGATCTAAAGCTGCACCCCTACAAAATTCAATTGGTGCAAGAATTAAAGCCCCAAGATGCCGGTCAGAGGCTTAATTTCGTAAATCAGATGATTGAGCGATTTTCAACGTTTACCAACATTTTGTTTTCGGATGAAGCTCATTTTCATCTTAATGGCCACGTAAATAAGCAAAACTGCCGCTACTGGAGTTCAGCCAATCCGAAACGCAAACATCAGAAACCCCTACACTCGCCTAAAGTGACCGTATGGGCTGCCATGTCGGCGCGAGGAATTATCGGCCCTTACTTTTTTGAAGACGAAATGGGGCGTACAGTTACAGTGAATTCAGAGCGTTATGTGGAGATGTTAGACAACTTCTTGGTACCTGAACTGCAAAACTTTCCTGGCTATAACCAAAGAACATGGTTTCAACAGGACGGAGCAACTTCACACACGTCCAATATATCTCTGCCACGTGTTCGTGAAATTTTCTCAGGAAAATTGATCTCCCGGAGAGGTGACATAAATTGGCCTCCACGTAGCCCAGATTTAACCCCTATGGACTTTTTCCTATGGGGTTATCTTAAATCTAAAGTTTACGCCAATAAACCAACTTCACTGGCGCATTTGAAAGAAAATATCCGTCACGAAATGGCAGCCATCCCTCACTCCACCTGTCGAGCAGTCATAAGTAATTTTACTGTTCGATTAAATGAGTGCCAACAACGTGAGGGTTTACATTTAGACGATATTATTTTTAAGAAATGAATTCCCAAAAAGTGTATTTTAACAATAAATAAACATTTTTTCTATATACCGCTTCCTTTTTTTTTAATCAATCCACTAAATATGAAATTTCTTTTGAGACACCTTGTATTGTTTCGTAATTACCAAAATTGGGACACGTACCTCACGCGCCCTGTAATGTAAGTAAATAACTTTTAATACGAAATTCTTGTCAGATTAGACTGATCTAGCATTCAAAGAGACCGCTTATAAGCTGCTTAAAAATGGTTCAGGCCTTTCTAACAATAGTTTAAATATCAAGCTATTAGTATATAGGAAGATCCCATTGTTCAGTGGCCAGGTCGCATCTGTAATCGTACATTAGTTGAACAATCATGCTCTCCTACTTGCCATTCTTTAACTGCGTAATATCATTGAACTGAATGGAAAACAAAAACGTATTGTAGTCGGCTACTAAACATATATTAGTGGTCGGAACCTAGTAATGCAAACGTTATATTTAACATAACAATATTAACTTACTAAAACATAATTTTAGTCTCGGATTTTTTTAATTTAATAGTGGCAAAGGTGCAGACGCATCGCCTGACGGTAAGCGATCATTACCGCCGATATGGACACCCGCAACACCAGGGGCGTTACAAGTGCGTTGCCGACCTTTTAAGAAGGAGTACGCTCTTTTCTTTTAGGTTTGAAGGTCGTATTGGTTTGGGAATACCGCAGGCGACAGTTCATTCATTCACAGTTTTGTTGTGCGAGGCAGATAGATTCACGAAAGGCGCACAGTTGCTAACTGCCAGCTATCCAAGTGATGGGGATGAAATTGCTACAGTATGGTAAATATAAATTTATCAATTCGGAGCAGTACATATACATATATCAAAAATTAGAGGCAAAGTAAACAGTTAAAATGAAATAACTAAACCTGGGAAGTAAATAATATATCACCTAAACCATTTTTGTTGGTATAAACCAACAAAAATGATTATGGGTAACAAAATCTAGACAAGTATTGCCCAAATAGGAGAAAATCTTCTTTTATATCTAAAGGAAAATTTTAACAATTATTTGGGCAACAAGGAATTTTACATATTTTCCATTAGCTTTTTTAACAGATTATATTAATTATAAAGAATGGAATCTGGATGTTCTCTGTGTCCATTTCTTATATGATTATAAAGTTCCCTGCGACACTGGATTTACTTACTCCTAATGCGTTCGTTTATATTAAAAAACCAAGAAAATTAAAAGGCAATGTTTATAATGTTCATATAACTCTAGGTCAATTATCCCAGTACGATGTGTACTGTACTTCATATTCTGAGTTAAAGGGTCGCTATTATTTGAACGGTTTTACGAAGTGTACCGTACCGGTAGAATTATAGGGTAAAACCGGGATAGATGCCCCACTTTTTGAAAAACCTTCATAATTTTAAAAATGTTAATTTTAAATGGATATTTTCTAGGCATGTAGCTAGCTTGGTTATTTAAGTTGGATTATTATTTGTTTTTGCTGACCTATCAATTACAGATTTTGGAAAATGTAGGTTTCTGTGAAACGCTTTTTTTTGGGATAGACGCCTACCTGTATGGATAGTTGCCTCACCATGAAAATAACAAGGAGGATAGATGCCTGCAGTGCGGAATAGATGCCCTTCATACTGTGTAAAACAGCAATTCTCCAAGAAACATGGTTTGAATTACGAAAAACATTTATTTTTAATATGACACAAACAACCATAAATCAATTTTAAAACTATTTGTTTCACAAAAGTATTAAATCTTAGTTTTTAATATTAATTGTTAAGTTTCAACAAACATAATAATACTTTTTTAAATGAAATATTATTTGTCACCAAGAATTATTGGGGTCGGCTACTAGTTCTTCGTGGAATATCAGCTATTATATGGAGCGACTGGCATCAGACCTCCGCAATCCTTCTGGTGAACTGAATTCGAAGATCTAACTAGTAGCGATTATATTTGAGGGTACTGACAGCTCAATAACGATTGTCATAAGGTGTTCATGACAACCGGTACCGACGGCTTAAAGTGCTCTTCCGTACTCCGGGCTGCTATTAAGAACTTTTATAAGAAAAACCCAACAGCAGTCCAACCCGAAATTCGCACCTGTGACCACTTGATCGATAGTCGCTTACGCAAACCGCTAGATCAACGAGGCAGTCCCAAAATGTGAAGTTTTCCTAAATAAAAATATCTAATAAGCTAAATAAAAGCTTATAATATCCTGTATTTCGTAATGACGTTATATTTTTAGCAACAAAACGCCTGCGCATGATTCTAGATGGAATACCAAATCATCAGAATATTTCGTTTATCCCCACGGATTTTTTATTAATTTCATCGAAAGCTGACTGTAATTGTACAAGAACATATATGAGTACACATGGTGTATGGAGGGATAGATGCCTTTAGGGGCATCTATCCTTCCTTAGGGGCATCTATCCCTCCAAAAAATCGGGGCAACTATCCTTTTTGATAGGGATAGATGCCCAGCTATTTTTTTAAATAAATTAAAAACAAAATAGCAACTATTTACACTTAGATGCATCCTTAATGAACCAGTGTATTGACGTAATAAGAAATATAACATAATTTATTACTACTTATAAAGTTATACAACGTTAAAATAGTAACTTTGAAAATGTTTACGTGTTAGTGAAGCTCATTTCGGATATAAATACACACATGAGCAAAACAAATCCTCAAAGCACAACAGCTCGTGGATAAATTAGGTGCAGGGTGATAGCGGCTCCTACTTATACTATTAATTCTTAGTTGCGATTTTCGGAAGTTAGGTTTCTTGGATGTGAGGCATCTATCCCATTGCGGCATCTATCCCGGTTTTACCCTATATCTATTCTATGCTTCCGGGTGGTTTTAGTGTTTGTTAGTTTGTCGACACATACAGTGTCACGCGCCTTTATACCAATACCTGTCTCTCCTTTTTTTTATTATATATTATGTTCCTAATTGTAATACAAATAAAAGTATCAGCAACGGATATTGCAATAAATAAATTATATCGTAAGCTTTTGGTAAATGTAAACAATCTATTGAAATTCGTATCATATGAAAAAGCTAATATGATTGTAACGATTTAAAACTAATCAATACTAATATTATAAAGCTGAAGAGTTTGTTTGTTTGAACGCGCTAATTTCAGGAACCACCAGTCCGATTGAAAAATTCTTTCAGTATTGGATAGTCCATTTATCGAGGAAGGCTATAGGCTATATATCATTACGCTAATACTAAAAGGAGTAGAGCATCAACGAAGAATGTTTCAAAAACGGGGGACAAATTTTACACTACGGGCAATAGAAGACGCAAACGAGGTTGCGTGGGTCAGCTAGTACATTAAAATAAGCGTTAAGATTTAAAGAATATGAAAATAGCTATTCATAGTCAGTAAAGAATCCATAAGTCTCTCCTTGTTACTCTTTCTCTTTTGAGGCATCTTTCGAGGGGTGGTATCTTGTAGTCACAAGCCTCCTTAATTAAATTTGCATTTGAAGCTACTGTATCGAACACACAGATGGTTTATGCACCACTTAAATTTTAACATCATACTACACTTAATGTATCTCTGACTACATATATTATTACTACTAACTTGTACTCGCGGCCTCACTTACGCGATTATTTCTTATTTCAATAGGTAGTAGAGCCACGTCAATGGGCAGGCACGATGGTGGATGATCTCAATAAACCGCCACAGTGTGTGTGTCATCTTGTTGCATTGTTGCATTATCTGCATTCGCAATAAGTATGAGGACCACTACTTTTGGATTCTGTTCATGCTTTCCATCAGGCAGATAATATGTTGCTATCTTTGGGAATGAAGACGCTAACCGTTCATTTATTCTTTTATCCCCTTATAGGTTTTATGGGTCACAACATAAAAAGCATCATTTTCAAAAACTTCATGTTTGGGACCCTAGCAGCTTCGGCTTTGTGTTTGTGAATCAAAAAGTCAGTCAGTAAGGGCTAGTAATTTCACATGTCTAGATAATACACGAATACAGACTCATCTTGTGCCTCGGTGGCGTAGTGGTAGCCTATGCGACTGCTAAGCTTGAGGTCTCAGGTTCGATTCCGACCGACCGATCATACAAACATTAGTTTGTATTGTAGCAAATGTTTGTATGATCTGCAAATATTTGTTTCGGAGTTTGGGTGTTTTCTATGTATAATATGTATGTATTTACAAAAAAAAAGTATATGAGTATTTATATCTGTTGTCTAGTACCCATAATACAAGCTCTGCTAGGCTTGGGACTAGATGGCGTTGTGTGTTAGATGTCCGGAATATTTATTTATTTATTATTTATTTATCTTGTTACAACTGGTTCTGGTAAAAACATGTTATTCCAATACTTCATAAAAACCTTATTTTATAGTTTTCTAAATCGTAATGTTAACCATTACTAATTTATTACAGTTATTAGCTACACGTGTCTTTATGTTCTCGTTTAGTTTTATGTCTACTATTACATTGGAAACGATTTAAAACGATTTTGTTTTTCTTTGAAATTCAAAATACAAAAAAATACACTATGAAAATACAATAATAATTAATTATGATAAAAATAAATAGTTACTAAATCCATTCTTCATCTTCAAGGTTTTTGTGCAGAAGATGTATTGTAGAATTGTACATTTGGCAATATTTAAGTATTTGCAAATTAGTTTACATGGTAAAGGGGCTTCGTCACTGCATTTATGAAACCGCCTTTTATTTCATACTCATATCTAATACTAGCTGACCCACGCAACCTCTTTTGCGTCTTATATTGCCCGTAGCGTGAAAATTTTCCCCCGTTTTTGAAACATTCTTCATTGGTGCTCCGTTCCCATTAGTAGTAGCGTGATGATATATAACCTGTAGCCTTACTCGATAAATGGACTATCCAACACCGAAATAATTTTTCAAATCGGACCAGCGGTTCTTGAGATTAGCGCGTTCAAACGAAAACGAAACAAACTCTTTGCTTTATTGTTAGTATAGATTATTTTAAAATATTTGTATCAAATATAAAATATGCCAAAAACCATCATACTTATTACTTAAATAAATATGGCATACAAAACGTCTATTAGTTCAATTTGTATTACAACGCAACATATTGTTCCATGTGTCATTAGCGAGCTACATGACGTAAAAAATAACAAAATTTCAAAAATCGCGGTCCCAAAGAAGTTTACTTTGCTATATTTTTTACTGATTTAAAGAAAACAGACCCTTGATTTCTAATCTCCGTCTTTAATCATCGAATACTCTGGACTAAGAATCCGGGTTTCAAAAATTCATATCTTGGCATAGCCTCGGGCTTAAAATATCACACTCGCTTGGTATAATACTTCCCACACATGATGTATATGTTTGTGATACTGCCATATGATCTCAATGTTCGAAATTTGTTTATTTTGTATAGTTATTATAACCCAAGAATTTTTAATTAATCAAGCCTTTGTTAATCTGTATTTGTTATTAATTTTTGTTTTTTAACTCCTTTTTGAACTATTTACTACAGAATATAATTTTATTTCAAACACTTATATTCCTATTACACTATCTCTAACGTTCACACTTAACTGTAACTAAACCAAGCCGTTGCTTTGTATCTTACTAAAGACAGAACAGCTTAATAGGAATTAAAGGATAAACGTCCACGGAGAGGGTTTATGAACTATATCTGTATTGATATCATTGATATTAGTTAGTGGGCGCACCCCTGAGAATCCTCACTAATTATCTGTCTCTACTATTAATTCATTCATTTGTGGCGCGAGTGGTAGCGTAAGCGACTGCTGTGCTTGAGGTCTCGGGTTCGATTCCCGGGTCGGTCCAAATGTTTGTATGATCTGCAACTATTTGTTTCGAAGTTTGGGTGTTTTCTATGTATAATATGTATGTATTTACAAAAAAAAATATATATGTATTTATATCAGTTGTCTAGTACCCCATAACACAAGCTCTGCTTAGCTTGGGACTAGACGGCGTTGTGTGTTAAATTGTCCGAAATATTTATTTATTTACCCGGTTTAACATTTCAACTCATTGAAAAAATAACAACAAATTTTTGAGTTAAAAAAATCTAACAAATTTGCCGCATGTGAAATAATGACGTTTTTATGGTATCAAGGTAAGTAGTAGCGTATGTGTTATCCTGATCTATAAGCTTTAATACTGTCAAGTTTCATCAAAATTCGTTCAGTAATTTTTGCGTAAAAAGTAACAAAAACGTTATTTTATGTTTGGCCCTGCCAAATTGACTCTACTCTGCCTGATAAAAAGCATAATCAGAATCCAAGAGTGTTGGTCACTGTACTCACTGCTAATGCAGACAATGCAGCATGGTGACGCACACCATGGCGGACTAGTGATGCTTCTCCATCATTGGGCCTCCGTTCTCGCACTCATCACCGAAACAGCAAAAACGCGGTCATTTTACGTTGATGTTCTGTGCAAACATAGTACCGCGTCGGTCGAGCCGGCCCGTTCGTGCTGATCATCGTGGCTCTACTACCTTATATTTTATTAACTTTTATTATCAATAGTTAGATTTAAAAAAAGTATTGGAATTCAAGTACTTGAATTGTGGAAGTATCAGAGCTACACAATTCAACAGTTGGTAGTCGATCCGTAAAGGTCAAACTTTTCTTAGAAGACTTAAAAGTCGGCCCCAAATCAATTTGGGAATAAAGGGTCGGAGAGTGATTACACTTGAACATCAATGCCTGTTCATGATCGCTTTTGCGATTTAAATAACAGAAAATTTTTTAGATTCCTAATAATATTTATGTTCGGTTGAATGTATGTGTTAAATAAAACTACAAGAAAATGTACGCCATATAACAGATTCTCTCTAAGTATGTAAACATATTACATAATTCACTCACTAAATAAATTTTTAAAAAAAAACTTGAGAGGTGTCAAGGGACACCCGGATGGAACGAAGTTCGAAATAGAAAGACGAAACGAAAATATCTGTGTGTGTCGTCGTCGTGTCGTGACAACAAATTGTGTCGTGTCAACAAATTGTGTCGTGACAATTTTTCCGTCTAGCCCCCTTACACAACGCGCCATAAGGAACTTCGTTCTAAAAGTTAAGGAAAATATTGCGCTTTTTTGGGAAACAAATTTTAAGGTACAAAATATTTCCTTTCCATCCATCAGCCATTGCAGTCCACTGTTGGTTATAGGTCTCTCAACTGGATACGATCCTCGGCTTCTCACATCGATCCACAAAAAGTCGTATTATACTAAAATTGATTCCATTTTGTTCATATGTTATTCAAGATATACATATAAGTATACCTAAAAACTAATAATTGTTTGCGCTACAACCAATAAGCGATTATTATTATTATTTAACTTAATGTTCGCTCACTCAATCTCACTCTGTCAGTAAAGCCCCAAATATAAACATTTATAATTTAAATATTACTGGGCGCACCTCTATTTATTTTAATATTGTACGACACGATATGAAACGTGTGATAATATATGAACTTCATCCCTATCTCGGCCTTGTTGTATAACTAGTGCCCTAAATTTTATAATAAGGTCTGAACATGCCTAGCAATGCTCGTACCCTTGCGGCTTTAGCGTCGAACAAACCCCAATAAGACACTCAGCCACTGTGTATTACGAATATTATTCGCTACATGAACACATCACACTACCTAACACGATGGTACTTGGTATATTTCGTCTAGAACTAAACAGATTCTATTAAAACTATGCTAAAATAGGACCTGTACAAGATCACAAAATAATGCTGAATTCAAATATATTTGTAAATATTGTATATATCCATTAAAAAGTGTAAACTACTTAGTATCACTAAAAAAAACAAATTATTTCTGGGGAAGCTTCAAAATTTACTTTTAATGAATATATTTATGCATCTATGACAAAAACATACACATACGCATTCAACTGCGTGTCTTAAAAACCATTGTTCCAAACAACATAACTACTGTAAAATCATACCAGTTTAGTTGTGACACTAAGCTGCCTTGCAAGACTCCCGCCATTATCCACCAAAAAGGAAGGCAGAGGAAAATTAAGCACCGATATTTTGCCAACAATTTACACTCATGAATTAAAGTATAGAGTATTAGAAGTATATTGACGAGAATAAGCAGATAAGAATGAAACAAAAAGTTATGAATGGAATAAATATTCTTTTGCGGATAGATTAGAGTCCAAATATTGAAGTACTCCTAACAGCTAACACAGCTAATGACAAACCACCATGTTTCTAAATTACTTCGGCACATCAAATTGTCTTTGCTTTGAACAACGAATATTTAATCTGTAATAGGTTGGTGTTTCTCCAACACAAACTAATTCGAACGAAACTATCGTAAACTATAACTTGAGTTACTTTGGAACGCTGGAACGGTTTGTACGCAACAAATATTCTACGTTTAAAATCTGAAGTTATCTATGTATTTATAAATGCTTTAGATACCGCTATAACGATTTTAAAAAAACTATATAATGTTACGTAACACACAAACAAAATTAATTCAAAAAATATATAGAACCTCCATTTTGATTACAGGTACATTAAAGCCTTCATTATGTTTTTATTACTGCTTGAATAACTAATCATTAAATCCAATCTAAACTTTTCTGACATCCTGCGTTCTTGGACGAACATTTTTTTGTCATGATAGCTGTTTTTTAAACTCAGATTAATAGCGTATTATAAGTATAGTCAACACTCATGAAACAGCGACTACAAAATTATATTATCATTTCAAATATAATTATAATCTTCAAACTTATTTCTTGGAAATCTATGGTTCTGATATCAAATGTACCTATTAACAATAAAGTATTCAAACAAATATATAAATATTTGTGAAGACAGAAACCGCAGCCGGTTTTCGATTATTTAACAAACACAGCACGCATAAACACTCACAGGTCCTGATGATGACATAACTGCCTCTTTATTATCACAAAGGGTGATATATTTTATAAATAAATCATGTTCACTTTTATGTTGTCAGCATAAAACTCAATAGTCGCATAAATAAGATTTAGGTTCAAAAAAAATTAAATTAATCGTACAATATTAGTAACTTTCAAAGGTCATGCCATACGATTAATTAATCGGCACACATTTTGATTATATATGCATACACTTACCAGTTTATATCCAAAAGGGTTGGTATTAAACGCCCATTTCTAGTCCTTCTTAAGTAATAGAAGATGTGCCTTTTGCCGTTCGCCGGGTACTATAAGGATTAGATAAGAAAAATGAAATTGTATTAAAAGAGTAGAGAGAAAAGTTTTACTATTAAGGATGTCAATAGTAGAAATCATGCCTATATGGCTAGATAGATAGATAATACTTTTTTGCAAACTGTTTCTGTTTAAAACTAACATATACAACAAATATTATGTTCAAAGAGTGGCCTTATAGCTTAGCGCAATTTCTTTTATTCAACCTTTGTATGAACTACATTTATTTTATACTGATGACTAGGTTTAACTAAAGTTGGAGTAAGAAATATCTACTATAAAAGTAATAGAAGGAATTTAAGTAATATCTAGAGCAGTAACGGTTGCACTTGTAACTCATACTGGCAGTTCCCGGAAACTCCTTTGGTCAATATAAAGAAAACGTACCAGTTATTTTGTAAAGTAAATTTTTATACGAAATGAGTAAACGCTTGTCTATTTATAGATAATTCTTGAATAATTATGGTAATCCCACATTAATATATATGTGTATCGATTGTGACTCGTGGTGTTCAAATAGAATAATAAAATATTTTAAATAAGTTTTTTACTTACACACATAAGTGTCTCTCATTGTACAGTCTCTACTCAAACGTTTGCTGTGCAATTCCCAACAAAGATACTAATTCCTTGAATTTTTGATGTTTTGCGGTTACACAAAAAACGTTTTGTTAAAAAAACTGAGACTTCAAATTGACTTGAACTGAATTGACTCACTAAAGAACAACAGGCAAATATTCAGTAACCTACTCTTAGCTGGTGTGAATATTAAAAGTTCTTTCAAATTATCAGTTGTAATAAATGCGTAAAAGAGCCGTGCTGAGGTACAATTGGAACGGCTCGACTAACTAGATTACCGAATCTCAAAACTTCTTCGCCCGGTCCTTCAACACACTTGTGACTCTAGAATTTCAGGTATCCATGACGGCGATCGTAACTTATCATGTGACCTGTCTGATCACTTAACTCTGTAGAGGAACGGGTGTTATGTCTCTCAAACACATAGGATGGATCCTTCGACCAAGCAATGTGATCATGCCTGGCGAGCTGCAGCCCAAAGGTTGATGATGCGAAGTTGCATATATCCTAATTATGTCGAGAATTTCTATATGGCGTATTAGTCTTCAGCAGATGGCGCTATACCATATCTATGTTGCGCTGTAGGTATATACAGGGTGTCTCAAAAGAAATTTTATATTTGTTTAGCTTACTGCGTGAACGCTGCGTACTTGAGGGGTGCGGGGGTTATGTCAATTGGTAGCTTGGCTCTTGGGGATTCAGTCGCTATGGAGCGTTTCTCGGGAGCAGATCGCGCGTTGTGCGTGCGAGAGTTTTACAAGAACGGTGATTCGACAACTGTCGCGCGTAGAAAATTCTGCAGTATTCGAGGTTTTCGCCACTTAAATGATGCGCCAAGCCTTCCTCTCATTCGACATTGGGTTAAAAAGTTTGAAGAGACTGGATCAACGCTGGATAAATCAAAATCCGGGCGACCTAGGTCATCAAGAACGGTAGAAAACGTGGAGAGTGTTAATCAATCTGTACGTGACGACCCGAGCCTTTCAATTCGGAAGCGCGCGAGTGCTTTAAATGTGCATAGATCATCATTACATCGCATTATGCACAAAGATCTAAAGCTGCACCCCTACAAAATTCAATTGGTGCAAGAATTAAAGCCCCAAGATGCCGGTCAGAGGCTTAATTTCGTAAATCAGATGATTGAGCGATTTTCAACGTTTACCAACATTTTGTTTTCGGATGAAGCTCATTTTCATCTTAATGGCCACGTAAATAAGCAAAACTGCCGCTACTGGAGTTCAGCCAATCCGAAACGCAAACATCAGAAACCCCTACACTCGCCTAAAGTGACCGTATGGGCTGCCATGTCGGCGCGAGGAATTATCGGCCCTTACTTTTTTGAAGACGAAATGGGGCGTACAGTTACAGTGAATTCAGAGCGTTATGTGGAGATGTTAGACAACTTCTTGGTACCTGAACTGCAAAACTTTCCTGGCTATAACCAAAGAACATGGTTTCACCAGGACGGAGCAACTTCACACACGTCCAATATATCTCTGCCACGTGTTCGTGAAATTTTCTCAGGAAAATTGATCTCCCGGAGAGGTGACATAAATTGGCCTCCACGTAGCCCAGATTTAACCCCTATGGACTTTTTCCTATGGGGTTATCTTAAATCTAAAGTTTACGCCAATAAACCAACTTCACTGGCGCATTTGAAAGAAAATATCCGTCACGAAATGGCAGCCATCCCTCACTCCACCTGTCGAGCAGTCATAAGTAATTTTACTGTTCGATTAAATGAGTGCCAACAACGTGAGGGTTAACATTTAGACGATATTATTTTTAAGAAATGAATTCCCAAAAAGTGTATTTTAACAATAAATAAACATTTTTTCTATATACCGCTTCCTTTTTTTTTAATCAATCCACTAAATATGAAATTTCTTTTGAGACACCTTGTAGAAGTCACCCCTTAAAATAAATATAAATGCACTGTTTATTCCACCTTTACTCCATGTACAACACATAAAGTGTATTTATGAATTCACGATGCCTTTAAGCATATGGTATTCCAGGAATTTCCTTTCGAGGTTACAAGCCACGAGATTGTACGACATAACCGTGTAATTTGTAATAATGAGGCACTACCGTACGAGCTCTCGTGAGATAGAAACTTAAGCTAGAGATATAACGAATGTCTATTTTGCTAGACACAGATACGGGTGCCTTTTAATACGGTTGTCTAATATGCATTTCGAGAAAAAATAACAAAAAAGATGACGGTACAGTTGACCAAGTTGGTAGCCACGAGACTTCCTACTGTGTCAAATGTTGGGGGTTCAAATCCCACATTAGACAACACTTTGTGCGGTTCACAAATTATTGTTCTAAGTCTGGGTGTACTTTGTGTACGTTTCATGTATGTTTTTAAAGTCTCCGCAATACAGGATGTACTAAACTAGACAAAGCCTGTGCTATGGTAATCCAACTGATGATAAACTCGACTGCACGGTGATTTAAGCGGTCACTACACCGCTTGCTACTGCGTCAAGTGTCGTGGGTTTAAATACCATCACTTTGTGTGATCCACAAAATGTTGTCCTGAGACTGGGTGTACTTTGTGTACGTTTCATGTATGTTTGTAAAGTTTCCGCAATACAGGATGTATATTAGTAATGCGGAAGATATCTTTTGAAAAAAAAAACTTGAGAGGTATCAAGGGACACCCGGATGGAACGAAGTACGTACGAACGTACTATATATTTATATATATGGACTCTCTTGACTTCGTAAACACAACAGCGTATAGGTTTACACGCACGGTTTGCGTGCGAAAATACGTACGTTCTGATATTGTAATATTAAAATATAATTTGCTTTTGAATTTATTAAAGTTATGACGCGTACACTTGCTAAACACACAATAATGGAGAGATTATAACGCGTATGACTTGGTTAGCACAATAGTAAAGAGAGGTTATAATGCGTACCTACATGCTAAAAATACAAAAGCATTTATTATTGTCCGTATAAAATCACTATTTATCTAACTCCATTAGCAATATCTGGAAGTTGTGCAGAAACACTCAGTCAGGATTCGTTATTGTTATTATTTTTTATTATTTATTATGTACAAAAAACCTGTATACACTCAACAAATAACGAAAATATCTGGCTTGCTTTCTATAAGAGAGAGAGACAGACAGACAGAGAAACATGCGCACGCCGCACGGATTACAATGGCTTACTATAGCAAAAAGTGTCGTTACAACTTTCATCTTCATTTTTTCTGTCTAGCCCCCTTTCGTAACGCGCGATAAGGAACTTCGTTCCAAAAACAAATGATATTTTCTTTAACTCGACTACACTTAAGAATTATGTGGCTCTATTTTCGTATTAAATATTTTTCCACTATAATAGTTTTAATAACACGTGTCGGCATTGAAAGGCCGCATCAAAAGACCATAAAATACAGCCATTAAAAAGACATTGTTAACGTTACTGCGACATAAAGACAATACCATAATCCTAAACAAACGATTTAACTTTACGATTGAAATAAGTAAAATTGGTTGGCTATTTCATTATTCCATTACAATCTATATCCTTCCTTACTGGTCGTAGATATTGTTTTCATTCTTTTAAATGTAAGTAAATATTTCGGACGCAATAAATATTTCGAATATCTTACACACAACGCCATCTAAACCCAAGCTAAGCAGAGCTTGTGTTATGGATACTAGACTGCTTATATAAACACATCACACAAACATTTGGTCCGACCCAGGAATCGAACCCGAGACCTTAAGCACGGCAATCGCATACACAACCACAGGCAGTCGATCGTCAATTAAATTTTTTAAACGTAAACTCTGAATAAAGTTTGTTACATAATTGGTTTCACATTTATTTATATACGCGTGCGGTAAGATATGAAACTATGTATGTATTATAAAGTATTTGTACCTCACTGCCTTTTCTAATCCGTTGCTACCACTACTACTTCTATGAGAACGCTGTGTTTCGGAAAACTAATGAAAATTATTCTTCTTATGCGTTTTACCGACTGAGTAGTGTTCTGCTGCAAAAAATAGCAGTCCTCTCCTTCTGGGAGATTGGTTACTCATAGAGAAGCTGTCTCATTCAGTAACATGTGTTCAACGATGGCAAGAAAGATAATTATTGCATCAAATGGATTTTGCTTATAAAACAACGACTTCTGTAGGTCATGGTCATATATTAGAAACCAAAATTGACTGTTGCCAGGAAAGCCTCCCGCCAATACAGCATACGTAAACAATTGTTTAAATGTTATGAATAAAACATACTGCAATCCTATTAAAATTTAGCGTCGTTAAAGTTTATACATATAAAATAATCTAAAATCCATTTTATAAACGGCTAAACTAATAAAAGTGTTCATTGATTAAACAAAATTAGCAATAAACACTAAGCAAACTTCTATACTTTTATTACGAAACAAAGATATTCTAACAATTTATCAGTTATTTATATTACTAGCAAATAAAAGAAATACAAAAACTAAATTAACAGTAAATTTAACGCAAAATAATTCACATGTTCAATGAGTTTAGCGAAACGTACTTACGTGTCCCTTTCATCGATTAAATTTTTATGCCTTGACGTTGCACCGTTCAGCTTAATAAAAACCACCTGGTGCTTCCACTAAGGAGACGTATGATCGGAAATCGGGACACCGGTATTAAAATAGTTTGCATCGAAACACTAAGGGTAAAAAATAATTATAGATCGTCACTCTTACGTTGCTTTTATGTACTATGCTACACTACTGTTACTTATAATATAGAATGTCTCAGCAAGAAAGCACTTTTTAAATTTAGTGCTTTTTTTTCTCGCGCAAATGGCAACTCTAAAACTTTTCAGCTGGCTCATATGTTTATTCTGATATTTTTGAATATAGCGCTAATGCGCGTTCTCCTCTCGATTACGAGTTAGGTATACTTGTGAAAGTTACTATAAAAATTTGAAAACTGAACTGAGTTAAGAGATGCCGCTCGCAAAGTTCAAAGAATTTTCAGACCTTTTTCCTTTGGAGTTTTGTAAAATCTCGGATTTACACGTATAAACCAGAAACAATTCCTCAGCTCAATGCCGAGATCCAACGCGTCGTTGGTGAGATACAGCAATATACAGAAACAGTCATGGAAAATTTCTTGAAAACAGTAATAAATATTAGAGCCATAAATTAATATTTTATTCCATATTTAATCGGAACATGTCCTCTTTATAATCCAAAAAACACAACTCTCTCAAGAAAAACGTGTTTTAATTTTATAATGACATTCTTTCTTCTGTTGTAGGAAGAAATATATTATTATTCACAAGATAACAACTAAGTTCAACCCGTTTTACCTGAATATCAGATTTTCTACGGAGCGATGGGCATTGAAACTCCGCAATCCGAAAGTAAATTAGATGGCTGAACTAGAGGTCACTATATTTGAAGGCACTGACTTCAATCAAACGATCACCATAGGTGTTCATGATAACCGAGACCGACGGCTTAACGTGCTCTCTGAGCCACGGCCGTTAAACACCGCCCTCCTTCGTACTCCAGGCTGATATTCAGAATTTCTTGTTAGTTGAACAGTTGCCCAGGAATCGAAACCGAGACCTCTTGATGGACAGCCGCTAACGTGAACCGCTAGACCAACGACGTTATCTCTTAAACAATTATGCAAACATAAGATTACGTCACAGATAATAATGGAAAAGTATGTACATTTACACGATACTTTACATACAAAAACTGTAAAAACGTAATGAAGAGATAAAAGTAATAAGAGAAACATTAATAGATTTTAAAATTGTTTAGTCATTCTCTGCGAAGATAATCATAATATATTTGAAATGCGTCCAATAATATACGGATTAAAAACCTACATTTAACAAAACAGTTCCATTAAGACTCTAATACTTAAATGTTAGTTATAATTATGTGCGTTGGTGTAGTAGTAAATAACAACTTACACCAAATATTTCTGCCTTTGGCATTTCGACAACATTCAAATCCATTCAGAACTGTTCGATAAATCCTTACCGGTATTAAATTCACTCAAATGTTTACCGTATAATACGTACTTGTGTATTGAAACTCGGATGAACGATTGTGACGCACTATTCGTCACTATGGGAAATGTGAAATAAAGATTCGATCGACTCCGAATCGAGGTCGATTGTCTGTAACGCTCCTTTAGGTCTAATAATAGAATAAATTTTGGAACTATGTTAAAATGTTTTTCAAGTCGTCTGGGTTTTGTACATTTATGTAGGACTAACAAGTGCCTGCGGTTACACTCGCGTATTTACTTCAACTGTTTTAAAAGCCTTGTGATTATTTCTAATTATAGTTTCGAACTTCTATATAACCGCTCTTCTCTTATTTTTTTCCTTAGAAGCGGATTTTACAAAAAACCTTAGTTAGTAGTTATTTGCAAAAACATCAGCTGGCAAAATTTTAATAGTTAGAATTCTGTATTTATGCACGAATCTTCAGCCAAAACAAGTAATTTCCTATGTACGAGTATATATATAATTAAGAAATAAAGCTAAAAGGTTAAAAATTCAAAATGCTATGTAATACATTAGTTGCCGTAAACATCACTATGTTACATGCTATTACTAGTATCATAAAACATAAAACAGAAAGTAACACACTTGCCTCAAGCATGTGTGTTACTCTTTCTGTTGGACGCGGGGCCAGTCTTTCGACCACTCCTGTGGAACATAGGATAAGGCTAAGCCCTTTAAGGTCGTCTCCCTCCCGGGTTGGGCGTAATTTATTACTCCGACGACACTTTTGTCGCAGCCCGAGGGGCGAACTTCCTGGAGCCGGTGCGCCTGGCCACCAGAGATGTCTCTTGGGTGGTTGAGCGCATTGAGTAGTGGTGGTGGCCCTGTTGTTCCTTGGTCCCCATCGTGGTCCGCCCTCCAGCGCCTACATCGTGGTCAACTCGGTCCTCGTTTCTCGTCGGGTCCAGATAAAGCATCTTGGCCTGATACTTGACGGCAGGTGGCTCTTCGACGAGCACTACTGATAGCTTGCTTCGAAGCTGGTCGCCGCTGTTTCTGCCCTTGGGTGACTTTTGTCCAATTTGAGTGGAGCCAGGGTCGCAACAAAACAGTCGTACACTGGGTCGTCGCGATTGGCGTGATACCGCTATTCGAGCCACGATGATTCGCTAGTCGTCCCGGGCCGTCCCGGAGACTACAACGTCGACGTACAAGTGTGCCATACGTCACAAATTAAAGAGTTTACCAACATATGCTGCCCGTGGCAGGCGCTGGGAGGGGATGACTTAACACCAGCGGTTCCCGGATCCCTCCATCTCAGGCGCAGAGTGGTACACCGTGTGATTTTAGTCGGTCCGATTCCGACACACAACCTTGCTGCAATCCCCGGTGGGTTGACGGCCCGTGGGGGTTTCCACAGGTTAATATATAGTGTGTATTATACCTCCATGGCCGGTAGCGACAGCAGTTTTACCGCGGTCGCGACCTTCTGCGAGGAAGTAATCTCGCAGAAGGAGGCGGCGGAGAAGGCCCGAGAGGACGATCTCCACTCGGACCCGAACCGCCGCCGGCGCACGGGGCGGCGGAGGCGCGCCTATCAGCGCCTCATGCCGCCCTGAGTGTGGCCGCGGATGGACGGGATGGGTTTTCCCCTCCATCCGCATTACAGGCCAACCGCGAGGGGGCGACGTACGCGTGTGCCGTGCGTCTTCGCGCTTCAGTGCGGGCAGGCGCTGGGAGGGGCCCGGTTGTGTTAATAAACGCATTTCCCGGACCCCTCCCTTCTCAGGCGCAGAGTTGGCACACCGTGTGGTTTTAGTCGGTTCGATTCCGACACACCGCCCCGCCGCAAACCCCGGCGGGGTGACGGCCCGAGGGGGTTTCCACACGTAAAAAAAAAAAAAAAAAAAATAGTGTGTATTATACCAATTTGTTTACCCTTTTACACTAAAACTGGGTTGTTATGATTTTGGATTGTATAATAAACACGATCATTTGTTGATCATATGTTTAAATTTAGAAATATTGAAGTGTTTATCAGCAACGTGGTTAGCGTGTAGATTATGACAACGAGAAGATGAACAGGCGTCTGGAAAGTCTATACTAATCAATTTGCCTGATAATATACTGTAAACAAAAAACTTCGGTGAACTACGACATGAACTATTTTATTTGCACACGAGTGGAGTACCGTACCAAAACGTATTTAATTCGACAAACCACACAGATACATCCCGGCTCATTGCCCATATTCCCTGCGAGTTAAGAACCATTTGGAAGAGTTACGATCTCCGTAATAAACCGGTATCGTACACCCACACCACACGGATGTATAAAACTAGACTTTACACAAGTGCGGTTTCAGTGAATTTCCTGTTCTAAGTGGCGTTAATTTACAATGAAAAATTTTAATATGACTACCTCGGTGGCGCAGTGGTAGTGAATGCGACTGCTGAGCTTGAGGTCTCGGGTTCGAATCCTGGGACCAAATGTTTTTGTAATCTGCAAATTTTTGTTTCGGAGTTTGGGTGTTTTCTATGTATAATATGTATGTATTTACAAAAAAAAAGTATATATGTATTTATATCAGTTATCTAGTACCCATAACACAAGCTCTGCTTAGCTTGGAACTAGATGGCGTTGTGTGTTAGATGTCAGAAATATTTATTTTTAAAAATATTTTACGTCTTTAATATTTAAATATTTGTAACATTGTAAAATAAAAGTGGTAATTTTTTTAATACAAGAATGAAGTAAATGATAAAAATGTGTACATAGAGACTTATTTACCGCGTCTCAAACATATTAGTGCAATTATATTTACTTATGAATCCCTAATTTCGATTAAAAGGATCGTTTTTGTTTGTATCGTAATGTTATTTATATTCAATAGTAACTATTTCTTAATATATATTAGTTCTATCGGCAATTTCATTCCCATAATATTCAAATATTGCCTAATTTCAGATTATGTGGCCTGGCACTATATGCGATTCCTCTTATTAAAATGTTTCGCTTGTTAATGTTCGTTTTTCTCGTCAACCTTGTTACATTACGAAGTTTTTACAAGTTATTTTGTGAATTATAGATTTACTTTACGTTAATATCAGATAACTGGTTTTAATGTGGCAGAAATTGCTCTAGTGTCACTGTTCATTGATGTGTGAAGTGCGATTTACAATTATCTATTATAATTTCGGCCTTCTGAACTAACTATATTATGTACCAATGACTAAAAAGTTGTGAAGTAAAATTCTAAGGATAAAGACTTTTGTAAAATAGTATTATATCTATTTATTCGTACAAATATATATCAAATAATTTAAAAAAAAGTTCGTTACACTTTCACGGCTTAACCGCTGCACTGAATTCAATGAGGGAGAACATAGGCTACTATTTATAGGCGAATGCTTATTCGTCTGCGTAGACAAAAGCCAGTCAAATATAAATCGTATTACTCAGATTTGCATTTCGGGAAATTTCTAACTTGGTATCAGGGTACTGTCGGACACCGATCCGAATGTCACTTCAATTTTGTTAAAGATCCTTCGTCAAACCCGAAACTAGTGAGGCCCGAAAATAACTGGTTATTTGAAATTGTATTATTTCTAAATAGTTTTTTTCGGTGGTTTAAAATTCTATCGGTCCTGTTACTTACATAAAATAAGGATATTATTCGAGGTCTTTATGGAGTTCCCAGATGCTTTTTGTAGAGAATAACCGGATCCCTTACGATACACTCAATTAAATCTTTAGTCGATTTAACTCACCATTACCTAGTGAAGGGGTTCCATCTTTAAAAAAAGGTTTAGATGATATTTTGGAACTTTTGGAATTTTTCACGTTTCAATTATCTCAAAAATGTAATTCGTCCAAAAAGGTAGGTAACCGGTACTAAACGTAATCAAATAATGCGAAACATCCCGTGTCATCAACATTTTTGCACTCACTGTTAATTGTACTGTACCTTTTTTTTTTTTTTTATTGAATAGTGGGCAAACGAACAGACGTATCACCTGATGGTAAGCGATTACCGCCGCCCATGGACACCCGCAACACCAAAGGTGTAACAAGTGCGTTGCCGACCTTTGGGGGATGGGAAAGGGGATGAGGGAGGGATTGGGGTATGGGCCTCCGGTATCCTCACTCACTCGGTGAAACACAGCGCTATTTCACACCGGTTTTCTGTGAGGCCGTGGTATCACTCCGGTCGAGCCGACCCATTCATGCCGTAGCATAGCTCTCCCACGGTACCTTCTTGTAATTCGTTCAAATAGATACTTTACATAAATAAATAAATTCTAAAAAAGCAACGGCTTAAAATGAATCCGTGTTACAGTGATTATTATTACAGGAGATAGGTGATTGGTTATTTCGGTAATATACAAACGGAATTAGAAATATTTAAAATAAAAAAAAATTATGTCCTACATTTTGTCAAGTATTCGCATTCTGCGTATAAAATCAACAGCTTTAAGATGCGTCCCGTTAATTTGTTATTATATATATATATATATATATATATATATATATACATATATTATATATTGTTTTAGACATTATAATAATGTAAGAAAAACTCTACAGTCTTTTTTTAAACAAAGACAAGCTACATCTACAATAATATGATAAATTTAAAATTAAATCTAACTATCTACCTAGTAATATATAAGATGATCGATTACGAAGGATCAAAACGTAAGGCACGCATTTGTTCATGTTTTGTCTTTACTAACTTGCTACTTGTTTCAGACAAAAGTTTAGAAGAATCATGATTTTTACGTTCCTTTATCGAATTAAAATAATATTTAAATGCAAAACGTTGTAGAGTAACATTGATCGCTATAAACGTATTTAATTAAATTCGGTGTGTCTTGTTTTTGGTATGTGGATAGTTACACTTTAACCCACATTCATTAACTTTGATGTCAAGGACCGCCAAAATCTAGTAGTTATAAAACGTACTCGCAGTTATACGTATCAAAAACAATATCAAGTTTAATTGTCAAATGTATTGTATTATACGTATTGTATATTATTGATGTAATTGCAATAGAAACAAATCCAAAAAGTAAACATTGAGAAAGTTAACGCCTAGTCCGATGTGGTGGAAAATTACCAACGTTGTAGGGAATATGCAAAGCCGCTTCAGTCACGTCTTGGAAATGAATGTAGGGGAAGCTTTACGGGAGGTAATTTATACAGCAATTTTAAGCTAAAGCAAGTGCCTGAACAACCAAGAGACCATTTTCTCAAGAACCATTCGTAAATTGTCCATGTTCTCGTATCTATAGTCTTAAATTTAAATGAATTAGTAAAGTGCAAAATTTTAATTGAGTTTTCTGTTTAGTCGTTTTATTGCTTGATCTTTTACTGATAAGTAATAAGTTATTTAGTTATAAATTATATAAATCATGTTATTTTATTTTATGATATATATAATATTTTTTGATTTCAAATGTTTATGTGACTATGGTTTAAGTTTGCAATTATAGAATAATCTTACTGTCGCATATAATATTTTATCTTAGGTGTATGCCAAGCAAAGATTAGTACAGTAATAAATTTGAGAATTTTGAATAAAATGTATCATTAATTTCGTTGTACACATAGTACATCTTAAAGTTACTTACAATGTTTATGACCGAACATTTAACAAAGAACGATTGAACAAAGAGGATATTGGACTTTCGTTCAGATAAAATATTATACCCTTACTCATAAATCTTCAAAGCACTTTAGTATAATAAAACCCTTTACAATTCAGTTTAGACTGGTTTAGAACGTTCGTGTAAAAACGTTTAAATCGAGTTTCAAGTTCATATTTGCGATGGAGACGCAAAAAAACAACGGGTTTAGGATTAATAAACTGCGATATTAATTAAAATATGTATACCTACTGACAGTCATCGTGAAATGTTGTTGAGTCTTATTTATTTTTCTTTTATTTTAGATCTATATTTAATCTTTACAAATATTATAAATTTTAAAGTGTGGGGGAACGGATATCATGTTCCACCCTACACAAAGGGTGGATCCTCCGACCAGGCGAGGTAATCATGCCTGGCGGGCTACTGCCCAACAGTTGATGTTGGGATATTGTACATATGATAATCGGCGCGAGAACTTCTATTGCGCGATTCAGGATTGGTAGTTACTCCGTGTAGTGCGTTACTTTGTAGTTCAGTGTATCTTCGGTAGATGGCGCTGTAGTAGGTTACTGTTGTGTTGTATGTGGAAGTCGCCACAAAAGTCACACTGTCAGTCTGCCTGTTACGCTGTCACCGTTAAACCGCTACACAGATTTCAATGAAATTTGATAAGGAGAGAAACTTTGATTATTGAGAAAGGACATAGGCTACTCTTTACCTCGAAAATTAACATAAATGCGAACGATACCGCGGCTAAATGTTAGTATATGTATAATTACTTATAGAATATATATTGAAATTTAATTTTTATCCAGTTTCGAGTTCATATTTGCGATGGTGCACAAAAAACAACGGGTTTGGGATTTTAGCTGTGATATTTATTAAAATATATTGACAGTCATCGTGAAATATTGTTAAATATTTTTTATTTCTCGTTAATATTATACCTACGTTTAATATAATGTATAGTAATATGTAGAAAATATATTAGGAGAAATTAGTTTTTAGTAGAAACATATAGTTGTAACGTAATACATAGAATAAATCAAAGTCTTTACTTAAAAAAAATATCATTTCATCATTTCAAAACCAACTTTAATTATTTTTCAAATTGATATTGATAGTAAGACGTAGTTATATCAACGACTAGCTTTTGCTCGCGGCTCCATCCACATTTATCTCCGTTATCGTGATAAAAGTAGGACTACTTTCAAGAATCAAATTTCATAAAAATCGCTGCAACAGTTCAGCCGTGAAAGCGTGACAGACAGACAGACAAAGTTACTTTCGAATTTATAATATTGATATGGATTATAATATAATAGGATTAAATGTACCGCCTCGATCAACATATGCCATAGAGCATAAAGCAAGACCAGTATTATTATTAGAGGTGTTTAAATGCATAGATATTTCAAATGAAGTTCCAAATTTAAAAGTATTAATATAACAGTACGTTATTTGGGAACGTAAACTTTGCAAACCAGTTCAGTTTTCTATTTAATTACTTCCAATATTGTCAAATCGTAAATTCAGTCATGACACAAACTCACTTGTAATTTTATTGAGATAAAAATTAAACATTTTATTTTACGGTTTATTTTATTTTTCTATTTACTTTTATATTTTCTGTATGTTTATTATTATTATTAAGACGTTTTAAAATTATATTCTAAAGATAAATTAGTAAAGCACAAAGGAAATTTGAAACTAAAAACGTCGATTATAAAATTAAACTCATAAAGTTAACTGGTTCAACACGTGTTGTTAAAAAAAAGTTATTTTATATGGAATGACATATTCATAACATAATCCCACAGAATATCTACAAAATACAAAACAAAAATATTAATTTACTTACTTTAATGATTGCCAGCATCCACAAAAAATATAACTTATTATTATTATGAATCCACTGATGATTGATGTTTTATTTACACTGTAACTAATATTAGTTTTACAATACACGCACAGAACTCGACGTAGATGCGGAATTCGGAAGTAGTGCGTGCAATATACGACAAAGTAGCGGCACGGACCAATCGCGACTGAAAACAGCGGCGCGCCGGCACCCGCTTACCTCACATCACTGAGGTCAATGTCAAATGACGATCAGCGTATACCGTGATCATCTCCACCAAATCAATCTTTTATGAATAATGTTAACATTAATTTCTACTAGTTAAACAAATGAGACAAGTTTATATATGACCGTACTTAACTTTAAGCAGTCAATTTTTTATATCCTTTTTTTTATACAATTAGGTGGCAAACGAGCAGACGTATCGCCTGATAGTAAGCGATTACTTCCGCCCATGGACACCCGCAACACCAGAGTCGTCACAAGTGCATTGCGGGCCTTTGGGGATGGGGAAAGCGATGGGGGAAGGGGTTGGGTATGGGCCTCCGGTATCCTCACTCACTCAGTGAAACACAACGCAGGCGCTATTTCACAACGGTTTTCTGTGAGGCCGTGGTATTACTCCGGTCGAGCCGTCTCCTTCAAACCGAAGCGTGGCTCTCCCACGGTCTTTTTTGGTTTTGCAAACTGTTGTGGACTAGATAACCGACTACTACAATTATATTACTATTTTCCTTTCGTGCATTACAAAATTAAATTAATTTACTTAACATACTGATACTTTTAGTTTTGAAATTAACCCAAGTGGTTAAAACATTAAACTAGTTTTCTGAGTAAGGCTTTTAAACTTAGTTTAGAAATTTGGTTAAAAATTCTTAAATGGGCACATAAAAATCACACTGAATTGCCCGGGATTATTTCAACAAATGATTAGCCTAAAGTTTTCTAATTTTTAACTACAACTGAACCCCGCGTTGCTACTTGCGAGGCGAAGCTATATCTTTATAAATTGTAGCCTATGTGTTATTCTGATGTATAAGCTATATTATTGTGAAGTTCCATCAAAATCTATTCAGTAGTTTTTGCGTGAAAGAGTAACAAACATGCATTCATCCATCCATCCATATTTACAAACTTTCGCGTTTATAATATTAGTAGGATTATACTATTTGCATTATATACGTATCTACATAGTCAAAAAGGCTTCAGAATAATATAATATGCACACAAATAATTATTCTTAAGGCAATAAATGGCATAGAAGGAGTGCACGGTTAACTTAGTGGTGTAAGCGGTCGCCACGCCGCTTTCTACTGCGCTAAGTGTCGTGGGTTCAAATCCTATACGGGACAACATTTTGTGTGATCCACAAATTGTTGCCCTGAGTCTGGATGTTCTTTGTATCCGTTATGTTTGTAAAATCCTCCGCGACACAGGATGTATATTCCTAATGCAGGAGTTGACTTTTTAAAACAAAACAAGTTAAAGACTCCATATTCTAGCAATACCAACATTTTTTAATACTAATGATATATATCTAACGTTTATAATATATCTTAATAAATTGGTAGCAGATATGTTTGTAGATTATTATTTCATTTAAGGTCTAGTTTTTATAATGGATAATTACTGATTTACGGGTACATTCTGACCAATTTAGACGTAAATGCACTTTACTTCTTTTATTTTATTACCACACATTAGTAACCAACTCCTGATAAATATACGTTTTACTGAAAATATACCCGACCGCGCTCTCGATGAGGAATATTCTTTTAAATTTCGTTTTGTTAAAACGATAAGCTAAGAAATTGTTGTAATTGAACTAGATGTAGTGGTAAGAAATATAAACAGCTATGTTTAGGCATGTAGAATAGTTTTAGCGAAAAGCGAATGATTAAAATAGTAAATAAGTGGAGTGGACTAGTAAATATTGTTGATGATTTTGAGTAGTAGCTTTTTGGAACATGGTAAGACTTGCGTCGTTGTAGTGGAAAACATATTTTCTTTAACACTTTGACTTTACTACTATTTGAGGATAAATCTGTTGCCGTTTAAATTTGTGAAATATTGAAACTAAGATTGACAAGTAAAAAAAGACAATGAAAGAAAAGGACAGAAGATTGTTGAGTTCATACGAGCATACGAGTCACACGTACGCCTGAAACTGAAAGCCATCGTGGGGAAGTTCCAACCTACTTATATTATCAACTAGATGCGCCCCGCACTTTTACCCTTGGGCTTTGTTGCTTATGAATCGGATATTGTTTACTATGTAATTTAGGTAATAAAAATTACAATTCCCGCCTTAGGAATACATATCCGTGTCGCGGGGACTAAAAAAACATACATAAAAGGGACACAAGGAACAACCAGACTCAGAACAACAATTTGCGGATCTTACAAAGTGTTGTCTCGTGTGAAATTCAAATCCACAATACTTGGTACAGTATAAAAGCCAACCGTACAGTCAAATTGGTTTCATTTTGTACTTAAATATTTTTTTGGGAAATAAAGAACAGAAAGATGATATAGAAAGAAGAGTAAAAACAGAAAATAAGGAGAATGATGCCCTCCAGTTAATTGTTGCCAACAAAAGCGTGTTAAAACAGGCATGTTTAGCTGTGGTGACACGATGGTGAGCTGGTCCCAACCCTTATGTATGGTGGCAAATATTGAGTATGGCCAAAGACGCACGAAAGTAGAATTAATGCTGTAGAAATGCGCTTCCTAAGAAGAATGTGAGGTTTAAAAATTAGTTACAGAGTCAGGAATGTAATGACGAGGCGAAATTAAAAAGAGCATGGTTCGATGGTTTGGCCACTTAGAGAGGATAGATGATAGAAGACTCACAAAATGAATTTATAAAGCGAATGTGTGTGAAAATGTCGGAAGAGGTCGTCCATGGCGATCATTAACCGACCAAATCGGATATATTCTGAAAAAGGGTAATGTGAAAAGCGCCAGCAACCGACAAGCAAGAATGCAACAATTGATTAATGTATCAGGTCTGTTCTAAGTAGGGATGTCATGTATTCATGTATGTATGTACCTATATTTTATCCTAAAATATCTTTTCAACCTCATAACATCAATTATTCCGTTAAAATCGTTCCAGGCCTTCCAAGGATTTGTCGAAACAAACAAAGAGACAAACATTAAAAAAAAAATTCTAAGCTAAGTTATGTTTATGCTTCTATATACATTTAGCAAAAAGTTATTATTTTATATTACAACCAGACTTAAGATGCAGATACAGATGCAATACTTATATAACCAAGGCCCAACTATTAACAACCAGTCAACATTGATAAACTTGAAAATTTACTATTTTTCACATAGGTAGATATGGGTACTTTAGGTTTCCTCGCTGTCTTTATATCGTACTTATGTATTATTCATTTCAATCAATCGCCATCCAATGCTGACCGTAGCTCTCCCACAAGGAGCGCTAGTGATCCTGGTCTTATGCAGTTCGCATCCATCCGCTGCTAGTCACCTTCTTTAATTCGTCAGTCCACCATGCCGCAGGACGCCCTACACTGCGTTTGCCTTATCGCGGTCTCCACTCAAGCAAATTTCGGCTCCACCGACCATCGGTACATGTAGAGACATGATCGACCCATTTCCACATCAGCGTACTGATTCTCAGTGCGATGTCTGTTACTCTAGTTCTCTGTCGTATAACCTCGTTCCGAATTCTATCTTATTAACGGTATATAACTTTTTGAAATATATTCAATCATCTTTAATGCCTAATATTTAGTAAATAAATAGACTCTAACTCTCATGTTCGTACTTTTTATGTTTTTTTAATAATCTCACTCGCTGACCCGGCAAACTTTGCTTTGCCATAAAACAAAAAACAATTAATAGTGGGTCACAATTATCATTTAGGGATATGAATAATAGATGTTGGCCGATTGTCAGACCTATCCCGTATTTCCACACAAAATTTCATAAAAATCGGTACAGCTCTTTCGGAAGAGTTTGGTAATAAACAACAATATATATAAGATTAAGGATTATTTAATTAAACATTATGTAATGATTTATATAATTTACATGAAGGTGCAAATAACAAAAGTATATAAATTATATTTGTTTTTTTATCATTATTTCCGTAGTTTATCCACAATTATGACTGTGTCGCTCATAAAGTAACATTAGTTTGCAAGTAATTATACGTTTGTCATGTAGTGTTAAAATCCTTTGTATTTGGTCGCAAAATAATCGACAAGATATTAAAAAAATCCTTAATGACACTTGAGTAAAAAAAAATCCGACCATATATATAGATGTTATATTTATATTGATGCTACATTTACTTAGTCAAAATAATTAAGGTCAAGTTGGAATAACATTGCGCCAAACGACATTAGAAGAGGGCGCGTAGCGACGCGTAGTGTTCGTAGCAACCTTCTACAATGAGCATATATTTAAGGATAATAATAGCAATATAAGTGCTCTACGAATACTACAATGGACAGTTTTCTTCTTGCCTATACTATACACGAGTATGTAGCAAATATACAGAAATTATGTGCACCGATATTGCACGCTCCATTTAGCGTGTTAATGTAGCGTACAACTGGTGGACCAAAATTGAATATTTCGTCTCTTTACGCGATATGAATTATCTTGGACTTATTATATTACACAGGTAAAATAATTCCAAGGTTATATGAGGGCACCAAAATTGCCTACCTTGAAGATATAAAGCTGATAGGCAATGGAGAGGAACAGTGCCTTTTTGCGGCCGTCAAAGATATTAAAGGAAAAAGGTAATGAAATGGTTATCTTGTTATAATTTGTTCGGAGTAAATGGACACAATGAAGAGGGAAGATACGTTCGGTCGTTGGAGCTGCTAGGAAAAAACCTCGGTAAAATTCTAAATTATTGTATTACCGAGTAGTGACATTTGCCGAGTTATCGAAGGGGATAGATGAATTCCCTTTCGTAAATGAAATTCTCAGGTTACTGACTACTTTGCGAGGTCTTGTACTTCGTTGTAGTAAAACGCTATTTGCGATCAAATTGCAATTGTTGGAGAAATTGTAATTGGAGTTGTTCCAATGTAGTGTCTCAAAGTGTATTATGCTGCAGGTTTCCGTGACAAGTTACTATTTTGTTAATTATACCACTATCTTCTTCTTTTATACTGCACAAGCAGTACAGTCAGTGCCGGATTAAGACTACTTGATGCCCTAAGCAATCCACGCCTCTGGGGCCCCCTATCCATAAGTAAACTAGTATCATAAATGACGTGCTTATCTAGTCTAGTACCTACACCAGTTCTGCTTAGCTTAGGACTAGATGGTGTTGTCAGTTAGATGTGCGAAATATATATTTATTTATAATTGATCATTAAATAATTTTATATATTGGCAGCCAATTAAACGTTTCAAATAAATTGGCCTTTGCTCAATATTGTTAAAGTAATTGCCTACAAATCGAAAAGCTTTAACATCTAAAGAATACGGAAAAAAACCTCCCTAATCTTTTAAATCTTGAACGGTTTCCACTTAAGTTGTAAAATGTTTATAATTTTACTTTTACTCGCTGCGTCGCTTTTAATAATGTAGTTTTGACCTATGTGCTGATGTTTATTTAATTTTATTCTTGAGCTCGTGATTTGGACATTTAATCGTCGTATATTTTTGATTTTACAATTATTATAAAAGAATTAGTAAGGAAAATAAGTTCTTGTCCAGGAGCGGCCCCATTACCAATGCATCTCCCTGCGAGGCAATGGGGACAAATGATCCCCAATGACAGATGACAGTTGCGTTCGGAAACAATCTAAACACATCGTTCATGCCAATCTCTATCACAATAATTGAACAGTTAAAGCATAAAAACATTTGAAACAAACGACCTACCTTTGTGTGTGTCACTACTGTTTTTAAGATTTTTAATACGAAATAGAAGAAATATAGTAAAACAAATAAAACAATTAATTGAACTTTTATAACAACTGGCATTTTTAATTCAATAGAAATATAACTTTAGAGCTGTATTAAAAATAATAACAGTATAGAGAAAGGTGTTATTTGTACTAACTTATAACTCCTGCTCCCCGAAGACACTTCATCTAAAACAAAAATTGTTTGAAAACTTCCAATGCGTACAAGATATTATTCGAAGAGTTCACAATAAAGACAAATGTTAGTGTTGAGTCCTTTGTCTTTTCTAATAAAATCCAATCATTAGCGATAAGGAATTAAACACATCAAGCACCAAAATAAATTAATGTCGTAACACACTCATGTAGATAGTCTCAGTTATCTTATTGTAAAGTGTGATTGATTGACACCGCACCGCAAGAGCGGATATTACGTTTGGACCACGACCTACACTAGGTGATTGGTTACAAGAACCGCTAGCCCGGAAGGTCCATTCTCGTAATTAAAAGTTCTGTCTCGGTTCGGTTCCGCTCGACCGTCCATATTGCTACTATCATAAACGAGAATACCGTAGTAAAATTATTAGTAAGACTAGCAAATTACTGGTGTACCGCTTATAACATTTTAATCAACCTAGAGTTAACGTCAAACGTGTAAATACTTTACTAACACAATATCTTTTAGTTAGTGATCGAGAGTCAGTAAGAACTGAATTGAGACCGAATTTTTATTAAGGTGATCCTTCTTTTAATGTCATTTTTAATTCTCTCACACGCCGACTACGATGATTCCCGAAGTGACCTCACGGACATACCGAGGAATGAGATTCAGGAAGTCACAAGCCACTAAACCAACAGGCCGTCTTAATAAGAAGACAGGGTCATATCCGCCCTGTAATTGGAAAGGACGATAGAACAGGGGACATACTCGTAGCTGAATACATCTTAGATTGCATTAGAAGCGTCGCCTCTGCACTTTGCATAATCTATTTCTGATGATCCGGTCACAATAGGTCTATAATAGTGTCATCTCCGGTATATCATAGTCGCGGTTTCTGGAATATTACAAAAAGGTATCAAAGATCGTCTGTTTATATTTATACGATGTTATATTGTATGGTGGTGTCAGTTCTTGCATATTGAAGCTACTTAGACGATCGGTATTTTAGTTTCAACAAATCCTAACACATAACCAAATCCCCTCTTATTTTTAGCATTTTGAACTAGGCTGCAACTTAACTATAATGAAGGTTTTAAGTTTGTAGTTAATGGTCAAATAAAATAAATTTATCATCTTCTAAGAGTTTTTCTATAGTAATATATATATTACTCCCGCAACACCAGAGGCGTCACAAGTGCGTTAAGGGCTTTTTTGGAATGGGGAGGGGGATGGGAGAAGAGGTTGGGGTGTGCGCCTTCGGCATTCTCACTCACTCGGTGAAACAGCGTAATCGCTGTTCCACACCGGTTTTCTGTGAGGCCGTGGTATCACTCCGTTCGAGCCGGCCCATTCATGCCGAAGCATGGCTCTCCCACGGTAAAAGAATATCTGTTGTTTTGCAACTTTTCATCCACTTTTCAAATAATTAACATTTGAAAACAATCCAATAAAGTTATTCGATTCCATTTCTGTAGATAATATCATCTCTAAAAATTGCTAAATAAATGTAGAAATAAATGCTTGTATTGCTTTAATAAAACACCCAAACCTACGTACATTTTTACAATCACACAAATTTGTAACCCTTTGTAGGTATTCGTTTCGGTATATTTCTTTGTGTTATATTTTAGTTCCATCCAAATTTTATCACCATTCAATCGAAATCATAGAACCCTTGACAACGATCAATGTCCTACTTTTTATTTTATTTAAAGGTCAACTTAGAGCATTATTTTTTTTTAAAGAAATTTACCGAATAAAAGTGACAGATGCTGCTGCTACTGGTCGAGTACGAATTCACTTTTCGAACCAGCAACAATCTTTAGACAGTCGACGCAAAATATACGAGTATAATCAAAAAAATATTTGCTATACTCACCCTCAAAAGAAGCATACGTGATCCTATTATGCCCAGTTCCTATATTTGAAAAACGATCCGTTCTAGGTACGAATAGTAGTTTATTATACGGGGCGTAAGCTAAAATCGTTCCTATGAAAAGTAAATTGAGGAACGGTATTTACGACTCGTAGTCCGTTGTAGAAAATTTTTACACTATGACGGTTCGTTAAATATAGGAACCGGGCATTTTATTGTACAGTTGCGAAACAAAACCTTACTGTAACTAGCCAATTGTAGATAAATATCTTATTTAAATCCTTGTGTCTGTTTTATTACTTTATGATCCAACAAATAATATAGTCTTTACAAACAATGTATACGGCAATTGTTTAATAATGACCTAAACAAATACGACAAATTGTACAAAGGTTCAAGGCTAGAGTCCTTTGTCAACAAGTACAAAAAAATCGGGTTTAATTATTGTATAATAATATTGTATGCAATTCCGTAAACATTTTCTTTAAACTTCCAAAATAACGTATACCTATGGCTATTGTTTAGATTCGCCCTACACAAAATGAACAATGTATGTCGGTTCAATTTATGACGTCATACATCTGATCACAATAAGAATCTGTATATTACATTAATACACATAATAAAATATGAGGTTACTGGTATTTGTGTGGGAAATGATGATATTTTACTGTAAATAGAATAGGATTGTTATTAAGTATGTTATTTTATTCAAAGAACATTCAGTCAGGAGTAGTGATTCAGCTAAATAATGAAAATTCTCATCATCAGTCTACCACAGTTCAATACTAGACAAAAAAGAATTGAGATCATCTATCATTTAGATCTTTCCAAATGCAGGCAACTTGGTTCTATTCTTGGATTCTCGCATTCTTCTCCTTTTGAAACCAAATTATTGGTTAAAAAATGTAAAATAATTTGTTATATTTTTATTACTTTGATTTGTTATTATCTAAATGCTTATTTTAAAACAGGCTACGTTTTTTAACAGTACTTAATAAATATATTTCGAGTATTGTAAATCATCATCTTCCTAGCCTTTATTATTCCCAAGAGTATTTGGGGACGGCTACTAGTTCAACCGGTTTTACCTGAATATCAGTTTTTCCTCGGAGCAACTGGCATCGGACCTCCGCAACCCTGAGGGTGAACTGAATTCGAAAGTTGAACTAGTTGTCAGTATATTTGAGGACCCTGACTTCACAATAACGATTGTCTGTGATGTTCATGACAACCGGGACCGACAGCTTAACGTGCTCTCCGAGGCACGGGCGGGAAATACCGCCATGTTCCATCGTTCCATCGTTCCGTCGAGTATTGTAAATGAAATATTAAAATAGGTAAAAATTGAGAAATCAGTAATAGTAATTAAATTTCAAGCAATATATATTTCCAACGATATATTGCACAAGATGGATAAAACTGGAAATTTTACACATCACCACCGAAGTTGTAATGGCGTTGTTCAGTCACGCACTTTACCGGCCACTTTATGTCACCACCACGCGAGATCAGAAAGCTCTCGAACTTTTCCATAAATGATGAGTCTGCCGCTCATTTTTTCAATCTTACACCGCCATATATCAACCATATATTTATACACGACCACAGTTGTTTCAGCTTTAAATTTAAAAACGATTAGAGCACTCTGAGGAAAGCATATTATGCACCGCTAGAACCTTTACGCATAGATATAAATAGATTTACATAGTACATTTTAACAAATTTCTATGTGGCGACTTCCACATATAACACAACAATAACCTACTACAGCGCCATCTACCGAAGATACACTGAACTACGAAGTAACGCACTACACGGAGTAACTACAAATCCTGAATCGCGCAATAAATAGTTCTCGCGCCGATTATCATATATACAACATCCCAACATCAACTGTTGGGCAGTGCCCGCCAGGCATGATCGCCTCGCCTGGTCGGAGGATCCTCCCTTTGTGTTGGGTGGAACATGATACCCGTTCCCCCACATCTACATGTTTTTATTTCTTTTAATGATTCATGGTGCAAATTTACATAATATTTATTATACTTATCAAAAAATTTTACCGGATTATTACCAAGAAGTCCACCACTATTTGCAAGTAACCAAGTCCTTACTACTTCTACCCTTACTTACCTACTCTGCAACTTCTACAGTAAATAATTATATTACGTATTCATTAATGTTTTCCCATTTAAAATATGTAAGATTGTTAAACCAATAATAAAATTAAAGTACTCCTACTTCGAATATTCCATAGATATTATAAACACAATATAGATAGAGGCTTACCTACACCGGCATGAGCTGTAGAATGTGTTGACATTGAAAACTGAGTACCCATGATTAATCATTCAATACTAATTAAGAGAACTCATCATCGCGTGTATTTTAGTCTTGAAATGATAACGTTATGTTATGTGACCTGTAGCGACATTTCATAACAATAAACAATAATTAACTATTTAACTATTAGCGTTTTAAATGCCAGAAACTGAGTACAACTCTTATGTATGTACTTCAAATTCTTTGTCTGGTTTTTTAATAGCTGATTAAAGGCATCGATTTAAATATCATTTTGACTTGTGGACTTTAATTCGATTTTTTCGTTTTCATTGGTATCATTTAATTTCCGAGTGCGGTTAATTCGGTTTCCACGGTAACAGGTATTCGGAAATAGCACATATGGCACACAATCTGCAAGCCCCTCAGATAGCATTGAGCAAACCACGAATATTACAGTCACCAAAAATATAGTTGTAATAAACCTTAATACACGGAATTTATTTTTACTTACTTATAGGTACTACGAGTGTACTAAATTCTCAGATATTGTATATATGTATCTCGTACAAATAAGTAGATATAGTTCTTCATTTATTATTCCAGTCAGTGATGTATTTTAAAAGACCGCCCGTAGCACGTGACTCCCTTGGGTCTAGCGTAAATACGCTACTGGTTCCAAAATTTATGAGTAGGAATATTATTTATCTTATCTATATATATATATATATAAAATAAAATCTTTTCTAAAAATGTTAAATTTTATTTTCTGTACGCTTCATAAACTCGAAAGATTTTGCACCGATTAACCTCAAATTGTGACACGTTAAACAACCTTCTTATTTTAGTTGTAACGCAGGTTACTTTTTATAATCTACATCAAGCAGTCCTTCACAATAGTGGAATACGGAAGCCAAGTCACTATTGGACCTATTATTAAGTCATACATTTGTGAAAAAAGAATAAGTTTATTATTTCTTCAAAGATAGTTTTTGTCTGTTTGTCACTTCAAATTTTGTTCCTTATTTCTCATCATTGAAATCAAAATGTACCAGAAAAGTGGCAGAGTACTCCTTTTCACTTATAAATATATTAGTTTTTTAATTATCGTATTCAATGGAAAGACAAACATACTTAGTACGCCTTCTTGTCGTAAACCATTTAGTGAGCGCCTGAATTCCGTATAATAACGACGTATACTCGTATTATTCAGCACGTGAATATTACGAGACGAATACTGAAACGTTACAACGCCTAAATTCCCAAATGTTCAACGGTCATTATTCTCAAACGTATATTTATGGCTACAAAATCTCTTATAAATGCCAAACAAATACTTAATATAAATACAGGAATGTGTATAGAGTTCTGCAGTCCTAATAATAGCTATTTATTTCTTCATACTTTGTTAGGTTTTAGAAGTAACTTGCAAGTGCCGTATGGGCATACATATTAATCACACTGACAAATTGGTTTACATACGCAATCAATCAGTTAGCCTAATGCAGTCCGTTACTGCCCATACCCCTCAAACGTACGCTATAGCCCTCGAACCTTCCCCTTCCTATTACGATACGATACCTTTTGCAATTTTAAGACAATATATTGTCTTAAATTTTCAAAAGGTGAAAATTATACTATATAATATAATTTATTTGACAAGCCGACTGGTCTGCTAAGCCAGTGGTCCCAAGTCTTATTTTCACCGAAGACACGTTAATTTCTTCTTTCACAGGATGTTATTTATCTATGTTCACTTCACAATATAATAGTACGAGTATTTATATAATCAATATAAATTTGTAAAGTGAACGTAAATTCTGTACTGAATTCGTGAAACTGGTTCGTTACCCATAAATAAAATCTCTATTTAGATTGTTTGCAAAAACACGGAGTAACATTCAAACGAGCCCTTGATTTCGCTAAATTGTTTTTACTAAATTGAATATAATTGGGCAATAACGGAATAATATATTGATATAGTTTTGCTAACTGTTGAGCTCTATCATAAAATTTTAGACTAGGGTTTCAAATTACTAACTATTTTTTGAGTTGAAAATCTGTCGTAATTTTATTCTTACTGATCCACAAGAGCAGCATTAAAACATTAACATTCAATAAATGAAATAACAAAAGGTATATTTTGCTTTTTTATGTAATCATTAATTGTGTTACGTTTATTACCTTTTATATAATGAATATAACTCAACTTATTAAATACCTATTACTACTCTATTTTCTACTAGTCATACGACTGCAGTGAGGACTAGCCTCAACTCATACTGCTTGTAAGCTTGTTTTAAAAAAAATCTTTTAAATTAAATACTTGTTTACATTGAATGTACAAAACTTTTTATGAGACAATTTTTTATTTATTACATTTGTAAATCCAAGTGCAGAAAATTCTCTTTCTTCTTTCGCGCTTATAGGATTGATAGTATTCGAAATATCGTGTACAAGGAACAGACCAGGTATTCGCTAAACGAAATTGCTTTCAAGTCAAAAGAAGTTCCACGCGGTATTTTTCACACAAATGCTGGAATTTTGCACGTCACATTGAAATACGGGATTCAAGCCCTATTTATAGAATGGAACAATAAGTTTATGGTTTTAATTGAAATACACATCCTTTACCTGCTAACAATATACTTACTGATGCAATTCAGTAAACTCAAGTTTTTCTGCAAAATAACGTTTGAGTATTGGACAGAAAAGATTACACGATGTCGTTTATATCTAAAAGGAAATCTATCGAACCGTGTCTTTCACAGTTGAACATAAATCAGACCCGAAGATATTAGGACTATGATGTATGTGGAAAAATTACTATTTATAAAAATAGTATTATGCCATTATAGTGTTTTTGTCGGTTATCGCAGCAAAGGGTAACCTATGTTCTTCCTCAAGAATCAAAGTATGCCGAATTTAATTGAAATCGTTTTTTTTATATATAGGGGGCAAACGAGCAGACGTATCGCCTAATGGTAAGCGATTACCGCCGCCCATAGACACCCGCAACACCAGAGGCGTTACAATTGCGTTGCCGGCCTTTTAGGAAGGAGTACGCTCTTTTCTTGAAGGTTTGAAGGTCGTATTGGTCTGGGAACACCGCAGGCCACTCGCAGCTCATTCCACAGTTCAATCCGTGCAGTGGTTTGGCCGTGAAAGCAGGATAAGTATGGATTGTTACTTTTCTATGTGAGTATATTGAGTATATTGTGTATATTGTTTGTGTGACTGGTGGATATCATTACCTTTTTTAATATAATTTGTTAACTTACAAATAATGTTAGTTTTTGTTATAATAAACTATACAATTGTGTCTCAAGTGGAGAAAAAGTATCCATCGAAAACCTAATATTCTAAATCTATATATATATATAAATGTTAAGTTGGTTTGAGTACGCTTCAAAAACTCAAAAGTTCTGCACCGATCGAGCTGAAATTTTAGAATGATACATAATCCGCATCAAGGATTGTTTTTATCTAATTTTTGCATCAGTCACATATCCGCGACCGCGAAAAAACACGAAAAAACCGACATAAACGCGGGCGGAGCCGCTGGCAACAGCTAGTTTAATATAATAATATTATCAGTAACTTCTAACGGCCATCTGTTCCCAAAGTAATGTAGTTGAAAAATATCTTTTATGCACATTACTCGGTTGCATGAAATATATGTACATATATTTACCATAAATGAGCTTTCAAATGCATTTTCGTTTCATTTCACTGGATTTCTTTCTCTTTAGTAACTAGTAAATAATATTTAAAATTGAAAAAAAATATTTTTATTAGTGAAAATGGACACGTTCAGCAGAAATGCCTAATAAATAATATTTTAAAGATATGTTTAAGGCTGGGCGTTGATCAAATCACGTAATATCACTTCTAAAAAATTAAAAAAAAAGCGATATCGATAAACCGACTGCAAAAGTTCGTTTCAGTGCATTCCCAGTCAAAGCTTCTTTAACTGTATTCGAATTTCTGTTAGAAAATAAGCTTACGGTAGATATAATTCAAATTTGTCAATAATACACACATATACTGTAAATATGGGTAGGTACTCTTTATTTGGACTAGCCCGTATTTGACATGAGTTCGACGAATGAGGGAAAATTCAGTCCACAATTACTTCCTTAAGTTAGTACATTGTTGGTAATTCTGTTATTGTCATCACTAAACTAAAATTTGCTAGAATTTGTTATTGGATTTTATACTTTATGTGATTTTGGGTACAAAAATTTAAATCTGCATATACTAGAAATTGTCTAGTGATCAACTCACAACCATTAATTTGACTGCCTCGGTGGCTTAGTGGTAACGTATGCGACTGCTAAGCTTGAGGTCTCGGGTTCGATTCCCGGGTCGGACCAAATGTTTGTATGATCTGCAAATATTTGTTTCGGAGTTTGGGTGTTTTCTATGTATAATATGTATGTATTTACAAAAAAAAAGTATATATGTATTTATATCAGTTGTTTAGTACCCATAACACAAGCTTTGCTTAGCTTGGGACTAGATGGCGGTGTGTGTTCGATGTCCGGAATATTTATTTATTTATTATTTTTATTCATTAATTTTATTTTACTGTCCTGTAGTTTTTGAACTGTTGTGGTATAAAATGTTTAAGATTACCCTGCCATGGATAGGTCCGAACGGCCAAGAATTTGGTTGCCGCTCTTCGGGGAAGACTTCTTAGTTCGGCAGCAGAGCGTAATAGTCAGAAACTACTACAGTATAAAATTCTAGAACATGGACTAAACAGACGTAGTTTATTTATTTATAAAACTGTTTCGAAAAATACTGCAGTTTGTCAAGTCTAGATCAAAACATCATTTCTTTTTAAATATCACATAAAACTCCGAATAATTTCACTATGTATACTCACTTGGAACATTCCAAGGTGTAAACAAGTATTCAAATGGTAAATATTTTGTTTACTGTTTGTTTTGGTAAAGGCGTGACCGCAATAGAAGTTCAAAGTTACATTTTAACTTTCCCTTCCCTTAAACTTACGTAACCTCAGAACAACGTCTTTGTTGTTTTTCTCTTTGTTCGTTAGTAGTTTCGGGTATGCAATTGCCCAGTTTAGTTTTACAGTTTTTTTTTCATTATTAGTTAGTGCAATTCGGCAATCCTTGGGAATCCTCTAGAATGTGCCAAAGTTTAATTTTTGATACATGGCATTGAACAGGACTTGCGAATTTTCGAATTGAAAAAAGGCCTAATGGCCCGCATCCAATGGCTTCCCTTGACCTTCATAACAGGCTTCTGCATAACTGCAAAGATAAGAAAGACTTGAAACAAACCCCAACAAAGCCTCTTTGCTGAAGAGAGGCCTAAGTCCAACAGGTTACTGTTAAAGGTTAAGTGATGAAGATGACGATGATGACCTTCGTAATACTATAATAGGTAAAATTTATAATATTAAAAATGTTCTCATAGCCAAAGCCACGGCGGCCAGTCTCAACGGAGACCACCCAACTACGCAGGAGATATTATAATGCACAAGTGTGTGCGTAAACACAGGTGTACTCTCTCTTCCCTCTCTCTCATAACCCGATGGGACGGTTAAGCGACTCGATCAGGGAGAGGTCAGACGCAGGACCAACAGCTTTACATGCTCTCCGAGGCACAGAGGTTGAGACACCAACTTTCAAACTCCGAGCTGTTATTACTTATTTCAATAATCAGAAAAACTAAGTAACACTTTTTGGCCCGACCCGGGCTTCGAACCCGAGACCTCTTGATCGCAAACGAGGCCAACGAAGCAGTTAGAAATTCAATAAGCATTTGAAGCAGACAAAATTATGGCCCAAGTTCTTGAGTAAATACCACTCCATTTTACTATTTTACGTTACAATGTCAAATATTATAGTCCCGTGTGGCGAATCTTTTTACCTTTTCCTTATATTTTGTTTTTATTTCTAATCGAAAAAAGAACACAAGGGACGTGAATATGTGCCGACTTGACTTATCCCATCAATATAACGTAATCACAAATTCACAATTGTATTCGAAACAAGGTTATAGTCGAAAAAGTAAAACTTTTAGATAAAAAAATATTGTTAAATATTTTACTTATGTATCCTTTTAGCATTTACTTACTATATTTTATTCCCCGCAGTGCGTCAAATATCATTTTATTCTTACTTCATAAATATTTTCAGTTTTCACACACTTTTCTGTTCTTATAAGTTACGTTAAATAAAAACAAATCAAACTAAACTATTTTCACACTTAATAACTAAAAATAGCCTTCAAGTAAAAATACTATTCAATTCGATCTGTTATGTAAATTAATGTAGTGCTAAACTTTTTATATACCTATATTGAAATGTAAGTAAAACAATCGTTTAACTTAAAGCAGACTTTTATTTATATAATCAGGCGTTTTTACACTGCAGACAATATATGCCATGACAGTGTAGAGAGAGAGTGTTACCAACATAACAAAATAGAAAAATATTACATTGCTACCAACAACCTAACTAAGTGGGCGGTGATCATTTGAGTCTGACGCGTTCCTCGACGGGATGTACAATTTCCCCGGCACTATTTTTGTTTTATATCCCAAGAATGAAATAAAGATATGACCTTCCACGATAACCCTTAGAGATTTACTGTTGGAGTATAAAATCGACCTATTATTAGGAAAGGCTCATTCCCAAATTGAGAGGTTTAATACATGATAAACTTATTAGCCTATATTACCAGTACGAAAGTACTCTCATATTATAATTTAAACTACGTCATAATCTTCGTAGCCTTTTTAATTCCCATGATTATTTAGGGTCGGCTATTAATTCAATAGGTTTTACCAGAATTTCAGTATTTCTACGTAAATTACATTAAATCACATATCAGTAATATTTAGGTTACACACATAAGTATTACTTAGGTTTTATTCTGTAACTAGCTGACCTACGCAAACTCGTTTGCGTCTTCTATTGCCCGTAAATTTTTCCCCCGTTTTTGAAACATTCTTAATTGGTGCTCCGCTCCTATTAGTTTTAGCGTGATAAGATATAGCCTATAGCCTTCCTCGATAAATGAACTATCCAACACTGAAATAATTTTCAAAACGGACCAGCGGTTCCTAAGATTAGCGCGTTCAAACAAATAAACAAACTCTTCAGCTTTATACATTAGTATAAAGCTGAAGAGTTTGTTGACATTTGTCTCGCATATTCTGTGACTTGAGCTTTTAATCTCCGCAAATATTTAACTACTTTTGTATATACCCGTACCTCGAAGAAGTTTACACAGATTTTTATTTAATATCATCCTTTATGCTAGTGTTTACCATATTCCTGACGAAACATAAACTTGGTAATATAATAAACATATTGGCACATGACAGCCAATGAATACACATTGTGTGAGACTGTTTTTTTTGTGTTGTAGGGCAAAACGAGCAAAGGTATCCCCTAAAGAAAACTCATGGATACATGACATTAAGAGTCACAATTGCCCTGCCAACTTTTGAATGCCTCTCAGGTAGGTAGGATTTTAATATACTTTTTTCTTTTTTTTATGGCGTAGAGTCAAACGAGCAGAATATCGCCTGATGGTAAGCGATTACCGCCGCCCATGGACACCCACAAAACCAGAGACGTTACAAGTGCGTTGCCGGCCTTTGAGGAATGGAAAGGGGGTTAGGGGTGGGGATGGTGTATGGGCCTCCGGTATCCCACTCACTCGGTGAAACACAGCGCAAGCGCTAATTCACACCGGCTTTCTGTGAGGCCGTGGTATCACTGCGATTAAGCCGTCCCATTCATCATGTCGAAGCTTGGCTCTGGGAGAGCCACACTAACTCGCTAACACAGAGTGTTTGTGGGCGAGTAGATCATTGCGAGGCCCTGAACAGATAGATCATTGTGAATATCCATGCGTGGTATTATTGTAGGGCCACAGGCAGGTATACCGCTACTCGTTCATAAAATCATAATCTGATGACAGTTGACCCTGAGAGCTTGTCCTACTGAGAATATTATGAGCGCTCGAAGGCCCTACATGGGCGAGGCCCCGTGCGGTTGTCCTGCTAGCCTTCCCCAATGGCCACCTCTGTAGTCAGTGGTGTGCATACATTTTATAATTGGTGCTCCGCTCCTATTAGTTTTAACTTGATGTTACATAGTTTCCCGGTAAATGGGCTATCTAACACTGAAAGTATTTTTCAAATCAGACTAGTAGTCCCTGAGATTAACGCGTGCAAAGCACACAAACAATTTTTTTAGCTTTATATATGTATTAGCATAGATAAACATTAACAATCATTTAGTCGTTTTTAGTTTATTTTATTCGGAATACCCACAGCATAAACATCGTAAGGGTAATAATATGTTTTATATAATAACGAAGCTTTTCACTATTCAATACTCGTTGCATGACATTAAACTTTATTTCATAAAAACAACACATACTTTCGAATAATTAATACTATTTCCTAACTATACCTGTAACAATGCTAATGAACTCAGTGCTAGAAAATTTTTCATTTGATTTATTGAATCAAGTTCAGGAACAACAACACTACGAGAAAAGAAGACAATGTAGTTTCAAAAGAATTCAAGATTAAATATCAAATGCCAGAGGCTATTAATTGCGATCAATCTACGAACTTGAGAGCTCTAACTAAAAAAACAAAAACAAATTTAATTAAAGTTTAATACCCTTGAAATTTCGGACATCAGAATCTCAATTTTCTTTTACACAACACAACTGTTCAGCTGATAAACAATTTAGTGTAGATACTACTCAATATAAGTTTTACCTAATACAGATCTATTCCTTTAGGACTTGAAAATTGAAGAAAATTGACAATTTGTTAAAATCGTACTTTGGCTTGCTACATTTACAGAAAGTGGTAGGAAAGTCTGCAGGTTTAATATCCACTGTGCTAGAAAGATGATGATATACGAGTATGTTGAGAAATACGAGTGATTTTAACATCAAAAATCTCCCAATATTTAGTTATTCAAATGTCATACATCCACATTTAATTATATCTAAGCTTCAATCTTTACTTGGGTCATATTAAAAATAAATCTTGGGTCCCAGCCAAGTGGAAATTACCGCCTTCTTAATTATTATTTTTTGTGTAATTGGCTGCAAACGAGCTGACGTTTCGACCTGATAGTAAGCAATTACCTCCGCCCATGGAAACTCGCAACACCAGAGGCGTCACAAGTACGTTACCGGTCTTTAGGGGATGGAGAGGGGGATGCTGGGGGGGGAAGGTATGGGCTTCCGGTAGCCTTACTCGGTGAAACAACACACAGCGAAAACACAGCGCAGGCGCTGTTTCACACCGGTTATCTGTGAGGGTGGTATTACTCCGGTCGAGCCGGCCCATGCATGCGAAAGCGTGGCTCTCTCACGGTGTATAATAATCCACTAACCGAAACCAGGAACTATAAAGGTTGAGACTATTGACAAATAAAGGAATTATATAACTTTTATGAATTGCCAAACGTTCTTGAGAAGTCTTTGGGGCATTTTGGAGATTTTAAATAAACATACTCAAACTTGATTATGTTTAAAAGTCTAAGATGCTAAGTTATTTGTTAAAACCATGATCTCTATTACGTTATCTAACAAAACAAAGAGCTTGACCGGGCCAAATATTCATAAGCATTTACTAAAACATTTGCACTCATAAACTAGTAGTAATAGCGGAGAATGGTATGTTAGGGACTTGTATAATTGTGAGATTCCAATAGTTAGTTTCTATTACACTAAAGTTGTAAGCAAAACGGTAATAGAGAAGTGTAGAAGTCTAAATACCATTTAAGTAAATTCGGTGACGTTTGAGAACACAAAATTAGAATTCTTTGAAGAGTTTAACTTTTGTAAATTGGATAGTATAAAGTTAGAGTATCAATTAGGTCTTTTATTTTGGCATATGTACATATATCACAGTAATAACAAAACAGTGATATAGTTCTATTTTTGTATTAAAAAGCCATGAAATATATAAAAATAAATAAATTGTAAGTGTCCATTTGTAATATTACAAGAATAACCGCTTTTACTAAATACATATGTATACACGGTATACATACACGATACAAATACCAATATAACATTTTTTACAATTTTTGTCTGTCTGTTCCGGTTAATCACTGGAACCGCTGGACCGATTGTGACCGCGGTTTCACCCGCGGTACGACAATAAACGCGGGGTTCAGCTAGTATTTAAATAATAATAACGAGGACAGGAATTCTTCAACCATATAAACATATTGAACCTACTCCTCATATAATCATCAATTCAAAAGTCGGTTACAAACAACATACAAGTAAAGCTAATACAAGCGTGTTAAAAATAATACCACTACCTAATTATATAACTATTGTATGTCTTTAAAAATCATTATATATATGTACTATACTTATATATTGTATATATATTTTGATTAAAAACCTAATTTGTTGGCGGGAATGCTTAAGAAAAAGGTCTTTCCGCTTTTCCTTACGGTCTCACTAAATGTGTAAGTTAGTCAGTAAATACACGCAGCTCTCAGATTAAATGAACAAACCTACTATTTCCTTATATAGAGAGAACATTTTATAGTAATGAATAATAATGAGCACACATTTACTTTGAGCTGTCTAAGAATTGCTGAGAAAAGCAATATATTAGTATTTACAGAGCCTTCGTGTTTCGCACCATTTGAATACAAAAGTACAAAATAAATTAAAAATTCTATGCCTCAATCGACTTTTGATCAAGGTGGACACTATTAGATTGATGTCAACTGAAACTGAATGTCCTCGCTCCATTCAAAGAGAACTGCTTGTGCTCTTTTGTTTTTACTATTTGGCATATTAGCATTTTGATACATAACAAAAGAATCCATATCTATACTACGAGTAATATTATAAAGTTGAAGAGTTTATTTGTTTGTTTGAACGCATTTATCTCAGGACCCGCTGGTCCGAATTGAAAAATTATTTCAGTGTTGGATAGTCCATGTATCGAGGAAGGTTATAGGTTATATATCTCTATACTAATGGGAGCGGCGCACCAATGAAGAATGTTTTAAAAACGGGGGGAAATTTTCACGCTACGGCCAATAGAAGACGCAAACGAGGTTGTGTGGGTCAGCTAGTAGGTACATATTTTCAAGCATTGATGTTATTAGACCTTCTTTATAAATACATCCCTAATGAAATTTATCTCCTTTAAATACAATTAAAATCATATTTGTTTAACAAACTCAATATAAATACTCCAAGTTGAACTTATTTGTTCTTGTTTTGTACTAAGTATTAAATAAAAGATTCACAAAATAAATTCAGAGAGAAACATAATAGTACACTTTAATACTGCAGTAACATTTGAATGTTCCTTTTTGGTCCAACTTTAATTCTTATGAACCACTGAAATTCACTTTGAAAGATGTCTTCGATAAAATAAAATAATGGTTGGCATCTGGTCTTAACGCCGTTCACATTATGCGGATCTCGAATTATAATAACCCTGTTGGCAGCCTTGGAACAGGTATTATTCCTTAGAAATTTTAATTACTTACCAACCCAAGGGCACGTTATAGCCGAGAGGACGATAAACTGTGTTCTGATAATTCGAGTTTAAGGCTTATGATGTCACTTTTCTTTGATAATGTACGTTAATTTAGATTTAGTAGCCAATTTTGGAATCAAAGACATCGCGGAAAAGTAGCTCCGTATTTATTTGGAGTTAATTGTAAGTAAATTTAGATTTCAAGCAATTTCATAAAACGAGGATGTGGGTGTTGGTTTGACATAACATTAAATATTCTAACATATCTGAGACAATTTGAACATATTCCAGTATTAATTTTATGGAGATGACCATAAAGTACTATTAACTCAAGTTGTAATGACAGAAATTTACAAGGCTACGGTCGTTTTAACTTCATGAATCAACTTATTATGTTTTATGTGCATGAAATTATTTGCACATTAGACACAATTTTTTTTTTTTTCATAAACTGTTTATAGGTTACAAAGATACACGATAATGTTCTAGATCTATTCCATAGAAGCCTACATATTATAATAATTAAGAAATTAATTTGTATATGGTGTGTGAGATAGTTCTTATTTCCTGTGATATGAATTCAGTCCGCCCTTAGGGTTCCGGAGGTTCAATGGCAGGCGCTCCGTGGAAAAACTGTTGTTCAGGTAAAATCGATTGAGACGCTAACCCTAAATAATCTTCAGAATAATGAACACTAGAAAGAAAAGGACAGCGTATGTGGCCTCGTTTCGGTAGAACACTTTCTGAACAGTTTGCATTGAGTACTGTACTCGACAGTGACTATTATCGTATTACAAAATTAGAATTTTAATTAGAACATTAAATACATTGGTGCGTTAAGATTTTCGTTTTATTTAAATATGACATCACTTTTAAATACAATACTTGTAAATAGTAAGAATAATGATGCAGAAACATCTCATTAGGCCGCCATAGTTTGGGTCACCTTGCTGCGTTGTTGCATTGTCTGCATTCGTAATGTATATGATGACCACCACTCTTGGTTCCCACCTTAGAGTATTGTTTTGGCGTAAAGTAATTCACGAAATGAAGGAGGAAGGAAGGAAGGTTTACTTTATGTGTTCCGTGTTGTAAGGGATTAAGAATACATAGTATCGCCACCTCTATGCATGGCTCAAACTACACAGGACAACATTACTGCAAAGAGTAGGAAAATTTAAAACAAACCCAATAACGACACGTCTTTGACCTGTCTTGAGGTTTTGGCCTTTAGAACCCCTAAAAGCCAAAATCTCTTTTCTAAGGAGAGGCCTATGTCCAGCAGTGGACTGTTACAGACTGTTGATGATAATGAGTCTGTGTCTGTTACCTTGAATAGATACGAATGGAACATCTCCGTAGTTATAAACTATAATAATATTGTAAATACCTTATCTAATTATTGCTGATAATCCCAACAGCAATATATTGCCTTAATCTCATTAAATCCCGCTTGTAATACCTACCCAATCCTGATGTATGACTCACTAAATCTAATATGTTTCCATAATCCAACAATTTCATTCCACTTGCGTTATGTAATTAACCTAAAACATTCCTTCCAGATCTTATCTTATTTATAACATCTTCATCTTCACTTAATAATACATACAGGAAAGTCAATTATAAACCGCCTACTATTAGTAAGAAGACCAATAAGACAGCAATCAAAAGCCGGCCAAGTACATGACTCGGTCAACCATCTCGTAATTTTTTTTTAAAACTATCTGCTTTTTTCAAAATATAAACTTAAATTGACTATCTAAAATAATCTCATATTTCTTTTTGAAGTGAAACTTCTTTAGGCGCATGAGGTTAAAAATTTTACCGATGATACGCATCACGAAAATGTGCAGTGTTTTTGTCGACGAAGAGAGAGAGAACGATTGAGACCGATTGAGAGAGTGCGAAAGAGCGAATTTTAATTTAATATTCATCATCTGATATTTTACTATAATATTTTGAAACAATACAAATTCTCTTTAATTATTTTTAATAATAATTAGTTTGTCAAAGAAGTTTCACGTGTACTTTGTACGCACGTATTTTTTTTTTATCTCCCGCACAGGATCATCAAACCAAGAATACTCGGCACAGTAGGAAACCACAAGGCTTAAGAAGATTGCTGAAATACAGGAGACATTTTCTTTTAAATCAACCTTCGGACTATGCAGGGCTGTGTTAGGCGGCAGGTGTGTATGTCAAACTAATTTAGATGAACATCTAAATTAGCGTGCGCTACGAAAATTAATCTACGGAAAAGTGCTGGATTTACCTATATATATATATATATTATATCAGTAACATATTGTCGTAGCTATCATCAATTTCTCATTAAAAAGTATTAATGTGGCATGCGCTGATATTTTGTATGATATTATTAAAAAAATAAATGTTGCTTATTATTCTTCTAATCGTTGGTATGCTGTTCCTAAACGTAGGAATACTGGTGTAGAAACAGAAAACATTGATTAACTGTAAATGAAAAGAAGATAATATGATAGTTTTGTAATTTATTACCTTGTTTTATTTTCCAAAATTTAGATACTGTCGACAAATTTGAATCATGACCCATCATAGACTTATTTTCTTACAGCGACTAAAATACAATTTGGTCGACATTCGCCTAAATATGCATTTCCATGGTAACGGCCTAGTTACCTGCCATTTAATTACACAGACGATTATCTGTTGCAATAATAAACGAGATATTTTTCGTCCTTTTTCGTCAATTACTCGAATTACTGCCTGGTAGAGCCATAGAGTGATCTTGGTGTTAAGTCCCCAAATTTTACCTGCCATTCTGCAGCCGTGTTGACTGTTGATTTGTCAATCTTGTTGTCGAGGTGGGTACTTCAATCTGTGGTCGACTATTACCCCTAGATATTTTACCTCAGACAAGAGTTCGAGCTCTGTATTGAACAACCTGGGAAGTCGGTAATTTCCCAAAAGCCGTTAGTTGGCGAACATTACATGTTGGCCTGTATAGTAGTCTCAATATTTGTACAGAAGTTCCGCCATGAGTTGGTACTCCTGAGGCGTTTTTGTACCTGGAATTGGTGGCCTTTTATTTATTCTAGTCCTGGTCTGTACCGGTGTTCATCGCTCTGTTTAGCTGCCTCCTCATACCAGCTCCCTTTGTTGATTCGACCTGCTTTGAGGACGGACAAAAAAAAAGAGGGGCATATCTGACGGAAGCAATCCGTCATAGTCTCTGTGAGGAACTTCACCTGTTTTTTCATTTCTGCGATACCTATGATCCTAGTCGCTTCCCTGATGCAGGGCCTGGCCGATCCGCAGAGATTCTTGGGCTGGATCGGATTCCTTTGGATTCCGCCTAAGTGGTGCCGTAAGTTTGCTTAGCTAAAGGTCAAAACGTATCCATTTGTGGTCGGCGCATGATAAATCATTAAATACGAGTACATATATAAAAACACATCACAAAAAATCATTTGACGGTTTCAAAAGATTTATTGGCAAAGTGGCTCATGTTTCAAATTTTTCGATAGTACATATCTGTGTTGTAATAAAGGCCTTTAGACAATGGCTGACTAAAGAACCAATAAACATTACAAGAGGGAACAATGACTACTAAAAACAAAGTCAATGAACATTATAATAAATTAACAACAATGATATTTCAAATATCATAGCAAAAACCTATTCATAACTTCACGACAGAAACTCTCGCTTTTATCCTTCAATTCCTTTTAAAGATTGCCGTCAATGTCTATGATTTATGTAATAGGAATATACTATTGAACGAACTACAAAACTTATACCAAAATATTGTCGATAAAATACGATTGCCTTTGATCCTTTGAAAAGTTTCTTTGGATCAAGCCATATCCGAATATATTGACCTCGGTCGCGGCCGCCAATGCAGCAACGACGTACCGAGGTTTTGAATTTAGAATATTACATGACTAGTTATAAAAATGAATGCAATACAATAATACAATTGCAACATGGACGCGTCCTCGATCCCACAGTTAGGTATTTTATTTGATGTTTTTTTAATCATTTTAAAACTTTTTTCATAATTGATTAATTATAAGTAATTGTTATGCATTGGCACCACTCATGCTCTCCATCAGACTGCGTAGAACCATTTTAGATTTAGTTTATTATATATTTTAGATTATTATATATAAACAACTCTGTGCTGCTATCGATCCGTGGTTAGCCTTCTCAATAAGTCATCAGCTTGAGAAACATATTTGTATAGAACAAATAAATAAAATTTAAAAATCTGTTTCAAAACAGATAAAACCTATGAAATTGTGAACATAATTCAAAAGCAAAAAAAACTGCGGGAGGGCACTAGTATATTATATAAGTTAAGAAGATTTTATTATATGTTAGGTCTTTACCTATGAAATTGCCGTTTTGTATGCAATAAGTGAAAGTACTTATTTTTTCAAACTTTTTTATTTCTGTTATTCGAAGTAATCACCCATGCAATCGACGCATCTTTGCCAAGCATTGGCAGTTTATTGATGCCCTTCTTGTAAAAATCAGCTGGACGGGAGGCAACAAACTCTTCAAAGGCATTTTGTAATGCCTCTCGGGAATTGAATTTTTTACCCACTAAAAAGTTGTCTAAATTTTGGAAAAAGTAATAGTCGGTAGGTGCAAGGTCTGGTAAGTATGGCGGATGAGGGAGAGCTTCCAACCCCAGCTCTTGCAGCTTAGAGACTGTCTGTTGCGCAGTATCGGGTCGCGCGTTGTCGTGAAGGAGCAGTGGGGACGACCGATTGACCAAAGCTGGTTGCAGATGTGCAAGCTTCTCCATCATTCTCTCCAGTTCTTCACAGTACACATATGCATTAATGCTCATGCCGTTTTGTAAAAAGCTGTGGTGAATCACACCCGCACTAGACCACCAAACTTAGGTTTTAGGGGTCAATTTTGGTTTAGGACATTGCTTTGGTGCTGAACTAGGGTCTAACCAACTTGCTAAGCGCTTTCGATTGTCGAACAGAATCCATTTTTCGTCGCACGTAACTATTCGTTTCAAAATTCCTTCATTTCTTTACCTGTTGAGCAGCGAAAGGCAGGTCTCGACGCGTACGTTGCGCTGGCGATCGTTAAGGTCGTGGGGCACCCATCTATCAAGCTTTTTTACCTTGCCAATTTGTCGCAAATGGATCAATATTGTTTTGATGTTTACATTAAAAGCTGCTGCTAGCTCAGCTGTAGATTGAGTTTCGTCAGCTTCCACAATCGCCTTTAATTCATTATTGTTAACCAAAGTCTCCGGACGACCACGAGCTTCATTTTTCAAGTCAAAATTTCCAGAACGGAACCGGGAAAACCAATAAAGGGTTGTGCGTTCGTTTGTACAGTTCTCTCCGTAAACGTTTTTGATGTTACGTGCCGTTTGTGTCGCGTTGGTGCCACGACGGAACTCATATTCCATAATTACACGAATTTTTAAAGTATCCATTATGACGAAAAATGTTCAAATGTAATGAAAATACAACGCTAATCAAAAAACAAAAGACTGAGTTTGTAAATAGAATGTCATGGTTTTAAAACAAAATTAATTTGAATTTAGAATACAGAGCCATTACAAACTTTTTTTTATTTGAAATGACCAGTACTAAAGAAACGCAATTTCATAGGTAAAGACCTATTATAAACAACTGTCACGATGATGGATAATTAAAAAAATACGTAGTCTTTCAGTTAAAGATGCCTACTTTAATAAAATTGTAAAACCTATTTAGCTTTCGTTTCAAAATAAGCATTTAGATAGGACGAACACAAGGGTCTTAATTGTTAAGTGCACTCTTATTCAACTTTCAATAGGCGGAATTACTAAAAAATATTATAATTCAAGTTATTACTTTCTCCAAATCCATCACGTTATCTAATTAAGGCGGCAGATGTCTGTAATTTGTCTTCATTTTATATTTTTTTATCAAAAAATCTAAGCTTCTTACATAAACTCATAACGGTAAGTAAAAAGTGTAAAAAGTTCTCGATGAACAGAAGACAGCAGTGTTCTGATTAATTAACCAAATAGTAACTTATCAAAGCGATCAACTTTAGTTCCACTTCTGGCAATAAAGCTTATTACTTATATCGTCTACATTGTCCTTGGCCAGTTCATATCACGCGATCGTGTTGTCAACTGAAATAAAAAAAAATGTTCTACACTATTAATATTTTTTTTCCTTTTTTCTAACCTTAGGCATATCGGTGTAGCGGCAATTTAGTTGTAGTTACGGTACACAACGGTTCTCTTCCAAGCCGGTTGGTCACCGTGGAAGAGTACGACCACAACCCTCCAGGAAAGCAAGATAACACAGAACAATATAATAATTATAACAATACTTACTACAAAGCTTCTAGTGTCTACTTATATACAATGTCAGAAATCAACGCACGAAAGACCAATTGAACTAATAGAGACTCTAAAGTGAAATGTATGTATATAAAATAAAATTCGATATTTTAGGTCAGATATCAGAGATTAGACAACTAGGAAATAACATTTATGCACAAACGAAATCAGCCAATGATGATGTCATCTACAAATTCTACACAACCCTCAATGAACGGAACGAAATCAATGAATGGAATTCAAAATGAACAAGAGGATTTTATTGGAGGAGGCCTTCACCTCAAGGGGTCTCTAATATTACAATATTATTTGTTTTCATTTGTAAATTTTTAACTATGTTAATACTTTAGAGAAATATAAGGCTTTTTTATTTTATTTTTTTAATTTATTTATTTTACGGTACACAAATACTTGCTTCATGAGCCATGGATGGCCCAGGAAATCCATCAGGTCATCAGGGATATCTTTTCTAGATTACCGTGGGAGAGCTATGCCACCGTGGGAGAGCTATGCTTCGGCATGAATGGGTCGGCTCGACCGGAGTGATACCACGGCCTCACAGAAAACCGGTGTGAAATAGCGTTTGCGCTGTGTTTCACCGAGTGAGTGAGGATACCGGAGGCCCATACCACAACCCCTCCCCTCATCCCCTTTCCCATCTCCCAAAGGTCGGCAACGCACTTATGACGCCTCTGGTGTTGCGGGTGTCCATGGGCGGCGGTAATCGCTTACCATCAGGCGATACGTCTGCACGTTTGCCCACTATTCAATAAAAAAAAAAAAAAAAACATTTGGTTCCATAGCTACTGGTACCTGAGACGACATGTTTTTTCGATCTGTTCGAGGCTTACATAACCACCTCATATCAGTGATGGTGGGTGGAATCCCACGGGAACTCCGCACGAAAACAGTATTAGTAATAGTTCTAATAAGTATTGTTAGGAATAAATGAATAGAGTGAAATATGCCGATGGTGGTCTGTACCTTACTTCATATTGTGTCGTCATTCGAATGAACAAATATAGTATAGGATCGAGTATCGTGAAGCTCGGTCACTTTTGCTCGGGACCTGGCGGTGTATAGACGGGGGTGCATCTCTGTGTCGTGTATCACGTAACGTATTGTTGATTACCTAGCCTTTATATTTTAATTATGTATAGAGTTAAATAACTAGATATTGTTTCGTGTTCTGTGTAAGATTAAATTGTTTTTTTAATCAAATAAATTGGTGTTTGATTACAGTATTATATACTTTGAAATTTAAACATTAAGGCTAAACATTTTGCTATTACCGAGTACTGTGTTCTATCTAATTTAAAATTAAAGATAATACAGGCATCTTGAATTTTAAATTGGATAGAAAACAATTGTTCTGGTAATAGCGCGCATTTGCTAATTATCGTGGTCGTTTCATGCATATTCTTAGTCCCGTCGTCCTATGCATAATTAAACCTGTTAAGTTAATTGCTTCAAGTACCAATACATTCAACAGTTATGTAGCAATATTCTTAATATTCCGACTAAGTATATGAAAATTAAGGAACTTTAAATAAAATAAATCGTCTGCTCGAATTACAACACCCGCATTGTGACATGCGTAAATTAATTATAAAAATCCCTAGCGTTAATCGTCGGATCCTCTTTAACATATTGCATTTTTTTTAAGTTGTTTGTTTAAATAAATGGTAAGCAATGATTCATATCATTGCAAATAAATGTAAAGTAAAGTTAATAAAATAATTAAAATTCAATATTTCTAAAGTAGTTATAGCTACTTAATTAATATTGTAACTACATAGTTTTTATTAGACAGTATCAAATATTCATTGCTGTGTAAATTTGAAATTAGGTTTTTTTCACCACTTCTCCAGATTCTATTACGCAAGCAAAGGCGTCCATCCACAATAAGCCTGAAAGTAGTACTAAGAATAAAAAGTACACAAAGAGTGAAAAGCATAGCAAAGTTAACATGAATAAATAGGATTGTATCATCATCATCAGCCTATCGCAGTCCACTGCTGCACTTAGGCCTCAATGGGAGAGGATTATATACTGGAACTGTATTATAAGCTGTAGTTAATGTACATGGACGATAGGAAGAGGCGCCGTATGCTGAAGCACGGGTTTCCAACCTAGTTCAGCAGCGGAGGCTAATATGACACAATTGGTACATTGTTATCATGCAAAACTCTAGTGAAACTTGTCAAATTGATAACACTTTTTTGGTCAATAAATATTATTATTTTTATTATATTATAATACCTATAGATGAGACAACGTAGACGGTAGTCTTACAGTATGCTTTAAAATAGAAGTAGAGGTAATAATAATCAATACCGCATATTCACTATATTTACAAACATTAAAAAAAATTATCGGTAGGTACTACCGATAGCAAGTCGGTGGCGCGAAGCCATAAGATATAAGATTTTTCCCTGCCAAAATGTGCTGAAGATGTTTTCACTTCAAAAATACAAAATAAATTATTTATTAAACAAGCTTAGTATGAAACAAGCGTGAAGTTTAACTTCCTCGTATGTTGGACGAAAGCTGTTTCCATGGGGGACGTGGCGGACGAAACTTTCGTAGTTTCAGAAAGTATTTGCAATTGAGATTAATAAAATCGCCCATTCTAAGTTTAACTAGTTGTTGGAAGGCACATATTCCGTTCCTGAGAGTCGTAGCGCGATTTACTTATGATTGAGTGATAAATTATGGGAATTGATTTTGAAATTCGACTAGCACATCTAGGTAATTAGAAAAAACTCTTAATTGTATTATCAGTAAGCCCAGTAGCAATAGTTAAAATAGTTTCACCATCAAGAGACAGATAACAGTAGTATCCACTGACAATACCTAAGCCTCTCCTTAGAAAGCAGCTTTTTCTCTCTTGTACCACGCTAGACAGACAGAAAATGAAATATTTGCTGTGACCGAAGTCACAAGCCTAATGAAGTGTAGCGGTCACGGGTTCGATAATATTATATCTATAATAATATTATTATATTATATATTATTATATTACATCGAATATCAGACTCATACATGTGATGCGCACCAGCGCATGTGGTATAATTATTACACGTTTACCTAAGTCATTCCGCTGCCTTATTTAATACCATCTTACGAACACTACATTTGTTAGTGATTTGGTTTACCGACCTTAACCACTACACTGGTGACCACCGACGTCGGGATACAGCAGAAGTAATCCCAAGAAGATGACCAGCACGGGTGTAACAGCTGCTAAACAGAGCATCAGCCAGGACGACCAAATCATCATGACTCACTTCACAATTTAAGTCATCCAGGAGCGAAGGCGACAGTCAAACTGATAACACAACGCTTCGTCTGGCCAGGTGTTAGGAGAGACTGTCGACAATGGGCCAAGGAGTGTCAGCACTGTCAGCGATCCAAGATAACCCGACATACATCAGATATATACATACATCATGCACGCATGTTACCTGACACATCGGATATCAGACTCATACATGTGATGCGCAACAGAGAGGGATGTCGTGTGCCCACATTCACGCGTGTTACCTGACACATCGGATATCAGACTACTAGGTACATGTAATGCGCAACAGATGCATCTGCATCGTATTCTGCATGTAGAGCCACTCTGATTTCTGCCCGTTCGTGCTGAAATCAACGTGGCTCTACTACCTGTAACTTGATCAATTCAAAAGATCCAGTAAATATTCTTAGAAACTACCACTTTATTACTAAGTCACAAACCTTTTCCATACCTAAGAGTGCTGCTATCAACATTTTCCTGGATTGCCCTCTTGTCATTTTGACTGTTGGTACTTCCTATGTATCTCGTGCATTTTGTTGTGCCCTGCTTGCCTCCACTGCTATTTTGAAGCATACTGTAAGACTCCATATTTTTACTTTTCATCTTACCTGTATACTTTTCACTTTTTGTAAATCTACCATACTTCTTATTTTTGGTACTACTTACAGGTAAACTTTTAATTGCAGCGTTATACACCCTTGTGGACGCACTCGAGTGCGTGCGTCCTACCCGTAATGACATACGGGGCCGAAACGTGGACACTTACGGTACGGCTGGTCCACAAGTTCAAAGTCGCTCAGCGTGCTATGGAAAGGGCTATGCTCGGCGTTTCTCTAAGGGACCGTATTAGAAACAAGGTGATCCGGCAGAGAACCAAGGTCATCGACATAGCCCACAGGATTAGCAAGCTGAAGTGGCAGTAGGCTGGCCATATTTGCCGCAGAACCGATAACCGTTGGGGTAAACGGGTTCTTGAGTGGAGACCGTGCCTCGGCAAACGTAGTGTAGGACGTCCACAAGCCAGATGGAGTGATGATTTGCGCAAGACGGCTGGCAGGAGCTGGATGCGAGAAGCCGAAGATCGAACTAAGTGGCGTGCAATTGGAGAGGCCTATGTCCAGCAGTGGACTGCGATAGGCTGATGATGATGATGATGATGACACCCTTGTGAAGGTCGCGGGAAGTCATCGGGTCTCTCGGCTGAGATGATGATGTGAAAGATGACATCCACGTTTGTGACCTGTGTGTGAGGGTAGTCAGGGTACATGTATTAAGGACGGTTTTCTTTCGGTGAAGGGGAAAATTCCCATTCAGAATTTTTTTAGTTCATATTAATACGCTACTAAACCTTTTCTTTACAAGTAAGTAGGTATGTTCAGCTGAACTTTCTACAAAAATAAAAAGAAATTATTAGACTAAGTCATGTTCAAACCAGAATCGTTACATAGACATAGATTGATTTATCTACTGATTCTGCTGAAACAATAGGCATGATGACCAATTTCGAAAAACTGTTATGATGTTCGGAAGTATCTCCAATTGTCAAAAACTATTATATTTGTATAAAAATGAAGATTTAGTAGGAAAAAATTGCGATTTCAATTTTAAGTAAAAATTGCAGCAGATATTCAAGCACATATTTATTCAATTTCTTAAAGATTTAACGATAGATTTTGTTGTAACCTAAGTAAGTTTTCAATCTCAAATGTATTCACGTTAAAAAATAATATAAATGCATATTAATTAATCCAACAATACTTTATTTATTGGTAGAAATATTGAAAGACTTCATATATAAGTGTCATATAAAGTATCATAAAGTGGTTTAATTGCTATAACTGAAAACAATAATTCAATACAACTTTAACACCAAAAATATTTTGCATATAAATCATATCTGTTTTCACTTTGTAGCTTTTCAATATTGTACCAACATGTAACGATCTCAATTTTTTTATAAAATACTATTAAGTTCCGTAGAATTCTAACGATCAGCTGGTCACATCGTAGCTATGTGTCAATACCTTATTTACTTGTTTTCCAATTTCCGACTCAAAAATTTTGAAGAAATAATTTATTTTAGTTAATTAATTTAGCGACAACTATGAATAAACTATATAATGATTAATTTCAATGTTAAATTCCTCACAAGTGATGAAGCTTTACAAGTAAAAAACGGTGATTTCAAAAGTTATAAGTAAGTTTTAAAGTTTATTCAAACTTTCGTTTCAAATAAAATAAATATTAATACGTCAAGTTTAATGCAATATGTTTTATTTATATAGTGTGCTACTACTAGTTAATTTTTTCTAATATATTTGATATTACTACTATGAAATAATATTGAACTAATTTTCTGTGATCTACTAACAGGTTTTGTTGACATGCATTACAGATATGAGAAAAAAAAAGTAGACGACACAGTCTATGATTATGGCAAAAGAAGCTACTGCGAAAGGCGAGGAGGCTTGTGGCGAGCAACTCATCCTCGTCAACTTCGACAATTAGAATCAAAACTTCGCGACAAAAGCATAATCGCTTGTGAATGGACGACCGAAACACTTATAACTATTGTATTCTCGACCGGAGTTATTGCCTACCTCACTCTAAAACCATCCACATTAGATGTTATACAAATTTTGTTTGATAGGTACTTAGTTGGGAAGTTATCTGGACAAACAGTTTCGAATGGTAAATACTTTAATATCTATATTTAATTGTGGAACAGGCAACAGTGACTGCTTAAACTACTATTATATAGCTACCAGTGTGCAGTCCAATTCTATCATTTATATTATCTAACATTTACTGACCTACCCGATTATAAAACACGAGCTACTTCTCCTGTTGGTTCAACTGTGATGTTATACAGCACAACTAAATTTGTTTATCATGAAATACCAAGCTAACTTTCGAAAGGAGATCTATTCTATTGCAGACTTGTTTTACATCTTATACACATTCAACTAAACTCTTAAGCTTTATAATATTAGTCTGTATAGATAAATGTTGTAATACTTTCCAGTTGCTCTTTGTAAATCACACATCCTGCTGACACACAGTGACCGCACAGCCACATTAGTAACATTCGGAAAGAACAACATTAACTTACCTTGTCGAATCACAGATAGAGACCCACATATACAGGTGAAACATAATATTTTTAAATTGATTTAAATTCTTGCATAATTGTAAATAGTTTCTACATTTCTGTTTGCACAATTACTAATTTACATTTTAAAAATTTAATTATTAATTAGAACTAAGAAGAAAAGTAAGCAATTAATTGCAAAGTTAAGCAATTTTATCCAGGTCAGTTGATAGGTGACTATTTCTTAACATATTGCAACCTATAGTTTCAGATGCCTTACAAATTTCTTTGACAATTGTTACAATTTGTTTGAGTTCTAAATAGTCAGAGATAATAGTGTTTCTACAGAATTTTGTATATAATAAATAAAATTATAAATATTAGCATACTACACTGGTTTCAGAATATAGAATTAGGTGGTAGCAGTCGTAAAACAGAGAGATACATATCTACAAATGAGATCAGCACTGGTACCAGAGTGCTGGTGTGGAGTGTAACTGTGGCAGAGCCAGCTCCTTGGAGCCCCGTCATTGAAGACCATGCAAATCTTCATTTGTACAGCATTAATGGGTAACACTGTACCTCTGATCAACTTTTAGTTAGTACTGAACTATATAAAGTGAAAACTTAAAATGTGCTATATCGAAAAATGGACTGTAAGCATATGAGGTTAAAGTATATAATCCAACAGCAAATTTAATTAAATTTTAGTTTAGTGATGAAAAGCTTGTCAAAAAAGGTAGCCGAAGTTACTCTTTATATCATCAGCTGTCTGTCAGTGAAAGTCCCGTCAAAATCAATCCAGCAGTTTAAGTTTAGATTACCCCAAAACAAACAGACGGACAAAAATTGTAAAAAAAAATATTTTGGTATATTTGCTGTGCATTTAGTAAAAAGCGATTATATTTATATTATAAACAGACACTCCGATTTTATTTATTTGTACAGATTTTCTAAAAACTGCAAATGAAAACCAACAAGATATGACTAAAAATAAATTAAACTCATTTAAACTACATATATTAAATAGTTTTTGACTTGCACAATGCATTAAACTTTAACTGGACTTGCTTGAATGAACATTTCCAAACATATATTAAAGTAAATAATACATGTTTTACTAGGATTTACCCGCGGTTGCGCCCGCGTTTATATCTGTTATTGTGTTACGTCCTTCCTCCAAAATCGAAGTAACTCCATGCCAAATTTCATTAAAATTGGTGCAAGGGTGTGAAACGTAACAGACAGACGGACAGTTACTTTCAAATTAATCTTATCTTAATATATATAAATCTCGTGTCACAATGTTTGTCCTCAATGGACTCCTAAACCACTTAACCGATTATAATAAAATTCGCACACTATGTGCAGTTCGATCCAACTTGAGAGACAGGATAGTTTATATCACAATTTATTAATTGGGAAAAAAATATTTCTTTTGAAGAGAAGCAGACGAAGTTGCATAAGTCAGCTAGTAATATTAGTATAGATTTTTTCTACGAATTTGATTAATTATTGATATTTTTCATTCACAGTCATCAAGTCAGTTTGACAGCGTACCACCAGTTGGAAAATGAAACGTTATCAGCAGAGCTGTCCTTTAAGAGTGACAATGTCATCCACATTGTAGAACAGATCACTAGTCACAAGGTTAGTCATAAATACTTGAATGCCAACAAAGTTTAATGAACATGATTTTTAATTAGTAATAAATCAATCATTTTCTACATCATACAACAGGCTCTAAATAATTAAATTGTTGTCTAGTTGCAACAATTTATTCCGTTATCGATATATAAAAAAGCAAGCTAATCATGGAACCATGACTATAGATATAAAATATTCTGCTCGTTTGCCCCCCTTCCCCGCCCCTATTCCTAAACTTTTGTAGCTGTGCCTGCTACTTTGGGGTGGTGGGACATTTCCAAATGGCGATACCGCACTTATGACTCTTAACATGCCTCTAAAAACTGTATTCTCGAGTCCGTTCAAATGTTTCTATGATCTGCAAATATTTGTTTCGGAGTTTGGGTGTTTTCTATGTATAATATGTATGTATTTACAAAAAAAGTATACAAGTATTTATATCAGTTGTATGGGTAAAACCCATAACACAAGCTCTGCTTAGCTTGGGACTAGATGGCGTTGTGTGTTAGATGTCCCAATTTTTTTTTTAAATCTTTTTCATAAATATTAATCGCGTCATTCATGCTGCTTTTTTGCTATTGCTGAATATTTACTTTTTCTGTTCGGTATACTGATTAAAACGTAATAACTAACACAGATATAGTTATGTTCTACATATATAAGACTAATAAAATAGAAAAAGCGTACTCCAATCTCACAAAGGCCGGCAAGCAAAGTGCTTCTGACTCTTGACTTGTTTGCTTCTGGCAGTAGTCACTTTCCAAGACCCACGTTTGGCCCTTCATTTTCTAAAATATATTATTTTTGTCAAATAACTCAGCAGCAATTGTTTGTTATTACAGAATGGCATCAATTTAGACTGGCTACGCTATGACATCAGTACGACTGAAAGTCGAGCGACTAAATTGTCGTGTTCTCGCGAGAGTGCGACTCACGTTTCGCTGTCTACCACAGTACGCACAACGAGGCGATCGCCCTGCGACACACGACTGTTAATCGCGTGCATTGACGGCTCTTTGCACGTCGTACATTGCATCGCTGGACTAACACACTCTACGAGAGCTGGTTTTGTACGATAATATTTTACATATCTTTTTAATACCACTTCAAAGGACACTTGATTTATTGGTCAAGAATTATGTTGAGACAAGAGTCAGTGCAATGTATATAAAAATTATACTTAGGGTTAAATTTACAGCTCAGCTTATGATGTTCTAACGAATATTTTTAAACAAATAACTTGGGATAGTTCAGGTATTTCATTCTAATTGTTTTACAAAATAATTATGTAATTTAATAGAAATTAACGTAGTTCAGTGAATCTCAATCACATTCCTTCTTAAAATATAAATGGGATAAAACAGGAAATTCGAGAAACATTTTCCAAATTTGTTCATAAGGGTTGATGAATTTTTAGGTGACAAAATTAAAAAAAAAAAATGCGTTGAGAACTCCATCGCTTGTTTGAATTTTGTTAAAAAGTATTTGGCTTATTACAGCTAATTTCGTGGTGACAAATGTTGAATAGTAGCTACCAAATACATTTTAAAGTATAACTTTACTGCTGTCATAAATTCTGATATAAAACATAATGTTCCAATATAGATTGCAACAGATCTACGCTGGGCAGGTGAACTGATAATAGCAGCAGATGAAACTGGCAGATTACAGTGCTTCGATCGCGCTCTTTCCCTTCTTCACCATCACTCCAAATGTTTAGAACTTTCCTCCTATATACCGTAAGTTACAATAATAATAAATAGATATTTCGGACATGTAACACACAACGCCATCTAGTCCCAAGCTAAGCAGAGTTTGTGTTATGGGTACTAGACAACTAATATAAATGCTTATATACTTTTTTTTGTAAATACATACAATTCATATTATACATAGAAAACACCCAAACTCCGAAACAAATATTTGCAGATCATACAAACATTTGGTCCGACCCGGGAATCGAACCCGAGACCTCAAGCTTAGCAGTCGCATACGCTACCACTACGCCACCGAAGCAGTCAACAATAAACCATTACCGTACATAATTTATATTCTCGATTGCCGGTACTCGATTTAACTTGTTGAAATACTTTCTTGAAATGAAACACACATACTGTACAAACGGTAACCTTTGATAATGCCATAGGGCGAAATATGTGTTTAAGTTAATTTAAGAAGGAACGGATTTTTTAAGGGATATCTCTGCCGATGCACAACATTTCATATCGCGATTTAAGATAGGCAGTTAATCCTAGTTCAACGTGTCTTCGCTAGATGGCACTGAAATATATTTTTATGGAAATCTTAATCGTGAAGAAAGAATGTTATTTTTTTATGTTAACAGGGACTCACGACGGATGCAAATATTGACGTCTACCAGTTCAAGGAACGGCCCAATGGTTTTGTGTACATTTTCTGGCGGACCTCTCGCATTGCTTTACATTACTCATCCACGTCTTATAACGGTAAATCTATTCCTGTTCAGTTGTATCATTAGCAAAGTGAGTATGAGTTTGTATATCGATTTCCATTTACACATTAATTTATCCGTGTTAAGACCCACTAGCTGCTTACAGGAATGCGGTCTAGTTCCAATGGTATCCTAATGATGGAACAGACCGTGGGAGAGCTATGCTTCGGCATGAATGGGTCGGCTCGACCGGAGTGATACCACGGCCTCACAGAAAACCGGTGTGAAATAGCGTTTGCGCTGTGTTTCACCGAGTGAGTGAGGATACCGGAGGATCATACCCCAACCCCTCCCCCATCCCCTTTCCCATCCCCCAAAGGTCGGCAACGCACTTGTGACGCCTTTGGTGTTGCGGGTGTCCATGGGCGGCGGTAATCGCTTACCATCAGGTGATACGTCTGCTCGTTTGCCCACTATTCAATAAAAAAGAAAAAAAAACTTAAGGCACCTTAGTTAAGTCATGCAATGACAGTCCTAGTGAGACCAGGTTAAAAACAAAAAAATAAGTTACTAATATTAGACGTAAGTTAAATGTTACTAACACATTGGGCCTAGGTACCATCTAATAATCGATTATTATTTTATTGTCATCGGTCCTCAATTACTATACTACATACTAAGTTAAAATAAAATCTGACCGTTTGATGTGGGAAATCAAGCCCCAAGGGGTCGGTTACTATCAAACACACATATAAACATACAGGTGAAACTAATAAAAGGCGTGTAAACAAGTAATGGACTATTTATTTAAAAAAATACCTGACTGCATCAATATCTGCCATCTTTATTAAATGCAGGTTATTTTTTTAAATGGTCCTTTTTTTTAATTTTAACATACCTAGCGTCACTCTCACGACTAAGACGAATCTGTTGACATCATTCACATAAAAATACGACAAGTGGTTAAGGCTCTAGGGGGTAACAAAGAAATATACACTCGAAAAACATAAACCTTCTTTTTTCACAGTCGGGTAAAATACCAATAAGTTTATGTTTACGATTGATACCGTGGGAGAGCTATGCTTCGGCATGAATGGGTCGGCTCGACCGGAGTGATACCACGGCCTCACAGAAAACCGGTGTGAAATAGCGTTTGCGCTGTGTTTCACCGAGTGAGTGAGGATACCGGAGGCCCATACCCTAACCCCTCCCCCCCATCCCATTTCCCATCCCCCAAAGGTCGGCAACGCACTTGTGACGCCTTTAGTGTAGCGGGTGTCCATGGGCGGCGGTAATCGCTTTCCATCAGGTGATACGTCTGCTAGTTTGCCCACTATTCAATAAAAAAAAAAATATAATTACAGGCGTGGATACGCATGAAACGTGCGACAAATGCCGTTGCTCTGCTGCGTGCCATGGATTGGGAGAGGGAGGGGACTGAATGTCTTTGGGCCATGAACAAGCTAGTCTGCACAGCTTTAAGAACCAAATCAGGTTGGTATGGAAAACTTACGTAACTTAAAAGCTTTAAAAATATATAAAAGATTTTATACACTATCACCTCGCAGTTTAAAAACCTTATATATAATTTTTCATTCTCTAACAAACATTTTTCATTTCAAAAAAGTAACGTTCTTTCAAAAATTTTCGTTATCATAAAATTATTTTAGACTTATCAATGAAAAATAGATAGTTTTTTTATTGCATGTTTGTAATAGTATAATTGATATTAGTGTTTTGTTGCATAGTCAATTTTAATTCAACAAGAAAGAAACGATATGAACGCACATAATCATAATTAGCTGATTATGTTTTGATTTCTTATGGCGGGTTGATTTGTTATTACTAGTGTATAGCATTAATTGTTTAAGTCATATTTACATATTAATTTCTTTTGAGATAACACTCACTTCAAGTGTACAATTAAGAATATAGTGTATATGTCGCGGCCAACTAGCTTAATGTTTAATTAACAGCGCCGTTCAACTAGCGACCGTGTTAAAAATTGTGACGAAAGGGAAAGGTTAGATTAGGGATTTCTATTTGTTTTAATAGCTAGTTTTTTTTTGTTTTAATAGCCAGTTTTTTTTTATTTTAATAACCAGTTTTTTTTGTTTTAATAGCCAGTTTTTTTTGTTTTAATAACCAGTTTTTTTGTTTTAATAGCCAGTTTTTTTTGTTTTAATAGCCAGTTTTTTTTGTTTTAATAGCCAGTTTTTTTTGTTTTAATAGCCAGTTTTTTTTGTTTTAATAACCAGTTTTTTGTTTTTAATAACCTGTTTTTTGTTTTAAAATAAACTAAAAAAAACTAAACCTAACCTATACGCCAATTAAACGGCGCTGTTTAGTAAAGAGCTAGGCTCAGCCGTTGATTGAATGGCTAATTCAACTAGTTAGGTGCGACTTATATAGGTACCTGTGCACTTTATTGTCGTAGAGTGTGAGGCGGAGGGCGAGTCGGGGGGGTCGGGGGGCTCGGGCGGAGAGAGCGTGGCGCAGAGCGCGTTGGGCGCGTTCCTGGCCCCGCGGGTGCCTCTCTCAGCCGCCGCCTCTCGCTTCGCCCCGCCCGTGCATGATCTCGCGCGCAAATTCTTTCATCATCTACTAAGGTACGACATTGTTGATAAATTTGCTTTTGTCTACGGAAAAGTATTTACTGTAACTTTGAAAACGCTATCAGAAAATAAAAAGTTTCACATAAATTTCCAACCCATGGCAGTGGCATTTTGAATCGGTCAATGGATTAAGCTGTCAGTTCCTTTTTATGATAACTATGTAAAATGTATATGTTCATATATATATTATATATGAACATTTTATGCCTCATAATTAGTAATGATATTTGAAAAATGCTGCTATTTATCGCGATAACCGATTTACACTCGGGTGGATCCGCTGGCAAAAGATAGTTTTTAATATAAATTGACCAAGATATTACAATCTATCGTGCTTATGTGGTGTTACAGACGGGGTCGTGTGGAGAAAGCTCTGAGCCTGGCGGTGGACCTGGCGGCCTGGGACCTGTTCAGCGACGCGCGCTGGGCAGCACAACGCCGCGGTCTGAGCGCCCTCGCGCGGGAAGCCCGCGACCTGGCCCAGCACCACGCCGACCTGCAGCCACCAGGTAACTATTTCCCATGTCCCAGGTCCATTTAACGCCCGCCTTCGTCTGTTACACCTCACTCGCGACGTATATTATTTGTTGATGTGCTCTATATGTATGGAAAAGATAAAAATTATTGTTGGAACTACATTTGGAACTGGTAATTATTTCCCCTGTCCCAGGTCCAATTAACGTCCTCGTTCCACCCTTAGGCCTGTTACACCTCACTCGCAACGTATAATATTTATTGATCTGGTCTACATGTATGGAAAAGATAAAAATTATTGTAACTACATTTGGAACAGGTAATTATTCCCCTGTCCCAGGTCCCCCTTCCACCCTTAGGCCTGTTACACCTCACTCGCAAAGTATAATATTTATTGATCTGGTCTATATGTATAGAGAAGATGAAAATTATAGTTTGAAGTCAGAAAAAATGACAAACATCAGTATTTTGATACAAATAAACATTTAATTTCTTGTGAGACGATACGATCAACGGTTTTATAGAATGACTTGAAATTGTAATAACTTTATAGAGGAAAAAAATGTGGGTAGTTAGTACAAAAAATAAAAGTTGCGTGTACTAGCGTACACTCGTAAGAAGTGAAACTTCTTTATGACGATATTTTTCAAAAAATAATTTACTATATGCAACTTTACAGAAATTGGTTAAATGAAGTTAAATTAGATAAAGTTTAATAAAAGGCTTTTATTATCATAGACATAAATACAAAAAAATAACGTAACTACTCAAAACGGGCCGCAAAATACATTGGAGACATTTACAAATCCCTGTGATAAGAAAAAGATAGCGTAACGGATAAATGTGACGCGTAACGTAACGGATAAATGTTACGCGTAACGAAAAAATGTTAAACTAAATTTTTTGACAACCCCGATAAAGAAGTTTCACTTCAAAAAATTACAATGCGTTAAAGATAATGCCCTCTTTCTCGCTGTTTTGTTTGAAACTGTTCGAAAAAATGGACTGAAGAGCTCCTTAATATGTTGATCTGTTTCTCATTACCTCACGTAAAAAGCAGAAAAAACTACACTTTTGTTTTGCACACCAAACAGGATTCTTAGGATTAGTACATTACTGTACTACGCTTGGCAGACGGTTTGGTATATATGGTGTATTATTTATTTATTATATTTTTTTATTTTAGGCTCCGAGTGTTCGGAATCCTGTTCCGGTTGCAGCTCGCACTCGTACTCCGAATCAGATGAGGAACCGAGCTCCGCATCGGAGGCAGTTAAAACTAAGCCGCCGCCCTTACCTCGAGTGTCAGTACCGAACCTACCGACTATGATGCAAGTCGCCATAACCCAGGCAGAACCTACATCGACCAATAGCATCCGACCCAATTTACATCAGTATTTAGAAAGAGACAACACTATTTGGACCACCGACGTACGCGACAATTACTCTAGAGTGGATTACGAACGAGACTATCCAAAGCCTAATCGGAATTCTCAAGGAGTGCGGTGGCACAGTATGGATATGTTATCGAATTTTAAACCATCTAAACATAGCTTAATAACTATAAATGAATGTCCAGTGAAGCCTGCGCGAACCGTTGTGGATGTAATCCCTCGTCAATATGGGGATAGACTGCCTTCTAGCCACTTCAAGCATTTATATCAAACTGAATTGCAAGAGGGAACAGTTGACAGAGGCAATACGTTGTACCGTTACCAAAATAATAATAATTACAGTTTGAAAGATAGAACGTATCGAATAGACAATGATAGCACTGAAACACAAACTAGTCGTCCTGTTGAAAAGAATAAAGTGAAGTTTTCAGATACAGTCACTGTAGCGGTTGTGTCGGTAAGTTGATAAATTGATTATTGTATAGTCGTTTAGCTTCGTTTTTATTCCAATTTTCTATAAAAATCACAATTAATGTTTATTAATAATGAAAATTGAACCTAATAATTAAATGCAGTCATGATCATGAGCAGATTTTAATAATCCACTGCTGGACATTGGTCTTTGCCTACGATGTTATGCTGGTCAGACGGCTTGGCATAGGGTTTATTTCTAGTTTTCTTTGTCTTTGCAGTGAAGTTTTCTCCCGTAGTTTGGTCCCTCTCTCCCATGGTCGTCTCTTACGATACCTGAACAGGAGTGGTGTTATTTTAAACCGTCGCCACACGAACATCTAAACGCAAGTTTGAATGTAGGGTCACATTATATATTAAATGTTATGAAAAACCCTTCTTGACTAATGTTAGAATAGTTCTAGTGAGCATCAGCCACTTTTTTTTTTTTATTGAATAGTGGGCAAACGAGCAGACGTATCACCTGATGGTAAGCGATTACCGCCGCCCATGGACACCCGCAACACCAAAGGAGTCACAAGTGCGTTGCCGACCTTTGGGGGATGGGAAAAGGGATGGGGGAGGGGTTGGAGTATGGGCCTCCGGTATCCTCACTCACTCGGTGAAACACAGCGCAAACGCTATTTCACACCGGTCTTCTGTGAGGCCGTGGTATCACTCCGGTCGAGCCGACCCATTCATGCCGAAGCATAGCTCTCCCACGGTAATTACTTACGACGCCCAAGGGATAAATGGGGGTGGAGACACCCATTACCACCCACATAATAAACTGCCTCGGTAGCGCAGTGCTAGCGTATGCGACTGCTGTGCTCGATTCTCGGGTCGGACCAAACGTTTGTATGATCTGGCAATATTTGTTTGGAAGTTTGTGTATTTTCTATGTATAATATGTATGTATTTGCAAAAGGAAGGTTATATAAGTATTTATATCAGTTGTCTACTGTTTGAACTAGATGGCGTTGTGTGTCTGATGTCTGAAATATTAATTTATTTATTTAATAATAATAAATATGGTGAATACAGGAATGTTCGTCGTCGGTGTCAGTGCGGGGTTACAGCCCGCGGCCGGCCCAACAGCAGCTCGCTCAAGCCGGTACTACGCTCGACTACGTCGAAGTGTGACTCGCGCATGCCAACACATGCTATTTGCACCCTATCTCTGTGAGCACGCTATTTTTGCACGATGACATCTATCCGACGTTTATTATCCACTGTAACAATATTAAGGAATTGCTGAAGCCCGCGATACAAAAGCAACGGTGGGTAACGCCGTTGAGCTTAGCTAGTCTAAAAAAAGTAGCCTAAATTACTCTTTATATCATAAGACATCCGCCAGAGAAAACCCCGTCAAATTCGATCCAGTCGTTCCAAAGATTAGGCGGAACAACAGACAGATAAAAAATTTAAAAACGCTTTTTTTATGTAAGTACCGTATATTTTCATATGCATTTACTGAAAAGCAATTTAAAATTACAAACAGACACTTCAATTTTATTAATTTGTTTAGTTTTTTTTGGTGGCGAAGTAGTAGCGTATGCGAGTACTGTGCCTTGTGGTCTTTGGTTCCATTCCCGAGTCGCACCAAACTCTTTTGTGATCTGCAAATATTTGTTTCGGAGTTTGGGTATTTTCTATGTCCAATATGTATTTACAAAAGCTAAAGCAAATGTGTATGTACATACATATTTATTATTAGATAGTTGTTTAGTACAAGCTCGGCTTAGTTGGGACTAGATGGCATTGTGTGTCAGATGTCCGAAATATTATTATTTTGACCCTCCCTTCCCTTTTTTCACTTCTTAAATTACAATTGCCCAAGTGGATAATGAATTTCGTAATTTTTTAAGTGATGAAACATTAAGTTAAGTCTACGATACGATAAGTGGTTTCTAGACGGTATTTTTTTTGCCGTTTATTTGAATTTCAGTTGCATTGCAGTCTTCATAACAACGCTTAATGTTTCATAAATAATCGTCACATCATTGCATGTTGGCACCGTCTATAATATCTACTTATAACACAATTTATTATTGAAACAGTTCTTCTTCGTTTGATGAAATGGCAACCAGCCGGATCACTCGGATCAGCTATTTCTGCCAATGTCAAGTATTTATCGTCTTCAATTATAAGTCTTCGAGTCTTCAAGTCGTCGTCGTGATGAAGTTAATGATAAAAAATATATCAAATGTGGATGACATGAAATGGGGACCGTATTTCGAAAAAACAAAAAAAAAACTTGTTAATTTGGAATAAATCCCTATGGTACCATCAACTTTACATAAAAAATGTTCAATAGTCTTACTTTTTTTAATACAATTAAATGTGTTAAGCGCGTTTAGTATATGTAGGTCCTTACATGAAGGTACCATACCTGTCTCGGGCACATATGACGCGCAGAGACTATAGAGGAGTATACCTTCTCAGTGAAAAGGCGGGAAACGATATCAAGACGCGTGCGTGTGTGTGGGCGAGCTAGGGTAAAGGAATTAAATAAATACATCACAACGAGTACATTACATGCGCAAACCTAGATCACCGAAATTTAACTTGAAATATAGTGATACTAGCGGGCTAAGTCCCTGGCAAAAACTCGCGACTCCGCCCGGTTGTAATGTCGGTTATCGCATTTGAGAGTAGCCCGTCCTTCCTTAAGAATCAAAGTATGTCCATGCCAAATTGCATTGAAACCGGTGCTGCGGTTTAACCGTGAAAGCGTAATGGACAGATTGTGTAACTTTCTGATTTATTATATTAGCGTGAACGTATCAGCTCTCAAAGACTGCACGTTTGGCCTAGTGGTTTAAGCGGACACTACGTCGCTTGCTACTGCGCCAAGTGCCGTGGGTTCAAATCCCACGTGGGACATCACTTTGTGTGATCCACAAAATGTTGTCCTGAGAGTGGGTGTTCTTTGTGTCCGTTACGTGAATGTTTGTAAAGTCCCCCGCGACACAGGATGTATATTCCTAATGCGGGAGTTGCCTTTAAAAAAAAAAAAAGTTGCGTGTACTAGCGTACACTCGTAAGAAGTGAAACTTCTTTATGACGTTATTTTTCAAAAAATAAATATCATATGTCGACGTAAGGTATAACGACAAAAGACTTATAAACCAGCAATATTCGTGACAATTCTTATTTCAAGTGCAATAAAAGTTAAGGAGCGAGACCTGAGTAAATATTTCGCGATCTGTGGTGTGAATGAAGTAAGTTTGTGGAATGTGATGTGTGTAGTTATTTACATTGTGGACTAAATAAAATAATATTGTTTGTAATGTGATATTTCATTGTAGACGTAGATCGTAACGGATAAATGTGACGCGTAACGTAACGGATAAATGTTACGCGTAACGAAAAAATGTTACACAAAATTTTTTGACAACCCCGATAAAGAAGTTTCACTTCAAAAACATGTAAAAAATATTGCACTATTTGAATGTTGTTATATGATTGCACGTTTTGTCTTAATTGCATTTCCTTTATCAGAAGCATGTACTGTTTTACTAGTTGCACGAAAATAGTAGCATGTGATGAAACATTTTTAATTTTTTGTTGTTCTTGTTGCAGTGAACGCTCAGGCCAAGCCACCGAAAATAAAAGTTGTTCACTTTGGTATGGTTTAGCCGCAATTAAGTGATATTTGTTTCCGTCCAACTAGAATTAAGATTTACCTTATCTTATAGTTTACCTTAAAGTATTTCATCACTAAGTTTCAGGCTATAAATTGTATAAGAATTTAAATATATAAAATATGCTAAGTATAAGAAATATACACAAAAGTTATATTATTAAATTAGATTGAAATTTTTATTCAATTAAAAATTACATATCACTTGTAATATTGAAATTAAAATAAGAGATACTGTAACATCAATCATGTGAAATATTTGTAACACATGTGTGATAAATGTAATTGATTGCCTAATGAGAAGTGTAAGTTGTAATAAAATTAACTTTAAACGTTAACCTAAGCTAAAGCTTAGGTTTTCGACAGCAATTCCATCCCCATCACTTGGATGGCTGGCAGTCCACAACTCCTTGTAATAAAAAACACGCACAGCAAACTGTGGAATGTACTGTCGCCTGCGGTATTCCCGGACCAATACGACCTTCAAACCTTCAAGAAAAAAGCGTACTTCTTAAAAGATCGGCGACGCACTTGTGACGCCTCTGGTGTTGCGGGTATCCATGGGCGTTGGTGATAGCTTACCATCAAGCGATACGTCTGCTCGTTTGCCCCCTATTCAATAAAAAAAAATGCATGGGTAACGGTCATCACTTACCAACAGGTGACCCATGTGCTAGTTACTCCGTACGCCAAAATACACCATCTTGTTAATAAAATCCTTTTTTAATTCAAGTGTTTGTGATTGTACTACCGAATGACAATAATGAAATACATATTACTGTGCAATTCTGTTAAAAAATAAACATTGTTATAAAAGTGCCTATTAAAATAAATATTATTTTAACATTTGTTTCATTATTTTTTAGTAACGAGGAAGAGATGAATCTCGAATCATTTTCCATGCCTTGACCACGGTTATACCTCTACAACTATGACACTCAAGTTAGAAGAAAACAGATCTTCACTAGGTATCAACACATGCCAAGCTGGTGCAAAAGGATCAGCCAACCTTAAACCCTTAAGAATTTTGAACCAGTGTCCCAACCAGTGTCAGTGACACTTCTCATCTTTTTTTAATAAAGATAACAAATGATGACTGCCTCGGTGGCGCGAGTGGTAGCGTAAGCGACTGCTGTGCTTGAGGTCTCGGGTTCGATTCCCGGGTCGGTCCAAATGTTTGTATGATCTGCTAATATTTATTTCGAAGTTTGGGTGTTTTCTATGTATAATATGTATGTATTTACAAAAAAAAGTATATATGTATTTATATCAGTTGTCTAGTACCCATAACACAAGCTCTGCTTAGCTTGGGACTAGATGGCGTTGTGTGTTAAATTGTCCAAAATATTTATTATTATTATTATTAAATAACGGTCAACATCTGAAATCCACGATATGTGCATGTGTAACGATTACTATTATAATTGCATCCGGGCTGTAGTAGCTAATCAATGGATACCCAGTATAGTAATCTACACCTTGTTTCTCTCTTATTATGTATAGAGTGGTTGAGGGCTCCAGTTTCTGCATTAACGTTTTTGAGCAACGGTCCCGTTTGTGTACACACTCATACCGTGAAGTTCTTTAGGTGACCCAACCAATTTCTTCTAGAACCACTTCTAGGAACATTATATGTTGAGTAACAAATAATGATTGAACAACCAATAAGCCGAAGCTACTGTAGTAGAACAATCAGGCTCACTTATATTGTGCGAAGCATATTGATCCAGAAATAAAGATGACTGACTGACGGACTGCAACAGGTTGGCTCAGTCGACTACGAGCAGTACTATAATGGTATGCAAGACCTAAAAAATGGTTGTATAAAAATAACTGAAAATTGTATTTGTCATGCATTTCAGTTAATAGAATAAGTAATAACAGTGGCATATTGGCAAACACCATTTGAAGTTAGTATGCTACTCCATTACATTCATCTATTTCATAAAGAATATCTTAATTGCCAACTGTTTGGTATAAAATCTATAAATCTAGATACTATTACTGACTGCCTCTGTGGTGCAGTGGTAGCATATGCGACTGCTGTTATTGAGGTCTCGGGTTCGATTCCTGGGTCGGACCAAATGTTTGTATGATCTACAAATATTATACTAACAGATTAAGGAATGAATGAATGAACGAATGAAATTATGTTGTAGATGCTTTTCTTACTAAAACTTACACTAAGGGCAGGTGCAGACTAGTGTGAACTCATTTACTGGATGTTACATTTTTATTAATTTGGGCTTATGTAGTTATTAACAGCAATGAACAGATAGGGCATCAATGCATTTGAAAGTAAAAATATTTAATCCTTCAGCTTCTTCTTGGGGCGGAGGTTGTTGGTGTGACCACACTTGGTTTTACGGCAGTTGGTAGCACGAGGATGCAGACGGGCATAGCACTTGCGGCAAATCATCTTGTCACAGTTGTACTTCATAGCCAAGATGCGGAGAGATGGTTCAATGGTACCTTAAAATTTTTATTTAAAATTTTAATACAGTACGGTATTGGTACACATCTAGAACACCTGGTAGATTTAAAATTAATAAAGGCAAAGCACAGGGAAATCATCCCTTTTAAGAAGTCACCTGGATTAATGACTCGCTAAATACAACTTATGCAACTACTTTTAATTGTAGATATTAGGGCATGATTACATCTTGAATTTGATCTGATACAAAATGCACTAGTTTACAATCGTTTTTGAAAATATATCTATATATGCTATATCTTGTCAAAACGATTATTATGAACTTTAACTCACCTCCTCTAAGCCTCAGCACCAAGTGAAGTGTGGACTCTTTCTGGATATTGTAGTCTGAGAGAGTGCGTCCATCTTCCAATTGTTTACCGGCAAAGATAAGACGCTGCTGATCTGGAGGAATTCCTTCTTTGTCTTGAATTTTAGCTTTAACATTTTCGATGGTGTCAGAAGCCTCAACTTCTAGGGTAATTGTTTTACCCGTAAGGGTTTTCACGAAGATTTGCATTGTGTAGCTAAAACAAATTAGTTAAATAAATAGTCACACCAACACGTATCTGGTTTGGGTAGGGGTGGATGAAATTTTGAAATAATTGACAAACGTTGCTAAATGATGACACGCCACGCGGAATTTCAAATTTAGAATTCTAATAGTCCATTTGACACTTTAAAAAAACAAGTACAATAAAAAAGCATTTGCAATATTATTAATTTACACAATAATTTTTGCTTCAAACTATTTTCGAATTTTCATATTTTTTGGGTTATTTCACGATCTTACCTTCTCTCACAAACGTGCTCTTAGTAAAAGAAACGTCAAGAAGCGACAATTCCATACAAAAAAATATGGCGTCAAATTTCGTTCAAAAACCAGATGGTCAGATTAATTATATTTATTTAATATTACTAAAAGTTAATTATATTTCATATTAAATAATTATTCTTTGTGATAATTAATATATATTACTTAAAAAATACCCATAGTTTTGTAACGTTTCAAAAATAAATCTCATTCCTGAACTGAAAGTGTGTTTAAAAATATTAAATTTATTAAAATATTATTTTTTGAATAAAGTTTATTTCGATTAAGTGCAATTGTAAAAAATATCTATTAAATAAATTAAAATTTATTTATTATACGCTAAAACAGTCACAAGAGCCACAATATATTATGTTGCAAGCAACCACTTCAGAACGTGTCTGATAAGTACTTGTTTCGTAATCGTTCGATTTTCAGGCACTTTGCAGAAATAAACTTCGTTTAATTTAATCGACAAAATGTATCACCAACTTAATAGAGTTACTGGTAGGCTTGTTGCTGCAACACACCTGCAAAGTCCACTATTCCCAGTTGTAAGTATAGTATACATTTCCATAATAGGACCTTGGTTATTTTTTTGTAGACTTAAAAGATTTTTCTTCCTAGGCACCAATTGCCTTGCAACGAGTGGAACCCCCGACAATCCAATACAACACAGCTCACCTTTCAAGCGTAGCTGAAGCTTGTCCAGCTCCAGGTAAACGGAACTTGATGCCAGGCACCAACACCCCTTACCCTCCAGTGCCAGAGAAGATACGCCAGAGACAGCAACAGTTCCAGGTACTTTTTTCCTCATATTTGTATATAATTCTTAAACAGAACACATATTATTTATTGATTATAAATACTGCATTTATAAAGTGTATTTTCTTCTATTTGGTAGTATGTAAATCTCATGCCTAGTATTAACTACTAAGTATGGTGTATAGCCTACATGTTGTATTGACTAATAGAAAGAATAAGTCTTAACATTGTACGGGTCTTACATTTTTTTTTTTTTATTGAATAGTGGGCAAACGAGCAGACGTATCACCTGATGGTAAGCGATTACCGCCGCCCATGGACACCCGCAACACCAAAGGCGTCACAAGTGCGTTGCCGACCTTTGGGGGATGGGGGAGGGGTTGGGGTATGGGCCTCCGGTATCCTCAATCCTCACTCGGTGAAACACAGCGCAAACGCTATTTCACACCGGTTTTCTGTGAGGCCGTGGTATCACTCCGGTTGAGCAGACCCATTCATGCCGAAGCATAGCTCTCCCACGGATTAAACATTTGATATTAACTACTAAGAAAAAAGATACACCTATGTAAATTTCTCTTGGGAACTGCTGAAGGTAATGCCAATTCCCTTGCATTACACTTACATGTGATGGATTACCATTTTTATGGAAAGATTAAATTCCATCATACCATTTACTGTGAACCCTTGTGAAATGAAAATGTGTAGGTCTTAGTCCCAAATTACGGCTTTGAGCACTAACTCATTTATAAGTGGTCTGCACATCAATTTGTTTGATATTCATATAAATGAATAAATAATAAAGAAATATTTTTAAAGTCTTAACAATATTAATTACTAGCTGACTCGAGGAACTTCCTACCACCATATATAACACCTCTGGTCAACTGATAGTAAAGACTTAAAAGGAAAAAGATATTAATTTTGGTACAGTCCTTCGAAAGTTACACACATACATACACAATCTCACAAAATTAGTTAATCTCAAACTCAAATCATTTATTTCCATAGGCCCCAAAAGGCACTTGAACACGTCAAAAATACAAACATCAAAATATAAAACAAAACTCAAGTAATCAATTCAGCGATAAAAGGTACTAATACTAAATGCACTGAAATGATTTGAATCACCGGAGCTTAGATTGATGTCGATTCAACTCAAAGGTTTAAATTGAAATCAATCCAAGTACCAGTAATAAACAGCCAAGTTAATAAAAATCGAGTTACTTTTGTTAATCTCACTTTATACATATGGGAACAAATCCTTGCAGGAGGATTGCTGAAAAAAGTATATTATTAACCAAAATATAGTGAAGATTTAAGAATAAATAATTATTATATATATTTTATCTGATCGTTGAATGAAATACAGACAAGAGCCAATGTATTTTACTTTATCATCATATTATCTAATCACTATTATCACAAGAAACCTTTTAGATATTTCACAATGAAATTTATGTCTCTATGTTTACAAGATAACTAATTATTGCTTATTAATTCTATGTAGGTGTGTATGTATGGTAGCACTTTCTTGTTCAGCTTTGTCTATATATTTGTCATGTTGGAAACTATCAAAAAGATTTAAATGTGAGTTATCATCGCTCTTAGACCAATAGGGTCCGAGCATAATTGAAAGCCAAAGTTGCGTGTGTCAGCTAGCATAATTATATATTATATTATATTTGTTTGGGTAAATCTACAAAATTTAAGTTTTTTTTTTTTTTTATTATAATTCACTAATGTTAACATCACATTGTTGCTTCCGATTTACATCTACTAGATGTGAATCTAACATGCATTTAAGAACTAAAGCTAATAAACGTACTCAGTAGTTAAAAGACGCAATTAAACCCTAAAATTATACAAAAATAAAAATCATTCCATCAATTCTCTTAATTTGGACCTAATTGAAGCCAAAGAACCAGTAAAAATATCCAATTCGTTACTGAGGGAGTTAGTGAAGTATCAGTCTTTACAAAAGTCATTGGGTCTCTAAATTCATGGACATATGTGTTTCTTTAGGAAGGAGACTATGGCCTATTATACCACTGACCTGATGGTATGGATGGGTGGTACAGGGTTTATTATAAGTTTGCCTTCTCTTTACAGTGCTATTGTCGTTTAGGGTTTTCCTACCTAGCCCATCAACTTCAATGACAAAATTAATGAATTAAATTCTAGGAACTGTGTAAGGTTATGATTGTATAGAAACTAAGTAGTGTGTAGTAAGATAGAAATTTATTTCATTTAATTATTACATTTTCTACTACTGCGTGTTTAATTGTACAACTTATTTTTCCATATTTCAGACTGAAGATGACATCCCAGTCTTCTTAAAGGGCGGTCCGTTTGATGGCATTCTGTACCGCTTCACTATGGCTCTCTGCATTGTTGGTTTACTCGGAGTCGCCGAAACCATCTACTCCCACGCTGTACCCAAGAAGTAGATCCAAATATTAAATTAATTCAGAAATGTATTAGTCCTCTGTGTTATAACGTGTCTCAGCACTGTGATTAGAAATAAACGGCGGTAAAAAATCAACTACTGTGTTTATGTGATTAGAGAATTTTCCACGTAATTTATGGTAGACTGTATTCTTCCAAATAAAATAGAATCTAGGTTTATAATAAATACCTTAAAGGAAAACAACGATCAGTGAATACCTACTACCATACCTATAGAGCGTACTCATTCCTAAAGGGCAGGCAACGCACTTGTGACGCCTCCGGTGTTGCGGGTGTCCATGGGCGGCGGTAATCGCTTACCACCAGGCGATACGTCTGCTCGGTTCCATTCCAAATATTAGAAGAGTTATTCTCTAACACATCAAAGTCCAGGATCCTTTCGTCATGAATTCCACAACATAAGATTCGAATAAGAAGAATGTTAGCAATAAGGACTATTTTTTTCACACTGGCATCCCAATTGAAATTTACCATATTTAATTGATATTCACTTACTGCTGTGATAATTATGTTGTCTAGTTACATATTGTTACTGTTAAAAGTCAATTGTTTACTGAGTAACATGAACTTATCATCTTTTTGGTAATCTGTGAACAATGGTGTTGGTTACATGTTCATAAATTTTGTGTACACATTGTATCTAGTTATAATCTGTGGGGGAAGGGGTTTCATGTTCCACCCAACACAAAGGGAGGGTCCTCCGACCAGGCGAGGTGATCATGCCTGGCGGGCTACTGCCCAACAGTTGATGTTGTATATATGATAATCGGCGCGTGAACTATTTATTGCACGATTCAGGATGTGTGGTTACTTCGTGTAGTGCGTTACTTCGTAGTTCAGTATATCTTCGGTAGATGGCGCTGTAGTAAGTTACTGTTGTGTTATATGTGGAAGTCGCCACTAATCTAACACGTATCTGTTTTTTTGTTCCAATAAATAAATAATAACTAAGGCTTTAAAAATGCGCGTTGGCTACATTTAGGTTACAATGCCGTTAAGACTTAATTTCTCATGAATTAACGCGTTACCACATAATCCACACAATGCAGCTTGAAGCAGCTACACTAGTTGCGACAATGGGGTTCATAAATAATTTTATAATTTATGCAATTTTAAAAGAGAGAAAACTAAATAAAGGACGCAGTCGCTAGAAAAAACAAAGCACAGCGATAAATTCCTAGAGATTTATATAGAACTTGCTTCTCTTTCTTCGACCCATGTTAAAGTTTATTTTACTTTAAAACAACTACCGATGTCGCAGGGGACTTAAAAAAATTGTGGATCTCAAAGTATCGTTCCATGTGGAGTTCGAACCCACATCACTCAGGCTGTAGAAAGTAGTGTGGCGACCACTTAAACCACTACACCAACCATATAATGTGTTTTATAACAATTGTAAGGATAAGGGAAAGTAAATAAAAAATCAGACAAGCCTTTTAAATATATTTATATTACTCATGCCAACTGGTCTTGTGTTTATGTTGCCATATTGCTTTAATCATAACTTCATAATATAAGTATATTATACGTACGCACACAGCAATAACATTCATAAAGCACTACTATTGAAAAACACCAATCTACATTTTCATTTAAACCTTTCAATTGCAACTACACTTAATATAACTTGATCGATATATGTATGTAACATCTACACTTAGTATTAATTGAAAGAATATGAAAGAAAAACAATCAGGTACCTACTTAGAAAAGAGTTAAGAACTAAATACTACGAATAAATATAACACAGCTTATTATAGGTTATGTAAAAACGTTAACAAAATAATTTGGAACTTTTACACCGTCAAATTCGGTCCTATAACAAATTGAGAGTACCTTACAGTTTGTATTTAGGTAGGTACCAACAATACATATAATCTCCATTGTGAAAATGCATAACACAGCCTTAAAAAAAATACGACGCCATTACGCAAGTATTACGAATAAATCTTATAAAAAGTATTTCGGTAAACGAAAAACCTTTTCTAGCTCTGCTTCTACTCTTCAGCCTAATATTACAAACTAGCTGAACCCCGCGGTGTTACCCGCGGTTATTGTCGTATCGTGGGTAACACCGCGGGGCGAAGCTAGTCTTAAAAATGTAAGCCTAAGTTACTCCTTGTACCATCAGGTACCTACCAGTGAAAGTCCCGTCCAAATCGGTCCAGCCGTTCCAGAGATTAGCCGGAACAAACAGACAGACAAAAAAATAAAAATTTATATTTTGGTATGTGTACCGTATATACATTCATATGCATGTAGTAGAAAGCGGTTATTTTAATATTACTAACAGACACTTCAATTTTATTTATTTGTATAGATAAATTTAAAGATTATTTTTTTATTGTAAAGAATACAAACAATAAAAATGTTAATTGATATTAGACATGTCATGTCACGTTTAATAGAGACTCCAATTATAACACTTTTTTTATAGTTTATAACACAATAGATAACTTTTAAACAGATAACAACATATACGGTCAGAGAATAATGGTAGGTATAATATATTTTGCTATATGTTTCGTATGTACTCGTATATATGTATGTATACTTAACAATTCTAAGATAGATAGAAATATAATCTTGTTCGTTGAATTTTCAAAATAAAAAAAAATAATAAGCTCAACTTATTAGTAAGCACAGTACTTATTAATGCACGACCGCTAATAAACAGAAAGGGGCGTTTTATGTACTTTATACATTTTTGTATATGAGATTGCACTTTGAACGGGGAGTTTGCTCCCATTTATAATATTATTACTTAGTTTCTAAAATACATCTTCGTCGTAATTCATTGCAGCTTAGTATGACTAAATTAATGTATATCTACGATAACACGATAGATTATTATATTTTACACCCACTAACTACTGTGAAACGTGTCAAGAGGAAAACAAATAACATAACACATTCGCATATACAGATGGAACAACAAAACCGCGATAAAATTGGTTTTTATTACATTGACAAAATCTATACATCAAAATAATAATAATAATAAATATTCCGGACATCTAACACACAACACCATCTAGTCCCAAGCTAAGCAGAGCTTGTGTTATGGATACTAGACAACTGATATAAATACTTATATACTTTTTTCTTGTAAATACATACATATTATACATAGAAAACACCCAAACTCCGAAACCAATATTTGCAGATCATACAAACATTTGGTCCGACCCGGGATCGAACCCGAGACCTCAAGCTTAGCAGTAGCATACGCTACCACTACGCCACCGAGGCAGTCAAGTCAATAATCTAAGTACAATGTATGAAATTAACATATCTAAACGTAATGTTAAAATTTTATTTCAAAATAGGTACATTACATAGAGATTAATTACAAGTAATAGCAATTGCCTTCGGAATAATATAAGTTTGTTACTTAGGTAGACATAACGACGTTACGAAGGCCGGCAACGCACTAGTGACGCCTCTGGTGTTGCGGGTGTCCATGAGCGGCGGTCATCGCTTATCATCAGGCGATATGTCTGCTCGTTTGCCCCCTATATAGTAAAAAAAAAACATCAAAGTTGTTGTTTAACTGGGTGATTATGTGTACCTACAAGTAAGTATAGCTAACACTGAACTAGTAACATAAGTGCAAGATATCTATTTAGGCATAGCCAGTAAAAGGAATTATAAAACTCCATAACATAAGGACGCTGAATAATTTCTTTAAAATAATAGATACAAAATAAGAATTAATGAGGACACTAAATGGCGCTCTTTTTCTGTTTCTTCTAATTTACGCTTTTTTAAGTTGTAGGCAAGGCATAGAAAATTATTTCTCCGTAACTTTATTTCAAACTAGGCTAAACTTCGATATTTTAGGTGGAGCTATTGCCATCACACCTCCACTACCCAAGTTCCTACTAGGCGATATTTCAGAGTTTTGTAGAAAGGCTAACTATCCGTACCGTGCCATCGGTACCGTATGGGAACTGGGACCGACGGCTTAATTGCGGGATTGCTCTGCTCATACGAAGGGGTCTCGATGTGTCCGTTTTACAACTGACCTAGCTAGGATTGCTTGATTTAGCAATGTGCTAACTTATGCAGGTACAGCAGAGCCCGAGCTATAGAAATGTATGTTATGTTTTCTTCCCTAGGTATATAAAATTAAATCATTTTCACATTATTCTGATTATTTTAATGACTATAAATGTACACATAGGTAAGAAATCTCAAATCTTTCTTACTTTTTATTATATTTTGTAATTCATGCGCTGAATATATGTAAATGATTTTTACAATATCTGAATAGGTCAATATGCATATTTTGAAGTTCTTAATTGCATTAACCCATCCATGAAATGCATGTTGAAACATATGAAATAATAATAAGAATTTGTGTCAGTGATTGTTCATGTATCAGATAATTACTAATCCTCGGAAATAGTACTATAAATATGATACTGTTCAAAGAACAAAAGTACATAAAAAATCACGTCAGAATATTTAGACTACAAAAAGTATAAAGAGTAGACATGAAATATATACTAGTATAAGTGGTAAATTCATTTTAGACCTGAACGTTCTACTTGCTAAAGTTATAACAATAATGATGTTAATACTTTGCAGTGAAATGCAAATGCGATAGATTAATAAATAATCTTTTTAAAATTCAGACACGCAGAAGTACTAAATAAACAAATCTCTAAAAAATTTATAAACTAATTTCACTAAGTATAAATTATAAGTAAATGTACAGCAATAGAGATCCTTAAAAGTATTTTTTATAACATTACGTAACAAAATATTGAGTAGTAGTAAATCATATTTTATTGTTTCAGTATTTACCATAGGTAGATACTAATTTAAATAACAGTAAAAACGATTTAATCGCACACCAAAAATCGATGTAAACATATTGCAAATTAAAATCTTATGTTTGATTTTATAGACAATGATATTAAACACTAAGTAGGTAAGTTAACTTCATAGTATTTGACCTCTATAATCTAGGCGAGTATTGTAACTACTGTACTAATAAGTAGCGCAAAAGCAAAGCGAATCGAGCGAAACAGAAAGCCGATCAGACAAATTGTAAGTCGTCGCTGTTTGACGCAGATTTACAATTTATTCTGTAGTGGACTATTTTCAAGTCTTATCATAAGCTCCTGAGCCACACGGTTTGTCTTTTGTTGTCTAATATCATTGTATATAGATAACAATACTTATAGTTCAAAGATTCGTTTAAATCCCATTATAGACACTAGAAGAAGGTAACGCAACAGTGTTAGCAACATTATAACATTAGTAATCTGGCAATAGTCAAGATTATGTAGGACGCGGACGAGCTGGCAGTGGTGGCGGTGCTCCCTGTCTAGCAGGCACTGGAGGCGGCATAGCCGTTGGCGGAGGAGTGACACTCTCTGGCGGAGGTGGAGGCGCACACGTCGGAGGCGGCACGCTGTCACTGGGAGGTGAAGCTATCGGCGGCTGAGCGATGGTTTTAACAGAATCTGGCGTTAATGGCGCTGGACGTGGTGGAGGAGGACGTGCCGGAGTTACTGGAACTGGCGGAGCTCGAGAGGGAACCAATGGAGTTGGTGATGGTGCAGGTGGCCTACTGGGTTGCTGACGGCGTGGAGTTGGGGGAGCTGATCGTAAAGGTCGTTCAGGTTGGGCGTCACCGGATAATGGAATAGTATTGTTAGAGCATAAATTAATTTCAGATCGAACAATCTCAATCCAATCGGGCGTTTTTAATAAAACTTGCAATGGAATAGAATAAGCCGATATGTGGCCCTTCTGGGCAGCAGCTAAGGCATTTTGTCCTTCTCTAAATGTAATACTTAGTGTATGATCGTCAATAAAACGAACTAAAGTTACTTCACCAATGGTAGATAACTCTTGTAAAACTGCTGCCATAACATTATCATCGAATACTGTGTCTTCGCCAGAAAAATCTTCATAAGGTTGTACAATTATACTGGCGTCTGGTGGTCCAAGGTCTTTCACGACTTCATAGAATACTTCCATACATTTTGTGTAGCTAACCTGTGATACTTCTATTTCTAATATCGCGATAACAGGGCGATGATCGCTTTGTTTCAATTCAGCTCGACCATAATGCAATAATTTACCGGTTTGTAATTCCGTAGTTGTTTCCGGATCGATTGTATACTTCCTGCTTCGCCACAACACACGGTCAGTCCAAGCAGGAGCTCGACATTTTTCACTTGTGTCATAATCATCACTAAATAAATCGTATTTGTAAGTGGGTGGAAATGTTATTTCTCCTTCGAAGCAATGTTTAAAAACAGCGTTTTGTTCCTTTTGTTGTAGTAATTGATCGTGATCCAAAACGCGTGGTAAGCTATTCTGTGATACCAAATGACGTATTTCATCTTTATCTAAATCAACTCTGTAGTTGAAGTCGCCACACCAAAATACGTAATCATGAGTATAAAGTGAACGACCCATTGGAAATGCAATTTTCCTAGTTATTTCTGTATAATCAGCATTACGTTCAGTAACCTGAGACTGTCCTGCGGCAAAATGAGCACACACAAAACACAGGGATGTACCATATATTACCATGCGTATCCCCACAGCTCCTTTATTCCCAGTGGCACCTCCAAGGCCAGTTTTCACAGAATCAAGAGCAACATCTCTAATATGTGGTATTAAATCTTTCCTAGCAAATACAAAAAGGCAAACTCCTACTAGCTGATGACTAGACAGTAGAGTATATGGAGCATCTCTGCATAATACTTTTTCTAATTCTTCACTCCAAGCCTTTGCATTATCAGAACTAGCTGCCATTATGTTGCTGGCATTTAAATCAACAATTTCCTCAAATCCAATTGCAAATATGTCTGATGGATGTTCTTTTAAATTAACAGTATTGACCAGAGCAGAATTAGGACAATCAAGTAACCAGTCTGCTAAGGACACATCTTTGTAAGCCAGGCTTCTGAAGTGTTTACCTCCATTCACATTGTATGTTCCAATTGTAATACGAATAGTTGTTGGTTGTGTAAATTCATTTGCTCTGCGACACATTTCTCTAAGCACTGGGGTTGATGTATGCAATAAATTTGATGGCAATAATATTCTGGAACGATCAGCCAGCTCAGAGTTTAATGTGGATCCCAGAAGTAATATATCAATTGCTTCTTGTTTAGAGTTGTCTAGCAAGTTGTTTTGAATGGTACGAGCAGCTGATCTTGCACCATCAATGAGTTTAGAACCACCCTGTATAGCACCAGTGCCTGCATAAATTTTAGATATTTCATTGCCATTATTTACCCACATCTGCTTGAATACTTCTTCAAATCGATTAACATTTTGTTTTTTGTCAATACATTGCAGTAACATAAGCTGAATAGCCAACATTTCTAATCCTATAAACGTTTGTATGGAATTAGTCCTGTCTAAACAATCTAAGCAGTTAGTGCGTATGACACCTTTCTGAATGTTATAGATATCTGAACTTTTTGCACTAAATATACTTATTTCATCATAATGGTTTTCAATAATTCTTTTAAATTTTGCTAATGTAGTTTCAATGGAAGATGCTTTCACTTCTTGGTGATAATCAAAAATTATTTGAATCACATCTTCATGGGCAGACTCATTTAAATGCTTCTGGAATGCATTACTTAAATTAGCCTCACCCTCACTACCACCTATTAAGCTAGATCCCAACAAATTGACAATAATCAAAGAGCCATAATTTCTTTTCAACTGTGAGAAATGTCTATCGCATGCACTAGTAGAAGCATCATAGCCTCGTGACATCTTCACCTTGTGAGAGCCAACTTGTATTCCAGGTTGTTCCCAAAATAAGGGAACTGACCCTCTGGTCTGTACATATGATGCTACAGCATCATCAACATAAATGGCTTGTTCAGTTTCTACAAAATTAGCTACATTTCCATCATCATTGCAACCTCTTACATTAAATCTAGTGCCTGCCCTTTCACAGCTGAGTCTTGATACTAGAATTGCTCTCGCTTGACGGTGGCCTACATAGATAGTACGTATTTCAACTGAACCGCACATTGCTCTTGTTAACCACTCATCACAGTCTATGCCATACCTAATTAGGTGAATGAAAAGGGTTCTATTCCAGAAGAATCTGTTATCTGGGCTAGCACCTTTACTTTTTCTTTGAGCACATAAAGTGAGATCAAAGAGATTTGCAGATTTTCCAGAATTCCATGAAAAGTAGAAAGTCCCTGAATTAATTAATTTTCTCACTTCAGAAACTTTATCTTCCCCTTGTGTGTGATAAAATAGGGGTAAAAATTGTGTTTGAGTAATTTTAAATACTTCAGCGTCACCAATTTTACCCACTGAGCAACAGCCCGTGACGAGGACCAGGTACAACAAACATGTTTCACCAGAATTGAGCTGAAGGACACCGAGACATCCATATGCGTCAGCTATTTTATGATATTGTTTGCGTAGTGTCTCAGTTTCTTGTGGAGACAGTGATACAACTGCTTGCGACTCGAAGAGCAGTGCCGATTCTTTATTTCTATGTTGTAATATTATACTGTATGGATTCGGAGGCGCCGATTTCTCGAGGACCTTAAATCCTTTTGACATAGCCATGATTAATAAGACTATTTAGTCACTTACATATGAACAACAGCCATCCGCCCCCACTTAAACAGACACAAGTTAACACAATAATCGACCACAAGAAAAATCTAATCAGAATAGGTGAACATGAAATGTCAAAAGCGTTTGACAAACTGTAACGAATTGACAGGTGAGGTGCAACAACCCTATCGTTTTCATGGTTCAGAAATCAGTAAAATTTTATTTCGTGGTTAGTTTGCAAATTAAGAACAACAAAGCGATGTAACAATTTTCGTACTTCAAGTAAAATATTTCATAAACATATGATGTAAACGTGCTATAAATATCTCAGGAACAATCTATAACGGGCTTTTTGCTAAGGAGCAAATATCGTTCCTCAATTTTTTTTTAGGAACGATTTTAGCTTACGCCCCGTATAATATACTACTATTCGTACCTAGATCGGATCGTTTTTCAAATATAGGAACTGGACATAAGTTAATGTTTCTATACCTACTGTATATATGTTGTTGCAATGTCATCAAACTTTTTTTCTTTGTTTCTTTTAGTGCCAGACTGGTTCATTCTTTTAGGGTACTGTAGTTTGTAGGTCTTGTAGGGTACTGTGTCGATACCCTTATAATTTCGTCATGTCCATCCATCTATTTCTTTCAATCTTTCAAACGGTAAGTGCTAGAAAGATGAAACTTTGCATAGACATAAAATATGTATATAGCATGTCAACAAAGCGCTAAAATAAAATGATATCTACTTTTTTTTGGCGTACCTCCTCTACGCGTAAAGTGGGGATATTTCTTTTTCTCACGTCTACCCCAGAGTGTAGGGTATCATTACTTGTTTGTGCTCAGTTTGTGTTGCTCAGATGATTTTTTGATTTAGTTGTTCGTTTGCGCGATATTCAACTGTAAAGCCCATTTTTTTGTTAAAATAGGGCGTTATGACGGCTTAGATAACTTTGTTAGTTCAGGAGTTATAGAGATCTAACTTGTAAAATTACTTACAAATATTCGTACAAAAATCACGAAATACAATGTAATATTATTCATAGTGATAAATACAAACCCCGCCTTCTAAATCCACGTGCTGTTATGAATGAATACGGAACCATATTCTATGCGTAGTCAGTGACACGCACTTGACCGGTTAGTAGTTTTCGTAGGGACGAATATGTTTATATTGGAAACAAAGACGGATTTTTTTTTTTTTTTATTGGAAAAACAAAAGTGCTTAGTTTTTTAAATTCATTTATAAAAAGTGAATGTTAACTATTAGTCTAACACTATAGCTATATATATATATACATATATACGGGAGAAAATAAATACTGTTATTAATTTCATGGAAATTTCAATGAAAATTTTACACATCACTATTTGAAAGAAAAGGTTGAAATATTTTTATTGAAATTAAAGTTTTCCAAAACAATATGACAATTATTTATTATTTTAGTATCAAAGTCGATCAATATACTGTACAATAATATTTAAAACTCATTCCTACATATTACAAAATACTAATAGTTTTCTGAATAAATAAATAAATATTTTGGCGTTATGTGTTAGATAACACATAACGCCGTCTAGTCCCAAGCTAATCAGAGCTTGCGTTATGGGCACTAGAACAACTGATATAAATACAAAGGTACTTTTTTGTAAATACATACATTTTAATACATAGAAAATACCCAAACTCCGAAACAAATATTTGCAGATCATACAAACATTTGGTACGACCCGGGCATCGAACTCGAAACCTCAAGCACAGCAGTCGCATACGCTATCACCGCGCCACCGAGGCAGTCAACTTAACTTATGGTCTTTAAAGTATAAATATTGAAAAAAAAAATTGTCCATGCCCACTGAGAAAAAAAAAGAAAAACATCTAAGGACACGAAATTTTTTACAAACAAAATTCGTAAAGCTTAAATTTTCGATTCATATGGTTTATCAATTCAAATTTTGCAAAACTGGATGAAAAAATCATTATAGTTACATGCAAATATATTTAAACATATTTCAACATACAAGGTTGGATATTTTATTAATATTGACGTGCCATAGTACGGAGAGTTTTCAGTGCAAAGTTCATCAATTGATCTTTGGTATCGTTTTAATTATTAATACCAAATATTACACATTATTCCCGCCCAAAATGTCACAGGCTGAAGTTTACATATTTTGTATAGGCACCAATTGAGTCTGACTTCACTTTCAACCGGCCTGTGTTGCGTTGTACATAGTCTTGGTATATTTCCCTCGAGGCCTTAGATACAGTTGGTGGTATGACATCTACGGAGCTGTCTATTGTAAACGCGCTGTTTACTGTCATTACCACGTGAATATCAGACTTGTAACGCGGATTGGAGCGCCTTTCGAAATTCACGTACCGTTTATACCTGGATGGAAAATGTAAAATAGTTAATCATTATGATTTTAAAGCCAGTTTCAACACTAACTTGCGATACCTTTCCAGATAAGTACAGTTTTCGGTTTCACAAGTATCGGTGGTGTCAAATACATACAATGCGACTAAAATGAGAATATGCACGTAAATGACCTCTATTTGACAAATGTCCCTTGAAAAAACATTGTTGATACGCCAATAAGGTTTCGTTGCAAACCGTACTTTTCAAGGGACATTTGACAGATAAAGGTCATTGAAGTTCCTATTCTTATTTGAGTCGCATTATATGTCAGATAATTATATATATATATATACACTCATTTGCAAAAAAAACGGGCGGTTTCGATTTTCTTCCTGGCTGAAAAAAATAAAATACCAAAAAGGTTTTAATCATTTTATACCGTGGGAGAGCTATGCTTGTGACGCCTTTGGTGTTGCGGGTGTCCATGGGCGGCGGTAATCGCTTATCATCAGGTGATACGTCAGCTCGTTTGCCCACTATTCAATAAAAAAAAAAAAAAAAAAAAAAAAAATCATTTGAACATGTTACTGGCCAGTTATAAAATTGCCATAATGTTTATAAGAGTACATTCCAAATTCAAATTTTTGACTGAGCCTGGTTTTCAAAGAAAACAACTTTTAACTATATTTTGTGGCGCGAATTCCCTATAGTTAATATCGACTCTAATTAACTTTTGACAATTTTTATTAAATTATCTGATGTCCTTGACATTTAAAAGTATTGTTATTGCTATTTAGCAATCTCGAAAATGGTAGATAAAGTGATAAAAGCGAGCAAAATTATTGCGCTGCTTGAAGAAGGTTGCAGCCAATGCTTCGTGGCTCAGAGGCTAAATGTGAGTCGGTCGACAATTCAAAGGACCTGGCAGCGCTATCAAGAGACCGGTTCCGTCAAGAGAAGGCCTGGTTCTGGCAGAAAGACATGTACCGAACCACGGGATGATCGTTTTCTAGTTAGTCAAGCGTTGAGAAATCGCAAATCTTCTTATGTGGACCTCAAGAACAGCCTCGAAGAAGTAAGAAATGTGCAAATTAGTCTATGGACGGTCAGGAGGAGGCTTTTCGCTGCTAATATTCACAGTCATCGCCCGGCACGCGGCCCTAAATTACTCCGTGGACATCGAGTTGGCAGGCTTAGCTTCGCTCGAAATTGTGTGTCATGGACTCATGAAGACTGGGATAGGATATTGTTCTCCGATGAAGCCAGGATATCTCTGCACGGTGAAGACCGACGTCGGCGAGTGCTACGTAGACGAGGAGAACGCTTTGCAGAGGCATGTTTTAAAGAAATCAAACCTTATGGAGGGGGCTCTGTTATGTTTTAGGCAGGAATAAATTCCATGGATCGTACGGAGTTAGTCTTCATCGAAAACGGTACACTGACTGGACACCGATACATAACGGAAGTTCTAATTCCTTATGCACAACCCGCTTTAACCGCTCTTGGCGAAATCTCATTTTTTATGGACGACAACGCTCGCGCCCACCGGTCTGGCGATGTGGAAGAGTATATGCTAGAAGTCGGAATTCGTCGTTTGGACTGGCCAGCTAGAAGTTCGGACCTCAATCCCATAGAGCATGTCTGGGACGTTCTGAAGCGACGAGTGAGATCAGTGCAGCCGGCTCCGCAGACCATCAGAGAGCTAAAGAATGTGATTACCGCGGAGTGGGAACGTATTCCCCAAGAAACCATAAAAGATATACTCGCTAGCATGCCCAGACGAATGCAAGCCGTGATTTCAGCAAGAGGGGGCACACTCAATACTAAACTTTTATCTGCTTTTAATGTATTCAAGAAAAACAAAGAAATTAACGCGTTTCATTTTTATTTAGCGAGCAGGTACAATAATAGTGTTTTGAGCTTAAACATTATTTCTCAATAATTTAATCAAAATGTTATGATAAAACTGATGATACCTATTCCTTCCTAATTAATTTATGAAATTCTGAGGATAACAATACCTAAAATTGTCAAACAAACTAATAGTAACTGTAAAATAGTTCTTTGCTTAAGTGCCCGTTTTTTTTGCAAAAGAGTGTATATATCTGCAACTTTTATTTGTTAATATGGCAAATAATTAACTACCGGAAACTAGTAAAAGTGGTTTTTAAGGCTTTAAACTTTTAAATAAGTTAACTTATAAAGAGTTTTTAACTGACTTCAAAAAAGGAGGGTATCAATTCGACTTGTTTTTTTTTATTACCTCATAACTTTCGACTGGGTTAACCGATTTTGATGATTCTTTTTTTATTTGAAAGCCCTATATATATTTGGTCCAGTTCTTGAAGTCGGTTTTTTGTTGTCATTAAAATTTGTGATTTTCAATGTCACGATTAGAGCTGTAACGTTTCTCTTGATTGAAATAAAAATACTAATTTATAAACATGAAACTGACACATGTTTCCTACAGAACGTTTCGCTCCATTTCACTTGTTGCTAAAGGGTTATTGTCTAGGTCCGTAGTTTCAATCAATTCAAGAAATTGTCAACTATTTCTTTAAAAATGTAATATTACGTTAAAAGTTTCAGACAAATTATACTCACATTATCATATCCCGTTTACTGGGTTCATTGAGAGATATTCTATTCATTCGCTTTATAGCGGGGAATAGAGGTGGTTCGTCATTCTCATTAGCCTTCAAAATCTTGGCCACCACTGTTAAAGGCGATGGTACAGACATCCGAAGCGTTGGAGTGGAGTTTGTTAAATCATCATCAGAGGATGAGTCGCCATTGGAACTGCAAATAACGTATTCTTTTATTTATAATCGATGTTAAATAATAATAAATATTTCGGACATCTAACACACAACGCCATCTAGTCCCAAGCTAAGCAGAGCTTGTGTTATGGGTACTAGACAACTGATATAAATACTTATATACTTTTTTTGTAAATAAATATTTCGGACATCTATTTAACACACAACGCCATCTAGTCCCAAGCTAAGCTGTGCTTGTGTTATGGGTACTAGACAACTGATATAAATACTTATATATACTTTTTTTTTTGTAAATACATACATATTATACATAGAAAACACCTAAACTCCGAAACAACTATTTGCAGATCATACAAACATTTTGTCCGACCAGGGAATCGAACCCGAGACCTCATGCACAGCAGTCGCATACGCTACCACTACGCCACCGAGGCAGTCAATATATCAACAATAATGTCATTTTGCAAGCTAAATCGATCATTTATTAGCAACACGTTGTAGAACTGCACGGTTGGCCTAGTGGTTTAAGCGGTCACTACGCCGCTTGCTACTGCGCCAAGTGCCGTGGGTTCAAATCCCACGTGGGACATCACTTTGTGTGATCCACAAAATGTTGTCCCGAGTCTGAGTGTTCTTTGTGTCCGTTACATGTATGTTTGTAAAGTCCCCCGCGACACAGGATGTATATTCCTAATGCGGGAGTTGTCTTTTTAAAGAAAGAAAGAAAGAAAAAAGAAAGAAAAAGATAGAAAGAAAGAACTGTTAAGAATGTTCATACTCGCTAGAATTATTCGAGATGGTGCTGGATCGGCCGCTGATAACGGGGTTCTTGGAGGTGGGCCGCTTTGTTTGGTCGCTGGAACGCCCACGAACTACAAATGGACTAAAATTTTCTGAAAACGTTGGAGCCAAATCTCTAAGAGTGTGGAACATCTGTAAAGATATACATTATATTAGTAACACATTGTAAATGGGAATACTGGACGAATAAATGTGGTACGAAGTATATATTACGTACAAGTCAACGATACTTGGGACCAAATGTTTGTACTATCTGCAAATATTTGTTTTAGAGTTTGGGTGTTTCCTATGTATTCCTATTCCTAACCTATATGTATGTATTTACAGAAAAAGTAAAAAATTCAGTTATCTAATACCCATATTACAAGTTCTGCTTAGTTTGAGACTAGATGGCGTTGTGTGCACAGATCCTAATTTCATATTTTATCGCGAAATAATGTGTGTTTATAACTTTACTATTACTCTATCTACAATCGCTAGCGACACATTCTCTTGTATTATAATCTCAGGAACCGCTTGTCTGATTTGCAAAATTTTTTCAGTGTTGGATAGTCTATTTATCGAGGAAGGCTATAGGCTATATATCATCAAGCTAAGACCAATAGGAGCGAAGCGCCAATGAAGAATGGGAGAAAATTATTACGCAATTAATTATTGGACATAACATGTCGCTTATTTTTCTTAAAACTCAATTAATCATACCTTAAATTCAAAGCAATCCATCAGCACTGTGTACTCAAAGGGTCTATTATAATCGTGATATGGGTCCACCATTTCAATGGTACTGCTGCTGTCACCGTGCATGCCGATGATCTCGCAGCACAGCTTCTTCATCTCGTTACATGGCAGGGGAAGGTGACGGAGCACATCGTCGTCCCACCACTTGGTAAGCGACCTGCAAGTTTGTATAATAATTTTCAACTTTTATATTTAACTAGCTGACCGACGCAACCTCGTTCGCGTCTTTTATTGCCCGTAGCGAAAAATTTTCCCCCGTATAGGGTTGATTTTTTGCACCTTGTGTCCGAAAAACCCCAATATCTTACGGAACCCTATTTTTTTCTAAAATAAAATATAGCCTATGTTACTCGTGGATAATGTAGCCTTCGAATGGTGAAAGAATTTTTAAAATCGGTCCAGTAGTTTTAGAGCCTATTCATTACAAACAAACATACAAACAAAGTTTTCCTCTTTATAATATTAGAATAGATGATTTTTATGTATTAATTTGTATTATTTAAATTTGTGTTATTACACAAATTTAAATAATACAAATTAATACAATACAAGTTATTACTTTCAAATTGGGAGTCTGTTATCAACTTACTGCTCTTGCGAATTTTTTTTAACGCCGACCGACCGCCTATCATCACTCTTATGTAAAAAAGTGGCTAAGTAAATTAGATGTTGTGTCAAAGCAACGGTGTCATAGAGAGGGATATAGCTACTCTCAGATTGGAAAAGGATTAAAATATCAGCAGCTCGTATAAGCGTGATGGAAATATTATTAGTAAATGGAGTTGTCTGCAAGTAGGTATAATGTATTCGTAGCCTTTTTTTACGTGTGGAAACCCTCTCGGGCCGTCACCCCACCGGGGTTTGCGGCGGGGCGGTGTGTCGGAATCGAACCGACTAAAACCACACGGTGTGCCAACTCTGCGCTTGAGAAGGGAGGAGTCCGGGAACTGCAGTTATTAACACGACCGGACCCCAATGTATTCGTAGCCTTTTTTTTTTTTTTTTTTTTTTTACGTGTGGAAACCCCCTCGGGCCGTCACCCCGCCGGGGTTTGCGGCGGGGCGGTGTGTCGGAATCGAACCGACTAAAACCACACGGTGTGCCAACTCTGCGCCTTAGAAGGGAGGGGTCCGGTAACGCAGTTATTAACACGCCGGGCCCCTCCCAGCGCCTGCCCGCACTGAAGCGGGCACCGTCTGCTGTTAGACTCTCAAAATTAGGCGACGCACGGCACACGCGTACGTCGCCCCCTCGCGGTTGGCCTTTATTGCGGATGGAGGGGAAAACCCATCCCGTCCATCCGCGGCCACACTCAGGGCGGCATGAGGCGCTGATAGGCGCGCCTCCGCCGCCCCGTGCGCCGGCGGCGGATCGGGTCCGAGTGGAGATCGTCCTCTCGGGCCTTCTCCGCCGCCTCCTTCCGCGAGATTACTTCCTCGCAGAAGGTCGCGACCGCGGTAAAACTGCTGTCGCTACCGGCCATGGATAGTACGACGGCCGGTAGCGACAGATCTCCTCCGATGACTGCAGTGAGGGCCCGGCGCTGCTCCGCCCAAGCGGGGCAGAACTCCAGCGTGTGCTGGGCCGAGTCCTCACTGCAGTCGCAGTGGTGGCAGGCGGGACTCAATTCCCTCCTAGCGACCGAGTGCAGGTACTTTCCGAAGCAACCATGCCCGGAAAGCACCTGCGTCAGCCGGAAGGAAAGGGTCCCGTGCTGCCGCCCTGCCCACTCGAGGATGACCGGCTGGAGCGCCTCCACGGTGGCAAAGCCAGCGCGTGGAGCCTCCAGCCGGGACGACCAACGAGCCATCGTGGCTCGGCGAGCGGCTTCACGCCAATCGCGTACCTCTTCGGGCGGAGGACGATACCCGTTCTCCGCCCGATATTCAGCCGCTCGCCGATAAACTTCGGCGAGCACTTCCGCCTCCAAATCCCACGGGGGTGTTCCGGCCAAGGCGCATGCCGCCTCCGTCGAAACGGTGCGGTATCCGCGTATGGCTCTGACTGCCAATACCCTCTGAGGGCGCCAGAGGCGCGCCTTATTCTGGGCAGTCAGAGCCGGGACCCACACCGGTGACCCATAAAGGGCCATCGACCGGACCACCCCCGTGTAGAGGTTCCTAGTAGCGATGCTGGCCCCACCCAAGTTGGGCAAAAGGCGCCCAAGGGCGGAGGCAGCGCCGACCAGCTTCGGAGACAGTTGTCGGAAGTGCTCGTCGAAGAGCCACCTACCGTCGAGGATCAGGCCCAGATACCTCATCTGGGCCCGAACCGGTACGAGGACCGAGTTGACTTCGATGGAGGCGCCGGGGGGTGGACCACGACGGGGCCCATGGAAGAGCAGGGCCTCCGTCTTGTCAAGGGCCACCCGTAAGCCCAGCGCCTCGATGCGCCCAACCACCAGAGAAACACCCCTGGTGGCCAGGCGCGCCGCCTCTTGGAAATTCGCCCCCCGGGCTGTGACAAGAGTGTCATCGGCGTAACAAATTACGCCCAGCCCGGGAGGCAGACGACTTCGAAGGACCCAGTCGTACCCCACGTTCCACAGGAGTGGTCCGAGGACAGACCCCTGTGGAACGCCGCACGACATGGGTCGCCGTCTCAAGACGCCATCTCGATCCTCGTACACGACGGTACGCTCCTCCAAATAGTCTGCCACCAGCCGCCTCAGGTACTCTGGCACCCCATGATACTGGAGTGCTTCCCTGATGCAGCTGAATGGCAGACTATTAAAGGCGTTGGCGATGTCCAAGGACACCGCCAACACCACGCCGCCACAGCCAACCGCCTCTTCGGTCACGGCCCTAAGGCGCATCACGGCATCGACCGTCGAACGCCCCTCTCGGAACCCGAATTGGGCGTCCGACAGGTCGGGCCCCACCTCGCTGAGATGCTGGACGATGCGGGCAGAGAGAATCCTCTCGAACAATTTGCCCGCCTCATCCAGCAACACGATGGGCCTATAGGCCGCGACCGAATCGGCCGGCCGTCCCGGCTTCGGCAACAGGACCAGCTTCCCACATTTCCAGCACTCAGGGAAGCGTCCGGACGCCAGGCTGGCGTCCAAAACCTCCCTGAGGCGGTCCGACATATGGTCGAGGGCTCGGGCCATCACTCGGGGTGGTACCCCGTCCGGCCCGGGGGCGGTGTTCTTGGAACGCATCCTTAGAACAGCCGCCCCTACCTCCGATTCCCTAACGGGCGGCACCTCACTCCCTCCGTCCCCGTCGTCTCTGGCCGGAATGTATTCGTAGCCTATTTCAGCCACGGCAACCAAACTCAACGGACCAGCCAACTACGCAGGAGATATTGTAGTGCACGAATGTGTCAAAAACACGAGTGCTCTCTTTCTTCCCTCACTCTTCTAAATCGATGGGAAGGCTATTCAAAACGATCGGGGAGAGATTAGCATCAGGACCTTCCGACGAATAGAGAGGTACTATATTTACTTTAAAGTTAATTAAAGCAGGTTTTTTTTTAAATCTTCGTAAAAATATAAGGCATACTTAGTACAATTATAAGATTGAAGTGCGTTCCAGGCTGGGTGAGGTGAGTTGAACAAGTAGGAGGGCTTTTTTTTTTTTAACACAACGCCATTTAGTCCCAAGCTAAGCAGAGCTTGTGTTATGGGTACTAGACCACTGATATAAATACATATATACTTTTATTTTTTGTAAATACATACATATTAAACATAGAAAACATCCAAACTTCGAAACAAATATTTGCAGATCGTACAAACATTTAGTCCGATCCGGGAATCGAACCCGAGACCTCAAGCACAGCAGTCGCTTACGCTACCACTTGCGCCACCGAGACAGTCAATACATGATTCTGTATTTGATAGCTGCTGTGCTTGTTCTATGATTATGGTTTTAGAACTGGGCTAAAAAATATTCACCTATTTCTTGGAATATAAACGATCGCTTCTGGATGATGTAAATAATAGTCACTTTGGTACTCCCAGATGGCCGGCCTCGATTGATCAGGAACAAATAGACCAAGGAACAAATTCATGGTGTTCTGTTTCTCAGCGTCAGAGAATGTATTGGAGTAGTATCTACTCAATGTTTGCATAATGTCATTGCCGTGGGACGACCATGGAGCTGTTTTGCGATAAGTCTTTATTCTGGAAATAATAATATTCAATGAACCGAAATTAAACGGTTAGCCTACTTGTTTAAGCGGTCGCCACGCTGCTTCATATTGCGCCAATTGTTGTGACAAGATGTATTTTCCTAATGTGGGAGAGTTCATTAAAAAAAATCAATAAATAATCTGTATTTAAACATCAATTAATGAAATTGACTGTACTCAAGGTTTGATAATGGTGCAAAAAATAATAATTAAAAAGTATAGTTTAATTAAGAACCTCCTCTCTTTCAAGTCAAGTGAAAATATATAGAACTCCAAGACTATGTGTACAAAGTTTCATGATGACCGGTTAAGTAGTTTTCGCGTGAAAGCGTAACAAACAAACTTATATTCACATTTATAATATAGGAGGATGGTATGGACTAATTTAAGTGCGAGTCGGACTCGCGCACCGAGGGTTCCGTATAAATTAGATTACATATTATATGATGTAACCAAAATATTATATTTCCATTATCTTTTTTTTTTATGTTATAGGGGGCAAACGAGCAGACGTATCGCCTGATGTTAAGCGATTACCGCCGCCCATGGACACCCGCAACACCAGAGGCGTCACAAGTGCGTTGCCGGCCTTTGGGGGATGAGGAAGGGGATGGGGGAAGGGGTTGGGGTAGGGCCTCCGGTTTCTTCACTCACTCGGTGAAACACAGCGCAGGCACTGTTTCACACCGGTTTTCTGTGAGGCCGTGGTATCACTCCGGTCGAGCCGGCCCATTCATGCCGAAGCATAGCTCTCCCACGGTAAATGTCGTCTGTGCTATAAGACGTTGCTTCATACCAAATTTCAAGATTTTTGAGTTCACGGGAAGTATCCTGTAGGTTTTGATTCCCTTGCGAGTGTCAAAAATTTGCAGCTTAAACGGCTGTATCTTTTGATAGCGTTGGCTTAGAAGTTTGATTTTTCATAGCTCCAAGGCACAGTAGACCGGAGTATTCAGCTTGATACGCTTTCACGCGTTCTTAAGAAAAGGGGTTTTGACAGACAGACACAACAAAGTGATCCTATAACATAATGTAAATAATCGTTTTTTTCGTTTGAGGTACGGAACCCTAAAAAGATTACGACGAATCGAGCTTCTTCTTTTTTTAAATCGGTTAATAATTAAGAAGTTCCGTTTGACGTCTATCAAATTATAAATGTCCGTTAACTATATAATCAATGCTTTAGATTAAAGCATTCCTTGTAATAACAAAACACAAAACAAACCTGTGGACTAATTGAGACCCGCCATATTGTAAAGCTAATGTATCACCATGATCTTCGTATAATCCTTCAAGGAGCCTGGCGCAGTCAGAATCGAATTCTATGTTTGGTTCTCCAATGAGTCCTAAAGCATACAGCTGCAATAACAAACATATATATCACCATGATAGTTATAGCATCAAATGTTTGATTTATATTATATAGCAACACTGTAGGGAAAAGCCATACGCAAGTGTTCCCCTCTGTCAAAGTATAAGCTCAAAAGGCATCATGACTAATTTTGAAAAACTGTTTTATGATGTTCGGAAGTAATTTCTATTGTTAAAAACAATCATATCTCTACAAAAAAATAGTTTAGTTGGAGAAATTGCGATATAAATTTTAAGTTCAAAATTCACGCCAAAACGCTCGGTGGTGTCATGGCGTCTATTTGTGACGTCACCATTTTTCAACCAATGTGAATATTATCCGAATAAAGTGAACTTTACAGATACGTGACGTAACTCGCTCTGATTGGTGTTCAACTTAACATGGCGGGTTGCTGTATTTAAATATACTAAAAATTCTAAATATGAAAATAAATACTATTTTTATACTCTATGAACCCCATTCAATCAGATAAATACTTAGATTATTTTAGTGGTTCTTGGTTACTGTTGTGGCGACCTCCACATACAACATAACATACTACAGCGCCATCTACCGAAATTACACTGAACTACGGAGTAACCTACAATACGAAGAAACTACCAATCCTGAATCGCGCAATTAAAGTTCTTGCGCCGATATATGATTATATACAACATCCCAACATCAACTGTTGGGCAGTAGCCCGCCAGGCATGATCACCTCGCCTGGTCGGAGGATCCTCCCTCTGTGTTGGGTGGAACATAGTACCCGTTCCCCCACACTGTCATCATGCCCAATGAGCCTACGCATTACACTGTTATTATACAGAATGTATTTATGTATTTGTTTAAGGGGTTGTTATATGTGTGCGTGAAATTCTGAATGTTTTGTTTTAATTGTTATGTGTGAGTTCGTAGTGACAGGCGATTGTTTTTGTATCTAAAATGTGTATATGTAAAGACTTCCCACCGCAAAAAAGGACAGACTGTTTTGTATCCGAAAATAGACGCTATGGCAACTCCCCTCCGGTCCGCCGATCTGTGTTGCTCTATGATTTAAACATACGACTTACCTGGTGAGCCAATACATATTTGCCGATAGCAAACTGTGCAGTATTCGTTCTATCTAGGCAATCGACGCAATTAACGCGTACCAAACCAGTTTGGAGTCGTCCCCCCTGGTGTCCTTCTACTCCACCCTCCTCTCCGTAACCACGCGAACTCAGAAATATACCCGTTCTGCGTACCACTGTGCGAGCTATTGCAGATAACCTAAAATAGTTTTAGTAAATTCATATTAAGACCCAAGATCCAGAAATCAATCTTCTTTTGTGTTGAAATAAAAAACATATTTGTTTGCCTGTATTCAAAGCACCGTTGCACTTATTGATCTGAACTCCACGATTTTGTATATTGTGTTGCTACAAATAAAGCAAGAGATATATGGTGCCTTTCATTAAAAAATCTAAAGCAAGATAAAATTACTTATTTGTCAAAATATGCTATTTATTTATACAACCTGATGAATATAAAAAGTAGATTACCTTTAAAATGGAAAGTTTCGTGTGAAAAGTTTATATGAAAGTGGTTTACTCGTATATAGGAAAAATAGCAAAATCAAGCACACCTGTAAACCTGTTCCTTCTGTTGAGATTGACAGCAAAACATAGGAAAGTTTTTTTTTATGGTGTTTTTTACGTCTGCTCGTATGCCACGTGGTGTAGGTGGCATACGAGCAGACGTATCGCCTGATGGTAAGCGATTACCGCCGCCTATGGATACCCGCAACACCGGGAGCGTCACAGGTACATTGCCGGCCTTTGGGGTATGGAGGGAGGGGTTGGAATATGGGCCTCCGGTATCCTCACACACTCGGTGAAACACAGCGCAAGCGCTATTTCACACCGGTTTTCTTTGAGGCCATGGTATCACTCCGGTCGAGCCGGCCCATGCATGCCGAAGCGTGGCTCTCCCACGGTATATTTTCATGAAGTAGGCTTTTGGGGGCCAACAATTTACACTAAATTCTATACTTGTATATCTATAAGGGATTGCGAGGCATCTTTGTACCATTACATACAACAAATTTCGAAACATTTTATAACTGCGAACACAGAACAGTACTTGACTAAGCAGTAAATTGGAGTTAAACACTAACTACAATAAAAAGACAACATTTATAATAATAAACCAAAATTTTAACAAAAAGAAAACAGACTTCTAGAACTGGAAATCATCAAAATCAGTTCACCCAGTCGAAAGTTCTGTCAAACAAAAAAAGCAGTCGAATTGAAAACCTCCTTTTTTAAGTCGGTTAAAAATGGTATAGATGTACTTACTTGTCCAAAACTTTAGCATCAGATTCTTTATTCACTCTTGCCATGTCCATATGATAGTATAGGATAGCATGTTCTGGAGGTAGGAACTGATTTAGATACTTAATAGAATTGCTTATCACATCAGTTAAAAGAGATTCGTGTTTCTTTTTTTCTTTCTTTTTAACTAAATTCAAAAAGATTAACGGAGATCCATATCTCCTCATCATATTGTTAAGATGTTTGCCAGGTATTTCAGCAAACGGGTCACTCAGATCAATTGATATAGCCGGCTTTGGAACCATTTTCGAAACATCCTGAGACCAGTAACTTGGTATTGAGCCTCGCATTTGTACAAACGAGCTAAATCTACAAAAAATATATGTCATTAAAGTTTTGTACCGTAGCAGTAGTCAGTTTTATTAATTCGCAGGATCGTTATAAATGTATATTTGCTACGAATCCGAATACGGATATTTTTTTTTTTTTACACAGCGCCATTTAGTCCCAAACTAAGCAGAGCTTGTGTTATGGGTACTAGACAACTGATATAAATACTTATATACCTTTATTTTTGTAAATACATACATATTATACATAGAAAACACGCAAACTCCGAAACAAATATTTGCAGATCATACAAACATTTGGTCCGACCCGGGAATCGAACCCGAGACCTCAAGCTTAGCAGTCGCATACGCTACCACTACGCTACCGAGACAGTCAAGTCAGTTATTTGGTCTCAAGATCCGCGGATTTATATACGAATCTTAACTTTTTATTCAATCAATGTCTGTGCGCATGAGCTTGTAACCTAGCACATCGCTAGTCAGTTTACACTAGATTAAGCTAGTTATATGTTTATTGAATAGTGGGCAAACGAGCAGACGTATCACCTGATGGTAAGCGATTACCGCCGCCCATGGACACCTGCAACACTAAAGGCGTCACAAGTGCGTTGCCGACCTTTGAGAGATGGGAAAGGGGATGGGGGGAGGGGTTAGGGTATGGGCTTCCGGTATCCTCACTCACTCGGTGAAACACAGCGCAAACGCTATTTCACACCGGTTTTCTGTGAGGCCGTGGTATCAATCCGGTCCGACCCATTCATGCCGAAGCATAGCTCTACCACGGTTGAAGTTATATTAGTCCTACCTGCCTGCTGCAAATGAGGACACCATGGAGTCATGTACAATTTGTTCAGTTTCAACCTCATTGGCCACATCACCATGCATATTAGCTCCTCTTTTCAGGAATCTTGTTCCAGCATATCTATTACTTCTTCTGGCAATAAGAGTAAGGTACACTGGACGTCCAAATATGTTCAGATTGCTTTGTTCGATAAATCCGTGAACTATATATAGGATCCAATCAGGGTGTAAGTGTGAATGTACTGCTGATAATAGGTGACTGTTCCATACATATCGCCATTCTGGAACGGTCCGAACTCCAAAGTCCAATCTTTGAGGTTGATGCCTGGAATAGTATAAAATAATTTGTCAGGAGTTATTGGCACTTGGCTGTCGATATTATTTAAGTTTCCCTTGACCAAATTAGTTTACTATTTATAATAGAGAAAACTGAATATGTCCTTTTTATTAATAGAAACAAACATGATGTACCTACCTACTCAAAACATCAAGATGCGATGCCTGACACATAACTCAGAAATGGTTATTAACACCTAAAAATTTGCTACTTCATACTAAGCCATATCCATATTATATAAAATTATTAAGAACTCTATCCGTCTGTCTGTTACGCTTTTACGGTTAAGCCGCTGCACCGATTTCAATGAAATTTGGCAAGGAGATACATTAATTCTTGAGGAAGGACCTAAGCTACTTTTTACCGCGATTACCGAAATATATGCAGACGGAACCGCGGCCAAAACTATACCATAAAGGGACTGTAACTAGGGTAGTACAATTGGTAGTCTTATAGCCAGGAGGCAATCCCTCTTAGGCAACTGTAGAATTCTGTTAAGAAAATAGATTTTCTTCACCGAATATTCATTTTTTATGCTTTCTTAATACTCTTTTATTAGCTATACATATATGTTTGTTTATATTATTGCTGTCGCCTGCGGTGCTTCCGGACCAATACGATCTTTAAACCTTCAAGAAAAGAGCGTACTCCTTCCTAAAATGCCGGCAACGCACTTGTAACGCCTCTGGTGTTGCGGGTGTCCATGGGCGGCGGTAATCGCTTACCATCAGGCGATAAGTCTGCTCGTTTACCCCCATATAATAAAAAAAAGGGATACACAAGATTTTACCCAGTTTTCTTTCTCTGTTCCAGTTGAGTTTTCCAAGTTTGAAATATATCTTCATCATCCTCAGCGTATTTGAGACACTCGCAATTCTCATCCGTCTCTTGATAAGAATTTGATTTTAAATTGGAATGGTATACTGCAGCAGTTACAGGTTTAGGAAATAAAGCTGGTGCAAGTTTTCTCGGCGGTGCCATGTTCATTTGTAATGTATGGGTAATATCATAGCTATAACTATAATAGAAATTAGTAGACAGATCTATGGCAAGAAACATTTTTAAATATCTCTGTTCATCAGGATGTTGCGGCCTGCTATTGTCTACTGGAATGTATATTGTTGCAGTGTCTTCTATTTTGTAAATGCTATGTGATCCAATACCTGCTACTTTTCGCCTTTTTGTCACCAAGATGATGTAGTACCCTTCAAGGAATCTTATGAAACCTGGAATGTCAGTTCCACTCAGTCAGTAAATCTCTTAATATGTTATTATAATAAATAAATAATAAATAACAAAAATAAATATTTCGGACACCTAACACACAACGCCATCTAGTCCCAAGCTAAGCAGCGCTTGTGTTATGGGTACTAGACAAGTGATATAAATACATATATCCTTTTTTTGTAAATACACATAGACAACTCCAAAACTAATATTTGCAGATCATACAAATATTCGGTCCAACCTGGGAATCGAACCCGAGACCTCAAGCACAGCAGTCCCATATGCTGCCACTACGCCACCAAGGCAGTCAAATAATCAAAAAAAGTTAAATTCCAATATACTATAATAAAATAATAAATAATAATGAATATTTCGGACAATTTAACACACAACGCCGTCTAGTCCCAAGCTAAGCAGAGCTTGTGTTATGGGTACTAGACAACTGATATAAATACATATATACTTTTTTTTTTGTAAATACATACATATTATACATAGAAAACACCCAAACTTCGAAACAAATATTTGCAGATCATACAAACATTTGGACCGACCTGGGAATCGAACCCGAGACCTCAAGCACAGCAGTCGCTTACGCTACCACTCGCGCCACCGAGGCAGTCAACTATAATTAACTATAATTGGGAAATAATAATAATAAATATCTTTAGTGTACCAGTTTTTATCTTATCACACAGATGTAATCTCTAATAGGCAAGCATGGAATTCTGTTAAGAAAATAGTTTTTTATTCACCAAATACTCATTTCCAATGCTTTCTTTATACACTTTATTAGTTATACATATATGTTTGTTTAAATGTGAACAGCTTTTGTGTATTTTTTAATGTCAAATTTATGTATGTATTAATGTTAAATTATATTTATTATGTGAGACAAACTTCTTAGCACTCCATGGATTCACCGTGCGGGTGCCGGGTCCATCGTGTGGCAGAGGGAGAAACTCAAAGCAGTTCCCATGACTTACGACCTAGGTGTAGGTTTAAGGAGGCCTATTAGGTGTAGGTTTAAATGTTTTATATTTTGACGAAGTTATCTATTTAAACAGACTGCTCTGTTTATTCTTCATTTGTACAATCAACTATGTCTAACTATGATGAATCACCTAATCAATATATTAAACTAGTTGACCCGACGAACTTAGTACTGCCATATCTCTTTGTACAGTAAATATCTTTGTACTAAATTTCTAAAAAACTTATTTCCTCAGATACCCACAGGTAGTATGCAATCGCAGATGAAATGAAATATCTTTTTTGGTTATCTTTTCATTTTATTCTATAGAAACCTTGTTCTAACAATAAACAACACATAGGAAAAATAATAATTGTGATCGGAAGTTACATACATTACAGTGTTTTTTTATATAAATAGGAAAACACTTACCAACAATGCCAAAGGCAGATACAAGTTTATTGAGTCCTGAATTTCTACCGTTCCGGTTGCCAAAGCCGATCATATTTAGCAACTGATATATTTCTTGTTTATTATATTCCACTTTGTCATCAACTAATATCAGCTCTCTTGGGTCTGTTCTATCGATTTTAAGAACGCGAAATCTAGTTTCTGTGTTGTTTGAGCCAATTAAATAAAATCTCTGTAAAGATATTTAAGCTTCAGATTTTTTTTTTGTTTAGTGATGCGGGTATGAGATATAACAATAAGAGATTAAAATAAACCTATTTCCATATACTCATATGTAGTTCTTTTTTTAATATTATAAATTTGAGAGTAACCCTGTCTGTCTAACTGTTACGGTTTAACTGATTTGGATGATTTTTGACATATAGATAGATTGGGCTTAGGAAAAGTCCAAAGGCTAGTTTTCCTTCAGTTGTCATGATAACCGATATTTACGCGGGCAGAGCCGCGCGTAAAAGCTAGTTTATTTATAAATAATCAAAATCATCCGTTAAAGCAATATAATAAAAAGTATACTATGTGATTTTAAGCTCAAACCAGTCATGCTGTAAATGGTCCACCAGCCTAACATATATTTTTTTTTTTTAGTTTTTATAGCTAAGATTGAAGCTTCGAGAAAAATATTTCCCAGTTATATTTAGTTTAACTATGGGTTTTAACAAAAATGATAAAATTTTATCATGCCTTTCTGACTTCAAATATCTATAAACTTAGGAAATGTAATCGGAAATTGATTGATTAATAATTATTACTCACCGCTTTGGTTTCATACAGTGCAATTCTCTGTATCGAACTTATGATAGGATGAAACATAATACTTCGTTTCGACATTTTGGTAGGTAATTTATATTAAATCTATACGTAATGAAATCTACAAAAATCTTACTAGAACAGTCTTAGTTCTATTCTATATTATACACACTATACTATAACTATTAAGAAGTAGATTGTGAAATATAACATGCTAAAGGAATACAATCAAGAACTAGATTAATAAACAAAACAATATTTTTCGATACTTTTATACACTCAGTCAGCTGTGAAACGTCATTCGTAACCACAGAACACTTTTACGTTCGTAAGTCATAAACAGTGATATCGATGTTTTGACTTCGATATCATCGTTGTGAAATCAGCTACCATTGATTTAATGCTTTTTTATGCAAGTTTCTTTTTTTTTGGTTGGTGTTAATTTTTAACAAACAAATTTATTCAAAAGAATGGACAGTTTAATTTACCATTTACCACCATCAATGTTTTTCTTTCAATGTTTATCGTTTAACGACACGTTTAAGCTGATGTCTGTTTTTCTAACATCGAGCATCCCTAGTCACAATCATAACACGAAAAACATTTTTTTTCGGTCGTTTTTTTCCCAGTCCTCGTTTTATCTCATAAAAAAAATTATGACAACTCAGGTAAGGTGTGTTGCTGCGCAGACTCGACTCCATGACTGAACTGCGCATCGGTCAATCCCAGCGTTATCTTCAAGCGCAAAATTTAAAAATTTAAATGGAATTTATGGACTATATTTTGTTTTTTAGTGGTTTTTTAAATTGGGTCTAGTACCCAATTGTATTTTCGGATCTATTCAAATAAGCTCCGAAATGTTAAAAAAAATTGTAGCCTAGACTGTCAAAACTATTACCTTTCTTTTTAACTTCGTTGGGAGTTGGCTACAAGGGAAATCAGTCCGGAATATGGAACTTAAAATATCACCGAATTGAATAATTTATCATCACTATACTAGAAGAATTACAAAACAGCAATTAAAAGTACATAAATACTTACACTTGAGAACTGGCCTACTTTTTATATATATATACTAGCTGACTTATGCAACTTCGTCTGCTTCTCTTCAAAAGAAATATTTTTTTCCCAATTAGTAAATTGTGATATAAACTATCCTATCTCTCAAGTTGGATCGAACTGCACATGGTGTGCGAATTTTATTATAATCGGTTAAGTGGTTTAGGAGTCCATTGAGGACAAACATTGTGACACGAGATTTATATATATTAAGATATATATAAGCACAATATATATATTTTTATATATTGTGCTTTGTATAAATTTTTATATTTAGTGGGTCTTCTTAACCTAGACAAATAAATAAAATTGTAGTGTCTGTTTGTTTGTAATATCAAATTAACAGCTTTCCACTATGAAAGTGACTGCCTCGGTGGCGTAGTGGTAGCGTATGCGACTGCTAAGCTTGTGGTCTCGGGTTCGATTCCCGGGTCGGACTAAATGTTTGTATGATCTGCAAATATTTGTTTCGGAGTTTAGGTGTTTTCTATGTATAATATGTATGTATTTAAAAAAAAAAACAAGTACATATGTATTCATATCAGTTGTCTAGTACCCATAATACAAGCTCTGCTTAGTTTGAAACTAGATGGCGTTGTGTGTCAGATGTCCGCAATATTTATTTATTTATATAAGAATTGCTTTTTTGATAGAATTTTTATCCGTCTTTTTATTCCGGGTATTCACTGGAATGGCTGGTCAATTTTTGACGGGACTTTCACTGGCATATAGCAGATGATTTAAGCGTTGCCTGCGGTTGGTGTCACCCGCGGTATTACGATAACCGCGGGTAATTTCGCGGGGCAAAGCTAATCTAAAAATGTAGCCTAAATCACTACCTATATCATCATTTATCTATCAGTCAGCAAAAGTCCCATTAAAATCGGTCCAGCTGTTCCACAGATTAGCCGAAACAAACAGACACTCTAATTTTATTTATTTGTACAGTTTTACTAGTATCTACGCCACACAATCTGATGTATACAAACATTATATCTAGGGTTATAAAAGTGTTACAAAAGTTGAATAAGAAACCGTATCTGCGGTAATTTTTGTACGTATCATTTAACTGCAGTGGGAACGGGTACGGCTATAACAATAATAACAAAGTTACCAATGTCTTCTGTCGTCTGGTGGGTCAATGTATTCGCCGACGAATTAGAACGTTGGAAAGTCAGGTCTGTCATTCAGTTTAATGCCGCTAGATGGTGTTAGATGTATATTCATTCCGCATTGCATACAAACTTTGTAAAGAAATGTTGGTAGGGAATAGCTAAGTTACTTTTTCCGAAACATTATATATTTAACATACAATGCTATGTAATTGCGGTAATATATAATATTATATCATTTGCATACGAGTGAATAGTCATACGCATTTGGAAATTAAGGTAGGTACAGGGTTAAAATTTACTATTGATTAGACCAATATGCTATAAACTCTGAAGGAATTTAAAGACTTCATGGCATGTTCTGATGGGAAAATGTAATATTTCATGTATAGTTAAACATAACGTTGGTGTATTTTTTAGAACAGTTGCTTGTTTGTTGACTTTATATACACTGACTTTACGATTGGCCCTGTGGTCTTCACGCCGCTTCCTATTTCGCCATATGTTGTGGGTTCAAATCCCACATGGAACAACACTTTTTGTGATCCACAAATTCTTGTTCTGAGTTTGGATGTTCTTTGTGTCCGTTTCATGTATATTTTGTTTTGTATGTGTATATATCCTAATGCGGGAGTTGTCTTTAAAATATATATATATATACTAGCTGACCCACGCAACCTCGTCTGCGTCTTATGTTGCCCGTAGCGTGAAAATTTTCCCCCGTTTTTTAAACATTCTTCATTGGTGCTCCGCTCCTATTAGTAATATTTTAATTTTACCATAACTTCAAAACCAAACGTCCAATTTTTATCATTTTAAGACCAAATATTATCTACATAAACTGTAGTTAGTGATGAAATAATTTATTTTGATAAGGATTAATAGCATGAGTAAAATAAACGCGTTTAAATGTAGTCGAAACAAAATTCAAGATTTTTAAATAAAAAATGGTTTTTGTGCCTCACTCGACATAGATAGGTATAGTGTGTCGTGGACTTTTTTGTAGATATTTATAAGATCTACGATTAATTAGAACATTTTATGGTTCTATCTTTTACCGTTTAGGCAGCGCACGCAAAATAAGTAACTTATCTGGTTGATTTTTTACACTTTGGGTCCGAAAAACCCAAATATCTTACGGAACCCTATTCTTTCCAAAATAAAATATAGCCTACTAGCTGAACCCCGCGGTGCTACCCGCGGTACGATGATAACTGCGGGCAACGCCGCGAGGCGAAGCTATATCTTTATAAATAGTAGCCTATGTGTTATTCTGATGTATAAGCTATATTGTGGTAAAGTTTCATTCAAATCCATTCAGTAGTTTTTACGTGAAAGAGTAACAAACATCCATACATACATACATCCATACTTATAAACTTTCGCCTTTATAATAGTAGTAGGATGTTACTCGTGGGTAATGTAGCTTTCGAATGGTGAAAGAATTTTTAAAATCGGTAATCGGTCCAGTAGTTTTTAAGCCTATTCATTACAAACAAACAAACAAACATACAAACAAAGTTTTCCTCTTTATAGTATTAGTGTAGATAGTACATGTCCAATATATTGCTTTGTACATAATCTATATTTAAATAGGTACGTTAACCAACATGGACCCCAGGGCGACAACTAGTTGTGTTAATATCGCTGCTTAAGTTTTACGTTAGCAGAAGTATTTAAACACCTTAAAATGTTGCTTATAAAGTGGGTTATCCTCTATTTATTCCGGGGTGTCTTATGAACCGACTGAGAGAAGGAAATCTTGACATCTTTTAACAGCTGGCCAGCGTGTTATAGCAGGCTAAAACCCCTTTTCTGAAAATGGTCTATCACCAATATGGTTGTTGATGATGTCAAAGTACCTACTTTACGTGTCAAGGTTATTTTATTGAGAATCAAAATGCTGCCGTGGTAATCAAACTCCGGCTGTATGCAATTTCGCCGCGTTGTAGATATGTAGTAACTACACGGGCACATTTTTTTATGTATTTTAAAAGTTTATTATTAATAATATTGATTTAATGCAAAAAAAATTTTTTTGCCCTTAATTATGAACAATTAAAAATTGATAAAACTTAAATAAAAATCACGTGACTATAAACGCGCCATGATTGGTCACCATAATTGTGACGTCATAATGTTATAGCTATCCAATAACAGTACAGCGTTTACGGCTATTACAAGTGACTAGACAATAATATTGAAAATTTATTGCTAAAAATCGAGTTGTTAGTTGGTTCCGATTAGGTATGTGTGATAAAGGATTTATTAAGGCAAAGTCTGTTATTATTCCTGATGTTGATATATTTATGATAATCAATTTAAAGAAAATGACGTTCGGTTTAATTCTACTGAAGTTCGAGGTGCCAAAGCATCAAGGTAAGTCTGTTTAAAAATAATATAATAAAGGAAAATTGAATCCCAATCATTAAATAAAGATACATGATTTTTTTATTTAAGCACAAAAAAATTTAAATGCTATGGTTTTAAAAATTAAGTTTTGAATCCAGTACCGAAGAGGTTGTTTCCCGTTCACTTGATTGTGTAAAAGAACTTGGAAACATAAATAACTTTGAAATACTTAGAAATATAATAATCGTTTTCAAAAACCTTTCATCATCTTTACCATTCATAACCTTTAACAGTCTACTGCTGGACATGAAAAAGGAGGTTTTGGCCTCTTACGCCACGCTCGCCAGACGGGTTGACGCAGCCACAGCCCGTGGGGGAATCCTCACGAAGTAAAAAAAACAAGGGTTTCAAGGTTTCCTACAAAAATCAAACTCTATATACTTATAAAGTTTTTATAAACATGTTATATTTTAATGTATTATGTTCAATGATATAATTTATTTAATTATTCTTAGGTATTTAATACAATGGCTAAGAAACGATAACAATCCAGGTGTTTGTAACATACGTTACGTACGTATGTTACGTTTCAAATTAAACGAAGTTTTGTGGAAAGATATATCTTTCATATATGTATTTGAAAGAGAGATATATAACTACTAAAATCATACATGTGCATTATAATATGTAGCGAGACATATTGTTACGTAGGTGCCACTCCCCAGCTCACCCAAATATTCCTGTGATTTTGGAACTGGGTCAAAGCTAGGCTCAGCTTGCGTCTGTTCCGCTTTCTACCCTTTGGGCTGTAGATAGAGCGGCAGGACTGCATGGAACATTCATTGTGTAAGTCCATGTGTGTAAATGAGCCTTTGAGCTTCGAGCCTTCAGAACAGTGGCAGGCGGGAACTGAGAGGCGCGCTTGCGCGTGGGGGCGCTGGCGTCGCGCTCGAGGCAGTCCCGTGCGCGTCTCCGTGGCCGCAGTACCTGTGCGCGTGTGCAAGCATCGCCCGACGAACTCCCGATCACCGAACTCTATGAAATAACAATGATTTCGCACTTAATTGCACTCGCTACTGTGTTACAATAATAGTTTAAGTGATAAGGACAGCGGGAGAGTGCGTTGGGCTGCCGGCGACCGGTCCAGATAGGGAAGCTGCGGTGGCCTCACGCCCGACTACAGTGGAATGCGGCAATTTTAACTACTGCGGACCCCGGGGACCCATATCAAAATAGGGACTGAACAATTGCAGACCGTGTTATAAGGTAAGATAGCTGTTAAGTGTTTTTTTTGTCGTTATTATAAGAAGTTTAAATGTTCGGGTTTATCATCTTTCACAAACTAAAACGATACGTAGATATGGCAAATATCTAGATGTTTTTGCAGTTTACATATTAAATCATACTCTACATTAAAAATAGTTTCCTGCAATATTTTTTCTCTATTATTGCATCTATTAAGTACTTGTTCCTATATATTCTCTGACAAAACCTGTTTCGATCCATGTATATTTGTTAATGGCTATAGCAAGTAACTGAATATTGTTATTCAATTACGGTTTAAACATAATGTCGTTAGGAATATTATACCTATCCATCGACTTAGGTATATCATACATAACGGAAAATAGTTTTAACATTACTTTATTAAAAAAAACTTTGATTGCGATCGCTCGCTGTCTTATAAATTTACTCTAAAAAATAAAATAGGTACTCTTAACTACATGTAGTGTGTAGGAGGAATACTGCTTGGCACAAACGAGGTATAGTTACTGAAACTGTGTTTGCAAACCGTGAGAAATCAGTTATTCTAGCCAACGCCCCACAACTTTTCCAAGCAAAGGTACGAACAATCCAAACGACTTCTTTGATTTCGAACTAAGTTATTACTTCATTTAAAACATATACATATCGTAGTAAATCGTAAATGTAGCGCCAAGAAATGAAAGCGGTTATGAACAATAGGTATAAACAATTCTTCAATTTAAACCGTAAAAATAAACAATTTAAAACTTTTAGCAGCTGCAAAAACGATGCTAGGTTGGTATACTCGTATATAGTTAGTCTCTTCACGATTATAATTTGTTAACAAATGTTAGTTCGTTGGTCAATGACAGATCTTTCAATGGAGTACCAACTATCTACAGTTGCAAAAGAATTGTGATGTCAGAGCAGGTATACAATGGATTAAGTAAGATAACCGTAGATCGCTTTCTTTTTGGCCGGCAACGAGTCTACAATATCTAAGTTTCGCTCTCAATTTCTCACGCTAAATACGATTGAAGAACAATGCGGCACGATCATAATTACATCTTCCAATCGAAGACAGGAGAAGTAAAGTTACCATTACACTTTTTTCATTATCTTTTGTTTTTACATTAAGTACTTTTTTCTTGACCGGTAGCTCACGCCATAACCGTTTTTTAATTATTAATATTTTACGATTTGTTTATTATAATATGTAGATTCATACGTACATCAAACAACTTTAATATTATAAATTTATATTATATCATACTAGTTAATAGATAGAGCCAGAGATCTGCCAAAACTATTAATTACCCTTCCTTTTGGCATCGCCGGTAGACGGGTTAAAATGGGGTACTACAAAGAATTTTGTTTACGTATTAATAAACATATAATAGAAAATTATAATAGTACACGACTAGGTCATGGCCTTATTTACAATAGCATTAGATATAATGGTCGTTGTTTAGGTATTACAGAACTTTGAATGACTTCAAATAACCGTCATTGAAAAAAATGTTAACGTCGATGTGGAAACGATGAAATGTAGTTATTTTTGATGATTATATCAATTTCAGTAAATAGCTAAGGACTTACGATATTTTAATCCTAAGTATAGAATAAAATATTTAAGTAATCTTATTGAAAATCATAGTCTCAATATTAATTTAGAAATAGAGGCTTAGCTTCGGCGAATAAATTAATCCAAATTGTAATATAGAAATACTGAAACATACCGAGGGTGTATATTAATCTGGTTAAACCGGTTGAAAAGTAGAATTAAGTTTAAAAATAATTAGTTCAACAATGTTATTTGTACGAATTTTGGATATTCTAAACATTATTATTGTGTGGCAGTTCAAACCGCGGGTTCAATGTCGAGACAAACCTCAATTCTGAGGAAAAATCTATGTCCAACTGTGGACCAAAAGTATATTTTATTTCACTCGACTTTAGTTCTTCAAGACGCCAAAATTTATGGTAATATTGTTGGCAATTTTGTAGTAAATTCAGTATTTAAAAAAAACATTTTGAATACAGTTAATAATATTTAGAAAAATGTATTCGAAATCATTTTAAAATAATCTATTTAATGTAATAATAGTCTCTCTACACATGAAAACGTAGTAGAGTTTTAAACTTAAATAATCACAATTTTTAATAAAAATAACCGACTTCAAGAACTGGATCAAATTAAAAAAAGAATCACCAAATTAGGTTCGCATAGTCGAAAGTTAAAAGGTAACAAACATAAAAAAACAATCTAATTGATTATCTCCTCCTTATTTGAAGTCGGTTAAATAGATTGGTAACGTATTTGAAGCTTCAATAATTTAAATTTTTGTTCTAAGCTACACTACCTATTAATCACTAAGTATATGATTCCTAAAATAATGAAAAAAAAAATTGTTCTATTGCGCCAATTTTTGCTACTCTCAGTCAGATTTGAATAATACTACTTATAATTTTAGATAGAGTTTTTATTAAGAAGAGCAGAGACCATAAACGTAGGCGAAATTCATTGACCACTTATAATTTTAGATAGAGTTTTTATTAAGAAGAGCAGAGACCATAAACGTAGGCGAAATTCGATGGTCAATTTTATAATAACATCTTGTATATTTTTTCCTTACATGAAACATAGATAAAAGATCAATTTTTTTTGTGCTATCTACATACAGTTCCTACTTCGCGCTGTATAATCATGAATATATTCAATGAATGCCAAATGCAACTGTAGGTATTTCACAATGACTGAACACTGTGATTATAAATACTCTTGACCCTGTGATCTACACAATACATAGATGTATCCTCACTCAATAAACTTAACTAAACATAAATGAAACTTCCGAGAGTTTTTAAATAGGATTAAAACAGGTGTACGTTAACGGATGGAATAATCTAACCAGTTTTGGTCCAATAGATACTCTTTATAATCAACATTACATGTTAAAACGACGACCCTTTAATCAGGAGCCATTTTAGGAAAAAGCATGTGGTTTTTATACAATATTTAATTTAAAATTATTTATTTCAATTGTTTTTTTTTTAAATCGTGATGACATGTCATATGGCAAAAATGTTGTGACTAGTTCTTATTTAAAAGAAGAAAAAGAAATTGCATTTACTTTAATCACCAGACCCAGAGAGTTCAGACATAGGCCCTCCTTGGAAAGGAGATTTGCCGCTGCTCATAATTGACAGCTCCAAGGGACAGTAGACCTCCACGCGTCCCTGAGAAAAAGGGTCTTACAGACAGAGAGACGGACACTAAACCAATCCTATAAGGGTTCCGTTTTGTTCTTCTGAGGTATGGAATTCTAAAAATGTGAATAACGCATCGTAGTTTTTACTTTATGAATAAAGCGTAGTGAACATTGACAATAATATATCCATTGGCAGATTTTAAAGCAACTTTTAGCATTTTATCCACAGCTTTATTGAATAAGCTCATTAGCGCTTATCCAACAAGGTAAATCTGTACCCATTTCTTTCATTATTTGGTCAAATAATATGTAAAATGTATATGTATTAGCTCTTATTTTCCTTACTCGTTTAAAACACTGTGCAGCCAATCGTAGGATATAGATGAAACTCGATATCCGTGGATTGTCTCTAAACGTTTTTGGGCTAGTATTCATATGAATCAGGTGAATGAAGAGAGAACACTGCTTGTTAGTTGTGTGAGGGTTTTATCAAATAACAGTGAACCGAACAGTACCGTACAGTCTATTCAAACACGGAATGAAAATGTGTACTTTAACTCGGCCGTCGTCATTAACAACTCTTTGTTGGTTTTATTTTCTACTAGCTGAACCATGCAAGACTTCCCTGTGGTACTTTGGTTGCATGGATGAAAATGAGGTACAATTTTTTTCATTTTGATCTTTAAAGAGGTTTATATATCGTATAAATTTGAGTTCAATCGTTGCAGCACTGGCATTTATATTCGGGTGTTTTTATGTATAATATGTATGCATTTACAAAAAAAAGTATAAATGTATTCATATCAGTTGTCTAGTACCCATAACACAAGCTCTGCTTAGCTTGGGACCAGCTGGCGTTGTGTTAAATGTACGGAATATTTAATTTAAAAAAAAGAAAAAAAACAAAACACATAATATGGACGGAGTCACATTTTCTTCAAATTAATAAGTAAATTTGTAAATTTTGATTGTGTCCTCACTATACGGCTTGCATAGGATGGACTGGAAAGTACCAATTTTGAATACATTATTTCAGTTAAACAATAATTTAACCAAAAAAATAATTGTACTATAACTCCAGATTAAATACAAAATGATTTAGTTTTAATTTCTCTTGTGATATGTGTGAGAATTCAAGCTTTCCGCGTCAGCGTACTCAGCGTAATTCTAGTACCTATTAAGAATATACCTACCTATATTGTGTTACTAAGTCCAGAATAAACATATGTAAGCTAACTGTATTGGAATTCATGTAGGTATGTAAATAGATACGTGTCTGTTAACATAATTTATAGGAAACGTTTCCTACTCAAAACAATAGTGAGCAGAGTAACAAAGCATACATATTTGAACACAAGCGGCTAAGTTTGGATGTTGTTGAGCGAAGACGAATCGAATTCGTGTATCAGGGGGATTGTTGTAAGTCTCTATTGTACCCGTCTCATTGAAACAGGCTGTGACGCGAGGGCGGGTGTGAAGTGTTTCATACATGTTCCTTCAATCTAACAGGTAGAAAACTATTGACAAAGTCCGCCGGTACCTTGCCTGCTTCGCGGCGGGTGGTACGTTTACTTAACACATATAACAGTACAAGCAAACTCATTTTATTTAAACAATACGTAGCTTTTATAACTTTTTTTATTTTCTTGTGTGATTTTGTTTTTATACATGCCATCTAGTCCCAAGGCTAAGCAGAGCTTGTGTTATGGGTACTAGACAACTGCAGTCGGTGCCCGCTTCAGTGCGGGAAGGCGCTGGGAGGGGTCCGGTCGTGTTAATATCAGCAGTTCCCGGACCCCTCCCTTCTCAGGCGCAGAGTTGGCACACCGTGTGGTTTTAGTCGGTTCGATTCTGACACACCGCCCCGCCGCAAACCCCGGTGGGGTGACGGCCCGAGGGGGTTTCCACAAGTTAAAAAAAAAAAATGGGTACTAGACAACCGATAACTCCGAAACAAATATTTGCAGATCATGATACAAAAATTTTGTCCGACCTGGGAATCGAACCCGAGACCTCAAGCACGCAAATCGCATACGCTACCACTTCGCCACCGAGGAAGTTTCATACTATGTTTATTCAGTTAATTTTTGTCGAAAACTTAATAAAATAATTTGTTTTTAACTATCTATTCCTTGATAATACCTTCTGAAATTATAAATTCGTAAGTAACTCTGTCCGTCGGTTTGTTACACTTTCACTGCTAAACCGCTGCACCGATTCCAATATTTGACGTAGAGATAATTTGATTGTAGAGGAAGGACTACTATTTACCGCGATAATCGATATACAGGCGGGCGGAGTTGCAGTCAAAAGCTAGTAGGTATTAGTATAAATAACAAATTATGTTATACCACTACTAAAGATTTCATCTACTTATGTAATAATAACATTACTAATGAAAACGATAAGAAAACCTTCCTTATGGAGTTTATAAATGTTTAAAATAGTTTAAATAAGACATTTATAATAAAATGTACAAAACAACAATAGTTGAGTTATGTAATCTACCAAAGTCGAAATAGTTACAACATATAAATACCTACATAGATACATTCAATTCAGTGTGAGAATAAACGCAATAGTTGGACGTGGGAATGAGGATGGCTCACAGAACATGAGTTTTGTTCCTTAGAAAGCTTTAAGTACCGTCACAGGCAATAGAACATCCTACCTATAATTCCTTTACATCCCGCAATCAAATGCCGACTTGAACTCTCTTGACCGTTGATTTATTTCAGGTATAAAATATATTTTTAGGTGTCTATTAGCGGCTTACGAGACTCGAAGCGCTACCCTTTTTAATTCACAAATGTACTCTTGCCTATATGTTTAATATATGTCAGAGATTAACGATTGGGTTATCCGTTATCTGTAGAAATTTTCATAATATGTTTTTTCTTGTGTAAATATTTATGACGTGTAATTTCTGCACATTGGGAAGTGTTCCTGTAATTATCTATTCATCTATCTAAAACCTTTAAACGAACAATTATTGTATATATATAATGTGAAAATCGGCTCCAGCAGCCGGTTTCGGGGGTAATAAATCGATCTAGCCAAGATTTAAAAAACAATTACTGATGAAAATACCATCATTGTCTAGGTACTTATTTTTTAAACTAATGTACTTAAGGTAATTATATCTGACCCGACAGATGTTATCCTGTTCTACAAAATAAATTGTATGAATTTCACAGAAAATAGATTTTTTTATTGTTTTTGATTTGCTAAGAAAACCATTACAATATTAATTGGTTTTAAAATGTGGACCGTGCTGTTGTAGTTGTTTTTAAACACAATTAAGCCTGTGTGCTTATCAATGAACTAAATTAAGACTTTAAACCTATTTATTTCTGCATCCAAGATAACTTAGACTTGTGTGTGTTTGTGTCACGGCATATCATGGAGGTATTCATTAATTACGTAAGACATTTTGAGCGATTTTGCGACCTCCCCTCATTCGACGGTAAGATGTTGTAAGATTTCGCTCAATCCCCTCCCGAATCGCCTAATCTCACGTAAGATTTTTTGTTGGTGAGTTCGTTGACGTGGTTCAATGATGCAGAAGCATCTCAATAGGTCGCGGTAGTCATAGTGCGGGCCTATACAATAAGTATGGGTAATCCATGCTGCTACTCTGCCTGATGGAATCAGGTAGAGTAGACTATCTTTTGCTCTGCTCGTGTATTTGTCAGTTATCGCAGTGATTATTTATACTGACGTTACTTTTTTATTTGTCAATCGATTGAAATAATACAAACACAAATGTTAAGGTTACCACAATACACTACCACAATTTTCACTGTGGGAGAGCCACGCTTCGGCATGAATGGGCCGGTGTGAAATAGTGCTTGCGCTGTGTTTCACCGAGTGAGTGAGGATACCGGAGGAATTTTTTTGAAGGATACAGTTATTTTATGGTCATAGAGAATTTGATTTCTCATCATCATTGTCTCCCTAGCCTTTATTATTCCCAAGATTACTTGGGGTCGGCTACTAGTTCAACCGGTTTTCCACGGAGTGACTGGCAATGGACCTCTGCAACATTGAGGGTAAACTAAATTTGAAGATTGAACTGTCAATATATTTGAGGGTACTGACTTCCCAATAACGATTGGGTGTTTATGACAAACGAGACCGTCAGCTTAACGTGCTTTCCGATGCACGGGCGGGAAGCACCGCCATCTTCATATTCCGAGCTGATATTAAGAATTTCTTATAAGAAAACCCCAACAGCATTCCGACCCGGGCATCGAACCCGAGACCTCTTGATCGGCAGTCGCTTACGCTAACCGCTAGACCAACGAGGCAGTTTGCAACAAACTTTACTATCAAAGTCACTATTCCGGAATTCCGTATTAACTTTACGAAACAGTTTTATGAGTCAGAAGAAAACCAGACCCTAGCCAAGTTGCAAGCATTCTTCTTTCTACAATCCTTAACGCCTAAATTCTCGTGTGTCATTGGCTAATACTTTGTCCAAGATTAGCCAATGACACGATTGCAGAAAGAAGAACGCTAGCAACTTGCCTAGGGGAGCAGGTTTAAAAGAATATTAAAATGAGATGTAAGATGATTAGATTACCTACATATCTATCGTATATACCTAACTATAAAGTTCCGCCTCATAAACAGGAGATTATGGTAATAAGTCTATTCAAATTTTAAGACTAACTATTAATATTTATTAGAATTTCATCTGTGGAAAAGTTTATGGTCCGATAAGGATTAGTAGAAACATTCTACTCAATACCTGTACCCTATGCCGTAATAAGCCTGTTAACTATTTATATTGTCTCTTTTTAAATATTTTAGAAAAATGAATAACTATCGTAATGAGAAAGGTACTTTTTGACAACGTATGTGAATCTAATAACTTTATCGTATTGTTATCGTAATCGTTTAATATTAGTAGGATAAATATATTTCTAAAAGATACTAGCTTCGCCTCGTGGGGTTCAGCTAGTATTCATATAATTTGAATCTCGGAAACGACTCCAACGAAGAATATTAAGAAAATTTTGCAAAAAAAAAATTGTGAGTGAAGCTCCAAGCTCGGTCATACTCATTTCTGAAACTTATTCTTAATTTAAATATTGCAAAACTTGAAAATCAGTTAGAACGTGACCGAGACTAGATATGAACTACCAAAAAGTATCTATACCAATGATACTATAACAAACTCAGTACAAAAAATAACGTGAGATAAATGTTTGGTAGTAACTGGTCTAGTTACATGGTTATAGAAAATGTTATCAAAGAAGATAAGTTAGAAAAAAATTCAAACCACGTGTCTTATGTACGTGACGAGGCTCGTAATTCATTTGCTAATATTTTCCTCACGTTGTTATTACAGTGGTGTAATTATAATTATCGACACGTGTTTTCACCGGTCGAAATACAAAATAAGTTAAATTCTGAACATTTTAGTTTAGCTTTATGGTTATACTTTAAAAAATAATTTTGTACGTAAAGATTACCCCGGATCATCAGATCAAAGAAGATTGCAAGGTTTGCCTAGTAGTTCAAGCGGTTGGGTCCGGTCGTGTTAATAACAGCAATTCCTGGACACCTCCCTTCTCAGGTGCAGAGTGGCACACCGTGTGGTTTTAATCGGTTCGATTCCGACACACCGCCCCGCCGCAAACCCCGGCGGGGTGAAGACCAGAGGGGGTTTCCACAAGTAAAAAAAAGTGGTTCAAGCGCTCGCCATGATACTTTCTACTGCGCCAGGTGTAGTGAGTCCTAATCCCACATCGGGCAACACTTTGTGTGATCCACAAATTGTTGTTCTGAGTCTGGGTGTTCTTTGTGCTTGTTTCGTGTATATTTGTAAAGTATTTGAATTGTATTGTATTAGACTTTTATGGCAACTAATTTCAAACGTAAACCGTACCTTAGATGCGTCAACGAACAAATGTTCGCTGTGTATCGATTTTTTTAGATTTAACGATTCTAGTGGGTAACGGTCGTGTGTTGGTCAAGGACAAAGTTTATACAACTGTAACAGTTGCCACGGTTTTAAACAAAGATATGAATATTATATAAAGAAGCATGTGGATTGAAATCTATACTAATAATAAAGCTGAAGAGTTTGTTTGTTTGTTTGAACGCGCTAAGCTCAAAAACCGCGGTCCGATTTGAAAAATTCTTTCAGCGTAAGATAGTCCATTTGTCGAGGAAGGCTATATATCATCACGCTAACCACACCAACGAAGAATGTTTCAAAAACGGGGGAAAATTTTCACACTACGGGCAATTGAAGACGCAAACGAGGTTGCGTGGGTCAGCTAGTTACAAATATATAGAAAATATAAAACTTACTTGGAACCGAAGAAACTTGAAAAGTACAGCAAACGGAAGACTTAAACTTTATTAGAAAAATAATAAAAATGTGTGCCCATATATCTCAATGTTATTTTTTTTTCCATTGCATTTTCTATGTTCTTGTATTCCTCAGTTGTACACTTGAAAAACTGCGATAAACTTTTGTGCAGATATAATTCATTTTTGAGAGTGACGATATCTGCATAGCGTACTTGGTTAATGATGAAGATTAAGAAATGAAATTTTATCCCAAGATACCTTATGCTTACGGTCTGAAAAGCAAAACGATGTCAGGTCTGCGCCACACGTTGCACTTTTTATTTTAATTTCTCGGCAAGCTTTTGCCCTACTGTCTAGATATACATAACTAAACACTATAGCCAAATCTCTTTATAAATGTATATTTGAAAGTACTCATAGAAGCGACAGCACTGAGTCAGAGCCTTCTATTTATTCTTTACTAGCTGAACCCCGCGGTGCTACCCGCGGTACGATGTTAACTGCGGGCAATGCCGCGAGGCGAAGCTATATCTTTATAAATAGTAGCCTATGTGTTATTCTGATGTATAAGCTATATTGTGGTAAAGTTTCATTCAAATCCATTCAGTAGTTTTTACGTGAAAGAGTAACAAACATCCATACATACATACATACATCCATACTTACAAACTTTCGCCTTTATAATAGTAGTAGGATGAATACATATAACTTGATATACGAATAATGAGCCTTAAGTTCATTGCTTAATTTTGAAATTTCGACAAACCAACGTTAAGATATCATCCAGCTATAATTTTGTCATATGTATTTTCTCTGTAATATTAATGGGTGGCGTACACACGCGTGCTATTATTTACTTACAGTTGGCAGTTGCAAATACGGTGTGAAGGACTATGCAGAGACTGCAACACGATTTATCTCGTATGTGAATACGACGGGCTACGCCCTGACGTACATTAAATGCATTAAATAGTATAAAAAACTTAAACAGAGTATTAGTTCTTTATCTTAGAATGTTAGTTATTAATATTAATTATTAAGTTAATGTTTTGTCGATCGAATCATTTGTCTGTCAGATTTCTTTGATTTTAAATATCTACGCTTTATACTCTGTTAAGGTTTTACTTTCTCAGAGTGTCACATTGCGAATACAGAGAAATTTTGTCTAAAAATATTTTCTTAGGGAGAGTGCGGACAGACTTTTATACGTCGTTTTCTTGAAAAGATTGTTTGCAAAAATGTCTCTGTATAGGTGAAACAAGACGAGGCATTAGTAGGCGACGAGTGTTTACTGAAGAGTCGGTGTGGCATCGCTAATGAGCAGGGAATCGGTGAAAGTGCGTGTAGGACGTGAACCGCAGCAACCGCAGAAACGGCCTCTTCACTTGTATGTGTACAGAGTAACCGCTTCCGCCTACTTCCTCTCAAGTCGTCCTCTTGTTACACTGTTCATGTTTGACGCACTATCTCTGACCTCCTTATTTCAAATCATCCATACAAATAAATAAAATTGGAGTGTCTGTTTGTAATATTAAAATAACCGCTTTCTACTACATGCATATGAATGTATATACGGTACACATACCAAAATATATATTTTTAAAATTTTTGTCTGTCTGTCTGTTTGTTACGGCTAACCTCAGGAATCACTGGTCCGATTTGAAAAATTGTTTCGGTGTTGGATAGTCCATTTATCGAGGAAGGCTATATGATATATATCATCACGCTACTACTAATAGGAGCGGAGCACCAAAAAATAATGTTTCAAAAACGGGGGAAAATTTTCACGCCACGGGCAATATAAGACGCAGACGAGGTTGCGTGGGTCAGGTTTAAATAAATACAGTCAACCCATGGAAAAAACTTGAGATATTGATTTGATAGTTTTTTTTATAAAATTTAGCTTTCAATAAATATTCTCGTGCAGATCGCATATACCAATAGTTGATGGTTGCGCTATAAGTTGTTTTACGCCGGTGTTGTAACAAAATAATTATTATTGCAGTAATGATGCCTCAATCTTAAGTTTACAATTGCTAAAATGTATACTTCCTATAATTTACTGTTTTGTAAAACTTGCGTGATCTTTATAATTCTAAAATTAAAGTATCAACATGACCTATTTGCTTTTGTTTTCGCAGTTGTTCGGTTCGTAAACTTATCTATACTAATATTATAAAGAAGTAGAGTTTGTGTGTTTGTTAAATTGTAGGGGGTAATCTCGGGATCTACTAAACCGATTTTAAAAATTCTTTCACCCATAGAAAGGCACATTATTGCTGAGTGTCATAGGCTATATTTTATTTTGGAAAAAAATAGGGTTCCGTAAGATATTTTAGTTTTTCGGACACAAGGTGTAAAATCAACCAGAAAAGTTACTTATTTTGCGAAAATTTTCATGCTACGGGCTATATAAGACGCAAACGAGGTTGCGTGGGTCAGCTAGTATAAAATATAAAAGAAGCTTATATTATTTGTAAACACATTTAAATTTTCTTGAGTTAGCATCTTAGTTACTTCGGAATTAAATAACTTAATAGTTAGAGTATTAGCACTGCAGCTGACTATTATTATCAAGTGTGTTTTGCTGAGTATCGCAAACCGGTCGGATGGTTTAAGAACATTTGATATTAAGTGTGGCTGTCTTACACTAGACTTTCTTAGCAGTTAACGTAACTGTTAATAAATAGGTACGTGGTTTGCGAGATATTTGATATTCACAAGTCGGTAATCGTGTGTTATCTTTTGAGTACGGTATTCAGTATTAAACTGCTAACTAATTGTAATGTATCAAGTATCGGGTTTATTTAATAGGCTGAAAACATCGAATTTGTCGTAATTAAAGCTAGCTGCTGTATCTTGAAAATGGGATATCTACTTGAGTGACGAAATTTAAAACAAAAGTTGCAGTACACGCATCGATAGGTAACACGATACTCACTACACCTAATTAAATAAATTGGACAGTCGAATGTCCGTTACATAATTAAATTTGACGTTAAGAGACGGATGCGAAGTCGTCGGATGTGGTCTGGACAAGTGAAACCTGCTGGACGAGCGCAGTTCGATGTCCGGCAGAGCACTTGTCGCGCTTAAGATCGTTCGTATAATTTTTTCCCAGTTTCCAGAGACCATATGCTGTAGTGACCTTGGTTTGTTTTTAATATAAAACAAGATCCCAAACAAGATGTATATTCATTTGAACCTGACAATATTGTTATTACGCACTTTGAAAAGCTAAGTTATTATATTTATCTATTGATACTGTAAAATCCAGATTGGGATTTCAAAACCTGATCACAAATATTCTTTCATTTTATTAATTCCAGCAAAAGTTCAACAAAGGCCTTACATAATAATTATAACGTAACAATGCAACTAACAATCAATTACATAACAGACATTGGGTCTATAATAAAATATTTTATTGCGGAACTCGTGACCTTTATTATAGATAGCTCTGTTTGAAGTTCTATCTAGATCCGTTGTTATTTAATAAATTTCACGGAGCAAAGATGTGACGCCCGCCTAGTGTTTGCGCGTCCTCGGTCGCAGTGTTTGCACTCAATAAGCCGCAGCAAACAGTCTTTGATCGACCTATTCTTTATCCAAACCTTTCAGCACACCCACTTCGTGTACACAATTTGTAAATTGAGGTAATCCAACGAGTCTTATAGTATTTAGAGTTAAATCACGAGCCGAGATAATTAAGTCATTAATCACACGTTATACTTACACTTACAGCTTTAAATTTTTGTTTGCTTCAAGGTTCTAATAGATTACCTTAACAAGTAGGTAATATAAATGCGAAAGTCTACTCGCCATAACTCTTTAGCCCATTATCATGAAATTAGCAAAGGTCTATTAAACGACATAAGGTACTTTCATCCCGAAAAAAATTATTGTAAGATAATAGAAGTAAGTAGTTTATTATCTTCAAACGCACACTCGATTATTGGTCAGGAATTTGTTCAAAACAGACATAAGTACGTGTCAAGGGAATTTAAACACAAATGTGTATACATGGGCGACAACGCCCCGGCGGTATGCGATTACATGAAGTTTTATTGTATTAACAAAACAACACTGTTTATTGTTCATTAATTATGTAGAAACCGAGTTATAAAGATGTCCCTACATTTAGGTTTATTATCGTTCGGTATAAATGAGTACAAAACTGTTCTAAACTCGAGTATTTATATTCATTATATATTTATGTTCTTTAAGTAATATCTTAGGAAATTTAACACACTCCGTCCGATTCTAAACTAGAAAGAGCTTGTACAATGGTAATCTGCTGATAAACATAAATAACTAAACGCATCATCAACGTAGTACACTGTTTTAATATTTTACGTGGAAAGGGTGTTAAAAGCAGGTGGTAGATACAATTAAAAGTAAAAAAACACACAGACGCAAAACAAATAACCGCGCCGATCACACAATAGAGCTGGATGGAAGTCAAACGTATGACATTTGGCTCAACAAGATCAATTACGCAAAATCATCGGCGCAGTAATTGTTTGCTGTATTACCTACCCGTTAATATTTTATACTAGCTGACCCACGCAACCTCGTTAGCAAGACGCAATTGCGCGATACGTAAAAAAATTACCCCGTTTTTGGAACCTTCTTCTATAAAGTTCCGCTCCTATAGGTCTTAGCGTAATGGTATATAGCCTATAGCCTTCCTCGATAAATGGACTACCTAACACTGACAGAATTTTTCAAAGAGATCAGCGCGTTCAAGGAAACAAACAATCTCTTCAGCTTTATATACTCGTATTAGCATAGATGATACTAATGCGTTATCAGTAATTTTGTACCTATTCCTATTCCAATTGTTATTTACATACTATTTTTTGCGTTTAATTACAAGAGATGTGCGTCATTACAATAGATTACACTTATCTGGACTATCAACATAACATCCGTTTCAAATATTAATTGTTTTCTACAACCATCAAATAAGAGCAATATGAATTCGTACATAAAATTAAATATTGAGGATTAGGTATAATTAATATAACAGTGTATTTTCATTTAACATATTTTAAGATATCTGGTAAATTTCTTTTGTGATCAACAAAGTATCAATGCCCATGGTATTAGAGCTATTTCAGTACGAACCGGCCAGCTCGACAGGGAACTACTGTCCTCTCACAGAAAGTCACCCTATAATGACAGCATTCATGCCATCTTGTTTCGTTAGTAATTGCGAGACTGGAGGCTCACTAATGTAGAAGCATATCAGTAAGCCATAGCGTGGTTCACCAAGCTGCAATGTCTTCTTTTATTGAAAACGGGGTCAACGAGCAGACGTATAGCTTGATAGTAAGCGATTACCGCCGCTAATTGACATCTGACATCTCTATTTTTTAAAAGACAACTCCCGCATTAGGAATATACATCCTATGTCGCGGGGGACTTTACAAACATACATGTAACGGACATAAAGAACACCCAGACTCAGGACAACATTTTGTGGATCACACAAAGTGATGTTCCACGTGGGATTTGAACCCACGGCACTTGGCGCAGTAGCAAGCGGCGTAGTGACCGCTTAAATCACTAGGCCAACCATGCAGTCAAACATCTGCAACACCAGAGGCGTCACAAAGGCGTTGCCAGCTTTTTAAGGAGTAAGCTTTTTTTGAAAGTTTGAAGGTCGTATTGGTCCGGGAATACCGCAGGCGGCAGTTCATTCCACAGTTTTGTTGTGCGACGCAGAAAGTCAAAATGAGCAGAAAGTTGACGAAATGGCAGCCACAATGCATCTACCTCATAAAATTTGTACATCTCCCAAAGGTTGGTGGTAATGAATGCCTTTAGGCATTAAGCCCGCCGTTGTACATGTGTGCAAAAAGTTTTAAAATGAAATAAAATTAAATAAAGTGCCTAGAAAATCGCACCGTCTACATTGACAATGAGTATGGTGACTACTCTTGGATTCTGGTCATGCTTTCCTTCAGGCAGAGTAGAGTCACTTTGGCAGGCCTATATATATATATATATGTTTAGGAAAAAAATCTACGCTCGTGTTATTTTGGGCGTCAAATCTTTAAACCAGGAATGAACTATTTTTTTATTTAGAAAAAAAGTGGACTAGTCCATTGTTAAGTTGTTATTTTTTTTTATTATTATATAGGAGGCAAACGAGCAGACGTATAGCCTGATGGGAAGCGATTGCCGCCGTCCATGGACACCCGCAACACCAGAGGCGTCACAAGTGCGTTGCCGGCCTTTTAGGAAGGAGTACGCTCTTTTCTTGAAGGTTTGAAGGTCGTATTGGTCCGGGAACACCGTAGGCGACAGCTCATTCCACAGTTTTGCTGTGCGTGGCAGAAAATTCGTTCGTCGCTGTCCAACCATATGAAGTCAGTAAAATAATATCAACTACTAAACGACTGCAGCAGTGTCCATGGAATCATGATGAAAACTTTATCTCATATATACAAAGTGGTAAACATATTGTAACAACATCGAACTGGACAAACAATAATATCGCGGAGTAAGTATAAGTTTTTTATTACAATAACAATATGGCACCGATAAGTCGACGGTGCGCCGTGCGGTATCTTTGTTTAGCTGTTCGCAGAGTTTTCTCATATCGCGCCTTCCGCTCATTTCATAGCAACTTATGTCGACGCCAACGTCCTGAAAGTTCAGGTTAATTAACCCAACTCGACCCCACCGGCTAACTACTGATAAACTATTATTGTTTCTCTTCCCCTTATTTTCTTTCGATTATTACACACCAGTCAATATGTTTATACTATTGTTTAACATAATTCGAAAATAATGATGAATTCGAAAGTTAATGCGTCTGATTGTTCCACATTAATTGCTAAACCGCTGCATCGACTTCAATAAAATTTGGCAGTAAGATACTTTAATTCTTGAGGAAAGACATAGGCTACTCGGAGCCGTAGGCAATAGCTATTGTGTCTATAATTCCTTTCAAGGCTATCTCTACTACAGAGAGATGATTATAAATAAATCACTCATAGTCACCGTGGGAGAGCCACGCTTCGGCATGAATGGGACGGCTCACAAAAAACTGTTGTGACACATCGCCTGCGCTGTGTTTCACCGAGTGAGTGAGGATACCGTACCCCAACCCCTTCCTCATCCCCCTCCCCATCCTCCAAATGCCGGCAACATACTTGTGACGTCTCTGGTGTTACGGGTGTCAATGTGCGGCGGTAATCGTTTACCATCAGGCGATAGGTATGCTCGTTTGCCCGCTATTCCATAAAAAATGTCTATTCAATTAACAGTTTCTGTTGGATGGGCAATAAAAAAATTATATAGTTACTTAAAAAGTTCCTAATCTATTTAATACAATTTTAAAGAGGTATATAACTAAATCATTGATGTATTACGTCAGTTTACAATAAAATTCTTCTATATTCAAGTTTTTGGTGTTGAACCAAGTCTATACTTTTTCAAAAGGAAATCTTGGTTACAAAGTTTATATATTTTATCTTCGAAACCTGTAAACTGTATACACGAGTCAAGTCCTACAACCGTGTTCTATCTAAATATAGACACGGAGTCCTTTTCTAGAAATATCCTACACATATCCTTTCATGAAAATGAAATATAAGCCCAATGAAATTAATAAGTGTGGACTGAATATTTAATCAAAAATAAATACTTAGTCCAAAGACGTAGGTACAAACAATTTTTTCAATGCCTATTTATATAATAGTGATCAAGAGAAATTGTCGCCCGTACTTCATTTATCTGCGAAAATAGAGTTGAATTTCACAGATTGCACGTTTATAATAATAACTGTTATTGCTGTTTTAACAAGTACTACACTTGTTAAAACAGCTTGTAATTTCTACGTTGACATGGAACAGAAAATATTTAAGTAAATTACAGGAATACAAATTGAGTTTATTACTCATATTTGTATTCCTGTAATTACTTAACCATTTATTTAAACGTTTAAAATAAGTACGAGATTGTTGTGATATTTTAGTAATAATATATATATAGTCGGTGTTTGTAGACTGTTTATACTGTATTTTTCTTTACTGAACAACATAAATCTATTTTATTAATAAGTAAGTCAGTTCACGATACGAAAACTCAAAAATTTCTGAACCGATTCTATTCATCAGAGCACTTTTGACACGATATATACTCATGCAATATACCTACTTACAACACGATTCAACCACAATACCTATATGTATATTATTATTAACCAGTTATAAACATGGCAGAGTACAGTTAGCAGATTACAATAATCCAAAATGTAAACTTATGTACCTTAATTTTTCAATTTTATCAGATAAATTGTTAAGAAGATATATTTAAAAGTCAATGCTTGTCGCATAAAGTCCAATTTTTACGTTATTTTGTTAAAAAATACAAAGTATATTTGTATTAACGTAGCTTTGTAGGTAGCTCGCGTACCGGGTGTAAGAACTCAGGTCACGCAAATAGGTTAATAGCCACCGAAAAAAGCGCCGTAAAGGCACCTTAATCAAATAAAAATATTGCTACTATTTTAGAGTTGGTCGCTTTTATTCAAAGGTAACGTGAAAGGAAGTTGTTTGTGATTTAAGAGCCAAATTCTTCTACTAATACTTTCATGGTACTGATAACACAATTGCTTTAAGAAATCAAAGGTAAAAAGTAGCCCTCGTAAAATATAAAGGGATTTAGAAGCCTAATACTTTGCTGCAGACAAAAGACGCGAAAATTCAAGTCGACAGAGATTGAAAGAGGTTTTATGTAGACTAACTCTGTGCAATTTTCGTTCATATATTTTATTTTATGCATATTATTCTTGTAAAGTAAGTTTTGTTTTTGCATTCGACGTTCGATTCGATTGCATCCTATTTGCACTTTACTTTTATAATTACTACCATTGCGTGAAAAAAGTAGGGAATGACAAATTGACCATCATTATTAGAAAAGCGAACGAGGTTAGAAAGCTTGTTCATTTTTCATATCACGGTGATTATGCGAGTTGCATGTTACGCTTACAACACGAACCTTGGGCCCACTCCTTAAAGTACAACTTACGTGTACAGTTAGCCATTTTGTAACATCTTTCTACTTTCGTTATTATTGAACCAAATCTATACTAATAATAAAGCTGAAGAGTTTGTTTGTTTGTTTGAACGCGCTAATCTCAGAAACCGCTGGTCCGATTGTTGGGTAGTTCATTTATCGAGGGAGGCCGTAGGCTATATATTATCACGCTACTACTAATAGGAGCGGAACACCAATGAAGAATGTTTCAAAAACGGGAAAAATTTTCACGCTACCGGCAATATAAGACGCAAACGAGGTTGCGTGGGTCAGCTAGTCAGTTATAAAGTTATATATGTATAAAGATTGCTTCGTACTACTAACGTTAATAACGATAATAAAATTAGTTCATATTGTTACGAGCTGGGTATTAAATAAATTAAAGTAGTCGATTAATTACCAAAAATAACACAATATTTATTAATAACACTTTTTACAATTACAAATCACTAAATCACTCGTTAGTCGCACTAGAAGATCTCTTCGATGTTTATTCGCTATATCTTGAAACAATACTGCCCGTACGGCTAACACGTTCCGCTTTCATATGGCTGTCGAGATAACTAGAATTTTCGATAATTTTCGATCGATGGTTTTCGACTTAATAGATTATTCTAGAGCTACTTGTAGCGCCATCTAGCGTCGAGAAATCGTTATAATGCATACAGTTGCGTGCTAGCCAACACTAGATGGCGCTGTCCTCAATTCAATCTAGATTATTCTCGTACAAACGAGATCCATCTGGTTATGGCGCAACAATATTATATTGGAAAAGTAAAGTGCAATAGGTGATAATGTGAGTTGCGAAATAATTGAAAAATAAAGCCTAGCTACGACTAAGCTAAAAGAAATGGCGCTAGTTTTAGCAATCTATGTATATTTGTATGTTTCACGGTAGCGCCTAAACTGATGAACCGATTTGAATGAATTAATGATGAGGTGTCAATAGATTCATATTAACGAACTGGGTGACATAGGCTGTAATGGTCGGGTCATACTTTTGTTGTTTAATTTATTTTCTATTTTTCAAATAAAAAGACAAGGACAAGGAGAACCCGTACTTAACATATTATTTGAGTCGCGGGGGACTTTACACACACACATGAAATGGAAACAAAGCACACCAAGACAAAGAACCACAATTTTAATCGAGCGAAGCGTTTTCTCGTGTGGAGATCAACCCTACATAACTTAGCGTAGCAGATATTTATTTGGCCGGATCACATGCTAAAAGTAGTTACGTAAGCTAAACAATATAGGTGTTGTAAAGGTTTATGTAGCTGCAGATAAGAAAATTCCTAACACTTCCGATCCCCGTGGCACGGTGCCAAGGATTACTAGACTGCTGTTCCTCACCACATCCGTAATTGCATTTTAAGGTCGAATACTTTATTGCTCTCCACTACACGTTGGGTTAATCATCAACAACCCATAATGTTGTCGATGATGAGTGTCTCTCAGAAGAGGGTAAAGGCCGTACGTAACCACGCTGGCCGAGTGCGGGTTGGCGACTGGCAAGAAAACTTGCCGTTGGATGTTTTTAAGCCGCCCAAAGGCCTCCAACTAAGCTTCACGACTGTTTATCCTATGATAACAACCGACTGCTTACCGTGACTGCCGAATCACGTTGGGTTTGTTTGTTTGTTTGTTTTACCGAGCCATTTCCGCACTTAGCCTCTTAATTGGCTACGTACGTGAGTTTATCATCTTCCTACTCGAACCATCCTGGATCATCACAGAAGCTCAGCAGCCTTTTCAGGTCACTACATACTTCCGGGAGTGATGTTAATTGGAGTATGTGCGCCCGTTGATCTGCCACACTTCTACATTCTGTGAGAGCGTGCCGCGGTGTTCCTTCTGCCTCCATACATCCCCTGCATAGAGGTCTATCTGTGGCGCCAATAGTAAATAGGTGCTTGTTTAGGGACCAATGCCCTGTCAGAATACCTGTGACCTTCCCGAGATCGTCCCTTTTTTGTCTAATCAGGTTGCGGGTCTTGATGCTACCGGAACTGCACATTCCATGATGAGGGCAGGCTTGTTGTTTTGCAGAGCTTGAAGCACGGATGCACAGAGACAATTGTGATGTTTGAGTCTCTCACATCTCTGGCTGCAATTGCTTGTGCTGCTTTGATTATGCCAACAATTTCTGCTTCAAAGATTGTGTTTAGCTTGTTGATATCTTAATATTTAAGTCGTTGGAGAAGACGCCAGCTTCGGTATTCTTTTGTGTTTTGGAGATCCAAACTTCCCCGACGCCAGAGCTCTTTTGTCTCTGCGGATAGTTGAATATAATAACTGTCTCTGTAAAATTTCTATCCTCGCGGACCTCGAGGAGTGGAATTTCCTTTAGGATTCCCTGCAGAACTTTTGAGTGTGTTGCTTCTGTATTTATTTTCCACAGTCCGTTTGATCTTAGTCTTAGAGCAGCAACCAGATCTAGAGGTCTCAAGTTCAAGAGATACTCTAATCCGGCTGATGCAGTAGTTTTCATGCATCAAGTAGTTGCTACTGTGGCCAAGCGTTGTAGACTCTGGAGTTATATTTTAGCTGTGGATTGTTGCGTTCTGGGCCACCATACAACTGATCCGTAAGTAATAGAGGGTCTGATAACTGCAGTGTGTAACCAAAGTGTGATCTTTGGGTTAAGACCCCATCTTTTACCAACTACATACCCATCCTCTACACTGATTGAACATTGTACAGGCCTTACTTGTCTTTGCTTCGATGTGACTCGCCTAGTTCAATCAACTTACTCATAGTATTATACATAATATTACTATATTAAAAAAGTCACGTCTTTTGTGAGAGTTCATTCTGTTGTAAGCTGAACACGTCTATGAATAAAGTGTTAAAAATTACTAAACCATTAAGCGTGTCAAATCAATTATTGCTAGGTATAGTGAAGCTTTTGATCATAATAGAGATTTGATCGACGGAATTAGTACTTGCTATTTCACGCACAGTTTCATTTCAGCTGATAAATAGGAGACACAGGTAACAGGATTACATGTTCTTATTTATTTAATAAAAAAATATAATACGTACTATGTATCAACTGAAGACGCAATGTGTGACTTTCCTCCTTTATAAGGAAAAGAAAACACACTTCGGCATGCATGTATCGGCTCGACTAGAGTGATACCACGGCCTCAGAGAAAACTGGTGTGAAACGGCGCCTGCGCTGTGTTTCACTGTGTGAGTGAGGGTACCAGAGGCCCATACCTTAACCTCTCCCCCATCCCTCTCCTCATCTTCCAAAGGCCGGCAAGGCACTTGTGAAGCCTCTAGTGTTTGCGGTAATCGTTTACCATCAGGCGATACGTTTACTCGTTTGCCCTTATTACTTAAAAAAATTAAAAAAAACTGCACGTGGTTTGAGCGGTCGCCACGCCGCTTTCTACTATCTCAAGTGTTGTTGGTTCAAACCCCACATGGGACAGTACTTTGCGTGATTCACAAATTTTTGTTCTGAGTCTAGGTGTTTTTTGTGTCCGTTTCATATATGTTTGTAAGGTTCTCCGTGACGCGGGATGCATATTGCTAATGCGGCAGTTGTCTTTAAAAAAATAAATTAAATTAACTTTATTTGAATTTGGAAAATGACAATATACGAGTTGAATTATAATAAATAACTAAACTTTTAAAACTCTGGATATTTAAGTAACATATAGTATTCTACCTAAGAATATGAATATTTATAACAATATTTCACGCTGATGTCAGGTCCCGTTTTTATATTTTTATGTTATAACGGTTTTTTTTGTTATTTTAATATGTTTTACTAGGATATTGACTCTTCAGAAACAAGTCCGAGAATACAGTTATTTTGACGATTAACTAATCAATGTTTAAATTTATATAAATAAATATAAAAATATTGACAACTGTAAATGTGAATCTTTAAAAAACATTTAAAAAACTTAGCTTATCTTAGCTAGTCTTTTTAAGTTTAAAGTTAACAAACGTACTCATACTTATATGGATCAAGGAAACCAAATTTTGTATTATTAAGATTGATTTCATAATTATTTTGTAATAACAGAAATTTTAATACGTAATCTAATCTATATTACATACTTTTATAACGGTGACAATACTTTTAAGAACGGACAAAAACAGACACCCGAGGCCGAAAACATTCTCATTTTTTAGTAATGGCTTTTGAAATCAAAATAATCGCATGGTGATATCGGGCAGAATTATTGACAAATGAATAATAAAAAGAGATTGGAAGAAAAGCATTGAGAATTTATAAATAAAAGCAAAAAAATGTAATTATGTAATTTTATGTAGTGCTCATTGAGTGATTTGGCCGTTAACGGAAAAAATTATATTGTGCGGTCTAATGCTTAGATTCGACTAAGCGATTGGGTGTTGCCAGCCTTTTGTTAGAGCTGTTGACACAGATAAAATTATTAAAATATTTAAAAGTGGAACAGTAATCAGTCAAATTTAATGAGGGTCGTACGGCCATCGTTGCTGGTTTTGTTTTAATTAAAGTATTTGGTTAAACCAGTAGTTTTCATTTCACCAGTGGATGAAAAAAATCGAGAGTTAGGTTATTGCTTACTTGATTTTAGGTCACTAATTGAGTTGCACGTAAAATCTTCTAATCTTATGAAAACTTCTAAGACGATTCTGCATGTTTATAAAAACAATTGAATAATAAATAATTTTAAAAAATAACCGGCCAAGTGCGAGTCGGACTGGCGCACCAAACCTGTAGGTGTATTATGTGATGTAACTAAAAATTTATGCTTTTCGGAATTTTTCCTTTATCTATGTTACAAGACGTTTTTTCGTATTAAATTTAAAGATTTTGATTCCCTTGCGAGTATCGAAAATTTGCAGCATAAAGTGCTTGTTATATGTCGTAACTAAAAATTTATGCTTTTCGCAATTTTCACAATTTTCAACTTTTACATCTATAAGACGTTGCTTAGTACTAAATTTCAACATTCTAAGTTGACGGGATGTGCCCTGTGGGTTTTGGTACCCTTACGAGTATCGAATATTTGCAGCATAAACGGCTGTTTCTTTTGATTGCGATTAGCTTAGAAGTTTGACCTAAGTAGACCCAAGTATTTGATATGAATTTTAGCTTGATAGCTCTACGTGTTCCTGTTAAAGTGATACTATAAGGGTTAAAGTTAAATACGCTAATGAGATCTTCTTTAAATGTTATTAATTTACTTCGCTAATTGATTTCTGCATCTAAAAATAAACAAAACCACCTGTAACATTACGTGTGATAGAACAATTGCGTGAAGTTAGCCCGATATATCGTGGGACGTGTAATATTAGGTAGGTACGGTAAGCTCTGATTAAACCGTAAAAGAGATTGGTTCCTCGGCTGAGTGCTTTATCGTTGACGTTATGTCGGCAATTTGGTGTCGTCTCCCTCCGGCCTATGGTTCCTTGCCGGGATTTCAGCCGAACGAGTTACCTACGCATAACACCGACGGGTACGAAATGAAAAAAGTTCAATCAATACCACCGAATACTAATAGAGTGTTGAAATAAGCCGTGTCATTTATTGAATATTGTTTCCTCTCTGATTTAATTTAATTGATGGACCAACGAAATTATTATTGCCAAGTAATACGAAATTAGACGAGCAATATATTAATCTCGACATAACCGTGTTACTAAGTCTTTAATCTATTGTTGTACGCATTTCTCTGAAGTATCAGCTAATTTGAGATTATGTTCAATCATTCTTTATAACGAAAGATCCGAAGTCAAATTTCTAAATTAATTAGGGCAGTATACAGACAAACCAATTAGAACACAAGTGCTTATCGAAGTGAAAGCATTAAAAACGGTTGAATTCCCATGAGACTGAACTACTCGTATTTTACAACATGATCAATTTATCTCTTTATGTAGTTTTAAAAGTTTTCCATAGCAATTATCTACAAAGAAACACTTCAAATCCATGTGTCATGCATTAGAATAGACAAAGGCAGTCCGAGTGGTAATACAGTAGGTACTTCGCAGTAAAGACATACTAAGATAAAACAGGTGGTAGCTGATATATGGGTCCGCATTGGCTGGTGCGCGCATTGCAGCTGGCACAGACTCCTCTCACCTCGACCGCTCTTGTATTTACAGTAAATACAAATCATTTACCGGCCCTGGGACTTTAAAACTGTAGCCTCGCCTGTATTATAACACTACTTAAATAATAGTTAAAGTTTTATATATTTCATTTTGGTTGGCGCTCTTTGGGGAAGGCCTTCGTTCCGCAATGGACGGCAGTAGACTGAAAAAGAGGAAGTAAAGTCCATGTAACTGTTATGTCCTATAGATCTACACAATTTGGATCAAATTTGGTTGTTGAGCAAATAGATAGAAATTGTTTTTATTTATATGTTATCGTATGTACCTATTAAAATACAAACACGCAATTACAAATATATTAATTAAAGTAGTCAAATTTAACAGTCAAATCGAAGCAGCGTCCGCTACAAAGAATACTCGTTCTAAAGACATCGACGCATTCGATGCACTATCATGACTCTAACATTTTCTTTATAATATATAAATTGTATAATCATAATATGGTGAATCAAGTAGAAACTTATTCAGGCACCATACTTAGAATTCAGGATTATAAGAAAAAACTTTATGCCACTTGCGCCACCAAGCGTTCCTTTCCTTTCAAAAATGAAGTATATAATTACTCCCACACTAAAATAGATGCTAATTGACTCATAATATTAATGTGTTATATTATTTAATAGCATATTTACTTCTTAGTTCAATTATAATATTAATTAACATAAATTATGTTAAGTTTTACAAGTCTAAATTGAATATTATTAATCAGATTCGTATGGACTAAGAACACACAGTGTCACCGCCCATTTTTATGGAGATTTCAAGGGAGCAAACTCCACAGAACCAAACGCTATACCAATCCCTCTGGACAGCGTGATATAAACCTTTGGGGGATGGAGGGAGGGGTTGGGATATGGGCCTCCGGTATTCTCACTCACTCGGTAAAACACAGCGCAAGCGCTATTTCACACCGGTCATTTCTGGCAACGTAAAAGTATTTCAATCTGTTCTTCTTCTTTTAATGAGATAGCAACCAGCTAGATCAGCTATTTCTGCCAATGTCAAGTATTTAAAGCTTTCAAATCTTTGAGTCGTGAAGTCTTCAAGTTTTCGTCGTGATTAAATTAATAATAAAAAATATAAAAATGTGGATAAGATGAAATGAGGACCGTCTTTCGATAAAACAAAAAACGATCTCCTAAGTCAAATTGGTATGGTAAATGTGAATCTAAGGTACACGATTTCGTTCCAAAACTATAAATACATACAAGAAGTTTCTTCGTAAATATATTGATAACAAACAGGCTCCTCAAGAGTGTCACAATCAATCAATTTTTAACTTAATCAGCGTGTATGTAATTAGACAAGTAGGTATTTGATCTGTCAAGTCTGAGTGTAATTCTTAATAAATAAATAAATAATAAATAAATATTTCGGACATCTAACACACAACGCCATCTAGTCCCAAGCTAAGCAGAGCTTGTGTTATGGGTACTAGACAACTGATATAAATACATATATGCTTTTTTTTGTAAATACATACATATTATACATAGAAAACACCCAAACTCCGACACAAATATTTGTAGATTACACAAACACTTGGTCCGACCCAGGATTTGAACCCGAGACCTCAAGCACAGCAGTCGCATTCACTACCACTGCGCCACCGAGGCAGCAATACATATAATAATAAACTTACTTTTACCCCGACAGGTTTTGATAAATCCCACGAAAAATATAGCAAAATATAATATTTCTAATTACACAATAAAAAATAATCTTCACATTTAAAAATCTGGGATAAATTAGATTTAACTATCCATAAACTATGACTATATCTATAACCAATTACATAGAATAATGATAGTAGCATGACCCCTTTTACTAAATCTTCAAAAACTACGCACGAATTTGAACAAGACATACAACAAGCTTTAAATATTATTAATATGAAGAATACAGAATTATGTGCAGTCTATGTGTGCACGGCTAGAAACTTACAACGTAGGTGTTGTAGAGTAGCAACATTGGTTTGTGCAGTTTTTTGCTTAGTTGTGTACGATTGAAAGGCGATGAAGCAGTTCTAAATATGGTTATCAATATGAAAAACCTAGTTGCACACAACGGCCTAGTGGAGAAGCGCGTAAGTCGTAGTGGGGTCGGTGACCCTGGACCGGTCCAAGTCGCGACGCGTGATCACCTTCTTTGCTACAGTGTCCGACACAACTGATAACATTCACAACACTCATTCACTAATGTTTTGCTAGTTTATTTAGTTAGCTACTTTCATTATGAGGGTTCTCCTCTTAATTTAATTTCCGCATTGATCATCTCATTTGGTGTACTTAACGATAAATCTTTTTGTTTCATGTATTGATGTTAAGTTGATGATTTTAATCATCTATACTATTCTCTGAGGTTTTATTTTCAATCTACTTCTATTGTAAACACAGCGTCGGAGCATCAAATTGTAACGAAAATCATATGGTTACATTGAAGAAATCCATTAAGTGTAGGAGAGCTACGAGCCTAGTTGGAAACACGGCAGTCGAGAATAGTTTAAGTTTTGTTCCTCATTCATAAAGTTGTTAAGAACCTACACCGAATGGGATATAAAAAGCTATTAAACAATGGAAAAGTGCATGTGGGAAAATAAGTATGTTATCTTGTAGCCAGTCACGCGTGGATGCGTAGGCGCCCTTTCTGACTATGCAGTACTCACAGTTAGCGGTTACAAATTTTAACACAGCTGTTAGTAACCCTTGCCGGCTTCCACGTGTGTGAAATGACGCACCCTACGCCATATTTTATGTGAATAGTCGATACTAGAATTATGGAAAGCAGCTCTGTCTGTCTGCCTGTTACGCTTTCAAGCTAAACCGCCGTTCTTAATTTAAATTGGGCATAGATATACTTTGATTCTTGAGAAAGGACATCGATAGCTTGCTTTATCGCAGCAAGGGCGGAGTCGCGGTCAAAAGCTAGTGTCTTATACATGTGTCACCGAAAGATTAACCAAAAACAATTAGCCTCATAATCTATACAAATATACAAACCTGAATAGTTTGTTTGCTTGAACTCGCTAATCTCAGGAATTACTAGTCCGATTTGTAAAATTCTTTCAGTGTTAGATAGCCCATTTTTTTTTTTCATTTTTTTTTTTTTTTGAAAAGACAACAACGCATTAGGGATATACATCCTGTGTCGCGGGGGACTTTACAAACATACATGTAACGGACACAAATAACACCCAGACTCAGGACAACATTTTGTGGATCACACAAAGTGATGTCCCACGTGGGATTTGAACCCACGACACTTGGCGCAGTAGTGAACGTTTAAACCACTAGGCCAACCGTGCAGTCATCGCTAAGACCAATAGGAGCGGAGCACCAATGAAGAAGGTTTAAAAAACGGGGGGAAATTATCTGGCTACTGGTAATAGGAGACGCAAACAAGGTTGCGTGGGTTAGTTAGTGGTTAGTTACATATATCTTAATTAAGTTATCATCATGAGGAAGATGACGAAAGCTTAATTAATATCAGAAGGTCTTTTTGTTAGGAGAATTGGTGTATTTGGTCAAATTGGTAAAATTTGTAATCGTCTATACCGTTCTATTCTGTTTAATGCTTTTTTTAAATTTCTGAACTTCAACCAGGTTGATGATGACGTTCTTCTAGCCGATTTCGGCCATGGCGGCCAGTCTCCATGGAGACCAGCCAGCCACGCAGAAGACATTACAGTGCACAATTGTGTGAGCAACACAGGTGTATTCTCAGTTCTCTCACTCTCAAAATCGGATGGGACGGCTATCCGACGCGACCGGAGAAAGATCAGGCGCAGGACCGACAGCTTTACGTGCTTGCCGAGCCAGGGCTGTTAAGACACCAACTTTCAAACTTCGGGCTGTTATTAAGCATATCTTTAATCAGATAACACTTTCTGGCCCGACAAGTTATGGGTATAGCAAAAGTTCAATTTCTACCGTAGTGCACATATTTTTCAGTGACCCAGAACATGCAATAGTAAATTATAATTAACTGTGCCAAGGACGTTTAAACAACTACATTACCTACATATACAATGTACCTAGTTAACTTGTGCTAAAGAATATTTGCTTGTGCTAAAGATAGTTTCCATTGTTTTAAGTTTAACTTAGTTCAAGTATTTGAAATTATTGTTTCGTCGAGCGTCCAGTAGTCTGCGGGAACTTTATCATCAATTATATTGTAATTTTTAAGATTCACAACTTCATTTTTGCAATTGATGCAGGGAACAAAATGAGGCACAAATTGTACCTGGCTACGAAAAACAAATAGCAAAGCCTCTGGAAAACTGCTTTGGAATTTGTCGTTTTCTGATACGTTTATTTTTTCAAGACATTTATTGAAGTCTGTTTTTTTTAAATATTGTTTGACGTAGGTTGAAACTAATCACCGGAATTTATCAATAGAGCCCTATTAAATTACTTTATTTTTGTTTTTTAATGACGGACAGGGTCACTGGAGCACGATAGAACAGAGCATTGGGTCAAAAACAATAAGTAGAAGTGTGACCAATTGCGAGCGTTGTTTTTGAAACATTACTGTGAACTACACATTTAAATGACGTAAGCAGCAAACAAAGAAAAGTAATTTACATATAAATAAACACTGAGACAAATATTCAGTAAATGAAATGCAAATACGTACATTGTAATAGTGTAAGTCGTTCAAAGTTATTAATAACTAAGAACATTAGCCTGGCACATGATTAATCACGATAATTATCGCATTTAATCTATGCTTAAAGTCATATTAACCAATTTATTATATGAATTTACATTATTTAACGATTAAATTATGATCATAACATAGACAGAACAAGTAACATAAATTAGAGATAAATAGTTTAACTCACGTGTGTATGTATTATATCCAAGATGCCTGATTGGATTCGTGTTTAAATTGCGACCATTTCAAAGAAGAAAAACGCAACTACCATTTCTTCCGTTGTTCAATAATAATCCACTTCTTTACAAACGTTATTAAACTTTAAGCTAACGGTCCTATCCTATTTTCAACTTTGAGGATTTAAGTTTAAAGTTAAAAATAACACAGAACCGTTAAATAACGTCTATGAACAAGGGGTTAATTTAAAACAAACCGAGTTCTTCTTATGGAAACTATTATCGTCGTGGGTTTACTAATGGAATTAGTAGTAAACAATCAGAGGTCCAAATCTTGAAAACTTATATACTATCCTACAAGTTGTTATTTTGAACTGCAAATTTGCGTTTTACTGGATTTTATCTACATGGCGTCGTTATATCGTTAATTTATTTAATAGACATTTAATAGTTGTCATTTCCGCTATCTCTTGAACACTTAAAAGGAGAAAAGCGATTATCTGATGACAGGTAAGTTAATATGGATTGATTTAACTCAAACGCGTTGGTGGTACATTTACATAATATAGTTGGAATCAATTCAGGTCAAGGTTTCTGAAGATGACGCAAGCGAATACGGTGACACTGGCTATATTTAGCTGTTTATAAACATTGTACTCTGTAAAAATCTAGAAAAATTTATAATTTTAATAAATTGGATTCATATTTTTTCAAGGACAGATATGAAGTATTTACAATGCGTCCAGATATGTCTTTCATGTGACTGTCGATGTATGAAGGTGGTTGTATTTTTGATCGACAAAGTTAATTTTGTCTATAACAAAGTTCACTGTAAAACAAAATCTGGTGTCACCAGTAAAATTCTTGATATTTTCTCTCTTAATCAATGTTAATTATATCGTTTTTTTTTGTTACAGGTAAATCACATTCATTCCAAATCTTTCAGTAAGTAGATACTTCAATGTAGAAAATAAGATTACAATTTATAACAAATACTTTATTTTAGCATTATATTTTTCAAAACAAACTCTAGACGATTTAATGCTACACTCTCGATCCTAAAATTCATGTCACATTAAGATTGTTTGTCGTTCTATCAAGATCATCAAGCATTTGAATTTTAAATTATGGTCAACATCCAAGGACAGCTAAAATTAATATCAATGTGTGTTTCCAGTAATCTTTGGAGTTTGCAATGTCTAAATTTTCTACTAATAATCGCTCGGTGTCTTAATAGACATCGATCTATTTAATACTTACATGATAATACGAGAATTATGAGCAAACTTTTACTTCCCACTGTTTGAGTTTCGCCAGCAAAGAGATAAAAGTAAAAAATTAAAAGTTCAAATATTTAAAGACGATCTTCGTCCAGATCTGTATTAATTAAGAAATATGAGTCTGGCGACGATGGGAATTCCCAAGAAACCTAATTAATTCCTTCTATTTATTGAATTCTCGGAACGTCTAATTTATTACTAGTTTGGAATCAATGTCTCTCTGTTTACTATGCCACTGTCAATATTGAGATAGCAAATCTCAATAGTCTATAAAAGGACTAAAATCCGTATCGTAAAAGTGCTAAACTGTTTGTGCACTTTTTTAATCCACAATTTTTTGTTAATATCTCGTTTTTTATTAGTGACTGTTGACTATTTTGTTGTAAATAGAATACATAAAAGATTTGTATATATCTGCAACGCCAACGCTATATTTATTCGAAATTCAGTACATAATAATGAATGACTTGACTCGATACTGACACTCGATGTAGGTAATAGCCACGCAGATTTCAGCACGAACGGGCTATTTATTATTCACTAATGAATATAAAGAATATAATTTTCTACAATAAAAAGGATTATACTAATCATGCTTTGCTCTTGATTGTGTGACCTACATTTAAAGATTTTAAAAAATCACAGTAGTAGCATATATAACGAATTTAAAAAGAAAACAATCACAGTTAAGCAAACAGAGAGAAAAAGAGAGTTTACAAGTGATATGTAGTTGACCATCTAATTCAACGTTAGGCCGCCGAAACAAATAATTGTGAAATGTTTATAATATGAATATTAAATAACCGTGGCTTGAAGCACTAGGCCGATTTTTTAGTATACCTACATATCAAATGGTATGGTTTACGAAATTTATAAGAATACTACGGATATCAATACTTTGAAATAGGTCTCATGTTATTCCATTTTTGATTATGAAACTGTGAACTGACAGAATGCACGTGCATGTATGTAAAGCCCTATTTACAACTCAATATAATTTGGTTCCAATAACATTTGGTCAATATCCTAACACTTACTTTTGATAAAGCTCAATTGACAATATCAACTAATTGTAACATTTAATATTGACAATAGCTGGGCCTGCGGTGTTTCCTAAGGTTGTTGTTGTACCTTTACAATATATATCTGCCACAGACAAAACCGTCAGACAAACAAAATGTTATTTTGGTAGCCGATTACGGCCACGGCGGCCAGTCTCAACGGAGACCAGCCAACTACGCAGGAGATATTATAGTGCACAAGTGTGTGTGCAAAGACAGGTGCACTCTCTGTTCCCTTTCTCTCATAATCCGATGGGACGATTAACCTACACGACCGGGAAGAGATCAGGCGCAGCACCGACAGCTATAATCAGAAAAACTCTTAAAATTTTGGCCAGACCCGGGATTCAAACCCGAGACCTCTTGATCGGCAGTCGTATACGTCAGCCGCTAGACCAATGAGGCAGTACCTGGGTCATTGGTATATGTAGGTATATGTACCGTGTATACATATGCATTTAGTTAAAAGTGGTTATTTTAATATTACAAACAGACACTTCAATTTGAGTTATTGGCGTAGATGTATTGATATTGTTTTACGGCTTCCGACATTTATCCCACTATGTGCTATGTGCTCTCCCACTCCCACTATATGCTATCCCACTATGTGCCACTACCTGCTATGCTATGTGCATCTCCATTGAAACTTTCCAGATTAGGATAGCCAGATAGTGGACAGTTTAAATGCAATAAAAGTTGTACTTCACATAAGCATTTTACTAGCAAGGAACTAGGACGCGACAGACATTTGTCTTATCATATCGATAAAAAGAATAGCCTTCATTTGGTTTACGTATCATAAAAACATTTTTACATGAAATAGTTCTTCAATACATAAAAATGAATTGCTGTCCGTTAGTCTCGCTTAAACTCGAGAACAGCTGGACCGATTTGTCTAATTTTGGTTTTAAAATATTTGTCGTAGGCCAGGGAAGGTTTAAAACGTTGTGCATCTTCTACCGCTTTTACTGAGTCCTCCCAAGAATTGTTCGGATTGATCCCTGCCGCCTCTTTCCGCCATCCTACGCTACAGAAATTTCATTCCCATCATCTAGAATTCTAGATAGTTGGCAGTCCACAACTGTGCGATTTTCTTGAAACTTTTTGCCGCGCACGACAAAACTGTGGAATGGGCTGTCGCCTGCGGTGTTCCCGGACCAACACGACTTTCAAACCTTCAAGAAAAGAGCATACTCCTTCCTAAAAGGCCGGCAACGCACTTGTAACGCTTCTGGTAGGTGTCCATGGGCGGCGGTAATCGCTTACCATCAGGCAATACGTCTGCTCGTTTGACCCTTATATAATAAAAAATAAAACAAAAGGAACTAAAACGAGACGTAAAGGAGGCTGAGTGGGTCAGCTAGTTCTCAATAAAATTAAAGTTAAGAATTGGAATTTATTTTGAAAATAAAACGTAATTGGAGGAATATACATCCCGGAGGACCCTTGTGGATTCTTGCTAAGATTTTGCATATGAAAATCCAGCTGCATATCTTTTATTGTGACTACGCTTTGTGACGTTTCAACTCTAAACCGTCAGAAGTAATGCCTACTTTACTTGAAGAACGGTAACAAAATTAAAAGATTATTATTGACATAGTAATGACAGACTTATACATATGTAAGTCATTCAAGGAATTAGAAGAATTAGTTATAGAAATGTACAAATCTTTAACAGCAATACTATTTTTTTTAAGAACAATCGGCGTTTATAATTAAGTATATCTTTTAGGGTTCCGTGACCGTAAAAGGAAAAACGGAACCCTTATAGGATCACTTTGTTGTCAGTGTGTCTGTCAAAACCCTTTTTCTCAGGCACGCGTGAAGGTATCAAGTTAAAATTCATAACAAATACTCAGTTCTACTGTCAATTGGAGTTGTGAAATAATCAAACTTCTAAGCCAACGAAATCAAAAAATACAGCCGTTTATGCTGCAAATTTTCGACACTCGCTTTACAGGGTACCTCCCGTGAATTCAGAATCTTGAAATTTGGTACGAAGCAACGTTTTACAGCGTATATAAACTAATACCTATAGGTTTGTACGGAACCCTCGGTGCGGGAGTTCGACTCGCACTTGGCCGGTGTATTTATATATATTTATGCTTTGTATTATAATACATATTTGATAGCTCTAAATATAGACATGCTGCATTACGAAACAACATTACATGATTATTTACATCAAGGGCTACGTCGCTATTAATATTCTAAAGTGTGTAAGGTAGGGCGAAGGGCGTGTGGGTTACGCAAGGTCTTGAATAAATTAGTAATAGATACGCGAACGTTTGAAAAAAAAACTTGGGTAATATGTGCGGTGAAGTGTTGCTAAATATACATGAGCGCCTGAGAATATTGCTTGGCGTAATTGAAACGTGATTCGAATTCAATTATGTACCAAAGGGTAAAAAATAGACTTTCAAATGGTTCTATTGATACTAATACCTGCCATAACTGTACTGTTAGTGACAATACAGCGTAACACTGGTCGTTTGTGACGCATAATACACGATGTTAAAACAATTGTTTAATCTGGATGTATAAAACTAGTACTGAAGGCGCTTTACTCTCTACTTTCTAGTTTGGTTAACAACTTTATATATGTACATTTGAAGAGAATTATTTGTACGCCTTTTACGCAAATATCTCTAACGAATAAAGTACTTAATAAAGTTTATAATTGTAGAAAGCTCATTCACAATATGTTCTAGTTCGAAACGTCTTAACAATGACAGTAGCTTAATCAAGTTATACTGATAATGAAACAATATAACACTTAAAAAAAAGGAATAAATTATTATCGAAACTCGACCACCAGGGGATCTCTCGTTTCTATAATTAAATTATATTATTAATGGATATTTATAAAACCTTCTTTAATGATCTACATTTTATTAATTATCATGACTAAGGTAGTAGAGGCAAGCTGACTGCCCTTGCACAGAAGATCAACCTAAAATGAAAGCACACAGCGTTCGTGCTGTCGTGTTTCGTTAGTAAGTGTGAGACCGGAGACTCAATAATGCACAAACATCAGTAGGCCGAAATCATAATCGTGCTTATGTGTTTTTTTATAAATTCGTATCAATGCAAATTAACGTTTTTAGACATATTTACACTGAGAGTATGATCGAACCCAAGCACAACATCCGAATACTTTAAAGCCCGGTGCCCCAGTGATTTTAATTTATGATTAATAGGGGGAATATAAAAACATCCGATATTTTCCCTAATTATGGATCCATATCATTATTTTTTAATGAATTATTTCAAGTCAAGAATGGTCCCATTAAAAACTCATGAAATGTTCCGCAATTCGCAAATCAGGGGTCAAGAACGCAGCTCATTAGAGTTCACATTTATTTACACGCTTTGAATCCAAAATCTTTGATCCAGAAATAGTTGTTCTGGCTCTGAGCGTTCTTTGTATCCGTTTTACTACTGCAGAAGTTGTCTTTATATAACAAATTATCATTGAAAATAAATAATATGAGTTCTAACGCAATAAACATTAATCTCATTATCCGTCTCAACTTGTGAACGTTTTTTAACTTCACGTCGTGTCGGGAAGCGCGTTGACATCACATAACCGACGGAGCGGAAACTATGTAATGAAGATGAATGTACCGGTAGGTAACTATGCGAACCGAATATACCTATGAATAAAGTGAAGTACGAATGCATACAACATATACCTATGTTTCTGCTTGTCATGTTTTTTGACCATTCTAACAATGAAAATACAAACTTGTAGTTTTCAAAAGTCTTAAGCTACTTATTACGATCATTCAATTCACAGACGTATATTTATGAACAGTACTTTCAATTTTTAAAGATAAAAAAATCAGACGGTACTTAATTCAAAGAAACATGCAAAAAACTCCAGTCAGTTTTTTAAACCATTTATTTTACAACAACATACAAACTACAAAGAAAATGATGGAAACAATTGCACTGTGCAGCAAAGGCAACTAGCTCAGTTTACGCTGTGAAGTAGGTACAGCACTGGTTTTCAGCTGGCCCCTGACATTTCCGCCAACAGTTGCAGACACAAGGAAACACACCAAACATAAGCCATTAATCAGTTACAAAATAAAAAACAAGCAAAAAAGCACCTACTTTAAAATAAAATAAAACATAACAACAAAAATCAAAAAGAAAGAAATTAAACAAAGCAAATTCATCCATACACAAGGTTTCCCATTATAAATACTATAAAGACGGGTGTGACAGACACACAGTTCTGCTACAGTAACTTCTGTTGAGCAAGAAATGTTGTATGTAAATAATTCTTTAAGGTATTTGAACAATGATAACTTGTTTTCCCTGGGTCGTTTTATTATCATCAAGCTAACTAAATAACTGGAACCCTCATCATCAAATCTAAGGGCTTCTAGAGTAACCTTCTGTCGAGGCGTCTTCGCATCTATAACAGCCTACAGCAACACTCAGACCAAACCTACTTCAACACTTTTGTTACCTATGTTTATGTGTTTAGTTAAGGCGTTAATGATGTTGTCATCTTCACTTGAGTTCAATTTCACTTAGCACAAAGTTTAACAATATGTTTAAATTTTCTAATAATTATTCGATGGACTGGATGTACTTTCGACTTAAAGTACCCTCACACTTGTAGTAGAAGAGCCACGCTAATTTCAGCATGAACGGGACAGCTCGACCGGGGCGGTACCATCCTCTCACAGAAGACTAACCTGAAATGACAGCATTTGAACTTCGTTCATCTGTTTGACCTCAGACCTATTACTTAGGAATAATTAATATTTTACACTTATAGTGTTATATACGAAGCTTTATTCGTTAGAAAGAGATTTTTAGTTTCACACCAATTGATACGTCCACGGGTCCTTTACGAACAACGAAGCTATCCTATAGGGTTTCGTTTTTGGTACGGAGTATAGAACCCTCTCCATCTTACTGATGATATCATTATCGTTGTATGTAGTGGAGTAGTCACTGTTGGCATGGGCGTACCCAGCATGTCCCTCAGGAGAAAATTACAAAAAAAATATCTCTTACATCCTACAGACAAAACTTGTGCAACTTGTACGTATTGGAATGTTTTTAATCAGGTATTCATCACTTAAAAAATCAGTGAAATTCAGGGTTCAGTATGGGCCAAGCGCCCCAACCTGCAACTCACCGTGAGTTCGTCCATGACTGTTGCTACAGAATGGTACTTGGATTGATTTCAATTTAAACCTTTGAGTTGAATCGAAATCAATATAAGCTCCGATAATTCAAATCATTGATTACTTGAGTTACATCCTTTTATCACTGATCAATTGAGTACTTGAGTTTTATTTTTATATTTGTATTGATAATGTTTGATGTTTGTATTTTTGACGTGTTCAAGTGCCTTTTGGGGCCTATGGAAATAAATGATTTGACTTTGACTTTGAATGCATATTCGTATATCTACGCTTTAGAAAGAGCTCCAGTTACGGTCACTCATTTGGTGATAAACAATGAATAAATTGCTTTGTAAAACTGTTCATACTTGATGAACTACAGTTCTCCGAGGTTTAACTCTATATGAAATGTAAACATTCTTATGGAAATGGTCGTGATTAATAATATCATTTATCAACATTTACTGTTTTTATCCTTTATTACTTCAGACAATAAATGGTTTCTGTCTTTAATTTATGTCAGTATGTATTTAAAAAAATTGAAAGTCGCGACGTTAAATCATAACAGCATATCTGTAGCTGTCTTATCGTAAACATGTAAACATTACATCGGTATTATTATTAAACTTACGGAAATTTAAATACAAACTACTTCGAAACCCCTCGGGATTAACTTCTAAGCTTCTAACAAAGCTTAACCACTAATAAGTTGAGTTAATTAATGTCAACATCAATTCAGTCTTAGTACTGTGTCTGATAACCTGAATACTCTTGTATCCATAGCCACAGCGAGATTCAACCATCAAATATTCATGTGTGGAGGATGCCGTTTTACTGCCACCCCGTTTACCCGCGCACCGCCCTTCTTCCCGCAGCCCCTCGCAGACCCCCTCGCGCCCTCAAACGACCATGTCTGAAACAACTGAATGTGCTAAAATCAATAACTGCTGTTTGACGACAAAGCTGTTACTGTGGACTTTTAACCAGGTAACGATTCAATGCATTCCTAGGGTGATTACGTCAACAAAAAATATATTAAATATCTATTACAGATGAATATCTTAAAATAATTTTATTAAAACCTTACTACTACAGTACAGTATACTCGTACACAACACTCTTTGCTACCCTTGTTCTTTTAGCGTCTCCAATATCAAGACGCACATAGGGGTAGATAAGCACAGCTTCTTCAAACTATTGCAGTCTCAGTATCTCTTACTTTCGGTATTCCTTACCCATTTTCTTTACTTAATTTATCTAATTCTTTGGTCTCCAACCATGAAAGAATCCATAAAATCGTCTTTGCAAAGAACTCAATTAATAAAATTGGTAGGAAACAGGAAAATTATATGACGTCGATATTCATAATATTCCTGTCCTCGATTTTATACTTACATTACTTGCATCCGTAAATGATTTTTGTAGTAGTAACTCCAAATAGTCTAATCGTGATGTTAACCTTTCTATCTTGGGCACGCCATAGGGCAGCAACGAAACACACATTTTAAAAAAACATGAAAATCTGTTGAATAGTTTTGGAATTCATCATGAGCGTAACACAACGTGATATGAAAATTATATTAAATAGATAATGTGTAAATATCGTGGGAGAACCATACTGTGACACATTTGGACCAGGCTCCGTCGAAGTGATACCACAGTCTCACAGAAAACCGCTGTTGATTACTTCTTTTTGATGAATAAGTTTATCGGCGCGGCGCTCAAAACGAACAATTTTTTTAAGTCAATTCACAATTAGTCTGGTCCTTACCATACAGAAAATCAAAGGTCAATGGGTCAATACATGCACCCTGATTTAATTTCATTAGTGCTCGATAATTCAGCACACTCATTATTATTTTATAGCTCGCTAAATAACATAAGGTAAAATTAAGACTCTCTCAAATTTGATGAAAATAGTGACTGAGTAGAAAAAAATGTTATATCCCTCGCTAAAAACCTCCCAAAAATAACTTCTTACTAAGTACGATTTTCTTTTACTTTCTGTAACGGGTAAATAAAAAAGAAAAATATCTTTAAAAATGTTCCTGTAATAATTATTGTGAAAGTTCTCTATTGCACGAGTATTTCTTTAAAAGCGCGGGTAAGACCCATAGACAGGGATTCTTTTCACGTTCAACATGGGCTTCCTTCAATGACAAAATCCTTTTGTTTTTCTTGACGTTAGTGTTTCTGGTTAATATCACAGTGAGGCATGAAGAGTGTCCTTTTGTTAGTAGAGGCTAGGGAAGCTACATTTTGTATGGAACTTGACCATAGTTTAGTTAGCTATTCTTGTGTATCCCAAATGGTCTCTTCGAAAAGAACAAGTAGGATAAACTGTGCTCAAATAACAGATCATAGAGTTTAAAACGGCAAATGAAGTGTCTTCTTTTATATGTGAGGTTTCACAACAAATAAATGTTACCAGTACTAGCATTTCTTCACGGCAATAGTTAATCTGGCAATAAATACTGTTATAATTAAAAATAAACAAAATGTTACTTCTGAATTTGAAATCTGTCATTTTTATACGATTGTTCATTGTGTTTTCTTATTTTCGCGCCAATATATTGTAAAAAATTTGTGATATTAAAATAGAGTGGTAACCCCACTCCAAATATATATTACTATAACAGTGTATGTTATAGTAATAAATGTTACGTACAGTAAAACAATATTTTTTGTTTCTATCAGTATTTATGTCAAGACTAAGTATATAAGACATAGTAACAGTTTTTAACAAATTGACAATGAGTTTTAAAATAATATAGATTTTTTTTTATAGAGTAGGTGGCAAACGAGCAGACATATTGCCTGATGGTAAGCGATTACCGCCGCCCATGGACACTAGCAATATCGGGGGCGATACAGGGGTTGAGATATTGGCCTCTGGTATCCTTATTCACTCGGTGGAACACAGTGCTAGCGCTTTTTCACACCGGTATTTTTTTTTTTTTTTTTTATTGAATAATGGGCAAACGAGCAGACGTATCACCTGATGGTAAGCGATTACCGCCGCCCATGGACACCCGCAACACCAAAGGCGTCACAAGTGCGTTGCCGACCTTTGGGGGATAGGAAAGGGGATGGTGGAGGGGTTGGGGTATGGGCCTCCGGTATCCTCACTCACTCGGTGAAACACAGCGCAAACGCTATTTCACACCGGTTTTCTGTGAGGCCGTGGTATCACTCCGGTCGACTCGGCCCATGTATGCAGAAGCGTGGCTCTCCCACGGTAATGTCAGTTAGGAGGTGATCAGGCGTGTAGTTTCAAATCGTAAGAATTCAAGTATAAACGTACCTCAAGTCTGATTTTCAAGCAGGATGATACCAATACTACTTATGTGACCCAAACTTTCTTAAAGAACATTGATTTTATTGATCCAGAACGTTATCAACGTTTTTGCTATAGTCAATAGCAGTTATTAAGTTTTAATTCAAAGTACAGTAATTAAGAACAAATAAAAACGTAATTTTATAAAATTTCACATAATTTTAGTGTACCTACTTTAAATTTTTGTTTATATATGAAGAGAAACTTTTATTGAAAGGTAAATTGTGCTTTCACTTTTTTTATTTTTACGGCCGAAGCCTTATTATTAGATATCATTTTCTTGTGCAGGATGCGCTTGTGGTTACGAAGCGACAAATTGTAAGTCCGCCTTTCTTTATAAAACCATTTCATTAAAACATAATTGTTACACGATATTCTTACTAAGGTAACTTCCTTCTGTGGGTAAAGAACTTTTTAAAATAAAAGTCATAAAGATTGTAAGAAATAATATAAATATAATGAATTGTTTTTCCACAATACTTCTTACAGATAGAGTATATAGACCATATAGGTAGTATATGTAGGAATAGATATATTCATAAAAGTTTAATAGAATATTTCTGAATTTTATGATAAAAATTGGTAAAAAATATTAATTTTATTATTTTTAAAGTTTTCGTGGCAAGTACCTAGCTAAGTAAATTATAATCGAATTCTTTAAATAATAAATAAATAAATAAATATTCCGGACATCTAACACACAACGCCATCTAGCCCCAAGCTAAGCAGAGCTTGTGTTATGGCTACTAGACAACTGATATAAATACCTATATACTTTTTTTTGTAAATACATATTATACACATAACATGGTGGCCCATGAGGGGAACAATTAAATAAAAGTATTGATATAACCGCGAAATATATCAAGAAGTCACTTTCAAATCAAGTCGTATACCAGCGGCGGAGCCTTCCAGTGAGCAGACTATAGCCACAGAGGTCCAAAGGGCGTTGTGAACCAGAATTCAAGGTTACGAGCAGTGGTACAGCTAAAGTATCACATCGGTCAGCAGCGTTATACCAAAGATAAGTGTCCTTCCTATATTATACTTTTAACCCAAAGTCCAAAATACCTCTCCTAATCCATTATAACTATTGAAAATACTAATCCACTTGTGCTAGTAATACTAGTGAAAGAGTTTCTGTGCTAATTTATGCAAAATCTGCATGAAAAAATCGTAATTGCATCATCTTTTTTTAAAAAATATCTACCCACATTTAGAAAAGTAAACAATTAAAATATTGTGAATATTTGAATATTTAGCTTCAATATTAGTTATTTATACAAGAATTAGTAACTTTAGTGATCCCATTATAATAATTACATGCTATTTTCATGCATTGTCCTTTAATAACGTAAAATACTTCGATAACTGTCTCAGTATCAGTTTATTTCTCACTACCTGTCTAATATTATTATCAATATCAAATACTTAGCGTACTTTGCCGACTATTCTTTGAATCTTTAAACCGGAACCGTGCCGATTACAACATGTCAAAGGCGCCTACACGGCCTGGACATAATAATAATCTTAAACAAGGTCCTTTACATTATTATAATCCTAAACAGGGTAATTTATTTACAAAATCATTTGCGAGTGTAAGTAATGGAGACATAGGAAAAATAACCAAAACAGAAAAATATTTAATTTAATATTTCGAAGAGTTATGTATATTTAAAAAGTTATGCTTTTTTACTGAGACAATCATTATTTCATTATTTCCAAAAAGCGTTGATCTGAGAGAATGTCGTTTATAGATTCATTCGAAATAATTAAAATTTGCAATCTTTTATAAAGGAAATTTGTTCGCTTATCGATGTACTGCAAAATCCGGATCAGGCACCCTATCTGCCGTTGAATGAAAATTAAAAAGCTTAAAATGAAACGAGGTACTTATAGATAATAAAAGTTTATGTCTGTGTACAGTCGGATAGCATTTGATTGGTTCCTAATAATGGCTGTACTCGTACCTATAATTTACAATGAGGTCAATTTGAATTCGGAACGACAATGTTTTAAGGTAATGCATTTTGTACATTGTATGCGCTGTTTGAATTTTAATGTCACGGGACTACACGAGTATAGAATTTCCAATCGAAACGTATTCAAAATTATTTTACTAATTTAAATAGTAAGTACCATCATGCATTTCAAGTACATGTTATTGAATAAACTAACCCTTTTTATAAAATAAACTTTTTATTCAACTTCAAAAAAGGAGGAGCTTCTCAATTCGACTGTATTTTTTTTAAATGTTTCTTACCTCATAACTTTCGACTGGGTGAACCGATTTTGATGATTCTCTTTCCCATTTTAAGTTGGTCCAGTTCTTAAATTCGTCTTTTTTTGTAGTGAAAATTTGTGATTACCTATATAGTAAACTTTACTTACATTTTCCATTAAATAATATAATATCTTCGACTAATGATTCTCAATCCGAAATCAAACTATATAAAAGCAAAGTATGAAACGATGCAAAATTTCTTCAAATAAACAGAGCATTTAGGTAGGCAGATGTGTTTGCAAGTCCACAACATCAGTCGACTTCCGCACCGTGCCGGGAGCAGGGACGAGACGAGTTGATATCTAGTCTCTCAGCAAATATTCCGGTACATTCCCCACATCCTTCCTCTGATAAAATTAAAATTTGATTCAATTCAGAACTGGAATATTTGACAGTACGGATTCGACTATAAGGCATTTGTTACACAGACAGACATCGACTAAACAGAAGTTGGCGATGTATCTTGAACAAAATTTACGAAAAACCTCGTGACTGAAACATATAAATTTTAAATTATATTGAGTCTTATATAAAGATTTAACAATAAGTGCTAGAGTTTACCTAATTCTTATGTTGTACAACTCCTAGAAGGAATAAAAATCGCTTTTAGAAAAACTTTATTAGTAATGTCAAATTTAGATCCAAATATTATTCACACAATAATGAACAATTTTCCTTTGTTTGAACACGCTAATCTCAGGAACCGCTGGTCCGATTTCAAAATTATTTTAGGTGTTGGATAGTCCATTCATCGAGGAAGGCTATAAGCTATATATCATCACGTTAATACTAATAGGAGCGGAGCACCAATGAAGATGTTTCAGTAACGGGGAAAACGGTCGATTCCTTTACATATATTATTGATACCACTTCACTGTTAAGTCCGAAGAACTGGTATGTCTAAATCAACACACGCTATAAAAGTGTCTTAGAATTGCTTCCATTTTTGCATGAATGCTAGAAGCCAAAAGGTAGGGTAATACCAGGTGGGGCCACTAGTCACCTTAGCAGAAGCAGGCCGGGGGAGCCTTATTTGAATAGAATAGGAATGTTAGGGTTGCTACACAGGAGGGGGCCACCTACAAACAGTGGGTGGCCCGAGGTACGTCGCAGTTCCAGGGATTTCCTTTCGATAGCGCACCTGGTTTCCCGGCTTCTAGTACACGAGACGGTGTGTGGTTTTTAGTCGGTTTGGGTCCGACATGACCACAACAGTCTGATGGTATCCGAGGGGAATTCCGCACAAAAAAAGTAATACTTTTGGCAGTCTACGTATGTTTGTTTGTTCCACCGTAACGATTTTAATAAATAAGGTATCTATACATGCGTAATAATGGCCCGAGTGACTGTATTAAATTTATCAAACGTTTTAATTTAGTCGGGTTATAGTTTTTTAAACTTTTTCTTGTAAAAATATATTATTAAAGTGACGATACAAAGTAAAAACAAGAATTTTAAACAGATATGTAAGTTGTATATGTTTCCATACTACATTTGTAGATGCTGTATCGTCATTTTATTCCCGGAAAGCGAAAACGTAACCGTAAATTACATTTATTTAGAGCAGTATCTGACTTGATTTATTTCTTTTTTATGGTACTTAGTACATTCAAGTCGGAAGAAATGGAATATACCTGGCGAAAATGAAAAGAAAACATATTAGAAGTTATTTTTCAGTAACTGTTACTGTATTTAATGGAATAATTTTCATTTTTAAAGTAATTCACGAGTCTCGTGTTGTAGAGTTTTATAACAGAAGAGAAAGAAATTGTGTATTAAGTTTGCTGCAATATTCGTAGAGACCTTCAAGTTTCATATTATTGAGATTTTATAAATTCTTTGAAATGTAGCCTATTACCACTTACCTATCATGTTTAAAGTAAATGAAAACTGGTGAGATTTTTAAACGGACAATTATTTAATTTACAACTGTTGACGCTATCCCTAGCAACTACACTTGCTAGTAGTCGCCTAATGGGGAAAAATTCGACCATATTACCCGTCGGAAATATCTGCGCACCCGGCTGGAATTCGCTTCACCTCGCCTTCACCTATATAGTTACGTTACCAATGCAAACGCCGATGCACGTGTATTATTCTAGCTTTCGTAATCTCATTCTTGTTTATTGTTTCTCTGATCAGTGAAATATTAACTCTATAGTTTAAATGAAGTCATTAAGCCTGGTTAAGATATTTCCGACGGGTTGTAATTCATTATTTTTTTTAGTTTTCTGCTCTTCTCCTCCGTATAAACTTTAACTGTAGGTACCCTTAATATATTATGTATGCATTTAATTTCTAAATATACTAAGTATGTATGTTTAGTTATAAATATATTTGTCTGTTTACTGGTAATAGGCTTACCATTAAGTCCATTAAACCTTTTGTGAAGCGGTTCTGTCTATCCTCCAGGGATCAAAAATGAGTGTGTGGATAGGTCGATGTATATTTAAAGGTATAAGATACACGTAAATATTAATTTGTATAGTTTTACTAAAAACATTCAAAATAAGAGCGTACCCCTTCTTAAAAGGTCGGCACTTGTGACGTCTCTGGTGTTGCTGTGTCTATGGGCGGCAATCGCTTACCATCAGGCGATACGTCTGCTCATTTGCCGCCTATTACATAAAACATATAGGTGCGTTCAAAAGGTTATCTGTTTCACAGCTATAGTTAGAAGTAGGTAGGGTAGTTGACACCTAGTCATATCATTTACTTTTATCATCTGTCAAAATGATAACTTAGTATAAAAAATGTACTAAATACAAAGTTGTGCCGTCACTGTTTTAGACTACTCAATCGAGCAATATATTTCAAGGTTTATTTAATTAAAATTTGTAATAGGAATGAAAAGCTGCAAAAAATATATTTTCCGAGATATTTTGGAATGTTCGTATTAATGAAGGAGACATCTATTTATGGTTGAGAATCAAACCCACGACCCCTGGCTTAACAGTTACGATCACTAACCACTAGACCAAGAGGCTATATACGCCAACGGAAATGTGTATCTCGTATTTGTTATTGTGTCATGTCGTTTTACGATGAGCCGTGTATTCAAATAATATGTTCATGTCGCGATGACGTACAAAGGGTAGGTATACACCCCTCGATAATTAAAACCACCCGAGTTGATTACGTTGCATGTTTGTACCCATTCACCGCGTATGAAAGGCGACCGATAGGTTTATTTATGGGGAATATGTTTTAAGCACTTAAATCGCCTTCGAAAAATAGAAGGAATATTTTTTTATGTTAATAATATCCAATTCTCGTCATTTATAAACAATCTTTATTTGAAAATTTGGGAGATTATATTTTTATGTGTCCCGTTCAAATTATCAAAAAAAAAACATTAATCTCGAAAAATTTAAAAGAATTCGAAAATTTGAAGAACGCAGTATTTTTTTTTTTAATTTTTGAATGTTAGTTGTCTGTATCTGATTGGGCTTCTTTATTTGTCTATAGCTATGTATGTTTATGATATTGTTGTAAATGTACGTTTTAAGTTCGTACTAAAAACGTATTATTATAGACGTAGAGGAAATTATATATATTATATATAATTATCGTTTTCGTCCATTTCTTTCGTTATATAGCTGAACATTTAATACTCGTAGTTTCAGATAATCATTGTAAAACTAAAAGTATAGATTACAAAATAGGTACAAGTAGACAGATGCTTTGCAGTTCAAGTGATGTTTCTAATTAGCCCTTTCAGACCTGATTTTTTTTATTTTCGCCAATCGTTTTGAAAAAAATGCCGGCAACTAGGCTATTGTAAATAGATCTAAGGAAAAATAAATAAAAAAATCCTGATTGCAAGCTTTTCAAGAAAAACAGCTTTTTCTTTTTGTGTACAAGTGTACACATCCGTCCTACGTAATGAAAATATTAGTGTCAAGGGATATTTATATGTAAAGAAAAAACATTTATTTTGCAACTTTTTGTTAGGAAACACGAAGCAATATTATGAAATAACAAATATAATAGTATTCTCTTTTTGAAAATTAACAAAATCACAGTCTAAATTATAAAATCAAAGGCTATATTATATAGCATCCTATGTATGAAATGCTAAGAAGCAATTCTTATCCTTAGTTAGGCATAAGTGAACCTTGCATTTTATACATTAGATTCGGGTTGTCCCCTTGCATTCCACCATTTTACACCATGTCCCAAGCCCCTCATCGTGTGCAGGAAAATGCCCAACACCGTCTCGAGCTATTTTAGCTTCTGGCCGTGTCTCTCCTGGTCTCCTAGGTACAATCTGAAGAGTTGGGCTACTTTTTTTTGGACGGCCTCTTTTACTCATCGAAATTTTATTTTGCAACACCAGACTTTCAGCCAACCAACGCCGAAAGTGAACCAATGTGAGTTGTTTGTTTTTCGGTATGCTAAGCGCCTCGTTGTCAACTTGGTATGCTTGAACTACTGCTGATGCATGGAATATCATGCGTGGGGTCCATTTTTTTGATTTTATAAACGTCCTATAGTATCTCATGAGTTGACCTAGTAAATCTACTCCTCCCATCGCATGATTGTACTTCCTTCCAACTTCGGGACATTCCACTTCAATAAAGTGCTTATATTTTTTACACCACCTCTTCACTAAATCTTTTTCACCAATTCCAACAAAATTAGATGCTAAATGGGTAATCTTATTATCCAACCATTTGACCACAGTTACATCTTCATCATAGCTAGTCATTTCTTGAGCAAAGCCTCGAGGTTTTTTGTTCATTTCTTTGTTGCTTAGCAATGATGGCTTTACAAATCTGTTGATACGGATAGTACCAGCAGCCATGATTCCTCTGTTTTAAAATTTGTAGCAGATGGTAGGACGAAAAATAATTGTCGAAGTATAGCGAAGGTGACACTTCTGGTAAAAAGTAATCACTCATTATAACCCACGATGAGCCAGCGTCTTCATCATCATCATCATCATCCGAAGCTGGGGGGAATACTTCTCGCTGGTTCCGGCTGATGAGATCCGATCCCACTCGGACATATCGTAGCTCCCGTTCAGACGCAGGTCCAATTGGTCCTTCGTCATCAGATGATTCTAAATCAGAAAGGCAACCTTCTTCGACTGCCTCGGTGGCGTAGTGGTACGCATATGCGACTGCTAAGCTTGAGGTCTCGGGTTCAAATCCTGGGTCGGACCAAATGTTTGTGGAATCTACAAATATTTGTTTCGGAGTTTGGGTGTTTTCTATGTATAATAAGTATGTATTTACAAAAAAAAAGTATATAAGTATTTATATCAGTTGTTTAGTACCCATAACACAAGCTCTGCTTAGCTTGGGACTAGATGGCGTTGTGTGTTAGATGTCCGGAATATTTATTTATTATTATATTTATTATTCTAGTGCTCTAATAGCGTCGCGCGAAAACGTATTGGTCATTTTTCATCTGAAAATAGTAGTAACACAACTTGTAACATCAAAAACAACAAAATTACACCATTCAATAACAATTATAATTTATTTTAGTAATACCTGCGATGTACAACAACAAATCAGAAATACATCATATGCACCTGATGTGTACATTTGTGTACAAAAATAAAAATCACGAAAATTTGTACAAAAATAATCTAAAACCAACACCATGTATGTTACATATGACGACAACAGTATAACACATCGACCTATAAATTTTTCATTACATATATTTTGATATTTTCTACTTTTTAGAAATAAAATAATGAACTTACCTGCACAATTGAAACTTCGGCCGGCTACTGGTCATAACTTGCCAAAAACTGTCATAAAACGCTAAGAGATGTCGTTGGGAGTACCGTTTTCGGTAGTTTATTATGTGAACTAATGAACACAACCGTTCTAGTTGCAAATAATGTGAAATTAATACTTAAATTAATTTTTAAATTACATGTGTACAATTGTGTACGCCAGGTCTGAAAGGGTTAGAAGTGTCATAAAAAAATTCTACAAGGGAAAGTTAAATTTAACTTTTATTATTTACTAGCTAAGCCCCGCGGTGTTACCCGCGGTACAACAAAACCCGCGGGTAACGCTGCGGGGCAAAGCTAGTCTAAAAAGTAGCCTAACTTAGTCCTTATATCATCAGCTATCTACCAGTGAAAGTTCCGTCAAAATCGGTCCAGCCGAAGACGAACAAAAATTTAAAAAAAAAATTGATACATATACCTACCGTGTATACATACACGATATACATTTAGTAATAGTTTTAAGTACTACTTCTACATTTTAAGTACTACAATGTTCAAATACGATTTCATAGCCATGTTAATAACATGTTAGTAAAATAACTGACTAGAAACGGATACAGGTCAATATATACCAGAAGGTGCATTCATTTCAGCGTAAAATAAACACGAAGTACTCACAGAGCACCCATTTTTAAAATTACTGTATAAAAACACTGGCTAGTTGTGAATCGTTACAACACAGGCGCTAAACCGTCTAAAGAATACTGTCAATCAGTTTGAGGCCAATCAATTGATTAACGAATTTTGCTGAAGGTGGTATCAAAAGATTCATAAGCCGATACAGGAAACAGCGCGATTAAGCTGAACGCGAACGGAAATTACGCGCCGTCGGCTGCGGCTGCCGACTCCGAATCTAACAATGCGCGATATTGATCACCTCCCTACATTTACTTATACAACATACTGTACGTATTGGCTCAATGTTGATTGCTGATCGAATGCATTACAGATGTACTCTATTTATGTAAACTGCTATAAATAAACATGACTGTATATTTCGGTTGCGCTTAATTTTAACTTGGTAAACATCTAAGTTTCTTTGCAAACACTCAAAACTGTATCATACCACATGTTTTTTTAAATAAATACGACCTTCAAACCTTCAAGAAAAGAGCGTACTCCTTCCTAAAAGGCCGGCAACGCACTTGTGACGCCTCTGGTGTTGCCATGCCATGCCATGGGCGGCGGTAATCGCTTACCATCAGGCGATATATATAGGCGTCTGCTCGTTTGCCCCCTATATAATAAAAGAAAAATACCTACTTTATCTAATTCTTAAAACAAATATAAATGTGTACCTATAGAAATACATTTGCGTGATACACCAACATTTACTTTAACGTTTTAGGTAAGTACGATATTTTATGTTAATAGTACCTACCGCGTTAAAGAAAATTAATATTTTAAAGCAAAACTCCTTGCTATTACAATATTTCACCCTTCACACTCGAGCTGTCGTCCGCAGGCTATACTAGCCGCACTACCAACACCACAGACTTAATTTATTGTTAATACAGGATTTCAGTGAATTCACTAACTTAATGTAGTAATCTGAGACTGTGTGGAAAGCTGTATGTTTGCAAATTCCGTTCGTGGCTTGAAAAAAATTACATTTATCTTTAGTTAAAACAATAAAAGGTATTAGAATAATAGTGACATGAAGACGGGATTAATCAATCATGTCTGTGGGAAGTGGGTGTCAAGTGTTACGGTGAAGCTCGGAGGAGCGCGATCGTGCCAAACGATTTGATGTGTGACGCTTCCTTAGAAAGCTTCGTTCCATTGAGACGTTTTTGATTGCATTCTCGAAATTCCACAGCTTTAAGGCCCTGTGGACTGTGAACGATCACAGTTTAAATCGGAATTTAGATTGCATGTTAAAGAGGCTGACGTCTTTTTTGTAGAAGAACGGAATTCGCCTGTTGAGATTCTAAGGTTGAATATAATGTGCGTGTTATATCTACGTGACTGTGGTTTGTCTTCAGCAAGCTTATTAAGGTGCTAATGAGAATCGAAAGAATTTACAGGGGCATTTGTTTATTTTCCTTTTAAACATTAGATCTACCACGTGTACCTATTTTAGTTACCGTAGTGTTTATCTTTTTTTTTTATTGAATAGTGGGCAAACGAGCAGACGTATCACCTGATGGTAAGCGATTACCGCCGCCCATGGACACCCACAACACCAAAGGCGTCACAAGTGCGTTGCCAACCTTTGAGGGATGGGAAAGGGGATGGGGGAAGGGGTTGGGGTATGGGCCTCCGGTATCCTCACTCACTCGGTGAAACACAGCGCAAACGCTATTTCACACCGGTTTTCTGTGAAGCCGTGGTATCACTCCGGTCGAGCCGACCCATTCATGCCGAAGCATAGCTCTCCCACGATCTCATTCATTTAACGTCAAATATTATTGAAAGATTGATAATGATATTATCTGTCCACTTGATGATCGCTATATAGCTTTTTCCTTTTATTTGTCGAGCACTTTTCTTATTTTTTGTTAAATTAATGTAATGTAAAAAAATATTTCAGCGAAAACGTATATTTGATCATTAGTAATGGTTTTATAAATCATACAAAAATAAAAGTTTGAGGATTTGAACAGCGAACATGTTGATCTAGGAATGATGGAGGTGTAATGGCTATAGATGGCCCAGTGGGAAGCGACTGCGGCTTGCGGATGCGACACCAATCAATCATGTCGTGCGCGCGACATGGCGAGCGACAGAAGCACCTGCCGTACACAGCGCTGCGACTGTCCCCCCTACCCCCCTCCCAGACCCACATCACGTCCTCCGATCATTAACTAGTGGTCACAAATAAACAAGCGTTGATTAAAACAGCGTTTGTCAGCCTAATGTTTGGGGAGTAGGATTCACCCTTTAGAATAGATAATTTGAGAATCCATTAAATTGATGTGAGTTTCACTGATTAATATTGAACAAGTAAATAATTGTAGTGTAAATAAACAATCATTAGATTAAAACTATAACGAAATTCTAATAAGTTTTATACAAACTATTACCTTAAACGCAAGGTTGAACATCAATGTATTCTGTTTTGTAAAAACTAAGTATGTACATGTTTTTCTATGTATATACGTTTAGGTGGTTAAAAATAAATAAAATAATACGTAAATATTTTTGACATCTAACACATCTAGTCCCAAGCTAAGCAGAGCTTGTGTTATGGGTACTAGACAACTGATATAAATACATATATACTTTTTTGTTTGTAAATACATACTTATTATACATAGGAGACACCCAAACTCCGAAACAAATATTTGTAGATCATACAAACTTTTGGTCCGACCTGGGATCGAACCCGCGACCTCAAGAATAGCAGTCGCATACGCTACTACTGCGCCACAGAGGCAGTCGAATAAAATGAAAATATGATATTTAATTATAGCGATAAAACCTGATTCATTTTCAATGAATTAGTGCAAGGCATGACAAATACTATATTAAATTAGTTTTGTTGAAACATTCAAAGGTATATGTAGTTTTCTTGTTATGGAAATATGCTTTATCGGGAAACACGACGGCTTTTTTTTAGTTTTTTTTATGGTATAGAGGGCAAGCGAGCAGACACATCGCCTGATGGTAAGCAATTACCGCCACCCATGTACACCCGTAACACCAGAGGCGTCACAAGTGCGTTGCCGGCCATTTACGTTGCAATAACTACTGCCTATTACATTAACGGGTATAGTCTGCGCAATTTATCTGCGGCCATTAATAAAATAAAATTTAAAAAGTATTTATTTCACTTTCGAAAAGCACGAATTTTCTAATGTTGGTTTCAGCGATTGCTTTTACAAACAAATGTTTTCTTTTTTGAATTAAACCTTTTTTAATGTATTTTCTAGAAGGATTGGAACTGTTATATTGTGTACTTTGAATCTTCTATTTTTAATAAAAAGAAGGAGAATAAACAACGGAAATAACGTTCGTAAAATAACCTCAGGAGGTTTCTTCCTTCTGCCTAAGACTTTTTCTTCAAATCACATTTCTTATATGATTATATTGATAATGTAAAGATTAACGAGTTTTATATATATTGCCTTTACACAATGACCAATAAAGATTTATATTATAGGTCCCCGATTATAGGTGATTAGTTTTGCGCGCGGTTCCGCTCGCGTGTATGTCGGGTATCGCGGGAAAGAGTAGTCTATGTCCGTCCTCGCGAACCGAAGGATATCGATGCCAAATTTCATTGAAATCACACAGACAGACAGAGTTATTTTTGAATTTCTAATATCAAATATGAATGTACAATCCTTAATCCTATACTAATATTATAAATATGAATGTAAGTTTGCTCGTTATGCTTTAATGCGAAAACTACTAAACCGATCATCATGAAACTTTTACACATATTTTTGGAGGTATTCTTATTTTTTCTTTTTTCTCTCGTATTATTATACACATACATGTAACGGACTTAAAGAACACCCAGACTCTGGACAACATTTTGTGGATCACACAAAGTGATATCCCACGTGGGATTTGAACCCACGGCACTTGGCACATAGCAAACGGCGTAGTGCCCGTGCAGTCTACTAAAGTATTAGAAGTAACATAGGATAATTTTTATTAAACGCGAGCGAAGACGCGGGCGAAAGTTCGTTGTCAATAAATATTTATTATAGATCCCCGATTGTAGGTAATAAAAAAATTACAACGGAGGTGAGGTTTAAATTTAATTAAATAGTTGTTTGAATTTAACTATCTTTGGCATGGGTAATGGCCTTTGTGCCGACTTTCTTGTTATGTCGACTTTACTGAAACGTCATGCCCTTCATGCCAATTATTAAAAACTCAGCATATAAGCACCAAGCTTAACGATTCATGAAAAGTCAGCACGAAGGGAATTAATGTATGATATTTCAGTAAAGTCGACATAACAAGAAAGTCGGAACCCTTTGACAACCGTTATCAGCTTATATTAACGAAAACCAAATGTTAAAGAAACGTTTTGACACTTTACATTTTAACTTTTTAAATTTAATTATTTTAGATACGGGTACCAGATTACTTACGATCGAAATTACAATTTGTAAGGGAATTTACCGAACGCTTCAAATTTCCTCTGGGGCTCTGAAGCTCTAATTTTGTAAGACGATGAAACTCTCCATTTACTGTCATCGGGATACTTAAACCTGCCGTTCCTGTGGGATATTTATTTCAATTATTATGACCTTAACAACTAAAGTGACGTAAATCATCGTCATTTGAACATGACTAAGAATATTTCACTTAATTACTGAAACTAAATCTATTATGTATGCTAAACATTGTATTCTTTACTGGTATTTAATTCTGTTTGTAGAAAAACGACTTTCTTTTATATTGATTGACATGTAAAACGCCTCCGTTTAAAAAGCTAAAACATCTTAATAAAAATTGTTTTTCCCTTGTTACAGAGGCTGATAGCGGTCGGATGCAGCAGTTACAGGTACGAGTACATATTTGAAATCTCCATGAGAACTGTTTGTAATCTATACTAATATAATAAAGCTGAAGAGTTTGTTTGTTTGTTTGTTTGTTTGAAAGCGCTAATCTCAGGAACCGCTGGTGCGATTTGAAAAATTATTTCAGTGTTGAATTGTCTATATATCATCACGCTAAGACCAATAGGAGCGGAGCCCCAATGAAGAATGTTTAATAAACGGGGGGAAATTATTACGCTACGTGCAATAGTAGACGTAAACGAGGTTGCGAGGGTCAGCTAGTATAAATATAGGATTATGATTCATATTTACTGATATAAGTATATAGGAGGTAAGTACAAAATTCATTTTAATTATAACATGTATATAGAATTTATGCAAAGCTTAGTTTTTTTTACTTTCACGTTATCATGTGTAGACCTGAGACATTAATTCCAATTATTATAAATAGCTGACCCACGTAACCTCGTTTGCGTCTTATATTGCCCGTAGCGTGAAAATTTACCCCGTTTTTGAAACATTCTTCATTGTTGCTCCGCTCCTATTAGTAGTAGCGTCATGATATATAGCCTATAGCCTTCCCCGATAAATGGACTATCCAACACTGAAAAAAAAATTCAAATCGGACCAGCGGTTTCAGAGATTAGCGCGTTCAAACAAACAAACTAAAAAACAAACTCTTCAGCTTTATTATTGGTATAAATTAGGCCTAGACTACTGCTAAACATATTTAATATAGTTAATTCATACCCAGACAAAACAAATAATTATGCTCAATTCAATGGTCAGGATCACCAAATATAAACAAGAAAAAGTTTAAAAAACTAAAACTCGACAAGCCTGTGACACCTGGGACAAATCTATAGATATCTCATTAATTAAAATCGGTTGAGTACTCGTAGTTTAGACGCTAAAGTGGAAAAAAATTAGACTACCAAAAATATCCCTTTACTATACAGTCTTGTCAATAATTTTTAAAACAAAACTGAACTGAGTTTAGGGTATTTAACCATGCACTTAGATTATGTTAGCATTCGGCATTGATATTTACTAAATCATTGAAAATAGCTAAAGGTCGGAAATGGGTCTGAGATGTCAATTACTTCTTGTTAGTGGTAGTGCAGATGTAAGGGTCTACAAAGCAATTCGTACACGCCACTCATTTCATTACCCAGAGATAAGGGTCTTGTGAATATTTGCGCTCAATTTGGCACATTTATGTTTTGGTGTAGTGACGTGAGCAAAGAGCACCGACCTTGTTACAAATCTTTGCCTTTGTTTAGGAATATAGACATGCGGTTTATGTGGGGCTGAGGTTTTATTTTATTCTTCTAAACACAGTGTTATTAGTGTTAAATAACTGTACTATACTCGAATGACCAGTTTTTAAACACATGCTTTGTAGTCACTCACTAACTAATTCTAGATTAGTTCTATAATACAGAATCTTAAAAGGACATTTTAAAAATATATAGGTACAATAATGTCGTATCTACAAATATGAATAAAAATCTGATCGATATTCGCTCGGACTGCGGTTAAATTTGTCGTTTGCGAGTTAGTTAACGTTAATCGAACAGCATTCGACATTGACACAAAACAGATAGTATTTCCCGGGTCCCGCAGCGGACGAGCTGAAATAATCGCGTTATCGATGCGATGTTCCCCAGAGCCACACAGCGGGGGAGGTTGAACTAGTAATCCGCTTTGGTCGCGACAGCCACAACTTTGTCGATCGCTCTTCTGAATTCTCTACTTTAAACTTGCATGCCGCGACAAAAGAGTAATAAGATTCTTTCGCTGGTAACTTTCTTAAACCTTTAAACTTAAAGTTGGACTTTATCCCGTAAACTAATACTTTGAGAAATATCGGCGTGGTATTTCTAGCGACATACTTTTTGAACACAATGCAAATTGAACACGAACGTGATACGTGAATGTATAATGTATGGACGTATTGTGTATCCCTACATTCATATTTGACTTCTTACTTAAGTATTAATGTGTATGCTTACGTTTTGTATTCGGTGAGCAAAAATAACTGTACTTTATTCTTTGATATCGATCACTACTTACACAATATAATAGAAGGAATTAGTTCGCACCACTGTTTGACATTTTGGAAGCAAAGTTGCTGTAGTGATAATCAATATGCATTGCTATTAAAGTCGGTGTCGTGCTTTATGATATGTTCCGGAGAAGGCATACATCGCGAAGCGACATTGCACGAGCTATTTCAGTATGAATTTTTCTTCTACAAATCAATATTTGAACCATGCGTACAATTACAAATTAAAATGAAATGTACACGGAACACGATTAAATGCTTCTCTCTTATTAAGGCATAAACTTCGAATTATTCGTGCCATGATAAAAAAAAACTTATATGACATAATAAAATATTTTCTAGTATTTTCAGAGAGAAAGTCATTTTATAGGCCTTCCCTTTCTGTGTTAACCCGACCGGTTTCTGTCTTCCATCAGTCATTCCGGTCACGATACCGCTAGCTATACATATACAAGTTATGTTACCCTCAGGACTGTCTCGGTATAGGGAAGGGCTCGTTTAAAAGGGCTGTAATCTTTTCTCAGATACCAAGTTACAAAATAATGGCTTAGGTAACCGTAATATCGTGCATGTCTATGATTTCGAGGGCTTTTCTATATATGTATATTGAAAAATTAGACAGTTATTCTTTTTATATTCTTTTAAATACTCTTTTTAAATGCGGTAGTAGGTAAACAAGGTTTAAAATTGTTGGAACATGCACATATTTCTTTTTAACAAATATTTATACTGTGTATATCGCGTTACTATTTTGGTTGAATCATTTATTCGACAAAAATGCACCCCGCGGAGAGGAACTACTAAATTCATAGCGTATTACGTGTAGTAGTGTTCATATAGGCTTTTATGGAACGCTAGTGAGCCGGCTGGCAACAGTCCACGGCTCTGCAATGACACCTAGAGCCCATAATATTTTGACTATCATATAATGAATATACAAGCTTTTGGCCGCGGACCTGCCCACGTGTATGTTGGATGTCGCGGTAATAATAGCTTATGTGTTATTTTGATATATAAGCTATTTTACTGTTAAGTTTTATCTAAATCCGTTCAGTAGTTTTTGGGTGAAGGAGCAACAAGCATGGAAATTTTCACTTTTATAATATTAGCCATTAAAAGTAAAATGTGGATATAACGTGTGGATTAATATCTCAATCAATCATAATGAAAACTTGTATAGACGATGTCCATTTTGCCAACAGTCGTCGCTACGTGTAGACGTAGTAGTATCACTAGAGTGGGGTTCGACCCCACAAAACACCATGATCGCAACTCCGATGCCAAAGACATTACGCTGCAGTCACTTAATTTATTTATTTTTTACGTAGATGAAAATAGTTAAATTATAATTAACGAGAAGCTGAATTTGCCACAACGATAGTTACAGTTGACAAAATTTATAAAGTGGATTAAAAATTCCTTGACATATTAAAGTGTAAATACATGTTCATTATTTTTTTGTAAGTTATAACACTATTTACATTTATTCGTTACTGACCCCTGTTGTTAGATCCGACTCTTTTATATTTATGAAGTAAGTTTTTAACAAAACATATGTATATTATATGACTCTATACATATAAAAGGGAAATACCACTCACTGATTAATGACGAAATCTCAGAAACTACAAACTTGAAATTTGGCAAGTAGGTTTCATAAAGGTGTAGACATTCGTTAAGAACGGATTTTACGAAACTCCACCCCTAAGGGGGTAAAGCGGGGGTTGGCAGTTTATAAGAAAGTCTGTAATGTTTTTGAAAGAATAAATTTGAAATTTTAAATGTATGCTCTATAGATAGTGTGTAGGTGTATTAATAATGTATCTTTAGAAATTTACCCCCTTTTGGGGTTAAAACGGAAGATGGTAGTTTGTGTAAAAGTCCAATGTTATTGAAATTAAAGTAATTAGGGCAGAAGGATTTTAAATGGTATTTAAGGATAAGAGTTTTCATACGAGTATATATATACTAGCTGAGCCCCGTGGTGTTGTTTGTTACCCACGGTACAAAAACAACCGTGGATAACATCGCGGGGCAAAGCTAGTATTTTATATGGATAAAGATTTGCTTGCCGGTTCTGCTCCACAGGAAGGACATCTTGAGACCGCTCAACTAGAACCATTATTAAAACATTTTGAAAGTGCCTGAAAGACCTATTTGAAATAAAATCTTCTTGATTTTAAGAAACACTGGGAAAACTTCAGTTTTATAAACACACCTTTTATACCAGCCTCATTATGACAGTACAAAACATAGTTTTTTTAAATGTAGTTTATGATACCATGTTATTTTTTATTACATGAAAAAAACGGTGTGAGAGCATTTATCGTTACCACATTTTTATTTAAGTAATTTAACATGCAAAGCTTCTCGGAATACATCTCCTTGGAGATCAAAGCAAAAAAATGTGTTTATCCACACATCCATATCGCAGCGTAGAACCATTACAGTAACGTGTAACAAAAGTACAGTTCATTATTTCATTTTGCGTTGTACAAATATAACTATTTTATACACATGTATGTATTTTGAAATGAAACAAATTAAATTGAAGAGCCTGTCACTAAATGCATTTGAAAGTATAAATAGTAATTACATAAAAAGAAAATTGACTGTCTGTTTGGAACGGCTGGACCGATTTTAACAGGATTTTCACTGGTAAATAAACTGGATGGAGGATATAAAGAGTAACTTAGGTTACATTCTTTTTAGACAAGCTTCACCTCGCGGCGATACTTACAGTTGTTGTGGTACAGCTACAATCAATTGTATTTTGGCCGACCCCAAATAATATTAGGAATATCAAAGACACAAAGAACAGAAAATGGTACTATAGTAAACTGAAGAATATACGGAAATATATTTTTTATGTTCCCCTTTAATAATTTATACAATTAATTATAGGTAAAAATGTGTGTAAATGTCCGTCTGGTTTCGATCCCCTTTTGCTAGAAGTAAAGCGACCGTCCTGAAGGCTACAACCTACAAATAGTCGGGCATCCCGAAATACATATAAATAAAACCATTTTACATGCATAAACATAAACACGTAACTGTAAAATTGTTTGCTTCAACCAAGATGTGTAACTCAACTGCGAACTCGTAGAGGGTGCGTAGACATTAGGTTCGTAGCAACGTATTACTGTTTCCGCTGATAAGTATGCATAATTATACGTCATTGATTTTATTTCATTTGTAAATAGTAATGCTCTTCGTGTTAACTCATTACTGAACACCACTGTTAATACCGAATAGACCGTATTAACAAATCAAGTTATCAATTTTACGACTTTTTATGAGCGATAAAAATTATTTTACCTTTATTTATTATACTTAGTCATAAAAAACTTGATTTATTTGACCTTTTATTCTCCCCATTGGCATTCGTTTTTCCTGTTTGTAGAGAATTCATTTCTAAAAGTTAATTTGCCTAAAAGAAGTAACAAAATGTTTGATTTTATCAAAGAGAGTCTTAACACTGAAAATATGAGCGCAGCTTTTGGGTTCGTTTACCCGATACGGTACTTACAACCGTTGTGTTCTTGCTTTACTCATGAAATTAATTATTACCTTACCTTTTTCTGGTGAAAAGTACATTAAAAGAGGGACAGAAAGTACTTTTAGAAATATTCTTATATTATCTGTAGGTACATACTAAGTTAGTCGATTTTATTTTTGAATCTTCTGTGTTCTTCAACAATGTTTTGGCTTTCTCGTACCAAAACAATATTCTTTATTTAGATAATAATAAAGATGTTCGATAAATAGTTGGTTATATTGAAACTGACAGTAGTTAATATTCCTATTTAGTTGATTATTCAAAACACAACAAGTCAAGCCCTCCGAGGTATTAGCAAGAAGCGACTAAACTGTAAACAATGTCTTGTACGAGTATAAGAAGGGTCCCCAGGTTATAGGTATTTTGATTTTTAGATCTTGCAAGTATTAATGATAGCCAAAATTAACTACCTAATAAGTAAAAACTTATATATCAAAACATTTGAAATTGCCTGCATTTTTTTAAATATATTTCTATTAGATGATACGAGTATTTTAAAGAGTTTACTGTAACATACATTAAAATATATGTATGCACACCTTTAGTGAAACACGTGTAATACCGCGGGTCAAAGTTAGTCTAAAAAAGTACTCCTTACGCCTAAGTTTCTCCTTGTATCGTCAACTATCTACTAGTGAAAGTCCCGTCAAAGTCGGTCCAACGGTTCCAGAGATTTATTGATTGATTTATTGATTTGTATAGATTGCTTTAATTATCAGAATCATTACGGTTACATTTTTATGTTGCGTTATTAAATAGTTATGTAAGTAATTATAATTATCGGGAGTATCGACATGCAGTGACGACCGTAGTCTCCGCGAGGAGGTCACGAAGACCAGGCACAAACGAGCACGTGAGCTCCTCACCGGGGACCATTCATGTGCGAGGGCGGCGGCTTGCGCGCGCACGGATCAATACGCTCAGGGCGCGGGCGGGCAGTGCTCGGGCCGCCGCGCGACGCCTCACACGCGCCTTGCCGCCGCTGCACTATTGTAGCGAGCCCATGACCGCCCTCTACAGATGACGGAGCCCGCCCGCACCCAACGAAAGCGCCGCACTGTCCCCGCAATCAGCACCATATTCGCCGCGCGATCCTGCACTCGCTCATACCGCGCGACGATAAGGTATGAAAATCGATAACACGTCTTTCCGAGTGCCGCAGCATCCACTGCTGACCACTCCGTCGTCCGAGCAGAACCGCGCGCGAGGCCCGCCTACCTTGGCTCATGTGCACCGAGCTCACTCAGTTTCTCTTACCTCTTACCTCATAAGCAGCATGAAGCTAAATTCACACACTAAGGTGAAATTAATAATCGTTTAATAAAGAGTGTTCAATAAATTACGGTTTTCGTATGCACATATCTGAATGTACCAGTTCTGGAACGTCAAAGATAAGTTAATGGCTTAGCCGTATATTGCCAAGTTAATAATATTCCAAAGAAGATACTTCAAATTGATTTATTTGAAACAGTGTTGAGGACAAGTGAAACAATTTTGACTTGGACAAGTTTCATATCTTATTAATTAATAAAGTTAGTGTCTACATTAATTTTATATTTACTAACTCTCTATAAACAGGTTAAGAGGCTCTATCAGTACATTAATTAAAAGTTTAAACCGCGTGGTGATTTGGAACTAGCCCTTTCATGAAATCAATGTTCCTTTGTGTAAAACTAGTAAAATAAACAGCAATCTTTGCTAAATATTTTAATAGGTACTGTTAGATGTATTTGCACAGTTCTCTTTTGGAGCATACTCCTGATTTGCATTGACATGGCAGGAAAATTTCTCTTAAATTTTTAGCACAGCCTGTTATGATAGAAGTTAACTACTATGGATACATATGTAGCTAGATTTGTGACAAACTACACGTAGCATGTGAGTTGTGTCTTATGTGTAGTTAGATAATGTCTTCTGCACTTTACGTATTTTGGTTTCTGTTTACTTGGGTAATTTATTACATGACATGATCATTGAATATTTTTTTACGATTTTAGTTTGAAAGTAATTGTACTATATTTTAGAAGTTTAACTGTAGATAGTTTTATTTATAGAGACCTGGAAAACTTGCATAGTTCGTTTACAATTAGTTGTAATAAGTAGTATTTTAAAACTATTTTTTAATTTTTCTTAATTTTTATATATATAAATATATGTAACGCACTTATATATATAATGGGGAGATTCTTGTCAAGAAGTACTACAAAAAAGGTAAATCCGCTAGTACGAATCGGAGCATTTTACTAGTCTGGCAACACTTACACGTCATGAATTCATAAGAACTAATGCTAAAGTGAAATTAGATTAACTACTAATGCTTAAATTAAAAAAAAAAGTGCGTGCGTACAAAGTACACATGTCAGAAGTGAAACTTCTTTGGCAAACTAATTATGAATAAAAATAAATAAAGAGCATTTTAAAATATATTTATTTTATGTTGTTCAAAATATAATACAGTAAAATCTCAGATGATGAATATTAAATTAAAATTCGCCCTTTCTCACTCTCTCTCAATCGGTCTCAATCGCTCTCTCCCTCTTCTTCGACAAAAATGCTGCACATCTTCGTAACGCGTTTCATCCGTAATAGTTTTACTCTCATGCGCCTAAAGAAGTTTCACTTCAAAAATACGAGTATTATATCACTTTGGACAATGCATGCACACCTCTAAAGTGTGAAGTACTTTGAATGCAGTGTTCTCAGAGCTATGGTAGCACGAAGACAACGTGGCTGGCTTATTCAACACACCTGTGTTCTTTTTATAACAGCCGTGTCGGTTTAGCACCTGCGTCACATTACGAAACTAACCTATTAGCTAAAGAAAGTTAATGAACAACGCGAAAAGCAAAACCGAGCCCGGGTAACGTAACACACGAGATTGTTGAAAGATTAAGCTGAATATTATTCGATAGGTAGTTATTAGGTACCTATTATACATCACATACATACTTTCAGTTACTTATTATATAGCCAACTCTTCCAGTTTTTTTTTCTGATTCTGGTTCCAAGACAGTTTAATTTTCCTGGGACTTCCCGAGTGTCATAATTCGGTGTGTTCGTGGGTCACTGCTGTTGATCCTGGTATACAGAAGTTACCAAATGGTATACCTGGTATACCAAAAAAATATTTTATAGTTAGTATTCCGGACATCTAACACACAACGCCATCTAGTTACAATCTAAGCAGAGCTTGTGTTATGGGTACTACACAACTGATATAATACTAATATACTTTTTTGTAAGTACATATTATACGTAGAAAACCCCCAAACTCCGTAACAAATATTTGCAGCTCATATAAACATTTGTCCAACCCGGGAATCAAACCCAAACCTCAAGCACAGCAGTCGCGTACGCAACCATTGAGCCGCCGAGGCAGTAAATATCTAGTAAATTAATATATTATATCCTTGATATACATAAGTTAGAGCTTAGCACCTATATAATTTAACCTTATAGTCGACAAGCATGAAAAAGGTAATGCTTTTACACAGCAATTTAAATTTTATTGTAAGTGGCCTTTCAATTTCATTTAATAAAATTTTCTTGCATGTAAATTAAAATTTGATCAAGCTTTAGAGAGAGGAATGAGAACCTCTCAAAATATTGATTAAATATAATAGTTTAGAAAAGAGAACATCTCTAAAGCTTGATGAAATATAATAGTTTAGAAAAGATAACATCTCGAAAGCTTGATTAAATATAATAGTTTAGAAAAGATAACATCTCGAAAGCTTGATTAAATATAATAGTTTAGAAAAGATAACATCTCGAAAGCTTGATTAAATATAATAGTTTAGAAAAGATAACGTCTCGAAAGCTTGATTAAATATAATAGTTTAGAAAAGATAACATCTCGAAAGCTTGATTAAATATAATAGTTTAGAAAAGATAACGTCTCGAAAGCTTGATTAAATATAATAGTTTAGAAAAGATAACATCTCGAAAGCTTGATTAAATATAATAGTTTAGAAAAGATAACATCTCGAAAGCTTGATAAAATTTAATAGTTTAGAAAAGAGAACATCTCTAAAGCTTGATTAGATATAATAGTTTAGAAAAGAGAACAGCTCTAAAGCTTAATCAAATTTTAATTCATATGCAAGAAAATTTAATTACTTCTAACACCATTTGTTTGAGCAACATTTCTAAAACATATTTTACTAATATATAAATATAAGAATACATCTTGTATGGGTTAGGTAACGTTAATAAATTATCATATGTAAATACTTCAAAGGTTCATGTCGGATTGATAACCTTTTTTATTAAGTCATTTTTCGTAAACAAGATATTTGAATTTAACTGTAAATATTTAGGTAAAGAGCTGCATGATAAACAGGTTAAATACTTTTAATGTTCTGTAGTTGACAAACGTCTGTCGATAATATACCCACTGCCATAAAATTGGGCAAAATATATTTTTAAGACAATATGGTAGACATGAACATCTCATGTCAGGAAATTGTAATTGGGAAGTCAGTACCCTCAAATATATCCTCCGAATTCCGTTCGCCCTCAGGGTTGCGGAGATCCAATGCCAGTCGCTCCCTTGAAAAACTGACATTCGGGTAAAGTTACTCGTACCACCACTAATAATGAACCCCAAATAATCTTGAGAATAATAAAGTTTAGGTTAGATTTAAGATGATATTGGGTTCGGTTGTGTTAATAACAGCAGTTCCCGGACCCCTCCCTTCTCAGGCGCAGAGTGGAACACCGTGTGGTTTAAGTCGCTCCGATTCCGACACACCGCCCGCCCGCCCGCTAATCCCGGCGGGGTGACGGCCCGTGAAGGTTTCCACACTTAAAAGAAAAAAAAAGGTTTAAGATGATATTTTTAGTACAAACACAAAGAAAAGAATTCTGTACATACGTCAGAAAAATATTTTTTACATTTCATTTCCACTTAAGGGGCAACATTGTTAATACCGTTGCTGAAACATGAGGTATGGGGGCAAAACTGTAGATCGATTACATTTCGTGATGCAGTGCAATTACTTGGTAGGGAAATAGTCCAAGGACAAGCCATGTTTTAAAGGCCACCTACCTTTGATATATCGTCGTAGTGCCATAACTAATAACGTACCTACATATTTAATCATTTAATTTTTGGCTATATAAAATAATTCGTATTCTAAATGGAACGTATTCTTCCATAGAAATTATAATGTAATGATGGTCGTCGGTAAACACATTACGCACAAGAAAAAGTTGAAAACATAACCCGAATATGCAAACACTTTTGATAAAATGTACCTATATAGTATATGTAACACGAATCTATTAACACATCATACATTAAAATCGTTTAGTAGTTTAGGCGTTTTTTTTTTTATTATTATATAGGGGGCAAACGAGCAGACGTATCGCCTGGTGGTAAGCGATTACCGCCGCCCATGGACACCCGCAACACGAGAGGCGTTACAAATGCGTTGCCTGCCTTTTAGGAAGAAGTACGCTCTTTTTTTTTGATGTTTGAAGGTCGTATTGGTCCGGAAACACCGCAGGCGACAGCTCATTCCACAGTTTTGCTGTGCGCGGCAGAAAGTTTCGGGAAAATCGCACAGTTGTGGACTGCCAACCATCTAGATGATGGGGATGAAATTTCTGTCGCGTAGGACGATGGCGGAAAGATGCGGCAGGGATCAATTCGAACAATTCCTCGGAGCACTCCCCATGGTAAATGCGGTAGAAGATGCACAGCGAAGCAACATCTCTTCGCAGCGCCAGACAGTCTAGCCGAATCGGAAGATCCTGGCAATCGACGATACGAGCGGCCCTCCGCTGAATGCGGTCCAGAGGGAGGAGCTGGTATTGGGGTGCCCCTGCCCAAAGATGAGGACAGTATTCCATGTGAGGCCGAACCTGCGCCTTATAAGGGCGAAGGCGGTGGACCGGAGTGAAATACCGCCTCGATCTGTTGAGCACACCAAGCTTTTTCGAGGCCAATTTGGCCTTGCCCTCCAAATGGCCACGAAACTGGACTTCGCTCGATACGTCGACACCAAGTACTCCAATATTGGCAGAGGCAGATAGGGGAGTGTCTTCAAAACAAGGGTATACGACCCACTGAAGTTTTTTAGCGGTGAACGCGCAAATTTGAATAATATAATTTGAATATAATATAATTGATAATATGTTTTGGTGGAACATACAAATATAAATCTAAAAGCAAAACTATTACCCGTCGTTTTGGCTTCGCTGTAGTCGGATATTAAATATATTTCTCTCTTTAAAAAGACAACTCCCACATTAGGAATAAACATCCTGTGTCGTGGAGGACTTTACAAACATACATGAAACGGACACAAAGAACATCCAGACTCGGGACAACAATTCGTGGATCACACAAAGTGTTGTAGGTACCGCGTGGGATTTGAACCCACGACACTTGGCGCAGTAGCAAGCGGCATGGCGACCGCTGACACCACTCGGCCAACCGTGCAGTCATCGTGCAATATCGTATCGTGTATAATATATATAGCATACTATAGGTACTAGGCAACTGATATACATACATACGTACTGTCTTTTTGTAAATACATACATATTATACATAGAAAACACCCAAACTCCGAAACAAATATTTCCGACCCGAGAATGAAACCCGAGACCTTAACCACAGCAGTCGCTCACGCTACCACTACGCCACCGAGGCAGTCAATCAAACTAGTTTCGTTATTCGTTTTCCTCAATTTAATTGTTAGAAGTCCTTTAATGTGCGTGTGTAATGTGTTAAGAGCATTGCTCGTAACATATCGCCGATTTCTAGAAGACAGACTTGAAGCCATGTATAAACAATGAAACGATTTCGAATGCTAACAATTTCTTAATATCACAAAGTGTTATTTTATTTATTTTTGCAATAATGATGACTTAATATAAATCATTAATTGTCAAATGTAGGTAATCAATTTAATTGTAATTGATATCTGTATTAATTTAATTCATTGCATTGATTATTTGATTCAAACTCTGATTCTTAGATTGGGAAGCTGATGGATAAAAACTACTAAATCAGGCCACACTTTCTCACACTTACGAGTATATGCCTACAGTATTTTTCCGGCTATGTAAATAGTTCACCAACCTCGCGAAATCGTCTCTAAGTATTATTTTTTGATAAGTTTTCCTCAAGCTCTGTAGTTACTTAGAAATCTCGCATCTTACTAAAAAAATTAATATAGAAATTTAATATTACGTAAAAATACAATGTCCAGTTGTACGGGCCATTTCATATACCATTTTAGTTCAATTTTAAATGAGGTATCAAACACTTCCAAACACTCGGAAACTTTTGAAGTACCACTTTTACTTTAAAGTACACAGAATGACACTTAAGAACATTTTATTGTTAAGAAGTGTTTAATTATGTTATTATATTTATATGTAATTTAAATGACAGACGTATCTTTAATTTACAAAAAAAAAGGTTTGTGTGCGGTTTACACACGATAGAAGTGAAACTTCAGTAAATCGACAAAAGAATGAGACCGACATTTGCTCTCTCGCTCTTGGTCACTAATTACAGGCAACTTTTAGTATTTGTGTCTCTTACCTGTCGTTTTTCCGTTGCATCCGGTTTGAAATCACAACGATTCTGAAGAAGTTTTACTTTAAAAACAAATACAATTTTTTTATATAAAGTTTATATTTTGCAAAGACTTTTCAAACACCATTCAATGAGCGGATCATTCAAAACCAAAAATAGACTATTGGTTATTTCTTTATTCATGGAACATGAAATGTCGGTCGTTATATGTGTGATGGGACTGAACATTTGATATTTTTGGCTGTTTATGAAAATAATGAGCAGCTACTGTCCAAGTAGATATGCAATAAGCAGTGCTATATTAATGCGGCAGGTGATGCATCAACGATGAGTCGCCGCGCGCGGCCGTGACATGGGAGCGCAGGCATGGGCTGGCGCGCCGTGCAACCGCCGCACATCGCCGCCGGCTTGCTCCTACTGCTGCTAGTCAACCTGCCAGGTCAGTTCATGCTCTTCAACTCTAATTTTATTTGTTATGATAACAATGCAAGAACAATTTCGACGTGAACATGCTCAAACTAAAGTATAAAATATGATAAATATCCTTTGATTCAGTAACCTGTCACCAAGACCATCAAGATGCCGTGCATATCACGGCAATTCTCGGTGAGAGCGTCGTGTTTAATTGCCAAGTGGACTTTCCGGAAGACATCCCGGTGCCGTACGTCTTGCAGTGGGAGAAGAAGGTAGGCGAAACGGTACGACGGTCCACACTCTACTCTTACAATACAACGCTGCTCATCTACCGTGTGTGTGTTTCTGTTCAGTAGAGGACGGCTCGTCCGCGCGACGTGCCCCGCAGAATGTAATGTATATCTCGTGCCTGTGTCGACAACGACACCTCGTATTGTCCCGTGCTAGTGGTAAAGCGCGGGCGCCGCGGGCCGGGGACTTCGCCCCGCTGCCCTCGCCCCGCGCGCGCCCTTCGCACGCCTTTTTGTGTATCTCTGCCTCTTCTGCGTATATTGCCTCGTGTACCTACCGCGCTCGTCACACGACCGGTTCGACTTAACCACAGTTATAAAGGCCTTCAAAGCGAGTCCGAGAGAGCAGCAGACCCCCGTTAGATAACAAACATACACATACACTGCCACTTTACATATATAATAAGTTTTATCTCTTATTGTTTTATTTGTTGGGTGCACCGTTGTTACTTCCTAAGATAGTATCGGGAGCACTATCGCTTACACGGCTGACACGGGGCACGCGCACTCCCCGCGCACTGGCGGCGGTTCTGTCTGTTTCTCTCTTCCTGTGGCTGTGGGCTTCTCCCACGCTCTGTCGGCAATTGTAGTTCATGTACGAGACTTGACATATGTATTTTGTATTGTATTCTATTGCAGACCCACTTCTAAATATATCATTAGACAAGCTCATAGTCTCAATAACTCTTTTGAGCAAAATATGTGCTTACACATTTCATACTGTTAACAGATTAGTAAAGCTTGTCTGCATTAATATATTTTGAAGAACTGTAATATACTGCACAATTTCATCTACTTTATTGCATGCAGTAGTAAGCTTTAAGTTTCCCTCTTCAAACTTTTTGCATGTCCTATACATCCAATCCATGCAGACTTACGTTTTTGTATCTTCATAATTATGAAAACATTAAGCATAAGCAGTTTCTAAATAAATCTTTGTGAGATTGCATACCTCATTTAAATGTTAATTTTGCCACACGTACATGTGAATTGAGACTATGTTTTTTCTAACCATTGCATGTTTTTATAATCCTTGTGTAGATAGTTCATATCTTGTAACTACAAAACATATCATATGACGTCAAAGTGCAGTTGTAACTAGATCGATTGCACAGTATGTTACAAGAAGATGCATCTGACTGTCTCAATGTGTTGTGAAAGGCATCGTATCGTCTTTGGAGCTTTAAACAGAATGGGAAATGTGTAGTTCAGAAAGCAGTTATGAGGCGAGACGTATTTAGATATAAGTAGGTATTTAGAAATGTATCATAAGTGGTAGTGTTAAAGAAATCGCACCAGCTACGGTTTAGAGTTTTGCTAATGAACTTTTTATGATATATAGGGGCAGGACATCCCGATCTACATCTGGTACGAGAGCTACCCGACGCATAGCGGGGAGGGGTACGAGAACCGTGTGTCGAAAGTCGCGGCCGACTCGCCCTATGGTGCTGCAAGTCTTAACCTCACCAATATCAGAGAGTCCGATCAGGTACGTCCACAATGTTAAAAGTTTAAGCTATTGAAATAAGCTTAGTCATCAAAACCTTGTGACTTATGACTTTGCATAATTTGAACAATTCCACTTCTTAATTAAAATTGTTAAAGTTGTACTTTCTTATGTATCAGGGTTGGTACGAGTGTAAGGTGGTCTTCCTCAACCGTTCACCCAACGCGCACAAGAATGGAACATGGTTCCACTTGGACGTGCACGCGCCACCACGCTTCTCCATCACACCGGAAGACATTATTTACGTTAATTTAGGTACAGCTATAATTGATAATACAAGTACTTATGTACTTTTGAGCAACTATAAGTTTTACCTCACTCATTAATGACGTTGGTTGTTCTGAAATATTTGATATATTAATATTTTCAGGAGATGCCATTATTCTCAACTGCCAAGCGGAGGGTACGCCAACCCCAGAGATACTTTGGTACAAAGATGCAAATCCCGTGGAGCCTTCGGGGACAGTGGGTATATTCAATGATGGCACCGAGCTACGGATCAGTAACATACGGCACGAGGATATTGGAGACTACACGTGTATCGCACGTAATGGCGAGGGACAGGTTTCGCATACTGCTCGAGTTATCATCGCTGGAGGAGCCGTCATCACTGTAAGTCACTACACCAAGCATTAGGATAAATTCATTAATAGGTTCTCAGGTTATAAACAAAGAAAGTAAAATAGCAGAAAAAGGCCTCTCTTTTATCATTCATATTATAATTATTGGCATAAAAAAATCTAAAATCGCAGTTTCCAAAAGAAAACCACATATTTAAAAGACGTATAAATATTGTACAATTTCTTCAACATCGATCAAGTCGTCTAAGTTCAGTGATCTGCATCTGCAGCATGTTTATAAAATTGACCTTATTTATGTGTGTTAAACATATATTTCAGATGCCACCGACAAATCAGACAAAGTTAGAAGGGGAAAAAGTGCAGTTTTCGTGCGAGGCGAAGGCTCTACCAGGCAATGTAACTGTTAAGTGGTTCCGGGAGGGAGCACCCGTTGCTGAAGTGGCTGCACTGGAGACTCGGGTTACCATACGACGTGACGGTGCTTTAGTGATTAATCCTGTTGCCGCGGATGACTCGGGACAGTATCTCTGCGAAGTGTCCAATGGAATCGGTGATCCGCAGAGTGCTTCTGCATATTTGAATGTTGAATGTGAGAAATATTTCTAATCCTTCTATATATTTTACTCGTCGTTTACTTAACTTAAATAAGTAACAGCACCAAACTTGCCAATTTTCCCCACTCAGTCTACGTTCATTTACTAAAAGTTTCTATTAATGTTTTAACAGAATTAGACAAACAATTAAATGAGCAATTTTAATTCCAGATCCAGCGAAAGTAACCTTTACCCCGACCGTGCAGTATTTACCGTTCCGTTTGGCGGGCGTCGTACAATGTTACATCAAAGCAAACCCTCCCCTCCAATATGTGACCTGGACCAAGGACAAGCGCCTCCTGGAACCGTATCAGACGAAGGACATTGTAATTATGAACAATGGTTCCCTGCTGTTCACACGAGTCAATCAGAACCATCAGGGAAGATACACGTGCACGCCTTATAACGCACAAGGAACGCAAGGTTCTTCAGGTACAATTAGAATCATCCAATTCTTGTGAGAGTAAAAGGTAGTTGATTGTAGATTAAGATTACGTAATGTTACCACTCTTATTCAATCGTAAGAGCCGACCAAGGGAACATACGACGTAGGACAACATCACTGCACAAAGAGAAGGAAAACTTGACAACTTCTTCTTTATAACCCTACTGGCCAGAGTGGTATAGTAGGCCCAAACCTTCGTGAGAAGGCCTTCACATAATTGTCGTATCGTAACATAATTAAAAAGAGATAAATGAGATAGATATTGTTGTGTTTGCATTGCTGACATTCCTGCAGTCAAACTTCAATTTCCTATTAAACGAGCTAGATAAACTTTGTAATGGCAATGTCATTTCAGGTCCAATGGAAGTTTTAGTTCGTAAACCCCCCGTGTTCACCGTTGAACCAGAACCCTTGTACCAAAGAAAGGTAAGTAACTTTTTAATATGGTTGTTTTAGCGACATTGTACATTGTTGCTAATTAAACTATCTTTCTAACTTCGACATATCAATTGTAAATAAGAAAGTTGGCAAAGCAGATTTTAATAAGCAACTCCAAAATGACATAGAATAACAAATCTAGCAGACTTGTTACTCTATGTCATTTTGTATACGATATGGAATAAACGTGAACCTATCTTACTTTGTGTAACCGAACATAATCACAACACTGATTGTTTTCAGAATATTGTCTTAAATTTACTTGACATCATATTTCAGAGAAGCACTTTTTCTCTTAAAATCTTGCTGCTTTTGTGCTCGTGTGTTTCTTTCGACATGAAGGTTTAAAGGTAGGTATTGTACAGGTGGGCGAGTCGGTGGAGATGCACTGCGAAGCGCAGGAGGCAGAGGGCACGCAAAGGCCGTCGGTGACGTGGCGGCGCCGGGACGGGCTGCCGCTGCAGAAGAGCCGCGTGCGCGCGCTTGGCGGGAACATCACCATCGACACGCTACGCCGCCAGGACTTTGGCATCTACCAGTGCGTCGCCTCCAACGAGGTATTCCTCCACTATGTTTTACTATCAATATATAGTCTAAGTGTTCTTTGTACACTTACACCTATTTTGAACAGCCCATAACGTTAAAATAATTTTAAATTAGTTAAAATAAAATAAACTGTGTTTAATTAGTTGTTTCTACTGTATTCCAACTCTCAAATTGTTGAACTTAGTTCTTTATTCAATATTTTAGTGTAGTTTTTAATTAGAAATGGATGTTATTGTAGGTAGCAACAATAGTCGCAGACACGCAGTTAGTAATAGAAGGTACACAACCCCATGCTCCCTACAATGTGTCTGGTACTGCGACTGAGTTCCAAGTAACGTTACGCTGGCAACCTGGCTACGCGGGTGGTCCCGACTACAAGCAGGACTACACCATTTGGTACAGAGAGGCGGGTTTCTCCGAGTGGACCAAGGTGCCCGTTACACCCTCCGGTGCTACTTTCGTAAGTACCTTACGTATTGTTGTTTTGTTGTGTTCTTCTAACAAATTAATATATCCAAATATAAACAACAAGTATAGCTTTTTTTCTGAACAGCTCAACTATAGCTATAGATAGATATGATATACTTTTCACTCCCAAGTTATCTACAGACCACAAAATATTTTAAGCCGATGTTTGTACTAGGTCACTATAAACCGCCTTCAACCTGGAACAACATACGAGTTTCAAGTAAACAGCAAAAATACAATAGGAGAAGGAATGATGAGTAAAGCCATCACTATTAGAACTCTAGGTGAGTGACATTTTTTATATAGTCTACTTTCTTTATCGGTGATGGTCTAACATTTGAATACTGATCGTATGTTTCTAACAAACTTGAGAAATATACAAGTAGATAGCCATGTTATAATGTACATAACCCTTTGGAAATTTAGTAGCGAAGTTGGGGTCTATTTGTGGTTCCCGGGTACAAGACTGGTTAACTTTGGTAAAGAAATGCTTCATAGTTTTGTGCCCAGACCCAGCATTCAGCCTAATTAACAATCCAAGGATGAAGAAATGTGACGACTGACGAGGATCGGTAGGCGAAAACTAACTTGGTATTGCTTTTGTAGATGTAGGCGCCAAACCGAAGGCGGCACCAACTCCAGCCGGGCCCGTAGACGAAAAGATATTTCAAAACGCACCCGAAGGCTCTGGTATACAAATATTGCACAATTAACATATCGTCTTTAACCTCTTTTAGTTACCTCTTTGTGGAGAAATTATTAGTAGTTAGTGCTAACATGCCATGCTTAATGTGATATGCATGCTTAAACATTTATTTTGTTTATAATTTGCTTATGAATTTTTTTACTGCTACAAAATTGACTATGATGTCACGTATTTCATATTTTCCTTAATTTAGCACTTATTATTTACTGTTTTATTTATTATTTTAGTAAGTGTATCAGTTGAAATTTTGAAAGAGTAGACATATAAGAATAATTATACTCGTGAGCAGAATAATTTCTGCGGTTACTGGCCAAAATGATTTCGGGGACAAAGTAATCCTAAACACTTTCTGTTCTTATAGTACTCTTACAAAATCACATTTTTAAAATAGTTTAGCGTATGTTTGACAACATCGGTCATTAACCCGGCGCATTGTGTGTGCAGGCCCAAAGTCAGGTCCGCCGCGGAACCTGACAGTGACGGAGGTTCACAACGGTTTCCTGATCACATGGCAGGCACCACTAGAGCGCGCCGCTCTCGTGCAGTACTACACCATCAAGTATCGCACCGACGCGCAGTGGAAGACGCTGAACCGAGGTCAGATCCGCCCGGAGGAGACCAGCTACCTCGGTAATTAGCTAACTATCTACTAGTCCACTGACATCATATCGTATAAAACTCTACATAAAATAAATATCATAAATGACAGGACGTGTGTTTATGTTATTCGAAACAAATTAGCTGTAACTTGTGGTGAAAATTGTGGTTTTGCTTATACTTAAGCTGTATGTGTATATGTATATTTTCAGTGAAGAATCTGGTCGGTGGTCGTACATACTACTTCAGAGTGTTGGCCAACTCGGCAACCAGCTATGAGAGTTCGGAAGAGGTGAAGTTCCCCGTGCCGGCAAGGGTGAAACATAAAGCCATCACTGCGGGCGTGGTTGGGGGCATTTTATTCTTTATAGTGGCCATTATACTGTCCGTGTGCGCGGTCAAGATCTGCAACAAACGAAAACGGCGTAAGCAAGAAAAAGGTAAGCATCACATCGTTCCAGCGGCCGCTTGTCCGCCGCCTTAACAAGTAACTCCCTTGCCGCGACTACGTATCGGAGCACTAGATTATTATGAAACTCTGTGGTCGATAACCTTAAGTAGGTAGAAAATAAACATCTTAAAAGCTGCGATGTGTGATTAGAAGTTCAAAATTATGCAAGAATGACACTCCTATTTATCAGTTCAGAATGTTGAAAATTTTCTCGCGTCAGGCGCTATGTAATTAGGTTGTTATAGCAGAAATAGCTTGAATATAACTAGAATTATTATAACAAAATAACAAAGCCGACTTGCTTATAAGTAATAGAACCCAATGCCCCCTTTTTTCACGTTTGCGGGCGCTATTTTGAAAATGTATATAGCTTATGTCACTACCACGATCCTGATGAATTTAACGACACCTGATATGTCAAAAACCGTACAGCTGTTTGGGCTGTAGGGCTTGTCAAAGAAATGACAATGACGTAGTCTGGTAAAAAGACAAATACTTAAGACTATGCATTGCTATATTAATTCGAACTTGCGTCGTATGATAAAATAAAACTACTAGTTACATAATAAACTAGTTGCTGTAATATTTGATAACCGCAGCGCAGCTCATGGAAACGGTTACAAAAGATACACACGTTATCTCTTAAGTAGAAAATTACAAAACCCTTGATAACTTACCATATTGTCGGCCATTTACATGTTCTTCGGTTCATGTAATATCAGCTTATACATACCTACTACATTTCATCATTGTACTTGTCAGTTTTTGCATGAGCTATGTATGTGTAACTTAGACACGGATATGCTAACGAGGTGTAAGGTGCAGTCATAGTTTTTATGTTTCTAGTTGTTAAATAACGTAAAGTATTTGGTAAACTTTTCTTTAAAAAGGCCTTATTAAGAATCACAAAGAAACGCTAACGAAAAGGTGTGGCCATATTACAAAAGCATCGCAAACCATCACTGACATCGACCTTTAGTTTAGATTAGTTAAAATGATGTGATTGTGTAATAATTTTTTACATGTAGTGTAATATCAATACACGTGCTAACAAATCTTTAAAATATGACCATACTTTTCAGTGGCATTATAGTTCTATTTTTGCCGTCCATTTAACATTTAAATTTTAATAAACATATGTCAGGATGCAAAGCTTTTTATTCTAATCAATATTTTTTACAAGTTTTGTAAAGTAATGCATGCTTTGAATTACCTTTATGTTTTCTATTTATCAACGTCATGTCACAAAATACATATGATTGTATTACGCGCACTGGAAATTACGGGAAAATAAATAGTTTATATATTATTTACAATGCTTTACTCAGTACAGTAAAATTCTTACGGAATATTTTTCGGTACATTTTAAATAATCTTATGTATAAGTCTATTGCTTTTCGTTTTTCCCGCTAAAACTCGAGAACGGCTGGTCCGATTTAGCTGATTTTGGTTTTATAATGTTTGTCGTAGTCCAGAGAAGGTTAAAACGGTGAAAAATTTTAAAATAACTTAAGAATCCAAATGTCACGTGTACAAAGTAGCAGCACAGCTATAAAAATACAGTATGATAAATAAACTCAGCTAACGCTTTTGCTCGTGAGTACTAAAATATATGATTCATCCGTACAAAGCCAACCTATTTTACACAAGATTGCAACTTTAAGTAAGTTTCAAATTGCTTAACGCTTAATTCATTAGATAGACTGAGAACAAGCATAAGATAAAGTGAGACATGTACCTAAGTAGAGCTTTGTTTGTGCTACGGTATCATCAAGTCCAGTGTGCGTAGCGTTATACGTTGACAATATGGTGGGTGTTGGTGTACGTAGTGTAAGCGTGGTGGCGGACGGCGGCCTAAAGGCAGGAGGGGGGAGAGTGCAGTCTTCACTACGTTAATGTTCAGAAATTATTCGCTTGCAGCATACAACATGGTAGCCGCGCGACTCACAGATCTCCGCGCCGCCGATAGCACTCAAGTGCCTTTTAAGAAGTGAGTAGTGTTCATCTCGTTATTTACCCAAGAATTTTAAATTATTTGAAAAAGTCTAATATTACGTGTAATATATTCACGCTGCTAAAACAGGAAATCAGGTTAGTTTGCATATAATGCCTATACTTACATCTAAAAATACAATGTTCACATCTAAAACACAAGATAGTAATAGCCACGCTGAATTCAGTACGAAACGGACTGGCTCGATCGCGGCGGTACTATCCTCTCACAACAGATCAACCTAAAATGGCATTATTCTTGCTGTCGTATATCGTTAGTGGGTGAGAGACCAGAGGCCCAGTGATGCAGAAGCACCTCAATAGGCTGCCATAGTGTGATTCACCATACTACATTCTTTGCATTTAATACATTCACAATGAATATGGTGACCACCACTCTTGGATTCTGCTCGTTTTCTTTTCCAGAGTAGACTCATTTGAGCAGGCTCAAAGATAAAAAAGATACGATTTGTTCTCACGGTGGCAATATTTTGTGTAACGATATATACCTACTAGATAAAATATTCACCTGCGATTTAATATATAATGCAACGAACTTATATTGGTTAACATGAGTACTATTTGGATGCAGATTTAGAGAACGCGGAATATCGAGTATAGTCGAGTGTCTGCGATTCACTGCTAACTGGGTTTGGCCGGCCTCCCGATGCGGTGGTGAGGCGCGCTACTGGGTGCCTGTGCGAGCCGTGGGTGCCACGCGCGCCTTCGCCGTGCCAGTTTCGCCGTCACCTGCGCCCTCATCATCGGACGATGGCGGATTCCTGCCGCGTGTACGGGCGCCTTTGCGCCCTGCCGCTGCTCCGCCACTGTTCCGCGCCTCGTCACCCGCACTGGCGATACACTGGCCACCCTGGCCGCCCTGGCCACCCTGGGCCGCCGCATGGACTCCCTGGTCGCCACTGCACGTGTCCGACCTTAGTTCCGTTCCCTTCCCCAGCTCCGCTGACGGTTCTTTCCCAACTCCTCCGTCACCCTTCCGGCTTAGGTCGCTACGACATGGCGCTGTCGTGGGCGGTGTCGGGCGGGCGCGCGTACGACCGGCGCCGCGACACTCGCGTTCTCGTCCCCTTTCAGAGCTGCCACCGCCACCGCACGAAGCGTCGCCCGAGAGTCGCTCTTCGTCTAGCGGCTTTGGTAGCAAGAACGCATCCTCCCAGCACAACCGTAGCAGTCGGACGGGCAGCCTGGCAGAGTGGCGGCCCCCGCCTTATCGACCGCCGCCGCCAGCGCCACCACCCCGGCCCGGTTCTGGTGAAGTTGGAGACGCAGGCTCGGTGGATGTGCACTACGAGTGGGACCGCGCCACGCGCACTCCTACACCGTCTACACCGGAGAGGACTCGAGCGCGGCCATCGCGCGACGACGTAGAGGCGCGCGTGCGTGCCATGAAAGAAGAATTCTTAGAGTTTCGCAAGCGCCAAGCGTTGCGACGGCGCTCACCAGAACCGCTGAGTGCACCGCCTCCTTTGTCACCGTTGTCTTCGTTGTCCCCTCTGTCCGTTCTGTCCCCACTGGCCGCGTTACCCCACTCTCCGCCGACGCCCGCTGAAACTGTCTGTTGACTGTTCAACGATCTGATGGCGGGTCGCTTTGCCTCCCACCGATTCCTTCGATTTTATAGATCCACGCTTGACCTCTTCCTCGCATAGATCAGACGAAATGTAACCTAAATCACAAAATACTTCCGTTTTTGTTTAATAAAACACGTAGTGTAGTTTGCTCGCGATCGTTACTCATCGATCGCATACGATAGATGGTGAAAATCGCCCGCAATTACTTTGCACATATAAAGAAGAATATAAGGGAAAATCGGAAGTAGATATGATTTGGTACGTTCACTGTTTATGTAGTGTTTAAAAGATCCCACCAGGTGACTGGCGTTTAGACCACGCCGCCGGTAACCATTACTATTAAATAGATAGATATTTAGAAACCATGACTCAAGTCGCACACGGATATTTGCGACTGTAATTATGTACGTATAAAAGTGGATGCTGTGGCGTTTCTTGCTCGTACTGCCTGCCCTCCTTTCTAATAAATGTCAATTAAAACGTTCTATGTAATCTCATTCATGCGCCGATTTGTTTAGATTTTTGCGTTACAAATTATATTAAAGTAATGGAATACAAATATAATTAGCACCGAAGGCACTTCTTATTTATTTATTTCTTTCGGATATGTAATATTCATGGCACCACACACTGGTGAAGGGTGCAAAAAATGTGCCATATACAAATGAAAATGTTGTTGTTATAATAACTAGGACAAGATGTTCGGCGAGCAGTCAGTGCGAGAGACGTCCACCTTAACGCTTTAGGTATGAGCGGGGAGCATCCACGAAACCGCTCATACCAACATTATATTGTAGTTATTATTGTAACTAATTACGAATAACGATTTACTAAAAGAGCCCCGCGGATGGTGGTCGGGGGTGAGCCTTGCATTGCATGGCCCTCACCTCTCGACGCGCGCCATTCGTAAATATGTCACACATGTGATTAGGCGAATTACATATTAATTTATCTATTAATTTTATTCAGTTAATAATGTTTACTAGAAGGTTTGGAAACGCAGTTTACGATATAGCGACGCGAAAGCAGTCAGTGCCAGCCGCACCCTCGACCATTGATGCCGCGGACTCCTTTATAATTATACAAGAAAATAATCATTAAGTAGATTTTAGAAATAATTTAGATTGATACAAAACATATAAACACAGTTTTGTTTGATATTTTTAAATAGATAATTAATTATTTTACAAGTACAAATTTATTTTATTTGTTTTATTTATATAGTTACAATACTTTAAAAGGAACAAGTGTACATATGTAAAAACATATTAGATATTATATACATTTATTTATTTAGGTGTGGTGTGGTATGATTGAGGTTCTAAAGACCTTTCCGCCAGTGCTGGTGAGGCACTGGGGATCGTCGCCATTGGACACTGCCGAGCTAACAACTTCCCAACTTTATATTTAAGGATCCTCTTGTATGGAGCACTTGTGTTTGTGTGAGTGAGTCCGGATGCGCGAGGGTGCGATGCGACCTCCAGCGAAAACGTGTCGATGCGCGAAGTTTGTCGCCGCGAGCCACTCTGTTCTATTGTATCGTCACCCATCTATTATCTGTGAACATTATCAAAGAATGTTGCTTTCGTATCCGAGTCCCGAAGGGGTAATATTCTGTTATTCGATATTAATAATTGAGTCATCAGTTCCTTGAGCAATCCCACCTATATAGTTGACCAGTCATAATGAAGACTGTTTAGTGTTATGTTCGTTATTAGATTTATTTATTGTGTCAAATGTGCTCTTAGATATTTCCTTGCATGCACGTCGCACTTTTTGTACCTATAATTTGTATCACAATGTTTTTTATTCGGATATCGAGATAAGGACCTCCTAAAAATAAGTATAAAAATGTACGCTTTAAAGAAATTGAATAAATTACTCATAAAAATAGATAGGTAGGTATGATAAGGTGTAGTTATTTATGTGCGTGCATGGAAGCGTCTTATGCGAAGGAGGATGGCACGAGTGCGTCAAGTGGATACGTGCACTTAGAGCTGGGTGTCACTCACTTGCCTTCTGTTCCCGGCCCAAGTAAGTGGCCCTTCCTCTTATCATGCATCATTATTTTATCCAAAGCCTTTGTTTCGTTCCTGTATTAAGAGAACTACACACCGAAAATAATTGATTGAAAGTGATTGTAATAGCAAATATAATTAGCGTACCATTCTGGATGGTGATAATTAAAATTTAGAACAAAAAAAAAGAATTTCAATAGTTCCAAATTTTAAAGTCAGTTTTTGTTTCAAAAGCTTTTTAAATTTGTTTGTCTCGAAATCTTGTAATCCGTTTTTCAATACGGGATTCTTGTTTTCAACTCTTTGATCACAGTAAGTATTTAAAGAAAGTGGGTTGGCACTCCGCTCAAACCGCATGCTTCGTTCACTCGTACTGTGTAAAAATACGTGAAAGACAGCGAACAAGCGCATCAATAGGGCATTGCTGATGACGTTGTAGAATTAAGCTATGTATAACGACACAATACACCCTTTGTTTTGTTTGTTTACTTGTTCACTAAACACCTACTGTCATAGCATACACTTAGAATATTAGGATCGACGTTTGTGCAATAAATGTACCCACTGTTCAATATGAATAAATTGTAATACGTTTAAAAAAAATATTATGTATGTATATATGCTCAATATTTTCGACTGACCAACTGTAAAAATATTATCTGTATATTTCTAAAACACGATCGTCTATTGCGAGTTTATGCTTCGGTATAGAATTGATTGCTTTGCAATTTGTTACACGAGACAAAGTTAGTTACTGGATCCGAACGATGACAAAGGTATCCATCTAACTCATGTTTCCTATTGGTTACTTCTACTGTGGCGGCCATATCACGAAACGACGTCAAATAATAGTTCCGTTATCGATATTTCATCTTATATTATGTGATAGAAAAATGTAAATATTTTTTATTGGTTTGGTGCCATTCAACGAGTGATGTCAAGCGACCACAAAGAATCGCACACAATACGTAGATGCACGACTACAATCGAGTAGCATGCGTAGGTTTTATATTATAATGCCTAAATCACTCGTTATCTCAAATTATATAAAACAATCAATGTAACAACCACCAAGACTTAAAATTCAATTAAAGTGAACTGTTCACAGCGTATTTACTTAGGTATTATTTTGACAAATTTATTATAATTGTACTTACAAGAGTAAGAAACAAGAGTAATATATACATATAGCTCAAACCATGTGATATCTAGTCTTTTCCATTATAAAATTATCTTTCTTTTACATATTAATGTTTTCAAATTATTTTATATGTATACATACCTTATTACTTTTTCTACTGTGTACTGTATACATGTTGGTCTCGGATGTATTCAAAGTCAGGAACACGCTGACGCAGGCCAGGGTCTATCGTAGTACCTACTCAGTATCTATGGAGGTCAATATTACTTCAATTTATTTGGTATACCTAAGTCAAGACTAAGATTAAACATCGCTAATTAAAATAGCCCGAAAATCATTCGACAATTTCTAGACTAAAATGAAAAAGATAGCAATATTTTAGATTAATATTAACTAATCGTATTTATCAGTTTGTATAAAGGAAAGTATAGGTAAACAAAGTTGCACATTGGCAGAATGTAATGCGGTGAAACAGGGCACCCAAATCTTAAAATGATAAGGCATAATGCACAATATCTCAGCACAATACGTGATATTATAATATACGTGAATATTCCAAATATCATACTGAGCACTTTAAATGTTACTTCAATGATTTCACAATAAGTTTGCCTCGATTGAAAACGAAATATGCACAAGCAAACATTTTTGTAACTCGACTAAAATATCCATTATCATTTTTAGAATATTTTTAGTTATAAGTGTTGAGATCATGTGTTTACTGTGTAAGCACAAAAAGGATTCAATTCAAAAATACAATAACGTTGCTATGATCAAATGTTTTATTATTTTTTCCCAAATGACCTACCTTAATTAATTAATTATCGACCTACCTAGACATTTACTAAGTGTGCCTAGATGTTTTTATACTCTTCTGATTTAAAGTCATATAAATAAGGAATATGAAATGGCGCCCGAGGACACATACAAGACCGCGGGGTAGACCACCAATGAGATGGAAGGACGACATCACGAGACATGTGGGTCAAGATTGGATGTCGGCGGCTCAAGACCGTCAGAGATGGAAGAGTATGGAGGAGGCCTACGTCCAAAAATGGATGGAAAGAGGCTGAGATAGATAGAAATAAGGCACATAGGTACGCTAAAGGGCGAAAGACCACCTTTTCTCTGTTTATTATTATTTATATAAAAAAGTTTATATGCAGACCCCCATCGCAGCTGGTCTCTAAATATGAAGTCTTTAAACACTTAAATATGCTGAAATCTTAAGTCATAAAATACTTGACATCAAGAACTAACCGAAAGAACTAGCATTCAAACATTTGGCAAATAGTTTGGTGGCATTTTTTTTCGTTTTGTGTCGACTGTTTAGAAGCTATCGTCTAATCTAATCATAATACATAACATTTTAAAACACTGGACTAAAACAAATAAACTTTATAAAATACCTAGCAAACTAAGGCGGGTGCGTGTGTTTGTCGGTTATCGTGAAAAGAGTAGCAAAGACAAATCATCCTTCCTCAAGAATTTATTGAAATCGGTGTAGCGGTTTAACCGTAAAAGTATAACAGACAGAGTTACTTATGAAATTAAAATATTAGTATGGATATTCACAGAGGTAATGAAAATCCTACAACGTAACATAAAAGCAGCCTGCATTATAAATAGTGTTTTTATCTGCACCTCTTGTGAAAAGATCCAGAAACCCCGATGAACAACTGTGTATCATAAACATACCTGACTTTTCGACCAATTTACACAGACTGTTTGTTGTAATCAAGGGTATTTACGTAATACCTATTGTGAGTGCGTATACTCCCACAAAAATTCCTAAAAAGCTATACATTTTTTTAAAAGACTAGTCCCGCACTGTGAATATGTGTTGCAGGGACCTTACAAACATACTCGTACATGAAACGGATACAAAGAAACCCGACTTAGTATCACAATTTCTGGATCACACGAAGTGGTGTCATGTGAGGTTTGGACACTCCGCTCAGTAGAAAGTAGAAAGTGACTATTTTTTGTAGCCTGTGCAGGTGACCGCTAAAATCACATCCATGCAGTCACGAACTATGAAATGCGAACTTTGAAATTAAAAGTTAGTGGGACTATTTAAAGTTGGAACTTACAGCTTCATTATGGAACTCTAAAGATAGTTACGGTACGTAATTATTTCACTATCGGAAACGTTCCAAGATAAGAAGTTTTAATTTATCACTAAACAAGTCCGCTGTTAACGCTCAAACGAAAAAGGCTTTGTAAAGTAACGCATGCTTTGTAAAGTAACGCATAAAAGTTCAATGAAACTATGTCTAAAATTACTATTTCTTTTACCTTGATAGTAGGTAATAATAACATTATAAAAACTATTCAAAATTATACAATACTTGGATAAACACATTGCATATGATTATTACAGTTATATATGTAATCGCCGTTTCAAATGAGATTAAACATGGTCCGGATAATGGAGATAAATGGTTACCTTACGAAAGCGAGAGTGGCACTCACGTAATGAACTTCTCTGCTATACCCAATGACACAAGCGGTTTGATGTATGGGGATGCTTACTACTACTTGTATACCAGGTACCACTGATGATATATTGATTGTATTTGTATGTTATCTCTGTGTGGTGAAGGATTAAGGATAAAGAATGTCACCCTGTTCATTCTGTAGGAGTCAAAAGAGTCGACTAAGAGAGGACGCAGGACAACAACTCTATAAAAGTACCAACCCGTCTGGTGAGCGTAGTATAGTACACCAAAACCTTTATACTAAGGAGAGGCCTAGATATAAAAGACGGTTGATGTGAAAATGTTAAGTTGGTTTGTGTACGCTTTAAAAACTCAAAAAGTTCAACATCGATTTAGTGATATCTTACCCAATTTAAAAAACGATTTTTATTTTCTTACTTTCACTTACGAAGTGTGGTAAGGTACAGCCAATAAAATAGTTAGTTACCTAAGTTTGTTGTCATAAATACCGACTGCATCGGTGGAGCATTGGTAGTAAATGCGACTGCTGTGCTTGAGGTCTCGGGTTCAAATCCTAAGTCGGACCAAAGGTTTGTGTGCTCTACAAATATTTATTTCGGAGTTTGGGTGTTTTCTGTATAATATGTAGGTATGTATTTACAAAAAAAAGGTATATATGTATTATCTGTTGTCTAGTACCCATTACACAAGCTCTGCTTAGCTTGGGACTGGATGACGTTTTGTGTTAGATGTCCGAAATATTTATTATTATTATAAATAGATATGTCATGTTCCTCAAAAGTACAACGAAATTTTAACAAAGCTTTGTTTTAGACGTAATACTGAACCAGAAGAACTACAAATCCCCAATGACAGTGACCAAATATTTACTAGCCTGTATTTCAATTCCTCTAATTTGATTAAGGTTTTAACTCATGGGTGGTTAACGAAAATGAATGAAACATGGCTGCAAAACATGAAAAATGAGTTTTTGATAAAAAATGATTATAACGTTATTATTATAGACTGGAATGAACTATCCAAAAATATAATATATCCGTGGGCAGCTTTTAGTACCAGATATGTCGGAAAGAAAACAGCAAAGTTGCTGCATTCCATAGCGAAAGCATATGATATTGACGGTAGTTCTATGCACTTAACGGGGCATAGCTTAGGAGCACATGTTATGGCACAGACCGCTAACTTTTTTAACTATTCCTTGAATAGAATCACAGGTAAGAATTATTTTACATTAGCTTAATTGCATTGTGGACAATGTATTTTCATATGATTTTTTCTTTATTAAGCAAAATGTCTTCCTTCGTGTAACATTATTTTTCAATTGAAAACTCATTCACCCCAATACCAGCTCCTTCCTCCCTCTTGACTGCTTTCAATGGAGAGCGACTCGTATCGTCGAAAGCTTTCAATTCGGCTAAACTCTCTGGCGCTGCGTAGAGATGTGGCTTCGCTGTGCATCTTCTATCGCATTTACTATGGGGAGTGCTCTGAGGAATTGTTCGGACTGATCCCTGCCGCCTCTTTCCACCATCGTCCTACGCGACAGTAGTTTCATTCTCATCATCTAGATGGTTGGCAATCTACAACTGTGCGCTTTTCCTGAAACTTTCTGGCTCGCACAACAAAACTGAGGAATGAACTGTCGCCTGCGGTATACCCGGACCGATACCACCTTCAAACCTTCAAGAAAAGAGCGTGCTCCTTCTTAAAAGGCCGGCAACGCACTTGTAACGCCTCTGGTGTTGCGGGTGTCCATGGGCGGTGGTAATCGCTTACCATCAGGCGATATGTCTGCTTGTTTGCCCCTATACAATAAAAAAAAATTGCTCCCCGTAATTGTGTCGTGTTTGTCAATTTTGAGTGCTGAGACTATTTGAAGCATTTCTGCAGTTGGCGAGCTATCACAATAGCTTGCCAGCTGTCGATCGTTTTAGTACTGGGAGTAGAGCAAACTTGGCTTGCCCAGCGGGCTAACCAACCAACCACTCTATTCTAGGGTTCTCTTGAAGCATAGGGTCGATAGGCTCTCACGAATATTAGGTTCCGTTAAGAAGGATACGTTGGCACGGTGCGCTGTCTCGAGGGCAATAATGCGTTGTCTTGAGGGCAATAATGCTATGTAATATTATGACCTGAATGCAGATCTTCTCAACAAGTTAAATCGTCTTCTTAATAAATGCATTCAATTCATATTTAATCTTCGTAAGTATGACCACATTTCCAGTTTTCGTTCCCTAGTTCGTTTCGTTTAGGTTGATTACCTATTCGTCAACGCAGACAAAAGCGCGCTCTCACTTTCTTATATACTATCCTCAATTACCCATCCTCTCCTACTTATTTAACAACACATTTTCAACTTTTATGCAATAACTACAACCGAAACTTTCGCTCTGCTAACAATCTCCTCCTCCTTTGTCCTTCACACGCTACTGGTTTTATGGGCTCTTCGTTCTTTGTTCAATCTGTTTTCTTGTGGAATGCGCTTCCTCTCGAGGTCAGGACGACTAGAAACCGTAGCACTTTTATGTTCAAGGTAAATGAGCTTTTACTGGTTTAATTGGCAGAGTCAACCAGGTCATCACACATTACATTTAAATGCTATATTAATGAATATATGTGTAGATATGTGTATGAATATAGTCGTATATATGTATATCTATGGATGTATTACTATATATAATTGTCTCTGCCAATATACTAGTAGTTTATTTAAACTAAATGAAGTATTTATGAAAACCACTATAGCTAACATTTCTAATAAGTGCACCTACTTCATCTTTTCTCTGCATCGCCCAATCGGTCGACTGGCAGTGAATGCCTTAGGCATTAAGTCCGCCTATGCATGTATTTGTGTAAAAAATAAATAAAATAATGCGTTTGCGGTTGGCAGCTTTCAGCATCCACGTCTCGCACCGTATGGGAATATGGTAAAGACGAGGGTTTGTATCATTTTTATTTTTGTCCTTTTCGAAATGTTACCGCCCGCCCTACCATATCCTTCTGCCGCGTAAAGGTCAAATATTGCACTTTAAGTCATTCCGAAAAATAATTGAGTAAATAGCAATCTTCATTAAATATTTAATACGGAAGTGACTTTATTTCTTAAGAAATACATTATCTAATCTAATATATAAAATTCTCGTGTCACGGGGTGCGTAATCGAACTACTCCGAAACGGCTTGACCGATTTTGACGAAATTTTTTGTGCTTATCCGGTATCTATGAGAATCGGCCAACATCTATTTTTCATCCCCCTAAATGTTAGGGGTAGTCCACCCCTAAAATTTTTTTTTTATTTTTTAGACAAAATTTTTAATTTCTATTTTTTTATGATACAGCATTAGTAAATACATACAACCCTAAATTTTCAACCCTCTAAGATCAACCCCTATTTTTCCATCGCGATTTTTATTGACCCACCTCTACAACATATATTCCCTTTTATGGCAAAGCAACGTTTGTCCGGTCAGCTAGTATTATATAAAATAACATATTTCGTTGCATTATTGTTACTGATTATGGATGCCATTGCCATGCTTTCTTCTGTGTCTTGTTGGTGTTTACAACAAAACATTTAATAGTTTTTAAGCAACCTATCGCTAATACATTGAATACTTCATCAACTTTAATTTAAAATTAGTTTCATCAACAAAACAAATACCTGCAGAACCGAGCAATGGGATCCTGTACTGTAACCACCCCTCGAATAATTAAAATATTTGACCTCAGTTGTGACGTAAAAATAAAATTTTAAAAGTATTTGGTTAAATAATTTAGTTCTTTCGTAAAGGACTTGACCCGGCACGACCTTTGTTTGAAGTTCCAATGATGCCTAAACATTGCCGTCTGGAGAAAACTGATGCTGAATTCGTTGATATCATCCATAGTAGCGCTGGAGTGTATGGGTACTACAAAAGTCAAGGACATGCCGACTTTTATCCAAATGGCGGAGGTTCGCCTCAACCCGGCTGTAATCGGACTATAGCACCTTTTGGTAATTTTTGTTCGTTTTCTATTAACCTACAATCAACTACAAGAATTTTTAGTAAAAGTAAAAATATCATGATACGAGAGAAAAATTCATATGTGAGAGATTGTTATTAGTTTGATGCCTGATATTTTTTATTGACAGATTAGATAGTGTAAGGGCCCCCGCAGACTGCAGACTTTTTATCGGCCGATAGTTTAGTCGGGTTGGGCTGAAAGTGCGCACACCGAGCCAACTAAACAGTTTGGTTGGTGAACAGGGCGCAGACTATCCAACAGCCGGCCGACTATTTTTGAACTAGTTTGTAACTGACTGTTGAAGCAGTCGCACAATGAAAATATTGTCCAGAAAAGTTATTGCTCTCATCATACTCCGGAGGAGGAAAATCAAGAAGAGATTCCGAGAGTATTGGGTGCATCCCATTCTCAGTGATAGATTCGTTATATAGTGGAAAATTTTCAATATGCATTCCACATTCCTTGATTACCCGAAAAAATTTTTCGCCTATTATCGAATGAGCATTACCAGCTTCAATGAACTTTTTATAAAGCGCAGGTCTTTTCTCAACTTCTTCAATCAACTTTTCGACGGAACTTTCTACAATCAACAATTGTGATTTGGGCGACGCCATATTCAAAATATACGCACATGACGCCAAATCACAGAGCGAACTGAACTATCGGCCGACTAAACAATCGTCATGTATGCGCAGGCGTGTATGCGCCAATACTGATTAAACAGTCGGCCGATAGTTGGCCGACAGATTAGTTTGAATGTAATCGGGTAGCCCATCAAACTTTTTTATCGGCCGATACTGAATCGCTGTAGTGTGCGCATATGCATTCCTCTCCATACTGATTAAGAAGCCGACCAAACTATCGGCCGATAAAAAGTCTGCAGTCTGCGGGGGCCCTAAGCGGTTTGACTGGAGCAGGCTATAGCCGAGCAATCTGCTTTCTGTAATGGTACCCTCTATCTGATGGTGTACTAGATTTATAATGAGCTCTAAATTTGCGTTATAATAAAAATTATTTTACGTTACATTATAATTATATATCCTAACACTTTAGGTATTCCTTTTGCAGACTCTTGCAGTCACTTACGTGCAACCCTATATTTTGGTGAATCCATTAACAGTGCAACTCTCTTCAAAGCATTTTCCTGTGAAAGTTGGCAAACATTTGAAAACGGCGAATGCACAGTCAACTATACCTACATGGGATTACAGGCTAAGAAAGGGGACGTGGGCGATTATTATCTTTACACCAATGCTGAATCGCCGTTTGCTGTTAACAATTAATGAAGAAAACAAGATTATGGATTCCAAATCTACACATTAAACAGTACCACTTATGTCTGTACATAGAAGATAATTATGAAAAAAAAAATCAGGTGTCTAAGTATGAGACCCAAACATATTTTTTTTCATTTTTCACCTATCTTTTTGTTCATAGAATCGTCACGGAAAGTCTTCTGCATGAATTAGGACGTGCACGTCTGCAATCGGTGTGTACGTTCTTCGACTTGGTACGTTTTTAGTACAAAAAGCTAGTACCTACCTATATCCGATTTACATATTGTTCTAAAAAATAAATGTTTGCAACTAACAGAAAGATATTTCAAAATATAGTAGGACATTATGTAAGAATCTATTCGAAAAACTAAACCATAATAAATCAGAAGATGTACTATGATTGGCCAAAAGCTAATCGATGTTTCAATTGAAAACACCCTCCCGCTCCTTTCACAGACATCTCAGTGTTTGGCACATGTAAATATTCATTGTGAATTGTTCGTACGAGGGTATATCCAAATCTCAATAAAACATCTCGTTTTTGACACATAGGACACTTTTTAAAATGTACTCTTAAGGCTCAATGAGGGTTTTAAGCATAATAATAATCTATAAAATAAAAATTAATTTACCAAATGTGTTGCTAAGCGCAAAACTTGGGAACTTATTGCGGTTTTTTTTTGTATTTTCGTTATAAGAAAGGTTCATAAGGAGAGAAAAAATGTAAAATTACGAGGAAAATAGTGATAACAACACCTATCTTTTTTGGACTGCAACAGTCCAACAACTTAACAGAACGAAGTCTCTCGGGGCAGCTAGTCCCATCATATAAAGCAATGTTTTTATATTGCGTCAGTATTAACTATAGGTACATAAGTGGAGGAACGGGTGTCATGTAACTCTAACACAAAAGCAAAATTCCTTCGATCAGGCGAGGTGATCATGCCTGGCGGACCACGGTCCAACAGCTCATGCCAATTTCTATTGTGCGATTCAGGATTAGTAGTGTTGTGTACTCCGTGAAGTAATGTCACTCCCTACTTCGGTATATATATACTATATTTTCATTTTAAAAAGATAACGCCCGCATTAGGATTATACATCCTCAGTCGCTGGAGGTAAGATGTAAATATTTCATAAAACCAGTAATTAATTTTTAATTTTTTCCGAAATTATTAAATTCCACCTTTACGAGATATCGTCCTTCAAAAATGACCTTGCTACAATGTAAGATTCGTCAAGTGAAGATAAGAGCTGTATAAGAAATGGAATTACTTTCTTACCACACTTAGAAAGAGTCCATGTAGATGAATAACCGCCTTGCTTTAGAAATTATATTACCCTCTATATTATTTATATTGCTTCTATTTTCAACTCAGTTAAACTAACTTTCAGTTAAAACAAAATAGGAGCATTATACTTAACCTTTAACTAGTGACGTGTAGTCTCTCAGGCGTCGCGTGATTTGCAAATTCTCAGAATTGACCAGTTCCACCCGCTTGCTGCGACTCCGAGTCTCAGTAGCTTTTGTTTTAGTGCTCAAACAACCGCGGAAGGAAGCAGATATGTCGTCCGTTGTTTAATAGGTAAGTAATACTAGTTAGAAAATCGGCCGTAGCCTGTGAGGCTACATGTCCCTAGTTGTCATACAAATATTTTTCCAAATATTTTATTCATTTTAGTGCAAATGGCTGAAAACGCTATGAAACGTCAATTCCAACCCAGGAGTTCATCAAATAGAAAAATATTACGAGTGGACAGTCATGGACAGTCCATCATTTGAAGAGGAAATCAATGCCCTTTTACTGGCTTTAGACCAATCTGCCAGTGAAGATGACATTGACGAGTTGTTGGTTTCCGATCGTGAACTATTACAGTTTAGTGACCAAGATGATGATTTAGAGGAGAATATTTCAGAAGAGGATAGCATCAATGAGAGGAGCAGTGATAGTTCTGATGAAGGTAGCACGAGCAGCCGCCGAACGAGAAGGTGGCCGATGGTGGTGTTCTATCGCATTGTGGACTTGAGCGGCATAAATGCCCATGTATTATACAATATGCATCAGCCTAATATTACAGACAAAGGAGATTTTTTAAAGTCGTTAGCCCGTTCGCTAGTGATACCCCAAATGCAAAGACGTGTTGAGTGCAGTCAATTACCAAGCGAGCTACGGCTAGTGATAAAGCGATTACTGGGTGAAGATATGGTTGAAGAAGATATACAAAGACCTGAAACTAGTCAGGGCAAGCGAAGGGCATGCAGCATTTGTCCACCCAAACTGCACAGAATGACAGTGTACACATGTGTCGGGTGTTGCAATCCCATATGTCTGCAATGTTCTCGCCCCTTGTGCAAAAATTGCCAATGATTTATGCCAAATTGAGAAGGTGTCAGAATTTTTATTTTTAGATTTCAGAAGTAGCTTTTATGATTATTTTGCTTTTTCGTGATTAGATTTTAAGTAAAAAATGTTAAATTTGTCATATCATTTATATAAGGTCTATTAAAATGGTAAACAATGATCTCATGTCAACTAAGGCTGAAAAGTACCACAAATTGTTAATTGTCTTATTAAAAAAAATAATTAAATAAATACGATTAAATTCATTTAAATTTGTTTTATTACATTCCAATAGTTAAACATCAACGTAATTTTAAATCATCCAGGTGCAATTTAATGAAAAATAATAACTTTGAAAGTAGTAGCCTGTGAGACGTCATGTCCCTTATAGTGTTATAAATTTGTCATGTCACTGGTTAAAGGTTAACCCTAATTTTCATTTAACAACAAACGCAAATTCGCATCCGCAACATCCTTGCCTTAGCTGCTTTTCATTTTGATGCTGAAGAAAAAGTATTCTTTATGTAAAAGTATATGTTGTGAAAACCAGTACAATACTGTTTATAACAGTACAGTTGGCTACCCAATAAGGGCATCATTGGAACAATAATCGTAGGAGAGCCTCGCCTCGGCATGCATGGGCCGGCTCGACCGGAATTATCATCTCGAGTTTATCACGCTGTGTTTCACCTAGTGAGTGAGGATACCGGAGGCCATTACTCCTATCCCCCCACCCCCCAAAGGACGGCAATGCACTTGTGGCGCCTCGGGTGTTGCGGGTGTCCATGGGCGACGGTAATCGCTTACCATCAGGCGATACGTCTGCTCGTTTGTCCCCTATTCCATAAAAATCCATGATAATTACAACTTTACAGAGAATTTAGGCATGGTTATACCGTGTGCTGAAATTTCCCCAAATAAAACAAATTTATAGAAGACACGTTTTTATTAAAAACTATTGAGATATCCAAATACTTAACTGTATAGTGCACATGTACGTAACTGTAATGAGACAAGCCTCGAGTCTTTCCACGAACCTTGCCCTTAAAACAATCATCATTGTTTTTTCTATTTCTTTAAATATTTAATAAACATACATAGAATACAAATTGGGTAAAAAAAAAATATTAAGGAGTGTCGGAGTTCACTGGTCTGACTATATGTACACGATAACAAGTCTTTCATTGTATAAATTTCACAAGGTTCTACTAGAAAAATGACATATGTCCCACAGGAACAATATAAAAGATCAAAAATTTATTTCGGTTGTTACGCGTGCCGATCTAAATAGTGACCAGTTTTATCTAGTATCTAAACGAGCCCTACATGGCAAGTAACAAATTGTTTTAAACTGAGTGTATTTAGTTATGTGAATTATCACATACCTAATTACTATACGACGAGCAATCGCGACAAGATACTTACTTGTTCTTTTTCTATGATTTACTAGTAAAATTTATTGATTTAACAATATTTCTTTAGTATGCACTATTACAATAACTAAGTTTATGTGGTATTAATTTTTAATGCCCTTGCATTATTAACCATTGTGTAATGCCCCATCCAGACTCGCGAGGAGGGTGCCACAGCCACACTATCGCGGAAGTGTGGTTGATTGCCTCGTGTCGCCCCTCGCGTCCTTTGAATCGCGCCCAAAAATCGACAAAGCGGAGCGGCAGCGTGGCGAGGCGAGGGAAGACAAGGGGGACACGAGCGCATTGTCCTCACCCTCGCACTCGCACTCGCGTTGCTTCGTGTAGCCTCGTGAAGTGTGAGTGAGGATGAAGCAAAACATATTATTACAAAATATTCTTAACTTAATAATAAACTACGTTTAATACAATATACATTCTTGTTTTATCATTACGGAGAACGGCTCCCTTCTTTCAGTCATATTCTGAAACAAATAAAATATTTGTAAATAAATATGTAATTGGTATTACTATGCAAAATGTTATTATTTGGTCCTAATTACTTCAGAATTAAAAAGTATACTTCATTATGCCTCAGTCGGGAAAAGAAGACAAAAAACAGAATTCATCATTGACGCCAATTTGTTATTAAAATATTATTTTACTAGTATAATAGTTATTTCTACGTACCTTAGTAAAATATGATGGAACTAAGTGATTTTCTTCTGACATTTAAGTAGGAGAATCGCTGACGGTGACTAGCGCTGTAAAAAAAAAATTAATTGTACACACCCAAAAACGTATGTATTTGGAAAGACTTTTACGCAATTGTAATGAAAGAAAAGTCATCAATTAATAAATATGTGTTGTTTTACACGATGAACTTTAAATTTTTATTTACATGTATGTAATGAGTATAAAAACTATGTATGTAATGAGTATAAAAATTCGTTATCAGTTCACAATTGACATCTCATCTGTCTCGAGTTTGTTTTATTTACATACAAACAATAACCAAATAGCTACATTTGAAAAACAAACAGCTGATTTCCCGCCTCTCTATTTTATTATTTAAAATATTGTTATCATTGACAAAATTCACAATATCATAATTATTGGCATTCTAAAAATTATTTTTATAATTTATACATATTCAAAAAACTCAAGTTATTGCTTAAATAATTGTCTAAATAATATGTTTCCTTTATTATAAAAACAAGTAAATATAACCAACTATAGAAGTGGTTTGAATATAAATAACCCACCATGACTTATAAACTTTATTTTCTGGTTCTTAATTTTCTTTAGTTTTTGAAAATGCGTGTTAATTTTATTCCTATTCCAATAAAAAAATAAACTTTTCTGTGTTTGATTATCAAAATGACTTTTCTTTCACTTGTTATCAGATTTAAAATAGTTGTCATCACCACTTTTTCAGTTGGGAAAAGAAGACAAAAATAAATAATCATCATGTTAAAGTACGATAGATTTTTTAAAAGAGAAACTATTCTAGATGATACACACCTGATACAAATCATCGAACTGCTTTTGAAATATTCTCAAGCCATCTTGGAAATCTGCAACAAAATATAAAATCACGCTTAAAAACATCAATAATGGTCTACAAGAATACGTGTATCGGACGTTAAAACCATTGAACCTTAAGTTATCACTAACTAGCAAATCAAGCAAGATTTATGCAGCATTATATGGAATACAGACATCGTGTCTGAAATATTTTTCTAATCTAAGCCTTACAGAAGTTAGCGGTTAATGAGTATGTCAAACTATTACAACTATTTTCTTTCAAAGAAGTCTAGATGCATACAGCGGAGGATCCAGGATTAAAGAAATTTAGTTAGGCACTGGTAGTGTTTTCGGGTAGTTTTTTTGAATGACTTTACATACAATGCTTCCGTTAGTTATTTATTTATGATGCTGCGATATGGTATGGGTTGAAGGAGATACAATTTTTTTTTAAAACCTTCGTTAAATTATTATTATCAGTATATCTAAAGTTTATATGCATTTATCTTTACTCTCTTATATAGTTATATTTATTCTCTGAATAATAACAAATATTCCTTCACAATCAACAAAAAAATCAGATCCGTTTTTACAAGTCTGTTTTTATTTTCAACTATGACATCGAATAATATATATATATATATATATATATATATATATGCATCTATGTATCCATTGAAGAAAGTATATCGATTTAATTTTACACGAATTGCGTAAATACTTACTATTTCGATCAGAATGGGATTTGACTTGACAGTGTACTACCATATTTGAAAATTTACATAACTATGTTGGGTCCATTTTAGCAATAAGCATTGTGTGAGTGCAATTGTCACAACCTCTCTTACAATAATATTAGTTTTATATACCTATTTCTTGTTTTACTGAAACTAAAGTGCTAGACTAGTATTTACTCTTTCTAAAAAAACTCGTTTTCGTTCTTAATACAAGTGTAGATACACCATCTACACTTGCATAAAATGGTTCTAGCGTAATTCTTCAAATAGAAACAGTTTTCATATGGGGAATTCAGAGATTCGGTGTTTGTTCTTTTTTAAACAAGAATATTTCTAACTTCTTTTATATCTACAGTGCCACCTGGATTGTATTCGTATCGTCAATGAATTGTTAATGAAGGCAATATTTCGTAGGAAATTCTGAATGATTATGGTATTTAAAAACTGATATCTTCTAGCTTGTAATCTCAATGGGTTCATAGGTAATTCATGTGACTACAGAACCTGGATGTGCGCGGATATGTACGTTGAGACATCCCTTAATATCTGGCAAATCTTTTTTCGACTATTGTATTTGAACAAGTGAGTTTAATTCAGTATATTTTTAATAGTATTATTTTATATAAGCAGTAAATACTGTATTATTTGATAAAAATTCATTTAGTAGTAATTGTTGTTTTAAAAGAGAGAGAATTAACATGCATGTATATCCTCATATTTTTCATATTCATAATATTATTTAGTAGGATAGGATTATAAGTACCTGGCAATAATATCCTCTGGCCTAGCTGAAAACCGAAACCTGTGAACATAACAACAAACGTGTTATTAAGTTGAAAGTTAAGAATAATAATATAAAAATATGTTTTGTTTTGAATTGAATTGAATTAATTTCAAAAGGAAGTTTAGAATAAATTTCGAAATAGCAAGTGTCGTCAGTTATTGTACGTCCCGTTAAATAAAACCTAATTTTGAAGTTAAAATTGCAGTGCGCTTAAAAGATTACAAAAAACAATTTCAAAAATCGATTCTTCAGATCGATGTTACAGAAACACATTTATCTGTATTTGTCTAGGTAGTGTCAACTGTAACTACGCACTTATGAATCCTGGACATTTCTAACAAGGAATGATTGAATAACTTCTAATATCTGTCAAAATACAAAAAAAACGCGTTAAGATCATGAAAGCCATCATCATTTTTAAAATTACAATCACACGACGACCACTGCTGAATAGTTAAATCCAGCAGTTAAATCAATCCATTATAAATAATATGCATCGCTTATATGATCATATATTATGATTATCAGCCTGATATTTAAATATAGGTACCAAGAAGTAGTTCAGTAAGTTTAAATTTAAATAATTTATATAGAGCATAAAAAGGTCTGGTAGTTATTTAAAATTATGGCACCAAGCCTAGAGCAGTCGCAGATGATACATAAAGAACATATGTAATTCAGAAAGGACGACGTATATTTATTTTCAAAATTAATAGTTAAAGTGTACGTAAATAGCTCAATACATAAAGATTAATCTGATTTAATCATTTACAATTAAAATCAGACGCTTATGTGAAATACGCAGTACGTTGTTGTTTAAGTAGGTATACCATGGGCATTCTGTAAGAACTCGGATGAAAATCAAAATATGTAGTTCCAATATTGAGCGCATTGTCATTTTTGTTAGCGGTAAATTCACTAGGTACATTAATACATACTAGTTGTTTTATCATCGTGATACTTAATTCATTATTGTCATTGAAATTATGTTCATTGTCATTGAAATTCATCATGGGTAGTCATATTTATCAAACATATGGCTACTTTTTAACAGGTGATGCAAAACGAAGACGTAATGCATATTAACTTACCAGTTGACTTACAAAATTTCGACGATATAACGGTTTAGTTGTATCTTCTTGGAAGCGATTCTGGTTTCTATGTGGTCTTCTTTTTTTCTCCAATCCTTTTCAAAAAAGAATTTAAACTGGGAAAAAAATATTATTCGAGACCAATATCATGATCGTACACACCAATTCCTCCGGTGTATCGAATCATCATTACGACAAAACTATTCGCATATAAAAGACAAGAATTTTAGGAAAGACGAACCAGATGTACATTTGAAGAGTTTAACATCGATTAAAAACACGACATGGATTTCTTAGCATATGCTACGAAGACCTGTTAACAATAACTAACACGTATATAGTCGAAATAGATAAACTCATCATGATTGGCGACTAATTGACCAAATAAAAAAGATAAGTATCTGCCAGAGTTCAAGAATTTCGGCTATCGAAACGAGAAACATACTGAAAATATAAGGAAAAGGCATTTAATTTACCTTTCATAACTACCCTCAAAATACTTTCGAATATTTCCTTAGTCGCGTGTATATTTTTGAATTAGAAAGTTTGATATTCATGTAACGAGAGCTTTTCGCCACCAATTGACTAAATAAAAAAGATAAGTATCTGCCAGAGTTCAAGAATTTCGGCTATCGAAACGAGAAACATATTGAAAATATAAGGAAAAGGCATTTAATTTACCTTTCAATAACTACCCTCAAAATACTTTCGAATATTTCCTTAGTCGCATGTGTATATTTATGAATTAGAAACTTTGATATTCATGTAATAAGAGCTTTTCAAACATCGGATAGGCAATTAGGCATTTTGTAGGTTATAAAATAACTATACGTTTGTAGTTTATAATAACACTACCTAGTTACACCACTTATAAATCAGGAAAACTTTGTTTTTTTTAAATTAGCTCTTACCCGAATAGCAGAATTCATATGATGAGTATGAAACCGGTTTTAAAGTGCAGCTGCGATTAAACGCAGGTTAAACTGCGGGGAACTATTAGTAGTTCAAAATAGGAGAATTCGATGAAAAACTAAACAGACAGACTAGAACATAGACATAATTGGTGTGAAGACCCTGACAACCACTGGTTAAACAGTTTTTTTCACAGCGATATTTGAGCGATTTACATAAGGCATTGGGCATTAAAGTACAAAAAAATACTATTAAACCAGACAACCTGTTAACCTATTACTAAATTTAAGAGAGTGTATACTCAACTGATGGAAAAATACAGTAGTAATTGTAGATATTGTTAGCAGTGTCGATGCAAGGCTACAGCGCAAAATAATTCATATAAATAAAATGGAAAACGGCAATTGTCACATTGTCAAATAATAGTAAAGGGAAAAAATGTTTGAATGGAATAAGTTTCAGGTGAACGGAAACTTATTAACAAATTTAACTTATTACGATCAATTAAAATTGACAGTAAAATAGGCCACTTTAATAAGTCATCAACTTCAGCTAATTACCACTCTTCAGGATTTTGTCCCTATTAATGTCATCTTTAAAAAACCATTTATGAAAATTTTTAACAAAAAAGACAGACTTCAAGAACTGGACCAAATGGAAATGGGATGACACGGGAAGCACCAGCTTTCAAATAAAAAATAATAATTTAAATCTGTTCACCCAGTCGAAAGTTCTGTGGTAACAAACATAAAATAAAAATTGTCGAATTGAGAACCTCCTCCTTTTTTGATGTCTCTTAAAAACCAACCCGACCCCGAGACAATTTATTCTTTAATCTTTAGAATTTACATTTATCTATATATTCCAGTGACATTCTCACAATTACAACAAATCTGACACATTAATCGTCAAAATTCAGCAAGCGCTTTAGGCCAGAGAGCGTACCAAAGAAACATCTGCAAACCTGAAATACATGATTTCCTTCTGGCACAGTCTAGTAAAAATATGAAATTACTATAAACCTCTTAGTAATTCAGTTTTTTGTTCGGGTTGGTTGTTACGTTATAAGGAGGCAAACGAGCAGACGAGTTACCTGATGGTAAGTAACTACAGCCTCCCATAGACACATGCAACACACGAGTTACATGTGCGTGGCCGTTCTAGGAGTATCTCCCTCCCCCTAGAGGCAGAAAAAGGTACGGTTGGGCTCCGGCAATCTCACTCACTTTCTGTGAGGGTGTTGTATCAATTCGATAGAGCTGGCCCATTCATACCGAAACACAGTCTTCTCACTGTCAATTTAGTCTCGTTACTTCGGTTATGACGTGAAACCGAATTATTTTTTTATATATTGTTGTGTACTTTTGAGAGCAATAGATGAGTCAAGATGTCATACCATAAAGTTAATAATAATAAACAGGTTAATTTTATAAGAATTTTTACATTTATATTAAAACACATTTTTATACATAAGTGTCTCTTTTTAATATGGCGTCCTAGGTGCTCAAAAGGTTTATACGTTCAACTAAACCACCATGTCACCTTATTTTAGAACTCGCATCAGATCTATTATTTACCTTAAATAAAAAAAAATGGATCTAATGAGGATACTTTTTTGACCTAAACAAATAATCACTATAAAAATAAATATCGCTAAAAAAGTGAATATAATTATTTTATGTACCTGACACTGACGCGAAAAAACGCAATTAACAAGATGGGGGAAGGGAGACAAAACCGAAAACATTCAATCAAACGTAAAAATAGGTTTAATCACTTATTCTTGAAATCAGGATTTAATGAAAAATAAAATAGTCATTAAAGGCATCATAGATCTGGCCAAACGATCCTCTGTGATAGGACGAATAAAATATTCTCATTAGATTCATCATGGATCTGACCAACGGCTTCTCTGAAATATGCTCCACCCATCACACATCTGAATTTTAAGTATTTATTATATTATAATTGAATTCGTATTGATACGTTTTTTTTAGGTTTTAGCTGACAAAATGACTACTCTGCCTGATGGAAAGCATGAGTCACCATCCTCAATACGAACGCGGACAATGCAGTATGGTGACCCTCACTATGGCGGTCTAGTGAGATGCTTTTTCACGCTCCACTCAAAGGATCCGGGATCATAGTGGGAAAAGAAACACGTGCGCTTGTAGTGAGTTCGAGGTTATAACAGCTCCGCACTACTGTGAGACACACTCGAGAGCGTAAGTTTACAACTCTGACTTCAAGGCCTGCACGTGTTGTCCTGTGAGGAAAGGAGAAGGGAGGAATAGCTCTTCAGAACACTTTCCATAAAAATGTGATAGAGGACAGTCACAGGCAATATCTCTTGCAATTACAGAGGCTCGAGGAACTCGATGGCTTCAGTACTGCACGCACCAGCGAACCTATGTTTTAAAAGAAGACAGATGCTCGGGCGAAAGGAACCGTCACATGTTGTGTAATACACTTAACTGCCGCTAGAAATACCAATTAAATACATATTGTACAGGATTATAGCTAGCTAAACTTCGCTGTTGTTGCAATGTTTTACTATGGGCTTAATGTAATTTTACTTTTAGAATATCAATACAGGGTGCGAGGTTCTCGTGATATGACCATCCTGAAGTCATTGAAACTTCGCTAATTAACTCGGAACCTTCTTGAAAACAAAACTAAAACGCATAGTTATGGTTCTAACACCATCTAGTGCACCAGTAAACCCAGCACATATTTTCATATTCATCGTAACCAGTAAGTCTAGCCGGGGTGGTCTACTATAGACCAAAACCAAGTTTCCTAAGGAGAGATATTCAGCAATTAAAAATGAGAATATTAATAATATTGACTATGTAACTGTTACGAAGAAAGCACTACATCGAACTACTGCCTGATATCTGGGATATTAGAACTAAGATATCTGAAAAGGTTAAAAATTACCGGTGACGTTTGTACCCTACGCGATCGCTCGAGTGTTATGATTCAAAGATATGATTGCATGTAGAATATTTAAGTACGGGGCAACCTCCTATTTAGTAACATTAGTAAGGATTGTTTGTCAATACATACATGAAAATTAGACTTTATTAAATTGGAAAGAATGTGATTTGGCAATGGAAAGAAAGTAATTCCCTTATCAAGTCAGATTTGCAAACCAGTAACGTCACTTAACTCGTCCTTGGCCATCAGCCTTTGATAGGGTTTGGCACCGCTCTCTTCTCTCCAAACTTCCCCGCATTCGGCCTGCCCCCCAACTCTGCAACTGGGTCGCAGCCTGTCTGAACCAGCGCCGTATTAGGATCCTTTGCAGCGGTGCGGTCTCTGATTTTCGACATGAAAACGCTGGTGTACATCGGGGCTCCGTCCTGTCACCCACACTGTTTCTTTTGCATATCAATGACATGTTGGCCCTTGGCAATATACATTTTGGACACCCTGCAGCCAAATCAGCAGAAGTTAAGGAAAAACGACGGGAGCTCGATCTGGTTCTAAAAAGTATCTCGCAATGGGGTAGTGTAAATCAGGTAGAGTTCAACGGCAAGAAAACACAAGTATGTGGGTTCTCCACCAAAATGTCTTCCTTTCTCATTTTTCCGAACACTAATTGCCGTGATCTCAACCTGGCGTTGTTTTATTTCCATTCTATAACACCAATACTACAAAACAAAAGTATTGCAACGATGATGGATTTTTGTGCACTGGAGACTAACGAAGTTACGAGACGTGAACACTCACCATCGGACTGGACCACAAGTTTAAAGTAGCTCAGCGAGCGAGCGTCAGCAAAGAGCGTACGATGCTTGTTTCTGTCTAAAAAAAATTGCCACGACGGAACTGAGTAACCGACATCGCAAGGAGATTCAATACGCTGATGTGGGTCTAGTCATAATTCTAGGCTAACTGATGGCTGTTGGAGCCGAAATGTACTAGAGTGGACACTACGATTAGGCAAAAATAGTGTAAGGCACCCTGCGGCACCTTTAAAGTGGCTGGCACTGGATGAATGCAGACAGTCCCAGACCGGGATAATTGGCGCTTCTTGGGGGAAATTTTCAATTAGCTGTCGACGGTTATAGGTTGATTTGATTTGGTATGAAGTTAGTAAATCCTATTCAAATATTATTAATCGTCTTGTCTATAAAATATTTTAAAAATAGGCCAACGTGTCTTTACTTTATCTAGAATTTTAATAAATATACATTTTCTTTAAATCAATTTATATAGTTCAGTTGAGCTGAATCCACATTTTCAATAATATTCTTTTCTATACACAATTTCTGAATAAAATCGGTAGTTATTAATGCTTTGTAATGTGCTCTGGTAAAATTTACCTTGGACCCGACAATCTGTCTATCAAAAACTTTTTTTATAACAGTAATAAAATGATGATAAAAGAAATGGCAAAATTGCCAAGATGTTTTTTTTTGTTTTTAGAGTTCAATAATTTGTGTGACAATGAAGTAAAATAATCCTATTAATCTTCTAAAGTACATCAAACACTTGTGTGCCACGCTAAAAAGCACATCTACACATAAGCACCAACTGCGTTTTATTGATGGTTGATTTTGATGTTATATAGCATAAATATTAATCTTATTCATCTACACAACAGTGCATTTCATCTTCGAGTAGTGCACGTTACCTACATTTTGACAAGCCAAAAGTAACTTCGTTAAGTTACGGAGTAATAGTGATTGGAGTCGTTTACAATCTGAAATTGAAGAACCAAACAAGAGTTTTTCTTATTATAACCGTAATCGTATACATAGGGTTCTTGTCGATAAGAACATACTGAGAAAAAGCATTAACATGCTTATGC